>CM061257.1:202109434-203367291 GCA_030848825.1 Tadarida brasiliensis | reverse complement strand
CTCTCTCTCCCTCCCTCCCTCCCTCCTGCTCTTTCTGAAGATAAATGGAAAAATATCTTCGGGTGAGAATTAAAAAAAGAAAAAAGATTGTGATTCTGTAGTGAAGTTATTATTTAAAGTCCTTTATATTTCAGGAAATAGGGATAATGTTATAGAGTTAATTTTTAAAACTTATTTAAGCATTCATTTTACTTGTAGACCCTGTCTGTACACATTATTGACAGTATCTCATTAGAAACATTAGAAGATTTGTTGGTTTCAGGAATTGAAGAGGAAAGCAGAAGCTCAAACTTTTCTGTTGTCAGTAGCTTAGAAAAGGAAAGAAACCTTGGCCTAAGACAACAAAGTGTAGCTGGGAAAGGAATGAGGCAGGTTAATCCTTGGCATTTGTGGAAAGAGGACTGGGGAGTAGCCAGTTGCCTTACTTTGGCAGGAAGTCCTTGTCTCGCTCACAGTTTTCCAGCAACATTCGCTTTCTTCCCTCCAGTCCACACTCTGCAGGTGAAGCCGCTAGTAGTTCTTATACCTCCAGTTGAAGCGTTAGCCACAGACGCCATGAGTACAGTTTAATATTGCTAGTAAGAGACTTTGGGTTATATTAGATTGGGTAACAGTCTGATTTGGAATTTCTTGTTTATAATGTTTCTCTGGTGAATCAGAATTCTGAGACGAAAAAATGAATGTTGTCTTGAGCAAAGGAATTCATCCTTTTTATTTATTTTTTATTTTTTTAATCTTCACCCGAGGATATATTTTTCCATTTAACTTCAGATAGAGTGGGAGGGAGGGAGAGAGAGAAAGAAACATGGATGTGAGAGAGACACATCAACTGGCTGCCTCCTGCACAATCCCAACCAGGGCCGGGCACTGAACTGCAACCAAGGTACATGCCTTTGACCGGAATTGAACCTGCGACTCTTTAGTCCAGGGGCTGACGCTCTAACTGCTGAGCAGAAACGGCCAGGGCGGAATTTATCCTTTTTAGAAGATGGGAGAAAGAAGAGGAAGTCGGTTCAGTTTGATTCCCCATGTCCAAGGGGACTCTCCACCATATTTCTGTTATATAGAAGCATGTTTTAATTCTGAAGTTGAAGGATATAAAATGGATTTTTAAACCTACAATTAAATGAACAAATCTTATATATTATTTTCTTGATGGTTTAAGAATAATTTCCTTGTTGGGATTAATGTTTTCTTGGAGTAATGGAGTCTAACATTTTTAGTGTGAGGATTCATTCATTTATCAGCTGTTACGTGCCAGGCACTGGGCTAGGTGCTAGAAATACAGGGTGGGGCAAAAGTGGGTTTACAGTAGTGAGTATGCAAAACACAGAGTTTATTCTTGTGTTGTTATTTATTAATTATTATTTTTCATACGAACAACTGTAAACCTACTTTTGCCCCACCCTGTATAATGGTGATGGAAATAGACACTGTGCTTGTCTTCCCAGAGTTCATAATCTAGTAGAGAAGAAAGACACCTCCCCCTCCAGTGAGCAAACAAAATGAATACATATTTTAATAAGTGATATCACAGTGTTCTGACAGAGAGAACAATGAGGGACATAGGAAGGCTCATCTTCGCCAGGGAGGTTAAGGGAGGCTTCTCTGAGAACATGGCATTTAAACTGAAAATTGAAAAATGGGAAGGAATCAGATATTCAGAAGTGGAATAGCATGTTCAAAGCCACTGAGGCAGTTCTTGGAGTAAGAAGGCGACAAGTGTGTCTGAAGCAGAGAAAGAGTAGCACAGGATAAATTCGGAGGAGTAGACGGACCATATTGTGTGAGCTTTGCAGAGGATGATAGGCACTTGGATTGTATTCTAAGTGCAGTTGGAAGCGGAAGGATTTTCAGCGGGGGAATGACATGAAAGTGTTGAGTAGATCACCTTGGCTGTTGTGTGGAAAGTACTGAGTGGAAACGAGACCAGGTAGGAGGCTGTTGCTGGAGTCATTGGAAGAGATGAGGTTGGCTTGAAATAGGGAGGTGCAGTGGAGATTGAAGTAGGGATTTTATTGCTGATAAATGTGGGGAACACAGGAGTGAGAAGAATCCATTGCTTTTAGATTTCTTATTTGAGCAACTGGGTTAATGGTTAGTGCTCTTTTGTAACAGGGATAGGAGAAAATTGGGTTAAGTTTGGAGGCATGAAGTTTGAGGTGCCTGTGAGACATCAAGAGGGAGGTGTGGAATAGACAGTAGGGTGTGTAAGCTGACACTTTAAGCAGAAGGTTGGTCTGGAGATAAAAATTAGGAAGGTAACATGCCATTTAAAGCCATGTGAATGGTCAGGGCATCTGGGGAGCCAGTGAAAGGAGAGCATTGCATGGTTCCTCGCTGGTGGGAAGGGCAGCAGAGCACAGGGAGCAGAGTTGATTTCAGAGAAACAGGAAGAGTGATTCTTCTTTCGTCGGAACACAAAGGCTGGAGACCCATAGGCGTACAGATGAAAGGTGGTTTGTAGATTTGGTTGGCAGGTAGGTGTATAGTTCCAATCTAATGGCTTCTGAAATTTCTGAAGTAGAATCCATGGTTGTCTGCTGAGAAGGAGGATACTCAGGAGTTTGAGGAGGGTTGAGAAGTTTGAAATACAGTTAAATTGCCCACTGGTGGCTTGGATCCTGTTGACCATTAATTTATAGTAATTGTTTCAATCTGCCTAGGTGTGAACTGAAGGAGGAAAAATCCTCTAAGTTTGGTAGATGAGTGACTAGGAGGTCTAGTACATGGTGTGTGTCGGGGGAGGAGTCTGAAGATCTCCTTTTGGAGGTCAGGAGGACACTGGCCCATGATGTCTGGTCTGGTCTGTTTGCATGACTCGCGGCCAGTAGTGTCAGACTAACCTGCTCAGTTTTGTTACTAGCGCCCGAGGGTTGAAGTGTTCTTTACTATCAGGAAAAACAGGCAGAAACTCTGGAATATGGTAATAGTTTGTGGTTCAAGAGGATCGTAAACAAAAGGAAACAGCAGAAAGTGTCAACAATGTTAGCAAAATTCAAAAATACCTGTTTACTAAAAAATGAGGCATGTGCCCAGAAAGCTTCTCTGTACTTAAGATTTAAAACAAAATGTTGCCTTACCAAAGATTGTCTAACGTAATATAAACTTTGCTTCTGGTTTATGGAAGTTAAGAGAATGCTAAATAAATGTTGTGTTTCCTTCTTAAATTAATCTTTTTTAATACGTGACTAGAACTATATAAGCCACTTAAAAGCAACATTTTGTCTTCTCTTCATTCAAACTGTTTCTAGTGAGTTACTTATTTTAAAATGTTGGTACTTAAAAAAATAACTTATTTGGTTAATTTTCTATTTACCATTTTCTTTACTTTTTAAACAAAAGTTTTTATTTAAATGAAAGCAAAAATTTTTATTTTAGAAGCCCAGATCAAAACAGTCAAGTAGTAATTGGTAGCCCAATTAGAAAAAGATTAACTAGGGTGTTATCAATAGTGTATTTCAGTGATTGTCAACCTTTTTCATCTCATGGCACACAGAAACTAATTCCTAAAATTCTGCAGCATACCAAAGATACATTTTTTGCTGATTTGACAAAACACGTATAATTTTGATTCATTCACAGCTATTGTTGTGTGCCTAATGTCATATTTTTATTTGACAACATAAGGGAAAAGAGGTCAGTGCCCCTGATTAAATAGGCAGGTATTGCATGGATTTTTGTTTGTTTGTTTGTTTTTTGGTATGTGCCCCTAGCGGGAACCGAACCCAGGATTCTCTGGTCCACAGGCCGACGCTCCAACCGCTGAGCCAAACCGGCCAGAGCCAGGTATTGCATGTTTTAAAAATTCTTGCAGCACATCAGTGTGCTATGCACACCAGCTGAAAATCGCTGGTGTATCTCCTTTCCTCTTGTTCGTGTTTCTACAGTGTAAGCTAGCTATCATTGCATAAAGAAGGGTATGTAATATTTTCTCTATAGCAGAAAAAATTTTGAAATACTTGTTTTCTTTTGTGACTCATGGAGCAGGTGAACACTGTGTCACCAAAAGCCATTTGGTAGTATAAGTATACTATATATAAGCAATACTTGTGTGTTCAGCCCCCAGTGATGAAATCCCAAGCCTTGTTCCTTAGAACTCACACATGATTATCTTTGTAGAATGAATATAAACCACTTCTTGAATTTGAGGAGCATTCTGTTAGAGTCCAGGGAGATTTTTATTGATTCAGTTAATGTTTTAGCCATCTGCAATTTTCATTATATGAATCTGATGGTCAGATACTGTTTTATGTGCGACAGAGCACAGCATGATTGGCTCTGTTAAGTGAGGGAGGAACACAGGAATAATTCTTCCACAGTCCTGGCAAAATGTTTTGAAAAATTAACATATTTTACCAAAAGTTATTGTAGAAGACAAAGATCTAAGTACTTCTTGACTTCTAAAAATTACTAAACAGGCTAAATTTATAAATAAATAATGAAATCCCTTCTTTTCTCCCCACAAAAAGGAAAATAAACAATGGCTTCATAATAGTACGACATTTTCCCCTTCAGTTTTTCTTTCTGAAAATGTTTGTAGTTATGGTAGCTTGCTTCTGAAAGTCTAGAAACAATAATTTAAAACCACAGTATACCAAATAAGAGAAAATTACACGGTACCTGGAGCATAACTGAACATCATAATATTGGGAAAATGAACTATTAGAATATGTTGTTGAGCATGATCTACCCTTGAATGACTTAATAATGCTGATGGAAACAAGTCATCCTTGGTGATGCTTGCTAACTCCTACCGCGGCAAGTGCCTGGCTGACTTGTCATGTGTTTGTGTGTTGCACTTAGTTGTCTAATGTTATGTTTGAAACCAAGGCTGCCATTCTGAAAAGGCAGAAATGTTTGTTTACTTTGAACATGGTCCAGGGCCCATATTTTGATGTGGAGGGAATTTAACATGTATGGAAAGTTATTTCGAAGCTGTAGAGTATGGAAATGGCAGGGGATGTCAATAACTATTCCTGTATAAGTCCTAGTACCACACAAGAAAAATAAACTGTTATTAATCAGTAGCATTTTCTTTTGCTTGCCATTATTTATTCATAATTATTTATAGATTCCATGTTCCTTTTAAAGTCAGTATGTTTTTGTGCTTCTGGTTAGTCTCTAACTAGAGAAATAGGTAAATTGTGTGTTGATTTCTGAAATCTATTGTGCACACAGTGTTTATGCAGCTAACAGTTGCACAGTGTGTTATGGTTTAACTTGCCACTGTAGAGACAAGCAGTACTGTAACATACTGGACAACCTGAGAACTTTATTTATTTTTTTAATCCTCACCCGAGGATATTTTTCTATTCATCTTCAGGTAGAGAGAGAGGGACAGAGAGAGAAACATCGACGTGAGAGGGACACATTGACTGGTTGCCTCCTGACCTGGGCTGGGGACGAACCGCAACCCAGGTATGTGCCCTTGACTGAAATCAAACTCGTGACTCATTGGTCCGTGGTCTGGTGCTCTGCTGCTGAGCCATACCAGCTAGGGCCTGAGTACTTTTAAGGGCTGTTAAATTGGGATATATTGCTTTCCACACACACAATTTGTGCATTTAAGTATTTTTGATGTGCACTTGGTTCTTGTGTTTGCTAGGTGAATGATTCTCAGTTGGTATAACATCATTTTTTTTTTTTTTCAGGATTTTGGTCAGTTTAAAATTTGTTTTGCTACTTCTGAGAAGACTAGATATATTCTTGTGATACCTGAGTGGAGCCATTTTTGGGCGTTGATGTGGAGATTCTCTCAGTTTCGAAATAAGATGCATAGTATAATACAAAGCTAGCACCAAAGAAAGATTCTTCTGGAAGATGGGAGAAAATGGCCTTGCATATTTAAGAGCGCTCAGTCAGGTCTCTAAAAAGTTTTGAAGTGACACTATGACACAGTGACTTTCTGCTAAGGAATAGTCAAATTAAAGAATGATAATAATTGTAAATATGTTTTAAACTTAACAGAATCATTCCAGTCACTGTTTAAGTAATCCCGAAATAGCTTTCCCTTCTTAAAAAGAAAATTAAAAATACTCCTTGGACTTGCCACCCCCTTTCTGCCCATCTGCCATCTTTATTCTCCCCACTAGAACAAAACACTTTGGAAAAGTTGTCTCTGTTCCTTATTTCTATTTCCTTACTGCCCGACCATGGTAATTTCAACTTTCATCATTTCCACTCTCACCTTAACTTTTTGCATAGTCTCATTTCCACTCATGCCATCCCTGCTCCTGCAGTTTTATCAGTGATTTTGAAACATAAATTATTCCTCTGCTTAAAACCAAAGTAGTTTGGGCTGGGTCCAGGCATAAGTATATTTGAAAAATTGCTCAGATAATTCTAATGCAAAATAGGCTGAAAACTACTTGTCTAGTGGCTTCTCTCATACCCAAAATCTAAACAACTTTGACCTACAAGGCTCCTTGCCTTGCTCTCTGATGCCATCTCCTATTTTCTTGACCTCCCCCACTCTAGTGATCTTGGCTTTCTTCAAATATGATGGAGCTTTCTTGTTCTCATCACTATCTCTAGCACTAGAACAGCACCTGCTATTGAACAGTACCTGTTCAACAGATATTTGTTGAATTAATGAATGTATTATGGGCACTGTTGTTATTCTGTGGTAGTGATTACCCTATAATAAATGCTGTTTGGGTTGCTGGCATTTTGAGTCCTCGAAAATGGTACCGAAAGTTCTACTATTTGAATATACAGGTCCCAGGCTCCCCATCTAACTGCTCCGTCTTCCAGTACTGTCTACTTCTTTGGCTGTCAGAATGCCTGCTCTTCCCTGTTTCTGTCTCTTGGTATGTGCACCATTGACACTTCTAATCTTTCCTGGTGTCCTGTTTCTGCTTTTATTTTGTGTAATTTTTCTTTCCTATATTGTTCTTTATCCACTGTTTTCTGTGGGTAAAAAGACTAGTCTTAACGGTGTTGCCAGTCAGAAAAGACTCTCTTTCCTTCTGTGGGTAATCACACTGCTTGTAGGGTATCTAGTACATCTTTGGATTCTGTGCCCTTCTTTTTTTTTTTTGTTCAGATAGAGTGGGAGGGAGAGAGGGGGAGAGAGAGAGAAACATCGACGTGAAAGGTTCACATCGAGTGGCTGCCACCCGCACGACCAACCAGGGCCGGGGACAAACTGCAACCGAGGTACATGCCCTTAGCGGGAACCGAACCTGGGTCTCTCTGGACCGCAGTCCGATGCTCTAACCGCTGAGCTAAACCGGCCAGGGCTCTGTGCCCTTCTTGTCTCATTATTCTTGCTGGGTGCAGGTGGCTGCCCCTGTGGTGTGAAGCACCAAGATGGAGTTGATGGGGAGGGTCGGACTTTAAAAGGGAAGATGACATTAGAGGAGGTATCAGTTTCTCAGGTCAGAGTTTGAAGCCTAATTGATGGAGAGTTGAGATTTTATTGCATCAGGGGCCCCACAAAGTTATTCTATAAAAGTCCAGAGAGTAAATATTTTGGGCTTTGTGAGTCCTAAGGTCTCTGTCACAGCTATTTTACTTTGCTGTTGTATGGCAGAAGCAGCCGCAGACACTATGTGAACACCTGATTGTGCCCATGTTCCATAAAACTATGTATGAACCCTGAAATTTGAATTCTATATAAAAATGATATGAATAATGTTCTTTTTATCCCCGGTGACATTGTGATTTGTAAGAAAATATATTTAATCATTCAGATAATCAAAATATATTCCTCATATGCATTTGGTCTTCCATAATTGCTGGCTCTCAGCTCCTGGAACTCTTGGAATTTCCTAAATGTAGGGAGGTATCTTTTGTTATGTTTATGAATTGACTTTTGGAAAGCACCAAAGGATGGGGACTGGTTGCCATGAGAACCAAACATATAATTAGAGGGTGGGAATTTTTTTTTTCAATTATAGTTGACATACAATATTATATTAGTTTTATGTGTACATTGTAGTGATTAGACATTTATGTAACTTAGGAAGTGAAGGGTTGGAACTTTGGCTCCCATCTCCTGACCTCCAGGACGGGAGAGGGGCTGGAGGTTGAATAATTCTCCATTGGCCAATGATTTAATCCGTCATGACTATGTAATGAAGCCTCCATAAAAACCCCAAAGCATGGGGCTCAGAAAGCTTCTGGGTTGGTGAACTCGTGGAGATGCAGGGGGAGTGGCAGCCTAGATAGAGAGGGCATGGAAGCTCTGCTCCCCTTCCCACATACCTTACCCTGTGCATCTTGCCCTCTGGCTGTTCCTTAGGTACGTCCTTTTACAGTAAGCCAGTAATCTAGTAAGTAATGTGTTTCTCTGAGTACTGTGAGCCATTCTAGCAAATTAATCAAACCCAAGGGAGGGGGTCATGAGAACCTCTGACTGATAGCCAGTCATTCAGAAGTATTGGTGACAACCTGGACTTGTAATTGGCATTTTGAGTTGGGGGGGAGTCATTGGTACCTCCAATCTGCAGCCATTTGCAGGTAACCTGGGCTTGCATCCAGCATTTGAAGTGTGTGTGGTGGGGGAAGGGAAGGGTTCTTATAGGATTGAACTCATGACCTGTGGAATCAGATGCTGTCTCCTGGCAGACAGCATCAGAATTGAGTTGAATTCTTGGACACCCTGCTGATGTCTGACAATTGTTTGTTTATGTAGGAACATCCCTCTCCCCCATGGTGGAATTGGATCTAGGAACCTAACTCATCCTCGAATCATTTAAAAGTATAAAAAAACATTCTTAGCTGGTGGGCCACACAAAACCAGGCAGAAGGCAGGATTTGTCCCTGGGGCTGTTCACACTAATGGCATCCTTATGTAGTTTTGACTTGAAAAGTCTGATTCTTGACCAAGTACTCCTTTTCACACTCCACATTGTAGATGCTGTCTTTAAACTTTTTTACAAATATGTTTTTGTTTTGTTTTTTTCCTTTTATTTATTTCTCCAATTTTTATTAATTTATTTTTTTACAGATGTTTCTCCTTTTTATGTCTTTATTGATTTCTTAGAGAGGAAGGAGGGAGAGAGAGAAACATCTGTGTGAGAGAAAAACATCGATTTTAAACATTGATTAAAAACATCCCACACACCTCCTACTGGGGATCGAGCCCGCAACCCGGGCGTGTGCCCTGACCAGGAATCGAACCAGGACCTCTGGGTCCATGGGACAACGCTCAATCCACTGAGCCACACCAGCTGAGCATAAACTTTAAACTTTTGGTGTTGGTCACAAATGGCCTCTTTATGAAGTTTTCCTGTAACTTATTCCAAAGAGCTACTCAGCTCCTTATCACGTGGTGCCTTTGCTTCTGTGTTTGAGCACCTTACTGCTGGGCCACATTTGAGACTGCCGTTTATTATGTCTTCACAGTATTGCTGTCTGTTCTGATACCATTGTAAAACAGCACATTTTTGTCTTTTGAGGCCCCCTCCCCCACCACATTTCACTGGCTGCTGGAGTGGACAGATCCTGAGGTCTTCTTTCCTTATGCACTAGGGTCTCTGAGTTTGCTCGGCCTGAGTGTGGGTGGTCAGCCCCTTGCATGGCCACCAGGAAGTGCTGAGAATTTAATGGCCCTGGGATCAACCCTCAACCAAGGAAGTGGATAGATACTCTGGCTTTCTCTTTCCTTAGTGGGACAATTCTAAGGCATGTTCTACATGATTCTTCAAAGGGTCTCTAGCAGGCAAGAACTCCAGTTATCCGTAGCTGTTAATAAGCCCTTAATGGACATGTCTTCCTAGATTCACTTGTTCTAATCCCCTCAAGTGTGCTTCCTGGTCCTCCCTTCCCCCAAATACTGTAAGCTCTTTGCACCAAAGGTTTTTGTTAATTTTTAAAAATATGTTTTTATTTATTTATAAATATATTTTTATTGACCTTAGAGAGAGAGGAAGGGAGGAGAGAGAGAGAAACATTGATGGGCTGTCTCTGGCATGCCCTTCACTGGGGATCAAGCCCAAAACCCAAGCATGTGCCCTCACCAGGAATCAAACCAGTGTTCTCTGGGTACATGGGACCAGGCTCAACCAACTGTGCCACACTGGCCAGGGCTTAATATGTTTTTATTGATTTTAGAGAGAGAGAAAGAGAAACATCAATCAGCTGCCTCCCTCATGCCCCCAGTAGGGATCGATCCCAAAACCCAGGCATGTGCCCTGACCAGGAATCACCTAGCAACCTCTCAGAGCATGGGACAATGCTCAACCAACTGAGCCACACCAGCCAGGGCGCACCAAAGTTTTGATCTCAGACTTGCCTTTTGGGGGAACCTGAATGATTTAATTCGGTGTTTATAGATTTTATTATTATTATTATTATTATTATTATTATTATTATTATCAGGGTACAGGTACAGCCATTTCCCTCCCTTCTCCCCCCTCTGGGAGTACATATGATGTAGTTTCCTTAATGGTTGACATTGGTACCAGAGTACCACAGAAGTGACTAGACCAAGGTGTGGGGAAGAAAGTATTATATACCTACCTACCATTAATTCAGTTCAGCTCAGCCTTACTCTACGTGGTTACTCTCATTCTTTGCAAGAGTTATCTTTTTCTGCCCTGGGCTCTCTGTTCTTGAAGAGAAAAGTAAACTATCACATGTGACCTTTTGCCGCATATATGAGAAGATCTCAACCTTGGTTGTCTGCTGTGAGCTAGATAAGATTTGTTGTTTCTAAATTAGCTGACAAATTCTGTGCTGGGAAATAATGTAAGATGCAGGGCCCTGTACATTGGGTCACAATTAGGTTTAATGTCTGGGGAACTGAACGTCGTTTCCCACTTGTAACGTGTTTCTTTTATATTGAGGAGAAGTTCAGTTACATCAAGTACATTTGACCATAGAGGTGTTTGTAGGTACATAATCAATGTGGAAATTTGATTTTTTTTATCCTCACCTGAGGACATTTTTGTTTTGTATTTATCTTCAGATAGAGCAGGAGGGAGAGGGGAAGGAAGAGAGACAGAGAAACATCATTGTGAAAGAGACACATCGAATAGCTGCCACCCACACGACACCAACCGGGGCCAGGGATAAACTGCAACTGAGGCACGTGCCCTTAGCGGGAACCGAACCTGGGCCTCTCTGGTCCGTGGGCCGACGCTCTAACCACTGAGCCAAACTGACCAGAGCTGATTTTTTTTTAAACCTCCTGAGGCTTTCAGGTATACAAGTTGTGTTTTTTATATGTTCCAGGTTAGTATATACTTTAAAACTTATTTTCTTAAAGTTGACTTAACTTTTCTTAAAGCTAAATTAAAATGATCTTTGTATTACTATGATAATAGTTTTCGTTTTTATTTGCAAGAACATTATTTTCCAAGTTTTTGTTTGTTTTTTCTCCTTCCCATGGAAGGCTTTGTTTGGCTATTGTTCTTTTTTTGAAACATCATTCCCCCCCCCCCTTTTTGGTTGATAGTTTAACATATCCAAGAAGCTTTCACTTTTATTGCTACTTTAAAAACTTACTGAACTTAGATTTTATGTTTATTTTGCTAATTTACTGTTAAGATCTACCTTATCTAGGGGTAGCCAAATCTTGTGTAAATTACATTCTTTATTTGGTTTCATTTAATTGCATAAGGCTGTTAAATCATTCAACACATATCGACGTTTTCTGTTATACTTGTTCCAGAATGTATTGGGGGGAAGTTAGCATGACTTTATAAATTACTTTTCATGGAATATATTTGGGACATCATGTAGGTTGGGATGTTGGTCTTGGTTTTCTCTCTCGGGTGTTACTCATGGGTGGTTCCCCCACGCTCTTCTTCACCTAGGCTGTGGGTTTTTGTTCACTCCGGTTCCCTGACTCACTATTCACCGCCCTTGACCCACCTCAGCACACTTCTGCAGCTTCACCATCCTCAGCCTTCTCACCTACTTTATCATCAGATGTTGTCCAGTCCTCAAGGCTGGGCTCAGAACCCACCAACGCTATTATTTATCCTTCAGAGTCCTGCTCCCAGGGTTCTCTCTGTTCTCCGAATGACTCCGGAGAGTGTTGACTCTCTGTCATCCATGGGCCTCACATTGTACCTAACATAGGCATTATTAGTGGCTCTGGGTCTTCTGCCTCAGCTACCTTATATACTGGCTTTCCAGAGCAGAGAGTATGTTTTCTCAGCTGTTTAGTATTTCTTTTGTACCTATCACATAACAGGCACTTAGTATTTATTTTACTTTTTGGCTAATCCCCACCCGAGTATATTTTTCCATTGATTTTTTTTTTTTTTTTGATAGAGTGAAGGGGAAAGAGGGAGGGAGGGAGAGAGAGAGAAATATTAATGTGAGAGAGACACCCGTATGGCCCCAGTAAGGAATCGGACCCGTGACCCTTTGGTCCGTGGGCCACCTCTCTAACCGCAGAGCATACCGGCCAGGGCCAAGCATGTAGTATTTTTTTTAACTCATCTTTATTGTCGAATGTATTACAGATGTTCCCCCCTTTTTTTCCCCATTGATCTCCTCCTCCCCAATCCCGCCCCCCTCCTGCCTTCCCCACACTATTGTCTGTCCATTGGTTATGCATATATGCATAGAAGTTCTTTGGTTTATCTCATCCTGCCCTCCCTCCCCCCTTCCCTTTGAGGTTCATCAGTCTAACAACCAATTTGTACTTCTTAATCCCTGCATCTTTTTCACCCATCCCTCTAGCCCCCTGCCATCTGGCAAGCAACCAAAAGTTCTCTGTATCTATGAGTCTGTGTCTGTTCCGCTTGCTCATTTTGTTTATAGATTCAGTTGTTGATAGATATGTATTTATTGCCATTTTATTGTTCATATTTTTTATCTTCATTTTCTTCAAGAAGACCCTTCAACATTTCATATAATACTGGTTTGGTGGTGATGAACTCCTTTAGCTTTTTCTTGTCTGGGAAACTCTTGATATGTCCATCGATTCTAAATGATAGCTTTGCAGGATAGAGTAATCTTGGTTGTAGGTCATTGCTTTTCATCACCTTGAATATCTCTTCAGGCATGTCGTATTTAATTGTTTGTATTAAGTACCCAATTATTTAATTTTCTGCCTTTAATTTTTCTCAAGGTAATCTTGGTGATTATTAAATGTTTTGTTTCATCATTGTTTTTTTTTTTTTTAATAGATGTAAAAAAAGATTGGTCTGACCATGCTCTCTGGTGGGAAAAGAAGAGAACTTGGCTTCTCAAGACACATTGGACCTTGGATAAGTATGGCATTCAGGCAGATGCTAAGCTGCAGTTTACCCCCCAGCACAAGCTGCTCCGCCTGCAACTTCCCAACATGAAGTATGTGAAAGTGAAAGTGAATTTTTCTGATAGAGTCTTCAAAGCTGTTTCTGACATCTGTAAAACTTTTAGTAAGTATTAGACAAATTCTTCATGAAGGTTTGAGCTGTGTGATGTTTGCATGATATGACTGACGTTTAGCTCATCTCAAGGAGTAGGGATTGGGGTGAATTATCTATGTTTGTATGTATGTATGAACTTTTTACTTTATTCTTTAAATGTTGGGTTAAGGAGCAACAGGAGGAATCTAGTAGAGATTCTTTCCTCACTAGAAGTATATCAGGTATTTATTGTTATGTAATACTTCATTCTGATGACTTATTTTTATGGGGAGGAGAAGAGAACAGGGAAGGAAACAGGTATTCTTTTCAGAAGGATGTAGCTTTTGCAGTGTTTCCTTCACATAAGTCATTATTTGATTTTAGGGATTCGGCAGATTATGTCACTTCCTTCATTAAGGGCCTGACACAGCTCCTAAGGAAATGACTACTAGTGTTGTCTTCCTTAACCAGTCTACAATTTGAACACTCCTGCAGTAATTCTATTTATGCTTTTTGAAATGAGATGTGGATTAATTTTGGCTGACCCAGTTATGTCATGTGACTGGAAGTATTCAGCCATCAGAGAAAATGTGAACTGTTGTCTTTAGCACTAGTATGTAACTGCTGTGCTATCGATTAGGACAGATATTTTCAACCAGTGTGCCCTAAGAATTTTTTTATTTAATTTTTTTTCTTTATTATTGATTTTAGAGAGAGAGGAAAGGAAAGGGAGAGAGAGATAGAAACATTGATGAGAGAGAACATCGATTGGCCACCTCCTGCATGCCCCCCACTGGGGATCGAGCCCACAACCTGGGCATGTGCCTTGACCGGGAATTGAACCGGCAACCTCCTGGTGCATGGGTCGACGCTCAACCACTGAACCATACCGGCCGGGCATGCCCTAAGAATTTTTAAAACGCACTACCTAACTAGTCAGGGGCACTGACCTCTTTTTCCTTAGATTGTCAAATTAAAAAATGACAGCGGCCAAAATAATAATAGCCGTCTGGTGGGGGAAAAAATCAAAGATATACCTTTTTTGTTGTTGTTGGTGTGCTGCAGAATTTTAGCAATTAGTTTATGTGTGCCATGAGATGGAAAAGGTTGAAAATCACTGGATTAGGGGGTGATACAGGTAGATTGACATTACTATTTTGATCTAATGACTCTGAAATTATGTTTTTTATGTTTAATGACATTTTTAAGGGGAAAAACCCCAGAAAATTATAGGTAATTATATAACAGTTACCTACTTCTACAATTAATTATCTGGAATTAATAGTTGATATCATTTTGCTAAACTCTTAAATCAAAATAATATAGGTAAAGTTTTGAGTTACATTCTGTTAATCTCCCTTCAGAAAGCAACTACTATAATAAATTTGATGTGTATCCTCTCAGTACTTTTAAAAATACATAAACACACACACACATATTTATACCTTTGTGTAAATATATACCCCAAAATATTGTTACTTCTATTGCTATGTAGCTATTTTCTTACACAGTTTTGAACGTGTGTGCAGGAATTTCTCTTAAGTGTTCAAGTAAAAAGTAGAGTTGTTTTAAGTGTACCCATAATTCAAATTGCTCTCCCAAGTGGTTCTACCAGTTTACATTCCAACCCACAACGTATGAAAACACCTCACTCCAAATCATCACTAACACTTGAGTGTTGTCAGTTTTTAGTGTTTGCTTCTCTGAGTGACAAAAATACACTATTTCATTTTAGTTTATAAAGCTAAGTATGTTTTTGTATCTTTATTGGCCATCTCATCTAAGTTTCTTCTATTTTTGAATTGCATGTTTATTAATTTTCAAAAAATAGACAGATAATATAAATTTAATTTTTAGAGTAGCTTTAGGTTCACAGCAAAATTGAGGAGGAAGTACAGAGTTTCCATTTACCTCTTATTCACTGTCAACGTCCCACACCAGAGTGGTACATTTGTTGCAATAGTAAGCCTACATTGACACATCATTATTATCCAGAGTCAATGGCTTACATTAGATTTCCTCTTGGTGTTGTATATAACCTGTGGGTTTGGACAAATGCATAAGGACATGTATCCATCATTATGTCATACAGAGTAGTTTCACTGCCCTAAAAATCTCCCATGCTCTATTTTTCTTTCCTCCCCCAGCCTTTGGCAACCACTAATTTCTTCACTGTCTCCATAGTTTTGCCTTTTCCAAAATGTTTTACAGTTGGAATCATAGAGCATGTAGCCTTTTCAGATTGGTTTCTTTTGCTTATTAATATGCATTTAAGTTTTATTCATGTCTTTTGATGGCTTGATAGCTCATTTCTTTTTACCACTAAAAAATATTCCATTGTCTGGATGTACCAAAGTTTATGCATTCTCCTACTGAAGGACATTTTGGTTGTTTCCAAGTTATGCAGTTGTAAATACAGCTGCTGTAAACATCCACATACAGGATTTTGTGCGGACATATATTTTCAACTCCTTTGGGTCAATACTAAGGAGTGTGATTGCTGGAACAGATGGTAAGAATGTGCTTAGTTTTGTAAGAAACTGCCAGAGTGTCTTTCAAAGTACTGTACCATTCTGCATTTACACAAGCAACGAACGAGAGTTCCTGTTGCTCTAAATTGTCACCAGCATTTGGTATTGTCAGCGACCTGGATTGTGGCCATTCTGATAGATGTGGGATGGTATCTTGTTGTTTCCATTTGCATTTCCCTGACGACATATAATGTGGAGCATCTTTTCATAGGCTCCTTTGCATCTGTACATCTTTCTTGGTGAGGTGTCTGTTAGGGTCTTTGGCTTATTTTTTAATTAGGTTGTTTGTTGTCTTGTTGTTGAGTTTTAAAAGTTCTTTATGTATTTTGGGTAACAGTCTTTTTTATCAGGTAAGTCTTACGCAAATATTTTCTCCCAGTCTGTGGCTTGTCTTTTCATTACTTTTGACGGTTTCTTTGAGAGATCAGACATTAATTTTAATGAACTTATCAGTTATTTCTTTTTTTGTTTGTTTGTTTGTTTTTGTTTTTGTTTTTTGTTTTGTTTTTTTTTTTATCCTCACCCGAGGACATTTCTTCATTTTCTGTTCAGATAGAGTGGGAGGGAGAGAGAGAGAGAGAGAAACATCGACGTGAAAGGGACACATCCACTCGAGTGGCTGCCACCCGCACGACCAACCAGGGCCGGGGACAAACTGCAACCGAGGTACATGCCCTTAGCGGGAACCGAACCTGGGTCTCTCTGGACCGCAGGCCGACGCTCTAACCGCTGAGCCAAACCGGCCAGGGCAGTTATTTCTTTTTTGGATTATGCTTTTATTGCATCCAAAAAATCATCACCAACCCCAATGTCATCTAGATATTTTCTTTTGTTATTTTCCAGGGGTTTTATAGTTTTGCATTTTACATTTAGGTCTGTGATACATTTTTTTTTTAATCCTCACCCGAGGATATTTTTCCATTTATCCTCAGATAGAGTGAGAGAGGGGGGGAGAGAAACATCGACGTGAGAGGGGCACGTCAACAGGTTGCCTCCCACAGGGCCCGACCAGGGCCAGGACGAACCGCAACCAAGGTACGTGCTTCTGACTGGAATTGAACCCGGGTCTCTGGTCCACGGGCCGACGCTCTAACCACTGAGCCAAACCGGCCAGGGCCTCTGATACATTTTGAGTTAATTTTTGTGAAGTTGAAAGGTCTGAGTCTAGATTCATTTTTTTGCACACGGATGTCCAGTTGTTCTAGCACCATTTTTTGAAAAATAATATGTGTAAACTCATAGATATGACAGAATGGTGGTTACCCAGAGGGGAAGGGGTTTGGGGGAGCATGAAGAGGGTAAAGGTGGTCAAATATATGGTGATGGAAGGAGACTAGACTTTGAGTGGTGAACACACAATGGAGTGTACAGATATGTATTATAAAGTTGTGCATCTGAAACTTCTATACTGTTATTAACAAGATTACCCCAATATATTTAATTTAAAAAACTTTAAAAAAATACTGTCTTTTCTCCATGGTATTGCCTTTGCTCCTTTGGCAAAGATCAGTTGGCTATATTCATATAGGTTTATATCTGGACTCCCCCCGACACACCACAGAAAATGAAAACACTATGTCAAATAGAGACCTGTATCCCCATATTCATCATATTATTTACAATAGCCAATATTTGGAAACCACCTTAGTGTTCATCAACAGATGAATGGATAAAGATGTGAATACACACATACACAGTGGAATATTATTCAGCCATAAAAATGATGGAATGATGGAAGTCCTGTCATCTGTGACAACATGGATGGACCTTGAGGACTTTGTGCTGAGTGAAATAAGTCAGAGAAAGACAAGTACTGTAAGATCTCACTTACTGTGGAACGAAGAAATAACCACCCCAAACAAAAGCAAACAATACAGATAACTTTTTCTATAAAAGTAAAGATGAAAAACAAAATGGAGAATCGCTTCAACTACTGGTAACATTTTCTAGTCTGGGCTATTCTAGTGGATGTGGGGTAATCTCTCCTTGCGGCTTCAGTTTGCATTACCTTAATGACTAATGATATTGAGCATCTTTTTTAAATCTCTAGTGCTTTATAGCATCCTGTACATCTCTCATAGATGTGTTGTCTTATCTTTCTGAGAATTGTAATTAAGAGGTTTTAGTTCTGTTCTTTTGTTCTCTGCATTAGCTCTGTTTCCCTAAGTTGTTTTTGTCTTTTCATTTGATATCTTTCATGTTAATATCTCTGTGAGTTTTCCATTTCTCCTATAACAAATTACCGTAAACTTAGCAGCCTCAAACAACATAAATTTATTATTTCACAGTTCCTGTAGGTTAAGAGTTCCGGCACAGCATGGCTGAGTCCTGTGCGTAGACTTTTATAAGGTTTCGGTGGGGCTCTGTTCCTTCCTGAAGGTTCTGAGAAAGAGTTCTGTGTGGTAGAATTTGGTTCCATATGGTTGTAGGTCTGAAGTTCCCCCCTGGTTTGCCTGTCAGGGGTCATTCTCAGCTCCTAGAGGCCTCCTGAATCCCTTGACTTGTGGTCCCCTTCCTCCATCTCCAGTGACAGCAAATCCAGTTCTTACTCTTTGAATCTATCTGACCTTTCCTTCTGTCTCATCTCTCCTCTGCTTCTCTCGCCTTCCTTTTCTATTTGGAAGGCCTCATGTGATTTCATTAGACCTATCTAGACAATCTAGGATATTCTCCCTATAATCAGTTGATTAATAACTTTAATTCCATTTGCAAAGTCTCTTCCTAGCAGTTCCTTGATTAGTATATAATTGTATACCCAGGAACAGGAATTTTAAGGGGGATATCTTAGAATTCTTACCACAGGCCTTTCTCAAATGTCTGTCAATCACCTGTTTAATGATGAAGCACTATAATACCCAATAGGAATAGGAAGTTTTGTGTTGAGTGGGGTTCAGGTTGTCACCCCTTTGAAGGGGACTCTTCCCACATGGGCAGTGGTGACATTTAAAAATGTGGGTACACTAAAGTCCAACTCAGAAATCATTAGGTCTCTTAGAATGTTAAATCTTATTTCTTTCTGAAGTAGTCCAGGCACTGATTGGATTTTATTAATTAGATAATATGGCTCAAAAGATATATCTTTTGAGTTTCTGAATCTACATAATCATAGCAATTAGTGCTAATGCATCAAACTCCAAAAATTACATTTGAGGATAAGTGAATTAACTTCTTTATACCTTGAATATATAAGAATAAAGAAAATCCTTGCCCTGGCTGGTTTGGCTCAGCGGTTAGAGCGTCGGCCCGTGGACCATAGAGTCCCGGGTTCGGTTCCCACTAAGGGCACATTGGGGTCGTGTGGGTGGCAAACACTCGATGTGTCTCTCTCACATTGATGTTTCTCTCTCTCTCTTCCTCTCTCCCTCCCGCTCTATATGAAGATAAATGCAAAAAAAAGTCCTCAGGTGAGAATAAAAAAAAAGAAAATCCTTGATTTATTGTTATTAATCCTCACCCAAGGATATTTTTCCATTGATTTTTTAGATAGAGTGGAAGAGAGAGAGAGAGGGAGGGAGAAAGAGAAACATCATGTGAGAGAGACCACATCAATTGGTTACCTCCCGCACAACCCTGACTTGAGTCGGGGATTGAACCAGGGATCCTTCTGTTTATTGGCGATACTCTACCATTGAGCCAAACTGGCCAGGGCCTATTTTTTAACTTTAAAAAGAAATCAGATACACCTAGAAGCTTTTGAGAAAGTGATAGAATTTAAGGAACGAGTATTTATTTATTTATTTACTTAATTTTCCTTTATTGATTTTAGAGAGAGAGGAAGTGAGAGGCAGAGAGAGAGAGAAACATCGATGAGGGAGAACATCGATTGGCCGCTTCCTGCATGCCCCCCACTAGGGATCAGGCCCACAACCTGGGCATGTGCCCTGTCCAGGAATCAAACTGGTGACCTCTTGGTGCATGGGTTGACACTCAACCACTGAGCCACACCAGCCGGGTCACACAGTTGAATTTTATTTTTTTTAATTAAAAAAAATTTTTTTAATATGTTTTTATTGATTTTTAGAGAGAGAGAAAGGGAAAGGGAGAGCTAGAAACATCAATTGGCTGCCTCCTGTATGCCCCCAAAACTCTGGCATGTGCCCTGACCAGGAATTGAACCGGTGACCTCTTGGTGCACGGGTCGACGCTCAGCCGCTGAGCCACACTGGCTGGGCACACACAGTTGAATTTTATACATCTGTTATAGTGATCACTTATTTATCATATTCCATTTTTCAAGAACAGGTTTTAAATGACTTCTTTTTATACTTGTAATTTTCAAATGATTGTATAATTTTTAAAGTTAGAGAAAAGCATTAACACCTAATACTTACAAAGTACTTGTTACGTGCCTGCCCTGATCAAGGAACCTTATCCATATGAATTAATTTTCACAATAACTGCCTGAGGTTTACTATTATTCTCATTTTACAGGTGAGGAAACTAAGACACTGACAGGCTGAGTAGCTTGCCAAAGTCACACAGCTAACAAATGGTGGAGCTGAGATTTGACTCCAGATAGATGGGCTGTGTGCTTCTACCTCAAGTTGTGCCTCATCAGCTCTGCGGCAGTGGGGTCTATCCTAGTTTCAGGTCCCCTACAAACAAAAGGCTTCCTGAATTCATAATACCAGATTAAATCTAGTGGGTATTGTGGGCTCCTGAAGGTACAAACTGCCGTGTGTAAAACTTGGATCTATAGCGTAGCAGTCTCTAGAGCATTACAAGTTATGCAGTGATTTGTATTTTATTGTCTGCTCTCCTCAAACCCTGACACATACTGTAGTGTTGTCAGACGTGATGATACAAAGTGCTTCTCCCTTATGCTTTTTTCCCCTTGGCTCTCCCTATCTTTACCTTCTTTATTTTATTAACTTTATTTTGGTATAATTGATATAAAATAAATTGAACCTATTTAAAGTGTACAGTTGCATGGGTTTTGACATCTGAGAAACTATCATAATCAGGCTACAGAACATTTCCATTAGCCCTCAAACTTCAGCCAGACAACCATTGATCTACTCTGTCACTGTGGATTTGTTGTCATTTTTTGGAATTTTATGAATGGAATCATACAGCATCTATTCTTTTCTAATTGGCTTCTTGCACTACTGTAATGGTTTGGAGATACATTCTTGAGTAAAGAACTAGGAATGAATGTTTGAGTTGTGTTTAACTTTATAAGAAATTGCCAAACTGTTAAAAACAACAACACACAATTGGGTCATTTCACATACCCACCAACCAGCTGAATATGAGAGTTCCAGTTCCTCCACATCCTCACCCACGACGTGAGATATTACTAGTCTTATAATAATGTTGGCCACTCTGATGCATGTATAATGCTATCTCATGGTTTTAAGTTGTATTTTCCTGACCAGTAATGTTGGGCATCTCTGCATGTGTTGCTAAGTTTTCTTGGTATTCGTAGGCAAAGTGCTTGTCCAAATCTATACTCCATTAGTCTTAGTTGTATGAGTTCTTTTTATATTTTGGATACAAGTCCTTTGTCAGATATACATATGTTTTGTGAGTATTTTGTCCCAGTATACAGCTTGCTTCTTTATTTATTTATTTTTTTATTTTTTTATCCTCACCCGAGGACATTTTTGCATTTGTCTTCAGATAGAGCAGGAGGGAGAGAGGGAGGGAGGGAGGGAGGGAGGGAGGGGGGGGGAGAGAGAGAGAGAGAGAGAGAGAGAGAGAGAGAAACATTGATGTGAGAGAGACACATGGACTGGTTGCCACTCACACAACCCCAACCAGGGCGGGGACAAACTGCAACCGAGGTACGTGCCCTTAGCGGAAACCGAACCCGGGTCTCTCTGGTCCGCAGGCCATCACTCTCACCGCTGAGCCAAACCAGCTAGGGCTGAAAGTATTTTCATTACATTTACTTTACATGTAGAATGAATGAGGGCTGCCATATAATATAAAGCCTAACATAAAGTAAGAATTCTTATATTTTCTTTTTGTGCCATAGATTATCTTTCCACTTTTAGGTCACTACATTTATTAGATAGATGTGAATTAGGAGTGCTTTAGTAGATTATTTTTATTTATTTTTTTATTCCTCACCTGAGGATATTTTTCTATTTATCATCAGATAGAGTGAGAGGGAGGGAGAGAGAGAGAGACAGAGGGAAACATCAATGTGATAGAGCCACATCAACTGGTTGCCTCCCATACAACCCGACCAGGGCCAGGGATGAACCGCAACCGAAGTATGTGTCCTTGACTGGAATCGAACCTGTGACTCATTGGTCCTCGGGCCAATGCTCTAACCGCTGAGCCAAACCGGCCAGGGCTAGTAGATTCGTTTTAAAATGTTGTATTTCAGCCCTGGCCACATGGCTCCGTTGGTTGGAGCATCATCCCAATACCCCAGGGTTGCGGGTTCAATCCCTGGTCAGGGCACATGCAGGAGTCAACCAGTGAGTGCATGGATGTATGGAAGGACAAAGTGATGTTTCTCTCTCCCTCCCTCTACTTTCTCTCTAACATCAATAAAAAAAAAAAACTTAAATAAATTTCATAATTCAGTCTTTTGCATGGCATTAATATGTGGCAAAACAAACACGTACACAGAAGGAAATTACAAATTCTTATTTTGAAATGGATCAATACATGAATTTAACCAAGTGTAAAGTGTTTAAATTTTGTTATTCTAGTAAAATAATGTTCTCCTATTTTAACAGATATCAGACACCCTGAAGAACTTTCTCTCTTGAAAAAACCCAGAGATCCAACAAAGAAAAAAAAGAAAAAACTAGATGACCAGTCTGAAGATGAGGCACTTGAATTAGAGGGACCTCTTATTACTCCTGGATCAGGTGAGTCTCTGAGTAAGCCAGGATTCAATGTGAGAACCATGGACGGTGTGCCTGTGTCTTTTTTATAGTGAATAAATGGATTACATAGGTCAGGAGAGGGGTCAAGTTAAAAAAACAACAACTCACCTTCAGCATCTTTTCCCTCAAGCATGAAATTACCACCGTGGTGTGTCATGTGCAGATCATCATGTCCTGTTAATAGTTGCATCAATAGAGAGAGACTGGTTCTCTGCTCAGGAAGAGTAAAAAAGGGACAGCATCTTAACTGACTCAGTTCTTTGCTTTTCAGATATTGGATAGTTTTTGTTGTTTTTTCTTTATTGATTATAGAGAGAGAGGAAAGAGAGGGAGAGAGAGAAACATCGATGAGAGAGAACATCGATTGGCCGCCTCCTGCATGCCCCCCACTGGGGATCAGGCCCACAACCTGGGCGTGTGCCCTGACTGGGAATCGAACTGGTGACCTCTTGGTGCATGGGTTGATGCTCAATCACTGAGCCACACTGGCCGGGCCAGATATTGGATAGTTTTTTAGTAAAACACCACTATTTCATTAAGACATTTTACTTTTGTCCGGTGACTTAAAGCCACCTCTGTGCTTTGCCTGTGCCGGTCGGTCCCTTTGCTTCCATTCCTTTTTCCCCTAATGGTTTGCTCCTTTAAGAAGCTTTTTCAACTTCTTTCCCTTATCTCCCAACCTGAATTAGATCTTCTAATTTAGTTCATTTCTGGTTTTTAAAATTTTGGAATGACAAGGACAACGATGATGATGGTAATGATAGCAAAAGCAAACACTTCATATCATGCTTACTGTATGCTCAGAACTATTTCACACACTTGCCCATGGAAATTCACTTAATTCTCACTACAGTCCTTTGACGTGAATTATATTATTACACACATTTAAAGGATGAAGAAATTATGGCACAGTAAGTTTAGGAATATCTAAGGTCACATACCTTATTTAATGTCACTGCTTGTGTAGCGATTGCATTTGGGAGATAACAAGAAGTAAGATAATCCTTACTCTTAAGTAGTTTCTAGGCTAGTTGAAAACACAGTTACTATATTTAAGGAGGTAGGGATTCAGAAGACAACAATTCTAAATAGGGTATATTGTATTCAGTTTGTGGGTTGGGAAAGTAAGTTTGTGCATTGAGCTGTTAAGTTCCAATGGCTAGGCTTTTGATGGGAAGGAAAGGAAGTCCAAACAAAAAGAATGACATTGACAAAGAACATGCTGGCTGAAGAAAAGTACAAAACATGAACAAACCAGTTGAGCCAGTTCTTGGGGGAGAGACCTCTAAGGAACTTCAGGATCACACTGGCAGGTAATTAATGTCAGGCTGAGGAATTTAGAGTAGTGCATTGTAGAGTCATTGGTTTCTGAATATGTTACAAAATGAACATACCACTATTTTACAAAGAATACCAAATTTACTTCAGTCACTAAATGTGTGGGAGGGAATGAGAGGAAAAAGGGTTTTCAGGTAGTGGTAGAAGCCTACAGATTGAGGAGGTAAAAGAGACTAAAAGATTGTTCATCATTAGAATAAGGTTAATTTAAAATTTTGATTTAGACATGATTTATATTGATGAAGGCACCTGACAGTAGACACAATCCCTGCTTTCAGTTATTTTATAGTTTAAATGGATACTCATTTAATTCTTACAACATAGAAAAGTTTACAGTTCATATGGAAAATAATACAATAATTAATAAGTAATAATAAGAATAAACTGTTTTATGTTACTCACAACTATAAACCTTCTTTTGCCCCACCCTGTATTTATGGGGTGATTTTGGGGTGGTTGAAATCAGGCCAGATTGGTCTTAGAATTGCAAACCAGAGATTTTATCCAGTGCTTTAAGGAAAAACAGTTTGAAAACAAAAGATGAATTTAGATGAGGGAAAACCATAAATATTGGACTGAGTAATTTTAGTTTTTTTTCATTGAGGTTATTTACATATAGTAAAAGGAATAAATTTTAAATTACAGATGAGTATTTGCAGATGTATATACCTTGTAATCACCCAGAAGATGATATAGCATATAGCATGTTACCAGCAACTAGGCCTCCCTCATCCCTTTTCCCAGTTAGTATACCACAAAGTAACCACTTTTTGCCTTTGTGACCACAGATTAGCATTTCCTGTTGAATCTCATGAATGAATCATAGACTGTGTGCTGTCTTTTTTCTGAAATCCTCACGGAGGATATTTTTCCATTTATCTACAGATAGAGGGGGAGGGAGAGAGAGAGAGAAACATCGATGTGAGAGACACATTGGCTGGTTGCCTCCTGCACAACCAGACCAGGGTCATGGACCAAACTGCAACCCAGGTACATGCCCTTGACCAGAATTGAACCTGCCACTCTTTGGTCCACAGGCAGATGTTCTAACTGCTGAGCCAAACCAGCCAGGGCTATGTGCTGTCCTATGTCTGTGAAGTGACTATGTTTTGAGTGAAGGAATTTAAAAAATAGATGTTAGTTGTCTACACTCAAGTTAGTGAAAAACATTTGAGGAGTTCCAACAAGTTGATATGAAATATTAAGAAAGTACACAGCCTGGCCAGTGTGGTTGAGTGCATCAGGAGGTTCTTGGTTCAATTCCAGGTCAGGGCACAATCCTCAATAGGAGGCGTGCAGGAGGCAGCCAGTCGATGCTTCTCTTTCATCGATGTTTCTATCTCTCTCTCCCTCTCCCTTCCTCTTGCCAAAATCAATAAAAACGTATTAAAAAGTACACAAAGAGCCCTGGCCGGTTTGGCTCAGCGGTAGAGCGTCGGCCCACGGACCAGTGAGTCGCGGGTTCGATTCCAGCCAAGGGCACTTACCTCAGTTGTGGTTGTCCTTGGCCCTGGTTGGGGTCGTGTGGGAGGCATCCAATCAATGTGTCCCTGTCACATCGATGTTTCTCTCTCTCCCTTTCTCTCCCTCCCACTCTATCTGAAGATAAATAGAAAAATATCCTCGGGTGAGGATTAAAAAAAAAAAAAAAAAGTACGCAAAGATAGTGATATGTAGAGGATTGACAATCTGTAAAGAAAAAGTCCGCCGAGTGCCACAGGCATGTAAAAAGTAATGTGCAATTAATTTTTAAAAGAAATATTAACTATGTAGTTTTCCTGCTTTTATGATTTGTTAGGATTTGAATCAATTATTTGACCAAATACTGAAAAATATGATCAGCTGCATGTTGTACCAGTAATAAGTAGCAGCAGGTCCATCCATGTACCTCAGGACATCAGACACGGCTCGGTGCTTCAAACATGCTCCTGTGCTGCAGGTGTGGTGAGGATTGGATGTAATCATTTTACTGAGGAGAAAGAGTTCCTCTCAGTGTCCACATGCTTCTTGAATTGTGAGCATCTCGTTGTGCACATGGCCAACAAAAATACGTATCAATAAGGATAACTGTTATTTAATACATACGTTATTTTTCATTTGAGCCTCACAGAACCCCTGCAGTTTTGGTGGTATTACACCTGTTTTACTTAAAAGGAAAGAATACCCTACAATGGTTAAATATTTTGTGAATTTTAATGGGAATATTTGATAAAATATTAATGTGTAAATTATAACTCAACAGAGCTACTAATTTTTTAAAAAGTAATGTTGTATGAGGAAAAGGATCATGAGTGAATTAATGGCTCTCAGACTACAGTCAGATTCTTACATAGAATTAATGATAAAATTCTATGAGTTCTTAAATACCTTGCTTACATGGCTGTGGTCAGATGACACATTCTCGAGCGCTTTGCCACTTCCTAGCTATAACTAGGTAAATACCTAATTTCCAACTACCTATTGGAAGGAACCTATTGAACCAGCCTGATCCCAGGTCTGGGGAAAACTATTTTTCTAAAAATAACTTAATTTTACAGTATAGTACTAATGTACAAATTACTAATTTCAGGATGTTTTATGTCAATAGAAATACAAAATTACCCCATAAGAAACTTTTCTAAAAGATCTTAAAAGCAGAAAAACTCTGGCTCCTAAAATAGTACATACAGGAAGTAATCAGTACTCACTTGCTTGGCACTGTCAGGAGAATCACCTATGCAGGATGCCATTTTAAAACTGGAACTTGCCATTTTAGGCATCAAAACATTTTTTGAAAACTGTTCCTTAATTATAAAAGTAATACATGCACATAATAAAAATTCAGACATTATAGAATTATGTATTCATTTTTGTTCTTAATGAAGGACTGTTATACATACATTTGTAATTTGCATTTTTCACTCAGTGATACATACTAAGACCTCGTATCTTTTTTATTTCAAGTCATACTTGAATACACTCATTCTGAAAATTTTAAATAGTATAGAAAATTACTAAACTGAAGATGAAAATTACACTTCAACTTATTCCTTTGCTACGCCCTTTCTAGAAGTAGCCATTTCTTGATTGCTGTGTATAACCATGTTATAAACAGTTGGAGTGCAACTTTCCAGTACCTTTTCTATGTGTTTATGTATACTTGCATGTCTAGTTTTGTTTTTTACAACATGAATGAGAGCCTAATATATAAAATGAGAGCCTAATATATAGTGTGTATTATGCAATTTGAGTTTTTTAATTGAACAATATGTTTTAGTGATCTTTCTGTGTCAGAGTAGAGAGGTCTCCCTAAGTTTTATTATAAATGGCTTTCACTGTTTCTCTGCCTAGGTGGTACCTAGTTTTTCTATCAAATATACTCCCAAAAAGTTTCCCAAAAGTTCAAATTTACTCCAAAATAGTGTAAAAGTGATGCTTTCGCATTCTCATGAACAGTTTATGAAAATGCCCCTTTTCCTACATTCTGCCAATATTAAATGTTATAAATCTTCACAGATTTTTGCTGATATGCCAGTAAGTAATATTTCAGAATTACTTCATTTTCTATTTCCTTGATAGACACTAGTGTGAATAGTATGTCATATATTTATTTGCCATTTCTGTTCTATTCATTATCAAATCACGGACTTTGTTCATTTTTTCATTTACATGTTTGTTTTTTAGTGGTGTTAATCATTTGATATGTTAGATATTTTCTCTATACTGGCATTATGTTTTTAATTTTGTTTGTGGTCTTTTTTACTACACTAAATGTGTACATTTTTATGTAGTCAAATCTGTTATCTGTGTTTTCACTCTTGCTTAACAGAAACAGAGTCATAGAGAACATTTTGACAGATGGGAGGGATGAAAAAGGTGAAGGGATTAAGAAGTACAGTTTGGTTGTTATAGAATAGTCATGGGGATGTAAAATCCAGCATAGGGAATATAGTCAGTAATATTCTAACAACTAGGTATGGTATCGGATGAGTGTGAGATTTATTGGGATGATCACTTAGTAAGATGTGCAATGTCTAATCACTGGGACTAATATAATAATGTATGTCAACTGTAATTGAAAAATAACAAAATGATTTAAATATCAAAAAGAGAAAAATCTTTACAAATATAAAAATTCTGTATTTCCTTTTTAATACTTAAAATTTTTAATCTGTATGTCAACACATTTTTTAATTTCACCTGTAATTTGGTATGAGGTAGATATTTGGATGGAAAAATTTCTAAAATGTATTAAAATACTTTAGTACTTTTAAAAAAATATTTGTAAGAATATAATCTATAATAATAAGTTAAGAGTCTGATTCTCCTATATTAACATAGCAGTACTCTCAGGAGCTCCAATAGGTTAAATGGGTTTTAAAATATCTATAGCAGGTGGCCTGAGGCTGTAGTGCTCATTGAACTCTATAGTGAAAGTTGTCTTTCTATGCAGTTCAGCAAACTCATTTTGTTGCTAAGTATATTTCATCATCTAACCTTGTATTAGTTTTCTGCTTCAAATATGTTTTAAATGGAGCAATCAGGAATACAAGCTAGTAGGGATTGTCACTGAACTGAGACCTAAAAGGAGTTTCAAGTGCACATACCCTCTGGCCTAGCAATGCTGCTAGAATTGGGAAATAAGTACAAAAATGTTTATTAGAAACCTTTTTTTGCAACAGCAGTGGTGACATCAATAACAAAACACTAAACAAATAAATGCATACCATTGGGAATGGCTTAAATAAGTTACAGTTCACAGGAGGCAGTGTTTATAGCCTGGCTCTGCAACTCAATAGTTCTTGACATTGGACAAGTTGTTTAACCTCTTTGTGCCTCCGTTTGTTCTTCTAAAATGAGAATAATAAGGTTGTTGGGAACAACAAATGAGTAATTACCATAGAGTGCCTAACAAAATAAGAATAAATAGGAACAATGAAGTGATCAAATGTGCAGTGTACAAAGTATATGAAATTTAGATAAAAAAGATTTGAGTGGGAGGCTGATTCTATTAAATGTGTGATTCAGGGGAATCTATATTAGTTTTTGTGTGTGTTGTTTTTTTTTAAATCTTCACCCAAGTACATTTTTGCATTTATATTCAGATAGAGTGGGAGGGAAAGAAGGGAGGAAGGAAGAGAGAGAAAGAAACATCGATGTGAGAGACCCACATCGAGTGGTTGCCACCCAACACGACCCCAACTGGGGCCAGGGACAAACTGCAAACCGAGGTACGTGCCCTTAGCGAGAGCTGAACCCAGGACTCTCTGGACCGCAGGCTGACACTCTTAACTGCTGAGCCAAACCAGCCAGGGCTCTATATTGTTTTAGAAACTTCATAAAGAAAATTGTCCATTCTAACTTTACTCAAGTGCCCTTGTAGGTTAAGGTTCTAGCTTTTAAATCTACGAATAATATCCCAATGTTCTTTAAAGGCCTAAAAAAAGAGAATTCGCAGCTTACTTTGATGCTTATTTAAGTTTAACAATGTTCAGATTCTACAAGTAGCTTTAGTACTAATATTGGAAGACCACATATTAGGGACATCAAATCAGATACCCTGTAGCTAGCAAGAGGTTTTTTTTATTGTGTTCTCTTCCTAAACTAGGTTATGACAACTACAAAAATCTCTAGCACTGCCACCACTTTTTCATAGGTAATTGTTTCTGTCATTGTGTGGGGCGGGAGTTAGAGAAGAAAGGAGAGGGATTCCTAAGCATATTCCTAAATCAGGTAAGGGAAACATCCACCATTGTCTTTCTATCACCCATTTTCTTTTAAAAAAGTACGACTATAGTCAAAATATAATTAACAGAGTTGGGACTTGGGAGGACAAGAGCTTTTACTTACTGTCATTTTGAATTTTTTGTAAGCCTCTTTCCAGGGCAAAATTTTATCTACCCCTTTACTTTTAATATTTTATTTGTAAATCTGTTGGAACCACTTTAGCTATTCACTGAGAAAACATTAACATAAAACTGTTTTCTTCATTTATGTGAATTTAATCACTTAACATTGAGCTATCTTAAAATGGTGTGGATTTCAAAGGGTGATAGATGTGGACATGTCTGTTACTAGACACTTGACGAGAGCACAACTTCATTCTTTTGAATGGGACAGAAAACTAATTTTACTTAGGTTATAGCTTCTAAGGTTCTTTACTCTTAAATCCATTTCGGTTTACGGTTCACAATTAGGAAAAAAATCTGTTTTTTTCTTTTTCCCATTTCCTTTTCATTTTCATTCTTTTGTTTCTGTCTTCTAATGTTGCCTTTCCTTTACCTCTGAATTCCTTTCTTTCCTTTCCTGTAGGCACTGATGTTCTTTACATTGGCCCTCTGAAAGGTGAGCCTTGGTCTGCTTTAGCTATATCCTGAACTTACCTTCTAATTCTCTTAAACTGATTTTTTCCCCTCAGAATTTCCACCAACTTAATTATATTCATTTGGCCTTATCATTACATGATCTAATGTTAGACAAGTAGACTGTTAAAGTTAATTTCACGTGTTTTCAAGACAGGTAAAGTAATATACTAAGCTTTCTTATTATTATAGCATGTGTTATTGAAAACTAAGATTCTGTCCTTCATACTTACTACCTATTTTTCATGTTGTTTATTAGGAAGTATATATTCAAGCCCAGGACTTTATAGTAAAACAATGACCCCCACTTATGATGCTCATGATGGAAGCCCCTTGTCACCAACTTCGGCTTGGTTTGGTGACAGTGCTTTGTCAGAAGGCAACCCTGGTATACTTGCTGTCAGTCAGCCAATCACATCACCAGAAATCTTGGCAAAAATGTTCAAGCCTCAAGCTCTTCTTGACAAAGCAAAAATCAACCAAGGGTAAGTTTTAATAAGTAGCTACAATTGGAGAATTTCTTTATCCAATTAAAGGTAGAAATAGTTTTGTAAACCTGTCTTCCTTCCACTGCTCATGTTACCCTGTCCAGGTGGCTTGATTCCTCGAGATCTCTCATGGAACAAGATGTGAAGGAAAATGAGGCCTTGCTGCTCCGATTCAAGTATTACAGCTTTTTTGATTTGAATCCAAAGGTACCGAGGGTTTAGAGGAATTTCTTCTTTTTTTCCTTTTTATTTTGTTCATTTGGATGTTTGTTTTTTGGAAGTTGGTAGAGTAAGGAATTGTTGTAAATAGCAAGCCTTAAATAATAAAAACCCCAAAGCATTAGAGAAAGGCATCTGTATTTTAAATAAATGTATTGTTTTAGTAAGTTGAAAGCATAACTAAACCTTTTTAAAAGATAACTGATTTTTTGGTTGATTTGTATTTTAAGGGCACTAATTTGGGAAAAGAAACAATTGATAAAGTTAGTTTGGGGATTTTTCTCATACCTCTCTTCAAGTGCACTTTAGGTAAAAGAAAACTTTCTGGAAGATTACCTTTCAATTACTTTGATTTCTAATTATATACCAAAAGATGGTGCTTAAAATTTTTTTTAAGTCTACATGTCTTTCTATTTTAGAGCCAAACATTGTAATATGTTTTTACTATCAAATGATTGCTACTGAAGTACTTTGTTTTCCTGATAAGATTTATTACTATGAAGATAGGGAGTATTTTACCCCAGAAAAGACATAGCACAGACATGTGGATCTTTTGCTTCCCTATCAGCCATGGGGGGAGTCTCTCTTGACTACTTTCTCATCCTTTTAATGCCTAGAATATAGTCTGGATTTTAATGTATATAGTTATCATTTTTATTAAGTGCTTAAATAATTCATTATACAACAGTAAAAAATATAGTAGAACTATAAAAAAAATCATTATAGTTGCTTCTCAGGCCATAACATACCTAATTTTAGTAAAACCAAAACTGTTTTGGGAACATAAGTACATTTGCTGGGGACAGGAAAGGGTTTATGTATTTTGTTAAAATTCTAAGATTGTATCAGTACATTACTATTGATTTTTATTACCATAACTAAATAGAAGTCAATAACATATAAGTAAATATTTTCTACAAGTCTATATATGTACCCTCTGTTTTGGATTTTAAAATAATTACTGTTTCCCAGGACCTGCCACTTTGTCTGGGTATGCTTTTCTGCAGTGAGCAAGATGTTCCTGAAATAGTTAAATTTACTCTCTGGTTATGACCTTTTAGTGTGGCAAGTTGCAATAATAATACAGAAGAGCAATCAGTTCTACCTTTAGTGTCTTCAAAGTTAGATTTTGTTAAGGAATGTAAATCTAATGGTTATTTCCTTGGAAAATAACGATCTATTTCTAATACTGAATAATCTTTTGGCATATTTCATTGTCGTTTTTAATGGGAAATTAGATGCAGATATATATATATCTATCTAACCCTATAGGTATATTTCTTTCTTATTATTGCATATTTGATAGTGAATAAAATCCCAGAAAAAAGAGTACATTAAAATTTTCTTGTAAAGCTTTAAAGTGAATATTCAGAGTTTTCAAACTTTTTAATGTTGAAAGTGATATAAGAGAATATGTCTCTTTTGCTGCAGTATGATGCAATCAGAATCAACCAGCTTTATGAGCAGGCCAAATGGGCTATTCTCCTAGAAGAAATTGAATGCACAGAAGAAGAAATGATGATGTTTGCAGCCTTGCAGGTAGTAAAGAGTATTGGTATATGGGCCTGAGGGTTGGGGGGGGGGGGGAATAGAAGATTATCTTTAAATAGTAAAGTGGCATATTAATCCAGTAGCATTTTAATAGTGTTTACTTTTTACTATGTAGAAAGTGAATAGACACTTAGGAAGGCAAAAGAAATATATAAATTCAATTTTTTGTCTTATCTAAGAGTTTAATGGTATACTTAATAGTTACTTTTCTGTATCCTGTAGGAGAAAAATTATCCTCCCACCCCCCAGATGTATATTAATTATCCAGTTTTCCTTTAGAAAGAGTATATATTAAAGTTAGATTTCTGAAATGAAGCTTGCTTACATAATTTCATAAATAGCTGGGGATGATGATATTTGTAAAATGGGCTATGGTAGAAATAATACCTTTCAAGAAGATAAAATTTTAAGAAACGAATGAAACTAAACATAAATATCAGAAAATTTTTAGAATGCTAATCCTTAAGAAGTAGGTAGCTAATGTTTCATTTAGATTAAACCAGTGCTTTTCTAAATGTAGTTCTTGTACACCACCTGCTTCCTAATTACCGTAGGGCTTTTTAAAAAATTCTCCACTTCATTACTGCTTTCCCCTCTGTCAAAATAACTTTAGGGTGGCATCCACAAATCACATTCTTAGAAGCACTGAGGTCTGACTGAGTCTTTGGTGAATGTTCTTAGATTATGGTGGAATTCTGGTTTAACCTAAAGTATTGATCATTAAATACAAGAAGCAAAGTTGTATTCACTGATGAAAAGGTTTCACTCTAAAAATGATTTTTCCCCCTTAGAACACAAAAATGCTCTCATATCCCAAATGCTTCTATGCACTCAGAAAAGTTTTCTAGTAAGATTCAAATATTGTCCATTAGAGAGGAAGCACAGCTAATTTCTCTTCAGTTTATATGATCAAAGAAGGGGATTGAAATGAAGCTCAGAACAGGAAAATCTTTGATGACAGATGAATTAGTTCAAGCAGTTATTTTTTAGAGACTAGTTAAGACTCTTCTATTATGCTTTTGGATATGATTCAGACTGAAGAATTTCTTGAATTCTGGAGCCGTTTATTGAAAATCCCTCACTTGGTTATGACTCTTTACCTGCCTATATCTTTCTCACTTAGAGTACGAGCTTGTCATTTTTTTAGTGAGGGTTTGCCAATGACAGAAAAGTAATAGATGTAAAATATATACGGGGAGAACCACAGATTTTTATTGTATGGTATTTCTTTTTATCTTTTTATTGTAAAAAGAATGCATCTTTTTAAAAAGACAACATATAATAGTGTTTAGCACATAGTAGGTGCTCAAAAAGTATTTGTTGAATGAGTATCCACAGTCATAGTGTCACAGAAATGGGATTATTCTTCAGCTTCTCCCCACCCAATGTACAGTAGATAGCTTGTTTCAGTGCAGTAAAAAAACCTCAGAAACCATGGGTTTTAATTCGTGGAGACTGAATATCCCAAAGCACAGCTCTCCTGAAACATTTTAGAATCTAGCTTTAATGAGAGAATTTTGTACTACAAATCCCTTGAGTTGTTAGAAGCCTTCCCAGAGACTGACCTAAGGCCCTAGGTCGCCATCTGGTATCTGAACGGGAAAACTCTGAAAGTATGGCAAAGAGATGCCTACTAATTTTCACTTCAGACTTAGCCTACACTCTGAACTATCCTTCTTTGGGGCTTCTGGTTCCTTGTGTAAAATAAGTCTACAGTGGTAAAAAGAAAAGGTAATTCAAAATAAGAAGTAAATAAGTTTAGTAACACTTACCCACAGCCTTTTGGTGTACTGGACGATGATTCAACCAACTGAACCACCCAGCCAGGGCAACACTGTTTTTAAATCATTTAGTCAAGGACCTTTTGCTTCAGAATCTCCTAAGGCACTTAGTGAAAATGCAGATTCCAGCTGAACTCCAGACTGGCTCAGAGTCCCTGGGAGTAAACCTAAGAATCTATATTTTTAACCAGCTCTCTACGTGATTCTTAATATACTCTGACGTTTGAGGCCACTGTCTGTGAGAGCCTCAGCCTACCTTGTTCTCCAAGATTTGTGAACGTGGAAGTTCCTACCACTGTAAACATCTCATTTCAGCACAACTGAAGGCATAGCCACAGACGTCTCATTACTGATTCACTAACTCTTAAAATACAGACGAGCATTGATAACTGGCCTCAGATTAGTTCATTAAATATTTCCATGAAGAGATTATATTCAGTGAATATACTTCAGAAATTTGGAGTGCTTCTTAGTGTTTTAAAAGGTAACTGATTAAGTGATTTCAAGTTCTGCTTACCTTTGCATAAAACTTGTAAGGTTTAACATCAAACTAGAATAGATCACTAATATTTGTTGTAAGTCGCTTACCTAAGTGTACTTAAAATCATGACTAATTTTTCTATGCCCAAAGATTTTCTATTTACATAAAGGAGTAGTTATCACTACTCATGCATGAATATGTCAGTATTCATGTGTGTGGAGTCACATGTAAACATCTCCTCTGGCCATGTTTTCATCATTGAATTGAGGAAGCGGGGAAAGGGCAGCTTCAGCTTTCAGCACGGTAGTGATAACTAACTTTCCCTCTCCGGGTAATAGTGGAATTATAAGGTAATCAGTGTTAATACACTTCTGTAAATGGCCTAATGCATATTCTGTTCATTCAGTATTTACTGGTTCCAGGCCCTGTTCTAGACAAGGAATGAATAATGCCGCGGGGGAAAAGAAAAATATCTGCTGTGTAGAGCTTAGTGGAGGATGTGTTAACATTGTAAGGCCTACGGCCTCCCAGACTATGAATTTATTTGAATATGCCCAGAGACCCTACTTCTGGATAAATATTTATTAGCAGATTTAGGACATTGATTTCAGGTGCCATGCCCTTTATTTTCCTATCGTTCTAGTTCCTGGACACTTTTATCTTTTCAAATTAGAGGATGAAAAGCATTCAATATAGATGTAGATAATAACCTCATTTTTAAGTTTTACAGTTAGAACAATCATTTAAATAAAATATCATTTCTGGTTTCAGTATCATATCAATAAGCTGTCCATCATGACATCAGAGAATCATTTGAACAACAGTGACAAAGAAGTTGATGAAGTTGACGCTGCCCTTTCAGACCTGGAGATTACTTTGGAAGGGGGTAAAACATCAACAATTTTGGTAGGGTTAATTTTTTCACCTACTAATGTACTTCAAACTGGTGCTTACCTTTTTGTCAATTTAGGTTCTCATGAAGTGTTTGGGGGATGTAGAGAAATATTTGGGGGATGTAGAGAAATACTTAATGTGTTAGAGAATTCAGACATCGATTTTTCAGAAACTTAGAATTAAAATTTGTCTAGTCTCCGGTGCCTCCAACTCAGTCAGGATAGATCTTCTGATACTCTGCACATTTTCTTACAAGTAGTAGTAGGACATTTCTACAGAAGAAAAATTAAAGTCAAATAATGGTAAAATTCATTTAGTGATTTCCAAATTTGAAATACTACAGAAGAGGAGAAAAATCGATCTCAGGAAAATTTTTAAATGATAAGTTTAGTTTTATAGTTTTGAAGCTTAGGAATTAATTACTACAGAAACACTTGTTAGCTGTAGAAGAAACACTTATTTGGGGGCTATGATTTCCAAATATCCATATGCAGAAACAAACAGTTTTAGCTTTATTAGAATCAACAGTGTATTCTTATAGGTTATATAAATTGCTGTTTTGATACAATTTTATTAGCTTTTCATGAGATTTGAAAATGCCTTTGTGCTATATGACCATATAATACAATTGTACCTTTAAAGTCTATAATCTGTATTTTAAGTAATTTTGTTTAAGTAAGCTGGTTCTTGATATCAGATACCAAGTATTAGTGTTTCTCATTTCAAGAAAAATAAGAAAAAAAAATGATTAAATTCTTTCCCTAGGGTGACATCACTTCAATTCCTGAACTTGCTGACTATATTAAAGTTTTCAAGTAAGTACACAAAATGGAGGATTCCAAATACTAATGAATAATAAGTGTCAGTTTTATAGTTATGTTCACATTATTGAAATATACTGTAAGTTTGACTGGCCAAACCATCTAAGCCGTTAGCAATTAGATGAACAGTAAAGTTAATGAGGGGAACTAGCCATTTTTACCACATTAAAATCACAGTACTTGTTAAGTTGTTTCAGTTGGTAAACACTGTTCTATAGTCTAGATTGCATCATGTAGGTTGTGAAACGCACAGTGACATCTCAGTACAAGGTGGCCCATCTAGGCAAAAGCACAGTACATAATGAATTGTTACTGCCAATGACTATTTCCTTGTTTGGAACCCCAGATTCTATTGAATTCTATTCATTTGTTCACAGGACATTTTATAATTAAGGTTCCAGTATATGTTATCTAGACTTTTAAACAATTTTGTCATATTCCACAGAATCATGAGAGCTGGGTATTAAGGCATAAGAAAAAGGTGTGGAATGTGACATACAAAGCCATCATGGAATAAACCCTTTACTCTAGCTAAACATAAAACAGCTCAACAGATACAACATTTCTCAAATAAGGGCATGATTTCAGATGCTGCTGCCTCCCCCCTCTTTCTTCACCATTTATACACCTTTTTCATCTGCCTGTACCTTTCTTTATCTACTCCCCTCATGACTGCTCTTCTTTATGTTTGACATTGGAGTGGTGAGTTAAGGTCACCATTGAAATACATCCCTGAGAGAGATGAACACTGACCTCACTTTAGTCATGCCAAGTAAACTCGCTTGTTCAGAGAGGCTCCAAAGGCACCCTGCAGACATCCGTGAACCTGGGGCTAATTATGGGACCTAGGAAATTTCCAATTCTTGACATTTACTTCATCTTTCTTATCCTGTACTTTCCATGTGACCTGCTCATGATACAGGTGGCTGCAACTGACAGAAATGCTAGCATGTGGGCCCTGCTGTCTTTCTCCTCTGCCCACTCACTGTTTGTGAGATCCCCTGAGTAGACTAGGAAGGAGGGGGCAAACCCGGAACCAGGTCAGGAGACGTGAGACTTGGTGCTAAAACAAAGCATTGCTAAAGTTATTAAACGTGTTTTTTCTCTTAATTCTATTTGACACACAGGCCAAAAAAGCTGACTCTAAAAGGTTATAAGCAGTATTGGTGTACCTTTAAAGATACATCTATTTCTTGCTACAAGAGCAAAGAAGAATCCAGTGGCACACCAGCTCATCAGATGAACCTGAGAGGTAAGGGAAGCCTTGGAATGACACTGTTGATGGTAGAATCTCTATTAGCTAGTGTTTGGTACACTTCACTTGGCTGGGGGTGAGGGGAGTTTTTCAGTAGTTTCTGCACTTCTTTAGGTACTTTTATATATAGATATAAAATGTTTTTTTTAATATGGAACACTTCACATCTGCCTGCCATCCTTGCACAGGGGCCATGCTAATCTCTGTATCATTCCAATTTTAGTATATGTGCTGCCAAAGTGAGCACTGTATATTCTTAGTTCTTGTCTTAGACTGCTTCTGTTGGTTCTTCACATCGTCCCTCTTCACCTCTTTCATCTGATTGATGCACTGGTTCAGGTGGTAGAATTTCCCCTGCAGGTTCGTCTGCTGCTTCTACAGCTGGAGGACTTCTCTTTGCCTCTTGCTGTGACTTCTCTGTAGGTCCTTCAGCTAATCGTGCAGATTCTTGATGAGCCTCTCACTTGTGATGTTATTCACGAAACCACCTGGCTCACATCCAGTTCAGATACCACTTCCTCTAGGAAGCTTGTACCCCTGAGAACCACTTTGGATAAACCCATCATAAGTTGAAAATATCCAAAGTTGAAAACTCATTTGATACACCTGATTGATCTACTGAACATCATAGCTTAGCTTAGCCTACCTTAAATGTACTCAGCACACAATATCCCCCCCAGCACCCCCCCAAAGAAACACTGGCAACACAGTACATGGTAGAGTATCAGTTGTTTACCCTCGTGATCATGTGACTGGGAGCTGCAGCGCTGCCCAGCATCATGACAGTGTCACTCTGCATATCACTAGTCCAGGAAAAGACCAAAATTCCAAATTTGAAGTACAGTTTCTATTGAGTGCATCGTAAAGTCAAAAAAGTGTTTAAGGTGAGCCATTGTAAGTCGTACACACTTGGCACCTGGCAAGCTTGGTGAAGGAGGCAGTAGATTGGCTCCTCATTGTTCCCTACTCTTGACACTGTGCCTTCCCTGATATCAAAGGCTAGAAAACTGAAATACATTTTCCAGACTCATTTCTAGGTTCTAAGCACATGCATTCATGTGAGCCTTGAGTTCCCAGCTGAGTTAAAGGGTTGGAGAGGCAGAACGGAGAAAGGAGTGGGGAGCTTCCAGGCTCTGGAGCTACAGCTGCAGGCAGCTCTGGGCCCCAGCTGCAGGGCTGCAGTGAAGGTTGCACCTCCCTGGTAGGCCCAATCTGAAGTGGTGTTTAGGGCATTATTCCTGTCAGCCCGGCCCATCTCCTGTGGGGGTTACATTTTACACGTACATTTATTATTATATGTAAAGCAATTTGGACAGAAGTACCAAAGAAAAAGGTCCCCTGACTCATTTCACAAAAATGATTCCCAGAACAATTTCACTTATCACTAAAAATATAGAAGTGTTTTTCTTGATATTTTTTCTTAGTACATTGTACGTTAGGGTATTTTTAGTGTATTTCAACAAAATTTCCATATCTCTATCTCTGTCTGCCCAGTAGCCACCTGAACTGTTGTTTTATAGTTACACGCATTGTAAAAAATGAAAACCTCTGTCTTGGGGAGAAGATTGCTATGGCCAAGTGTTGGAATTCTGTAATTTTCCTGAAACTTTTCATTGGTCTCATTGCCTTCCTCTCTCAGTCACATGAGTTTAACTTTGGGTCTCTACCAGTGTTTGTTACTTAGAATCCGTGTTGGCTTTCTTCTTGCTTACCTCCTCAGCTGCCCAGGATCAGCTCAGATTATCTGCTCCAGAGTAGGACTTAGATTTGTCTTCTGGCCTCTGGCCTTTCTGTCCCTATTAACCTTCTTCCTGAATGACTGAAAAGTCAAGTTCTAGTATGGAGAACAATGCACAAGGTGTTCTCATCCCACCTCTCCCAAGTCCTCCCAGAGGAGTACTTTCCCAGCACATCACACTGAGGAAGGTAACACTAGCCTAAGAGTCGAATGGCCAGGATTCTGCCCTGCCCCTAAACAAGCCCTGTGATTTTAGAAAAATAGTCTATTTGGACCTCAGTATCTTCCTCTGGGAAATGAATCTGTTGGACTAGATGCTCGTGGGGGGCATGCAGGAGGTAGCCCATCGATGTTTCCATCTCTCTCTCCTTCTCTCTTCCTCTCTGTCTAAAATCAATAAAAATAAATAAAAAGAAAGAAAGAAATACCTGGAGAAAAGCTGGAATGCAGAATTTAATCAGGAGGATGAATACTTCTTAACAGCTGTTAAATCTAGTTCCTGCTAACATGAGAGGAATAGCAGGAGTTGGCAAGAATTAGTGGATTAAAATGTTCAGGAGGTTGTTTTTTTAACTGGCAGCAGTGACATGCCACTGAAAAATTATTAACTTGAAAATGACAGGATCCATCATATTTATACTGGTTAGAGTTTAGCGCAATAATTTCAGATAGTGGTAGTGATCCGTGTTAAGATTACCCATATGGATGGAGAAAGGGTACAAAGTCAGTAGATACTGAGGAAGTTCAGTCAGTAGACTGGGTGGTTGATTTGGGAGGGGCTAGAGGAAAAGGACTTGTTTCTGGCTTGTGCAGTTACGTGGATAGGGTGTTACAGAGATTGGGAAGAGTCTGGGGCTGAGTTTGGGGTGAAAGATGAGTTTAATTTTCGCATTTTTTTTTCTTCATGAACAACTTAAAAGAAAAATTTTTTTAATCCTCACCCGAGGACATTTTTCCATTTTTTGTTCAGATAGAGTGGGAGGGAGAGAGAGGAAGAGAGAGAGAGAAACATCGACATGAAAGGGACACATCGAGTGGCTGCCTCCCGCATGACCAACCAGGGCCGGGGACAAATTGCAACCCAGGTACGTTCCCCTAGCGGAAACCGAACCCAGGTCTCTCTGGACCACAGGCCGATGCTCTAACCGCTGAGCCAAACCAGCCAGGGCTTAAAAGAGATCTAATTCATAATGATTTCACGTGACTTCTCAAAATTTAAATCACCAAACATTTGCAATTAAGGCGGCAACATGAGAAGAATCAAAACTCGTAATAATGGATGAGATTTTCTTTTAGAAGATGTGCACATATTCCCCCTACCCCCAAGTTGCACTGCCTTATATTGCTCCCAAAGGTTGAGCAGGATGAATTCTCAGTTGTTCCTGTATATTTCCTCTTGGTGAGTCTTAGGCAGAGTGAAGAGTCATTCTTGCTAAAATACACAAACACTTGGCCTGGCTGGTGTGGCTCAGTGGTTGAGCGTCGACCCATGCACCAAGAGGTCGCTGATTCGATTCCTGGTCAGGGCACATGCCCAGGTTGTGGACCCAATTCCCAGTGGGGGCATGCAGGAGGCGGCCAGTCGACATTCTTTCTCATCAGTGTTTCTATCTCTCTCTCCTTCTCCCTTCCTCTCTCTCTAAAAAAGTAAATAAATAAATAAAAATAAATGAAATACACAGACACTTGAAAAACCTGGTCAGCATCCACTGAGAGCTGAGCATGGTAACTGTTTGAGTCCTTTCATCATCATATCCAGCCATGACCACACCGTGGAATTCTTACTACCTCTTACCAAAGGCTCCTGTCTTCAGATTTGAGGTACATGCCCTGGCTGGTGTGGCTCAGTTGGAGGTGCATTGTCCCGTACACTGAAAGATCATGGGTCCAAATTCCCGGTCAGAGCACATACCTAGGTTTCAGGTTTGCTCCCCAGTCCTAGTCAGGCACATGCGGGAGGTAGCTGATTGCTGTTTCTCTCTCTCTCTCTCTAAAAATCAATGAAAATGTCCTCAGGTAAGGATTAAAAATAAATAAATTTGAGGTATTTGTGGGATACCTTTTTGGAGTTAATCTGTAGGTCATTGGATCATGAGAGAGATCCATGCTACAGAGAAAGATGTGGTAGCAGTTAACATGAATGGTAAATGTCGCCATTGGAATAGTTGTCAAGGCTAAGAACAGAACCCTGCAGAAGACGCGCGTTTAAGGAACAGCACATTAGAGGAAGAAAAGCTTATAAAGGAAACAAACCAAAAAAAAATGCATAAGATTATGGAAATAATGCACGATGGAAGCTAAGATAAAAATTGTTTCAAAAAAAAGACAGCGTAACTCAGCATCAAATGCTACAGAAAAGTAAGAGATTGTTAGCCTCCATAGGATTTAGCCACGTGGAGGTGGTCAGTGGCCTTGATTAAGAACAGATTTAGCAGATTTCAGTGGCTTTTTGAGTATGAGTCAAAGTACTGTCATTGAGAAGTAAATAAGAAACAAAGACAGCTTTTTAAAAAATTGATTTTAGAGAGAGGAATGGGGGGAGAGAGAAACATCATTCTGTTGCCTCCTGCACCCGCCTTGACGGGATCAAACCTGCAACCTGGGTATGTGCCCTGACTGGGAAGGACGATGCTCCAACCAGCCTTATAAGCCACACTGGTCAGAGCCAAAGACAGCTTTTTTTTTTTTTTTTTTTTTTTAATCCTCACCCAAGGACATTTGTGCATTTATCTTAAGATAGAGTGGGAGGGAGAAAGAGGGGAAGAGAGAGAGACACATCGACTGGTTGCCACCCACACGACCCCAACCAGGGCCGGGGACAAACTGCAACCGAGGTACATGCCCTTAGTGGGAACCGAACCCGGGACTGTTTGGTCCGCAGGCTGATGCTCTAACTGCTGAGCCAAACAGGCCAGGGCTAAAGACAGCTTTTTTTAAAAAAATTTTTCTTTATTGATTTTATTTTATTTTTAAAGTTAATAAATTTTTATTTAAGGAATTTCACCTGTTCTGAGTCCTTCCACACACTGCCTTCGTTTCTCCTGAGTTTGACTCTTAATCCCCTTTTTTTTGCTCAATCCAGTTGTCATTTCAGTCAGTCCTATATAACAGGAATAGAGGTGATCATGTGATCACAGACTATCTGGTCACTAGCAACTTAGAAGGATTAGCTAGACAGAGGACATCTGCAAGACTCCAGAGATCTAAGGAGGCTGTGTAAAATCTCAGTGATTACCAGTGGCTATTACAAAATCACATATAGCTTGTGTTGTACTTATATTGGACAGTGCTAATCTAGACAATGAAAATAAGGGTTAAGAAAATGTTCCCAATAGACTGAATGCTACCAACATAGCAGAAAGAAAACCTAGTGGGGAAATATTTTGTGGTCATGTCCATAGCAAATCTTTATTGATTTTAGAGAGAGAGCGAGATGGAGACATTGATGAGAAAGAACATCGACTGGCCGCCTCCTGCACGCCCCCCACTGGGGATCGGGCCCACAACCTGGGCATGTGCCCTGACTGGGAATCTAACTGGCGACCTCTTGGTGCATAGGTTGATGCTCAACCACTGAGCCACACCAGCCGGGCCAAAGACAGCTTTTTAATGAACCTTATCTATGAAGGAAGGAGGAAAGAGGGCAGCAACGGAAGACAGAGGTATAAAGAGGAGAGTCATTTTGTGGTTTAAGATGGGAGAGAGTTAAAGAAGTTAAATGCTGATGGAAATACCACAGTAGAAAGAAAGAAACCTGGTATCTGGGAGAGGGAGAGGATCTCAGATGGAGCAAGGTTCCTGGGATGGTGGAAAACTCAACCCACTTGGATAGGAGAGCCTCAGGAGGAGAAACGCCTCTTTGCTGTGTGGAAGCAAGGGCAGCTGGGTTTATCTGGGATGGTGGCAGGAAGCTGGGGGACTTCACTTCTGGTGGCTTTTCATGTACCTAGAAAAATAGGTGAGGTTGTCCCCTTAGAGTAAGTGGCATAGGAAGCCTGAAAAGATTTGAAATAAACATTTTTGAGAATGTCTGTAAACATAGGATTGCAAGTGTCGAGGGCCAGATTGAGGCTGGGATCCATGAATTTCTAGTGACACCTATCTGCTCAGTTTTGTGATTTTGTTTTCCCCTCCCTCTTACAGTACTCAGCAGCCTGAGTATAGGCAAGTAAGAGATAGAGGGTTGGGTTGAACCAGGGTTAAGGTTTTGCTAAGTGTGTCTGATGGAAAGACAGTAAGTCTAGGGAACTGGAGGCGGTGATACCTGGTGAATGGCGTCCAGCTGGACTGGGGAGAAGGAAGGCGTGAAAACACATTGCTGATGGGGAGAACGTTGAGGGGCTCGGGTCCCTCAAAGAGTATGAAGAGAGCTAGGACTGAAGATTGTAAGCCGAATGGGCTGTTTGCATTTGGCCGTTGAGAGGAAGTCATCGGGTTACAGTGGAGTGCGTCCAGCCGTCGCCAGGGAGCGAATGTCGTCTGAGGTGTGGCCTGTGCGCCTGCGCTGCCCGAGTTACCACTCATTCTCTCCCTCTCGGGTTGTCTTGGTGGTTTACTTTTAAAAGAGGACTAATAATTATGGGATTGTATACTTTAAATCCACTTGAATGATTAATGGAATTTTGTAAAAGATTGTGTATTTTCAAACATCTCTTTGTTGTATTTAACACATTGCCTCACAACTTCCTGTAGTCTCTAATGCTTTTATAGGAGTAGTTAAATGCTGTAGCTATTTATATGTAGTACATATTTAAGAAAAAAAAAGAGGGGAGAAAGTCCTCCAAATGTTGGGAGTTGCTTCTGGAGAGGAGTGGAGGATCCCCTTTATCTAAAATGTTTCTGTGTGAAGGAAAAATGACAGTTTAAATACTTGTTCTTTGTGGGAGATATGTAGAGGTTTATTAGTTTGTTCTTCATACTCTGCCAAGAGAAGTTGCTCCCGTGCAGAGAGCAGGGCAGCGCAAGCCCCGCTGAGAGTTTGCGTTCATCATAGAGCTACTGGGCGATCCTTAGACACTGAGGGTGACATGAACCAAGTACAAACAATTGGAATACCCTTTAGTGAGCTTTGACATGTACATAGCTTATTTATCCTTACAGCATCCCTATGAGGTAGAGTTTAAGGTCAGGAAATTTGGGCTTAGAGATTTAAATAAATTGGCCATAATTATTAAATGGTACAGAAAGGTCTGGAACCCAAATCTGTCTGATTGCAAAGCTCTTCTCCACTGTTACACTGGTTACTGCTTATTTATGCCAACCATTTCCCCATTATCTAACTGGGTATGGGTTCAATAAATCTGTGTTTTCTTCTGGAAAGCTACCAGCTAATGTTTCACAGAGTTGATTAAGGGCTAGGGGCTCCCATATAGGACTCGAGCTCAAACTGGCTAATCCCCCTTACATATTTTTTAAGGCATAATAAAATTCATTTATTGCCAGGGGTGGGGAACGACTGGCCCAAGGGCCATATAAGGCCCTCGAAATCAATACCAGCTAACATCACACGCCTGACCAAATTAGCCTGACCAAATATAGCAGGCTAATTTTTAAGTTAATAATTTTGTATGGCCCTCGAATGATGTCATAAATGTCCAAATGACCCTTGGCAGAAAAAAGTTTCCCCACCCCTGAAACACAATTAAGTTAGAATTTAATTATAGAAAGCCATTTTAAAATCCCTGTACATTTAGAAACTTAAAAATCCCAAATAAGATTCAAAGAACTGAATAATATTAAAACAACATGTATCAAAACTTGTTGGAGTGCAAGGTGTGCTGTTTGGTCCTATCTTTTCAACAGGACCCTTCTCTTCTCAGTCACGTTCTGTGTATTGTGAGGGCCAGGACCTCTGTGCCATCACCTCCACTCTATATTAGGTCTCTCCAGCTCTGCTCCACCCCAAACAAAATTACTGAGCATAAAGAATTTATTCCCTGATCTATAGATTTCATAACAGCAAAATTCTACATACTAAGATGCCATAAAGTGAGGGATCCCTGTATTGGCTTGGGATTTTTAAAAGTAAATTTGACCAGCCCTCGGACCAAAGGGTCTCGGGTTCAGTTCCTGGTCAAGGGTTGCAGGTTCGATCCCCAGCCCTGGTCAGGGTTGTGCGGAAAGCATCCAATCAATGTGTCTCTCTGACATCGATGTTTCTCTCCACTCCCACCCCCCACTCCCTTTCCCTCTATCTAAAAAGTTAGTGGAAAAATATCCCTGGGTGGGGATTTTTTTTTTTTTAAAGTAAATCTTGACTATTTTAATAATTTTTTTTTTTATTACAGGATGTGAAGTCACCCCAGATGTAAACATTTCTGGCCAGAAATTTAACATTAAGCTCCTGATTCCAGTTGCCGAGGGCATGAATGAAATTTGGCTTCGTTGTGACAATGTAAGTTCCAGTTCCTCAGTGAGTTAACCAGTCATCCTCATGTTTTATGCTCAAAAGATCCATCGTGATCCAGTTCACACCTCAGTATTCCTTTTCAACAGGAAAAGCAGTATGCCCACTGGATGGCAGCCTGCAGACTGGCCTCCAAGGGCAAGACCATGGCAGACAGTTCTTACAACCTAGAAGTTCAGAATATTCTTTCCTTTCTGAAGATGCAGCATTTAAACCCAGACCCTCAGTTGATACCAGAGCAGATCACAACGGATATAAATCCTGAATGTTTGGTGTCCCCGCGCTATCTAAAAAAGTACAAGAACAAGCAGGTACTTGGTTCATTTTACTTCATCTACTCTTCTCTGTTGGTGTATTCTCCAATTTTGTACACATACTTTAAATTTAGTTCCCCTCTTAAAACTTTTTAGTCTTAGTTGGTAGTCTTAATGTCGTATCAGGTGACTAGAATATAAAATCAGAAATAAATAGCCTTCCATTTAAATTGGTAATTTTAAAATACCTTTGTCACTTTAATAGGCTAGATAATGAGGCAGAATAGTTAGAAGTATATTTATTCTAAACAACTTGAGGAAACCACTCTGTTAACAGGATGTTCATTCAGCAAATTAAATATGGTCTTAATGCTTTGTTTCCTTAATTCATGCAGTTTTTCATTTTCCCTTCACAATCTGTCTTGACTCTTCTTGCTGTTGAAATGGGCTTTTTTCAGCTTTAGAAATAAATTTTACAAGGTAGACAGACATAGTCTACATTTAAACATCATCTTTTCTTAACATTAACAGTCAAAACCTAATCAAGATTTGCATAATGGGACAAAATTTGGTAAAATTTCCTTGACAGTCACTGTTTTTGTTCACTCTTTAGAATTCCTCTCCTGGAAATTAACACTATAAAAGGATTGCTATTTAGGAAAATGGTTCTTCAGTACAACATAAAAGGTTTTTTGCAGGGGAATTTCACTTGGGATAACCCCAGTATTCTCTACACCAAACATCTTGCCGTAAAAGGAAAAGCTTTAGTTTGGAGGATGGGAGTGGGAGGTGAAGAAGACCTCTAAAATAAATATTTTATTTTTATCTAGTTTCATTTTGATCTTAAAGGAATGATTTTAAAACATTACTGTAAAGGCTGAGTGATATACCTAGAACACTTAGTAACTCTTAACTTTTAAATACAATGCTTATCATATGAATCTGACATCACTTAAATAGAAATTTTAAATGTTCAGAAGTTTTAATCTCCAAGTATTTGTCTTTAAGTGTCTGAGGTTGTGTAAGCTACATGGAAATTGTTTATCCCACAGTCATACTCTATGTAGGAGGAGTAAGGAATGGAGGAAATGCTGCCCTGGGGAGCTTGGTGGAATGTAGATTGTAAATTGAAAAGGCAAAGTGAATCAAATACTAATTTTTTTATTTTTATTCTTAGTAATTTCATTTAAAGATTATTTGAAAAGAAACTGTTTCAGAAAGTGGATTCATTTGCCTTCAAAGGCAATGAATAAATTCAAATCTTAGCAATCTTATTTTCACTATTAACTATCAAAAAAAAATCATGAAGTATAATTGTCAAAACGGCCAAATGTTGGTTTAGCTGTCAGAGAAAGGTATTGTTTTCTGAGAAGTTTTTTAAATTATAGTTTTCACTTTTAAAAGTTTTTGACTAGATTGTCAACTGAACATTCTGTTGAGGACAAAGACAATGCATGTTTGACTGTCCTTAATTGGCAGGATGTGTGTGGTCCCTGGTTAAGGATCCTTTTTGCCTGTCTTCCACATTACCATCTCGTCAGATGCACATTCTTTTTTTTTTTTTTTTTCTTTATTGATTTGAGAGAGAGAGGAAGGGAGGGAGAAATAGAAACATTGATGAGAGAGAACATAGATTGGCTGCCTCCTGCATGCCCCCCACTGGGGATCGGGCCCACAACCTGGGCATGTGCCCTGACTGGGAATGGAACCGGCGACTTCTTGGTGCATGGGTCGATGCTCAACCACTGAGCCACACTGGCCGGGCGCACATTCTTTTTTAATCCTGCTTTTCCTAATCAGATTTACAGGTTGCTCCCAGAAGGTACAAGCCATGTATTGCCCTGACACCTAGTAAGTGCTGATAGGCAGGAGTTTATTACTATTGCATGTTAGGTGCTATACCGGTCTCTGGACATGATGCTCAGTAACTGTTAACCTGTACAATCCAGTGGCCCTCAGGGCCAGTCATTCCTTCATCCCTACCAGGGCATCAGTGCATTTTTTCTTTTGGGTCCATCAATATAGCCTTTGTTATATTTAAGTCTACTCTAATTCCTCAAAGCTGAATATTAATTAATTAAACTTGCTATGGATATTTTCACATGGATATGACTCCCAAACTGGACTTTTACATTTTAAAAAGAGTTCTACGTTTTATTCATGTTAATCCAAATTGAAGTGGACTAGTATGTTTATAGCCACCATTCCTAGTGCAGTGTACGGCATCTCTTTATTTTCCCTTCCAGGAAAAAGGATGCAAAAAACAGATGGTAATTGAGGGGTTTGCTTTTCTTGTGTAAACAAACAGTACCGTCACTACTTATTTTATGCCTTCAAATTATTTCTGAAAAGCGGTGCATGGATCATATTATCTGACTCGATCTGAGACAATATTGAAGGCTTTTAAATATTAATTTTGATTTTGCTACTAAAATAATTGGCTTTACCCTAACCAGTAAGAACTGGTACATGAGGGGGGAAAGGGTATTTGTTCTTTATTTTCTCCCTCAACCTTCTCTACCCTTAATTTTAGTAACACTTAACAATCTAAAATAATGTGGAGTGTTTCTCAATATTCTCAATGGAAATAACCACTGCTTCCTCATTTTCATTTTCATGCTTGCATTTACTTTGCTTGGTTTCCACCTAAAGTAATTTTTTGCATGGTTTTTTGGCTGGAATTTTGGTTTGCAGGTTACCGCAACTTTTTCTTTGCTTCATTGCCGTATTTTCTGATTGCCTTTTTTTTCTTTCTGCTTCCTTTTTCTTTTCCTCGCATTGCCATCTACAGCCAGGCTATATAAGAGATTTGGTAAGTTCTCCATATATACCAAAAAAGAAATAAAAATAAATACATTTAAAGCCCTAGCTACAATCTCCCCTCATGGATTCATTTCCTTCCACTCCTTGTGGGAGTAGCCTTCCCAATGTACGTATAATTTGTATTAAAGTTTAACTTTTCTAATAATTCCTTAACTCCCCATGTATGTGAGAATTAGAACATGCTGTTTTATAATCATACGTGTCGAGTGGCGGTTATGTATTCCTATGTACTTTTTTTTCTTGATATGGAAACTGAAATTAAGAAATATATCAAGGTTTATTTTGAAAAGTAATTTTACTAAAATTCCCAAATGTAGCTTTCCAATTCCAACTCTTGCAACATAGGATTTTGGGGTGGGACACACAAATCCATTTTTTAAGCTTTTTGTCTCTACTCTGCCATGAAAGAATAATGTCTAATGGTAAAGGTACTGTTGATGTTCACTCATATTTAGATAACAGCAAGAATTTTGGAGGCCCATCAGAATGTAGCTCAGATGAGTCTAATTGAAGCCAAGATGAGATTTATTCAAGCTTGGCAGTCCTTACCAGAATTCGGCATCACACACTTTATCGCAAGGTCAGTGTTTCTACTAAGCACCTACGTGTAAACCTTAATCTGTGCCTTTTTACTTAATCTACTGCATGTAATTAGAAATTAAACACTTAAAAGCTACTGAGACCCATTAACCTGTTTTACAGTAGAATTTAAAGAATGTTGAAATATATTTCATATACTTGTAATCCATTTTTACATTGAAAATTCAAAATGACTGCATTTCTGTTGTTACTTGTATAAGACTAACACTTTTCTTAGAGTTAAAGAGCATGTATCTTGAAGAAAAACAGACCATGTCGCCTCACCCCTAATACGTTTTCAAACATTTATTTACTACGTTTTTAATGCTATAGGTTCCAAGGGGGCAAAAAAGAAGACCTTATTGGAATTACATACAACAGACTGATCAGGATGGATGCCAGCACAGGAGACGCAATTAAAACATGGCGTTTCAGTAACATGAAGCAGTGGAATGTAAACTGGGAAATAAAAATGGTAAGCTATAACAATATTACTTGAATACTGCTAAAAATTAGTAAATTAAAAACTGTAAATTCTGAAGATTAATGGTACCATTACCTCTTAAAGTATAAAACACGGTTATTCATTTCCCACTTAAGCTTGCCTATTTCAAACTAGCTCAGTTATTAAAATTCTAAGAACATAATGATCTACTTAGAATATTGCCTTATCTTTTTAAAATTTGTCTTTCTATAATGGATAAATCCCTTCCACTCACAATGGCAGCTATTTATTGAATGCCTACTTTGTGCCAGGCATGATATTAAATGTTTTACATTTGTACCCTAATTCTGAACCTCACCACAACTTTGTGAGGTAGATGGATTATCCCTGCTTTACAAATGAGGACACTAAAATGGAGAGGCCTAAGGGCTGTCGTTGTCCAAGATCACACACTTCGTAACAGAATCAGGATTCAGACTGGGATGTGGAGGGCTGTACGCCTGGCACATCTGCTGCCCCTAGCCCTGGAGCACATGGATGTCATCTAAAATAAACAGAATCTTTCACTAATTAGTCATTTGTTTTAAGATCACTGGATTTGTTGTATCAATTCCTATTACTTCATTAGAATCTCATATTTTTGAAATATTTAAACATGATACCTAAAGGTTAAATATCTAAAGCAAATATTAAACACAGGAAGTAGGTTTTCTCCCAGGACTTGAAGAGAGACATTCTCATTAATCGAATCACCAGAGACCATTTGGGAACTTAATGACCTAAACCCCTAGTCTTCCTTTTCAGAACATGAAAACTAAAAAGGAGTGGGGGAGGGGCTGAGTAAACTTTACTTATTCTTTTGGACTTGAAGACATTAATTTAGGATTAAAGAAGAGTATTTGAGGATCAAGTATTTTGTGATAGGGCAGACCTTAACATAACATCATAGCTTTGCTTGGACCCACCCGTCTGGAGTTTTACTGGGATTTATAGTTCTTTGTCTTTGTTCCAGGTCACCGTAGAGTTTGCAGATGAAGTACGATTGTCCTTCATTTGTACTGAAGTAGATTGCAAAGTGGTTCATGAATTCATTGGTGGCTACATATTTCTTTCCACACGGGCAAAAGACCAAAATGAGAGTTTAGATGAAGAGATGTTCTACAAACTTACCAGTGGTTGGGTGTAAATAGAAGTACTGTGTAATGAAACTCCATGGCCATAACACTTTAACTCTAAAAGCTGTTGTTTGTTATATGCTGCTTAATAAAGTAAGCTTGAAATTGATCATTTTATCATGAAAACTTTTTTGCCTTACCAGACCAGTTACTATGTGCACTAACAAGCACGACTATAATCTGCTATCATGATACAGTATATGAACTTGAATGTGGCACACATTCCTTAGGGCCAAGAGTTGAAAACCAAAGTCGTGGGCAAGTCAGGAACAAAATATCACTGATTTAAGCTAACCAAACTAAGAAACTCAAGCCATCTACTTTACAGCTATCCAGGGCTTAAACTATATGAAGTCTATTTATCATGTTAATGCATGTGTTTTAATGTATGTTTAATTTGACCTTGTGTTTTTAAAAAAATCCTACTTCTGGTAGCCATTTGAACTCCCCCACCCCAATAAATCGGGCCTACAAAAGATGCCTGATATTTAATAATGTCATTGTTTAACCTTGAAGGAAAATGCTGTTAGTCTGTTATGCTTGGTTTATTTGTTTTTGTCCTTGAATAAGCATGTATGTATATTGTCTTGTGTTTTTATTTTTACACCATATTGTATTACAACACTTAGTATTCACCAGCATATTCACTGTCTGCCTAAAATATGCAACTTTTGCATTACAATATGAAGTAAAGGTCTATGAAGTATGCATTTTGTGTAACTAATGTACAAACACAAATTTTATAAAATTGTACAGTTTTTTAAAAATTACTCACAACTAGCAAATGGCTTAGATATGTAACATCTTTACATTAATTAAATGCTTTTAAAAATATAATTAATGTGCAGTTTTAATATCTGCTGAATTAAGAATGACTTCAATATAGTCATGATTTGCCACAATGTCCTTAACTCTGATGCCTGGACTGGCCGTGTTCTAGTCTGGTGTGCTGTTACAATCTGCATTGGTGCTAGTCAAAAAACTCCGAGCTCACACAGCCCAAAAGGGTGCCAGGGAGGGTGGATTACCAGTATTGTCCAATAACCCATGGTTTAAAGACTGTATAAATGCATTTTATTTTAAATAAAAGCAAAATCTTTTATTTAATGTTTTTTTTTTTAATGTATTTCTTGTTTTTACAGTTTACATAGCATTAACTTTGTAAAATGAACTTTTGCCTTTTGGAAATGCTTTGCCTACATCTTGTGTTATGAGAAACAGTTTGCTAGTATTCCGAAGTGTTACTAGATAGAGATACTTATCTCTAAGATAGATTCTTCCTTAAATTGAGAATTTCTCGTTTTTCCTACTACTAAAATAAAATGAACTGTGTAATATTTAAATGTCAGAAATGTAGTTATAAACAAAAATATAACAGATGAACAGACATTATTGACTTGGACAGAATTTGTTTTAAATAGCAAAATGACCCTTGGTTTAAAAAAACACTCCACACATTTATTAATTTCTACTCCCTGTTACTGCTATTATTTCATCATTCAGACTCAAAACTTTAGTCGTAGACTTTCTCCTTTACCTGTTGCATTTATCAGTTCGAGTCTTGCTGATTTTTCCCTCATGCCACCTTGTGTCTTTCTCGCCCTTGCTCTCAGCGTCTCTGAAATGCGGGTCTGTCCTGCCGCGGTGCAGCAGGTTCCAAAGCAAGGCTCCCAGTCATTCTCCAGGGCTTTTCTTTGTACTCAAAGGCCAGGTCATAACAGGCCTCACTCCAAAATTTAAGAGCTCCTTTTCATTAAAATAAAAGTTTTAAGTAGTACATTTCCTTTCCTCATCTTAAGTACAGGTCACCAACTTGTATAATCACTTGCTAAAGGCCCTAAACTATATTTAGACAATGACAACCCACAAGTCCTTTATAGTCCCACAGCCTCCCCACAAGTGAGAACAGCCTCTGCTGATTTTTCTGCCTCTGGTTTGCCCCACTGCCCTCCCAGCGGTTTTGAGATGAATTCAGCCCCAACACAGCACCAGCTATATTTCAGCTCTATGACTCCTGGTTGCCTATAGCATAAATGCCCAAGTCCTCAGTCAAGTGCTCAGAGGTCTTCCATGGTCTGTTTCCCAGCTCTCATTTTCATCCTTATCCCCCAATAGCCCTGTACTCCAATCAAACTCGGATATTTTCCAGACACACCTTGCACTTGCCCATCTCCATGTTATTTCCCAAACCTGGGGTGTCTTCATCCCCAACCCTTCTTCCAGACTCTACCTGTCCAAATCTCATCTTTCTAGTATCTTCAGAAACTTTAGCAAGGGCTCAGCATTCTTTCTTCCATTAATACTTGCAAGTTTCCTTGCAGCCAGAAATGTTCTCTTACTCCTCTGAGCTGCATTGAGTGTGGTCCTTTCTGGAACTTAGGAGCAATCATTCTTATTATGATTTGAGTATATCTTAGTGTCCCTAATACATTCTCAGTTCCTTGAGAACTGGGTCTGAGCCTCATGGTTTCTACCTAGGATCAGTTAACACATTTGTTTATTGAATATAATGATGGTTATTTTGGAAGTCAAGGAATGATTACAACTTAGAATTTTTACAGCCTCAGCACAGTTTTTGATACGGAGGAAACGAACATGTCTTTTGCACAGCAACTATGTATGCATTACAAGCTTTGCTAAGTTCTTTCACATGCATCAGCTCTTCTAAAGTCATACAGTCCAGCCCCCTTGTTTTATAGATGAGGCTCAGAGAGGCCACGTGACCTGTTCAAAGTCACACAGCTATAATTAGTGCCAAGGCAGAGCTGGAAGTGAACCCAGATTTCTATCTCCTTAGCCAGTACTGTTAAAAACAAATCCCTTCATTCCTCAAAAAATTAAAAATAGAACTGCCATATAACCAAGCAATTCCACTCCTGGGTATTTGAAAAAATCCAAACACTAATTCAAAAAGATATATGCACCCCTATGTTCATTGCAGCATTATTATTATTTATTTGTTTTTAGGGAGAGGAAGGAAGAGAGTAATATTGATCTGTTGTCTCTTGCCCATACCCCAACTAGGGATCGAACCCACAACCTGGGCATGTGCCCTGACTGGGAATCAAACCTGCCACCCTTTGGTATATGGGAGGATGCTCCAACTGACTGAGCCACACCAGTCAGGACTATTACAGCATTATTTACAATAGCCAAGATATGGAAGCAACCTAGGTATCCATCAGCAGATGAATGGATAAAGATGTACATACATACAGTGGAATATTACTCAGCCATAAAAAGAAATGAAATCTGCCGGGCCCATGTGGCTCAGTGGTTGAGCATTGACCCATGCACCAAGAGGTTGCCAGTTCGATTCCTGGTCAGGCCACATGCCCAGGTTGTGGGCCCGATCCCCAGTGGGGGGGGCATGCAGGAGGCAGCCAATTTATGTTCTCTCTCATTGATGTTTCTGTCTGTCTCTCCCAGTCCCTCTCTCTGAAAATCAATAAAGACAATAAAATTAAAATAAAAGAAATGAAATCTTTCTATATGTGACAACATGGATTGGGACTAAAGGTTATGCTAAGTGAAATAAGACAGACATACCATATGATTTTGCTTATATGTGGAATCTAAAAAACAAAACAGACAAACTCATAGATACTGGGAGCAGATTGATGGTCCCAGATGGAAGGGAGATCGGGGGGATGGGTAAAAAAGGTGAAGGGATTAAGAAGTACAAATTGCCAGTTATAAAAATAGTCACAGGGATGTAAAGTACAGCCCAGGGAATAGTCAGTCAATCCCATAATAACGATGGTGTCAGATGGGTACTAGACTTATCCGGGTGATCACTTTGTAAGGCATCTAAATGTCTAATCACTACGCTGTGCACCTGAAACTAACATCAGGGTGGGGCAAAAACAGGCTCACAGTGGTTTGTATGGAAAATAACACAATAATTAATAAATAACAATACAAGAGTAAACTGTATTTTTATGTACTCACTACTGTAAATCTACTTTTGCCCCACCCTGTAACATTGTATGTCAACTGTAATTGAAAAATAAATTTAAAAAACAAAACCCTTCATGAATCCTGAATAACCCTACTGGTAGTGGTCTCTCTACCAGGACATCATCAGTCTGTGAAAAGAACATGGCTGGGGCCGGAGATGCATTCAGGTTTCTGCTGCGCGTGACAATGTCATGTGGACCAACCAGCTTCCTTGGACTCTTTCTTTTAAATCAGCAGGTTAGACACCTGGAAGCCCCTGAGTTAATCAGGAATCTTAACTTATTACAAATTTTTAACACAACTTTGAACTTCAAAAGTCAGGGACCTAGAGACATGAACTTTTTTTTTTTTTTTTTTTACTGAGGTATAATTGACAAAATGGTATGATATTTAAAGTACATCTTGGTGATCTGATATAGGTACATATTATGAAAGGAGTCCCACCGTCTACTTAACACATCCATTACCCTGGAGACGAGCTTTGCAGAAGGAAAGCACTGGCCGTTCTTGACCTGCTCTAACACTCAAAAGGGTGGCAGATTGCATTTGTCCCTTTTTTTGTTGTCAAGTTTTATTAAGGTGCCTTTAACTAGTTATCAGTGATGAAGTGGGATCAGACCCACCTGGGTTCCTGACTATAAATTTACCTGGAGAAATACCTTACAAAGTTAAATAAAACGTTTAAAATACTCAACACTGTACCTACATTGAATATGGTAGTTTCCCAGTAAAACATTAGGTTGTTTTTTTTAACTCAAAACTTTTTTTTTAAATCCTCGGGAACGCATCCCTATCCTATGCCTTTCCTAACTATTTCTACCGCCTCTAGGTCTGACAAGGACTGCTGCTGTTTCTATACTAGTGACTTAAAACATGGGAACATTTTCACCACTCTGATAATTCAGAAAGTAAGAGGATGGGGCTTCCTGAAATGCATCCCTTTGTGACAGTATCATCACTGATCCTGAATGTGTCTCCAAAAAGCATAACCCTGCACAGCTGCCATCCCTGCTCTGCTTTACTCTAAAAACGATGCCGATTCAAAAAAAAAAATCCTGCACCTCCAATAACAAACGTGTCTGTAGCTATGCTAGTCATTCCTTTTGTGGCTCTGCTATGCAGCTGTGAAGACAGGCAAGGCTGAGCTGACTTGCCGTATGGACGCAGACCTAACAGCCACAGCGTCCTCTTACTCTGCTGAGGGAGCTCGTCATCTCTGCACAGCGACATCCAGGGAGAAGCTGTTTACTGAAAGCTCTGTGCTCTTCAACAAATTAACTGTGTATCTGTTTGAACTGCTTTGGTTTGGCAGCTCAAGAATGGGGGAGGAATAAAAAGAAAAGGAAAAAAATAAAAGAATGGGGGAGGCAGTAGAGAGAGTGACAGGAAATGGGAAGTTTTCGGTCTGGGTAAGGAATGAAATTCTCAGTGGATCACAGAGCCACCCAGAACAGGAAACAGAGTAACAAAAATAAAATAAAAAGCCTTATCTGGTGACCTTATTTCCCATGTGCTGATTCCTCTCTTGCTTTCTCTGCTTTATTTAATAAACAATGCAGAGTTTCCCAGGCTGAATGTGTACATTAAAATTCTCTGTTCCCTTAGTCAACAGTTACCAACCACATACCCCAAGTTGAGTTTCCCTTCTGATATTTATGCATGAGCCTGCATATACTAAAAATTACAAGCACTTAAAATAATTTGAGACCATTATTTCATGAGATCTAATTATAGTCGCATGGGGCTTCACTGGCCAGGCATTATCTGTATTACTGCTCAGGGAAGTGGTCCAAGTTCAATGTTAATTAAATTTGTGATAAAAACAGCACAACCAACCAAACGAGTTGAACATTTCTGTATTAATATGGTTTGTAGATACCGCACGATGAAGAAGAGAACACTTTATGAGCATAAATTCTTAAATCTAAATTTTGCAAACTTGATCAAGTAAAAATCAAGTAAACATATTTACCCCTCAGGTTTACTGATCAGCACATCTAAATCTTGTTTCCATCTTCCTTACCTAATCATAAACTCCATTAGCTCTGAGAAGGGACATTTGGAAAACAGCGTTTCTTCTAATCCAGGACAGCAAATAGCCAACAACAGCCAAAACACTCCTGTACTGAAGAACAATAGGTGGGGGCAGTAGCCTTAGCAGATAGCAAGAAGTCAGTATGAAACGATATTAAAAGTATAACATAGAAACAAACATGCACACGTATGGAAACTTCATTTCTGAGAGCAGCCTTGCATCAGGACGAGACAGAGGACTTCCAATGAATGGTGCCAGCAGTCACCTTGATAAAACAAAGGCATTTGGACCATTACCTCATATGTGTACGTAGTGGTCCAAATCAATTCGAAATGGATTAAAGACTTAAATGAGAAAAGTAAAATGAAAACTTTTAAAAGATGACATAAGAGAGCAATTATATGACATTGAGGAAAGATTTTGTGTATTAAGGCATAAAACATAAAGCACATTAAAATGAGAACTATAGATTATAAAGTGTAAAAAGGCAAATCAAATTGGGAGAAGATATTTGCAACACATAATGGACAAAGGATTAGTATCTAGAATATAAACACACTCACACATGCTCAACCGACCAGGCCAAAAGAAAAATGGACAAAACACTGGAATGAGTACTTCATAAAAGAGGAAAACTGAATGGCCACAAAGAACTATGCAAAACTGTTCAACTTAAGTAGTAGTCTAGAAAATGGGGAAAGAACAAACTTTAAATACAATTAAAATACAGTTGCACACCTAGTATGTAAAAGTTTCAGCCTGGCCCTGGCCGGGTGCCTGGTTGGAGACCCTGCACCAAAGGGCTGCAGGTTCAGCTCCTGGTCAGGGCACGCGCCTAGGTTTCGGGTATGATCCCCAGGCAGGGCATGTACGGGAGGCAACCGATCTATGTTTGTCCCTCACCTCTATATCTCTCTCTCCCTAAAAATAAATCTTAAAAAGAAACAAAAAACATATCTTCAGGCGAGGATTAAAAACAATTTCAGTCTAACAGTACCAGGGATTGCCAGTATGTAGGCTCATTGGAATACTTAATGTTGGTGGGAGTATAAATTGGAAAAGAGCACCTCGGAAACACTTTGACATCATCTAGTGAAATTCAACATGCTCCTGCGACCCAGCAATTCCACTCCTAGGTGTGTATGTGTACACTCTGGAGGTGTGCGTGTGTACACCCTGGAGGGGTGCGTGTGTACACCAGGAGACGTACGAGACTGCACAGCAGAGCTCCTTACAATAGCAAGAAACCAGAAACAGATGTCCATCACAATAGAGTAGATAAATTATAACACACTTGTAAAATGGAACAAAACAGCAGCAGTGAATAAATTCCAATACAAAAACAAAATGGAAGAATTGCGACCAATGCTGAACCAAAAATTTAGCTGCAGAACACATAGTATGATTAAAATTTTTAAATGTGCAAGACTTTTAAACATTGAAAAGAAGTGGCAAATATTTTTCTCTGCTATTGAAGAGTCAACTTGCTGCATTTCTAAAAGATAGATTGTTGGTGATTCTAAAGTCCCGTGTGAAACTGTGTGACACTAAGAGTTACTGTGGCCTAATGAAAAGAAGCGAGTCCTGCTCTTGACAGCTGCCACTCTGCTCTTTACTGGGTCTGGACTAGATCAGCACACGAGCCTGGCCCCTGGGGCCAAGTGAATCACTGATGACGGACTGTTTGGCAGCCCTGGTTTAAGAATGGAGCTAATGAGCCCAGGGTCAGGTTCAGTCCCCTGTGGTCCAGTTGGCTTTGCGTGTTTCATGCTCACAGGCTGCACCATTCTGTAAATGTGCATTAGTCACAAGAGGGACTGGACAAGAGAAGAAGAACAGATCAGCTCAATTAAAAAAAATCAACTTTAAGCTCAAGGCTCTGGTCGGTATACAAATCACAGTGCTATTTCTCATAAGCAGTTGTGAAGATGTCAACTCAAAGCTTATTAAACCATCCAAGTCATAGCTGAGGAATCAAGGAACTTACTTGACACCTACTCTTGCTGCCTGGATGAGCATCAGAGGTGTCCCGTGCTTTACATCCAATCTTCTATATATAGATGCTGACTTTATGGGATGGGAATTCTGAACAAGATGTTGATTCTCAAGAAAATAGGTTTTCACGATTTGAAAGTGCTTTATAAATGCATGAACGCAATGTCAACAGGATGGGAAAGGTAGATGCAGCCCAATGCTATATAGCAGGAAATCTCTAAAATACCCAGAATCTATTTTGGTTTGTTTTTAAAATGTTCCTGGTTCATACAGAAAGTACCAGGGTAAGGAGTGATTACAGTAAAACAGAAGACATTTTTTTTTTTAATTGATCAGTAAAATTAGTTCAATGCAGGTTCAGTGAGAATGGAAAAGACACATAATATCATGAACTAAACAAGATATATATAAAATTTTCTTAGTTGACCTTGAACAACGTGGGGGTTAGGGGTGCCAACTGTCAATTGAAAATACATATATAACTTTTCACTCCCCCAAAACTTAACTACCGCCCTGGCCGGTTTGGCTCAGCGGTTAGAGCGTCGGCCTGCGGTCCAGAGAGACCTGGGTTCGGTTCCCGCTAAGGGCATGTACCTCGGTTGCAGTTTGTCCCCGGCCCTGGTTGGTCGTGCGGGTGGCAGCCACTCGATGTGTCCCTTTCGATGTTTCTCTCTCTCTCTCTCTTCCTCTCTCTCCCTCCCACTCTATCTGAACAAAAAATGAAAGGGTGTCCTCGGGAGAGGATAAAAAAAAAAAAAAAAAACTTAATTACCAGTCATCCCTCAGGAGTGGTTTCAGGACACCTCACCGCCACCACCTCGCGGTTACAAAAATCTGAGGATGCTCAAGTCCCTTATATAAATGCCATAGATCAATGCATACTGTCAGCCTGCATCCATGGATTCAACTAACCACGAATTAAAAACAGTATTTTCAGAAAGTCCTAGCCACAGCAATCAGATAAGAAGGAATAAAAGGCATCTAGATTGGAAATGAAGTATTACTGTTAGTTTTGCAGATGATATGATACTATATAGAGAGAGAACCCTAAAGATTCCACCAAAAAACTACAAGAACTGATACATTAATTCAGTATAGTAGCAGGATACAAAATAAACATTCAGAAATTGTTCACATTTTTATACACCAACAATAAACTATCAGAAAGGAAAATAATCCCATTTACAATTGCATAAAAAACAACAACCTAGGAATAAATCTAACCAAGGAGGTAAAAGACCTTTACTTGGAAAATTATAAGATACTAAAGAAAGAAATTGAAGAAGACACAAAAAAATGAAAACATACACCATGTTCATGGATAGGAAGAATTAACATAATTAAAATGACCATATTACACAAAGCAATCTGTAGATTCAATGCGATTCCTATCAAAATACCAATGGCATTTTTCACAGAACTAGAATAATCCAAAAATTTATATGGAACCACAAAAGGCCCCAAATAGCCACAGCAATCTTGAGAAAGAAGAACAAAGTTGGAGGTATCACACTGATATCAAACTATACTACATGGATATGGTAATCAAAACAGCATGGTACTGGCATAAAAACAGACACAGATCAATGGAACAGAATGGAGAGCTCAGAAATAAACCCACAGAATTCCAAAATGGCGGCAGAGTGAATGGAAGCTACACAAACCATCTCCCAGGACCAAACTGGAATTACAACTAAAATAAAGACAAATTGTCGGGAAAAAGCAACAGAAAAGCAGCTTGCGAGGACCATACAACCAGGGACACTGAATTGATCCTGGTAGGATTGCGGAGGCGCGAGAGGTGGGCTGGGAGCCCATGGAGAGCAGCGGCCTTAGCCTTGAGCAGCGCTCCGCCCTCGGGGTTAAAGTCCCAAGCCGGCTCCACAGTGCAGAGCCAGGACAGAGCTCTAAAATAGCCACAGCCACTCACCTTGGGCTCTGGAAGAGGGAGAGCGGACTGGACTGGAACTGTGTGGTGACACTCGGGATTTAGAGGGCGCTCAGAGCTTTTGCTGAGTTGTGGCCACCCAGGACTGTGGCCTGGCCATCTTACTCCATCCCAGGGCTCTGGGGAGAGGCAGCAGCTCCTCCCTCGGAGATCCAGCCACACCCAGGTGGGCCATTGAAATGCAAATCGAGGCTCATTAACAACCAGCATCTGCCCCACCCTCGGTAAACCCTCTCACACTGAACACCTGAGGGAGGTTTTCACTCAACTGAGAACCCAAGGCTCTTCAAGTAACTGGGACTAATAGCCTCTAGGCAAAAAGCTAGAGGATAACTTAACCTTTTCTGGGCTTGCAAATCTACCCAGGAAAGTAAGACTCCACGGTGGTGTATTACGTGGATCCTCCCACACTCATCCAAACCCAGTACAGGGAGCCACAAACAGCAGAACACCAACATCCACAGGGAAAATTTGGCAGGCTCCCAAACCCACTGAGATAGCCAAAATGGTGAAACAAAAAAACAGATGCCAAATGAAAGAACAAGAGACCTCCACTGAAGATGAGATAAATGAAATGGAGTTAAGCAAGTTAACAGAACTAGAATTCAGAGCCATGATCTTGAGGAAGCTCAACAGCATGTGTAAGGACATCAACACCATGAGCAAAGATATGGAAATATTGAAAATAAACCAACTGGAAATGAAGAATGACATAGCAGAAATGAAGAACACATTGGAAGGACTAAACAGCAGAACAGAAGAAGCCGAGGACCGGATCAGTGAATTAGAAGATAGGGTAGAAAAAATCAACCAATCAGAAAACCAAAAGGAAAAAACAATGAAAAAACAGGAAGACAGCTGAAGAGAACTGTGGGACAACTGGAAACGTAATAATATTCGCATCATAGGAGTCCCTGAAGAAGAAGAAAATGAGCAAGGGTTAGAGAATATATTTGAAGAAATAGTGGCAGAAAATTTCCCTAATTTGGTGAAGGAAGAAGGCATTCAAGTTCAAGAAGCACAGAGAGTCCCAAGTAAGAAGAACCCAAACAGGCCCACACCAAGACATATAGTAATTAAAATGCCAAAAATTAAAGACAAAGAGAGAATCCTAAAGGCAGCAAGAGCTAAGCAACAGGTTACCTACAAAGGGACCCCCATAAGACTGTCAGCTGACTTCTCAATTGAAAGACTACAGGCCAGAAGGGAATGGCAGGAAGTAATCAAGGTCATGAAAAACAAGGATCTGAACCCAAGACTACTCTACCCAGCAAGGCTATCATTCAAAATAGGTCAAATAAAGAGCTTCCCAGACAAAAAAAAGGCTAAGGGAATACATTAGCACCAAACCAGCACTGCAAGAAATGTTAAAAGGACTGCTGTAATTAGTAGAAGAAATAGAAAGGAAAATAGAACCACAATAAACAAAAATGGCAATAAATAAGTACATATCAATAATCACCTTAAATGTAAATGGATTAAATGCTCCGATAAAGAGACACAGAGTAGCGGATTGGATAAGAAAGCATGACCCACATATATGTTGTTTACAAGAGACCCACCTCACAACAAAAGAGTCACATAGGCTGAAAGTGAAGGGATGGAAAAAAATCTCCAAGCAAACAGAAAGGAAAAAAAAAGCTGGGGTAGCAATACCCATATCTGATAAAATAGATTTTAAAATGAAGGCCATAACTACAGACAAAGAAGGCCACTACATAATATTGAAAGGATCTATCCAACAGGAAGATATAACCTTGGTAAACATATATGTACCCAATATAGGAGCACCAAAATATATTAAAAATCTTCTGGAGGACTTCAAAGGAGAAATCGACAGCAATACAATCATAACAGGGGACTTCAACACCCTGCTGACATCACTGGATAGATCCTCTAGACAAAAAATCAACAAGGAAACAGAGACTCTAAATGAAGCACTAGACCAAATGGATTTAATAGATATTTACAGAGAATTACACTCCAAAACTACAGAATTCACATTCTTCTCAAGTGTACATGGGACATTCTCAAAGATAGACCACATGTTAGGACACAAACAAAGTTCTACAAGTTCAAGAAGATTGAAATCATATCAAGCATCTTCTGAGATCACAATGGCATGAAACTAGAAATCAATTGCAACAAGAACATGCAAAGACATTTGAATACATGGAGGCTAAATAGCATGTTATTAAACAATGAATGGGTTACCGAGGAGATCAAGGAAGAAATTAAAAACTTCCTGGAAACCAATGAAAATGAACACACAACAACACAAAATCTATGGGATGCAGCGAAAGCAGTTCTGAGAGGGAAGTTCACAGCACTACAGGCCTATCTCAAGAAACAAGAAAAATTTCTAATAGAATTTCTAACCTCACAACTTAAAGAACTAGAAAGCAAACAAAAAGAAAACCCCAGAGCAAGTAGAAGGAAGGAAATAGTAAAGATCAGAGCAGAAATAAATGACATAGAGACCAGAAAAACAATTCAAAGGATCAATGAAACAAAGAACTGGTTTTTTGAAAAGATAAACAAGATTGATGGACCCTTAGCTAGACTCACCAAGAAACAAAGAGAGAGAATCCAAATACACAAAATCAGAAACAAAAGAGGAGAAGTAACAACTGACACCACAGAAATACAAAGGATCGTTAACAAATACTATGAACATTTATATGGCAACAAATTTGACAATCTAAGTGAAATGGACAAATTTCTAGAAACACATAGTCTCCCAAAACTGGACCGGGAAGAGATAGAAAACTTGAACAGACCAATAACAGCTAAGGAAATTGAATATGTAATCAAGACTCTCCATGCAAACAAAAGCCCAGGCCCTGACAGCTTCACGGGGGAGTTTTACCGAACATTCAAAGAAGAACTAACACCCATTCTCCTCAAACTATTTCTAAAAATTCAAGAAGAAGGAAGACTTCCAAACTCGTTTTATGAGGCCAGCATAATTCTAATTCCAAAACCAGAAAAAGATACTACAAAGAAAGAAAACTACAGGCCAATATCCCTGATGAACATAGATGCCAAAATCCTGAACAAAATACTAGCAAATCGGATCCAGCAATACATCAAAAAAATTATTCACCATGACCAAGTGAGATTCATCCCAGGGATGCAAGGCTGGTTCAATATTCGCAAATCAATAAATGTGATACACCACATAAACAAAATGAAAGATAAAAACCACATGATCATATCAATAGATGCTGAAAAAGCATTCAACAAAATCCAGCACCCATTTCTGATAAAAATGCTCAGCAATGTGGGAATAGAGCGATCATATCTTGATATAATAAAGGCCATATATGAAAGACCTACAGCCAACATCATACTCAATGGGCAAAAACTAAAAACATTTCCCTTAAGAACAGGAACAAGACAGGGATGCCCACTTTCACCACTCTTATTTGACATAGTACTGGAAGTCTTAGCCACAGCAATCAGACATGAAGAAAAAATAAAAGGAATCCAAATTGGAAAGGAGGAAGTGAAACTGTCATTATTTGCAGATGACATGATATTATACATAGAAAACCCTAAAGACTCCATCAAAAATCTACTAGACCTAATAAATGAATTTGGCAAAGTAGCAGGATACAAAATTAACGTCAAGAAATCGACGGCATTCTTATACACCAATGATGAACTCACAGAAAGAGAAACTGAAAAAAAATCCCATTTACCATCGCGGCAAAAAAATTAAGATACCTAGGAATAAACTTAACCAAAGAAGTAAAGGATCTATTTGCAGAAAACTACAGGACATTGAAAAAGAAATAGAGGAAGATATAAAAAAGTGGAAGCACAAACCTTGTTCATGGATTGGAAGTATTAACATCATTAAAATGTCCATATTACCCAAAGCAATCTATAGACTCAATGCAATCTCCATCAAAATACCAACGACATATTTCACATAACTAGAACAAATACTCCAAAAGTTCATATGGAACCAAAAAAGACCCCGAATAGCCACAGCAATCTTGAAAAAGAAGGACAAAGTAGGTGGGGTCACAATACCGGATATCAGGTTATACTACAAAGCTACTATAATCAAAACAACCTGGTACTGGCACAAGAACAGGCATATAGACCAGTGGAACAGAACCGAGAATCCGGAAATTGACCCAAGACATTATGCTCAATTAATATTTGACAAAGGTGGCAAGAGCATACAATGGAGCAAAGACAGCCTCTTTAATAAATGGTGTTGGGAAAATTGTACAGCTACATGCAAAAAAATGAAACTAGACCATCAACTTACACCATACACAAGAATAAACTCAAAATGGGTAAAAGACCTAAATGTGACTCGTGAATCCATAAAAATCCTAGAAGAAAATGTAGGAAACAAAATTTCAGACATCATACGCAGCAGAATCTTCACTGATACATTACCTAAGGCAACAGAAACAAAGGAAAAAATGAACACATGGGACTACATCAAACTCAAAAGCTTTTGCACAGCAAAAGAAACAACCATCAAAACAGAAAGGGAACCCACTGTATGGGAGAGTATAATTGCCAATGATACATCAGATAAGGGGTTAATCTCCAAAATATATAGAGTGCTCATACAACTCAACAAAAGGAAGACGAAGAACCCAATTAAAAAATGGGCAAAGGAACTAAATAGACACCTCTCCAATAAGGACATACAAATGGCTAAGAGACATATGAAGAAATGCTCAACATCACTAATCATCAGAGAGATGCAAATTAAAACAACAATGAGGTATCACCTCACACCTGTCAGAATGGCCACCATCAACAAATCATCAAACAACAAGTGTTGGCGAGGGTGTGGAGAAAAGGGGACTCTAGTACACTGCTGGTGGGAATGCAGACTGGTGCAGCCACTGTGGAAAACACTATGGTGTTACCTCAAAATTTAAAAATTGAACTGCCATTTGACCCAGTGATCCCACTTCTAGGAATATACCCTAAGAAGCCTGAAACACCAACCAGAAAGAATATATGTACCCCCATGTTCATAGCAGCACTATTTACAATAGCTAAGATCTGTAAACAGCCCAAGTGTCCATCAGTGGATGAATGGATAAAAAAGCTGTGGCACATATACACAATGGAGTACTATGCAGCTGTAAGAAAGAAAGATCTCTTATCCTTTGAGATGACATGGAGGGACCTCGAGAGTATTATCCTAAGCGAAACAAGCCAAGCAGAGAAAGACAAATATCACATGATCTCACTCATTTGTGGAATGTAATAAACATAACAGTCTGGGGAACAGGGTAGACCCAGAGATGTGAAAGTAGGGTACAGACTGACCCTACTTAGAAGAGGTGGGGGGAGGGAAGAGATAAACCACAGAACTTATACGCATGTATGCATAACTGATGGACATGGACAACAAAGCTGGGGACGGGGTGGGGGGTTGGGGAGGAGGGTGTCAATGGGGAAAAAAGGAGAAAGATCTGTAACAAAATAAATAAATAAAAAAAAAGAAATAAACCTACAGCTATATGGTCAATTAATAAATGACAAAGGAGGCAAGAACACACGATGGGGTAAAGACAGTCTTTTCAATAAATGATGGGAAAACTGAACAGATATATGCAAAAAATGAAACCAGACCACCTTCTTACACTACAAAAAAAAAACAAAAAACTCAAAATAGATTAAAAGCTTAAATGTAAAACTCGAAATCATAAACTCCTAGAAGGAAACATAGGCAGTAAAATCTTTGACATTTTTCTTAGCAATATTTTTTTCTGACATATCTCCTTGGGTGAGGGAAACAAAAGAAAAAAATAAACAAATGGGACTATAAGAATCTAAAAAGTTTTGAACAGCAAAGGAAACTCAACAAAACAAAAAGGCAGGCTGAACCCTTCTCAGTTCAGCCCGCCTGCACGCAGGCGTAGAATAAAAAAACAAAAAGACAAACCCAATGAATGGGAGAAGACACATCTGATAAGGGGTTAATATCCAAAATTTACAAAGAACTCATACAACTCAGCACTTTTAAAATCCAATTAAAAAGTGGGCAGCGGCCCTGACCAGTTCTGCTCAGTGGTTAGAGAGTCAGCCCATGGACCAAAGAGTCTCGGGTTCAATTCCAGTCAAGGGCGCGTACCTCAGTTGCAGTTTGGTCCCTGGTCCTGGTCTGGGTCGTGCAGGAGGCAGCCAGTCGATGTTTCTCTCTTTCTTTCTCTCTCCCCCTACCACTATCTGAAGATAAAAGAAAAAAATATCCTTGGGTGAGGATTAAAAAAAAAAAGTGGACAGAGGGCCTGAATAGAGAGTTCTTCAAAGAACACATACAGATGGCCAATAGACATATGAAAATATGCTCAATGTCACTAATCATCAGAGAAATGCAAATTAAAACCACAATGAGGTATCACCTCACACCTGTCAGAATGGCAGTCATCAATAAATCAACAAACAAGCCCTGGCAAGTATATAGAGAAAAGGGAACTTTCATGCACTGTTGATGAGAATGCAGATTGGTGCAGCCACCATGGAAAACAGTACAGAGGTCCCTAGAAAAATTAAAAATGAAACTGCCTTATGACCCAGCAATTCTACTTCCAGGAATTTATCCAAAGCAACCCAAAACACTAATTTGAAAGAATATATGCACTCCTATGTTCATTGCTGCATTATTTACAATAGCTAAGATATGGAAGCAACCCAAGTGCCCATCAACAGAACAGACAAGTGGATAAAAAAGCTGTGGTATATATAAATATAAAATATATATATATATATATATATATATATATATATATATATATATATCTCACATACATACATACACACACACACACACACAGGAATATTACTTGGTCATAAAAAAAGAATGAAATCTTACCATTTGCAACAGCATGGATGGACCTAGAGGGTATTATGCTAAGTGAAATAAATCAGACAGAGAAAGACAAATGCCATATGATTTCACTTACGTGTGGAATCTAAAGAACAAAATAAACGAACAAAATAGAAACAGACTCATAGATACATAGAACAGTCGATGGTTGCCAGAGGGGAGGAGGGTTGGGGGGCTGGGTGAAAAAAGTGAAGGGACTAAGAAGTACACATTGGTAGTCACAAAACAGTCTCGGGGATGTAAAGTACAGCATAGGGAACATAGTCAATAATACTGCAGTAACTATGTCTGGTGCCTGCTGGGTACTGGATATATTGAGGGGAACACTTTGTAAAGTATATGAGTGTCTAACCACTATGCTGTATGCCTGAAACTAATACAAAATAATATTGAATTGCAAGTAAACTGTAATTTGTTTTTTAAAAAAGGAAAAGAAACATGGTTCTTGGAATAATAAATTCTGACTTTAAAAAAAAACAAGAAAGAAAACAGTATTTTCAATCTGCAGTTGGTTGAATATGCATATACCAAACCCGGGATACGAAGGGTCGACTGCATATTGATTGGAAAAATCCATGTATAAGTAGACCCACGCAGTTCAAACCTGTGTTGTTCAAGGGTCAGCTGTATTTTGAAAAGCCATCGTTTTACCAGAGAGTGACAATGCCAGTTGACCTGTACCAAAGATAGGGCAAAGTAAGCTAGCTCTTCAAAAATAGCCTCAACAGGGAAGACACTTCACAGAGCCAAGGATAGGCAGCCAACAGGAGACAGTTGTTGAGGTCCTCTTTGTCACTGAGGTTTGACTTTTATTTCTAAACCTCAAACTCAAGAAATAACTTTGTTCAATCAGCCTATGTGTCTTCATGGAAGGTTTGGAAATGCTTCCGTTTCAAATGTTCTCAAGAGAGGCCGACCGTCTTGTCCTTAATGTGTTCTGTTTCTTTCTGATTGGGTTTTAGTCTCATTTCAGTGCTCCAAGTTCTTGCCATCTGGCAGTAGTTTAGAAACTTCCTTTTGCTTTCTCATAAATTTTGTTGAAAGCAACCACATAATGAAGAGTAAATGCCTCCTAGTTATTCTTAGCAGGAAGCCGGAACGGAGTTCCTTGCAGAGCCCCTCCAGACCTTGGGACAGTGCACACAGAGGCCTCACTGTGAACTTGACTCCTTTCACATGCTCAGCATTCCTCCTGGGAAGGTCTTTTAAGAGACAATTGGACAGATGTTTTCTTTCATCTTTACAGGTTAAAACAATCTGTGGAATGTAGAACTTCTAGAGTGGTGAGGTTTTTATTGTTGTTGGGTTTTTGTTGTTGTTATTGTTCTTCTGTTGGTTTCTTTGTAGGCAAACAACATGAGTAAACAATGTTTCCTCTAGTCCCCAGAACTGCTTGAGATCAAATTATGTTGATCTCTATAAACAAAAATGATTTCTAAACCTATCAGATTATACTGCCAGATATAAACCTTGCCCTTGATATATATTCTGAGAAATTGCGCTGAGAAGCTGTGTTCTGGAAAAGCCCAGGGCATAGTCTTTTGCAATCTGTTAGGCAACTGTTCTTTAAAAACGGGAGGGGTGTTTAACAACGAATTGTTGACTTCTGTCTCTAAGAGGTCACAAATCACTGGAGGCCAGTCAGCTCATTTTGTTCCAAGAGATCTATAAATTCACATCCCTTCCTCTCCAGGCAGGTAAAGCTACATGACTGATATTCTTTTAAGAAAGAGAATTAACTTTTCTTGGAGGACTAAAGACCAAAGCAGGTTCCTGAAGCTGAAGGTGGAGAAGTAGAAAGCAAGGAGCTATTACCTTTTTAATAAATTCGAATATTTGAGCACCAGAGGAAGAGAATGCTTTATCAAGTGAGAATAGGGCCCAGAGTTGAAAAGACTCTCATCATCATGCAAGACAGCGTATGAGAAGTTTGATTCTCGTCACAGAGCGGTTCATGACTTACGGCCAAGTGAGGGATGGAGGTGATATGTGCTCATGAGTCAGGCCACACTGCCGGCCAGAGCAAGCCGGGCAAACTGGCTGACCGAGTGGACAGCAGCGGGGCAGCATGAGGAGAAGCCCAGAGGGGAGGGCACGAAAGCCAGTGGGCTGGAGGCGAGGTTCTGGGTCAGTGAGAAAATCCCAGTCCCAACATGAGGAAATGGTAGGTGTTTAGTAAGTATTTGTGAAAACCTAAAACAGGTATATATTTTTTTAAATGAACTGATTAGCCTAACCGGTGTGGCTCAGTGGTTGAGCGTTGACCCATGCACCAGAAGGTCGCCAGTTCGATTCCCAGTCAGGGCACATGCCCAGGTTGTGGGCCCGATCCCCAGTGGAGGGCATGCAGGAGGTGGCCAATCGATGTTCTCTCTCATCGATGTTTCTATCTCTCTCTCCCTCTCCCTTCCTCTCTCTCTAAAATCAATAAAGAAAAAAAATAAATGAAAGAATAGGCTTTATTTTTTTAAAAATGAACTGATTAAATATTTAGACGGAGAAATCATGTGCAGCAATGTAGTATGGATTTGAGTTATTCAAATGAAGCTTACATTAGCCAACTATATCAGCAGTACGAATGGGGAAACCAGAATATGAGGGAGACAAGCCATTAATACCATCCTGAAGAAACATGGAAAATAAGATGCACATGTCAAGAAGCACCAACTATAACCTTAATTAGTATAAATACTTGCATTTTTAAAAAGCAGCAGAGGAGCAAAGATGAGAAAGCAACAAAAAAGGTGCTACGAAAGGAGTGCAACACTTCGAAGCTCCCCCAAACTAGACATGATAGGGAAGACCCACCGGACGGCCAACTTCCATTTTAAAAGGCGCTCCTTACATTTCAGGATGAGGACCAGGGGCTGGAAACAGACTTGAGCATGTGAGCACGTCCTCAGGGGACGGTGGGAGGGCAGGAGAGAAATCACAGCCAGCCCGCAGGATTGCCGAGGCGTGGGAACCTCTGCGACACCGTAAGGGGCGCGAGGAGAACTTCGACCCTGAGCGGATGTGCCTAAATCTGCTTTTCTAAAGCAAAAGACATTGTGATGCACAGAGAAACTTCTGTGACAGGATGTGGAAAAATGACCACCACGAGTAAGTCGTCCAAGACAGCTCTATCTGGCAAATTCCATTTAGAATCTCTAGAGAAAAATGACACCAAAACCTAATAACACTATGTAAAGCACGAGAAAGAGACCAGTGGAGTTCCTTCTCATCTGACAGGGTCCGCACTCCTGACATCTTGGGGAGGCCTTCCTGACAACCCTCCCTGTGTCCCCAGGAGTTACTCCCTATTCACTAAGTGTCTGTCTGGAAGCCAAAGAACTGAGAGGGTAGGCTCGTCCTCCCTCCCCAGTGCCTGTGGGGTAGGGCACAGAGAAGGTACTCAAAACAGATTTCTTGAATGAATAAGGAAAAGAATTCCAGCCATGAAGGAAATGATCAGCCTTCAACAATGTGAAAGCATAGAGGTGCAAGTTGCTATGGCAAGAAACTCAGAGGACACTGTACTCCAGGCCCAAGACGAACATGGTTGTACACTTGTTTTTTTTGTTAGCCAGCTGGGGATTATTTATTTTGCTATTTTTAGGTCCGAAAATTTTGCCTTCTTTCCCTACCACTAGCTGTTTTGAAGTTAGAAAACAGAGCCAATTTAAATATTGGCCCAAACAAAACTTCCCAGAGACAGGTGCTCTCGAAAGAAAAAAAAGTTCAAATTCAGAAAGCAAACAAACAAAAGAAAAAAAAAAGTGATTTCGGGATTGTATGCATTATCAGTTTATGAGCTTTATGTTACAAATTTGAAGATAGTCTCATGGAAATAAAGTTTAGGTGTTAATTCTCAAGTTAAATGTAAAGTAGAAGGTCAGGAATCCTTTTCTGATTTCATTTGGCCAAACCTTCCCCTGTGTGGTTGATTCCCCAAATATCAGACAGTCACATTCGAATTAACCAGAAAAGGCTTTCTTTCAAAGCCAAATAAGATTTTTTTTTAAACAGTGATCTCTGCCACATTTTCCCTCCACTAATAACAACTGATATTTATTGAGCAAGAATCTGGCAAGGCACTTTACATGTATTTCATCTCATTTAAACCTCACAAAGCCGTAGGGGGGACCTGAACTCTGGAGAAATGAAGGGATTTTCTCAAAGCCACATAGCTAGTAAATGGTTCCAAAGCTTGTAATCTTAAACCACTGAATTCTGCTCCATTAATATGGACAATTGAATGTTGCCCAGGAAAAGTACAGGAATGAGAAAAATCCATGATCCTTCCAATAAATTCACTTTTGATATTTTATAAGCACTTTAAAAAATGTTTTATTATGTAAGAAATTCAAACATAAAGTAAATAGAATAGAATCCCCATGTAGCATCACACAATTTTAACAATTACCAGTATCTTGTCATCTTTACCTCTATCTACTCTTCACTCACTTATTTTCGTGCAGTTTTTTGAGGCAAAATATACATTCACTGAAATGAACACAAATTTCAGCTGCACAATTTGATAAAGGGGTGCACACATGGAATCCAGTCTTCCTATGATTCAGAACATTTTCATCTCCCCTGATAGTGCCTCCATGGCCTTCCCAGTCACTCCTCCCCATCCCCATCCCCTGAGGTTTTTTTCCACCTCAGATTAGCTTTGCTTCTTCTAGAATTTCTATAAATGGAATCACACAGAATGCCTTCTTGTGTCTAGCTGCTTTTGCTTAGCACGTTTTTGAGGTTTATCCACTGTTGCTGACTATCAGTGGTTCATTCCTTGTCTGAATACACCACAATTTGATTACCCATTTTCCTACTGATGCACGTTTGGGATGTTTCCATTCTGGAGCTATTATGAATAAAGCTACTGTGAACATTCTTTTTGTGAACATGTGTCCCATTTCTCTTAGGAGTGGAATGTCTAAGTCAAAAGGTAGGTGTATGTTTGATTTTTATGTGAAACTGCTAAACCTTTTCCCAAAGTAGATGTACTATTTTATAGTTTCACTAGTAATGTATAAGAGTTGCTTGCAGACTCACCAACATTTGATGTCAGTCTTTCTCATTTTAGCTATTCGAATGGGTGTACAGTACTAGTTCACTGTGGTTTTCACTTGCATTTCTCTGATGACTAGTGATGTTGAGCATCTTTTCCTGTGCTTGCTGACCATTCATATATATTCCTTTGTGAAACGTTGGTTTAAGATTTTTTTGGACATCTTTTTAAAAGTGGGTTGTCTTTTTATTGAATTGTCAAGTTCTTTATATATTCTGGATACAAATTATCTACTAGATACACTTTTTTTTTTTAATCCTCACCCGAGGATATTTTTCTGTTTATCTTCAGATAGAGTGGGGGAGAGAGAGGGAGAGAAAGGGAGAGACAGAGAAATATCGACATGAGAGGGACACATCGACTGGTTGCCTCCTGCATGACCTCAACCAGGGCCAGGGACGAACCACAACCGAGGTACGTGCCCTTGGCTGGAATTGAACCCGCGACTCATTGGTCCACGGGCCAACGCTCTACCGCTGAGCCAAACTAGCCAGGGCCCTATTAGATATACATTTTGCCACTCTTCTTCCAGGCTATAGATAGCCTATTTTCTTTATTAATAATTTAAATAAATTGTTTTCAATTACAGTTGACATACAATATTATATTAGTTTCAGGTGTACACCCAAGTGATTAGACATTATATAACTTACTAAGTGATCCTCCCGATAAATCTAGCACCCATCTGACACCATGCAGTTATTAGAATATTATTGACTATATTCTCTACACTGTACTTTATATCCCCATGACTGTTCTATAACAACCAAATGGTACTTCTTAATCCCTTCACCTTTTTCACCCCTCAACCCCCCTCCCATCTGGCAACCATCAAAATGTTCTCTGTAACTGTGAGTTTGTTTCTATTCTGTTTTTTGTTTTGGTTTTTAGATTCATTTGTTGATAGATATTTATTGCCATTTTATTGTTCATATTTTTTATCTTTTTCTTCTCCTTCTTAAAGAAGACCCTTTAACCCTTCATGTAATACTGGTTTGGTGGCAATGAACTCCTTTAGCTTCTTTATTTATTTATTTATTTATTTTTGTTATAGATGTTTCTCCTTTTTCTCCTTTAGCTTCTTATTGTCTGGGAAGCTCTTTATATATCCTTCAATCCTAAATGATAGCTTTGCTGGGTAGGGTAAGCCTGGTTGTAGGTCCTTACTTTTCATCACTTTGAACATTTCTTGACAATCCCTTCTGGCCTGCAAAGTTTCTGTTGAGAAGTCAGCTGGCAGTCTTATGGGAGCTCCCTTGTAGGTAACTAACTGCTTTTCTCTTATTGTTTTTAAGATTCTCTCTTAATCTTTAACTTTTAGCATTTTAATTATGATGTGTCTTGGCATGGGCCTCTTTGGGTTCATCTTGTTTGGGACTCTCTGTGCTTCCTGGACTTGTATGTCTGTTTCCTTCACCAAGTTAGGGAAGTTTTCTGTCATTATTTTTTCAAATAGGTTTTCAATTTATTGCTCTCTCTCTTCTTCCGGCAACCTCATGATGCAAATGTTGATATGCTTGAAGTTGTCTCATAGGCTTCTTACATTATCTTCAATTTTTTTTCTTTTTCTTTTTGCTGTTGATTGGGTGTTTTTTGCTTCCTTATATTCCAAATTGCTGATTTGAATCTTGGCTTCATCTACTCTACTATTGAGTCCTTGTAAATTATTCTTCATTTCAGTTAGTGTATCCTTCATTTCTGACAGATTATTTTTATGGTTTTCATGTCCTTTCTTATGGTTTCTATGTCCTTTCTTATGCTGTTGAAGTTCTAAGTTCATTCTACTCTTCCCCTAAATTCAGTGAGCATCCTTATAACCAGTGTTTTGAACTCTGCATCCAGTAGATCGCTTGTCGCCATTTTGTTCAGTTCTTTTTCTGGAGTTTTGTTTTGTTCTTCCATTCGGGACATGAATGGCAGCCTCCCGTATTTGTTTCTATGTATTAGGTAGATCTGCTATGTCTCACAGACTTGGTAGAGTAGCCTAATGTAATAGGTGTCCTGTAGGGTCCAGTGTCACAGCCTCCCCAGTCACCCAAACTGGGCACTCCAGGTGTGCCCCCCTTACCTCCTATTGTAGTTGAGCCTTGATTGCTGTTGGCACATCAATGGGAGGGATTTACCCCCAGGCCAATCTACTGCAAGGACTGGCAGCAACCACTGACCACCATGGAGGATCAGATGTACAGGGGCCCAACCCACAGAGCAAGACTTACTTCAGCAGGGCTCTGGTGCCCGATGAAGCCACCCCTTGAGTGTGTCCCTTGTGGAGGTGGTTGAGTGATACTTTGATGGGTGCACTGGCTCTGGGGCCTACCGGGAGGGGCAGGCCAAGGTCAGCTGCCACTTGTGTTCTGCCCAGGGCCACCCGGCTTGAGCTACAAAGGGATCTGCAGATGGCTGCTACTTGTGCTGGGCTTGGAGGTACCCAGGAGAAGCCAAGCTGAAAACCACAGCTGGCTGCTGCTAGTGCCAGGCCTGGGGCCACTTAGCGAGAGGTATGGGGCACGCTGAGGCCAGATGCTGATTATTTGAGAGATTTTAGGAAAATCTGAAGCATGATCCAAGACAGGCCATTCATAGGGAAAAGCCACTGGAAAGAGCTTGGGTGGGCCCACAAGGGTGGTGGGGCAGGGAAAATAGTGTGAGCCAGGTTGATGGAGACTCAGACATGGTGCCTGCCTACTGGCTCTGTTGGGAGAGGGCTCATCAAAGGAACAATGGCTTCTGTCAGCACTTCTGTCTGGGAGATAGCTGCCCCCTAGCTCTCTCCCTGAGGCTAGACTATTCAGTTCTGCCACCTCCCCCGTAAGTCCCTAGTGACTTCTGAGCTGCTAGCCCAGGGCTGGAACTCAGAGGGAGTGAGCTGGAGTAAGTTCACGTGTGGGCCCTTTAAGAGGAACTGCCTGGGACTCTAGAAGCTGTCTGTTTCACTCAGCCTCAATCCCCACTGGTTTTTACAGCCAGAAGTTATGGGGGCTTCTCTTCCCAGCACTGGAACCCTGGGTTTGGGGCCTGGTGTGGGGCTGGGACCCCTTGCTCCTCAGGGGGGACCTCTGTAGCCAAGATATCCCTCCTGATTTTAAACTGCCCCATGTGGGTGTGGAGCCAGCCTGTTCCGTGTCTCCACCCCTCTTGCCAGTCTCGATGTGGCTTCTTCTTTAAATCCCTAGTTTTGGACTTCCATTCAGCTAGACTTCAGGTGGTTCTGAATGAGGGTTGTTCTGTAGTTCAGTTGTAATTTTGATGTAGTTGTGGGTGGAGGTGAACACTGTTTTCACCTACGCTGCCACCTTGACCGGAAGTCTTGCTTGTTTATTTTCTTAATGGTGTTTTTTATAAACAGAGATATTTAATTTTCAAGAAGTCTAATTTATAAATTCTTTTATGGTTATTGTTTTCTGAGTCCTATCTAAAAAATAGCTGCCTACCCCCAGTTCATGAATGTATTCTCTTATGTCCTTTTTCTAAAGCTTATAGTTTTAGTTTTTACACTTAGGTCTAGGATTCATCTGAAATTAAATTTTGTATGATAACCAAATTTTTTTTTCAGAGAGAGTAGAAGGAAGGGAAGGAGAGAGAGAGAGAGAGAGAGTGAGAGAGAGAGAGAGAGAGAGAGAGAGAGACATTGATTGGTTGCCTCCCACACGACCCCAGGTTTGGGCTGGGGACCAAACCTGCAACCCAGGTATGTACCCTGGACTGGGAATCGAACCTGCAATCCTTCAGTCCGCAGGCCGATGCTCTAACCACTGATCCAAACCAGCCAGGGCATGCCACATTTTTAAACATGTGGTTATCTAATATTCCTGCACCACTTATTATAAACACTATTGTTTCCCTATTGAATAATCTTGTCCCTTTGACAAAAATCAATTGACTATATAAGTGAGCATCTATTTCTGGACTCTAGTCTGTCCTTACACCACATTTTTCTGTCTTCTGCCAGAGCCACATTGTATTGATTATTATAGATTTATATGGTAAATCTTGAGTCAGATAACTTAAATCCTCTAGCTTTATTCTTTTTCTTATAGATTGTTTTGGACGTCAAGGTCCTTTACATTTCCATATAGATTTTAGAATGATCTTGTCAATTTCTACATTAAAAAGTCTGCTGGGCCCTAGCCGGTTTGGCTCAGCGGTTGGAGTGTCGGCCTGCGGTCCAGAGAGACCCGGGTTCGGTTCCCGCTAAGGGCATGTACCTTGGTTGCAGTTTGTCCCCGGCCCTGGTTGGTTGTGCGGGTGGCAGCCACTCGATGTGTCCCTTTCACATCGATGTTTCTCTCTCTCCCTCTCTCTCCTTCCCACTCTGTCTGGACAAAAAATGAAAAAATGTCCTCGGGTGACATAAAAAAAAAAAAAAAAAAGTCTGCTGGGATAATGATTGCGATTGTATTGAATCTGTACATTACTTTGGGGAGAAGTAACATTTTAACAATATTGAGTCTTTACAATCCATGAGGCTAGCATCTCTCTCCATTTATTAGATTTTTTTTTTTTTGGCAAGACTGAGCCTCATTTTACCTGACAAAAACAAAGTTTTGTTTGTTTTTTTAAAGGAAAGTTTGAGACATAATTTATATTTTTAAAACTGCACATATTGCCCTGGCCAGTTTGGCTCAGCGGTTAGAGCATCGGCCTGCGGTCCAGAGAGACCCGGGTTCGGTTCCCGCTAAGGGCATGTGCTTCGGTTGCAGTTTGTCCCCGGCCCTGGTTGGTCGTGCAGGTGGCAGCCACTCGATGTGTCCCTTTCACGTCGATGTTTCTCTCTCTCTCTCTTCCTCTCTCTCCCTCCCACTCTATCTGAACAAAAAATGAAAAAATGAAAAAAAAAAACAAAAACTGCACATATTTTAATGCATGTGATTGGATGAGTTTGGACATATGCATACACCCATGATACCGTAACATTGGAACCTTTAAAAGAAAAAATGTTATCAGAAATATCTTAATCCAAAGTTTAAAGTGCTTTCTATTCCATTCCACCCTACTCAAACACTTATTACCTATTTCATTATTTTAGTCAGAGAGTACCTGAAATAAAAGTAATACAGTTGACCCTTGAACAACAAACAACATGGGTTTGAACTGCATGGTCCACTTATATGCAGATTTTTTCTTTTTCTTTCTTTCTTTCTTTTTTTTTTTTTTTTGTTAATCCTCACCTGAGGACATATTCTTTTTCCATTGATTTTATCAGCGGTTTTCAACCTGTGGGTCGCGACCCCTTTGGGGGTCGAATGACTCTTTCACAGGGGTCGCCTAAGACCATGGGAAAACACATATTTCCGATGGTCTTAGGAACCGAGACACCGCTCCTCTCTCCGTGTCCAGGCGGGTCCGCCCACATGCAGATACGCCCACATACAACATGAGGAGCTGCATTAAAGGGTCGCGGCATTAGGCAGGTTGAGAACCACTGTTTAGATAGAATGCAAGGGAGGGAGAGAGAGAAACATCAGTGTGAGAGAGACATCACTTGGTTGCGTCCCGCACAACCCTGACCAGGGCCAGGGATTGAACCTGCAGCCCAGGTACATGCCCTTGACCAGAATCTAACCCAAGACCCTTCGGTCCAAAGGGATGCTCTAACCGCTGAGCCAAACTGACCAGGGCTATGCAGATTTTTTTCAAGTGACCTGCAGTCCAAACCCATGTTGTTCAAGGGTCATCTTCGTGGTTGGGAATCTGAGTATGTGGAGGGCAGAGTGTCATTATGTGCGGATTTTTGATTGTACAAAGAGAGTTCCCTCTTACCCCTGCATTGTTCTAGGGTCAACTGTAATTCCAAACAGGGAAAAATGGATTCTCCAAATTGTAAATAAAGAAAATATATATTAGCTAATCAAGCAAGATGTCCACCAGTTTGTTAAAAATATTTTTTGTTTGTTTGGTGTGCACATTTTTTAGCAGCGTTAAGGGAGTGGTCACAATCTATTTGAGAGTACAGTCGGCCCTCGTTTATCGCGGTTAATCAGTTCCAGACTCTACCGCGATCAATGAATTTCCACGAAGTAGGATTCTCTATTTATACACATTCGTCCCTCGCCACTTCGCACTTCGACTTTCGCGGCTTCGCTCTATCGCGGCTTTTTCAAATATAGTATAGTATTTGAAAATATAGTATAGTATTTGAAAATATAGTATAGTATTTGAAAAATACTATAGAGTGAAGCCGCGAAAGTCAAAGCGCAAAGTGGCGAGGGACAACTGTAGGGGAAATTAGTCACTAGATTTGAGGCCTAAAGTGTTGGACAACATAAGTTAAAAAAAAAAAAAGTAGATACTGGTTGAAAGATAATAGAAAGTAGAAAGCCCAGCTTCCCAATGATAGCCTCTCTTGTTAACTTGTTAAAAATAGTCAAGTGTGATTTGTTAAAGAGAAAAAGCACTGGCAGAGTGCATTGTGATATCTTGCACTCTAGTGTCACGTCGACTCTCTTGTAACAGTCCAAAGACCAAGAAGTGAGGTATAAGTAATTCTGTGATAGAAAAGGGAGAACTGTTAGCACAGAACTAAGGGAGTAAGGGTTCAGCCTCAGTGGTAACGTTTTATGGGACTAACATCCAGCAATGGTCAATGCTTACGTGGTCAAATTAATGAGATTGATGAGGCATTAATGAAATATAAATTTTAGATGTGAACTAGGTACATCTTTTCCTTAGTGAATAAAACATACTTTAGAGATAACTGAATCAAATTTTTAAAACTACTTTCTTTAGTGTGTACTAGAGATGACTGGTTAGAGACAGGACCTTGACAAAATGTCAAAATTTAATAATTAAAAAAAAATCCTAATTCTTGAAATGGATGAATGGAACTATTAAAATATTCTGTACTCTGCCATCTTGGTTCTGTGTTTCCCACACAAGTGCCCGGTAAGGCCAGAGAAACCGCCCCTGCTACAGCAGGAGTCGCCACAACCCAGGCTGAGACAGGGTCCGGAACAGAGTCGGACAGTGATGAATCAGTACCAGAGCTCAAGGAACAAAATTCCACACAGGCAACCACACAGCAAGCCCAGGAGGCAGCAGCGGAAATCGACGAAGAACCAGTCAGCAAAGCAAAACAGAGCCGGAGTGAAAGGAAGGCAGGAAGGCTATGTCCAAACTGGGTCTTCGACAGGTTACTGGGATTGCAAGGGTCACTATCCAGCAATCTAAGACTCCTCTTTGTCATCACAAAGCCAGAAGTCTACAAGAGCCCAGCTTCAGATACCTACATAGTTTTGGAGGAAGCCAAGATCGAGGATTTATCTCAGCAAGCCCTGCTAGCAACTGCTGAGAAACTGCAAGTTCGAGGTGAAGCTGTCTCAGACGCTGGAGAAAACACACAGACTCCAACTGTCCGAGAGGAGAGGGAAAAGGAAGATGATGAAGCAGGTGTGGGAGTTAAGGACACAGAATTGGTCTTTCGAGAGCAAAGTCAGTCCCAGCCCTGAAGAGCAATAGTAATAATAACTGTAAATGCTATTATGGAATTCACACTGTAACCATCTTTTTTTTTTGGTGTTTCAAAAGAGTAACTGCAGCTTGGTTTGAAATTTGTACTGTTTTTATCATTAATAAAGTTATGGCTCTCACATCAATGTTTCTTTCTCTCTCTAAAAAAATCAATAAAGCCCTGGCTGGGTTTGCTCAGTGGTTAGAGCATCAGCCCGAGGACCAAAGAGTCAGGGGTTTGATTCCAGTCAAGGGCCCATACCTTGGTTGTAGTTTGGTCCCTGGCCCTGGTCAGGGTCCTGTGGGAGGCAAGCAATCAATGTATCTCTCTCACGTCGATGTTTCTCTCTCTCTCTCCCTCCCTTCCACTCTGTCTGAAGACAAATGGGAAAATATCCTCAGGTGAGGATTTAAAAAATAAATCAATAAATCAATAAAAATAAAAAATAAATTAAAAATCAATTAAAAAAATTTTTTTAAGTTATGGCTTCTTGTGGGTAAAAAATTATATAAAAATAAAGTAAAATATTCAGTACTCACCAGAGGTATCTAGCTTCAACAATATAGTCTACATTTTAAATATTTGCTTTTTTTTTTTTTAATTCTCACTCGAGGATATTTTCTCAAATATCTTCAGATGGGGTGGGGGAGAAACATCGAAGTAAGAGGGACACATCGACTGGTTGCCTCCTGCACGACCCCAACCAGGGCCGGGGACAAACCTCAACCGAGGTACGTGCCCTTAGCTGGAATCGAACCTGCAACTCTTTGGTCCGTGGGCTGATGCTGTAACCGCTGAGCCAAACTGGCCAGGACAATATTTGCTATTTAAATATGTGCAATCAACTCAAATTAGAATCATTACAAAATCATGATAAATTCCCAAAACAGATGAGAGAGAGAGAGAGAGAGAGAGAGAGAGAGAGAGAGAGAGAGTGTGTTGGAGGTAGAGGTGGGGTCACAGAAAGAAAATCCACTTGCTAGATGTTTTCAGCACTGAAATCTTTACATTTTTCCCTAAAAGAAGGATTGGTCTGGCAATACCTAAAAGAAATGTTGCCAGGCCTGGAGAAATATGTACTACTACTTAAAATAAACACGAAAGGGCCAGGTCATGGTCATGCACATCTATGGATTACTCATTCTCACTTCCAGGGCCTCTCCCTGGCACAGCTGTGGAGTAGGCAAAATTTATCTTTAGATCCTCCTACTTCCTCTTCTGGGCGATGGTCCTCTGCTCTAGGTCCATCCAGGGTGCTCAACGCCTCATGCTGCCCAGGGGAGCACCACACCCTGGCCTGCCCTCCTCTAGGTCCATCCAGGGTGCTCAACGCCTCATGCTGCCCAGGGGAGCACCACACCCTGGCCTGCCCTCCTCTAGGTCCATCCAGGGTGCTCAGTGCCTCATGCTGCCCAGGGGAGCACCACACCCTGGCCTGCCCTCCTCTAGGTCCATCCAGGGTGCTCTGTGCCTCATGCTGCCCAGGGGAGCACCACACCCTGGCCTGCCCTCCTCTAGGTCCATCCAGGGTGCTCACCGCCTCATGCTGCCCAGGGGAGCACCACACCCTGGCCTGCCCTCCTCTAGGTCCATCCAGGGTGCTCCGTGCCTCATGCTGCCCAGGGGAGCACCACACCCTGGCCTGCCCTCCTCTAGGTCCATCCATGGTGCTCAGTGCCTCATGCTGCCCAGGGGAGCACCACGCCCTGGCCTGCCCTCCTCTAGGTCCATCCAGGGTGCTCAGTGCCTCATGCTGCCCAGGGGAGCACCATACCCTGGCCTGCCCTCCTCTAGGTCCATCCATGGTGCTCAATGCCTCATGCTGCCCAGGGGAGCACCACACCCTGGCCTGCCCTCCTCTAGGTCCATCCATGGTGCTCAATGCCTCATGCTGCCCAGGGGAGCACCACACCCTGGCCTGCCCTCCTCTGAGTGTGGCCTTTCCGGCTCCCTCTATTTCTCCCCAACCTTCCAATACAGTTCAACTGGGAGAGAAGTAATGTTGTAAATGAATTCATACTGGCCTGTAAGTGACTAATATTTTGTTAGTTCTCCCATGTGTGCTGGCATTCTAAAAGGTTAAGCTCAAGGAATGTGTTCCTTAGGAGGAAAGTTTAATCCGTAAGATACCCAACAAAAAAAATGTGGAGAGGTCTGGTTTCCTCAAACAATACAAGTACCATCAGACTGGCAGAGTCCTTCATACGGCCAGGCCTCATCACCCCTAATAGAGGTGAAGTCATTACCCACACTGATTCTTGAGCAAAGGGCCAGTGAATAACTGGCAGATGCATAGATTTTGAAAAACTGATGAAAAAGTGAAACGTACATCGAAAAATAATGTTATTCTAACAGTTTCCTCTTCTCAGTGTGAGATAAAACAGAATGATCAACAAAATACCAAGACCATCCAAAGGGGAAAGGACAGTCTTTTCAACAAATGGTGCAGGGAAAACTGGATATCCACATGTAAAAAAAAAAGAAATTGGACTCATACCTTATACATATAAAAAAAGTAACTCAAAATGGATTAAAGACCTAACTGTGAGAACTAAAACTATAAAAGTCTTAGATGAAAACAAAGGGAAATGTTTCATTACATTCAATTTGGCAATGAATTCTTGGACACGAAACCGAAACAGACAACAAAAGAAAAGAGATAAATTGGACTTTATCAAAATTTAAAACTTTTGTATATCCAAGGATACTATCAACAGATTGAAAAGGCAACCTATGAAATAGAAGAAAGTATATCATATATCTGCTAAAGAATTAATATCCAGAATATATAAAGAACTCCTATAAGTCAACAAAAAACAAACAACCCAATTTATAAATGAACAAAGGGCTTAAACAAACATTTCTCCAAAGAAGAGACACAATGACCAGTAATCAAATAAAAAGATGCTCAACATCATTAATCATTAAGGAAATGCACATAAAAATCACAATAAGATACCACTTCATACCCATCAGGATGGTTATGGAGAAATTGGAACTCTTATGCATTGCTGGTGATAATGTAAAATGTTGTGGCCACCATGGAAAACAGTATGATGTTTCCTCAAAAAATTAAAAATAGAATTACCATTTGATCCAGTGATTCCACTTCTAGGATATACCCAAAGTAACTGAAAGCAGGACTCAAACAGATCTGTTCACAGCAGCATTATTCACAATAGCCAAAAGGTGGAAGCAACGCAAGTGTCCACTGACGGATAAATGGGTAAACAAGATGTAGTCTATACATACAATGGAATATTATCCAGCCTTAAAAAGGAAGGCAATTCTGACACATGCTGTAACATGGATAAACCTTGAAGACATTATGGTAAGTGAAATAAGCCAGTCACAAAAGGACAAATATCGTGGGATCCCACTTACACGAGGTACCTAGAGCGCCTCATAGAGTAAATGCACAGAGACAGAAAGGAGAACAATGGTTGCCAGGGCCAAAGGAAGGGGGATGAGGAGTTAGTGTTTAATAGGTATACAGTTTCAGTTACAGATGATGGAAAAGTTCTAGAAATGCATAGTGAATGAATGTACTTCAATGCCATGGAATTATACCCTGAAAAAGGGTTCAAATGGTAAATTTTATGCTATGTATATTTTACCACAATGGAAAAAAACTGAATAAGCTTCTGTGGTGATTACCTGACCACACAAGATCAAGTTTATAATCTAAAAATGTACTTCCAATATTTTTAATACATAAAACTAATAAAATGATTCTCCCACTTTGACTCTGGGACATGCAACCATAAAGACTCCCAAGTCTCCCCGGATGTGATTTAACAGCAGCCTGTCTGAACCGGGTGGGGTGGCCTTAGTGGGCAGAGGCCTGTCAGCTCTGTGGGCCCAGTGCGGACCCTTGCAGCATGCATGGCCGCCCCTTCGGAGAAGTCACGGGCCCTTTCACAAGTCTGAAAAGGGCTTTCCGCCTTCTCAGATGAACTGTACCAGAGCCCCAGTCTCCTCTCTGCAGTGGACAATCAGATTTAGTACACATTACAAAGATTCTCTCCTTGCCCACACTTTAGTCAGACTCCTCTGAGCCTCCTTCTTGACTAGGCCTCCACCTTGGCCCTCATCCTTGCTGGGATTAAGTTCCTCACCCCCAAACTCTGATGTATATGCCCTTGATCTGCCTTTGGCAAGAATCCTGTTAAGTTGGTTTTGCAAGTCCTCCACCCTGTCTCCTCATGGTGTTTCCGTCCACTGAGCCACTCACTCCACTTGTCAATTACGAATCCCCAGCTGCCTTTATTGTATTTGGAGTTGAGTCCCATCTCTCTCCTCTACTGCAAAGCTCTTACTGCAATAGTCCAGAACAGTCTTCCTTATCATTTTAACAAGTAACAGAATAATTTTTTCTTTAACATGAATTGGCAGGAACCTTGGAAGTTTAAAAATGTTAGCCTTTCAAAAGCAATGAATGCCACAAAGGTTATAGTTACTGGCAAAGTAGACAACAGTTTATCCAATCATCTGACTGGGTTCTGGTAAATAAAATCCAACAGTGATTGAACCCACAGGCTCATAATCTTCTAAAAGCTAGAAAATTTAATGATGACATCTGAGCTCTCTTGGGAGAATGAAAAAGAAATTATTCCTGGTGACTTAAAAAGCCGCATCTAATTCTTGAAATACTACTGCAGGCAATCCAGACCCATTTACGATCTCCACCAGTCTATCCCACCCCAGACCCAACACACTTCTACCCACCTACCCTGCACTCTCATACACCTGCTGCTCTTGCTGCGAAATGGGCACCCCACCCCTGCTTCTCCCTCCCACTCCATAAGATACTTAGACACACGCCTTGGGTCCTCAGGGCCGTAGCCCTAGGCAGAGTCAGCAGCCTCCCCCGAGAAACTGGAGGAGGCTGCTGACGCTGTAGGCAACATGAGACCGTCTGTGCTTAGAAGGGAAAACGCCCTAGACGTTTGTGTGTGTTTGTCTGCATGACTCACTGGAGGAGCTGTCTCTTTGGGAGGAAGTGGGGAGCAGCCTCTCCAAATCCCATTTAGGTACATTAAGGGATGGAAAACCACTTTAGGAATCAGGAAAGCAAAGGCCAGAATCTATCCCTGGGCACAAGACTGCTTTCTGCATTCAGCCTGCACAGACTCATTCAGAAGGAAACAATCTATTCCCTTTACACAATGAGAAAGAAGTGTGTCTCTGTCCTTTGTCAAGGTGTCCCAGGGGAGGTAGGTGGCTCTCACTAAGAGAAGATGACCGCCTTTCATTTGCATCACATCTGACCTCCTGTAGGGTAAATAATGGAACATGTTTTTGAAATGTGTCTGGAAACCTTTGTTTCATCAGAGATGCTTTACACTTAGTATTAGCAGATCTTCCTTTTGGCCCAAGGCCATCTGGGTTTCCAGACCAAGAGGTGTTGACTGAATTAGGTAAGTGAGCCAATTTGTCTTAATAAACTTTATTACTAACTTCCTGGCCTCGGTTATACACCCACAATTAGTTGGTTTCTAAATGAGAATGGCATTCAGTTGTTTTTTTTTTAATGGTGATTATTTTCTTTTTATTGATTTTTAGAGAGGAAGGAAGAGAGAGAGAGAGAGAGAAACATCAACTCGAGAGCAAAACATGGATGGGCTGCTTTGCACAGGCCCCCTACCAGGGATCCGGGCACGTGTCCTGACCAGGAATAGAGCCGGCAACCTTTCCGTGCATGGGATGATGCCCAACCAACTGAGCCACACCGGCTAGGGCATCACTTCCATTTTTGGACCAAAAGGTACCATGACAGTGATTTTAACTAGATTATATGACATTGCATAAAACTGTATTTTAAAATAAATGTATTTCAAAACAAAGAACTCTTTTTCTTAGTTATCTGCATTACATGATTGAATTTTGTTCCCAATTAACTATTTATTTAAAAAAATTTTTTGTCTTTATTGATTTTTAGAGAGAGAAGAAGGGAGAGAGAGAAAGAAAGAAAAACATTGATGAGAGAGCCCTGGCCAGTTTGGCTCAGTGGTTAGAGCGTCAGCCCGTGGACCAGAGAGTCCCAGGTTCGGTTCCCGCTAAGGGCACATACCTCGGTTGCAGTTTGTCCCCGGCCCCGGTTGGGGTCGTGTGGATGGCAACCAGTCGATGTGTCTCTCTCACATCGATGTTTCTCTCTCTCTTTTCCCCCCTCTCTCCCTCCCACTCTGTCTGAAGATAAATGCAAAAATGTCCTCTGATGAGGATAAAAAAGAAAAAAGAAAAAAAAAAAACATCAATGAGAGAGAACATCAATTGGCCATCTCCTGCATGCCCCCCACTGGGTATCAGGCCCACAACCTGGGCATGTGCCCTGACTGGGAATCGAACTGGTGACCTCTTGGTGTATTGGTCGATGCTCAATCACTGAGCCACACCGGCCGGGCCCAATTAACTATTTAATGCTATCTGTCTTTATGTACTTAATGGGTTTTTCCCCAAAGAATAATATTTTCAGATGAATAATTTAATCTAATGTTCCCCTCTGTTAAAAAAAAAAAAAAAAAAAAGAAAAAGAAAAAGAAAGAAAATGCCAGAGCTTGTTATGTGCTAAATCTAGCTTAATTATATTTGTTTTTTAAAAAACATATTAAATAAAGCTGAAGGGAACGTACTTGGGTTAAAGCCTGTTCCCAATGACTTCAATGTCTTCTCATTAATTTTTTTTAAAACTCAAGCTCTTAGGTTTTTTTTCCTCATGTTATAAATGAATTAACTGAAAAACAGATCTGGTTCTCATTCGCAACCCGGCTCTAATTCAGAATAAGCTCTTAGTCATAGAACTTCAGACGCAAAGTCTGTCTTAGCCATTGACTGTGCCCAGGGCTAAGAGGAAACCTAGACAGGAAAGCCCATTAGAGAGCGACAGGACCATCAGGCTGATTAAGTCAGGCATCATTAGGGTATGTGTTTCATGCCCAGAATTCTGTGTGATCCTAACAAAGTCCTAGAAGGAAAATTACATCTTATATTGATTTATCTCTGACTCAAAGTTTTATTAAAACTAGCATTAGCTAACAATCAATTTCCCCGGAAATTTTGTATCAAAATTGATGGCACCTATGTCATACAAGACAAAAAAAGAAAAAAAAAAAAGGCTGCGGAAATGTTCCAGGTTCAGAGAGACATGATAACTGACACTGTACTAAAAAAACAAAATGCTTTAAAGGACAATATTAGACCAATGAATACAACTGGAATACAGATTATGGAATAGATTATTATATAAATACTAGATTGTCTTTAGTTGTTAACTGTACTGGATCAGTAAGAGAATATCCCTATTCTTAGGAAATACACACGGAAGCATTTAGAAGTAAAGAGTTACAGTGAGTTACTCTCAAATGGTTCAGAAAGAGACACTGCGTGTGGAGAGAGCGCATGCACAATGATAAAGTGAATGGGTAAACTAGGTGAAGCTGGTAGGTAGGGGTTGGGTTATGTGGGTTTTCTTTGTTACTATTTGTATTCTTGCAACATTTCTGTAGGTTTGAAATTACAGATGTTCCTCAATTTATGATGGGGTTATGTCCTGATAAACCCATTATATAATACATTGAACGTATCATAAGTCAAGAATGGATTTAATACTACACTGCAGAGTATGGGTTGTTCACCTCGTGATGGTGTGGCTGACTAGGAGCTGTGGAACACCTTGACTGGTGTTTGACCAGAGGAGGCACCACAGCCTAGCCAGCTGACACGTAAAGCTTAATGTCACAGTACTGGAAATAGGGTGTGCAGGGATCAGCATTGTTCAAGCCACTGGAAAAACGGAGATAAAGCGTAGAGTGTTCCCCGTTCTCAAGAAAAGTAAGCTGTAGGGACAAACCTGTACTAAGTGCCCATGAAAGAAACACAGAATAATTTTGAATGACAGAACGAAAGCCTCACGCCCAGGTACAGAGCACAGGGATTCAAAGGAGTGGGCAGGATTTAAGGGTCAGGCTTCCCTTGGGAGAAGGGACCAAGGTTCTTTCAGAGGAGTTCAATTAACTCTTTCCTGTTCCCAGTTTTCTTACTTTTGGGGAGTTTTAAAACAAAAGAAACAAAACAAGCCCCATAAGTACCATTATGTTATAGGGCTTGGATGCCCCACTGAATGAGCACCCTCAGTTAATAAATCCAGCAGATTTACAAATGAGCTTTCATACTATGAACGGCTACAGAATTGAAAGCTTGGTTTACAGTGTTCTAATTGTCTTAATTATTTAAATATGTGGGAAACTTCTGTTTGCTTTTAATATGCAAGCCACAGAATTCAATCTTTTAAATTCAGTATTTTTCTGTCTGAGAAAGTTTTTGGACCTTTGAAACTTTATTATGGACCTATTATTTTATGACTTTGCCGTGGGTTTCTTAATTGGAAATCCGAGCATAAATTAAAAAGAGAATCTAATCACTATATCTAATTACCAAAATCATTTAACTATTGACATTATGGCATTTAACTTAAATATAACTTTTAAAAATAATGACTCCCAGATGGACAGGAAGTTGCCATTAGAACAGCTGGAGTTGAAAGAAGTTTGTGTTATTAAAGAAGCCCCTTTTAAAATCTAGCTTCATCCATGTGAACTTCCCAAGTTGCATTTGTAAACTGAATCTTAAAATAACTGAAAATGTTGGAGCTCCAGGCCTTTGACTCCTTTTTGTTGTTGTTAATACTCATAGCTTTTCCACAAGAGAAATAAAATTTTGTGTCTCTACAGGAGATATGCAACCCTCATTAAAATCTGCAGCTACTGAACATGAGTCAGTGGGACTCATTGAGACGTCTTCTTACGTTGCTTTTGCACATGCCAAATAAGGTAAAGCCTTGCATGTATCATTAATAAGTATTTATTCATCTAACAATCATTTATTGCCTACCCATTAAGTGCTAAACTTTACATGAATGTTTGCTGAACTGAAATGAGTTAGGCAAGTAGACTGCGAAGACCAGGTGAACATGTGCAGTTTCACGGGGAGCCTTGGGGATGTCTCGGAGGGCAGTGGGGAAGGACCCACAGGGCGCTCTTTCCAGTGGCAGGCCTGGAAGTCACAGTGGCCAGATTCCACTGACTCAGAAAGGGCATCTGACAGATTCGGAGGCTGCATTTGACACTTTAATAATATTCTCTTTCTCGCAAGTCTCTCCTGTCAGCTTTTCTGATGCCATTTCCCCCTGGTTCTCCTTTCTCTGGCTTCTCTCTTTCTGCCCACTCTGTGTCAAGGTTAGATCAGGTCTCCTTGGAGAGACCTCTCTTCCTCTCATTCCACACACTCTTCCAGAGTACAGTTATCCACACCATCACTTCAGCATGGAAAATGACACTAAAGGTGGGCTGATGACTCCCAAGTCCCCACCCACTTCAGCTGAGACCTCTCCTCTGCAATGCCAGTCAGTGGAGCTAGGACCCCACCTCTCAGGTATCTCTTAAATGTCTCAAAGAAATCTCAAATGCACCATGGCCAAGGCAGGACTCGTCATGAAACTCCCCTACTCTCCCACCAACTGCCAACATTTCCCTCTCCACCCTCATACCACGATCTACCCAGCGCTGAAAGTCCCTCCATTGACTCCTCCTGCCCAGCACCACAAATATCTAGTCCACTACTTAGGGGTCCTTCAGGTCCACCTACTAAATAATTCTTGAGCCTGTCTAATCCTTTCTATCCCATGCCTTAGTTCAGGACCTCACCATTCTCTGTCTGGATTACTTCCATTACCTGACACTGTTCTTCCTAATTCCAGTTGTAGCCCTTACACTTGGACCTCTACACCAAAGACTCTTTCTAAAATGCAACTGCTTTCCATAGTTCCCTGTCACTGTCAGGATTACTGGGTGGGGAGGGAGGGAGGGAGGGGGAGGGAGGGAAAGAAAGAGAGAGAGAGAGAGAGAGAGAGAGAGAGAGAGAGAGAGAGAGAGAATGAATGTGTGTGTGTGAAGTGTAAAAGAAACACTAGATCTCCAGACAGGCCCCCACCTACTTTTCAAGGCAGAACAGTATAGTTTAGGTGCACAGACTCTGGATATTGAATGCCTGGGCTCAAATTTCAAATTCTTAATTTATGAGTTACATGACCTTGGAAAAGTTACTTCATATGTTGATGCCTCACTTTCTGTATTAGTTATCTCGTGTGGCATAACAGATCTCAAAATGTAGTAGCTTAAAAGAACAACACTTATCAGCCCAGAGGTGTTTGGGGTCCGGAATTTGGGAGCAGCTTAGCTAGGTAGTCAAGGCTGGGGCTGCAGTCATCTGAAAGCCTGATTGGGGCTAGCAGATCTTTCCAAAATAGCCCCCTCTCCTGGCAGACGGCAGGAGGCCTCGGTTCCTTGATGGCTGTTGGCAGGAAGGCTCCATTTCTTGCCCTGTAGGCCTCTCTGCTTCAGTGTCCTCATCACGTGGCAGCTGACTTTCTCCAGAGTGAATGATCCAAGAGAGAGCAAGGAGGTGGCCAAAATGCCTTTTATGACTTAGTCTCAGAAGTCACAAATTATCGCTTCTGTCATATTTATTAGGTAGAAGCAAGTCATTAACCAGCCCAGGCTCAGGGGGAGAGGAATGAGTCTACATTTTTTTTTTTTAATATGTTTTTTTTTTTTTCCCCTAAAGAAAGAGAAACATCAATGTGAGAGAGAAACATTGATCAGTTGCCTCCTGCACGCCCCCCTGCTGGGGACCGAGCCTGCAACCCCAGCATGTGCCCTGAGAATCAAACCAGTGACCTTTTGGTGCATGGGATGATGCTCAACTAACTGAGTCACACCAGCCAGGACAAGAGAGTCTACTTCTTAAATGGAAGAGAATCAAAGAATTTGTGGATATATTTTAATGTCACCACAATATCCTCTTCTGCAAAATGGAGGTAATAAATAGTAACTACTTTATAGGGTTATATGAGGATTAAATGAACTAACACATGCTACGGGTAGAATGGTGCATGGCACAAGGTAAAAACTCAATAAGCATTTGCTACTGCTATCATTCCCAAGTTTGTATCCCACCACTCCCCCCTCATCAACTCCCCTCACAAATTCTGTCTCCCAGCCTTTCTGAACTTCTTGTAGTTCCCTGAATAAATTATGCAATCGCCTTGGTGCCCTGGCCCTCTGCTCTGCCTTCCTAGAAGACTCTCCTATTCCATATTTTCCTCCAAACCTTACTGGGTCCTTCTCCAAGCACCTTCCCAAGACCTCTCAGGCTGGGCTAGGTGCCTTGCAGCAAGAAGCCCAGGGCTCCCCAGTCAAGCACTTTCCACCCACACACACCTGCGTTCTTCCTCTCTGGATCAAGACGGCAGGTGTATCTTGCTCTAACAAGTGTTCCCTCCTTGGGCAGATCTTCCCTGACATTCCCAGAAGTTCCTTCCCATGAGATTTCTTGGAACCTCAAGCATATTTCTATTTGCATATCATTATGTTGTAATTGTCCCCCACTACTAGTGAGGGGGCTTGTCTCATTCATCTCTGTGGCTTCAGACACAAGCACAGTGCCCAGAACACAGTGGGTATCCGACAGATAATTTGCTGAACAAATGGATAAGTATCTAAAACTTCCAAGAATACTTTTAATGTACAGGAGGAAGAGGAATCACAGAAAAATCATTAAAATGAGACAAGTACATCATAAACCTCTGTAGGAGAGCTCTGGCCAAACAAGGTCACACTATATTATCTATTTGGGGTGCTCAGTATTCTGTTTTCTCAGAATCTACTTCAGTCTTAATCACTAATTAATACTATCACTATGTTTATAAACTATAAATAGTTCTAAGAACTTTGAGAGAAATAAAGTTGTTTACTGGGTGTCTAGTTTAATGCCAAGGAATAGCTATTTCCCCTATACTGAATATATTTTCATAATCTCTTGTTTAGAAGTTTAATTACTTCATTATTAATGTCTGAAGTAGCTGTTAAACAAAGCACCCAGAGATACATGTAAGACGTTTGCCTATGGACCCACTGATGGCCAAAAATGGAATATGACTCAGATCAAAGAAATAATTTTAAAAACAGGCACAAAGTACATCTTAATCTGAAATCTATTTTTCAACAGCAACTCAAACACGAACAGGCAAACTGAGAGATGACTTTGTGCCTTACCATTAGAACATGGTACACTGACAACACAGGAATGAATACAGAGAAACGTGGAACCGAAGATGCTAATGTATTGCTCACGGAGTTAGAAGTAGATGCTACTGGCCTCCTGTCCGAGGAAACATACACCAACATCTTCCTTAAAGCCCCACCACAGGCTCACCAAAGTTTTAGTTTGACCTTGACTAACTGTATTCTATGAGTGTTCCTGTTCTCCTTCATAGATTTCTTTCCACTTTTTGAAAGATGTGTTTTAAAGCAATTGTGGTAGCTTTCAAGAGCCAAAGTTAAGCCAATAATGTTGGACTAACAGCCAACTGCGTAGGTATTTCTGGATGAAGCACCTTGTCTGGCAGGGCCTCAATCACGCCTTGTAGGCAGCCGGCTATGTTCCATCTGCTTTCAGGCAGGCCCTGGATGGGGAGGATTGGGGAATCGTGACACAGTAGAGTTTCTGCTAACATTTCCCCGTGCCCAACAAAGGAACATTTATGGATGGCTGTTGTCCCCATCCAGATGTGTTCATGGCTGCAGCTGACACATCATTTTAGGAGTTTTGTCGCAGCTTCTATGCCCACAGCTCCAGCACTTACGCCCTGCCTTCTCCAAGGAACTCAGAACACAGAAGCAAACAGTGGCTTCTGAACTATGGGATCTGGGAGCCAACTTGAGAGACAAGTTTCCTGCTGTAAACACTGCCATGAAAGGGCTTTGTGAGCAGAAAAGCATTTCAAAATCAGAAGAGATCTTAAAAGTATGGGAGCTACATGACCCAGCTTTCCCAATGCAAGCACAATTTCAGATCGTCTGCTCCTATAAGATCATGAATCATGGGCCATCTGGGCCACCACCTTAATTTTGTGGGCAAAGAAACTGAGGATGAATAATTTGCCAAAGATCACACAGTGATGAATGCCAGGTGGAAATGCTAAACTTCGCTCCTCACTGCTTTTCTAATCAATCCCCAGGATGAGAGTCAAGGTCTCTTGCAGTTTAATTCTAGACTTTTCTCACTACATAACTGACTATGCTTTTTATGAGTTGCATCATTACAAGACAATCTGAATTAAAAAAGGAAGTTTCAGATGAGCCAACATTTTCTCCTACAACAAGAATGAATGATTTCAAGTTGGAGGTTGGGAGTTAGCAAGAGGCTATTTCAATGAAACTGAGAACCTTTCAGTAACCAATTCAAGAATGAACTAACAGCTAGCAAAACATACAAGCTTTATATATGTTAGAAAACTTAGTATGCGAAACAAGCCAAGCAGAGAAAGACAAATATCACATGATCTCACTTATTTGTGGAATATAATGAACATAACAGTCTGAGGAACAGGGTAGACCCAGAGATGTGGAAGTAGGGTACAGACTGACAACCCTCAGAAGAGGGGGGAGGGGGGAGGGAAGAGATAAACCACAGAACTTATATGCATGTACGCATAACTGATGGACAACAAAGCTGGGGACAGGGTGGGGGGATGGGGAGGAGGGTGTCAATGGGGAAAAAAGGAGAAACATCTGTAACAAAAATAAATTAATTAAAAAAAAATACCAGTTCCCTAGAAAAAAAAAACTTAGTATGAATTATAATGCATAAAAACAGATCTTAAAAATGGAGTCAATAGAGACCATACAATAAAATGAAGAAGGGAGAGCCCTGGCCAGTTTGGCTCAGCGGTTAGAGCGTCGGCCTGCAGACCAGAGAGACCAGGGTTCGGTTCCCGCTAAGGGCACATACCTGGCCCTGGTTGGGGTCGTGTGGGTGGCAGCCAGTCGCTGTGTCTCTCTCACATCAATGTTTCTCTCTCTCTCTTCCTCCCGCTCTCCCTCCCGCTCTATCTGAAGATAAATGCAAAAATGTCCTCGGGTGAGGATAAAAAAAAAAAAATGTATCTTTAAAAAAATAATAATAAAGAAGGGAGGAAAAAAAGTCTCGAAGAAAAGTAGACAACATACAGGGTGGGGCAAAAGTAAGCACACAGCTGTAAGTATGTGAAACAGAGTTCATCGTTGCACTACTTATTAATTATGGTATTATTTTCCATACAAACAACTGTAGCCTTACTTTTGCCCCACCCTGTATATTCAGGGATGTTTGTTTAGATGTCGTGATTATTCACAACTACCTGAAATGAACCTTAGACTTGGGGTCTATAACTTTTCTCAATCATAATCAAAGAGTTAACAGGGAAAGCGAGTCAGATCTACGGAGTCTGACTCTGGGCACTAGCGCCGGGGGTCCTTCACTCTGACCATCAGGAGAGGGAACAAACTGGAAGGCAGAAAGGCTCCTGGCCTCAGACCATCCACAGAGCCACAGTTTTCAACATCATTTAAAATGCTATTTATTTCTTTTTAAAAAATAACTTTTTCTGACTATAAATGTACTTATTATGCTTTTGTAGAAATCTTGAAATACTAGGGGGAAAATAGAAGAAAAGCGCTCACTCCTCGCACATCCAGATAAACTCTGCTATTTGCCTGTTTTTCATTCTCTTTCTCCAAATACAGTAATATTTTTATAACACTGAGCTAATACCATCTTTATAGATTTTAACTTTCTCTTTAGTTCAGTAAGGTATTATGAACATTTTCTTATGTTATTTAAAATTATTTGCAAGCAGTGTGTAAATGGCTGCCTGATATCGTAACCATACCCTAACGTACGTAATGATTTTATTTGTAATTACTATAAATAATGCTGTGATCAATATCTTTGTATGAAAATCATTGTCCACATTTCTTATTATTCCTACAGAGAGGAACCCAGAAGTTGAACTACTAGGTAAGAGTTGAGACAATCTAAGGTTCTTGATAACGTCTGTTAAATTGACTTGCAGAAAAGTTGTACCAATTACACAGCGGCATGTGCCTGTCACAGGGTGAGGTGACTCACCACTGCCTCAGTATCTCTGAGGGTGATCATTACAGACTTTTTGCTTATCTGGAAGAAAAAAGGAGCACCACACTGCTATTTTTAGTTTTGTTTTGATTATTAGTGAGTTTTAATATGTTTTCACATAATTATTAGCAATTTGTGTTTCCTTTTCAGTGAATTACCTCTTATGTATTCTTTAACCATTGGGAGCTGTTCTTTGGTAAAGTAATTTAGGTATACTATATATAATGATATCCCATTATCTTTCCTCACAATCTGTTTCCACGTGACTTGAGCAAATTACTTTCTTTTAGAACTTTCTAAAGAAAACTTCATTTTACTTTACTTATTTTACTTTACTCAATAAAGTAAAATAAATTCTTAAACCTGACACAATAGTATAACACTGAAATAATTATGAAATGACTAATTTTTTCTCAAATAAATCATACATTAAACATTTTACCAAAAAAAAAAAAAAATGGTGTTAGTCCTGGCTCTGTCTCAAACCGTAAATTTTATCTTAAACAAGACAAAATTTCAATGACTTTCAGTTTGTTCAGCTGTAAAATAAGACCCGTAATCTTTGACTCCAGCTTCAAAACGAGGCAGTGTTGTGCTTACATAAAACAATACATAGCACCACCTAGAGGTTAAAAAAGAAATAATTGTATACATTTTCCCCTTAGTTAAAAAAAAAAAATCTTTAGTCTGTAGCAAATATCAAGTTGACAAATTTTATGTTGGCATAAGTTGCCTGAGAAATGCATAAGAATTTTAATAGCCTCTGTAAGACAGAATAAAACTTTTCTAATGAATTTGTCATAGCACCTGCAAGAATTCTTAGCTCCTATATAAATTTAGCTCATTTTTTCCCTACCATCACTTTTTTAGGAGATCAACCATTGTCTTTGGCATTGCTTGAGAAATCAATGACATTATCTTTAGTCTGCCTGTAAGGACCATAAATGTCATGATTATGTAATAATGTTGTATATTGTAATAAACAATATATATTGGGTATCTAGATGCATTCTTTATCCTTTGGGGCTTTGTGGACTTGATGAAAACCACGGTCAAAAAACAATTTCGCTGTGATTAGACACACAATGTCACACTCCTGATTCAGCTTTAGGGAAAAGAATGCCTAAGTTGGAAATGTGGGTAGCATCAGAAAATTCCAGTGATGGTGCTTTGAATCTTCTTGGACTTGAAGAAAATGTAAAGTATGGAAAGGTTTGAAGTCTATGGCTGTCCAGTCCAGTTAACATCTAGATTATTACAATAGCATTGTTTTAATGCTGATATTAGCAATAGCGTCCTCTTTATAATTCTCTTTGGAACTGTACTATTTTAATTTGTACTTTCTAAATTATTCTGAGTTTTTCAGCTTTATCATGTTTAACCTTCCAATTAAACTATAAGCTCACCAAGTGACACTGTGTCTTCTGATTGTCTTAGATTCACGCCCACCCCCACCCCACGCAGGTGTGCTATAATGTGAACGATTTTGTGGACTAAGCAACAGTACCGCGCTAGTGACTATGAAGACACAATTCCTCTGGCAAAGGTGAATGTGCAGAGCAAACGAGTTCAGACAAATAAACACTAAAAAAAATTGCTGTGACAAAATTCAGGAACAGTGTTGCCTAAGATCTGAGTTGACCCTTGACTGAAGTAACTTAGATTTAGAAAAAAGCAAACAAAATCCTTTTGGAAACTACCTTAAGTTTGTATGGGGTCCAATTTCTAACTCATATTTTGGGGAATAGATTCCCTTTGGAGAAATGCATTAATTACAACTTGTTCTGAACAGAGAAGAGAAAAAGGAACTAATTGTATACCCTGAAAGTTTTCAAACATCCAGAAAGGTTGAAAGAATAGTACTATGAGCACCCATAAACCTACCACCTACATTTAACCACTGTTAACATTCTTTAACTATATTTATTTCTGAAACATTGAAACTAAGGTGCAGATATCATGACACTTCACCCGGAAATACATCCTCAAGCATCATTCAAGAACAAAGACATTCTCCTTCAGAACCCCAATGTCATTGTCACACTGAAGAAAATTAACAGTAATGCTCTAATATTCAGTTGAGTTCCAAATGTCCACTATTGCCCCAAGGTTGCCCTTTATAACTATTTTTTTAAATCAAGATCTAGTCAAGATTCACAAATTGCATATAGTTGATTTTGTCTCTCAAGCACTCATTTACTGGACACTTATTATGTGCCAGGTTACACAGGCTTTTGTATTTAATTTTCACAAGAAAATATGAGATAGCTGTTGTTATGTAAAATGGTAACTCCTTACGTCTAACTACTCTGATGAATTTTAGTTATTCACCATTATACTCACAGAATCTGCACAGGGCCTTGAACATACTAGGTACTAATATATAGCTGTGGAATAAACAAAACATGGTGGTCTTGTCCATTCTGATGGAAAAACTACAATAAAAACATGATGATAAACTACCTAATTTGTTGTGATAATACACCGAGGCAGAAGTAGCCTCGCATCCACACTCCCAGCTTTTCCAGACAGTCCACTGCTGGCTGCCTCGAGCAACCTGCTACAGGATTATAATTATGATTCATGCCAATATTGCATCTATTCAATATATTCATTTTTTTAAAATATTTAAAAGGGTTTTAAATTTAACATCAAGGAAAGAGGCTAATTTCCAAAATATATAAAGAACTTGTACTACTTAACACCAAAAAGATAAACAACTCAATTAAAAAACGGGCAAAGGACCTGAATAGACACTTTTCCAAAGAGGACATACAAATGGTCAAGAGACATATGAAAAAATGCTCAACATCACTAATCATCAGAGAGATGCAAATTAAAGCTGCAAGGAGCTATCACCTCACACCTGTCAGAATGGCTGCCATCAATAAATCATCAAACAAGTGCTGGAGAAGATGTGGAGAAAAGGGAACCCTCGTGCACTCTTGGTGGGAATGCAGACTGGTGCAGCCACTGTGGAAAGCAGTGTGGAGTTTCCTCAAAAAATTAAAAATGGAACTGCCTTTTGACCCAGCGATCCCACTTCTGGGGATATATCTGAAGAAACCTGAAACACCAATTTGAAAGAATATATGCACACCTATGTTCATAGCAGCACTATTTACAATCGCCAAGATCTGGAAACAGCCCAAGTGCCCATCAGTAGATGAGTAGATAAAAAAGCTGAGGTACATTTACACAATGGAATACTTCTCAGCCATAAAAAAAGGGGGGGGGTCTTACCTTTTGAGACAGCATGGATGGATCTGGAGATTATAATGCTAAGTGAAATAAGCCAGTGAGAGAAAGATAAATATATGATCTCACTTGTATGTGGAATCTAATGAACAAAATAAACTGAGGAACAAAATAGAAACAGAGGCCTGGAAACATGGAACAGACTGTGAGAGCTGTCAGAGGGGAAGGGGGTTAGGGGGCTGGGTGAAAAGAAGGTGAAGGGATTAAACAAACAAACAAACAAACAACAACAACAACAAATATATATATATATATTCGGCTAAATAAGCCAACCTTCAAAAAAAAACACAAGCAGGCAAGAAAAAATAACTGTGTGTGCCTGCCAGTGGCCCGGTTTTCAAGGAGAGAGTTGCTGGCACAAAGGAAGTGGGGTTGGGAGCCAATGCACATGCTCCGGGCACAGAAGGGAATCGGTCCCTGGTCCTTGATGACTGCGGAAAAGGGAGATAACCTAGAAAGAGGTGTAATAGCAGGAACATCTTTGTTTAATTTTCTTATCCAAATTTTGAACATGTGCTGTTTCAAATTCAACACTCAATTACTCATTCTGTTCTAAGGTCATGTACACTCCTGGGAAAATCCAGTGGTTCTCATCCCATGGCTGCTCAGTCACTCATGACCACAGTAGTTCATCAATTTTGAGATGCTATTTTTCCATTTTTAACATCTCTGAAATTGAGATGCATCTTACATTCACGTCATTAAGCATTTTGTTCGTGTTTAATTGGCAGAGTTTTTTCTTTCATATAATGCATGCACCTATTTGATGAAATATGGCAGTGGTTCCCAAGCTTTGCTGCACGGGATCACTGGGCTATTTTTAGAAATTACTGATGCCTGGCTCCCACCCCCATCCATTCTGATGAAATAGGTTGGGGTATGACCTGGGCATCAGGATTTTTCAAAGCTTCCAGGAAATTCTATAGTGCAGCAAAGTTTGGGAACTGTTAAAATACAGTATTTCTTCAATGTTATTTCTTCAAGCTTTTTCAACGCCTAGGTCTCATGGACAGCACACTTACAAACTATGCGTTTTACATATGGCACATTCCCCTGTTTCAATTAATGGTGTCTTTCCAGCTGCACCACTAGTCATTCTTATATCCTCATGAGAATCTCAGCTCCAGGGGGGCAGGAATTTTGTCTGATTGTTCTCTGTTATAGCTTCAGCATCTAGCACACCTAGCCATACTGTAGACACTTGATAAAGATTCAATGAATGAATAAATAAATATTCCTTCTTTATATTTAGTCCCCTGATAAACTCATTCCTCACACAATTTCCAATGAAAGTGTTTTATTTAGATGATTAAAAAATAATAATAACATCAAGGAGGAAAGGAGTATCCCATTTGCTTCACCAGGCTATAGGGCATACCAAATTAGGACACAAAATAAATGAAAGGGAGCCAATAGCAAATGTCAGGTTTAGCATCCAGGCAATTTCTTTTCTCTTTTTGGGGTCCCAGTATTTTGAGGACTCAGATTCACATAAAGATACAGATTAATAATATGTTCATGTTAGTGAGTTATGACAGGCTAATCCCTGACAAAATATACACAGAATATTGCCAAAGAGGTGATTAGAATGTCACAATTTCAGCCTAATTTTGGTAAACATTTTGATAAGTATTATTTGGCAGAAAGGTAAGTCATTTATGTCATTTATTGGGCTAACATGTTCTCTGATTCTCTGTGAGTCTCTTTTAGAATCTAAGAGACGTGTTTGTCAAAGAACTGTTTTAGAAAAGGAGATGATTGATGATTTTACCACGAAGGCTATAATTTCTATGACATGTAAGTGAAGAATCCGAAATAACTCAGTTTCCAGGATTCATATTAATGACCACAATCTGATACAGAGATGTATAGTTCTGCCTTCCAGTTGTTAGTGGAATTGGCTAAATAAGCCAACCTTCTAAGCCACCCACCAGCATTTAAGGCAAACAATGGAGTCATTCACCTTATTTAGAGTTTTACAATTTGTTGTGATATCTTTTTGGTTCTCTATGAAGGGGAATTATTAAAACTTGAACTGAAACAAATTCTTGCCAGTACCTTCCCCAGAGCCAGCACACATCTGCCCAAAAGAATAATTTCAGTTACTTCTTTGTGTAATAAGCTTGCACAAAAAGGCTAGTATTGATACGACTGTTTGCCAAATTTACTTTTTTTTTTTTTTTTAACGCTCACACTGCTCTGGGGTGAGGGGTCCTCAGGAGGGACGCAGGGTGGCAGTGTGCTCAGAGCGTGTCCAGTTCCGGTGGCAGCCTTGTCCACTCCTGTGGGACTTTCCCCCTGTCAAATTTGGCCCCAATTATGCAGATATTGGTACATTTTTTCCAGTAAATGCTGTGCTCGTGAACACACTGACCTTTGTCGAAGATTGTATCACCAGCCAGCAAGCATTTTTTCGAATTCACACGTCTTCAGAAATATTAGAAATAGAGAACATAGACCAAGAGGAGCAATTGTCATTAATAATCATGTAGAAGGCCCTTAGTATATATTTCAGTAAAGCACTATACCCAATCAAAAAAAATAACTATTTCCTTTTAATAAACTGGAAGTAAAATGTCGTGAGAACAGAGACTTTGTCGATTTGGACGTCACTGCGTCCACAATGCTGGAAGAGTAGGCATTCAGCACGTATTTACTAAGTGGGGACATGGAGGGTTTCAGCTCGAGGCACCCAGCGGGCTCCAGGAAGACAAGGAGCAGCAGCAGACTGTCTAAGCAGTGCCATGGACTGTGTACTTCTGTTCCACATGGCTGTACTTGAGGCAGTCCCAGAAACCAGGCAGAAACAACATACTTGAACTGAACCCGACAGGCCCCGAAAGCACAGGCGAAGCGAGAAAGCAGGCGGCTGCACCCTCAGCCTGTGCTCGGCCTCACGCGCTGCCCGGGCAGCTCCCCACGCCAGGGCTGACGTCGGAGAACCCAGACCTACTAGGTGAAGACATCTGTCTTCCCAGACATTAAGAATTATTCTCAAGTCTTAATAACAAATACAGTTTTCTGATATAATTTAGATAAACAGGCCATCTGAGCAAAACAGACAGCTTAGAAACAACCTTCTATATGGAGATTTGATATGTGACAGAAGTAACATTATAAATTAATGTAAAGAGGATGGAGTAACCCACAAATGGTATTGGGACAACAGGATATCCATATTGAAATAAATTTCAATCTGCACCTCACACCTAAATGCAAGTTAGGACCCAACTATGAAAAAAAAATCACTAACTCCTAGAAGGACACATGCTCCAACATGGATCAAGTTTCGAGACATTATACTAAACATAATAAGCCAGTCCCAAAGGACAGAGACGGCATCATTCGACCTATACGAGGTACCTACAGCAGTCACATTCACAGAGACAGAAAGTAGAATGTTAACTGTCAGGGCCTGGGAAGAGGGAATGGAGAGTCAGTCAGTGTTTAATGAGTAGAGTTTCGATTTTGCAAGATGAAAAAGTTCTGGAGATGGATGGTGATGATGGTTGCACAGAGGTGTGAAGCCACTGGACTGTACACTTAAAAATGGTGAAAATGGCCCTGGCTGGTGTTGCTCAGTGGTTAGAGCATCAGCCTGAGGACCAAAGGGTCTTGGGTTCGATTCCCAGTCAAGGGCACGGACCTGGGTTGCAGGCTCAATCCCCAGCCCCGTTAGGAATCATGCGAGAGGCAACCAATCAACATGTCTCTCTCACATCGATGTATTTCTCTCACTCCCTCCCTCCCTACCACTCTATCTAAAAATCTATGAAAAAATATCCTCTGGGCCCTGGCCAGTTTGGTTCAGCAGTTAGAGCATCGGCCGCAGACCAGAGAGATCCGGGTTCAGATTCCGCTAAGGGCACGCACCTCGGTTGCTGTTTGTCCTGGTCCCACTTGGTGTCGTGTGGGTGGCAGCCAGTCGATGTGTCTCTTCCACATTGATGTTTCTCTTTATCTCTTCCCGCCTCTCTCCCTCCTGCTCTGAAGATTAATGCAAAAAAAAAAAAAAAAAAATCCTCTGGTAAGGATTAACAACGACAACAAAAATTGTGAAAATGGTAAAGTTTACAATGTATATATTTCACTACAATTTTAAAAACCTCAGAAGAAAATGTAGACAATATCTTCCATTTCAGTAATACGGCACAGTTATGCAGACAGTCCCTCCCATCAAGAATTAAAAATGCTTAATAAACACTTTAAATATTCTTTAAAACACAACCTGATGACTCCAACACCCCAATATACAGCTTTAAAGTGATCCTGGGTTGGGAGAACTTTAAGCACCAGGTAGAAGAATGTGCAATACTCTTTGAAGGAATTTACCTTTATCTGAGGTCTCACAGAATCACCACAAATAATTTTCCAGGAAATGAGCAACTTTCAGTAAAAAAAAATAACCAGGCACACAAGAGACAAAGCATCATGGGTAAAACCCAGAAGAAACACAGCAGAAAAGGACTCACAAAAATTGTTATTAACTAAAGGAGTAGTCTACATGGTCTGATAGGGGGGAAAAAGTGGCAAATTTACTGGTAAATATAGGTATACAACAAAAATAATGACTTATGGAGTAAAATTTGAAAAGGCAAAATTAAAATACACAGCAACAGTACCATAAATCAGGAGGAAGATAAATAGAGTTAAAGTGTTCTAAAGTCCTTATATTATACCAAAGGTAAAAGTATTGCTTAGATTATCAGGACTTTGATAAATTAATCTGCATGCTGAAATTTCTAATTATCACCAAAGAATAGAAACAGTGTACTATAACTTCCAAACAATGCAATGATTATTCAAAAACCCTCAATCAATCCAAAAAAATTGCACATATACAAATCACAAATAAAAGGATAGGTTTAAACCTAAATACATGAGAAATGATATCATATGATAATGAACTAAATGCTCCAGTTAAAAGATAACATTGCCAGGTTAGATAAAATATCCAATGATAATTCTCTTTAAAAGAAAGACATCCAAAACATAGGCAGATAGAAAAGTTTAAATTAAAAGGATGGTAAAATACATGTATTTTGCAAATACTAACCAAAAGATAGCTAGTATGGCATATTAATATGAGAAAAATAAACCTAAGGCAAAAATTACTACTACAGATTAAGAGGTTCAACTCTAGTCCTAGATGGCTTACTAGGTAAGTTCTATAAAATATTCAAGAAGTAAATAATTCCACAATGTTTCAGGGCTAGGGTAACATAAATGAAAATTTTATAGGAAGAGAAAGAGAAAGGACAATTACAGGACTATCTCATTCACAAACATAGATGTAAAACATAGATTTACTTAGTAAAATAACAGCAAATTAAATCAAGCAATGTATAAAAAGGAAAATCAAACATGACCAAGTTGAGTTTATTTTAGAAGTACAAAGTTGGTTTCACCTAAGGGGGGTAAAAATCAAACAATGTAACTTACTACATTAACAGATTAAAGTGAATAAGGATACACATATCTCAATAGATGTAAAAAAAAAAAAGCATTTGAAAAAATTCAACATCTATTTATAACTTAAAAAAATTTTTTTTTTCTTTTTGATTTTAGAGAGAGAGGAAGGGAGAAGGAGAGAGAGATAGAAACATCGATGAGAGAGAACATCGATTGGCCGCCTCCTGCATGCCCCCCACTGGGGATTGGGCCCACAACCTGGGCATGTGCCCTGACTGGGAATCAAACCAGCTACCTCTTGGTGCATGGGTCGACGCCCAACCACTGAGCTACACCAGCCGGGCCATTTATAACTTTTAAATACCTTAGATAACTAGAAATAGAAAGAAACATCTATTCAACATTGCACTGGACCTCTTAGTGAAGTAGGACAAGAAAAAAAAATATGGATTGGAATTAAAGAAACAAAAATTATTCATTATTTGAAAATGATATTTAAGTAATTCAAAATAATTAATACTTTAGTTACTGGGTAGGAAAAAATCTATATACAAACTTACTGGACAGAAAAATTAATAAACAAAATTTATTTTTACTTTATACTAGCAACTGGTAGGTAGAAAATAAATAAATTTTTAAGGAAATCATTTGCAATGCATAGAAGTATGAAGACTTGGGAATAAACCTAACACTAAATGTTAGATTCTACGGAGAGAAATTTTAAAATTTGTTTAAAATATCAAAGAAGACCTAATAAACGTACAGGGACTGGAAGACTCCGCATTGTAAATATTGAGCTCCACTACTGATCATGAAGAAGTAAATGGTGCAGAGTTTACTCTCCCACTATAAACAACTAGAAATCTGGACAAAAGATATGAGACAACTGTTTTCAGACATTGTGATGACAGGAAAAGACTGATCTCCGAGAGAAAGAAGTTGACTTCCTATCTGGTGACAACTTTGAGATTACAGCACAGGGAAGGAAAACTCAAAGCATAGAGATCTCACTGAATTGGAGCTAGAGATTGGATTTTCAGGAGGGGAGGGAGCTGGAATTTGTAAGGCAAGATGCCAGAGAGGAGGGAGCTATACAGAGAAGGAGCTTCCAAAATCTGCCCAGGGCCTTCTTGAATCTTTGGCTGAACACCAGTCTCCCCATGCACAGAATGAAACTCTCGACAGAGCTGGGCAAAGAGCTACCACCTGAGGCTGTACGGGGAGCCATTCCTGAGTACACAGAGGGCTAGGAGAGTTCAAATTCTACCCAACCAGAGTAGAGTGACACCCCTAAGCCACGGGGCAATCAACGGAAACCCCACAGGGGTCAAAGTTTAGTATTAAAGCTAAACTAGCCCTAGAATAAAGTCTATTCTAGGAGGACTCTAACAAAGCTTAAAATAAACCTCCAAAATATCAAGTCGATCCACAACTAACCTAACCACTAACCTGTGTGCCAAAACAAACTTCAGTACTCTGAAAAAAGACAATAAACGTTAAGTGAAAACACTTAGCATTTATAATGTCTGATACCAAATTAAAAAATCGCTAGACAGATAAAAGCAAGAACTTGTAAACCAGAAAAGGACCTTAAAATGATATATATGAAATATGTATAAATTACTATATATCAAATGTTCATATATACATGACATATGAATATATTTTATATTCACATACACATATATTTTTGGTCTAAGCCTTTCTACTTGGACTTAACTTAAGTGCTAAAGCCACCAGATCTCCTGATAACACAAAAGTGATCACTTCATGTACATAAAATGTACTTCTCTCCATGTTTTAAAATCAAACAAAAACAATAATTATTAGTGAATATGGAAAAGGACATTCTAGTAATTTTGCTTATTCGTGTATATCAAACCCTTTAAAAGTAAAAAACAAAATAAAAACAGCTAAACTTTTTTCTCCCTGTATATTCTTTGGCTTTACCTATTCCCAGTGTCTCCCCCATACCCTAGGGGTACGCACCCAGTGGTGTGCTGGAACCGGCTCTTATCAGTTTATGAGAGTCAATGGTTAAATACTCAAGAATTTTGCAATCTAATTGCTAAACTGTTGGAGCTTAAATCAGCCATTTCACTGGAAGTATTTACACTACAGAAACTGACAAACAGTATAAATCAGGGCTTCATTTCAGCATGCGGGCGTGTTTTCCAGTTTCAGAAATATCCCCTGGAGAGTCAGCAAACTATGGCCTACAGGCCAGATTTGGCCCACCACCTGTTTTGTTAAATAAAATTTAAAGCCTAAAATATTTACTATCTGGCACTTTATAGGAAAAGGAATGGTAAATAAAAACCATACTGAGCAGAGGTAATAGTTGGACAAACCAAATAAAAATAAGTGAAAGTTTGAACAGAATTGATCAGATACTTTCATCTTGGAAAAGTTATTTTTACACATTCTTATACACATAAAATCTAAGATCTTATAGCCATTTATTTTTTCTACAATCTCAGACATCTAACACAGTATTATTGGGTAGGATAATCCAGAAGGTACCATCATCAAATAGAAGCCCTTCATTTCTGTTTATCTAAGCAGTTTTGTATAGACATTTAATATTCTCTAATCATATATGGCCCATGACAGTGCCATTCTCTGGTTTTCTTATCTCAAAGGCCCTACCAACCATGGTTACACATAGTTTTTGTTTGCTTTTAATTTGAGTCATTTTGATAAGATATTTGGCATAAAAAATCTAAACTCCCGGTATCTTTGGAAAAATCAAAAGATCTGGCAACATCAGGTCTACATTATTCAGACAAGTTGCAGTTAACTCACTTTGGAAGGAACACACAAATTCCCGAGGGACCCATCACTTCTTAATTTCTGACATTTAAAACCTTCCCGGCTCACTATTTATATTTCTTGTATTAGCACCACCCTCTCCCATCCCAAAGGCAACTGTGCTTCCTCTAGGCTTCTCAGTCTCCTTAGCAAGTTCTTTCCTTCCTCCATCTCTTAACCACTAGTATTTCCCAGGGTCTCATGCTGGCTCTCTTCTCATCTCCTTCTACAACTCTCGCTGGACAACCTTACCTATAGCCGTGACCTCAGCTTCAACTACTCGACCCAGAGATCCGGGTTAAGAGCATGGACCTTCCACTGGCAGGGGCAGCCAAGAATTTTCAGAATCTTTTTTCTCTAGCCCTGACCTCATATCTGAACCCTTGGTTCCACATTCCTATCTTTGGACATCTCCCAGCAAACAAGACGACATGCCTGACACTAGACTATTATCTTCTTCCCAAAAGCAGTTCCTCGAAATTTCCACCATAAACCACTCAGCTCTTTTAGACAGACTCCTGGGATTCACTTTAGACTCTTCCCTCTCTTTCATACCTATATCCAGTTTTGATTAAGTCCTATCAATTTTATTCCACTGATATGTCACAAAATTCCCCCTTTTTCATTCCCATTTGAATTATTTGGTTCAGACACACCTCATCTTCATGTAGGACTGTAACAGTAACTTCTTGTTTCCAAGCTTCTTGTTTGGACTCCCTCCGATTCACTCATTGCCCACGTTGTAGCTGGGTACATTTCCAAGAGTGCAAATCTGATCATGGCCCTCCCTGCTGCTTTGAAAAGACCTGCGTAGCCTCAGTTCAAATGCTACTTCCTCCAGGAAGATTTCTGTCATCCTCAGTCACACCTAAGTGTCTCCTTGTTCCCATCTCTTCTAGTGAACTTTCCACATTGTTTTCATGATTACTTAGTTCAGTAGAGGGAGACAGACAAGCCTGTGGCACCGTTTTTCCATTAGTGGTGAGAAATTGTGCCAGTTCCTCTCTCAACTGGTGTATATTTCAAGATTTCTTAAACTGGGGTCCTCAAATCCCCAATTGTTTTTAAAGCAGTTGCTTATCACTTATAAACTACTCATTTCTCATCATAACTCACAATTAAAAGGTGTTTTTAGAGACAAAGACCTTTTAGCTTATTAATAGTTCTCTGCTGACATTCTTAAAGATCTATGAGCAGTGTTTAAAGGAGACCTGTTCATTTCTCAAGGTTTTATTTTATTTTTTGTTAATTCTTACCTGAGGATATTTTTCCATTGATTTTTAGACAGACTGGAAGGGGGGGAGGGGGAGGGGGGAAGGAGAGAGGGAAAAAGAGGGGTAGACAGGGAGGGAAGGAGGGAGGGAGGGGGAGAGAGAGAGAAACATCAGTGTGAGAGGGACACATCAACTGGTTGCCTCCCACACAACCCCAACCGGGGCTGGGGATTGAACCTGCAACCCAGGTACGTGCCCTTGACCAGAAATCGAACCTGAGACCCTTCTATCCGAAGGCCAATGCTCTAACCTCTGAGGCAAACAGGACAGGGCCATTTCTCAAGGTTTTAAAACACCACTGTGAACGGCTGGCTAAGGTACTTATAACCATGCCAGTTTTTCTCCATGAAAACCAAAATGACAGATACAGAAGAAAACCCACTAGTAACCTTCTTCTCCCTGCCCCAGTTGTGTGTACTACTCACACCGCCTCCCCTTATGGCACGTCAGAAGTCGCCTTAACGAATCCGACCCCTGAATGAGTATGTCTCACAGATGAATGCGTCCTAGTTCAGAAATTCGAGACTCGTAGGCACAGAGCGAGTAGAGATGTTTAAGTGATCTGATTATCAGCATTCTAATCTAAACTAACCCAAACAACCACAAAATAGGACACAGTAGTGAGAATCATGTCACTGTAGTAAATGAAAATCTGAGCAAGTGGGGAAAGATGGGAGATCTCCTCAGAGAGCGAGAAAAGCATTAGTTATAAATATGAGTTTAACCGGCCCTGGCCAGTTTGGCTCAGCGGTTTGAGCATCGGCCTGCAGACCGAAGGGTCTTGGGTTCCGGTCAAGGGCACGTACCTAGATTGCAATTTTGTTCCCCGGTCAGGGTCGTGTGGGAGGCAACCAATTATGTGTGTCTCTCACATTGATGTTTTCCTCTCTCTCTCTCTCTCCCTCCCTCCCACTCTATCTAAAAATCAATGGAAAAATATCCTCGGGTGAGGATTAACAAAATTTATATATATATATGTAAGTTTAGCCATTTGAGTGTGAGCCCTACACAGGGTGGGGTCCTGGGCATCTCAGGTGACCACTGTTGAGGTGGAAACACATTTCTCTCCTTCTCTATCCCTGGTAGCCAGTGACAGACTCCAAACCATTCAGCTCACAAGAGGTTGGGAGTAGCTGGTGGGTGAAGCACAAGTCAGGTGTTGTACCAAACTAACTAGTTAGCTAACTCCCTCACTAACCTGTCCCCACCTACCATACGTGCGAAGTGGACCTGGCTCTCTCTTTGGAGTATTGCCATATGGATAATGCCTCAACCAGCAAAGTCCCTTTTATCCCTCCACCTTGTCTGTCTGTCTGTCTCTCTCTCTCTCTCTCTCTCAGTCCTGCTTCCTTTACTCTACAATGTACAGTCCCTATCTCCTCTGGAGTCTTTAACATCCAAGGCTATTTCCTACTCCATTCCAATTTTCCTTGCTTAGTAAGGAAACAAGAGGTCATTCCTTAAGTAGATATTTACTGAGGGCACACTATGTACCAGACCTGTGACTGAGAGAGGCTTAGTTCCTTTGTAAGGGTGCTACTTGACCTAAAAAGTAAAGAGACATATTAAATAATTATAAGTTATAGTAAGTGCCATCAAGGAAATGAATAATAATGGGGAGAGGGCCACTAATTTAGATAGAATGGCCAAGGTGGGCTTCTCTGAGGAGGTGACGTTTAAGCTGAGAGCTGAAAGATGAGAAGGAGCTAGATGCGCAGTGGATGTTGGGGAATGTGCCTGGCAGAAGGAACAACGTGTTTGAAGGCAAGAAAGATCCTGACCTGTGAGAGAAACTGAAGAGCCAGGTTTGGTTGAGCTCAGTGAGAGAGGGCACGACGCAAGATGAGGATGTACCTGAGAGGGTGGGTCCAGCTCACATCCGGCAAAGGGGCCAGAGCCAGGGGATACCATCAGAGTAGGTGTTTGTTTGTTTTGCTTTGTTTTTTGCAGGGGAATGACATGATCTAATTTAAGAGGATCACCCTTGCAGCTGCAGAGAATAGGTTGGAAGGAGGCAAAAATGAAACCTGATGCAACAGCTAGGTACATTGCTTTTCAAAATTCACCTGCATGTAAGTAACCTAGAGATCTTGTTAAAATGCAGTTCCTGGTGTCAGGGCCAAGATGCTGCTTTTCTATTAAGCTCCCAGGTGAAACTGATGCTGTTGGTCTATGGACCCCACTCTGAGTAGCAAGCTGCGGGGAGACTGCACCGTATCCAGGTGAGAGATGACAGTGATTCAGAACAGTCATGGCAGTAAAAATGGAGGAAAGTAGGTGGACCCAAAATACCTGTCATGCTGGGTTGGGGAAGACGAACATCAAGATGGGTTGCAACCCTCTCCTCTCAACCCCCACCTTTTAAAGTGAGAATTCTCACATAGCGAGGATGAGCTGTAGGTCAAAAGTTCTCACGAGGACTATGTAGCAGTCTCATGCAAATGCTAGTGAAACTTCTGGACTTGACTACGCTAAAAGAGCATTTCTTCTCCTGTTACCTTATCTTCTTCTATCAACATTTATTGGCATTGCCATTCCCAACCACCTTTCCTAGTTCCTGGGATTCTCCCCGACCTTATGGTGGGAAGCATGAAATTAATAATAATCACAACAGTGGTCCTCAAAGTGTGGTTCCCAGACCAGCAGCATTGGCATCCAAGGGGAATTTGTTAGAAATGACAATTCTTGGACTCCGCCTTATACCTACTGAACCAAATAATCTGGGGGTGGGTTCCAGCAACCTGTGTCTTAACAAACCCTCCAGGTGATTCTGATGTCCATTCAAGGTTAAGAACCACCGAATTCGAAAATATCAGCATTAGTGGACATTAACATCATGAATCTAGAATCTTTCAGAGAGAATTTTTCAGGAAGATAAGAGAAGGAAGCTAGAACAACTTGAAGCAAACACCTGAGCCTCCCAGATCCTGTGCACGGTCACTTCCACTGTTAGTCTGCCCTTCCTGTCTGCTACTAATATAACAAGAGGCATTAAGAAAGTAGGGAAAAAAGGAAGTCCTATCTTCTTTGATTTAAAAGAAATTATTTAATAATTCTGAGTTTATGTGGATATTTGATATTTGCTAACTTTGTATCTCTCGTTTGTACTAGCGATAATTATGAATTAGGGGTATGAAGCTGGAGGAATATAAGAATCACCCAAGGAGCTTTTTCAAAATATACAGGGGTGAGCAAAAGTAGGTTTGCAGTTGTCATGCAGGTTATGATTTACAATAGCTTCATTAACTCAAAAAGGATAAACTCTGTGTTTCGCATACTCGTAACTGTGAACCTACGTTTCCCACCCCTGTACATCTCCCATGCACTCCCCCAACTGAAATGCTGATGTAGGCGTGGACTCGCACATATAGCTGAGAAATCTTCCTTGTGATTCTAATCTACTGTCATTCTCACCTCTCCCCACATTTCCACCATCTATCTTAGCCTCTTGTCAATGCAGGAGGAAGGATCAGGATCACCAAGTTTTTCTTCTGTCCTCCAGTACTTGCTATCAAGCACCCACTATGGTGTGAGATGTGGTCTCTGCCCCAGAGATGCAATTTTCTACATAAAAGAAACAACCAGCCCTGGCCGGTTTGGTTCAGCGGTTAGAGCGTCGGCCTGCGGTCCAGAGAGACCCGGGTTCGGTTCCCGCTAAGGGCATGTGCTTCGGTTGCAGTTTGTCCCCGGCCCTGGTTGGTCATGTGGGTGGCAGCCACTCGATGTGTCCCTTTCACGTCGATGTTTCTCTCTCTCTCTCTTCCTCTCTCTCCCTCCCACTCTATCTGAACAAAAAATGAAAAAATGTCCTCGGGTGAGGATAAAAAAAAAAAAAAAAGAAACAACCAGTGAAAAGTATTAGACTAAATGCAATCAAGTGCTACGTTGTGTGATAGAGATGTTAGGACTACGAAATGTGGAGGACCGATCTAGTTCCCATTCATTTTCACTATGTTATCGTCTCATCTTGGAATACTGGGGCCAGATGGTCTAAGCTGTCAACAGGACAAATATGTATTCACATTTCACTCATGCATTTGAACAAAAAACACAGAAGGAAAGAGTGACAGCAGTTATGTTATGAAACACACCTGAAAATTACTGATGAGTTAGGGCCAAGGTAGCCCAAGAGAGAAAACAAAGGTCTCTTGATTAAGAGCTACTGTGGAGCTTGTGTGTGCGTGTATTTCCTGTTTCTCTATTCCTTTCCTGTTGCCTGATTCTTGGACATTTTGCTTCTTGTTTATTCTTTTAATAGTGGATAAATAGGAGAGGGGAAATAGTAAATAAATTTTAGCATAATTTATCTTGTACTCTTTAATAATAAAAGTTCTAATGATGAGAACATTTCAAAGTGTTGGTTAAGCTTCATGTAGAGATATGGATGTGAATTCCAAGATGTATTCTTATGTGAAAATAACAAAACCTAATGTGAGTATAGTGTGTATATATGTTATTTCTGTTAAAAAAGGTGAAAAATAATATTTATATTTATGCATAACTGTTTAAGGGAAAATATACAAGAAACTGGTAACATTACTCTAAAAAGAGGAATTGGGTGACTGGTGGACAGGGTGAAAAAGGAGTTTTCACTGAATACTCTTTTATTTTTCTTGAATTTTTAAACCAGGTGTTTGCATGACCTATTTAAAAAAATAACTAGCATTTTTTAAAAGTATTGGCTAAGAAGAGATTTAGGAATCTCAATTCTTTCTTCTAAAGAGGCTGCATGGTTTAATAGAAAGAGCATTGTTTTTGGAGTTTAAAAAAACCACACCTGCTTCTTAAACCTGGTCTGCTACCTACTAGTTTTGTGACCTTGGCCAAGTTCCTTAAATTAGCGGAGTCTCAGTTTGGGCATTAATAAAATCGGTATAACAAAAGCTACTTTGTGAGGATGAGACATTATATAAAACTGCCTTGTGCTTACTAAATGGTAGCTATTATTCTGTGGATTTCAATGATCCCTGCTATCCATTACCACCAATTATGAGCTGGATGTTGATTAAAGGGAACCTGAGGTATGAATGCAGTCTAAGAGAGTTTAATTTACAGATATCAACTAACTATCTGTGGCGGGGAAACCAAACTTTTTTTTTTTAATGTATTCGGGTGCTTTCTGGGTCTTGGGGTACAAAAGTCCAAAGGCTTTTTAAGACTTCTTAAAGACTATCCCAAGAGATCAAGCAATTAATGGCATTTAATGATGGCCACCTCCATCATGCAATTTCATATTGGTTCTCTCTCCTGTGCTTCATCCACTTCCACCCCCTTTTTCCTACCCTTGTTTCTTGGAAGTGCTTGCCCTAATCAAGTAATAGCACAGAAGCCTTTTGCCTCAGGCTATGTGTACTTTCTGGGAAACCTGAGCTAAGACTGCCTAATCCTACTGAAGAGTCTGGGACTGAGTAGCAGATACTAATGGTGCCCTATCCATATGTCTTCAGGCCTTAATATTTATAGGGCTTGCTTTCTAGACTGCCAGTATTTACATCTCTGGCTCTGCTGGTGGGCTTTCTTTGCCACCCGAAACCAGTATTATGGGAAGATCTTTTAATTTTCTTGATGGTATAGTACGTAGCACAAAAGTTTTTAACTTTGATGAAGTCCAATTTATCTTTTTTATCACTTGTCCTTTCGGCGTTGTATCTAAGAAATCCTTGCCTAACCCAAGCTTACTAAGAGTTATTCTTATGTTCTCTTCTAGTAGTTTTACAGTGTTTTTGGTTTTTTTTTTTTTACAGTTAGGCCTATGAAACATTTTTGTGTATGGTTGAGGTAGAGGTCTAATTTCATTCTTTCACATGTGAATATCCAGTTGTCCAAGCACGATTTGTTGAAAAGATTATTTTATTAAATAGTCTTGGCATCCTTATGGAAAAATCAACTGACCATAAATGTAAGGGTTTATTACTGAATTCTCCATTTTACTCCATTGATCTAGTTGTCTGTCCTTACACCAGTACCACATTATCTTGATTACTGTAGTTTTATAGTAAGGTTTGAAATTGGGAACTATGAGTGCTCCAACTTTAGTCTTTTTTTTCAAGTTCGTTTGGTTGCCATCTTTTGCTTTTTAACTTACATTTTTTGGATCTTTTGAAAGATATAATTTTGGACTCCAAAGCCATAAAATATTTTTCTTATGGTTTTTTAAAAGTTTTCTTATTTGCCCTTCTCATTCAGACCTTTAATCTATTTGGAATATTTCTTTTAGTGCATGGTGGGAGATAAGGGTCTAATGCCATGCTTTTAAATTGTACTACCCACACCCCCCCCCCTTTTTTTAAGTCGATTCTTTCTTCCACTGATTTGCAAAGCAAGCCTGCCATAAATCAAGTTTCCATATGGGTAGGTTCTGTTGGGTATCCTATTCTGTTTCATTGGTCATTTTTTCTATCCCTGAACCACTCCTTAATTACTGTAACTTTTAAAAAAAGGTAATCTGTAAAGTAAATCCCCGCATCCTGTTCAAGAGTATATTTTTGGCTCTTACCTATACATTATAGATATAGTTTGACAAGTTACACACACACACAACTTTGGATTTTGGTTAGGACTGCATTGACTCTATAGATCAATTTGAAAAGAACATTATTATTATTTAAAATATTGAATCTTATCATCAATAAACATGACGTATCTCTTCATTTACCGAGACTGAGCCACAGTACTGCAGGGTTTCAGGGGTTTTCTTTCCCACCCTGAAGTCCATGTAGATCTTCTCTCCTTTATGCCACCTGTCTTCTTCCTGAGCTTAAAGAGAACGCTTTCTGTTTAAGCAATGTCCATTATAAACAATTCAGTAAAGGAAGAAAAAAAAAAAAAAAGAAGAACAAATGCTTCCAACACATCAAATTAAGAATAATGTTAACTGCTGTATTTGATAGATAACCCCTTTTGGGTTGGAAAGGTCCTTTTTATTCCTTGCTTAAGAAGCTTTAAAAGAAATCATGTGTATTGTATTTTATAAAAAAAAAAATGTTTTCTAATATTAACTTAATAACCTGGATTTGTGAAATACACCCATCCTGATAATGATGTATTATTATCTCTTTTATACACTGTCAGATTCCATTTTCTAACTGAATTTATTTAGGATTTTCACTATTATGATTTTCACTATGGTCATAACAGATTCTCTGTTGTTATACTGATTATACTGATATAGTGATATATTGGTATCAAGGTTATACTAGCTGTATAGAAAGAGCTGGGAAGTTAATCCTCTTTTCCTATTCTCTGTTATAGCTTGTACAATATTGGAACTGTATGTTCCTTGGCTGGTAGAACTCTGCATCTGAAGTTTGCTTTGCAGGAAGATTTTAATATACTGACAATTTATTTCATGGCTATAGAGCTACAGCTCAGAGATTTATTTTGTTCTTCAGATAGCTGTAAGAAGTTATGTTTTCTATCAATTTTTATCTAATTTTCAAGTTCTTTAGCATAAATATGTTTATAATATCTTATATTTTTAATGTTAGAAGCATTTCTGGCTAAGTCCCCCTTTTCATTCCTAGTATTGTTCATTTGTGCATCCTCACTTTTCTCTGATCAACCTTGCTAGAATTTGCTGTTTTTCTTATTCTTTTATGTTGGCCTGTATACATTTGTTTACTATGGCATCACTTGCTTCTCTTATCCTTACAGTTTTCTTCTTTCTGTTTTGTTTATTCTGCTGTTTCTTTTCTAACTTAAGCTATATGCTCTGGGCATTAATTTTTAGCCTTTCTTCATTTCTAATAGAATCTTTTAAGACAATAAGTTTCCCTCTATGCTCTGTTTAGCAGTAATTTTTCTCCCCCCCCCCCCCCCCCCCCAGTTTCTGAACAGATTTTATTACACAGGGGATAGGGCTCAGTCCTTCTTGGCTGCTGCCTTCCTCATGGCTGCAAGGACATTGCTCAGCTCCTCTCTCTTCCTCTTGGCACGGATATGTCCCCACCCTTTTCTTGATGAATTTCAGGGCCCTCCTGTCCTTAGAGACCTTGAGCAGCTCCATGGCACGCCGCTCATAAGGGGCAAAGTCACACCCCTCTTGGATCATGCCCTGCAGAGACTTGGTGTGCTTGGTGAGGCACCCGCGGCAGCAGCTGTGCCTTGGCTTGCTCACGTTCTTTGTCACCTTGTGGCCCTTGTTGAGGCCCAAGGCCATAGGGTAGCGCAAAGCCATGGCTGTGGACAGGGGTGCGGAGAGGTAAGTCCTGGCTCGCTTCCCAGCCCCCTGGTAGTTACTCACTGCACCCAGCCATTCCCCTAAGTGCACTGGAGGCCCGGGGGTACGGATGGCAGTGGATACCCCCACCGTAGGGACCAACTTAGCAGTTTTTCGATAATCAAATTCCCATCTAGTTCTGTTTTCCTAGTTTCCATTTTCTCCTGAGATTCCCCATCTGTTCACTTACACATTTAAAGAAAAACTCCATCTCTTCCTTTAAATCCTTGAACATACTTATTATAGATGGTTTGAAGTTCACATCTGCTTATTCTAACATCTAGGGTCATCTTTCTTTCTATTGACTATTTTGTCTCTTGATTAAGGGTCATATTTCCCTTCGTCCTGAATTACTTGCCTAGTAATTTCTTACTGCATATGAAACAATTTTGACTGCCACGTTGTGAGGAATTGTATTTATTGTCTTTCTTTAAAGAGTGTTGACTTTTTTTTTAAATTCCTCACCCAAGGATATTTTTCTATTTATCTTCAGACAGAGTGGGAGGGAGAGAGAGGGAGAGAAAGGGAGAGAGAGAGAGAAACATTGATGTGAGAGGGACACATCGACTGGCTGCCTCCCACATGACTCCTACCAGGGCCGGGGACGAACTGCAACCAAGGTACATGCTCTTGACTGGGATTGAACCTGTGACTCATTGGTCTGCAGGACGATGCTCTACCACTGAGCCAAACCGGCCAGGGCAAGAGTGTTGACTATGATTTTGGCAGGTTATTAATTACTCTGATTCACCTGCATCCTATTCAGTTTTGTTCTTAGTCCTAGAGCATGAACCTTACTGGAGTTTCAATTGAATACCCAAAGCATTCAATAAAATCTGTCCATGAAATGGATTTCACAGTCTTCTAGTACTGGTATTTCTGTTACCTGCTCAGTCCCCTAACAGTCACTACCGGTAGGTCTGACATGGTCTTGCCTTGCACATGTGTAGCCAAGCACTTAGCCATAATCCTGACGCTAACCTCCCCACAGACCTCTGGGATTCCCCTCTTCACAGCTCCATCATTTTAGACATGCTGATCCACAAATGACAGCCAGCTCAGCAGCGCAAACTCAGATCTCTGCTTCTTCTACCCAGCAGTACTGCTGCTCTGCACTTGCACCCACTCCCTGCACTTCACATCAGAAAGTGCTCCCATTCAGAAAGGCAAGGCAAAAATAAAGGGCATCTATTGATTCTGTCTCTTAAGCATCTTTTGAATCAGTCCACTATTTCTTCCTCTTCTCTGCCAACCCCCTAGTTCATTTCTTCTAATTGCCTCCTAACTGGTTTCCCCACATAGATCATTTGTGTGCCATCCTCTCCTCCATTGTGCACATCGATTTTTTGTTCTACTTATTCATGTATTCATTGGTTGACTCTTACAGGTGCCCTGATTGGGGATCAAACCCGCAACCTTGGCATATTAGGACAACGCTCTAACCAACTGAGCTACCCGGCTTTTTAAAAATGCAAGTGATCTCGCCCTGGCCAGTTTGGCTCAGTGGTTAGAGCGTCGGCCCGCGGACTAGAAAGTCTGGGTTTGGTTCCCGCTAAGGGCATGTGCCTCCGTTGCAGTTGGTCTCCGGCCCCAGTTGGGGTCGTGTGGGTGGTAGTCACTTGATGTGTCTCTCTCACGTCAATGTTTCTCTTCCTCCCTCTCTCCTTCCCGCTCTATCTGAAGATAAATGCAAAAGTGTCCTCGGGTGAGGATTAAATAAATAAATAAATAAATAAATAAATACGCAAGTGATATCACTTTCCTGCATAAACATATACAACAAAAAACGAACAAATGTAACACTTCAATGGCTTCCCATTACTCTCAGAATAAAAACCAAACCGTTAATGAGGTCTCTAGATCTGAGATCCAGAGAGACAGCCCTCTACACTGTAGCCATATTGGCCTTCCTTCCAGCCTCAAACCAATTCAGTGCTTTCTCTCTGCCTAACCCACTTTCCCCTGTACTCTCTGCTTAGCCAACTCCTCCTTATTTTTCTTGTTTTAGTTTTGATGTCTCAAAAACCCAAATAGGTTAGGTAGTCCCCTGTTGAAAGCTCCCATAACATCCTGTCCTACTTCTGCATAAACTCAGCGCAGTGTTGGTCTCCCTGCTCTATGACAAGTTCCACGAGGGCTGGAACTATGTCTGCCCGATTCCTCTCTGTACCCCCAGGCCCTAGCATCGTGCTTGGCTGAATAGAGAATCTGTGATATGAGAGAGGAAGGTTAAGCAAAGCTTGAATCCTCAGAAATCTAAGGAAATTCTCCCTTGGGAGGATGATTAGCAATTAATAAGGGGAACATCCTTTTTTTTTTTTTTTTTTTTTTCATCCTCACCCGAGGACATTTTTCCATTTTTTGTTCAGATAGAGTGGGAGGGAGAGAGAAGAAGACAGAGAGAGAGAAACATCGACGCGAAAGGGACACATCGAGTGGCTGCCTCCCGCACGACCAACCAGGGCCTGGGACAAACTGCAACCGAGGTACATGCCCTTAGCGGGAACCGAACCCGGGTTTCTCTGGACCGCAGGCCAGCTCTCTAACTGCTGAGCCAAACCGGCCAGGGTGGGGAACATTCTTTTTGAGGACACCATGTGTGGCACTTCTACTTACTTCTCCATTTGCTCAGGTCCTTGATGGAAGAACGAGGCTCAGAATTTTGGTATACTCAAAACATACCAGTAGAATGCAGGAGAAAGATAATCTGTCTCCATTTTCAGATGAGGGAACTGAGGTTCAGAGATCGAAATTACTGTCTGTGGTCTCAAAGCAGTTTGGTGACTTTTGAATTATAATGGTGCCATATGTCTTCTGTGTTTGACATTGAGGTAGGGCCGCTGTTCTAAAAGTGTTTTTATGATTAGATAAGGCTTATATTTAAACAGTCTGATACTGATAATGAATCATTCCACATCCTAAAAATGTTTCCAACTGAGTGACAGCATAACTCAGTAATCCTTCCTTCCTGAGGTAATGATATTGTTCTCGAGAGAGAGGTGTTTGCCTCATATAAAGTAGATCATAACTAAGGAGAATAAACTACGAACACAAACCTTGTTACGCACCAGAATTCCAAGTTATCTGTGTCATGGAAGCGCAGTTCTCCCCACATTTGTAATTCTCTTGTCTTTGGCACGGCTCTCCCAGCATAGCTTCCCAGCCGCGTCATGCCTTTTCCTTTAAACATCATGTCCCCGTTGTGTGACTAACGCTGGCAAGCTCGTCTGTGACAAGGGTCTTCCTCATGCTTGGCCAGCCTGTCACCACTTCCCCTAAATGGAGGGTGGTTCTAAGCGAGTGATCTTTAGTGACATTCCTCCTTGGTGTCTGGGTGTGACCTCACACTGTAGCCAAATAACTTTCAAGAGTCCAGTAAACTCTTTGGGCTGGACAAGGCTGATTTCATTTTTTGCTTCAATCACAATCATCTAATTGTTAAGACTCTTGGTCATCTTAAGGAAAAACTGACAGAATTTACTCAAAATGTTTGTACAATGTAGCCTAGCTCTATGGTAACAGAAAGTAACCACTGAAAGAACAGATTTTTTAGTGGAAAAATCATGATAAGTATGTGACTAAGAAAGGTCTCTATTCAAATGGTACCTCCCATCTGGCCAATTACTTGAAAAAAACAAACAAAAAACCTAAAGTCTATTTGAACCAGCTTTCTACTGCACAAAACGTTTATATTGCTTGTGGGTATAATATTTTGTGCAGCTTACTTTCTTTTTCTTTTTCATTCTCAGCACAGTAAAATGCTATAAGAACTGAGGTTATATTTAATAAAGTCATCATTAAGTTTTACTTCTCAATCTATAATTTTTATAGGGAATTTATTATATGTCTAATCACTTTAAAGGGAATAATAGAAAGGGGGATTTAAAAAGTTAGACATGACTAAGAGTTTAACAAATAATTGGAAAGATAAGAATAACATACACAACACAATCATGCAGTGATAACAGCAATCTGTAATCAAGTGCTAAATCGTTTAACAGCCAGAATTAGTGAGGATGTTAAAACACTGTTTCTGAGAAGGTAAATTAGTAAAATCTTCTTATTTAATTTTTTAGGAAATTGAGAATATCTTGTTAAATTTTCTATCATGATTTTCCCCCAAAAAAATACAGAAATAAAATCTAGATATGAGTTTTACAACCGGGGTACATTTTGTTTTTTATTTTATTTTTATTTAAAATTTTTTTCTTTATTGATTTTAGAGAGAGGAAGGGAGAGGGAGAGAGATAGAAACATCGATGAGAGAGAACATTAACTGGCAGCCTTCTGCATGCCCCCCTACAGGAGATTTGGCCCATAACCTGGGCATGTGCCCTGATCGGGCATCAAACCGGTGACCTCTTGGTGCATGGGTCGATGCTCAACCACTGAGCCACCCCAGCCAGGGCTGTTTTTTCCCCCCACCATGGGAAATTTTAAGCATATACAAAAACAGGAAAATGCATCTTCATGTACACATCACCAAGCCACACTGCCAGTTTTATTTTCTTGGAATGTTCTTCCTTTAGCAGTATTCACACAACTCACTTCTCACAACTTTTAGAATTAAACTCAAATCACCTCAGAGGTCTTCCATGAACATTCTGTTTAAAACTGTACCCCCACACCCCAAACTCCCTCTACCTTTCCTCTTTCTTACCTTCTGTATTTTTAAAAATTATTTTTATTTCCTATCTGTTTGCAATCCAATCAACTACATGAAGGGAAGGACTATCAAATGCTTTCTTCATTGGCATATCCCACTACCTAGAATAATGCCTGACACACAGAAGAGCTTAATAAATAGTCAATGAACGAATAAATATGTATTGCTATGGGGAGACATTCCATGATATGTTATTTTTTCTTTTTAATTTTACTTTATTGTGGTAAGAACATAACATGAGATCTTCCCTCTTAACAAATTTTTAAGTGTATAACAGTATTAACTATAGACACAATGGTGTATAGCAGATCTCTAGAAATCATTCATCTTGTAAAACTAAACATTATGCCTATTTATTAGCAATGCCCCATTCCTCCACCAAGTTCTAGTAACCACCCTTCCACTCTCTGATTCTATGAGTTTGGCTATACAATCAGAGAGTAAAATCATGTGACATTTGAAGTCACAGCCAGAGCAATCAGACAAGAAAAAGAAACAAACAGCATCCAAAATGGAAAGGAAGAAGCAAGACCGTCCCTGTTTCCAGAAAACTCCAAATACTCAATTAAAAAACACTGTTAGAACTAATAAAATTCAGTAAAGTTTTAGGGTACAAAATCAACATACAAAAATAAATTTCATTTCCATATATCAACAAAGAAATATCTGAAAAGAAAATGAGGAAAACAATTCCATTTGCAACAGCACCAAAAAGAATAAAATACCTACAAAACAAAAACAAAAACAAAAAAAGGCTCAACTAAGGACAGTAGTCTCCCCTTATCCATGAAGGACATATTTCAAGACCACCAGTGAATGCATGAAACCTCAGATAGTACTGGACCCTATATATACGGCCCCCCCCCCCCCCATACAGACACACCTTTGACCTAAACTTAAAGGAAGCAGTTGACAGTTTCTCTTTGGTATACTCGAATTGCAGCATTACTCTTCTTGTGCTGTGGACCATTGTTGAGTAAAATAAAGCTTGCTTAAACTCAAGCACTATACAATACCTTGACAGCTGACCTGACAACCCAATGGACAGTAGCATATACAGCATGGGCACACTGGATAAAGGGATGATTCACGTTCAGGAGGAACAGAGCAGGATGGCACAAGATTTCATCATGCTATTCAGAATGCCATACAATTTAAAACTTATAAATTGTTTATTTCTGGAATTTCCCATTTAATAGTTTCAGACCACAGTTGACCGCAGGTAACTGAAACTATGGAAAGTAAAACCACGGTTAAGGACGGGACTACTGTATACCAAAACTATAAAGTATTGATGGAAGAAAGTAAGGAGGACATTTCATGTTTATGGATTGACAAAAATAACATCGTTAAATGTTCATACTACCCATCTACATAGTCAATGCCATCCCTAACTATTCCCAATGGCATTTTCCACAGAAATAGAAAAAGAAAAATTCCAAAGTTCACATGGGACTACGAAGGACCCTGAATAGCCAAATCAGTCTTGAGAAAGATAAACCAAGCTGGAGGCATCATACTTTTTTTATTTCAAAGTGTACTTTTTTGCATCTGGGTTTTTTTGTTTTTAAACAGGAACACTGCAACACAGTTTGGAGAATCTCATACCGTGCTGGGGGTGGAAAGTGGACTGCAATTGTGGTGGAAGCACTCACTAAACAGTCTGCACTCCACACTGCACATTTCCTAGCTTATTTGCAGTCGGGCAGGGCTTTGGTTACTAGTTATGGCCAATAAATTGTAACTGAAAATGGAGTATGTCACTTGTGGGCGGGGCAATAAAAACTCCATGTGTGATTTTCTAGTCTCTTTTCACGGCTAAGATGAATAAAGGGGCCACGTACTGCAGATTATGACCACAACATGGTGGACTCTCCAGTACCCTGGGTCCCTAAGTGACTGCATGGAGAAATCACTCTGCCAATCTGTGTGAGACATGCAGCATTAGCAAGAAATAAACTGTTGTTGTGTTAAGCCATTGAGATTTTGTTGTTTGTTACTGCAACATAATCTAGCCTATCCTAACTAATAAATGTACAAAAACTAGCATTTATTAATCATTTACTATATGCCAAAAAACCATGCTGAATACTTTATATCTTCTTATTAAATCCTCACAAAATCCTGGAAGCTAGTACTATTACCCTGAGTTGAGAAAACTGAGGAATTGTGAGGACAAATAGCTTGTTCAAGGTTGCCAGCTAAATGGAAAAGCTGGAAATAGAACCCAGGCAGTCTGGAGTAAGATCAACCAAGCTATTAACAGAAGTAATCCCTGAGGAAAGGATTATAGGGATTGATCGCTCTTTGTTCTGTATTTCTGTAATGTTACACATTTTTAAATAATCATTCATTACCTTTGCAGTAAGTAATAAACACATAGATAAACTGTATGTTAGATACTTAGAGACTACAGATTCAGAGATGAAAGTCAAGTGACCCCTGGAGAATGGTGTAATCAAGAAATGCCTACAAATGACTCTCTACCAATCGGTAGGCATATCTGGTTTTATGGGTGAATTCCAGCAAATAATGTGAATCACGTTATATTTCATGATAAAATTGGATTAGTTTCCTATGGGAAAAACACTCCTATATGTTTTAACTTTCGGCATTAATTAAATGGTCATGCCCATGGCAGGATGAATGTTGTAGTTCTAGGGATGCCTTTCAGGTTTTCCAGTACTGAATAGCACGCCTTAAAAGAAAAGCATTAATATTTAAAACAACTCCTTATAGCTAAAAATGGCTTTGCTAAATGTATATTTAAAATGTCCTATTCAGTCCTATTTAAACAAAATATATATGGTATGATATATAATAGTCAAGTGTACCTGTAGTTTTACTGGCTGCCCAGAATCTGAATCCCCAATTTGGATATCCAACAATGTATAATTTTTTTTTTTTAATCCTCACCCGATGACATTTTTCCATTATTTGTTCAGATAGAGTGGGAGGGAGAGAGAGGAAGAGAGAGAGAGAGAGAGAAACATCGACGTGAAAGGGACACATTGAGTGGCTGTCCCCCGCACGACCCAACCAGGGCCGGAGACAAACTGCAACTGAGGTACGTGCCCTTAGCAGGAACCGAACCCGGGTCTCTCTGGACCGCGGGCCGATGCTCTAACCACTGAGCCAAACTGGCCAGGGCAATGTATAACTCTTAACAGGAGGAAACTGAAAGTCCAAAATATTGGTTGTCCCAGACTCTGGGCAGCCAGGTAGCATGCATGTCACCTGAGTATAGTGCTGTGATGGTGAGTATTCTGGGGTGGCCATTTAATGAAGCTATTCCCATAGCATGACCTTGGCTGTATTTTGGCTGCCTAGACTCTCTTGGTCTCTATCATTTTCTGAGTCTGGCTCTCCAGTTCCTCACTGATTCTGTAAACTAAAATTTTTCCAGAGTTGGTTTCTTTTGCTTGGAAGCAAGAACCTGACTATCAAGCAGTAACTATTGGCAGCTATATAATTTGAAGGCACAGTATCTAGGAGAAAATGAGCCACCGCTGAAGGACTAAACAACAAGACCCAAATCTATAATATGACGATAAATACCATAAAAGCACCTTGCCTAGATTTAAGGTATTTTCCATACCACACATTTCTCCCAAGTTTGGTCTTTTGCTTCCTTTCCAGAAACTTCTGTCTTATTGATTATTCCCTAAATTCACACATAAGTCTCCCTATGCTTAACTCCCATTGTTCATTTATAATATCACACACTTTCAAAACAGTGTCATAATGTGACATGATCTATTCAACAGTAGAAATGCTTTAAATCTGTGGCTAAATGTTATAGAAAACAAATTACTGAACTATTTTATTAGCTTAAGTTCAAAAGTCTATAAAACAAAATATAGCCTCACCTATAAGAAAATTAAAATTACCTGAGTTTCATTTGACTTTTGGAAGTAATAATGTCCACTTTATTTCACAGTATTCATATAATGATCAAATAAAATAATTTGTGAACATGTTTAGAGAATTATTATTTTAAGTTATGTTCTGTATTACTTTGAATCTTAAGAAACATTGCAAGATGCACCATTAGTTTACCTACCACTAAGAAAGAAACAATGTGGCCAATTAAAAACTATAACACATGTTTCCTTATCACTTGGAACTTTTACGTAATACCTAGTAAAAGAGCCCTTTATACTTAATTGGATATGGATTGTTATATCTAATTCTTGTGCAAACATTAAGAGGAAAACATGAGTGAAATAAATTGGCTAAAGTGCTCTTAAAATTTCTCATTAAGCCCAACATTCCTGAATCATTTCTTGACTCAATCACTGATATCCATGTATTTCCACATAATATCATTATCTGTGTCATCAAAACTATTGGTGATATAGCATTTCTTATGAGAATTCATAAAATGTTTTTCTGGTTTAACATGGCAATGTAAGAGGCCCTGAACTCACCTTCTCTCACGAACACAACAAATTTACAGCTACATAAGGAACTATTCCTTCTTAATGAAATTCAGAAACTAACTGAGTGACTCCTACACAGCAGCAAATAAGAAAATACCCACATCGCAATGGGTAGAAGAGGCTAAGACACATTCTCACTATAAACCCCACACTGGGCACAGCGACACCCTGATACACAATTGGGAGGGAACTTACAATTCCCAGATTCTCCCTGAGGAGCCAAGGGTATGGACCTCACAGCTGGTACCACAACTGTTAAGACTTCCACCTGAGAGATGGGCCCCCAAAACATATAGCTTTGAAAGCCAACAGGGCTTGCACCTACAAAATGCACAAGGCTATAGTGAACTAAAAGACAGTTCTTAAAGGGCTCATGGGAATCATCATGGCTACCACCCAGGGACCAGTACAGAGGCAGCAAATGAAAGGCCCCTAGTCTTTCCATGAAAGAGGCTTTTTCTTACCTTAAAACTTTAGCTTGAGGACCAAAAGGAATTCGTGCACATGTCTAGCACAGTGGTTTTTACATCTGCCACCCAGAGGATGCCTCTTGATTGCTTGGCTCTGGTGGCCCACAAAGGTTATGTTCGCAGATCCCACGGGTCTGTAACAAAAAACAGACAAATAGTTCTTAAACATATATCCCTCCAGGGCTCAGCACAGAAGCAGCAGACTGAAATACCCAGTCTTCCTATGAAAGAGACTATTAGTTTACCTTAACAGCTGTGGCCTGAGGGGCAGGCACCTAATTTAATATACATATAGTGACTTACTGCCACCCCATCCAGGGACTGGGTAGGTAGGCAGACATAATCTTTGAGCTATACCCAGCACCAGGTCACTGGTGTCTCCAAGAAAGGGGTTTGTGGACAATAGCAAAAGAAGAAACAGTTCTTAATTGGATAGTCCCAACTGCCCACCAGCACCACCACCACCCAGGATTCATTACATAGGGAGCAGACAGAAATGCCCATCTCAAAGTCTTCCTCTGAAAAAGTTATATTTGCATACGTTAAAAGATGTTGCTTGAGGATTTCACTTCCAAACAGCCTATATCTAGGTGCTGCCTGAAATCTTACTCTTTGGAACACTGACAGGTCTTGGTACACCCTCAACTACTGGGGGCCACTAAGAACAAAGAAGGCTGCTTGGACAATCACAGAGGTTTGAGAGACAATTGAGAGCTTGTGGAGGGTTGAACTATAAGTTTAATCTCCAACATGAGACTGTTCCTTTAAGACTAAGAGAGACCACTGTTTTATCTAACACACAGATTACCAACACAGAGAGTCACAGAAAATGAAGAAACAAAGGAATACATTCCAAATCAAAGAACAAGATTAAAAACCTCAGAAAAAGAACTTAATAAAATAGAAATAAGTGATCTACCTGATAAAGAATGGTCATAAAAATGCTCATTGAGGTCAGGAGAACAACACATGAACAAAGTGAGAATTTCAACAAAGAAACAGAACAAAGTGAGAATTTCAACAAAGAAACAGAAAATACGAGCAAGTACCAAACAGAAATCACAGAGCTGAAGAATTCAATAACTGAACTGAAAATTTCTAAAGAAGGATTCCACATCAGACTAGATAAAGAGAGAGAGAGAGAAAAAAAAAAGGATCAACAAACTTGCAGACAGAGCAGTGGAATTCATCCAATCAGAGAGGCAAAAAAATGGGAAGAGCCCAGCCGGTGTGGCTCAGTGGTTGAGCGTGGACACATGCACCAAGAGGTCACCAGTTTGATTCCTGGTCAGGGCACATGCGCAGGTTGTGGGCTAAATCCCCAGCAGGAGGCATGCAGGAGGCGGCCAATCGATATTCTCTTTCATCGATGTTTCTCTCTCCCTCTCCCTTCCTTTCTCTCTGAAATCAATAAAGAACAAAATTTTTTTAAAATCAATAAAGAAAAAATTTTTTTTAAAAATCAATAAAACAGCCCAGCTGGTGTGGCTCAGTGGTTGAGCATCGATCCATGCACCAAGAGGTCACCAGTTAGATTCCCGGTCAGGGCACATGCCCAGCCCAGGATATGGGCCTGATCCCCAGTGGGGGGCATGCAAGAGGCGGCCAATCGATGTTCTCTCTCATGGATGTTTCTATCTCTCTCTCCCTCTTCTTTCCTCTTTCTCTAAAAATCAATAAAGAAAAAAAAAATCAATAAAACATATTTTTAAAAAAAGGAGGAAAGATAGCTTAAACTTATGGGATAACACTAAGCAGACCAACATTCACATTATGGGAGTCCCATAAGAAGAAAAAAGAGAAAATGGGGACATAAAATTTATTTAAACAAATAATATCCGAAAAATATTCCCTAACCTAGGAAGGAAACAGACATCCAGATTCAGGAATCCCAGAAAATTCCAAATAAGATGAACCTGAAGAGACTCATACCAAGACACATTATAATTAAATTGTCAGATGTTAGAGATAAGGAGAGAATATTAAAAATAGCAAGAGAAAGACAACTTGTTATGTACAAGGGAACCCCCATAAGACTGTAAGCAGATTTTGCAGCAGAAACTTTTCAGGCCAGAGAAAGTGGCATGACATATTAAAAATGCTAAAAGATTAAAAAATTACCAACCAAGAATACTCAACCTAACAAAGTTGTCCTTCAGAATTGAAGGAGAGTTTTCCAGACAAGGAAAAGCTGAAGGAATTGAGCACCATTAGACTGGACTTATGAGAAATGTTAAAGGGACTCATTAAGTTGAAATGAAAAGGTGCTAATTAACTACAGGAAAACAAATGAAAGTATAAAGCTCTCTGGTAAAGGTAAATATAGAGTTAAATTCAGAATAATCTAATGTAATGGTGGTGGTTAATTATAAATCTAGTTATGAAGATTAAAAGACAAAATTACTGCCCTGGTCAGTTTGGCTCAGCAGTTGGAGCGTCGGCCCGCGGACCAGAGAGGCCCGGGTTCGGTTCCCGCTAAGGGCACGTACCTCGGTTGCAGTTTGTCCCCGGCCCCGGTTGGGGTCGTGTGGGTGGCAACCACTTGATGTGTCTCTCTCACATCGATGTTTCTCTCTCTCTCTTCTTCCCTCTCTCCCTCCCACTCTGTCTCAAGATAAATGAAAAAAAAAAAAAAAAAGACAAAATTACTAAAACTAACTGTAACTACAATAATTTGTTAATGGTTAATGGATGCACAGATAAAAAGATAAAAACTGTGACATCAAAAAACATAAGATGTTTAGGGGGAGAATAAAAATGTAGAGTTTTAGAATGCTTTTGAACTTAAGTTGTTAGCAACTTCAAATAGATTGTTAAAAATATAAGACGTTTTATGTAAGCCTCATGTTATCCACAAAGCAAAAACCTATAGTAGATACACAAGAGATAAAGGAATCTAAGTACACCACTACATAAAATCACCCAATCACAAAGGAAGAGATCAAAAGAAGAAGGAACAAAGGAATTACAAAATAGCCAGATAACAATGAACAAAATGTCAAAAAGTACATACCTCTCAATAATCACTTTAAATTTAAATGGAGTTCATTATCCAAGCAGAAAACACAGAGTGGCTGAATAGATAATAAAACAAGACCCATCGATATGCTGCCTACAGGAGACTCACTTCAGATGTAAGAACAACACACAGAATGAAAATGAAGGGATGGAAAAAAGATATTCAATGCAAATGGAAGACAACGAAAGCTGGGGTAGCTTTTTTATATCAGACAAAATAGACTTTAATACAAAACTGTAATAAGGGACAAAGAAGGTCACTGTGTAATAATAAAGGGGTCAATCCAACAAGAGAATATAACATTTATAAATATTTATACACTCAACATAGGAGCATCTAAATATACAAAGCAAATATTAACAGACATAAAGGGGAAACAGACAGTAATACAATACTAGTAGGGGAATTTAATACCCCACTTTCATCAATGGATAGAGAACCCAGTCAGAAAGTCAGTAAAGAAAGATTAGACTCAAAAAACAAATTGAGCCAACCGAAGTAACAATTCCATCCCAAAGCAGCAGAATATACATTCTTCTCAGGCACATAAAATATCATCTAGGATAGCTCATATACTGGGCCACAAAATAAGTCTTAATAAATTTAAGATCAAAATCATAAAAAGCATTTTTTTGGACCACAACGGTATGAAACTAGAAATCAATTACAAAAAGAAAACTGAAAAATTCACAAATATATGGAGATTAAATAACATGTCACTGAACGGCCAATAGGGTTAAAGGAGAAATAAAAAAAGTGCCTTAAGACAAATAAAAATACAATATACCAAAACTTATGGCATGTAGCAAAAGCAGTTCTAAGAGGGAAGTTCCTGGTGATAAATATCAACATTAAGAAAATCTCATATAAACAATACAAGGAACTAGAAGAACAAACTGAACCCAAAGTTAGTAGAAGGAAGATAATAGCAAAGATCAAAATGGAAATAAATAAAAGAGAGACTAAAAAGACAACAGAAAAGATCAATGAAACTAAGAGGTGGCTCTTTGAAAAGATAAACAGAATTGACAAACCTTTAGCTAAGACTTACCAGGAAAAAAAGAGAGCGGATTCAGACTCAGAAATGAAAGAGGAGACATTGCACTGATAACAGAGAAATACAAAGAACCATAAGTGACTACTATGAAGATTACATACAAACAAACTGGACAACCTAGAAGAAATGGATAAATTCCTAGAAATGTACAACCTACTATGATTATGAAGAAACAGAAAATCTGAACAGACTGATTAAACCAGTAAGATTGAATCAATAATGAAAAAAAACTCCCAATATCCAAAATACATAAAGAACTCATACAACTGAATAGCAAAACACCAATCTGATTTAAAAATGGGCAGGGACTCTGAATAGACATTTTTATTAAGAAGACATACAGATGGCAAATAGGTACATGAAAATGTACTAAACATCACTATTCATCAGGGAAATGCAAATCAAAATCACAGTGAGATATCACTTCACACCTGTTAGAATGCCTAGTACCAAAAAGACAAAAAATAACAAATGCTGGCAAGGCTGTAGGGAAAAGAGAACCCTTGTGAACTGTTGGTGGGAATGTAAATTGGTGCAGCCACTATGAAAAACAGTATGGAGGTTCCTCAAAACATTAAAAATAGAACTAACATATGATCCAGCAATCTCACTTCTGGGTATTTATCTCAAGGAAACAAAATCACTATCTAGAAAAGATATCTGCATCCCCATGTTCATTGCAGCATTATTTAAAATAGCAAAGACATGAAAACAACCTGTCAATCAACAGATGAGCCAATAAAGATGATGTGATAATATATACATATACAAATATGCATATATATGTGCAAATATATGTATATATAATGGAATATTAATCTTAAAAGGGAAGTGATTTGCAACAACATGGATGAAACTTGAGGGCATTATGCTAAGTGAAATAAGTTAGACAGAGAAAGACAATACTGTATGATCTCACTTATACATCGAATCTTTTAAAAACAAACTCAGATACAGAGAACAGATTGAGTGTTGCCACAGGTGTGGGTGGTTGGTGAATAAAATGGATGAAAGTGGTCAAAAGGAACTAACTTCCAGTTAATAAGATAAATAAGTCCTGGGAATGGTGACTATAGTTAATACTACTGTATTGTACATTTGAAAGTTGCTGAGAGTAGATCTTAAAAGTTCTTATAACAGGAGAAAAACAAATTTGTAACTATGTGTGGTGATAGATGTTAACTAAACTGATTGTGGTACTCAGTTTGCAATAAATACATATATTGAATCATGTTCTACACCTAAAACTAATACATGTTATATGTTAATTATATCTCAAAATTTAAAAATCCATAGAATAAATAAAAATCCTTAGAGGACACACCAATGATTCCATTAAAATGGAAGTTGAGATTGTCACCAGTCTATGTTGGGCTCCTCACTGCAAGTAAACCAACAGGCAAAGAAGGGGGCCGGCCACTTTATTGGCTGAGGTGACTGAATTTGACTATTAAGGAGAAATTGGGTTCCTATGGCACAAAAAGGGTAAGGAGGAGAATGTCTGGAGTGCAGATCTTTTGGGGTACTTCTTAGAACTCCTGTGTTCTGTGATAAATTTTATAATTGCTTCACTTTTTGTTAAATTATAAAATTTACAAAATTCTGTTGCTCAAGAGAAACTCATTAAAAACATATGGCCAGAGTCTGATAAGAAAAGAAGGCTATACATTTCTTAAAATTAGTGTTTACTTTTATGTCTTATATATTCTTTTGTATGTATGAGTAAAAACAAAGATGGATACAACGGTGTGAATGCCATCAGCCTACTGTTTGAAGTTGTGAAAATGCATGAATCAGTAAAAGAGTTAACTGAAATTTGAATCTCACAAGCAAAAAAAAAAGCTGTTTCTGTCAGACTATATATGGTGTTAATTCTTTGAACAATATTGTTTAAGACTAAAATACTTTCCAAATTAATGCCACAAGGCAAGACAGGGGAGTTACTGCGTCAACTTGGTAAATTACCTAGCATCTCTGAACCTGTGTCCTAATTAGTAAAATGGGTCCACGTGCTACTTCGGTAAAACACTTTGGAAATGGGAGCTCAGAAAAAAAGTCATTTTGCTTCTCCTAACCTAGGGTTTGTTTCTCAATCTCAGCCACACTGACATTTCAGGCCAGGTAATTATTTGTTGCGGGGCGCTGTCCTGTGTATTGTAAAATAGCAGCATACCTGGTCTCTACCTACCTATATCCTTCTACTATCTAGAGAGATGCCAGTATCATCTCTACCCCCGACACGAGATTGAAATTGCTCCACAAATTGCCAGTTGTCTCCTGGGATGCAAAATCAACGCAGCTGAGAACCAGTGTCGTAGCCCCATGTTCATACAAAAAGAATTTGAAGGAGAAATAAATAAAACAGCCTCGAAGGAGTAGAATGCAGCTTCATGGAGGCTGGATTTGTAACTCAGAAAATGGGATAAGGAGCTTCAGCTGCCCATGAGCTGCTGAAGTCCCAATTAACGGACTGACTCTTAAGGAAAGGGGCAGCAGGACACATGAAGAAAGCAAGAGGCCAGCCTACGGTCTGAGAATCCGAGGCCCACGCCAGTCACCACTTACAGCGCTTAGCTGACTCCTAGGAAGAATTATTTCCACTGAACCAACATAGCGACGACGTGGGGAAGGCCCCAGGGAGCGAGGTCAGAGCTCCGTCTCCCGGCCGCTGCAAGGTGGGGTCCGCGTCCCCGCCCCGCCCCCGGATGCGCCCCGCCCCCCGGGTGCGCCCCGCCCCTCCCCTCTGCGCCCCGCCCCTCCCTCTGCGCCCCGCCCCTCCCCTCTGCGCCCCGCCCCTCCCCTCTGCGCCCCGCCCCTCCCCTCTGCGCCCCCGCCCGCCTGCGCGAGGCCTGCGTCAGCGGACGGGGGCGGGGTGGAGGCGCTGGCACTGCCACGTCTTGGCCGCGGCGGAGACGGCGACTGTGGCGCGGGAGGTGGGGGAAGTGAGGGAGGTGGGGCTGGCGCTGGAGCAGGATCCGGGTCCAGTGCTGTGTACCTAGGTGGGTGAGAGTCCGCTGGGCCCGGAGAGGAGCGCCGACTGCGGGGCCTCTACAGGTAAGGAGGGTTGGGGGCCGGGCAGCGAGCGCGCGGCCGGGCCAGGGGGCCTGGGGTTCGTGGTGGGCCTGCCTTCAGCTGTATCCACCTGGTGTGACTGCTGCCCCGGGCGAGGCGAGTTAGGCCCTGGGTTGGGGAGCGGGGCATTTATCCTTGCCCGCTGGGTGCGTGCACACGAGGTTGTAGAGCGCGGGTCGGAGCAGGTTGAGCTGACAGGCGCCTGGCAGAGGTTAGGGATGATGGCCAGTGGTCCTGCCATGCAAGGGTGTCCTTGGCAGGGCCCGAGCAGGGACCCGGGTCGAAACTAACCTTCGCTCACTGGATTTTGGCGTGGGAATCGAGACAGCTGCTCAGTCTCTGCCGCCATCGATTTTGAATGGGCACGAACGCCCCGGGCCCCCTCCCCGTCCCCCCGTTCCTTTGCGAGGTGCACCCCACGGCAGTTGTGAGCCACTTGAAGACATGTTCCTGCTTCTAAGATCACCTCCTGCACTGACTAAAATGAGGCTTTCACTGTGGGAAAGAGGGACATCCTTTGTTTCTTTTCCCGGGGTTTCTACCCCTAGAAACACTGAGTAGTGGGATTTCTGTTATAGGAGCTTATGTTTATGTAAACTGAACTCAGTTTCATACAAAATTAAGCAGGCGATTATGGGATTAGTTTTGTTAAGACATCCACTCATGAATGAATCCAGAAATGGATCTCAAGAAATCATTTAGTCAGTTCTTTTCAGGCAGGATTTGCTAACATTGTTTAGCACAGGGGAGACGGAGCTGCCTGTCTGGTATGATGATGTAAAGATTGGTATCAATTTAATATGGCAGTGTAGAACTCAAGATGGGGAAACAAGATAGGATTCTAGTCCAGTTCATTCAACTGTGTGCTACCTCAGGGTCAATTCCTGGAAGCTCCACATGCTTTAATTTCTTGGTCCATAGACTGGGAATAATGCCTAGATTATAAGGATCAAATAAACTGTTGGAAAATACTTTTTAAAATTCTCAAGTGAAGTGTAATTTTGTAATATGGCCAGGCCTATTGAAGTCATTCAGGGAATGGAGTGTTCTTTTTTTTTTTTTAATCCTCACCGGAGCATATTTTTCCATTTATCTTCAGATAGCGTGGGAGGGAGGGAGAGAGAAACAAACATCAATGTGAGAGAGATACATGGACTGGTTGCCTCCTACACGACCCTGACCAGGAGGGCCGGGGACTAAACCACAAGCGAGGTACGTGCCCTTGACTGGAATCGAACCCAAGACTCTTTGGTCCGAGGGCCGACGCTCTAATCGCTGAGTCAAACCGGCCAGGGCTGGAGTGTTCTTAAATTAAAAATTCAGTCAAATTATTATTGAAATGGTTATAAAACGTATGTAGGCAAACCCTAGTCCGAAACAACACAAGTCTCCCTTTCCTCTATTCACCATATACTGAAGTAGTATAGTGATGCCCAGGAGCTCTTGAAATGCATAAGACAATTTAGATTGGCCTTAGATTATTGTTTTTAAATTTTTTATATCTACTTTTAAAACCTTTATTCCCAGTGTCTATTACTTGTTGCTTTTTTTTTTTTTTCATCCTCACCCGAGGACATTTTTCCATTTTTTGTTCAGATAGAGTGGAAGGGAGAGAGAGAGAGAGAGACATCAATGTAAGAGAGACACATTAATTGGTTGCCTCGCTCTAACTGCTGAGGCAAACAGGCCAGGGCACTTGTTCCTTTTATTTTATTTTATTTATTGATTTTATAGAGAGAGGAAAAGAGAGGGAGAGAGAGAAACATCAATGAGAGAGAACATCGATTGGCCGCCTCCTGCACGCCCCACCACTGGGGACCTGGCCCAAACCTGGGCATGTGCCCTGACCAGGAATCGAACTGGCGACCTCTTGGTGCAATGGTCGACGCTCAACCACTGAGCCCCACCAGCCGGGTGGGCACTTGTTCCTTTTAATTGCTTGCGTCTAGCAGCAGCTCCTCATTTGTATTCTAGTCTGCTATAGAGGCTGGGAAGCCAAGTTGTTGGAATTATCAAAGAATGGTAAACTGAATGAAAACCTGATGTGATCCTAGTAAAAATGAAGTTGGTGTATGGTTTTTGTTATATCACCTGTGGCAATTTGCAAATCTTTTCCCTTCTTAATTGTCTGAAATGTGACCTCCAGATTAAGTCTTACACCATTTGTTGTTCATTTACAAGGTATTCATTGAGCTAAGGTTAGGCATCTATGGGCCTTGTAAATGAATGCTAATTTAGCAGTTATACAGGAAAGGTTTTTGAGAAATATGTAAGGAGGGTTAGGGTTTATTTTTTTTTAATTAATTTAAAATGAAACCCCAAAGATAATAATGAGATTGAGCTTCAAGCAACTGTGCAATTATGTTTGCTGAAACTTCCTAGTTTTTTTTTGTTTGTTTTTTTATCCTCACCCAAGGACATTTTTCCATTTTTTGTTCAGATAGATTGGGAGGGAGAGAGAGGAAGAGAGAGAGAGAGAGAAACATCGACGTGAAAGGGACACATCGAGTGGCTGCCTCCCGCACGACCAACCAGGGCTGGGGACAAACTGCAACCGAGGCACGCGCTCAGCGGGAACCGAACCCCGGTCTCTCTGGACCGCAGGCCGTCGCTCTAACCGCTGAGCCAAACCAGCCAGGGTGAAATTTCCTAGTTTTTGCCTGGCCAGTGTGGTTCAGTGGAGTGAGCATCATCCCATGGACTGATTCCTGGTCAGGGCACATATCCTGGATTGCAGGCTCAATTCCCAGTGTGGGGCATGCAGGAGGCAGCAGATCAATGTTTCTCATATTGATGTTTCTATCTCTCTCTCCCTCTCTAAAAAAATCAATACAAACATATATTTTTTTTAAATCTTTTCAACTTTGGTATCAAACCACATCTTTAGCTTGCCCAGCATATTAATTGGACACCAGCATAATTTTACTCTTTGGGGACAGAGTAAGATAAAGGAAGGTAACCAACCTTAAGTATGGGTTTGTTTTTGTAAAATAGCTCATAAAACATTTTGATACTAATTTCTAATTGCCTAGTTAAGGGACTCTTATTTATATCTAGATCACTTTCTTTAATGTATTTTGACTAGCTTGAAATTTTTGTTTCCCAAATATAGGTTACAAGAGCTGCTTTTGACTGTGTCTTTAACTTATACAATAAAGGAGAGAATTCATTTTCACTAGTGCATCTTCAGTACTAAGAGTGCAGTCTGGTGTCATGCAGGAATGGCTACATAATTTGTGGTAACCCGTGCAACTTGAAAATGCAGGGCTCTTTGTTAAAAGATGATGAAGAATTTCAAGACAGTGGCAGCAGAGAATTGATCCAAGTGTGGGGCCCCCTGTGCAAACACACAGATCCAGTCCCTATGACACTCGTCCTGTTGCCTGTTTTTAAATCCTAAGTCTCTTCCTTATTGACTCTATTATCTTGAGCAAGTTGCTGTGCTTGCTTCCTGGTCTGCAAAATGGGAATAATAATGATACGTCTTTTGTTGTACTTTTAGTTAACAAATAGAAAGTGCTCAATGAATGTTAGCCAATACCATTGATTTTCATGATTCATGGAATAGGACCATCTGGTTGAGGAAATGCAGGAAAATATTATAATCCTTTTACTGTTTAAAATTCATTATCAAAGGCTTCATAAGTCTAATTCTTCTGTGTACCTCTCTCCCCTTTCTTGGAAATTATCAACCCTATTTTGCATGTTTTCTCGTCTGCATTTTGTTATAAACTCAGACAACTTTATAGGAAAAAGGAATCTCATTAACTTGAAATTGTCTTAATGTTCATCTAAATTCCCTTCTGAACTTTCTTTAAACTTCATGGTTACAACTGTATATTAAATAGCATGAACATAAAAATGTTTAACTAGTGTGTTGCTTGGAGGAACTTAAATTCTTAATACTTTCTGGCATCTGCATTTAATGTACACATTTTACTTTATTGATAAACATTTAGCCTGTTTATCTGCATACCTGAAAAACAACACTGTTAACCCATCATTCAGAGAGTACACACAAAAGCCTCAGGGGCCCAATTTTCAGGGACAAACACTAAAATGCTTGCACTAAAATTAACCTATAAAAAGTGTTTCAAATGGACTGTAGGTTTGTTAAATTTAATAGGAATGATTGTTTTAACTATCAAAAGTTATTTCCTAGATCAAGGTTAGTGTTGTTTAGAATATAACATGATGAGTCCTTTTTTGAGGGGAAAATAAAAGAAAAAACCTTTCAGTATTCTATATAATAAACTGTAATTTAAAAAAAATTTTCTTGTTTGCCCTGGCCGGTTTGGCTCAGCGGTTGGAGCGTTGGCCTGCGGTCCAGAGAGACCCGGGTTCGGTTCCCGCTAAGGGCATGTACCTCGGTTGCAGTTTGTCCCCGGCCCTGGTTGGTCGTGTGGGTGGCAGCCACTCAATGTGTCCCTTTCACGTCGATGTTTCTCTCTCTCTCTTCCTCTCCCTCCCACTCTATCTGAACAAAAAATGGAAAAATGTCCTCAGGTGAGGATAAAAAAAAAAAAAAAATTTCTTGTTTAACATAAACATAATAGACAACCTGTCATTCTTTTTGTAGCACCTATACCCAGCACAGTGTCTGACTCATTAATTTAAAGGTGAAAAAAATTAACAAGAATTTATAAACATGAATTTTGTGTAAATTGCTAACTAAAGGATATCTTGCTGAACACTTGCAGTGTGGCAAGCACTGTCAGGTGCTTGTATACAGTAATTTATTTCATCCTGCCAGAAAATTTCTCTCCATTTTACAAATAAGAAAACAGATTCTCAGAGTTTAACTACTTTAGCCATGGTCACACAGTTGACATTCAAACCCCACGTCTGATGCCAGAGCTCATGCTTTTTCCATGCCTAAGTTTAAATCCTGGCTTCACCAATTTTGTGACCTGGGCAAGTTACTTAACATGTCTGCCTGCATTTCCTCATCTGTTAAGTGGAGATAATAATAATCTTCCCTTCCCTGTAGGACTGTTAAAGTAAATTAATTAGTGGTGTGTAAAGTTCTTTGAACAATGCCTGGCACATAATTAGTGCTAAACAATGTTGGCTTCTATTATTACACCACCCTACCTTCCCAAGGCCTCTATTACTCTACACTGTGGTTCTCAACCTTCCTAATGCCGTGACCCTTTAATACAGTTCCTCATGTTGTGGTGACCCCCAACCATAAAATTATTTTCGTTGCTACTTCATAACTGTAATTTTGATACTGTTATGTCTTAGGCAACCCCTGTGAAAGGGTCGTTTGACCCTCAAAGGGGTCCCGACCCACAGGTTGAGAACCGCTGCCTGCAGCATTACCTATATAGTTACATTGGGCTGTACAGGCAGTATAATCAACCTTTAAGGAAAAGTGAAGAAGAGTTTCCCTTAATAGGGAACATCTGGGAGTTGGATTATTGGGAAAATAGTTGTCATTAAATGGACTTTAATTTTTCCTATATTGCTTCCTTGTTTTATGGTAGTGTATTACTGATAAACATTTTCAAATTCTTTGTTTCAAAGAGCTAGAGGCAGGTGTCAAATAGAATAGTTTCTTTAACTGGGTATAGCAATCACAGTAACTTTCCTTCTATTAAATATAATGCCTTAATGTTTAAAATTTTATTTTAGACCTTACTGCAAAGATGAAACCTGATGAAACACCTATGTTTGATCCAAGTCTACTCCAAGAAGTGGACTGGAGCCAGAATACAGCTACATTTTCTCCAGCCATTTCCCCAACCCATCCTGGAGAAGGTTTGGTTTTGAGGCCTCTTTGTACTGCTGATTTAAATAGAGGTATGGGCTCAATCTACAAATGCTAGTTAGAATTGTAGTTAGCATTCTGTTTTCTCTACAAACATCATAATGATGGTGATAATTTTTTTAAAATAATACTTGATTTTGGATTATTTTTTGTATTTCATTTTTAAAATAACTGAGACTCTCAATTTTAATGTGTACGGTTAAGATCAGATATTACTGTGAATATTTCAAATGACTTAAGTACAGCATGGCTCCTTTGAAGGGATGGGGAACCTTTTTTCTGCCAAGGGCCATTTGGATATTTATGACATCATTCTCAGGCCATACAAAATTATCAACTGAAAAATTAACCTTCTATATTTGGTCAGGCGTGTGATATTAGCTGGTATTGATTTTGTGGGCCTCATACGGCCCTCAGGCGGGAAGTTCCCCACTGAGTATAAGAAGCCAAAAGACTTCTCATAAAGCTGAAATTATGTATAGTGGCACATAAGGAAGAATCTCCTCTAAGAAGTGGGATGGGAAATGAGGGTAGAGATAATTTGCCTTGGATAAGTTACAAAAGATTTTTCTACATGTTATTTCATTTTTTAACATCTACATTCTCCAAAATGATTTCCTTATATTTCAGTAATTGAAAATCAATTTTTTCTGTTTTCCTTTTGGTAGGAAATATGAAAAATTTATTTTTGGTCAAATCAGTGATTGTATAGAAGATTCTCAAAGTTCTAAAATGTGCCGTGCACATTAATTTAAGATAACATTAATGAAATTAATCAGGAATATTTAAAAATTGTAGTCCCAACAATTATTTTATATTTTGTACAGTATCATATCTGCTCTTTGAGAATCTTGCACTTTTTTTTTTTATCCTCACCTGAGGACACTTTTCCATTTTTTGTTCGGATAGAGTGGGAGGGAGAGAGAGAGAAACATCGATGTGAAAGGGACACATCGAGTGGCTGTCCCCCACACGACCCAACCAGGGCCGGGGACAAACTGCAACCAAGGTACATGCCCTTAGCGGACACCGAACCTAGGCCTCTCTGGACCACGGGCCGACGCTCTAACTGCTGAGCCAAACTGGCCAGGGCAGAATCTTGCACTTTTAAGTAAAACCAAAGCACATATTTGGAAAATTAGGCCTATTGCATTATACTTAATGCAAATTACATTGAGAAATGTACATGCTGGTTCTATAAATATTGAATATTAAAGTTAGCACTATTCCAAAAATCTTAGGCAGGGAAAAACACTGGTAAAAACCTATTATTCTTTGTTTTATGTAGTGATTATAGAAAGAATAAGGAGTTTCAATGTAATCTTTTGAAATAATTTAAAAATGATTCACTGAAGTTTTGAAAAAATAACTGCTCATAATCCCACCTGCTTATTTAATGCATTGCCTCATTTAACATCTTTCATTTGCTCTTCTCATGAATGGAAATCTGTTTTTGCAAAACCAGGTTTTTTTAAGGTACTAGGTCAGCTGACAGAGACCGGAGTTGTCAATCCTGAACAATTTATGAGTAAGTACTACAGCCTCTTTTTTCTGAATAAAAAGAAATAAAGGGAAACAGGATTATTTTTTAGACCTCTATTTAGTCTATACTATGTGTTTTTGTTAAAATGGAAATTATTCAAATAACTAATTAGCTATTTTTTGTCTTTTAAAAAAATTTTCAGTTATACTTGACATTTAATACTATTTTATATTAGTTTTAGGTGCATAGTGGATAGTCATATCCTTTAGAAAGGGTCCCCCCTACCCTGATATTGCAAGTAGCCATCTGGCACCATGCATAGTTATTACAATATTATTGACTATATTCCCTATGCTGTACTTTACATCTCTGTGACTGTTTTGTAACTGCCAATTTGTACTTCTCAATCCTTCAATCCCTTCACCTTTTTTACACAGTCCCCAAACCCCCTCCTATCTGGCAACCATCAGTCTGTTCTCTGTATGTATGAGTTTGTCTCTGTTTTGCATGCTCGTTTATTTTATTTTTTACAGTGTGGGGCAAAAGTTTACAGTTGTGAGTATATAAAACACAGTTTATTCTTGTATTATTATTTATTATTGTATTTTCCCATATGAACAACTGTAAACCTACTTTTGGCCCACCCTGTATAAGTGAAATCATATGGTATTTGTCTTTCTCTGTCCAACCTATTTCACTTAGTACAATACCATCTAGGTCCATTCATGTTGTCACAAATGGTAAGATTTCATTCTTTTTAATGGCTGAGTAATATTCCATTGTATATATGTACCACATCTTCTTTATCCATTCAACTTATTTTAAAATGTTTTTATTGAATTTAGAGAGGGAGGAAGGGAGAGGGAGAGAAAGAGAAACATTAATCAGTTGCCTCCTGCATGCACCCCAACTGGGGATCAAACCCGCAACCTGGGTATGTGACCTGACTGGGAATTGAACTGGTGACCTTTTGGTGCACAGGGTGACATTCAACCAACTGAGCCACACTAGACAGGGCAATTTAACTTTTGTTGTTGTTGTTGTTAATCCTCACCTGAGAATATTTTTCCATTGATTTTTAGAGAGTGGGAGGGAGGGAGGGAGAAATACTGATGTGAGACAGACACATCGATTGGTTGCCTCCCACACAACCCCGACTGGGGCCAGGGATCAAACCTGCAACCCAGGTATGTGCCCTTGACTGGAATAGAATCCACGACCCTTTGGTTTGCAGGCTGGTACTCTAACCACTAAACCAAACCAGCCAGGATCCATTCAACTTTTTATTCGAGCATTTAAAGTAGTTATTGATGGGTATGTAGTTATTGCCATTTTTGTTTTCTGATTGTTTTCATAGTTCTCTTCCTTTCTTATTCTCTTGCTCTCTTATATGTTGACTTTCTATAGTGTTGTATTTGGATTCCTTTATTGTTTGTATATCTCTTACAGGTTTTTGGTTTGTGGTTACCATGTGCTTCACATATGCTAAGCTAGGTTTATAGCAATTTATTTGAAGTTGATGGTTGCTTAATTTTTAATACATTCTATAATCACTACCATTTTTAATCACCCCCTTCACATTTTTGTCTTTCTTTACTACTTTTGTGCGTATGTGTATCCCGTTATTTATTGTTGTATTCATACATGATCCTCCTACTTTTGCCTTTTAACCTTTATACTAGCTCTAGTGTTGGTGATCCAGTTTTTACTGTTTGCTTTTATCAGTGAGAATTTTTCTGCAATATTTTCTTATTCATATTTTTAATTTATTTTTCTTCTTCTTAAAAAATACCCTTTAACATTTCTTGTAATGCTGGTTTGGTGGTGGTGAACTCCTTTAACTTTTCTTGTTTGGGAAGCTCTTTATTTGACCTTTGCTTCAAAATGATAGCTTTGCTTGGAAGAGTAATCTTGGTTGTAGGTCCTTGCTTTTTATCACTTCGAATATTTTGTGCCAATCCCTCTGGCCTACAGTTTGTTGAGAAATCAACTGACAGTCTAATGGGAGCTCCCTTGTGGGTAACTGCTATTCTCTTGCTGCTTTTAAGATTCTGTCTTTAACCTTTGGCATTTTAATCATGATGTGTCTTCTTGTGGGCCTCTTTGGATTCATCTTGTTTGGGACTCTCTGTACTTCCTGGACTTGTATGTCTATTTCCTTCACCAGGTTAGGGAAATTTTCAATCATTTCTTCAAATAGGTTTTCAGTCCCTTGCTCTCACTCTTCTCCTTCTGGTACCCCTATGATACAAATGATACCCCAATGTTCCAGAGGTCCCTTCAACTATCCTCATTTTTAAAAATTCTTTTTTCCCTTTGCTGTTCTGATTAGGTGTTTTCCACTACCCTGTCTTCCAAATTGCTGATTCAATCTTTTGATTCATCTAATCTGCTATTGATTTCATCTAATGTATTTTTTTTTTTTTTCATTTTAGTTATTGTATTCTTCATTTAAGACTGGTTCTTTTTTTTTTTCTTTTTTTTAATCCTCACCTGAGGACATTCTTCCATTTTTTGTTCAGATAGAGTGGGAGGGGGGGGAGAGAGAGAGAGAGAGAGAGAGAGAGAGAGAGAGAAACATCGACGTGAAAGGGACACATTGAGTGGCTGCCCCCCGCACAACCAACCAGGGCTGGGGACAAACTGCAACCGAGGCACGTGCCCCCAGCGGGAACAGAACCCGGGTCTCTCTGGACCGCAGGCTGACGCTCTAACCGCTGAGCCAAACCAGCCAGGGCAAGACTGGTTCTTTTTTATGTTTTCTTTCCTGCCTCCGTGTTGAAGATCTCAAAGAGAACATCCACTTTGATTGACTTGTCTTTATAATCAGTGTTGAATTCTGCATCTGGTAGATTGCTTGCCTCCATTTTCTTTTTCTGGAATTTTGTCCTGGTTGCTTCCTTGTATTTGTTTCTATGCATTAGGTAGATCTGTTACATCTCCCAGTCTTGGCAATGTGGTCTTATGTAATGTGTACTGTGGGGCCCACTGTCGTAGTCTGCCAGGTCACCTAAGCTGGGTGCTCCATGAGTGTCCCTTGTGTACCCTTCTGTTGTAGTTGAGTCTTTATTGCTGTTGGTATGTCAGTGGGTGAGACTGACCCTCAGGCTGACTGGCTGTGATTACAGTAGACAAGCTGTTGTGTGGGGACTGACCCCATGGAATGGGATTCATTTTAGTGGGGCTCTGGTGCCTTCCACGTCCACCCTTTGGATGTCGTTTGTAGTGCTAATTGGGTGGTGCTCTGATGTGGTCTGAAGCTGGCCACCAAGTGTATTGGTTCTGGGGCCTCTTGACAGAGGCCAAGGTCAGCTGCTACCTGTGTCCAGCCAGGGACCACCTGGTAAGAGCTATAAAGTAAACAGCAGTTGGTAGCTGCCTATGCTGGGCTTGGAGGTACGTAGAATTGGTTATGCTGTGAACTGAGGCTGGCCACCACTATTACTGGGTTTGGGACTGCTTAGCAAGAGGTACAGGGCATGCTAAGGCCAGCCGCTTCTCGTCTGGAGACCCTTGAGAGATTTCAGGAAGGTCTGCAGTGCGGTCACAGGCTGGCCACCTATGTGGATTAACCTCTGAAAGAGGTTCAGGTCCGGTGGGTGAAGTCTCAGAGAATCACTAGGGTGGGGCCAGACTGGTGGGTGGAGACTAAGACTTAGCACCCACCTGCACCTGCTAGCTGGGGGTGGGGGTGTGGGGGGGGGGCTCAATAAAGAAACAATGGCGCCTGCTGGCACTTTAGTCCCAGAGAGAGCTAGACCTCCAGCCCTCACCCTGAAGCAAGATAATTCATTCCTCCCTGTGTCCCTGGCACTTTTCAAGCAGCTATCTCTTTTCTGGAGCTTAGAGTGAGTGAGTGTGAGTGAATGAGTCTGTGCTCAGGCCCTTTAAGTGGACACCTAGGTATCTAGCAGCCCTCCATCTCACCAGGACTGAATCCCTACTGATTTTCACAGCCAGCTATTGTGGGGACTCCTCTTCTTGGCAGTGGTGCTTTGGGTTGGGGACCTTGGTGTGGGGCTGAGATATCCATCCCTCCCAATTCTTTTTTTTTAAATCCTCACCCTTGGACATTTTTGCATTTATCTTCAGATAGAGCAGGAGGGAGAGAGGGAGGAAGAGAGAGAGAGAAACATTGATGTGAGAGAGACACATCGAGTGGTTGCCACCCACACGACCCCAACCGGGGCCGGGGACAAACTGCAACTGAGATACGTGTCCTTAGCGGGAACTAAACCCGGGACGCTCTGGTTTGCGGGCCGACGCTCTAACTGCTGAGCCAAACTGGCCAGGGCCATCCCTCCCCATTCTTAACCAGCACACATGGATGTTAGACTAGCCCATTTTATGTTTCTGCCCTTCCTACTAGTCTCATGTGCCTGTTTCTTTACATCAGTTATAGGACTTCTGTTCAGCTGATCTTCAGGTGGTTCTCAAGAGGGAGGTCTATAATTTAGTTGTAATTTTGATGTGGTTGTGGGAGGAGAAAAGCACAGTATTTACCTACTCTGCCATATTGACTGGAAGTCCAAATTACCTATTTTCTAATTTAAATGTTTTACATGGCTAAACTTCTATAATCCAAATGTAGTGATCACTATGTTTTGCCGAATACCTAATTTTTTTTTTTAATCCTCACCCGAGGATACTTTTCCACTTATGTTCAGATAGAGTGGGAGGGAGAGAAACATCAATGTGAGAGAGACACATCGACTGGCTGCTCCCTCACAACCCCGACCAGGGCTGGGGATAAACCGCAACTGAGGTACGTGCCTTTAGCCGGAATCAAACCCATGAGGCCTTGGTCCGTGGGCCAACGCTCTAACCGTTGAATCAAACTGGCCAGGGCAATTTTTTTTTTTTTTTTTTTTTTAGAGAAAGAGAGATAGAAACATCAATTGGTTGCCTCCTGCATGCCCCCTGCTGGGGATCGAGCCCACAACTCAGGCATGTGTCCTGACTGAGAATTGAACTGGGACCTCTCAGTCTACGGGATGCTCAATCCACTGAGCCACACCAGCTGGGCTACCTGACTACTAGGTGGCAACTCTAGAGGTTCCTTTTTTTATTGTAGTTACTTCCTTTCATGAGGTTAATTCACAGAAATTTAATTACCAAATCAAAAATGTAAGAGAATATGTTCTATATTTTTTTGGTTCTTTTCTGTTGAATTTTAAGATTACATTTAATTTAGAGTTATAATTGAGTACACCCCCCCCCCCCCCGCTCCTTTTAATACATATGAGAGAATGGAAGTCAAGAGAGGTCAGATGACTCACCCAAGATCACAAGTAGTTGTTAATAAGGAAAGACCAGAATCTTCTGACTCCATCCAGTGCTTAAACAGTCTTTTTCCTATTTTCTATAATTTCTTCAAAAGGTAATTCTGTTTTGTACTCTATCTCACCCTCCTGAAATGAAGATCATCATTTTGATTCTCATTGTTTTCCTTCACTGAATTTATTTCTTCTTCCTACTCCAGACCCCTATGTAGAATGAGACTGTGGACATAAGTATGTGAGACTATTAGGCTCAGTTTTTATTTCTGAATTGCTAATTGCATGTGTACCAGATTATACGAGAAACTGTTATTTCAGTAATATAAGTACTAAAAATCAAATTTGAGAGTAAAGTACTTATTCTCTCTTTGCTCCTATTTGCTGTGACTGGGAAAATTACTTGGAAATGAAGACATGTTTTTCACCTACTTCACAAGATGCTTTTAAAGGAAACAAAACAATGATTGTAATTTCTACAAAGCAAGTCATGTAATCATGAAACACATGAGATTACAAGGTGAAAACTGAGAACTACTTTCGTCAAAATATTTGGAAACCAGCCCTGGCCGGTTTGGCTCAGCGGTTGCAGCATCAGCCCGCGGGCCAAAGAGTCACGGGTTCGATTCCGGTTAAGGACATGTATCTCAGTTGCAGTTCGTCCCCAGACTAAAAATTATGAAATGGAGCCATGTAAAAATATTCTTTTGTTAACATTTGCAAAGAGTTTTGTTCTATCTGTTGAGTGTAAAAGTTTAAAGTAACTCTAAAGTAACTAAGCTACGATTAGTCACAGAAGTGGCACATCTACAGTTTTTTTTGTGTAAGTGCTGTTCATCTAAAATGGCTGGATTAGTCTTACTTTGACTTTGCTAGCATATGCTTTAAATGTATGGACTACTGCCCTGGCCAGGGTGCCCGATGGTTAGTGTCGGCACATGCATGGAAGGGTCGCAGGTTTGATACCCGGCCCGGTCAGGGGCTCATGTGGAGGCAACCAATCTATGTTTCTCTCTCTCCCCCCGCCCCCGTCCCTCCCTTCCACTCTCTAAAAATCAATGGAAAAAATATCCTTGGGTGAGGATTAACAAAAGATAAATAAATGTATGGACTATATTCCAACTTGTTGACTGCTGCAATTTCACCTACTTGGTCATTTAAAATATTTTCTTAGCAGCAAAGTATAAATTACTATGGTGAAATAGTTTTAAATGTTCAATAATGAAGTCAACTAATCCTAGTATTTTTTGCCACCTAATAAAGTCTAATGTCTGCCACATAACACTGCCTTCCAATTTCCACAGAATCTTTTGAGCACATGAAGAAATCTGGGGATTATTATGTTACAGTTGTGGAAGATGTGACTATAGGACAGATTGTTGCCACGGCAACTCTGATAATAGAACATAAATTTATCCATTCCTGTGCTAAGGTATGTGTTCACATTAATGCTTATAATTGTGTTTTCTAGTAGCAAAATCTATGTTGAGTTTCCATTAAACAAATCTGTTTTCTCACTGCTTTTCATTATAAAATGAGAGGTATTTTGCCCCGAAAAGTTCTGCTTCTTTGAAATTCCTTAGTAAGCAGTAATTTCCCATTTTGTTCTGAGTTATGAGGAAGAAAATGTACTAACAATATGAACTGCTTGCTAAAAATTGTTCTGTAAGGTATTAGATTTGATATAGTCATAGAGAAAACAAGAAAGCATTGTCAAGGTTGGCAGTAATCTTTAGAATCCCTATACTAGTTAATTTTAGTAGGGTTTCTGTACTAGAAATTAAATTGTATTTTGGATGTCTGAAATAAATTGCTATTAAGTAAGAAGTAGGATGATGGATATAATACATTTATAACAAAATTACATTTTGGTGCTACAGATTTTGAGATCTGCTTTAAAACACTGGGGTGGAGAGGTTCAGGATATAGATAAAACAGGATTAGACCACACGTTGATTCATTATATTATTTCCTCTATAAGTAAAAAAGTTTTCCATTTTAGTTTATGTTAAGTTCAAATTCACAAAAAATTTATTTTTGTCAGTGAATTTTTACCATCTATCACTTGTTGATTCATCTAAAAACAAAACTACATGCTTAGTCCTTTAAACATTGTAAATATTTTCAGAGAGGAAGAGTAGAAGATGTTGTTGTTAGTGATGAATGCAGAGGAAAGCAGCTTGGCAAATTGTAAGTAGACAGAAACAAGGTAACCCTAGATAAATTAAGATGCTTTTTGTATTTCAGTTTACAGCTCCTTGCCAAGATATTTTGTTAAACATGTTTTCCTGTTTGAAGTTCTTTTGAGGGGTCAGTAATTATGAACCCATTCTCACGGAGCAGGAGTGGGGAACCTTTTTTCTGCCAAGGGCTATTTGGATATTTATAACATCATTCGAAGGCCATACAAAATTATCAACTTAAAGATTAGCCCGGCTGGTGTGGCTCAGCAGCTGAGCTTCAACCCATGCACCAAGAGGTCGCCAGTTTGATTCCCGGTCAGGGCACATGCCCAGGTTGTGGGCCAAATCAGGGCACATGCTCAGGCTGTGGGCCAGATCCCCAGTGGGGGACATGAAGGAGGCGGCCAATCAATGTTCTCTCTCATCGATGTTTCTCGCTCTCTTCCTCTCCCTTCCTCTCTCTAGAAAGAAAAAAAAGATTAGCCTGCAATATTTGGTCAGGCTCATTTGGTGAGGTGCATGATGTTAGCTTGTACTGATTTCACAGGCCTTATACAGCCGGCGGGCCATACATTCCCTACCCCTCCCTGCTCTATAGCCTAGACTGAATGTAATGAAGAAATAGTATTTTTGTATTAGTTTTACCATAAAGTTTGGAAATTGAAAGTGTACTATTTTGTAGACAGTAACATTTATAAGTTATTAATTTTTAATAGTTGTATTCCCACACTACTAGGAAACAAATTTTTGGCTGATTCGGGTGATTTCCCCATTTCTCTATCATATTTTAAAACAAAGAAAATGTTCTCAGTCTCCTAAGTTTTAGAAACATACTGAAACAGCCTTTACTGTATAATCCTCTATACATTTACCTAAATCTTTTAAAAACAGACCAAATTTCTAATATGTTAGTCTTCACTTTGTCATACCCTTTATAATTTTATAACTTCAATCAAGATGTTCTGTCTTCAAATTGGTATGATTTTTCAGTTTATGCAAACATGAGAAAACACTTCAGATATATTTCTGTAGATCTTTAAAAAAAATTTTTTTTAACCCGTAAGGCAGTTAGAATCCATTCATATACTGGGTTTTAATTCTTTTTTTTCTTTAAATCCTCACCCAAGGATACTTTTTTCCATTTTTATCTTCAAATAGAGTGGGGGAGAGAGAGAGAAACATCAGCGTGAAAGAGACACATCAATTGGCTTTCTCCCGCACTACCCCAACCAGGGCTGGGGACTGAACTGCAACCGAGGTACATGCCCTTGACCGGAATTGAACCCGCGACTCTTTGGTGCACCGGCTGATGCAGTATCACTGAGCCAAACCAGCCAGGGCTGGGTTTCAATTATTTAAGGATTTGTAAAGATGTATACTTTTTTGCTTTGTTTCTACTTCATATTAATTAGACCAATCCAGAGTTAATCTGGTATCTGCTTTCACAAATATTAAAGTAGTTTTAAAAACAATACACCTGGCAGTGTAGCTCAGTGGACTGAGCATTGTCCAGTGGACTGAGAGGTCCTGGTTCAAATCCTGGTCAGGGCACATGCCCAGGTTGCTGGCTCAATACCCAGTAGGGGGCGTACAGTAGATAGCCGATCAATGTTTCTCCCTCACTTCGATGTTTCTATCTCTCTCTCCCTTCCTCTCTCTCTAAAAAATCAATAAAAACATATTTAAAAAAAAAAAAAAGAACAAGGTTATTATTTACCCATTTTGTGTGGGAATGTTGACTGTTCCTAAGTAGTTTGAATAGATTTAGAAAAAGTGACTTTTTTTTGCCCAGCTGGTGTGGCTCAGTGGTTGAGTGTCAACCCATGCACCAAGAGGTCACTGGTTTGATTCCCGGTCAGGACACATGCCCAGGTTGCCCATGGGCCCAATCCCCAATGGGGGGCATGCAGGAGGCAGCCAATCGATGTTCTCTCTCATCAATGTTTCTATCTCTCTCTCCCTCTTCCTTCCTCTCTCTCTAAAATCAATAAAGAAAAAATATATTTTAAAAAAAGAAAAAGTGACTTTTTTTTTTAATCCTAACTCAATATCTTTCCATTTATTTTCAGACAGAGTGGGGTGGGGGTGGGGGGAGCGATTCAAGAGAGATGTATCAACCAGTTGCCTCCCACATGACCCTGACCAGGACCGGGGACCAAACTACAACCGAAGTGCATGCCCTTGACCAGAATCGAACCCGCGACTCTTTGGTCTGAGGGCTGATGCTCTAACCACTGAGCAAACCGGCCAGGGCAAAAAAGTGACTTTTTAATATAGGCCATATTTTTTAAAAGAGTGATAATCTTTAGTGTTAATAACTTTAGACTTATTTTTATTTATTCATTTATATTTTAATCCTCACCCAAGGTTAATATTTTTCCATTGATTTTTAGATAAGAGTGGGAGGGAAGGAAGGAGGGAGAAACATCCATGTGAGAGAGACACACTGATTGGTTGCCTCCCGCATGACCCCAACCAGGGCCAGGGATTGAACCTATAACCAAGGTATGTGCCCTTGACTGGGAATTGAACCCGAGATCCTTCGATCTTCAGGATGAAGCTCTAACTGCTGAGCCAAACTGACCAGGGCATATCCAACATATTTTTAAAAAGGGTTAGGGGTGAGTTTAGAATTTGTCCCATTTGTTTATAGGCTAAAGATGATCAGGTAATGCACATTTGAAACAAACTAATGTTCTAGGTGATTTAAATGTTTATCCATTTACAATTTGACTATTTAAATGAATATATAGTGGGAATGGCCATGACCTAAACCTATTTCTAATATAAACTTGAAATTTTATGTAATATTCATATTAAGTTTCTAAAATCCATTTTTATTAATAAATGCTCTATGCCCTCCCCCCTTTAAATTTCAGGTTATTATCAACCCTTACTTTGCTAAGCAAGAAACTGAACTGTTATAAGATTACCCTTGAATGTCTACCACAAAATGTAGGTTTCTATAAAAAGTGTGGATATACAGTATCTGAAGAAAACTACATGTGCCGGAGGTTTCTAAAGTAAAAATCTTTTAAGAAAGACATTTGTCAAAGGAGCTAATGCAACAAGGCGATAATACCCTTCCTAGAGTTAAAATAGTTTGCTGCAACCCAGTGACCTCCACAAATACTGGGTTGAAAAAACATTGTAATACGACAAATATAATGACATTTAGAAGATTACTTTGGGCTGGTGGGACATACTGTGAGTTTAGATTACAAAATAATACTATAAAGAGGATGATTTTTAACCAAAGGAATATATTTTTAACTTGAATCTTTTCTTGCATTGTATTTTTCTAAAATTTGGCTTCATTTCTTGGCAGTCGGAGTATAGGAGTTACTGTGTTTGTTATCTGTACTGCTCATTTTAAAAAAGACAACGAATAAGGCTGTTTCTTATTACATTAATACCATTAATACTTTTGGTTCAAAGAAACATCTAAATATGAATTAAGGTGTGTCATTTCACATATATTACTTGAAACTGGATACGTTAAATGTATTATAACTAAATGTAGTACAGTCCAACATTTGTTGTTCCTAATACTGTATTGGCAAATAACCTGGTCAGCCTTTTAAAACAGAAATGAAAATTAACTTATAAAATATGACAAGATTCAAAGTAAAACAATGTAAATGTACATCTAAAAGTTTTTATAATTCTAATGTAGGCAAAGTGCTACCTGTCTTATATGTGAAATATAATATTTATCTAAAGTACTTAAGAGCAAATATAAGGTACTTTTTAACGGTACATTAACAAATCCTGGCATATTATGTATCTCTAACCTGAATTGTCATCTTTTCATGGGTGTCTAAAGCCTCTCTTCAGAGGAACATTTTTATGAAAAATAGAGCATAAAATTGAGTGGAATATTTTAAAAAATGTATCATACTATATTTGTTACAGTCTCAAAATGTTGATGGTTTTCTATTTAATGTGATTATAATAGTGCTTTTATTCTGGTCACTATCCTGTTTTGATTTTATTTATTTTTTTTAAAGTTGAAGTGGGTATTAGATATGTTATTAATGGTTCTAATCTTTTGCATTCCATGTTGCATTAAACCTGTTCATATGATGAATTATCTGTGCTTTTCTTGAGTCTTCTATTGAACTATTATGTCAAGTAATGGTTCATAAAATTAGTTTTGTGTACTCTTTGTAAAATGAACTTAGGTCCTGGTCGGTGTGTCTCAGTGGTTAGAGCATCTGGCCCTTGGACCAAAGGGTCTCGGGTTCGATTCCCCGTCAAGGGGCACATACCTGGATTGCAGGTTTGATCCCCAGCCCTGGTTGAGGCGAATGCCAGAGGTGACCAATCGATGTGTCTCTCTCACATTGATGTTTTTTTCCTCTCCCTCTCTCTCTACCCCCCATACCTTCCCTCTCCCTTCCATTCTCTCTAAAAAAAAAAAATCAATGGGAAAAAAATATCCTCAAGTGAGGATTAACAACAACAAAAAAACTTGGAAAGTAAAGACTATCTGTTTCTCATCCCTTTGGCTCATACCTACCCCAACTGGATTTTGGATTTCTCTCCATGCAGTAAGTTAAAGTTCGATTTCTAAAACCACAGAAACCTAGCCCTGGATGGTGTGGCTCAGTTGGTGGAGCATCCTCCCATGTACTGAAAGGTCACTGGTTCATTTCCTGGTCAGGGTGTGTATGGGAGGCAACTGATCTCACATTGATGTTTCCTCTCTCTCTCCCTCTCTAAAATTATCAATAAAAACGTATTTTATTTTTAATTTTTTTTTGTTTTTTTTTTTTATCCTCACCCGGAGGATATTTTTCTATTTATCTTCAGATAGAGTGGGAGGGAGAGAGAGAGAGAAACATTGATGTGAGAGCGACCTTGACCAGGGCCAGGGACAAACCACAACCGAGGTATGTGCCCTTGACCAGAACTGGACCTGTAACTCATTAGTCCACAGGTCCACAGGCTGATGCTCTGACCACTGAGCCAACCAGCCAGGGCAATAAAAACATATTTTAAAAATAAATAATACAGTCCGGCCAGTGTGGCTCGGTGGTTGAGTGTCGACCCATGCCCAGGTTGTGGGCCCTATCCCCAGTGGGGGGCATGCAGGAGGCGGCCAATTGATGTTCTCTCTCATCGATGTTTCTATCTCTCTCCCTCACTTCCTCTCTCTAAAATCAATAAAGGGAAAAAAAAAATTTTAATAAATAATACACAGAAACCGTTCACCAATAGAGGGTGCACTACTTCTCTACTGATGACCTATACAGATGAATTGATCTGTCTCTAATGAAAGCACCAGAGCTAGTTTTGCCTTTACTGGAGTTCCCACAACCTTGCCATGACAATAGCTTTATCAAGTACACCCAAATTAGAAAATAAGGTACAATTAAGTTCTTTATTACATTTCTTACCACTGAACAATTTGATGTAAAACTGGAAAACTGTTTTCAAGGCTAGCATTTCAATAAATTCCTTTCAATGGCGTTCTGAAGGTCTTACCTTAAACCTTCCCTAAAGTAAATAGTTACAAGCAAGGTATTATAGTATATAAAATTGTGTCATGACGAAAATGGTGATTTGTATTTAGCTTTAGTTGACCTGAGTATGTTTACGATTTTCTAAGCCATATTGTGAGTAAACTTGAATAAAAATAAAAAGTTATTTAACTATATTCACAAATTTGAGTATTGCTTTTGAAAAAGTATAGTGAAATAAATGACAGGTGTGATTTTTATTGTGCCCCATATATTGTGTATATTTGTACTGTATCGATTCTAAGATGTACATTATTTTACACTAACATTTTGGAAATCTGGGTGCATTTTATGATCAAGGGCTTGTCATAGTTTATTCAGTAATATTTTGCCTTTTAGTGGTATCTAAAATAATGGTGTAGTAATGGCATCTTACATTTGATGAAAAATAGTATGTAGGTAGGTTAATGAAGGGAAAAGGTATAAAGCAAGAAGTATTTTTTTTTTAATCCTCACTTGAGGACATTTTTGCATTTATCTTCAGATAGAGCGGGAGGGAGAGAGGGAGGAAGAGAGAGAGAGAAACATCAACGTGAGAGAGACACATCAAGTGGTCGCCACCCACACAACCCCAATCAGGGCTGGGGACAAACTGCAACCAAGGTACGTGCCCCTAGCAGGAACCGAACCCAGGACTCTCCGGTCCGCGGGCCGACGCTCTAACCACTGAGCCAAACTGGCCAGGGCAAGAAGTATTTTTTTAATGGGCTGGAAAATGACCTATAGATTACCTAACATTTCTTTCAAGCACGAATTTCCTCACTTCCAACTCTAAACTTGATCAAATAATTCCTAAAAACATACTTGAGCTGAAATTTGGGCCTTGCATTGGTTACTGACCATATTTTGTGTATGTGTGTGTCCACAATGTGTCAGAAGATATTCTTAAGTGCTTCTCAATTTCCAATGTTCATTTATCCTTCTTAATTTGTGGGAATTAAACTAAGTTACTTCTACCTAGAAGCCAATAATCTAAATAAAGTTCTGAGGCATAAGCAGTATAAATGAGCTTTTCAATCATTTTGAGGTATAACGGCACAACAGTTTTAATACAACCACCAATCTTCACAAAATAATTTTAATACTTTGTGTCTGAGCTAGCAGCATCTCGCACTGTGACATTCCTATACATACATAAGTATTTTGTCTAAGTACAAATGTTAAAAGCAGAGTAACTTAAGCAATTGCCTATACAAAGGTAAGTAGACACTGTAGGTTATTTTTCTTGAATTTTTGCTGCATAGTAAATTGCAATTACATGTCAGTATAATGTTACTGATTTATAGTATACACTTGGAACTGTGAGGTATGGCAACTCCCTACAAAGAGAGCTAACATGTAAACCTGAATATTTTGAGTGATTTTTTTTTTTAGCTGCCATGGATGGGTAAGACAAAAAAAAAAAAAAAAAAAAAAATCCAGCATTCAAAGACCCTAGAAACATTTTTCTGAGCAAAAAATAAAATCTTTTAATAATTCTCAGCTATTTCCTAGCATTTCCTTTTGGGAGCATTGTTAAATGGACAAGGATAAAGTAAATACTGAAGTGAAGCTAAATTTGTTGTGGAAGTGTCGGTTAAGCCAGTTATTGAAAAAAAATCCACTAGGTAACTGCTCATTTACTTTACATCAGTTGAGATCCTGATATATATGCATATATATGCATCCCAACTTTATAATTCAAGATTGCAGTTAAATACTTCTAATTCACTTGAATTACCATGGTAATAAGACAATTAGAAACCTTGTATTTTCTAAAAAAGGACATGCTTAACATTTTCTGACATTACTTCTAAATTCAGGTGAAGCACAAAATCCCCCCGAAACATATATTCTGCTCTAAAAATTTTAAGTGGTTGAGAGTTCGTAGCAAAAGTTATCACGATTTAACATTTCTACCATAGAGTAGATACAAATAAACAAAAGTAACTGTTATTTAAAACATCTAATAGATAATATGAACCAATTAACTGAAATTAGAAGGTTAGAATACTGTCATTCCAGTTTGAATATTTTCGATATTTAAGTTTCGCACTTTCAAAATGGACAATAAAACAGTTGTCCTATATTTTAATGCAATTTCACTTTAAATTCTGCGCCCAGATTACATATTTAATGTTTAAAAATTGGGTACTACACCACTTGTACATTATTCAAATATTCTAGAAAATAAATCATGATTGGTTAAATGTATTATAGTTAACTATCACACAACATCAGTGGAAATGAAATTACAGAAATGGAACCAAATAGAAGGAAGACTAGGAAGAGCTACCAGAAGAACTAGTTGAACGTTGGGTGGAAGAACGGATCCAAGATAAAACAAATTTGCAATGTTCTTATATGAAAGAAAGAATAAACATCGCTTTGTCCACATTAATATTGTACTCATGAAAGTCCCTTTTCCTAGTGTTTGTGATTGACAGTCTTTAATGAACAGTGCTGGGCAGGCACTTTAGTGACAACATAAAAATTATAGTGGTTAGAAAAAGTGGAAAATTACCAGCTATAAATTAATACATAACCAAATCTGTATTTTTTGGCCCAACTGCTAGAGAGGATATGTATATTTACGAAACTAATTTTAAAAATCTTTATTTTAAAACCTAAATGTACTAGTATGAAGATTCTTTTGAGCAGAGTTTCTGCTGAATGAAGCATCATATATTATTAGATTACAAGAGAGATCTTTGCTGACTTACCAATAGTGATCTATTTACAGGAAAGCTGTGTTATCTGGCACTTTACCAACTGGCATTTCTGAACACTCAATGAAAATCTTGACTCAACTAGCCAACCACACCAAATGACCTAATCACACAACAGAATACAGACCACAGTGGAATTAATAATATGTTGTTTCCAGGGTTGTAAAATAGAGAAAGGGAAGGGAAATCAGAAGAGGAATACCACCTGGGTCAGCAGGAATTAACTCTTATTAACAAAGCAATTTAAATTCATGTCTACACTCCTACTATGCTGGATAAAACAAGCTTTTACTGTATTTTATTACATTTTAGGAAGGCCAAGCAAGTAACATGGTGTAATGTTACCTTGCATAGTACCTCTTGGTACCAAGGGAACGTATGGAAATCATTCCCATCAGTAAAGCACCTCAAGAGAGGACCGAGAAAAGTGAGATAGAAAGGAGTTTTGTTTGTGCTAACCTAAATCATCAACTATAAAAAGTTAAAACACTCCTCTCCTCCCTCACATCATACTTAAAATAGCAAAAATGTTTTTCTCAGAACAATTTTTATAAATATAAATAAAAATAAGGAGAAACAGGATCCATAAAGTGACTTTGCTAATGCAAATTATGGGACAAATTTGGACAAACTCAATGTAAAGAACGGATTAAAACACGAATTTAAAATACACTAAAGTATCCCACAAATCACTTTCCCCAATAAATGCATCTTCAAAGAAAAGCTTTTGTCTCAGCCAGAACAACCTCAAAGAATCACTAATACAATACAAAATAAAGGAGTAAATATTTCCAAATTATTTACTGAGGTTTCTTCAAGCGTCAGACTTTCAGTTTAAACTAATTTATGGGTTAAAAAAAAATTACAGAAAAATATTAAAAACTTTTCATTGTTCTATATACTAATTTAGAGGTCATGAGGATTTATTTTTATTCCTTTTAATGATGCAAGGCACTTTTCCTTTTTGGGCTTCATTTAGAAAAAAAATAGTGCTACATTGGTTTATTATATTCTATTTAGAACCATTTGGACAAAGAAAAACAGGCTAAGCAACACTAAAAGGAACAAACATATTTGGCTTTTAAGAAATGCAAAAAGGAAAGTCACTTGAAAATCTAAAACTCTCCGTGTTTTTGAGCATCTGGTATTATAAAGCAAAGCATCTTTTGTTCATTAAACTTTTTTTTCTATAGACTAAACAAATTAGGAAGGTAATAGGAAAGGAAGCAATACTTGGATCATATTAAAGTAAGGATAGTTGACTAATGTCATGATTTAAAGGTTAGTGATAAGTGATCAAGAAGTTTAAAAAAAAGAAAAGGGTAATCAAGCTATTTAATTATCCTAAAAAAGAAATGTGACAGGTTCCTGCATTTGTTAATGTTTCTGTAAGAGGCTCCAACATAAAATTGAACTGTAAAATTATTTTTTAATTGTAATATATAGAACACAAAATGAATTTTTAGCAAACTTTAGGAAATTCTTTAGTTATAAATTACCCAGATTTATAAACAAATCCCCTAACTTGCATTTTGTTTAAAGTAGTAACTTTATATCGTACAAATTAATTTCAAGTATGAAAAGTGCATTATTGCAATAATACCTCTTTGCAAGTCCAAAATTCTTAGTTTATAATAAAACTGTAAAATGTTAAAAAGAAAGAAAGAAAGAAAGTAAAGGAGTAAAACCATCAGTGCCATCTATTGCAGGAATCCAACATCTTAAAATGTTGCTTAACAAGTTGTAGAGAAACACATCTGGAAGCAACATATAATTGAAAAGAAAGTACTTGTGTTTTTACCATTTTACATTATTATTGTCTCTAGTGTTTTCTCCTTCCCAAATAGAAATTGACATCCTCTATGTTGCTCTTGAGTTAGCCATTCTGTGCAGTCGCCACTTGCATGCTTCCAAAATCATCTTCTTCTTCATGTGTTCTCTTCAGACTGCCTAAAATTTATTGCACGAACATAACATATAATGGGAACTTAAATACATTTATTTGTTAGAAATGTCACACCTAATAAGTTTCATTTTTAATGACGTGTCGCCATGTATATGCACTAAGAATATTCCATGACTGAACTTTCATCAAACTTGAGTAAATTCTCGTTATGAATTACGCAGATAATTTTCTATCTTCATAACAGGATATATTTTCCTTCTTGAGAATTAAGTGTGTTTTAGGTATTGTAAATGATAAACATTCATTTTTAAAATAGTTTGAAAATAAAAGTTTTAGAGATAATGGTAAATAAATAATTGGTTATCAAGTTTATATTTTTTAGGCACCATAATCATGTGACTTAGGACATAAAATAATTTTATATTTGTACAATATTACTTTGTAGATATAATTATCCTTGCTTTCATAGATGCTGAAAATATTTTTCTACTGAAGCTGTGGTTTTTATTACCAACAAGTCTAGAATTGGGAGAAAGGATGGCATGCAGCCGATATTTTCTTTTATCTATTCTTCACATCAGTCTGCTACTACAGAAATTTCCCAAGAATGAAAGCTGTCCCTGTATGCCCAATAAGGTGTAATAAAAAAATTTGAATCTCCATGGAGGAAAACTTCAGGGAACAATAACTGGTAAAGTGGGTGCTGTATTATATGCCTAACAATGGCATGGCCTTAAACTTAAGTTTTAATGGCTATGCTAAATCAGAGTAATGTTAATTCAGAGGGCAGATTCCAACATGAAACTAATGTTTCAAATAAGGATAGAAATCAAATAAGGATAGAAATATAAATCAAGACCTTTGAATAAAGAAGAAAATATGCTAGACATAGGGCTAAATACCACTGCTGTAACTGAGTTTCAGATGAGGTGCTGCACTTGCCTTCTACTAAGGGAGGTTAAGGTACAAATAACTAATGCAAGGCAGAAAAGTAGGGAGCACAGATAAAGGAGTTTCAAATGATGGGACTGGAGGAAGAGTAAGTTAATCATTGTGCTTTCTTGAGATGACATGTAACCAAGTTTGTAGGAACAGAGAGACTGAATGTGATGCTTTCTAGGGGGGAAAAAGACACAAAGGAAACCATCGTGGAGTGCATATATAATAAAGAGAAACAGTGAGGCCCTGGCCAGATAGCTCAGTTGGTTTGAGCATCGTCCCAATACGCCAAGGTTGCAGGTTCAATCCCTGGTCAGGGCACATACAAGAAACAATAATGAATGCATAAACAAGTGGAACAACAAATTGATGTTACTCTCTCTCTCTCTCTCTAAAAATAAGAAAGAAAAAAAAAAAGAGTTAATGACAACTAGGACAGTTGCGCCTGAAGGATGAATATGTAACATCACAACAGGCTGTGCAATATAGTGAAGACAGTGCTTGCTGGACTTGTGGTTCAGATCACCAGTTCTCAATTTCCAGCCCAATAAGCAGTAGGTATGTAACCTGTTCTTCCTATCATATAAGGCCGCTGGTTCCAATGAAAATAGAATGAACTTTGGGAGAGAAAAACCACAGATAAATAAATTCCATGAGTGCTCCAGTCAAGAAAACAAGAAGAGGGCAAACAAGGGTAACAAGATCTTGGAGAAGGAAGGTAAAAGTTAAAAGATTTTCAGTGTATTTGAATCATTAACTTTGAAAATGGGGAAGAGGGTTCTGAAAAAGGGAAGGAAGGGAGAAAGGACTGAATATCCATGGCAAGAGAAAAACTGAGGTAGCTGACATTAATCACTCTAACTGGAAACATATTTTCATTTATTAACTATCATAACTATCATTCATTCTATTTCTTTTTCTTTTTCTTTCCTCACCAGAGGACATGTTTGCATTTATCTTCAGATAGAGCGGGAGGGAGAGAGGGGGAAAGAGAGGGAGAGAAACATCGATGAGAGAGAGTCACATCTCAGAGAGACACATCGACTGGCCACCACCTGCATGACCCCAGCCGGGGCGGGGACAAACTGCAACTGAGGCACGTGCCCTTAGTGGGAACCGAACCCGAGACTCTCTGGTCCACAGGCCGACACTCTAACCGCTGAGCCAAACCGGCCAGGGCTCATTCTCTTTCTTTTTGTTGTTGTTAATCCTCACCAGAGGATAGTTTTTCACTGATTTTTAGAGACAGTGGAAGGGAAGGAGAGAGAGCAAGTGAAAGAAACATCAATGTGAGAGCGCTACATCAATTGGTTGACTCCCACATGACCCTGACTGGGGCTGGGGATCAAATGTGCAACCCAGGTATGTGCCCTTGACTGGGAATCAAACCTGCAACCCTTAGGTCCCCAGGTGGACACTCTAACCACTAAGCCAAACCAGCCAGGGCTCATTTATTCTTAATATGATCACCTCTTCTACAGATTCCTCTTGTTTTTTAATTGATTTTTTAGAGAGAGAGAAACACTGATGTGAGGGAGAAACATCAATTGGCTGCCTCCTGCACTCCCTCCACTGGGGATAGAGCCTACAACCCAGGCATGTGCCCTGATTGGGAATCAAACCAGGACCTCTCAGTCCATGGGACGACGCTCACGGGCACTTCTTATTATTTTAATCTAAGTAGCAACACAGATACACTACTTAGAGACTTAAAACTAAACCAAGTAGAAATTTGATCTTTCAACCAGCATACACCAATTAACTCTGTAGTGATATGCACACAGCTGATAATACACATTTATTCATCATAAAATTCAATTTTGAAATTATCGTTTTCCTAAACAATTTAAATTGTTCAGTGTAACTTGTAACAAGCAAAATATACTTATTTTCTACCTTTCATACTGTCATCTTTCTTCCCACAACTTTCTCAAAACTGAAAAAATCCTTACCTGTGGTACCAGAATGGACAGATAATGACCTTTCTATCTGGAGTGGTGACATCATCTGTATTGTTAATTTTGCTAGGTAGATGGCTTCATATTCCTAAAAAAAAAATTTTAATTAACTTCAACATACATTTAAATTCTTGGATACCCAAAATAGTGGTTGACGTATACATTATTGGTATTCTTAGTTTATACCGAAAAATTTGGTACCATATTGTTGTAAGAGAAATGCAGGCTTAAAATTCTTTTATCATAATTTCACATTTGCTAAGAGAATATAAATCAAGGCATGCCAATAGCTTGCACTAGGGTGTCGCACACTGAACTGCCAGTCAGTATGTGTTGGGGCATTATGATAGTAAGTATGATACTTTCACCACTATTACTTATTGTTCTGATAGAATGAAAAGTCAATGAGAAAGCAGTAAGAGAACAATTAGAAAAGTGGCAAAATTATCATAATTTGAAGATGAGATGAAAAGATAATCAACTAGAAAAATTTTTTGGAATCAATAAGAATTTAATAAGGTTGCCAACTGAAAACTTAATAAAAACCAGTAGCTTTCCTATATACAAATAACGAAATACAAAATGTACTGGAAGAAGCAACAATTTCACTTATAATGGGAACAAAAAAATACCTGGAATAAATTTCATAAGAAACACATATATTCTGTGCAGAGAAAACTTTAAAACACTAAAGAATATAGAAGTTGATTTGAATAATTGGAATATATTCTTAGAGTTGGAGACTAAAAATTTAAAGGTGACATTTCTTTCTTAACTCTGAATGTAGGGATAGTATTATTAAAAATAACTATAAAACTTCTTCCAGTAAAGTTAACACCACAATATAAATGTATGGCCCTGCCAGGAAAATTCTAGAAAGAACAATGAGGGAATCTGGAACCATACTATAAACTGTCTATATAATATTACAGTATTTAAAATTGTTTGATACAGATGCAGCAATAAGATCAATGAAACAGATCAGAATTTGCTGTATAATAAAAATGGTATTTCAAATCAGTTGGCTAAAGATAGATGTGCTTCATATGCAGAACTCTTACAAACCAATGAGAAAAGACCTACAACCTGTATGAAAAATGGGCAAACCATAATGAGTTGCCACTTTTACCACTGTTATGACAATAACCAAAAAGTTTATTAAAATACTTTTGATTATTGGTATTGACTGGAGTATTGTTTTTTGGTGGTGTTAAGTTTACACTATTTCAGCCTTTTTAGAGTCAATTTGCCATCACATTTCAAATGCTCTCTAGCCCAGCAATTCCACTTTGATCAGTTATCTTATAGGTATATTCACACGTGTAAACAGAGCTGCACCTATTCTTTCCAATATTGTTTGTAATCATGAAAGGCTAGAAACAATCTAAAGGCCCATGTATAAGGGACTGGTCATATAAAATTGTTATATATGTACATATATATATATGAAAATATTTTGCAGCCCTGGCCGGTTTGGCCCAGTGGTTAGAGCGTTGACCTGCAGACCAATGAGTCATGGGTTCAATTCCGGCCAAGAGCACGACGAACCTCGGTTGCGGTTCGTCCCTGGCCCAGGTTGGGGTCGTGTGGGAGGCAACCAGTCGATGTGTCCCTCTCACATGGATGTTTCTCTCTCTCTCTCTCCCTCCCTCCCACTCTATCTGAAGATAAATAGAAAAATGTCCTCGGTTGAGGATTGAAAAAAAAAAAATTTTGCAGGCAGAGCTATGCATGCTGTTTATACTATTAAGGAGATTTATTTTTCATTGTGTTCTCCTTAGGTATTGTTGAATTTTACATTTTTAAGCGTAAGTGTATATTATTTTTTCAAACACAGAAATCAGTTTAAAAAGAGATATTTTTATACAACAATGTTGAAAGGCAAAGAAACTTACACATTATAATTAGTTTTGTGTTCTATAATTATAAAGACGGAATAAAAAACATTTTACACAAACAAGGTGAAGATAGAGATACCACTGTTTCTCTTTTAAATGAAGTAAAAGAAAAAAAGACTCATAGACATGGACAACAGTATAGAGACTACCAGAGGGAAAGGAGGGGATAAATGGTGATGGAAGGAGATTTGACTTGGGGATGGTAAACACACAATACAATGTCCAGATGATGTACTGTAGAACTGTATACCTGAAACATGTATAATTTCATTAACCAATGTTACCCCAATAAATTCAATTAAAAAACTATAAAAAAATAAAAATAAAAATAACAAAATTATTCGTTTAAAAAAATGAAGTAAAGTCTGGGGGTAAAAGAAGTAACATCTGTAACAAAAATAAATTAATAAAAATTGGAGGAAAAAAATGAAGTAAAATTTTAAAGTAAATTGAAAACAAAACTGAGTTAAAATTTAAAGTATGGTAACTAAGACAACGTATATTGTAATGCACTTGATGTCTAAATTTGAGATTTATTCCTGCATAAGTGAATGGAATCAGCCAGAGCACATTCTTCAACCTATGCTTTTCTATCTTGGAAAAAATTAAACTAGTCTAATAAGATAATTATCTTATCGTTTTTAGTACACCTTCCAGGCACCAACAAAATCTGAAATGTGGAAAAGATAAAGCATATAAAAATTAATTAATTAATTTATTTATTTATTATCCTCACCTGAGGACATTTTGTTTGCATTTATCTTGAGATAGAGCGGGAGGGAGAGAGGTAGGAACAGAGAGAGAGAAACATCGATGCGAGAGAGACATATTGAGTGGTTGCCACCCACACAATCCCAACCAGGGCCGGGGACAAACTGTAACCGCGGTACGTGCCCTTAGCAGGACCCGAACCCGGGCCTCTCTGGTCTGTGGGCCGAGGCTCTAACCACTGAGCCAAACTGGCCAGGGCAAGCATATAAAAATTTTAAAGTTGTATGTTGTATACTTAGATTCAAAACTCAGTGTGGGTGACCAAAGTGGAGGAAAAAACTGAAGAAATTTCTAGCGAATTATTTTACCTTATATTTAACATGTGTCTTTAATCTTTTTTTCTGGTAATGGCAGCTTTTTTACCCCTTTAAATATGTCTTTATCGATTTTTTAGAGAGAGAGGAAGGAAGAGAGAGAGAAATATCAATCAGCTGCCTCCTGCACGCCCCGATCTGGGGATCGAGCCCACAACCTGGACATGTGCCCTGACCAGGAATCAAACCAGGACCTCTCAGTTCAAGGGACGATGCTTAATCTACTGAGTCACACCAGCCAGGCTTAGTAATGGCAGCTTTTAAGAAAATTCTTTTGGGCATATTACCTAAAGCAATATACAGATTTAATGCAATCCCCATCAAAATCCCACTGTCATTTTTAAAGAAATAGAACAAAAAAATCATCAGATTATACAGAACCACAAAAAAAACCCAAATAGCCAAAGCAATACTGAGAAAAAAAAATGAAGCCGGAGGAATCACACTACCTGACTTCTAATTATACTAAAGAGCTACGATAATCAAAATAGCATGGCATTGGCAGAAAAACAGACACACAAACCAATGGAACAGAACTGAGACCCCAGAAATAAAACCACATGTATATAGGCAAATAATTTTTGACAAAGGAGCCAAAAACACACAATGGAGAAAAGAAAGCCTCTTCAATACATAGGTCTGGGAAAATCGGAAAACCACATGCAAAAGTATGAAACTGGAGCCCAGCCGGTGTGCCTCACTGGTTGAGTGTCAACCCATGTACCAAGAGGTTGCTGGTTCGATTCCAGGTTGTGGGCCCAATCCCCAGCGGGGAGCATGCAGGAGGCGGCTAATCGATGTTCTCTCTCATCGATGTTTCTATCTCTCTCCTTCTTCCTTCCTCTCTCTCTAAAATCAATAAAGGAAAAAAAAATTCCAAAAAAAGTAAGAATGAAACTAGATTACAGTTTGTCCCCTTGTACATAAATTAATTCCAAATGGATCAAAGACCTAAATATAAGATCTGAAACAATAAATTATATAGAAGAAAACACAGGTACTTAACTTATGGACCTTGGTCATAGAGAACGTTTTATGAATTTGACCCCAAAGGCAAGGGAAGTAAAGGCAAAAATAAATGAATAGTGTGGTACTCTAATCCTCCCACAACCACATCAAAATTACAACGAAATTACAGAAAACCACCAATCAGAACTGCCTGAAAACTAGCTGAATGGATGTCCTACAACTAAGGATTTAAAGAAGCCACACTGAGACTGGTAGGTAGGGCAGAGATGCAGAACAGGTTGGTCCCACACCCAAGTGTGGCAGTTTAAAATCAGGAGTGATATCTCTACTGAGGAGATAACCCCTGAGGAGTGAGGGGTCTCAGCCCCACACTAGGTCCCAAAACCCAGGGTTCCGGTGCCAGGAAGCTACGTCTCCATAACTTCTGTCTGTAAAAACCAGCAGGGATTGTGACTGAGTGAGACAGATAGCTTCTGGAGTTCCAGGCAGTTCCTCTTAAAGGGTTCACACAGAAACTTACTTGGACTCATTTCCTCTGAGCTCCAGCACTGAGGCAGCAGCGTGAAACCAGAGACATATGCAGAGGAACTGAATTGTCTGGCATCAGGGTGAGGGCTAGAGGGGCAGTTTTCTACCAGACAATAGCACTGGCAGAGGCCATTGTTCCTTTTCTGAGACCCCCCCCACCCCCACCCCCACCCCGAGCCGGCAGGCAGGCACCATATCTGAGTCTCTATCAACCCAGCTCACACTGTTTACCGTGCCCTGGTGATTGCCTGAGGCTCCTGCTCTACCCAAGCCATTTCTAGTGGCTTTTCCATACAACTGGCCTCTCTTGCTTCACACTTCAGACTTTCCTAAAATTTCTCAAACAAGCAGCATCTAGCCTCTGTGTACCCCCTACCTATTGGTAAGTGGCTCTAGGCCTGGCACTAGCAGCAGTTGGCTTTGGTTTGCAGCTTGGCCTCTCCTGGGCACCTCTAAGCCCAACATCTGCAGATGGCTCAGTAACTCATGCCAGGTGGATGCAGGCAGGGCACAGGCAGTGGCTGACCTTGCACCTCCCAGGAGGTCCCAGAGCCAGGACAGCTTGAGACCACACAAGATTACAACCCTAACACCTCCATGAGCAACACACTCAAGGAGTGGACTTGGTGAGCACCATAGCTCCAATGAAGCAAGTTCTGCTCCACAGGGTCAACTCCTGCACAGCAGCTCCTCTGCTGTAGTCGCAGCCAGTTACCACAGCTGAACGGGCTGGGGGTCAATCCCTCCCTGCGACACCAACAGCAATCAAGGCTCAACTACAACCAGACAGTGCACAGCCCACACAGGATTGTACCGGAGTGCCCAGCTTGGGTGACTGGGAAGGCTGTGCCACTGGGTCCTATAGTACACCTACTAAATAAGGCCACTCTACCAAAATCCAGGAGGTGTAGCAACTCTACCTAATACATGGAAACAAACAAAGGGAGGCTGCCAAAATGAAGAGACAAAGACTGGTCCCAAATGAAAGAACAGGAGAAATCTCCAGAAAAAGAACTGAATGACATGCAGGCCAACTACCAGATACAGAGTTCAAAACAATGGTTACAAGGATGATTAAGGAACTTAGAACTTCAACAGCATGAAAAAGAACATAAAGACCATATAAAAGAACGAGTCAGAAATGAAGGATACACTAACTGAAATGAAGAATAATTTATAAGGACTCAACAGTATAGATGAAGCCAAAATCAAATCAGCAATTTGGAATGTAAGGAAGCCCAAAACACCCAATCAGAACAGCAAAGAGAAAAAAGGATTTAAAAAAATGAAGATAATGTAAGGAGCCTCTGGGACAACTTCAAGCAAATCAACTTTCACATCATGGGGGTGCCAGAAGGAGAAGAGAGAGAGAGGAATAAATTGAAAACCTATTTGAAAAAATGACAGAAAACTTCCCTAATCTGGTGAAGGAAACAGACATACAAGTCCAGGATATTTGCAATCAACAGCTCCAACAAGGGATTAGTATCCAAAATATATAAAGAACTAATACAACTCAACACTAAACAAACAATCCAATAAAAAATGGGCAGAGGACCTGAAAATGCACTTCTCTCAGGAAGACATACAAACAGCCAACAGATATATGAAAAGATGTTCAACTTCATTAGCTATTAGGGAAATACAAATCAAAACTACAATGAGATACCATACCACCTCACACCTGTTAGAATGGCTATCATAAATAAGACAAGTAATAACAAATGTTGAAGAGGTTGTGCAGAAAAAGGAAATCTCATTCACTGCTGGTGGAAATGTAGATTGGTACAGCCACTATGGAAAACAGTGTGGAGGTTCCTCAAAAAATTAAGAATATAGCTACCATATGACCCAGCAATCCCTCTCCTGGGTATACACCTGAAAAACTGGAAAACATTTATTTGCAAAGATATATACACTCCTATGTTCACTGCAGTATTATTCACAGTGGCCAAGACATGAAGAAAACTAAGGCGTTCTTCAACAGAGGACTGGATAAAGAAGATATGGTACAACGGAATACTACCTAGCCATAAGAAAAGATGAAATACTGCCATTTGCAACAACATGGATGGACTCTGAAAATATTATGATAAGCGAAATATGTCAGTTAGAAAAAGCTAAGAACCATATGATTTCACTCATATGTGGGATATAAAAATGAAACTCATAGACACAGACAACAGTATGGTGGTTATCAGAGGGAAGGGAATAGGAGAGTGGGGGCAATAAAGGGGCAAAATATATGGTGACGGAAGATGGTTTGGGTGGTAAGCACACAGTGCAATATACAGATCATGTATCATAGAAATGTACACTTGAAACCCATATGATCCTATTAACCAATGTCACCCCAATAAATTTAATTTATAAAAAAGGCAAATTCTTTTAAGTAGAAATGCAAGCTTTAATAAAGAATCAAGTTAGATTACGGCAATTTTTAAGTATTTACAGTCGGCCCTCGTTTATCGCGGTTAATCAGTTTCAGACTACCGTGATAAATGAATTTCCGTGAAGTAGGATTCTTTATTTATATACAGTCGTCCCTCGCCACTTCGCACTTCGACTTTCGTGGCTTCACTCTGATAGAGTGATGACTGTACAAAGTAAATTCTACACCTAAATTACATTGACATGAGATTTTAATTATCATACTTTCTGACTGCCTTAAAGGAGAAAAGAGAAGTTACCTGAAGTTGATGGACAAATCCAGCATTAGGATTAATACAAAATCTTCTTTCTTGAACATAAGCAAATGCATCTCTGAAAACAGAAAAAGAAAATTAAAGTGATATTATTAGTTCATGAATTAATCTTAATTTTTCCAGAATGCATCTACAATAGAAACATATCTAAATATTTACCTAAAATAGGAAATCATGATCATATAGCTTGTACTCCAGAGCGGTAGTGAGTTATAATGGAAATAGAAACAGAATGGTCAGACTAATCACAATAAAATGGGATTACAATACCTATCTTGGAAGGCTATTGTGAAGATGGGAGATAATAAGTACAAAGTACCTTGTATAGCATCTCTCACATAGTATATGCTCAAAATATTATAACTGATCAAATGAGAAGTATATCTACTTCCTTGTGTTGTTATGAGGCTTAAGTGAGATAAAAATGCCTAGAATAATAAGTACCTGGAACATAGCAGAGACCCAATAAAAGGAAGTGACTTTTACTATTAATATTATTACTAACAAGATACCAAATAATAAAGAGAAAAAAGAAAATAAAGTCTCCCAATGCTTATCTTTTTCAACTAAACAAACAAATTATTTGTATTCAAATAATATTCCTTTAAGAACTGATACTCCTAAGCAACCTTTTCCAATATAATTTAAACACAAAGGATACGAAAAAAACTAATGAAGCATTTGAATGTTTCTATGTGTCAGGCATGTGGATCCAATGCTGAACATAGCTCAAATGGACAGAGTAATGGGGAACATGGTATAAAGATGGGTGCATGTCATGCAAGTTTCATTGGCCATGTTAAGTTATTGAGGATCAGAAACCTTTAAGAGCTTATTGGGGTAAGGTGATTACACGATCAGATCAGATTCATCTTTTGAAAAGATCATTCCGACTGTAGTATAGAGAATGAGACAGACTGGAGCAAAGAATACAGGAGATTACTAAGAAGGTTTCTATTGGAAGACACAACTGGAGCTTGGATTAGGGGGATTAAATGATGAAGAGAAAGATACACTAATATTCAATGTATATTTTAGGACATAAAACAGACAAGATTGGGTAATGGATCCGTTTGGGAGATGGGGAGTAAAAGAGAAGGAGGTGTCAATGATTACAAGATTTCTAACTTGTACAACAAGACACAATTAGAAAGGAAACACTGTACACTGGCCAGGTTTTTGGTTTGGGGCAAGCAGCTCATGACCCCTCCTCTCTCCTTTTTATCTTTGCATATGCATGAAAAAGATGATTTTGGATAAGAAAGACTATAATGGATAATGAATAGAAGCTAAAACAATTTCTAGGTAACTTTTTTTTATTTATTTTTTTTGCATTTATCTTCAGATAGAGTGAGAGGGAGAGAGGAAGGAAGAGAGAGAGAGAGAGAGAAACATCGACGTGAAAGGGACACATCGAGTGGCTGCCACCCGCACGACCAACCAGGGCCGGGGACAAACTGCAACCGAGGTATGTGCCCTTAGCGGAAACCGAACCCAGGACTCTCCGGTCTGCAGGCCGACGCTCTAACCACTGAGCCAAACCGGCCAGGGCTCTAGGTAATTTTTAATCCAACTACTGTTAAAGGAAAACATAATAAATTAGGCTTTTTTTTGTTTTATCCTCACCCGAGGACATTTTTGCATGTATCTTCAGATAGAGCGGGAGGGAGAGAGGGAGGAAGAGAGAGAGAGAAACATCTATGTGAGAGAGATACATCCAGTGGTTGCCACCCATATGATCCCAACTGGGACCGTGGACAAACTGCAACCAAGGTACGTGCCCTTAGTAGGAACCGAACCTAGGACTCTCCGGTCCGTGGGCCAACGCTCTAACCACTAAGCCAAACCGGCCAGGGCATAAATTAGGCTTTTAAACAAAGAAAGCAGTAATATCTGTGTCTAGGAATTTTTAAACTCAGACTAACCCATTCCCTAGCAGTAAGTAGTTTTCCATGGATTATTCTAACTATAACTACCATAGCTTCTTAAAATAACAACAGCACTAGCTCCATAAAACCAGAACAAAATTTAGCTTAAGTAGATAATGTAGATAAGCTACAAAGGTTAAGAAACCAAGTAAGCATGGAGTACTAGGGCCTGCCTAATCAAACATGACTAGATAACAAAATCAAAGGAATAGTAAAACTTCAAACTCCCAACATCTCCATTAAGCTCCATTTTAATAAGAATTTAAATTGTGGCTAGGTTTCAGAGTACTTTCTTACCTGTACTTCATTCCAAATGTTTCCATAATGTATGCAATAACAAAGGCAGCACTGAAGAGGGGGAAAAAATTTTAGAAAAAAACAGAAAACACAACTCATTAATTAAATGCTAGAGAAAAAAAAAAGATTATATTTAAATTCATACCTCCTGGAGATCCCTGCATTTCCATGAACAAGAACTTTTCCTGAAAAACAAGAAATAGTTATTCTGATAGAAAAATACCTGATTCAACAGCTAAAATATATTGAAACCATGTACCTATCATACCATATTAAAATAAATATTTTCTTAAACACTTTATATATACCAGTTATTTATTAATATTCAAATATTTACAATTTATTTACACTAACTGTGTAGAGAATACAACAGACTTTTAGGTTAAAGAGATTTAAAGCTGACCCAGAATTTAAAAATAGCCCTACAGGGATATTTAAGAAAGCATATCCAAACAAAACAGGAAATCAAGAAACACAAACTTGGGAATAGTCCATTATATATAATTACAACTTCCATACCCTGAATTTAAAATGAATACTAACTAAAAAATTAATTAAACAAATAATCTCCTAAAAATAAACATTAGCTAAGTAAATATTACTTACCTCCAGTTTGTAAGCTCCCATCAATAAATTCTTTAGTCTGAAGGCAAAGACAATGTGTTATAATAAAACACGTGGATTAACATAAACATAAAATACACAGTGAAACAAAATATATTGAAAATAATTTATTGCTAATTTATATGAATAAAATTACATTAATTCAAGAATTTTCAAAATGCTACAAATACAATTTCAAGTTTAAAAATTATATAGGGTACTAAAATTTAATTTTAATAAATTCAAAGTTTGATTTCTCAAATTTAAAAAATATATACAATCCCACCAGTTTCAGTCATAACAGAAGTAAAAGTTTTAGAACCACAATTAAGAGGCCAAACCATGAAAAATTTTTAAATGATATTAAAATATTGATACCTACCATGGGAAAAAAACGTATAATATTTTCAACTGGATTATCTGCAATATCCAAGACTAAGTATCTGAAAATAGAATATTTGTGATAAGCACACTTTCAGATAAAACTTTATGTATTAAAAAACTAACTTTGAAAATTGCTAGACAACCACGAAAAGAATGCAAAACAACATTCAAAGTATCATATTCCCAAGAAGTAGACCATAGACTTTATATTACTTGAAGCATACATAGCATTTAAAGCCTTAAAAAACATATGTGAACATTGCTCTGATATGTTAGTATACAAAAATCTATCTGGTTAAAACAGAAAAATCACAAGTAAGAAAAGACCTTTGTTAGGATCAGAGTGGACCTAGAAAATAAAGACAAAAAGTGCCTGTATTCATTATTGTTATTCTATTTTTATCACTTCCCTAGGACTAGAAGATTCTTCTCTGAATGGTCCTGTAATCCACCCCTCCTTACAACCCTACAGAGAACAATTCAGAAGAAGCCTAAAGTCTGACAGGGAAGGAGCTAATCAAAATAGAAGGCAGTTTGATGGAGCCACAAGTCAAACATTCACTGTTTGAACTAACCATCAGTAGAACAAAAAGGTCAAGAGATCACCTGTCCTGAAATTTTATGCTTTGGAAACATTTAAAATTAGACATAATTAATATGCTAGGCTTTTTTATTTTGTGAAAAACTTCCATTTCTAAATTATCCAAGATAACCTATTTACTAACACAGTTATAAATAAGTTATGAAATTAATTTTTAAAAATGTTTTTATTGCTTTTTTAGAGAGAGGGAGAGAAACACCTATGTGAGAGAGAAACTTCGATCGGCTGCCTCCTGCACACCCCCTACTGGGGATCGAGCCCACAACCTGGGCATGTACCCTGACTGAGTATAGAATTGGGACCTCTTAGTCCAAGGGGAAGACTCTCAGTCCACTAAGCCACACTGGCTGGGCATAAAATTAATTTTTAAAGTCAAAATTGTTTTAAAAATCAGTTCTCTATAATGATCATTTAGGTGATAACATTAATAAATTCAGGGCTTATCAGAGGAAGCTGAAGCTCAGGATCCAAGGATAATCCAATGTAAAAACCATAAGGATTCCGACAACAACAGTATCTTAAAATGATTGGGTAGACCTGTTATATAAAACATTGCTTCAGGGGTAAAAAAAGTTAATTCAGAGTCAAACTAAAATATTTACTGCATGCCACTTTGAATGTTAAAAACTACTAGTAAAACTATTGATTTATAAGCCAATACTTAAGTTCAAGGAGAAAGCGGTTCTTCCATTAAGATAAAGAACCGGCTCTGGGTACTAAAAACAAATGTATAGTACGGCATTTTTAAATGTAACACTTTCATTTTCTTTAATATATATGCCTAATGCTTTGTATGTATTTTTAAACACAATGAGAGTATATATGGTTCTGCACCTTGATTTTTCTTTTAATAAATCTTAGAGATTATTTCATATCAATACACACAGAAATATTTCATTCCTTTTCATGGTTATAGTATTCTATTGTATATTTACACAATATATTTTACAATGTCTTGTACTGATGGACATTCAGGTCACTAATTTTTACAAACAATAAAGCAGAGCATTAAAGTATTTTGCCCTGGCCGGTTTGGCTCAGCGGTTAGAGCATCGGCCTGCGGACCAGAGAGTCCCAGGTTCGGTTCCCGCTAAGGGCACATACCTCGGTTGCAGTTTGTCCCTGGCCCTGGTTAGGGTTGTGTGGGTGGCAACCACTCGATGTGTCTCTCTCACGTCGATGTTTCTCTCTCTCTTCCTCCCTCTCTCCCTCCCACTCTATCTCAAGATAAAAATGCAAAAATGTCCTTAGGTGAGGATAAAAATATATATATTTTTAACATATATGCTTTTATATAGACACAGAATATCTCTAGAATGATATTCAAGGAAGAGTTTTTTTTTTATTTTTTTTTATTTCTCACTTGAGGATATTTTTCTACTTATTATCAGAGAGAGTGGGAGGGAGGGATAGAGAGAGACAGAGAAACATCGACGTGATAGAGCCACATCCACTGGTTGCTTCCCGCATGACCCAACCAGGGCTGGAGATGAACCGGCAACCGAGGTACGTGCCTTTCACTGGAATTGAACCCGCGACTCATTGGTCTGTGGGCCGATGCTCTAACCGCTGAGCCAAACTGGCCTGGACTAAAGGAAGAGTTTTAATAGCAGTTGCTTCCCAGGAGAGAAGCTAGGTGTCTGGGTTTAGAGAAGGAAAGAGACTTACTTTCATTATATACCTTTTTATACCACGTGTAATATACTCTTACTTTTAAAAATAAAGTTAAAATAAAGAACATTAAAAATCTTTAGATGTTCAATAGCACTCACTGTAAGATAAATGAGAAAGGCAAATTAAAATTACACAAAACACCATTTTTAATCCAAGAGATTTGGAATGTTTTATAATTCTGTCTTGCAGATACCAAAAAAATAGTCATTCTCATTACACTTCATAGTGGAAATGAAGACTGATCCAACTCACTCGAGGGCAATTTGCAATATTAAAATTTTAAATGCTCATATCCAGCAATTCCACTTCTACAAATTTATCCTATTGATATATTCACATATGAATTAAATGACATGTACAAGGATACTCACTATATGCTATATTAGCAAGTCTGGAAACAATCTAAAAGTCCAACAATAGGAGATGGATTGAATAAATTTTAGTGTAGTCATACCATGGATTACTGTGCAACTTGAAAAGAATACAGTCGTCCCTCGCAACTTCGGGCTTCGACTTTTGCGGCTTCTTCAAATATTATACTATATTTGAAAAACCCGCGATAGAGTGAAGCCGCGAAAGTCAAAGCGCGAAGTGGTGAGGGACGACTGTATATAAATAGAGAATCCTACTTCGTGGAAATTCATTGATCGCGGTAGAGTCTGGAACTGATTAACCACGATAAATGAGGGCCACTGTAACGCAGCTCTAAGAAATGATATGAAGCAACGCCCAAAAATATACAATTTAAAAAAAGCCAGTGTAAAAAACTAAAGTTTATCTGTAGGAATATGCTTATATATGTAATATTACTCTGGAAGGATACTCAAAAAGAAGTAACAATTGGAAGCCTTTAGGAGGGGGATTGAGTCTTTAGCAGTGGTTCTCAACCTGTGGGGGTCAAACGACCCTTTCACAGGGGTCGCCTAAGACCATCGGAAAACACATATTTCCGATGGTCTTAGGAACCCAGACACCGCTCCTCTATCCGTGTCCAGGCGGGTCCGCCCACATGCACATACACCCAATATACAACATGAGGAACTGTATTAAAGGGTCGCAGCATTAGGAAGGTTGAGAACCGCTGCTTTAGGGGATAGGAATCGGGAAACCTACTTTTCGGTATGCATTCTTTTGAACCTTTAGAATGCTGCATTATTTGCATGAATAACTTATTTAAACTATTTTAAAGGAAAATTTATTTTTAAATGATGTACTATACAACCCATCTCTATAAAATGGATGTGTACAGAAGTCTGATATAATAAAAATCAAATTGAATTAAAAACTACATTACAGCCCCGCCAGTGTGGCTCAGTGTGTTGAGCACCATCCCATGGACTGAGAGTTCTGGTTCAATTCCTGGTCAAGACAAAATGCCAGGGTTGTGGACTCGATCCCCAGTAGGGGGTGTGCAGGAGGCAGCCGATCAATGTTTCTCTCTCACATCGATTATTTCTCTCTCTCCCTTCCTCTCTCTCTAAAAAAATCAATAAAAACATATTTAAAAAAACTACATTACATGTCTGCTACATGTAACATTTCAATAAATCATAGCAATATTCTTACCTAAATAATTGTTGAAAGTTTGGTTTAATAAAGTTTGCTTCAATATTTTGTCTTATGCATATGATATGGGTTATTCCATGTTTCTGCAGTATAGGCAGCTATAAAAAAAAAAAGAGGCAAGGGAGAGAAATAGTTTAAAATATAAAACATCATCTTACTGTAACACAGATGTTTGAAAATACACAATTCAACATTAGAATTGATACAGCCGCATCTGAGCTTTACATAAAGGAGATTAAAGCTAATTTGAAAATAATATACCTGAAGTGATCATCCAGAGATTTCAATGATTCAAGACTAATACATTAAATGCCTTCAAATGGCTAATAGGATTATTTTATACCTATGATTTTAGAGCTTGATGGGAGCTTAAAGATAATTTATTTGGAAAACAATACTATGTAGTGGCTCAAAGCATAGGCTTTGGAATCAAGAGAGACCAAGTTTTATATCCCAGCACTGCTAATGACCTGAGCTCTGGGGCTCAGGTTTTTCATATGAAAATGAGGAAAACACTACCTATTCACTGAATGGATGTAAGAATTATATAAGATAATATATAAGGTGTTTAGCATAATGCCTTCAGCACATATCAAGTGTTTATTAAATAGTAGTTACATATATTGACTATATTTTTTCTTTAGAGGGGACTAAGACATAAATAGTTGTTCAACATCACTGACCTAGTTAATAAGAGCAGTACCAGAGCCCAAATCTCTAGGTTACTCCTGGCCTCTCCCAGTATACTTTTTGTACTACAAGCCAGAATTAACTTATATAATTTACAGAATCGAATGAAATCTTTCAGGGTTTTACAATTCTACTGAAGTTAAAAAAGGCAACTACAAATGATAGCTTCTTATATTCTGTGGTGCTTTTTTGGCTTGAATTATAGAGCAATTTAATACGAAAACTCTAGAAAAATATCAAATTTTTATTTGTAAGTCATTATAGGTTTCCGTGAATTTAAGGATGACATGTTATTTTAATAGCTAAAATGTAAATTCCATGAGAACAAGGACTTTGTTCACTGATTCATATTAAATATGTGTAACAGTGCCTGGAACATAGAGTAGTTGTTCAATTATGTGTTCAATAAATGAATGAACAATTCATGCTGGCATGAGGAATCAGAATTAATAATCTTGCGTTTTCTATGATACTTTCATTTTATAATCCTATATATTTAATCCCCACTTTCTACATTAAATAGTCCAAAACAGTAGTACTAATAATTCATGAAAGAAGTCAAAGGATAATTTATATTTGCTATGGACTGAATGTTGGTGTTCTCCTAAAATTCATATGTTGAAGCCCTAACTTCCAAGGTGATGGCATTGGGAGGTAGGTATTTGGAAAGTAATTAGACACCTCCTCTCAAGGTAGTTGGCTTAGATGAAGTCATGAGGGCAGAGCCCCTACGATGAAATTAGTGCTCTTATAAAAGGAAGAGACATTAGAGCTTCCTCTCTCTGTCATGTGAAGATACAGCAAGAAGGCAGCCTTTGGGAAGCTAGGAAGAGAAAACTCACCAAAACCTAAACTTGTTGGCAACCTGAACTCAGATTTCCCAGCCTCCAAAACTATGAGAAATAAATGTTTGTTGTTTAAGCCACCCAGTCTTTTATTATAGGCATCTAGCATTTTATTACAGTAGGCTGAGCTGATTAAGAAAACATGGTTTTCAAAAGTTTTAAATATTAATTTTTGCAGCAAATTTTCCTATGTCTAGCAGAGATTAGAGTTCAGTTCTTTCTTTGTATTCCCTAAGTATGTCCTGAGTAAGGGGAAGGGAGGTAAGCATTTGGTAGGATTAATAATTATGCCCTGGCCAGTTTGGCTCAGTGGTTAGAGCGTTGGCCTGCGGTCCAGAGAGACCCAGGTTCGGTTCCTGCTAGGGGCACGTGCCTCGGTTGCAATTTGTCCCCGGCCCTGGTTGGTCATGCGGGAGGCAGCCACTCAATGTGTCCCTTTCACGTCGATGTTTCTCTCTCTCTCTCTTTTCCTCTCTCTCCCTCCCACTCTATCTGAACAAAAAATGGAAAAATGTCCTCGGGTAAGGATAAAAAATAATAATAATAATTAATCAGTGTTCCATATTCACATTTAACCAACCTCCAAAATGAATTCAACATTCATTCCTTTGTTCACACTTGATCTATGACAATATGAAGAAGTTTTAATATCTATTAATGTGAGGAACTATAAGATAACATATATAATTGTGGACTAAAACAATTTGAAAGTATATTAGATTATTAATAAATATAAACAAACCTTATCAAAATAGAATCCACATGCAATAGCAAAGAGATTACTTTTTACTGTTTAATAGATTTAATAATATAAAGCAAATTATGATCTCATCATACCTACAAACAATAGAAAAGTTTTACAAAAGAAATAGTTTACTAGTTACAAAGAGCCTTAATTTGTCCTTTTTATTAAAACTGCATTTGAATGTAATAAATGGTAGGTTTAAATAATGAATCTTAGAAAAGGAGTTTATTCCCTAACATTTCTCTATTTCCATTACAACTTTTTGTTTGTTTTTTTTTAATCCTCACCCGAGGACATTTTTGCATTTATCTTCAGATAGAGCGAGAGGGAGAGAGGGAGGAAGAGAGAGAGAGAAACATCGATGTGAGAGAGACACATCAAGTGGTTGCCACCCACATGACCCCAACCGGGGCCAGGGACAAACTGCAACCGAGGTACATGCCCTTAGCAGGAACCGAACCCGGGTCTCTCTGGACCATGGGCCAACACTCTAACAGCTGAGCCAAACCGGCCAGGGCAACTTTTTGTTTTGTTGTTGTTACATTATTTTGGAATAATGGTATAAAAAGAAATATGGGTGACTTGGGGTGGGAAACAATCAAATTTGCCATACAAGCTTTTCCTCAGTCTAATAAGACCATGGTGACATTGAGAGGGAAAAGATTTTGAAGAGAATGATCTGTAAACAAATACTTGTTATTTAATATGACAGATGGTATAATATGTACAGTGGGAATACAAAAAGCAAACAATCTAAAACCATCTTGCCTGGCCGGCGTGGCTCAGTGGATTGAGCATCGTCCCATGGACTGTGAGGTCCTGGTTCGATTCCTGGTCAGGGCACACACCCGGGTTGTGGGCTCGATCTCCAGTGGGGGGAGGGAGGGGAAAGACGTGCAGGAGACAGCTGATTGATGTTTCTCTCTCACATCGATGTTTCTATCCCTCTCTTCCTCTCTCTCTAATAAAAATCAATAAAAACATATTTAAAAAAAAAAAACCATCTTGGAGGCCAGTAATTTGTGAATACTACATTATTTGGGCAATAACTTTATGTTTGTCTTTTACAAAGTAAGTCCCATTTAAGTCTATAGTTGTCTACCCTATCCTTTCCAACGTGGTGGTAGGCCACCAAAATGACTAGGATGCCTCAATGGTCAAAAAGCCTTCCAGTTTCAAAAGGAATGACTCTAAAAAACTGCAAATCACCCAAAATTCACAAATACATCAAATTATATCATGAAAGTTTAAAATTCTAACATTTTTACAAAACCTACTGTAGGTAGATATACGTAAAAATACTGACTTCTAAATAGGCAGAGTTTGGGGGATAACATTTGTGATACAATGTTTTACATTCTAATTCAAACATAATTAGTAGAACTGTCATAATTCATAGGGCTGAATCCTCTAGGAAGTGGCAACAATATTGCTACATATATTAAAATGAGATCTATATTCTCAATTGTGTAACTGAAGAAATCAATTTCAGTTTGACTATATAAGACATTTTTTATATACAGTGTAATACTTTATAACCTGGAGCATCTAGACCTCTAAAGTCTGGAAAAACAAAAATAAGATTTGAGTCACTTTAATCAAAATGAGTGTGTGTGCATGCACTCACAGACACACAACACAAAAACACACACCCTTGATAAGGTTAACTAAAACATCCTTATTTTGGGCTTTATATTTTAGAAGGTAAATAAATAATTAAATAAAGGTCCATTATTTGGTAAATCTTTCAAACACATGGATTTCATGAGAAAAATAAAATATAAAAACTCATTTGTGATTTGTGGTGAAACACTTGAGAATCACTGGCCCAGTAAAATTTGGAAAGAGGTAGGTACTCCAGAGTAACAATTACTGTTAACATGCAATTACTTGTGAACTCCCCCTCAAATAAAACTTACTAAAAAAAAAAAAATTTAATCCAAAAAATTTGGTTAATAAAATCCCTTGATGAACCTAACTAAAGTTCATACCTTGCTTTTCATAGCAGAAGAATATGGGCCTAAAAACAATCCAGGTAAAATTTCCTAGAAAAAAAAAAAATTGAGATATTTACCATCAGCAATTTAAATGTATATAAAATATGTACCATAACAGTGGATTTGTGGAGTGTTTTCATAGTTATAATAATTTGCTAAAAAGCTTGTTGTTTAGGGAATATTTTCTAGCTACATTAAGCAAATGATTGGGAAGAGATACGCAGATGTGCTTTACATATCAAATGAGACATTCAAAATTCAAATGTGGTTCTGAATAATATATTCCAGATATCTGAACTTCCATAGTGCTTCTTTTCCCCAGTTTTATTGACAATAGAGCTTTTATAAGCAGTTTGGGTAGAATTAGTACATTGTATTGTTATCTTTTACATTAATAAAACACCTCTAATTTTACTTCTATTCTCTGCTATAATCTAGAAATAGGCATAAAGAAAATCTTCCCTTTGGAATTACACAAAACCTTATTCAGCCAAATCAAAAGAAGCACAAAGTAACAAAATATTAGAACTGTTATCTGTAGTTAATGACAGAAAAAAGTATAGCAAGTTTAAAAAGACCAACATCAAATGTTTGCTTACTGACAGTTTCAACAACTTAAATAATTACCTTCTATATGTTGGATTAAAATTTATTCTATGTGAATTCAATATAGAAAGCATTTAGTTGGGCTATATCATACCCAAGATACTAATACGTACACTAGTTCAGTTCTATAGGATATCATATTTGTGTATAGGTCTGATTTCTTCTACCAGCTTCTTGTGGGCAGAAATAACATTTTACTCATCTTTGCATTCCCCATAGCATGAAGTAAAATGCCTCTTAGTACTCACATACTTTAAAATAATGGATTTTCACTAAGAAATAAAAGAAATAGATTTTTAGAAGTCAAAGGATTCCCAGGAACAGAAGACATTGCTTAATCCTAGGTCTAGCAGAGTTGACTAAAAATGGTGAGAAATGCAAAAGAAAAATGAACTGCTAGGAGAATTAGCTATCACTTAATTCATTCCACACTGGGAATTTTCAACTCAGTCTTCTGGAGGAGTTAGTTATGGAATTTGATTGGAAATCACTAATACACTATATTAGTATCTAGGGTATAATATAGTCTGACTGATAGCTTTCTATATATAGTCAACTCTCCTGAACTCACCTAAACTAGATGAACAAAGCAAACTGCTTTCAAAAGGAATAAAAATGTTGTACCCAATTTTTCAGATGTAGAAAAACAAAGTGACTCTATAAGCATGTACATATATTACTACGTCCATGGTCCTAATTTTTTAAAAAAGGCCCGGCCTGTGTGGCTCAGTGTTGTCCCATGGACTGAGAGGTCCCGGTTTGATTCCTGGTTAGGGCATGTGCCCAGGTTGCAGGCGCAATCCTCAGTAGGGGGTGTGCAGGAGGCAGCTGATAGATAAGTTTCTCTCCCTCTCCTCCTTCCTCTCTCTCTAAAAAATCAATGAAAACATATTTTTTTAAAAAGAAATGCAACAATTTAAATATGTTAATATTTACAAATACATAGTGATGAACCTACAGACCATGAGTCAACAGATGAGCCACAAAGAATTCAAATCCTTTGTAAAATTAGGTTAAGTTATTTAATGATAACAGTAATATGGGTTAGTTTAAATAAAAACAAAGACTGTCATACCTGCATCTCTCGTCTCATAGGGTAGGTCCACTCCTTAAAAATAGATAAAAACACAAGAATAAAAGTAAATAACATTAACAGTGTCACCCAATTATAAGTTAAAGATGTGACATTCAATTATGTGGTATTTTAAAAAACAGATTATACTTCAGGACTATTCTATAAAGCCTGGCTGGTGTGGCTCAGTGGTTGAGTGTCAACCCATGCACCAAGAGGTCACCGGTTTGATTCCCAGTCAGGGCACATGCCCAGGTTGTGGGCCAAATCCCCAGTGGGGGGTGTGCAGGAGGTGGCCAATCGATGTTCTCTCTCATCAATGTTTCCATCTCTCTCTCCTTCTTCCTTCTTCTCTTTCTAAAATCAATAAAGAAAAAAAAAATTTTTTAACAACAAAAAGTTATATAAAAATAGCTGATTCAAGTGGCTTCAAAATCAACTGAAAATTTAAGTGACAAGAAACAAGGTATTCTTTAAATAATTGGGCTTCCAAAATTATGATTATGTTACTTTAAACAATGGATGGAATAGTTCATGACTTATAAGAATAGATATTCCAAAAGTTTTTCCTCCAAATTATCCTCTAAATCAGATATTAAATATACTTTTTTTGTAACTCATGCCAACTCAAACCAAATGGCAGTAGATAGCTATAACAACGTGTGGAAAAAGATTATGGAAAAAAGAATGCTGTGATCAATAAGCAATATCTGCTATGGATGAAAGAAAAATGGTATGTGACAGATATTTGCCATCCCTGAGCTAAACTGCTAGATGCTTATCAACCAGGCTTTCCCATGTCTAACTGGGGCTTACGATTCTGACTAGTTCAATTACTTTAAAAGATACATTTCAAGAAAGCATAGATTTCATCCTGTCTTTTGAATGCAGGCCACAATAAAGAAGTTGGAAAATAATGCAAAATGCCAACAGCAAAAATACAAAATATTTTTAAAAATTTTTTTCCTTTATTGATTTTAGAGAGAGAGGCAGGGAAAGGGAGAGAGAGCTAGAAACATCGATGAGAGAGAACATAGATTGGCCGCCTCCTGCACGCCCCCCACCGGGGAACCAGGCCCCCAACCTGGGCATGTGCCCTGACTGGGAATCGAACTGGCAACCTCTTGGTGCGTGGGTTGACGCTCAACCACTGAGCCACACCAGCTGGGCAAAAGACAAAATATTTCAAAAGTTAGGAAAAGAAAAAGGAAGTTACTGCAAATTGACATGAAAAATCAAATATAACAGATAGCCCTAATCTGTAAATGGATTGCATTTGAAGTTTCTAACTTGGTTGCTTAAAATGCAGAATTATAAATAGTAATTAGGTTTCTAATGTTGAAACTGGAAGTGTTTTTTAAAAAACCTTTTATTTTGAAATAATTTTAGGATTACAAAAAAGTTGCGAAAAATCATACAAGAAATTCCCTTTACTCAGATTCCCCAAGTCAGAAAGCATTTTTAACACATAATGTAGAACTTTCATATACCTGTAATAGAAAGGGAGAATACTCCTAAAATGACGGTTAGCAGGCTTTTTTAAAAAAAATGAAACAGAAAATATATTTTAATTTTAATCTTGAAAATTGGTCCCACCAATGTAGTAGAAGTAGACTATAAATCCTGAGAAATTGTCTATGTAATGACAGTTAAAAAAAGGAACAAAAAAAAAGAGAGAACTCATGAATATGAACAACAATGTGATTATTGTGGGGGGTGGGGCGGGTATAGAGGGGATAAATGGTGATGGAAAAACTAAAATAAGTTTAAATAAAATTATCTTCAAATGCACAGAGCACAGCCCTGGCTGGTTTGGCTCAGCGGTTAGAGCATCGGACTGCGGACCAAAGAGTCCCGGGTTCGGTTCCCGCTAAGGACGCGTACCTCGGTTGCAGTTTGTCCCCACCCCGGTTGGGGTCGTGTGGTGGCAACCACTCGATGTATCTCACACATTGATCTCTCTCTCTCTCTCTCTCTCTCCCTCCCACTCTATCTGAAGATGGATGCAAGAATGTCCTCGGGTGAGGATAAAAAAAATAAAAAATAAAAAATAAATGCACAGAGCATAGCTAAACTAATAAACAAGTGCCTTCTATCACTACAGATTAGTTTTGCCTGTTTTTGAACTTCTTATAAGAGGAATCATACAGCGGTACTATTTGATGTCTGGCTTCTCTCGTTCCACCTAAAGTCTGAGATTCACCCATGCTGTGCATGTCAGTAGTTTGTTCCTTTTTATTGCTGTGCAGTATACTGTGGTATGAATATTCCACAATTTACTCATTCTCCTGTGGAGATTTAAGTAGCTTCCAGGTTTCGGCAATTATGAATAAAGGTGTTATGAAAATGCTTTTACATGCCCTGTGTTAGACACATGCATTTGTTTCTCTTGGATATGTAAGTAGCAATGGACTTGCTAGATCACAGTGTAAGCCTATATTTGGCTTTAATAGACACTGCCAAGTTTTCTAAAACCAATTTACACTCCTACCAGCAAGGTATGGAGTTTCTAGTTGTCCACATCCTCATCGTGGCCATATTTCAAATAGCACTGTACATGTGAGACATAAGACAAAGCCTAGGACTTGCTCAAAGTGGGAAGTCAGATCAAGAACAAAAAGCTGGGACCCCGAAAGGCAAAACTTTCAGTGAAAGATAAACTAGGGAGGGAAAAAACTCACCTCATTCTCATAGAAATGAGTACTCTTGCTTTTCTTAACTTTGGGTCTGAGTAGAATGTGATGGTAATGGTGGGATGGGATCTTTGTAACCACAATCTGGCATTCATTCAAGTTTGGCATTAGAATTCAATTAATCTTTGTGAGGCCAAGTGAAAATTTAATGTTAAGAGATCCTAGGAGACAGTGTCCATGAGTTCCAGGGAGAAGCAAATACATTTTTTTCTCTGGAGGTATATACCCTACCAGGGGAACCATTTTTCTGCCAAGGCCATTTGGATAGTTATAACATCATTTGTGTGCCATACAAAATTATCAACTTAAAAATTAGCCTGCTACATTTGGTCAGGCTCATTTGGTAAGATGTGTGATGTTAGCTGGTATTGATTTTGAGGGCCTTATATGACTGTGGGCCGGACATTCCCCATACCTGGATCAGAAATAATTCACACAGGTCAGCTCCAATAAGCTCACTATAAAAAACTGAATTAAAAAAAAAGGGTGGTGGCCCTGGCCGGTTTGGCTCAGTGGTTATAGCATCGGCCTGCAGACCAATGAGTCATGGGTTTGATTCTGGTCAAGGGCACCTACCTCAGTTGCAGTTCGTCCCAGCCCTGGTTGGGACATTCGGGAGGCAGCCGGTCAATGTGGCTCTATCACGTCGATGTTTCTCTCTGTCTCTCTCTCTCCCTCCCTCCCTCCCTCCATCCCACTCTATCTGATAATAGGTGGAAAAATATCCTCAGGTGAGGGAAAAAAAAAAAGGGTGGTGGTAGAAATGAGCCACCATGAAAAGCAGATATAATTGAATTATGTCCATAGACTGCAGATACGACAATGATGAAAATGCCAAAACATTTAATAGTCCTGGCTGGTGTGGCTCAGATGGTTGGAGTGTCACCCCATACACCAAGAAGTGGCAGGTTTGATTCCCAGTTGGGGAGTGTTGGAGAGAAAACTGATTGACGTTTCTTTCCCACATAGATGTTCCTCTCTCTCTAAAAATCAATAAATATATACCCAGGTGAGGATTAATAAAAAACAAACAAACATTTAATACATTTATGTATATATAATAATAAGTAAGAGAATACCAAAAGTACGCCCAGCAATTAAGAAACTGATTCTTAAGAGAGGCAAGGATTATGTAGAAATGAAAAAGTGCAATTGAAATTAAAAATAAAAACCAGTGGATGGGCTAAACAGAAGAAAGGACACAGATAAAGAGAGAATTTGTGAACTGGAAAACAGAAGTGACCTATCAAATGACCTAAATTCAGAGTTGGAAAATGTGAGGTCTCAGGAACAGAGAGGTAGAAACATTCCTGTCTGAGTGGTCAGCACATACTATACCTAAACCCAGTGACCGGGCAGCCATTGCAAGGAAGAAAACAAAGCCACTGGATCCTGGCCGCCTCCCCTCACCCACCCAGAACTAGCAGCAGAGCTAGCAGTGGGCCCAGAAGAAGCTGCAGAAGTGAGTGTCCAATTGCAGAGTACACTATCTACAGCCTTAAGAACTGGAGAGGCAGAAGTACTCCTTCCTCAGTGATGGGCACATGCTGGGGCTGGTCCCAATTACAGAGGTCTAGCAGCCAACATAACTGGGAGGAGAACCCATAGCAGCTGAGCCCAGTGGAGGACACCTGGAACACCTAGGACAGGGAAGCAACTAGTTTCAGGGGGCAGCGCTGGGATTTCACAGGTTCAGAACCTCATTGCCCACCACATTCCTCCGTGGGCGTGGTACTCTAAGACCGAGAGGGCCTTGTCGAAGAGGAGATGCCTACTTCCCCAGGGAATACAGGGCATTTTCGATCACCTACAGAGATCCGAGAAGACAAAGCAGTGCAAAAGAAAACAAAAACTTACACTTCAGCACAACTTACTGGTAAACAAAAGACAGACCTCTTCTTATCAACCTGCTAATAGAGAAGGATCACTCTTTTTAAAAAGCAGACTGCATTCCCATAACTGCCTAGGCAGTTCAAATACCATGAATAACCAAGGCAAAAAGGCATCTCAAAAAGAAAATGAAAAATCTCCAGAAAATAAACTCAAACATATAAAAATATGTGATTTAAATGACAGAGAACTCAAGACTGCAGTTCTGAAAAAAAATCAACAAAATACAAGAAAACTCAGGCAGTTTAATGAACTCAGAAATAAAATCAACAAAAGGAATACTTTACCAAAGAGATTTAAACTTTAAAAAAGAATCAAATAGGCCCTCTCTCTCTTCCCAGAGCACACACTTCTTTTCGAGTGTACTTTCCTAAGCTCCAAGGGCCCTTCTTTTGCCTCTGTAACTTGTTTCCTTAGCCCATTTCTTCTACGGCTCACTTTTCTACCTCTGTAATTTTCTAAATAAACTTTGTCATAATTTGGGTTCTTGGCTCTGAATTCTTCTTTTGCTGAACTCAAGAACCAAGGTCCAACTAATCATTCAGCTGCCAACATCACCAGTAATGTATGGTGGGTGCCGTGACTCAGATCACCCTAAGGCCCCTCTCACCCTCTCAGTTGGCTAGAGGCACCTCCTTACGCTTTCAGTCTCCTTTCTTGGGACCTCCTCGAGGTGGAGCTAAACGTTAGGGCTCTAAGCTCCACGAGTCCTTTCTCTTATTATTTGAAGTAAAAATAAAAAAGAACCAAATAGAAATTCTGGAGCTGAGGAACTCAGTAAAACAGATAAAAAAGAAACTAGTGAGCTTAGGAAATAAAGCTGACCAGATGGAGGAAAGGATTAGTGTTATCAAAAACAGAAATCTAGAAATTATGCAGATGGAAAAAGAGACAAACGAGTTAAAAAAGAAAGAACTCTATGAGAACTATCTGACTCCATCAGAAATAACAATATAAGAATAACGGGTATAGCAGAAAGAGAAGAGAGGGAGAAAGAAACAGAGAGCCTATTCTTGTCGACAAATAGTCGACAAGAATTTCTCAAACCTATGGAAAGAGCTGGATTCTTAAATCCAAGAAGCAAACAGAACTAATTATCTCAATCCCAGAAGGTCTTCTCCAAGGCACATTATATTAAAACTGTAAAAAACTAATGACGGGCCCTAGCCAGACAGCTCAGTTGGTTAGAGCATTTTCCCGATATGCCAAGTTTGCAGGTTCGATCCCAGGTCAGGGCACATACAAGGAGCAACCAATGAATGAATAAATAGGTGGAACAACAAATCGATGTTTCCCTCTCTCTTTCTCTCAGGTCAATTAAAAAAATTTAACGACAAAGAAATAATTCTCAAGGCAGCCAGGGAAAAGAAGACAGTAACCTGTTAAAACAAAACAGGAAAAACCACAAATATGTGGAGATTAAACAAATGCTACTAAAGAACTGAGTCAAAGGAGAAATAAAACAAGAGAACAAAATATACCTAGAGACAAATGAGAATGACAATATGACATATCAAAACTTTTGGGATATAGCAAAAGCAATAATAAAAGGGAAGTTGATATCATTACAGGCCTATCTCGAGAAGTGAAATAAGTCACATGAAAAAAGTGCGATATAAAACTAAAAACAACAAATGAACAAACAGGACAAAAACTCACAGACACGTACAACTGAGGGAAAGGGGAATGAGGGGAAGTGAAAAAGGTAAATGGGGTCAAATATATGGTGACAAAAGGAGATATAACTTTGGGTGGTAAACACACTATGCAAATAGATGATGTATTATAGAACTACACACTTGAAATCTATATATTTTTATTAACCAATGTAAACCCCCAAAATTAATAAAATTTAAAAAAATGTATTAACGAGAATTTTACAACTGGTTAAAGATGCCATGCCTCTGAAACTGGCAGCCCAATAAGCCCCAAGCAGGATAAGGGAAAGAAAGGCACAGGTAAACGATGAAACAGCAGCCAGCAGTACACCAAACAAAAATAATATTTTTCAGATTAAAAGCAAATAGAAAAATGGAAAAGAATAGAGTCCAAAAGACCTACATATATGCAATTAATTGTCCTGAAAGATACCAAAACAATGCAATGAAAAATGAAAAGTCTTTTAATTTTAAGCAAGTGGTGCTGAACAACCAGATAAATATCTGGAAAATAAAGTGAATCTTGATCCTGACCCCCCTCCCCCCAACACACATGCACACAAACATCTGTTTGTCTTCAATGCTATATCTATTTCCAATGCTTGATGACAGTGTCTAGCACACAGTAGACATTCAATAAATACCCACTGAACAAATGAAAAATAGGTGTGTATACAGACATAAATGCAAAAATAGTAAAACTTCTAGAAGAAAATAGGAGAATATCTTTGCAATCTTGGAAAATGCATAACTGTCTTAAGAGAGTGCAAAAGGTATTAAGCGTAAAGGAAAAATAAATTGGTAAATTACATTTCATGAAATGAAAAACTTCTGCTCAATGAAATGTTATGAAAATGAAAAAGCAAGCCACAAACTGGAAGAAAATATCTTTAATACATATATCCAACAAAAGACTTGTATCCAAAATACATAAATATACATCAACTACAAAGTGGCAACCCAATTTTTAAAACGGGCAAAGAAAGACATCCTACCATGGAAGATATAAAAATGGCCAATAGCACAAGAAAAGATGCTCAACATCATTATTCATTAGGGAAATTCAAATTAAAACCAAAAAATAACACTACATACCCACTAAGGCCACAGTTAAAAAACACGAAAACCACCAAATGTAATGATGTGGAGTAAATGGAACTCTCAAACATTGCCGATGGGAGTGTAAAATGAATGTTAAACATACAGCTACCCTGTTATCTAGTAATTTCACTCCTAAAATTTACCAAAGAGAAATAAAAACATGTCCACAAAAAGACTTGTACAAGAATATTTAAAGCAACTTTATTCATCATAACCCCAAATAATCCAAATGTCTATCCATGGTATTCATGCAATGAAATAGTACTCAGCAATAAAAAAGAATCAACTACTCACAGACACAACAATATAGATGAATTCCAGAGATACTATCTACATTCAGTGAAAGAAGCCACAGAGTCTATTTTGTATGATTCCAATTATATGAAATTCAAGAACAGATAAAACTAAACTATAATTAAAGAAATCATAGCCCTGGCCAGTGTGGCTCAGTTGGTTGAAGCGTCATCCCATACACCGAGAGGTTGCAGGTTCGATTCCCAATCAGGGTACACAGATTGCAAGTTCAATCCCTGGTCAGCGTGTGTGCAGGAGGCAACCAATCAATGTTTCTCTCTCTCTCTCCCTCTCTTTCCGTCCTTTCCTCTCTCTCTAAAATCAACAAAAACACAACACATCCTCGGTCCCTGGCCAGTGTGGTTCAGTGGTTAGAGCATCGTCCTGTGCACCAAAGGGTCATGGGTTCAATTTCTGGTCAGGGCATGTGCCCAGGTTGCCAGTGTGATCGCGGGTCCCGGCAAGTGCAGGGGGCAGCCAATCAATGTTCCCCTCTCTCTCCCTCTCCCTTCCTCTCTCTCTCTAGAATCAATGAAAAAAACAAAAACAAAAACACACACATATCCTCAGGTGAGGATTAAAAAACAAAAATTATAATATGTTTTGCCTATTATGGGATGAGGTAGGGACTGCCTGGAAATGGATATGAGATAATTTTCCATGTTAGTAGAGATGGTCTGATTCTTGATAGTAGTAGTTGCACTAATGTATACCAGGATGGGCAAAAGTAGCTTTAAAGTGTGAGTATACAAAACAGTTTACTCTTGTATTATTATTTATTAATTACTGTATTATTTTCCACACGAATAACTATATACCTACTTTTGCCCACCCTGTATAGTTATTGAAACTCATTGAATTGGACATTTAATACCTGTGCATTACATTCAATGTACATTTTATTTCTATTAAAAAAGAGCATCCTCAATGGGGGAAAAAGAAGAAACATCTGTAACAAAAATAAATTAATAAAAAAATAAAATGTGAAAGAACAAAAAAAGAGCATCTTAACACAAAAGACAAATTACACACAAAGGAAAGACAGTTAGACTGACCCTAACTTCTCAAATGCAAGAATGAAAGAAGACAGAAGCAATACATTCAAAGTAACATTTAAAATAAATAAATGTTTATCTTTAATGTATGCCCAGAAAACCATCTTTCAAGAACAAGAGTGAAATAGAAGGCAATTCCATACAAAAAAAACAGAGAGTTTACTACCTGTAGTCTCTTCTTAAAGGAACTTCTAAAAGACGGTCTTTGAAGAGAAGGTACTGTTTCTATTTTACATTTCTATTTTAGGCACAGAAAGCTCTGACTTCAAGTGCCAGTAGTCTGACTCCAGAGCCCCTTAATCACCACACTATACAGGCTCTTAATATAAGAAGGAACTATATGGCACTATACATTACGTTTATCAATATTTACACAAAATTATTTAAACATTTAAATAAATGTTTACTGCATTAAACAATAATGATTAATTTATGGGGATTAAAAGAATAGAAATAAAGTATATCATTTCCAAGCCAGTAGAGGGGGAAATATAATCAAACTGTACATAATGAATGTTTACCTACTTCTGTAATTTACCACCAATGCTATAACCTTTTTATACTGAAAAGTTTTTAGAAAACTTAGGCCAAGACTCTGTCATTTTAGTCATAGTACCCCTAACATTGAACATAGTGCCTGACAGAATAAGCAAACAATAGATGTGTATTTCAGTGAACATGGCACTATACGCTATTAATATTTTTTCTTTTTTTAAAATATATTTTATTGATTTTTGAGAGAGAGAGAAACATCGATCGGCTGCCTCCTGCACGCCCCCTATTGGGGATAGAGCCTGCAACTCCGGCATGTGCCCTGACCGGACCAGGACCTCTCAGTCCATGGGACGACGCTCAATCCACTTAGCCACACCGGCCGGGCATCTTTTTCTTTTCCTTTTAAACAGCCAGCCTTATCTTCCTGAAGCAACTTGTCAGAGCTGTGAGAAAGAAAAGTGATTAAAGAAATGTCTATTTTTGAGTTTACCTAAAATGAAATCTCTAAAATGAAAATTCTAAAATGATAAAAGAAGTAAAATGGAAAAATATATAGGAAAATGAGTTTCTAGAATGTCAATTTACCCCCCCCCCCCAATTTTTTTAAGTAAAGTGTTTTCAAAGCCCAGCCAGTGTGGCTCAGTGGTTGAGCGTCGACCCACGCCCCAAGAGGTTGCCGGTTCCATTCCTGGTCAGGGCACATGCCCAGGTTGTGGGCCAAATCCCCAGTGGGGGCATGCAGCAGGCAGCCAATTGATGTTCTCTCTCTCTCTAAAAAAATAAATTAAAAAAAATTTAAAAAAAAAAAGTATTTTCAATGGCCACTAATTTAAAACATCTTTATATTAGATCAAGCATGAACATATGGTATAGAATGCAAAATTTACCTGAAACTTTTTTAAATGAAAAGGAGGCTTCAAAGAAATTTTGAGCTTCCCATAAGGTTGTATGCAATAGAATGTGAAGGACTGCCACTATATTTATATATATTTATATAAGAAAGGTATTACCAAATAGAAAGGTCTCTAAAAACCAAGTTAGAGAGAATCATCAGCATGTAGCCCCCTTTAGTGAGCATCAGGACTTGCTGTAATTAGGCATGGATCCTTTGAAACCTAAAAGCTTTCTCACACAGAAAATTTCATTTAGAACTATTCTTAGTCTCGAGAGTCTTCCCTCTTTGTTGTCCTAGCCCTGATTTCTACCTACCTACAGAACAAATCTTAAACCTTCTTAGTCTACCAATCCTGCTCATGTCTTTGGCATAGTAAGTCAAGATTTTAAAAGTCATTCATGCTCACAGTCTTGCTTTACCAGACATCCATCTGTCTGAACATGTCTCTAATAACCAAGTCTTTCCTATATCACACTCAATCATAATCTATGCCTACTTATGCTGCTCCTAAAATCCACCACTTTAGAAATGGTAGTATTAATGGGGCAGACTCCCAGTATAACTGTCAATCTATTATAAGTTAACATTAATTACTAGAATCAATTTCCCAAATTTTGTTGATTAGTCAAGTAGTCCAACTATATTTTTCAAACCATAAGCCAAAATATCCCTAATTGTTAAACACATTATGCTCCTAATAAAAATTAATTCACAAGTGAAAATCCTTCAATCATCAATGATAGAGGGTACCACATATTAAAACATCTTTCAGTCTCTCTTCTTCCTTCTCATACAAATGCAAAGTTAAAGAATCTATAAAATTGCATTTGTGGGGCAGAAATATGTTATAAAAATGTTCAAAGATCAATCAATAAATAAGTGCACCAAAGAATATATAATAAATGAACCAAAGGATATAGGCTATAACCATTAGGTAAAGTAAAAACTTAATTCTTATTATCAGATGGATCAGGTGGGTTGAAACATAATTTTTTTTTTTTTTATCCTCACCCGAGGACATTTTTTCATTTTTTGTTCAGATAGAGTGGGAGGGAGAGAGAGGAAGAGAGAGAGAGAGAGAGAAACATCGATGCGAAAGTGACACATCGAGTGGCTGCCACCCGCACGACCAACCAGGGCCGGGGACAAACTGCAACCGAAGTACATGCCCCCAGCAGGAACCGAACCCGGGTTTCTCTGGACCGCAGGCCGATGCTCTAACCGCCGAGCCAAACTGGCCAGGGCGAAACATAAGTTTTATAAATGCCGAGAGATTACAAATTTTACATAAGTGGGGGGAGCAGTTTGGGGAGTAAAAGAATGATCAGAATACTATACCTAAGCTGGGACATTTCACAAAACAGAAAAAAATTAGTATTACAGCCTCCTCCAAAAAAATTGTAGTCCTCTTCAGAATAAACCCTTTCCTTTAGTTCCCACCCCTAGCTCAAGCTTTGCCTAAACCAAAGGACCAAAGATGTTCACTCAAAAATGAAAATGTTATCAGTGGAAGTGGGTTGTCCTCTTCCCCACTGGTTGCTGGGGGTGGGGTCCTTATAATATCTCGAGAAAAAGAATTTTCTGAGACTTGCACAGGAGGATGAGTGATTTTTATTTGCATGGAATTATATCTCTGTATTTCCAAAGTCCCATTTCTCTTAATCCAGTCCTGGAAGAAGTACAGCTAGGGATTCAGTAGAGCTAAAATCAGTCAGTGTCTAGAGTTTCCATTCCATGTTGGAATTGGGTCCGGTTTAGCATTAGAATAGTTGTAGTCCATTAGTCCATTGTATGGGGTCCACATGGCTATGGGCCATATGGGCGAATAGAGGGGAACTGAGAGAGTACACCCCCTGCAACAAGAGTCCCGAAAACACAAGAGAGACCCAAGAAGGCTAGGAGCCAAGACAGTGAGTTTCTATGTTTAGGGGATTAAATATTCCAAATCTTCCCACATTTGCAGTGGCCATGCCTACTCTGGCTAATGACCTGTTCCCAGGTGTGACTGATAGGCAAGTACCTTCCCTATTTCACCCAGACTTTATGGGGCATACATCTGTTCTCCCCCTGTCCAGTCCCTAGCAACAGGGATCTTTGGGAAATAGGCCGATGACTGTGACTCCCTGGGGAGTGTTCCTGGCAAAGCTGCACAAATGGTATGCCTGTAATATATGGCCTTCCCTTCCTTCCTTTCCTGTTATTAATAACTAGGTTAATTACAACGGTATCAAAAGGGTTGGGAGAATATGGGAAGACAGAGAGGCATTCAAGTAAGATACTTCTAAATCAGTCAGTCTTAAACCTGGCTGGCATTAGAATTATCTGGCTCCATCTCAGACCAATTAAATCAGAATAGGTGATAGTGGGCCCAGACGGCTATTTTTTAAAAGCTCCTTGGGTGCCGGGCCGGTGTGGCTCAGTGGTTTAGCGGCAACCCATGCATCAAGAGGTCGCTGGTTTAATTCCTGGTCAGGGCACATGCCCAGGTTGTGGGCCAAATCCCTAGGGGGGGACATGCAGGAGGCGGCCAATAGATGTTCTCTCATCGATGTTTCTCTTCCTCTCTCTCTAAAATCAATAAAGAAAAAAAAAATTTTTTTTTAATAAATAAAAAATAAAAGCTCCTTGGGTGACTCTACTAGCGGTTCTCAACCTTCCTAATGCTGCGACCCTTTAATACAGTTCCTCATGTTGTGGCGACCCCCAACCATAAAATTATTTTCGTTGCTACTTCATAACTGTAATTTTGCTACTGTTATGTCTTAGGTGACCCCTGTGAAAGAGTCGTTCGACCCCCAAAGTGGTCACGACCCACAGGTTGAGAACCGCTGCTCTACTCTGGCAGGTTAAAAAAAGCACCATTCCAAATGTAAAAGTGATAGGAAAAGAGATCCTTAGTCATCGATATTAAGCATTCCTATTTTTGATGCTGTACTAAGGGAATCAAAAGATAAAGGAAAATGGAAAGGGGAACATTTAAGTTGCTAAACTATAACTGAAGTAAATTATGTTTTACTTTCTACCTGAAAATAAAGCATTAATTTTTGAATTATAAAACCAATAGTCCTAACTATGTAACCAATTTGTTTAAAAATTGGCATTCTAAACTGTTTTTTCTCTTCCTCACTTCTAAAAAACTACTATAGTCTTGCCACAAGTAAGACTCTACCATCAAAACTGATAAACAGAAAACCATAGGTCCCAAATGGTATCACTCTTGCTGAAAACCCATGATTCCAAACCTAGATTTTTTTTTTTTTTATCCTCACCCGAGGACATTTTTTCATTTTTTGTTCAGATAGAGTGGGAGGGAGAGAGAGAAAGAGAGAGACATCGATGTGAAAGGGACACATCGAGCGGCTGCCACCCGCACGACCAACCAGGGCCGGGGACAAACTGCAACCGAAGTACATGCCCTTAGCGGGAACCGAACCCGGGTCTCTCTGGACCGCAGGCCGACGCTCTAACCACTGAGCCAAACCGGCCAGGGCCCAAACCTAGATTTGATACCTGATTCTAATTGCAGTTTCAGTCTCTCCCAGAAACATAATCTTACTTAATCAGTTTGGAATTTCTTATCTGCTTGATAAGAACCCCTTACGGGAAGATGTCCTTACCTGAAAAAAATCCACTTAATTTCTTAGTTCCACCTTCATTTTGCCTATAAAAACCTTCCTTTTTGTACAACTCATCAGAGTTGCTCTTCTAGTTGCTAGATGGGATGCTGCCCCTATTCATGAATCACTTAATTAAAGCAAATTAGATTTTCAAATTTTGTTTTTTAACAAAACCAATCAAGATTTTCTCATTAATTCAATAAACATTTGTTAAGTTTATGGTATATACCAGACATTGTGTTAAGTAAAAGAAACAATGGCAAATAAGAGGGAAGCTTACTGGTGACTAAGCTTCCTTATGAAATTTTCAGTCTATCATGGTAGAGAGGAAAAATAACTTTGCCTCTACCCTTCCGGGTTCTTGGCTAAGACATCCCTGTAATAAGACAGGTTAACAGGAGAAAAACAAAAGTTTAATCAGATGTATACCTCCTATATACATGGGAGTGTTAAAAAACAAAATTCAACCTAGTAAATCTGAAAATCTAATTGGCTTTAGTCAAGCAATTCATGAATCAGGCAGCATCCCATCTAGCAACTACAAGTGTACTCTATAAATTGTATAAAATGGAAGGCTTTTACAGGCAGAAGAAGGGTAGGACTAAGAAATTAAAACTGGATTATTTCTGGCAAGGACACCTTCCCATAGGGGAAGGCAAGGAGTCTTATCAGGCAGATTATCTCAGTAGTGTTGATAAGAAAATTCTAGGCTGATTGATTATGTTTCTGGGAGAGGTTGAATTGCAATTAGATCAGGTATTTAGGTTTGGTATCATGGGCTTTCAGCAGAGTGACACCATTTTGGGCCTGTGGTTTTCTATTTAAAAAGGAGAGACCCAGGAAAACTGAGTAACTCACCGAAATGGCTGAAGCCACCATCTTAAATACCATCTTCTGCTGAAGACAAAAGAAATTAGTAATGGAGGAGTCAGTTATGGGAGGTTACCAGAGCACAATAAACAAGAGTAAGGCTGTTATGCAGATTTAAGTCATTGTCTTATACATTGATAAGAGTTTCTGGAGATTTTGGTTGGGGTGGGAAGACACCCTTACAAATGAAGATTTTCCTTACAAAGGTAAATGTCTTTTACAAAGGGTAACTTCTACTTGATTTCCAAAGCTTCTGCCAAATCTCCATTTCTTAAAATTAACCAGCCTAGCCCTGGCCAGTTTGGCTCAGCGGTTAGAGCGTCGGCCTGTGTTCCAGAGAGACCCGGGTTCGGTTCCCGCTAAGGGCATGTACTTCGGTTGCAGTTTGTCCCCGGCCCTGGTTGGTCGTGCGGGTGGCAGCCACTCGATGTGTCACTTTCACATCGATGTTTCTCTCTCTTTTCCTCTCTCTCCCTCCTACTCTATCTGAACAAAAAATGAAAAAATGTCCTCGGGTGAGGATAAAAAAAAAAAATTAACCAGCCTAAAATCATCATTATGCCAAAGAGACATATTTTGTGGTGACAAATTCTGTTCCCCTATAGCTCCTACGCTACAAACCTGTATAGCATACTACTGTACTGAATACTGTAGGCAATTGTAACACAATGGTATTTATGTAATGTGTTGCGCTAAACAACTACAATGTGACTATGCAATAGGAATTTTTTCAGCTCCATTATAATCTTATGGGACCAGCATTTGCATATGTGGTCCTTAGCTGATGGAAATGTCATACAATGCATGCCTGCAGTTAACTAGCTGAGGGCAAGGGGAGAGCTGGCAGCCATGCAGAGGCAAACAGCAAATGCAAAGATCCTGAAGTAGGGGGGAAAATTAAAGCATTTCAGGATCTGTGAGAAGATGAATAAAACTAGAGCATACAGAGAAGGGAACAAGAGGAAGAGTAGCTCATAATGAGGTAAGAGTGGTAGGCAGATACAGGATCACACAGGACCTTCCAAATGATGTAACAGATTTGAACTTCATTCTCAAAACAATGGGAAATCACACTATAGTTTTAAACAAAGGAGTGCCAATCTTTTTGCAAACTGATCTTAACAGCTAAATTTTTGCTCATGTAAGAGTGAAATGCTTGGTCTGACTCCATGTTGTTCAAGCCTGCGTTGTTCCCACGGCCTTCAGGATAATAGCTCCTGCTTAGTCTTGCATATAGATAGGCTAATCATTTCAGGAATTCTGCTTGGGGGTTGAGTTTTATAAAAACAGCTCCTTCCATTTCTTTAAGATAGATTTGAGGATTGAGGAACTACTATGGCTCTCATCTTCTCAGCCAGCACTCTCTCAAATCAATAAAACTTTCCTATGCCAAACTATGATGTGTTGGGTTTTGGCCTTTCAAAGCTTTGGACACTTTTGGGACTGGTAACACTAGCACTGTCCTTTTAAAAATATATCCTGACCAATATTTCAAGAAACTTGGAAGGAATATTCTTTTTTTTAAATTTTTTTTTTCTTTATTGATTTTTTAGAGAGAGTGGGAGAGGGAGATAGAAACATCGATTGGCCACCTGCATGCCCCCCACTGGGGATTTGGCCCACAACCTGGGAATTGCCCTGACTGGGAACGGAACCGGTGACCTCCAGGTACATTTGGGTCGAAGCTCAACCACTGAGCCAGACCAGCAGGGCGGAAGTAATATTCTTATAGAGAATAGGGTTATCAAGCTATCATAGCTTGATCACATCAATCATTAAGAGTATTCATTACTTTACTTGAATTCCATTTTTACTAAAGCAAGATTTGGATTGTAATTTAGCTTTCCATGTAGTGCTTCCTATATAGAAGACACTGTGCTGGCTGGTCATGCTAACTACATTTAAGACCATTTGATACTTCACATAGCTCATTGGAAATTAGTTTATTAATTTATCATGAGTAATTACATGCCCTATTTAATGAGTATTTAAAAGTTCTGTCTGCCCAAAAAGCACTCTCCACCTTCTGTGGAAATGTTTACCAATGATAAACTTCACTACCCTAGCCAAGGAAGCAGGTATATGACCCAGCCTGGGTCCTTCATTGTATTTACCACTTCCTGGCTATAGTGACTGATCCAAAGGATGGGCACGTGACCTAAGTTTGGCCAATCCTCTAGATTTTAAACACTGAAGTTTGGAGAGAAGCACTTTTATTCCTCAATGTGTAGGCTCCATCAAGATGTGAACCCAGAGAAGACAATGGCCAAACTCCATACCTGTGAAAGAGCCCAAGTAAAGGTAGAGACCCTGAAAGAAGGTAGAGACAAGCACTGATGAGAAGCAGTGGCAGTTCTGATGCATTATAATACTGTCTATTCAAGACCCTGAGATTAGCTGCACTTCTGCTTTTTGGATTTAGTTACTTCACTTCTTTTTGCTTAAACTGGTTGGAGTTTTGCAACAAAAAGAGAAGAAACATCTAATGCTATGAAATAAGGAATTAATTGGCTTTAAGTAGGTAATATTTCCATCATTATCTACTAGGCTTTAAACATTACTTCTGTCCCACAGAGAATAGAAAAAAGCTCTATTCCCAGGAAGATTTTATCATTTTTGTAGAAATAACACATTATATACACAATAAAAGATCAAATATAAAGTCTGTAAACATTTTAAACTAGAACTTTTAGGATTAAAGCATGAAAGAATTGAGGTATTAAAAAGAACAATGAGCCCTTGCCGGTTTGGCTCAGCAGTTAGAGCATCGGCCTGTGGACCAGAGAGGCCTGGGTTCGATTCCCGCTAAGGGCACAAACCTTGGTTGCAGTTTGTCCCCAGCCCCGGTTGGGGTCGTGTGGGTGGCAACCACTAGATGTGTCTCTCTCACATCAATGTTTCTCTCTCTCTCTCTCTTCTTCCCTCTCTCCCTCCCACTCTATCTGAAGATAAATGCAAAAATGTCCTCAGGTGAGGATAAAAAAAAATAAAGAAGAACAATGAATTAAGATTCATGACACCTCACTGTGTCTCCTGCTACTGTGTTACTGTGGCACATCACTTATTCTCATTAAGCTACAATTTCTTCACCTAAAAATTGGGAATGCTGTACATCATTCCTAAGATTACTTCCAATGCTGAAATGACTGAATAATTTGAGGATATAAAAGCATACTCCTCATTCAGACTATTCCATATTAAACGAAGAAAAAAGTTAAATTCACTTTTACACATAAATTCAACTTTTTTTCCCCACTTAAGAGTTTACTCTGGACCTCACTGGGTAGCTCAATTGGTTACAGCATTGTCCCCATATGCCAAAGTTGTGGGTTCCATCCCTGGTCAGGGCGCATACAAGAAACAACAATGAATGCATAAATAAGTGGAACAACAAATCCATGTTTCTTTCTTTCTCTCCCTTCCTATCTCTATAAAAATCAATAAAACTTTTTTAAAAAAGAGTCTACTCTGAAAACATATGCAGTTCTCAAGGATCACTACCACAAGCAAAAGATCCCTCCCAAGCAAAAAATATGAACCCCAAATGGAGATATTCAATAGAATGAGTATTTGGTATAAATTGAATGGTCTCTTAAAAACAGAACTTTCTTTTTCCAATAACTTTTAAGATATTTAAACCTAGAAATTTTAGATTTCTTTCTTTCGTGATCCTGCTAAAGCATACCTTGTCCTGTTACTAATTTAGATTTCAGAAAATTCTAATTTAGTACTAGTCTGCAATACCATTAAGTATTTGAAACTAGCAATAGATGGGGATGGGGAGACAACTCAATACAAACCTCAGATAGGGAAGAAGTAAAGTGGGTTATAAAATGAACCCCAAATTAGAAATCAGGAGACCAAGTAATAAAGAATTTTATTCTCATTATTTTCCCTCCAAAGGACAAGATTTCTGATTTAAGTTTCCAGATTTGAATACCCACCTTTGTAGTTTTGCCTCAAAACAAACAAACAAACAAGCAAACAAACAAAAACTACTACTTTGGGAAACTTTTCAAAGGCGCATTTTGAAGGTCAGGCCGGGATCTATTCCACAAGTGGGGCCCCGGGGGGCACGTGTCCCACAAGTGAAATCTATGACACCAAAGATATCCCTCAAATTGAGATTAAAAGCCAACATTATACTCGTGTTGCTCTGGCAGTAAAAATGGACTCTTACTCCAAATGAAGTCCTCGACGCTGACCTGGGGGGAAAGGGGGCTGCTTTTGCTCATCTCATTAAATTAATTACATCAGACCCAGACCCAGACCCAGATCCAGACCCAACCCCTCCGCCGGCGCCACGGAGGGAAAAAAGAGCCGAGTCAGGGAAGGAGCCGATCTCCCCTGAGCCGGAGGCTCCACCCCGAGGTCCCGGGACGCCCTCCTGAGGCAACAGGGCTCCGGTCGCACGGGAGGCTTCCCCGGTTGGGGCCTGGGGATGCCCCTCGGCCTGTGTGTGGCGGTCACTGGCAGACTTACCTCGGCGTCTTCTTTGCACTGTGGGAGCGAGGGGAACTCCAGCTTCACGTCCTCCATGATCCCGGGCCGGCGGACGGGTGGGTGGGGTGGGAGTAGGAGTAGGAGTTACTCGCCAGCCCGACCCTCGGGCTGGCAGTGACGGTAGAGGAAGGAGGGCCGGTGGACCGGAGGGCTGACGGGCGGGCAGCGGCCTTACAACTGACACACGCAGACCAAAGGGTCCCGGCGACTCCGGCGGCGGCGGCGGCGACAGAGAGGGAGAAGAAGGTTGGGCAGCTCATACCCGGCCGCCATGCTGTTGCGGTCTCCCTCCCCCGGAGTCTCCGAGCCCCTCAGGCCGCCCAGACTCGGGTACAAGCACGAGCCCCGCAACCGTCTTCCCCCCCCCCCACTCCGCTCCGCTCCAGCCAATCCCAGCCCACGCTCGCCTTCGGCCCGCCCCCCGCGGCCGCCAGGTGTCAGCGCGCTGCCGCCCCGCCCCTTCACGAGAGCGCAGACGCGGAGGGCGGGGCCTCAGAGGGGCCTCTGCACGAGCTCACCCGGTGTGGAGGAGGCGGGGCTGCGGCAAGAGGGAGGGAACGACTGAAGGTCCTGGGAAAGGCAGTGGGGCAATTCAAACCAGCTTAGCCCTTCCCAGATAAACGTAAATCTCTTCTTTGGTATAAAAATGGTCAATACATCCCAGCCACCAGTAGCTGGAATCTGAAAGGAAAACCATAGTTTCTTCTCAGAAGCTTGCGCAATCTGTGGTGAGGTTATAACCAAGAGTAATGAGTGAAGCGTTCATCTTAAAATTGCTATGCTACACAGAAATTGAAACACTCATCACTTTTAAGCAAATTGAAACGGTGGATGTAGGCATAGAACAACTAGAAAAATTTCAAGAAATGGCAAATAGAAAAAGTCCTAAGACAGAAACAGAATTGATAGCTTATGCAGTATATTGTACATAATAGTGAAGAAAGGTCTCTCCCTTTAATTTGAAGTTTATTAATATTTCAAATGGTGATAAACTACAATAACTTTCAATATCTTTTTAAAAGGACTCAGAGTTGCCCTGGCTGGTTTGACTCAGCGGTTAGAGCGTCAGCTTGGGGTCCAGAGAGACCAGGGTTTGGTTCCCGCTAAGGGCACGTACCTCCGTTGCAGTTGCAGTTTGTCCCCAGCCCTGGTTGGGACCTGTGAGAGGCAGCCACTCGATGTGTCCCTTTCACGTGGATGTTTCTCTCTCTCTCTTCCTCTCTCTCTCTCCCACTCTATCTGAACAAAAAATGGAAAAATGTCCTCGGGTGAGGATAAAAAAAAGGGGGGGGGCCTCAGAGTTAATACTATATTGTTAATAAAGATTAGGTCTATGATGTTTTCTCTGGGCCTAGGTAGACACTATTGTCCTTGTTTTTAAACAGATGAGAAAAATCAAGCTAAGTAGAAGAACTCACACTAAAACATTTAATGTTTGTACACCAAACTGATTCTTGAAAAAACCACCACCACCAAAGTAAAAAAGCAAGTCATTTATTAATTAAATTGCAAACTACAATGGATAAAAGAATCACATGGATATTTGACCTAGACCACACACACACACACACACACACACACACACATCCTATTACTTTTTATATTGTCATATTTATGAAATGCACTGTCAACATACAGTATAGAAATGGAACCTTTCAATAATTTGAGTATTAGATGGCTAGCTTCAGTGATCCATTTTCTCTACCACTATGTAATCTGTTTTCAATCTTTTAAAGTTATAAAAAGGCATACATACAATACTCTGCTAGTAAGTAGTAAGTTTTTAATTTGAAGAATGATTGCATAATTACCCAGGTCACATATCTTTTGTTTTTTAGTGTTTATGAAACTGAAGCCAAGTTTTTCTTTTTTCTTTTTTTATAACAACACCTTTAATAAGATAATATTATTTGATGGCCAATGATGATTTTCTATTGTAATTTGTTAAAACTTTAATTGCCACATGATATGAGAAAGAACTGTGTATAGGTAACAGAAACTTTTGTTTCAAACATTTCTGACATCAACATCCCCTACATCAGACACTCTTAGCTTGGTATCCATAGAGTCCATTGGTGAGCTTGGGAAATAATAAATCTCCTTAAGTTTTAATATGTGCAAAATTATGTATACTTATGTGTGAATTTTCTGGGAAGAGTCCTGACCAAAACATTCTCAAAAGGGAACTATCATCTCATACAATTTAAGAAAATCAAGTCACATTTATTAGCAAATATTACTTTCAATTATAATCTAAAAGGTCTTGGATATGCACATACTATTTCAATTAACTATTACACAGCCTAGTCATAGTAGGTAAAGATTAAATAAAGGCTTTCTGGAAGGAGGAATATATAGCTATAGACATAAAAACACATAACAAGATGCTGTTATGAAAAGTGTGGGTACTGTTTTAAAATAAAATTAAAAAGCCAATAATCTAAATAACTTCACCTTGGTTATTAAATAGTTTACTTACTAAAGAACCTAAAGGACTATAGTAAATGTACTCTTACAAAAGACAAGACTATATGTAGAATGAATCAAACAGATTTTATTCAACTTTTTAGGATGAGGAAAACAAATGATATAAAATAAGTCATAAGAAATGCTCTTTTGTACTACTTTCTTAAATCATTTTCACTGTTTTACCAAATGCTCACACAACAAATACGAAAAGCTACAACATACTATTCTTTTATAACTTCTGCTGCAATAAATGCAACTTTAACAAATATACAAATTTCTTCTGTGCCAATCTTAAAAGTAGAAATACCGAATTGCTAATTTTTGTTATTCATACATATTTTTATTCAATGCTTTTAATGAGATCAATGCCAATACATACATTATTTTCCTTAACTTTATTTTTACATTAAGCCAATGTCTGTCATGCAGCCATCAAAATCCTTACAGTAAATTACACAGGCTTGTAGTCTAATTTTGACTCTAGCTTCTTAGAATCAGCCACTTTTCTGACTGCTTTCATGAAGTCTTCCTGTACTACAAAATCATGATCAGCACGAATTGCAAACATACCTGTGGAAAATAAAACAACATAACTGCTTTATATAATATGTGAATTATTTATTATAAGAAAACTAAATAATGTCATTCTATGGAGTAAATGTGAAGGAGCCTAGATTTACTGCTTCTGAATCAGTAGTTCTGATTTGTTAAAAATCACTATCATTGTTCAATAAATTTTCACAGCTATCGTGAGCATTATTTTCCAAACCAAAAGCTAGAAAACAATGAGACAATTATCTGAATATTTAAAATACAAATCACACAATCCCTGTATACAATGGCATCTTGAAAAAACAAAACAAAACCCAACTATAAACAAAACATACACATTTTAAGCAGCAGTTTCTTAACTCTACAAGCAGCAATTCCTCAGAAGGAAAGAGCACATACATGGCTTGGGAAAACACAAAACACTTCCAGTTAATTCTGATAGCACTTACTTGTTAATCAAAAGTTTAGAGAATAGGAATTTTAAAAAAGTGAACAGTAGGCTTTAACAAAACTGAGTGCCATTATTCACGTATTAAAATTACCCTATAGCTGCCCAGCCACTGTGGTCCAGTGGTTGGAGCCGTTGGCCCAAGCAATGAAAGGTTGCAGGTTCGATCCCTGGCCCAGGTCCGGCACATGTGGGAGGCAATCAACTGATGTGTCTCTCTCACATTGATGTTTCTCTCTGTCTCTCCCCCTCCCTCCCTTCCACTCTCTCTAAAAAAATTAATGGAAAAAATATCCTCAGGTGAGGATTAGCAATAACAAAATTACCCTATTTATATACAGATTGATATTTTTGTCTTTACTATTCAAGTATCATAATTCAAAAATTTCCTTCAAGTTTTTGACAAGTTACTTGTCAAATACTAATTGACAAAGGGGTAAAAGTTTTTTGTATTTTTTTCTTTTTAACATTATGTAGTTATATCATGGATATGAATCCCAGGTTTTGAGAGGATCCTAACTTCATGATAAGCTAAAGTTGATAAGGTATCACTATCTACTAATTAAATGAATCCTACTTATATTTTCATTGAGGATATACTTACATTGACTTTGCACTTATATAAAATGAGTGTGTTTGAATAGAAGATTTCAAGGGTTACTTCCTATCTTCCCTTTCAAGATTTCTAATTACAAGGAGTCTTGAAAATAGCCACTCTATGTTGTCCTCAAAAATCAGGTGACTAGGAATGACAGAGTTTTTTAATATTGAAGTTTTAAAATTTGTTTAGAAGGGTACAACTATTTATTTATTTATTTTTTAATCCTCACCCGAGGACATTTTTCCATTTTTTGTTCAGATAGAGTGGGAGGGAGAGAGAGGAAGAGAGAGAGAGAAACATCGACATGAAAGGGACACATCGAGTGGCTGCCACCTGCACGACCAACCAGGGCCGGGGGACGAAGTGCAACCGAAGTACATGCCCTTAGCGGGAACCGAACCCGGGTCTCTCTGGACCGCAGGCCGACGCTCTAACCGCTGAGCCAAACCGGCCAGGGCTGTTTAGAAGGGTACAACTAAATTAGGTAAGTTATTTTTCCAAAGTTTGTGTTTCCAAATCATTGTTTAATGAATGAGTGAATATGAGATACAATCTAATCCAGAAAGTATCATAGTCTCTGGATTTGAAAGGAAAAGACAACTGTAACTGAATATTGTGTATTTTAACTTACAGAAAGATATGTTAACACAAAAGGTTTGAAGTGTAATAAAAAAAAAATTCAGTATGTCTCCAGATGTGAATGTTCCACCATTAAAAAGCTAAAATTCTAGGTTTCACCTCACATCTGTCAGAATGGCCGCCATCAACAAACCATCAAACAACAAGTGCTGGCGAGGGTGTGGAGAAAAGGGGACTCTAGTACACTGCTAGTGGGAATGCAGACTTGTGCAGCCACTATGGAAAACACTATTATGTTACCTCAAAAAGTTAAAAATTGAACTGCCATTTGACCCAGTGATCCCACTTCTAGGAATATACCCTAAGAAACCTGAAACACCAATCAGAAAGAATATATGTACCCCTATATTCATAGCAGCACTATTTACAATCGCCAAGATCTGGAAACAGCCCAAATGTCTATCAATAGATGAGTGGATAAAAAAGCTGTGGTACATATACACAATGGAGTACTATGCAGCTGTAAGAAAGAAAGATCTCTTATCCTTTGAGATGACAAGGAGGAACCTGGAGTATTATCCTAAGCGAAACAAGCCAAGCAGAGAAAGACAAATATCACATGACCTCACTTATTTGTGGAATATAATGAACAAAACAAACTAATGAACAAAATAGACCCAGAGACATAGAAATAGGGTATAGACTGACAAACCTCAGAAGGGGGGTGGGGGCTGGCGGTGGGGGGTGGGGAAGAGATAAACCACAGAACATATGTGCATGTATGCGTAACCAATGGACATAGACAACAAAGCTCGGGACAGCGGGGGATGGGGGATCAGGAGGACGGTGTCAATGGGGGGAAAAGGAGAAACATCTGTAACAAAAATAAATTAATAAAAAATAATTTTTTAAAAAAAGCTAAAATTCTAACCTACCCAGAGTTATAGATCATTGTTGGAAATAGCTAAAAATAATTCTTTTATATATGTGGAAAAAATGGAGATGGTCATAATTTGATGGTATCAGCCTTTAAGATTATGCCACTGCTTTTGCTTGGATTCCATTTTTACTGAAGCAATCTTTTGATAATAACTTGGTCAGTATAGATTTTGGAAAGAGAGTGTCATAAATTACTTCAAGTAGTTCAAGCCACATGACAATGTACCTCTTAATATTTTTGTTCATTATTAAGACTTTGTAAACATGATTTACTCTGATTCATACTGTTTCTAGACCTGCAGATCTTTGATTCAGATACTGAGTCACAGTATACCCACAAAAACACTCCTATGTTAAAGCCACGCCTGAGGAGCCTCTTTATTTTCATTTATTTATTTATTTTGGTATGTGCTCCTAACGGGAACCGAGCCAGGGACTCTGGTCCGCAGGCCGACTCTCCAACCGCTGAGCCAAACCGGCCAGGGCTAGTGGGGCCTCTTTAAATACTGTGTGTTGAATTTACAAGAAATGTTAAAATAAGGCCAAAGGTGACATGGAAAAAGAGGAAGTCACATGTTGTAACACTTATTGTAGAAATTAATGTTTTTGATTTTAAGTTTCTGTGTGGAGGACAAAGACTAATTGACTCTATGTGGGGTTTCAAAACTACTTGGAACCCAGGCGGAGCGGGGGAGCCGCGACCCCGCCACCACGGGGGAACCCAGGCGGGCCGGGGGAGCCCGGCGACCCCCCCCCACCCGCCCCCACCACGGGGGAACCCAGGCGGGGTGGGGGAGCCGGGCGACCCCTCCACCACGGAGGAGCCTAGGCGGGGCGGGGGAGCCGAGCGACCCCCACACCAACGGAGGAAGCCGGCAACACACAGGAGAACTGAGTAAACTGAACAACGAAATTGACCCAGAGACATGGAGGTGGAGTATGGGATGACGGGCCTCAGAGGAGCGGGGGAGGTGGGGGAAAGAGATAAATCACAGAGCCTATGTGCATGGGTGCATAACCAATGGACATGGACAACAGGGATGGGGAGGAGGAGAAGGGGAGGGGGAGGAGGGTGTCAATGGGGGAAAAAAAGGGAAAACATCTGTAACAAAAACAAATTAATAATAAAATAAATTATTAAAAAAAAAAAAAAAACTACTTGGTACCAAAAATAAAAATAGGATCACACAACCCATAGAGAAAATTATATTAAAAAACTATTGCATTTTACACAAGTTGTATGAACACAAAATTCATAAATCAATCTCTCAAAACTTATTTCTGACGGACTAGCATCAGAAAGCATGTCTTCCACTTTGGAGCAGATTCCTCTGGTGCTGACCCAGTCTCGTTCAGCCATGGGTGTGAGCGCACACTTCTGTACAGCCTTAGACTTACTTCGGGGGACCAGTATGCTATCACATGCATGTGTTTCCACATTCTACCCTAAAGCATCCAGAAGTGCAAAAAAGTTAACATTCCCAAGGGCAAATCTCATCCAATGGGGATGAGAGCTGGTAAATAAATGCCAATCTCCCATATTTCAGCTGGGTAACCCTAAATGGCATTCTGGTATGTTTCTCTGAGGGGCTCATCAAAATCAAGCCCCCACTGTCCAGAACAGCTACCTCAATGGTGTACCCTTAAAATAGCTTTCCCTTTTCCCATCTTCACTTGCCCTGTTCCCTCCTGCTTCTTGGAATCATTCCCCCAAAAAACAAGCACCCAACTCCTTACAAAGCCCAGGCTCTGCTTTTAGACAAACTCAACACATTTTTAGCAAATCAAATCAAAATCAATAGCAAAAACTATACTTTAAAAGCATACCTGCTTCAGTACAAACATTTCTCAGGTCCGCTCCATTAAAGCCATCTGAAAGCTTCACAATTGCTTCATAATCTGTTCAGGAAAAAGACCTGGAAATTAGGTGTTTTTTGTGTTTTTTTTAAAAGACCTTTTTAAAAAATTTATGCTCACATGGAACATTTAAACTAGGCATCATCTCTGTTAACATTAACCAGACTATACTTCTGTTAAGTAAACCAGCACCAAGCAGAAATAAACATACTTCTGAAACTTTAAAACAAAGAAATATCCTCAATATCTGAAAGCATCTTAATCTCTTTCTATGTAGTGAAACAGTTATGCACATGTGAACTTCAGATTATCTGTCAAGCTATAACTCATTAAACTGGAACAAAATCTTTCATTTGAATAAACCAAGACATCCAAAACCAACGGTAGCCCTGGCCGGTTTGGCTCAGCGGTTAGAGCGTCGGCCTGTGGTCCGGAGAGACCCGGGTTCGGTTCCTGCTAAGGGCATGTACCTCGGTTGCAGTTTGTCCCCAGCCCTGGTTGGTCGTGCGGGTGGCAGCCACTCGATGTGGCCCTTTCACGTCGATGTTTCTCTCTCTCTCTCTCTTCCTCTCTCTCCCTCCTACTCTGTCTGAACAAAAAATGAAAAAATGTCCTCAGGTGAGGATAAAAAACAAAACAAAACAAAAAACCAAAACCAACTGTAGCAACAACAGAATTTAATCACATAAGCCAAATATAAATATACAAAAATAGTCACCAGACACAATTGATAAACATAGAATTTTCAAATGCTAAATACTAGGTAGTTTTCTGGGTTTTTGTATAGGCTCCAAGTGGTATCAGATCTATGATAACAATGACTATTAAGTGACCTATCTATCTATTCACATGACAGACTTAAAATGAAGAACTATTAGTTTGGGATAGCAGTTATGGACTTGATATAGAATAGGGAGAGAAATAAGAGACAGCATAGGCCACTACAATATGAGTAACTCGGATGAGACACCCTTTGTCAGGCAATCTAGACTATGTCAATCTATTAGAAACCATACAGATATTCATAATTATCTTCATTCAGGTTCAAATTGATTATAAACTTACTGAGAGTAGGGACTCCCAATGTTAACTCAATATTTGGCACCTAGCAAGAGCTCAGTATTGGAAGAAACCTATAAATTGACATTTTTAGTTCAGCTCATCTTTCTAGCTCAAAACTCTTTCACACGAGCAATGAGAAAATTAGTGAGAGGCAATAATCAACTATTTGTAAATATTCTGGACCATTAATTTCTAAATGGTTTTTAGAGTTGCTTAGATTCCCTTAGTCTGGGGGGCAGCAAACTTTCTGTAACGGGCCGGATAGTAAATATTTTTTAGGCTTTGCAGGTCATATGGTCTCTGTCAAAACTACTCACTTCTGCCCTGGCCGGGTGCTCAGTTGGTTGGCGTGTCATCCTGTACGCCAAAGGTTGTGAGTTTGATTCCCAGTCAGGGCATATATCTAGGATCCTTGATTGGAGGCAAGTGAACTACTCATTTCTGCTGTTATAGTGGGAAAGCAGTCATAGACAAAATACAGATAAATGGTTGTGTTATAACAGAACTTTACTTACAAAAATAGAAGGCAGAAAGAATTTGGCCCACAAGCCATGGTTCGAAGGCTTCTACCCTAGTTTAGTCTCTCAAATCTATAGATAACTATTTTGTAACTTCTCTGTCCTTAAATCTCTAACAATCCTTTCTCATCTTCAGTCTGAACTTGCTTCCTATTTCACTTAGAAAATAAAAGCATTCAGAAGAAAAATTCTACAAGTTCCTGCCATATTTGAGAACCTGCCGTCAACAGCATCTATATATTCTACCTTCCCTCCTATTCTTGTAAATTAAGTCTGTGTTCACAGACAGTACCAACCCCTCTTCAAGGAAAGTGAATTATCAATTTATCACTCTCCTAGATCATTCCCATCAGCATAAATATTAAGTTCTTGTATCTTAAAGAAAACTCCCCCAAAACCTCATCTCCATTTCTGGTACAGCTCTATTTCTTTTCTTCTCCCCTTTGCTACAGATTTCCTTGAAAGATATGTCTAAACTCAATGTCTCTCCTCCCAATCTCTCTGAAACTCCACCTGAAGTAGGCTTTCATTCCCACCTCTCAAAAGAAACTGCTTTTGATAAGGTCACCAATGATCTCCACATAGTAAATCCAAAGGTCCATTCTCAGAACTCTTCTTATCTGACCCACTGTCAGCGTTTGACAGGGAATTAATCCCTCCTCATAACAATTTATTCATTTATCTTCCAGGACACCACCAGCTCCTGGTTCTACTCCCTACCTCTGTGACTACACCTTCTCAGTTTCCTTTGATGGTTCTGCATCTCAACTTCTTAATGTCGGAATTAGCTCAGTTTTTGAATTTTTTCTCTATCCACATTAACTTCCTCAGAAATCTCATCTAATCTCAAGACTTCAAAAACTATTTTTATGCTGATATTATCCACATTTATATCTCTAGCACAGACCACCCCAAGGAACTATGGATGCATATAGAATTACTAATCAACATCTTTATTTGGTATCTAATTGGCACTCAAATTTAATATGCCCAGAATCAAATTCCTTATTCTCCCTTTAAAACCTAATCTTTCCAGTCTTCCCCTATTTTTAGTGATGGTAACTTCATCTTTTCAGTTGTGAGTCAAAAACCCAGGTCTTCCCTGATTGTTCCATATATAGATATATATTGTTGAGAGTATTACAGATGCCCCCCCCCGCCCCCATTCCCACCCCGGGGCCCGCACCACCCTATTGTCTATGTCCATGGGCAATGCATATATGCATATAAATTATTTGCTTAATCTCCCCACACCTCCTCCCCCTTCCCTCTGAGATTCGTCAGTCTGTTCTATGTCCTGGTTCTTCTCTTTAGCGCACACCCCACATCCAATTCATTAACAAATTCTGTCACCTCTATTTTTAAAATACATCCAAAATCTCATTATTTTAAAACACTGTTACCACCTTGGACCAAGCCACCATCATCTTTGCCTGGATTACTGAAATAACTTCCTAACCAATCCTCTTGCTTCTTGTCCCTCTTCATATAGCCAGAATAATCTTATTCAATATAAGCGAATTGGAAATATTTACAGATGAAATGAAATATTTACAGATATGCTGACGTTTGCTTTTATATAGAAGGAAGGTCAGGGATGGGTGAGATTACAGATGTTTCATCTGTAGAGTTAATAATTACTGAGGCTAGGGATGAGTGAGTACCTGGGATTTGAAGTTCATTATACTCTTATCTCTACTTTTATGTATTTCTAATTTTCTAAAATTAAAAAGTTAAATACTAACAGAAAGTAAGACCATTCATTCCTTTGCTCACAATCATCCAATGGCATCCACATCTTCAAAAATAAAAGCCAAAGTTCCTACACGTTGGTCTCAATATGGCTCTACACAATCTGGTCCCCATTACTTCTGATTTCACTTGCTACTACTGTCCCATTTACTCTCCCACAGACACCCTGGCCTCTTTGCTCCCCCTAGAATGTTCAATAGCCTTCTTACTTGCGGCCCCTTCTGCATGATTTCCCCCCAAATATCCGTATGTAGCTCCTTCATCTTTGCAGGTCATTGCTTAAAAATCACCCTCTTGGTAAGGCCTTCCCCCTCCCTACTCCATATAAATATATACACACATGCACTCAACTTTTCTTGCTTTATTTTTTCTCCACAGCACTTATCACCATCTAATATACTATATATTTTATCATTTTATCTGTCTTTCCTGACAAGAATGCAAGTTCTGCATAGGCAGGAATTTGTCAGTTTTGTTCACTGCTATATCTCCAGCACTTGTAGAACAATTCCTAGCCCTGGCCAGTTTTGCTCAGTGGTTAGAGCATTGGCCCAAGGACCAGAGTTGGGGGTTCAATTCTGGTCAAGGGCATGCACCTTGGTTGCGGCTCATGACCCAGCTCTGGTCGGGATTGTGCGGGAAGCAACCAGTTGATGTGTCTCTGTCACGTTGATGTTTCTTTCTCCATCTCTCCCTCCCACTCTAGCTGAAGATAAATGGAAAAATATCCTCTGTTGAGGATTTAAAAAAAATTTTTTTAAAAAGAACAATTCCTAATATACAGTAGATGGTCAATAAGTAGCTGAGTTTAAGACCACCATGTTTGCTAAATTTAAAACCAGATTTGATAACTATGGATATACAATAGTATTCTGCTTAATTTACCAAAAGTAAATATACATAAGAATAGGTTATTTTCTTACCTATTTCACCATGCTTTGTAATGGGACCTGCATGGATTTTCAATATATCTAATCTTGCTTGTTCATTTGGTAAATCAATATCTGAAAATAAGAAATTATTTTGCAGTCAGTTTTGTTTGTTTTTGTTTTTTAAATAAAGTAGGGGGTAAGGAGGAGATATGGAAAAAAAAAACTGAACTTAAGACAAAAGGAAATGGGTAAAAAGCCATAACTCACGTATTTTTCTATCTAATCTTCCTGGACGAAGCAAGGCAGGATCCAGTGTATCTGGTCGGTTTGTAGCCATGATCATTTTAACTCTATGTAGAGTATCAAATCCATCCATTTGATTCAGTAACTAAGAATACATTTATAAATAAAAATTATAGACAGATTTTACAAAACATCTCAAACATTAAAAAATACACAGGCACAACTTTTATACGCCTAATACCATGAGAAGCATCGTCTACAGATAGCTATGTAACCTTCAAAATAATCACTTTATGAAATCCTTTTTTTAATTTAAATTAAGGAATATTAAGGAATATACTTCCCATCCTCAAAGAGTCAAGGTTATTCAACTATGTACCTTTTTATAGCTATCAGGTAGTTTTAATAAGTCTGAAAGTTTCCATCTGGTCAAAAATGATGAAACTAAACTATGTGGATCTGATTTCCAATGTTCAAGTTTTTTTTTCCATAGAATTACTTTTAAAAATAAAAACTAATAATAAAACCTAACATATAAAGTTCTTATAGTATGCTTGACATAAAATTTACATTAGTTCCGGCTGGTGTGGCTCAGTGGTTGAGCGTTGACCCATGCACCAAGAGGTCGCTGGTTTGATTCCCGGTCAGGGCACATGCCCAGGTTGTGGGCCCAATCCCCAGTGGGGGGCATGCAGGAGGTGGCCAATCGATGTTCTCTCTCATTGATGTTTCTATCTCTTTCTCCCTCTCCCTTCTCCTCTCTTTAAAATCAATAAGGAAAAAAAATTTTAATTTATATTAGGACAACCGGATAGAATTATTTTTCTACAAATTTGGTAATAAATCCATTATCTTTTCAAATAATTCTACTATACATAGAAATACTGAGACACTAAACGTATTTCCTTTGATTCCTCAAGTTTTCTTGAATAAATGTTGAAAAACCTAACTGCATTCAACAAATTCTTTAAAATGTAGCTAGCCTCACATGTCTATTTCTTTCCCAAAATATGTTAGCTAACGTATCAGTTACATGAATAAAACTAGTATCAGTGTTGTTATAAAATACCTCAATTTAAGGTTTCTAAGAGACTCTATAACTAATTTTAAAACACTGTATATCTTCTGAGCAAGTGAATATAATTTATGAAAAGTAATTTTCAAATACCCATTCTCAGACAGAATTTGACATTGCATTACCTATGCTACTTAGCTTCTATTTGTAGAAGTGGGAAAGGTATGTAGGATTTTGCCATCCCTTTCAGATTTTGGAGCGGGGAAAAGCTTTATGTACATTCTAACATCCCATCATCCATCTTCTTCAATTATCAAAATTATCTGTTTCCTCTCATTCTCAGCAATAAAACAAGAGAGGAAAGTGTTAGTGATCTTTAGAGCAACCTCATACATAATCATCTCATTTACTGCCACCAGTTTTACTATGTCCATTGCTCATAAAATGTCTTAATAAACTAGTGCAAGATCACATTCACAATGTAAGTAATACAATATACAATTTAAATATCTGAATGACTGGTCTGTATAAAAGACACAGAATAGTACAGCTGTACATCAAATGGGAATTTTGTAGATACCCTCATTCTTTTCTAGTAATCATTTTCTTACTAGTGATTAGTGGAGAAATGTGTTCATTCCTGTCAGTATTTTCAAATTTCATACTTAAATGTATTCTTCATTTAAACTGCTGTATACATTTGACCTTCAAATATCCAATGTTCACTTCTTTATTCAATAAACATTGATTTCTTTATAAAACCCCTTTACCAAATATTACCTCCATCAAAGTTCTCTGAATCTCTCTATCAGCTGAAGTACCCTCAGAAAACCTACGACCACCTAAAAAAAAAAATGATGTGGAAAATTATATGCATTACTCTTTTCCTCTATAACTATCATTTAAGAAGACAGAATATGATAGTGCATGGGGTTAAAAACATTAAGGTGAAAATTAAGTAATAAGAATTATACTGACAGCCCAGCTGGTGTGGCTCAGTGGACTGAGTGTCATCCCATGGACTGAGAGGTCCCAGTTAGGTTCCCGGTCAGGGCACCTGCCTGGGTTTCAGGATCGATCCCCAGTGGGGGTGCGTGCAGGAGGCAGCCAATTGATGTATCTCTCTCACATCGATGTTTCTATCTCTCTCTCCCTTACTCTCTCTCTAAAAAATCAATAAAAACATATTTTAAAAAAAGGAAGAATTATACTGACAAAGTTAATGATGTTGGTATAACATTTCTTATTTTGTCAATGTCAAAGGTTATGCGTTAAAATTGGTTAAACTTCGCCCTGGCCGGTTTTGCTCAGTGGTTAGAGCGACAGCCCGCAGACCAAAGAGTCCTGGGTTCAGTTCCTGCTAAGGGCACGTGCCTCTGTTGCAGTTTGTTCCTGGCCCTGGTTGGGGTTGTGTGGGTGGCGACCACTCGATGTGTCTCTCTCACATCGATGTTTCTCTCTCTCTTCCTCCCTCTCTCCCTCCCACTCTATCTGAAGATAAATGCAAAAAAAAATTAAAATTGGTTAAACTTCAAGAATTTAATAAAACACCCAATTCATTTTGCTACTTCATACAAGTTACAATTAGAGGAGAAGGGGAAAAGCTCTTTTAGATTTTTAAAAAATTTCCTAACACTTTCAAGAAAAGTTTAAAATAATTTTTAAAAATGTTACTCTTGGCCTGGCTGCTGTGCCTCAGTGGTTGAGCGCTGACCCATGCACCAAGAAGTGGCCAGTTCAATTGCCGGTCAAGGCACATGCCCAGGTTGTGGGCCTAATTCCAGTGGGGGGTGTGCAGGAGGCGACCAATCAATGTTCTCTCTCATCGATGTTTCTAGCTCTCCCTCTCCCTTCCTCTCTCTCTAAAACTAATAAAGAAAAAAAAATTAAATAAAAAAAGATGTTACTCTTGCCCTGGCCAGGTGACTCAGCTGTTGGAGCATCATCCACACACCAAAATGGCTGAGGGTTTGATTCCCGGTCAGGGCACATACCTAGGTTGCAGGTTTGATCCCTGGTTGGGGAGCATACGAGAGGCAACCAACTGATGTTTCTTTCCTTTTCTCTCTCTCTAAAATCAATAAACATATTCTTGGGTGAGGAGTTAAAAAAAAAGATGTTACTCTTACCGATAGCATCTATTTCATCCATAAAAATGATGCATGGCTGATGGTCTCTGGCATAGTTAAACATTTCTCTGATCAAACGAGCACTTTCACCAATGTACTTGTCTACAATAGAACTAGATACAACCTGATTAAAGAAAAGACATTAAGGTAAATATAAGATAATTCAAATAAAATTTAACTTCAACATCTACAAAAAAAATCTTCCCTTTACCTTTAAGAAATTGCAGTCTAGCTGGCTAGCAACAGCTCGTGCCAAGAGTGTTTTTCCTGTGCCTAGGAATGACAAAAGAAGTACTAATTAGATGGGAAGTAAAACAAATTTTCAAAAGCCTTTTAAGAATGTAATCCTTTGGATAGTAAATTCTGCATAATGGAAGCTAAATCCTAAACAGAATTTACAGTAAAAATTCCATAGTACTTCTACTTTCAATATTGAAATTTTAAATTTTATTCAAAATATCCTCCTGTGTAATTTTAAGCACACTGAATATAATAACTTTAGAAATACATCAAACTCTATTTACAAATAGACTGCAATAGAAACTTGTTACAATAAAATCCATTGGTCTATCCCACACACTAAATGGATCTTTAACCCATGCATATTGTATATCAAGCATTGATTATTTGGAAACTAATGGTCAGTGAGTTACAGAAATCTTCAAAATTATGGTATTTTTCATTATACAATATTACAAAATCACTTGTTAATATCACCAATCTCATCCTTTTAAGTATTAACACAGTTAGAAAGCTGTCAAGCTCATAGTGCCAGATGTAAACTTTCAAAACTAATTTTCCCTTGAAATCTCAAATTTTATCACTGGCTGCAAATGGTGTCAGTTGTTTTCTTTATCATGACAGGCTAACTTCATTTACTTTTGAAAAACGTGGGCCAGATAACCAATAATCAGTCTGAATAACCAATTAACTATTCTGATAAACACAGACTGTCTATAAATTATCCTTTTATCTAATTCTGCTAGCAACTCAAATAATTGCACAAAAGATTAACTATCCTATTCAATATGCAACAGAAGTGCTTTATATGTAGTTTCCATTTCATCACACAGAATAAAGATATTATTCAAGTATTAAGATTTAATAACATTAATAATTTTTACTACTTCACCAAGGACATTTTAAAGTGAAACTGGCATATATATGTCTATATCTATCTAAAAATATTAGCTAGATATAGACATATATATATATATATATATATATATTTTTTTTTTTTTTTAAATACTGCAAGTGCGAATGGTCAGAAACACAGTGACTACTAGTACCATTTCATGCCACTGACTTAAGTGAGTCATGCTATGGCACAAGTACTTTATCCACATTCTGTCTGCACCATCAGCACAGATGCCAACACTGAAAAAGGCAACTAACATCTTAGCATTATGAAAATAAGTTTGACCTTGCAGATTTCCTGCAAGTGTCTCAGGGACACCCAGAGGTCTGTGAACTATATAGGACATTACAATAGAATTACAGGGCATGTTAAGAACTACACAGGCCCACTAATATGCGGGATTTTTTTCAATAAATCAGTACTATTTTCAAATGCAGTTGGGAATCTGTGCATGTGGAGGGCCAACTATATGCATTGAACTATGCCTTTTTATGTAGGGAACTTGAGCATCTGCAGATTTTAGTATCCCTGTGGGTCCTAGAACCAACCTCTGAGGATACCAAGGGTAGTTAAGTTTTTGGGGAGTCTTGAGTTACATGCAGATATTTGACTGCATAAGGTGGGGTCAGTGCCTCCAACCCCATGTTGCTTAAGGGTCAATGTTAATCCTATGTGGCACAAGAGGACTAAGCATGCTGAGCAAACAGCAGACACACATCTCCTATCTCTCCTTACTCCAAACAGTATGGAGGTTGGAACTGCCCATATTAAATTTCCAACTTATTTTTTTATTCCTTAATTCATTCATTAGTGGGGCAGACATAATTCAATACCAACCTGGTGGTCCATAGAGCAAACAACCTTTTGGAGGTATTATTCCTACACGCTGGAATAATTCTGGGTTTGTAAGAGGTAATTCTATCACCTAGAAAAGAAGTTGCATGTTTCTTAAACAGTTGATAAAGATTTTGATGTACTTTCAAATAGTTTAAGTAAAATATCAGTATAGTTAGGTATATACATCATAATTCATAATAGATCTAGAATTCCATGTTATATAAAACTATATTAGAGGTTTTTCTTCAGATATCTTACATCTAAAAACTTTTCAGTATTTTTAGATTAATTAATTAAAAAGTGTGTGGTTATTTTAACAAACCACACACTTGACTAGAGTGAAAGTTACACCAGCACATAACCTGTCAAAACACATTTGAATTGTACACTTTAAATCTATGCATTTTATTGAATGTAAATTATACCTCAATGAAAAAAATTACACTACAAAAACAAACACTTAAGCAAAAATCAAAATCAAAAGATCTATACTATTTTGCATTTGGGAATACAACACAAGATAATTATAAAAGGAGGAAATTTGGTAAGTTATAACTGCAACTAAGTAAAAAAGTATGTAAAATTTTCATAGTTTGGCATTTTTGTCATAGCAGCCTTAAAAGAACAAAATACTTGGTTTCAAGATCATACTAAGACTGATTCAAGGAAAGAAAACTAGAGAACAGAAAAATCGAGGATTTCACTGCCCAACTCAAAGTCTTTACAGTACCAGTAACTTGAGAGATTAACTCTTATTGAATAGTTGTGTCCATAAGGTGTGATTAAGACAAGCTGAACTCGCCCTGGCCGGTTTGGCTCAGCGGTTAGAGCGTCGGCCTGCGGTCCAGAGAGACCCGGGTTCGGTTCCTGCTAGGGGCACATGCCTCGGTTGCAGTTTGTCCCTGGCCCAACCTTGGGAGGAGGCAGCTACTCTACGTGTCCCTTTCACGTCGATGTCTCTCTCTCTCTCTCTCTCTCTCTCTCCCCTTCCTTCCCACTCTACCTGAACAAAAAAATGGAAAAATGTCCTCGAGGATTAAAGATGAACTCGTGAGAAATCGGCATTCTGAAGTGTGTGTAGGTGGAAAGGGTGCTGCATGTACATGGAAGGGGGGGCGAGAAGGAGAGGTTCTTTCTGCTCCTATGCTGATGCAGCAAGTCATTGTAAAAGACAAGATTTCACCATCCCATGAATCCCATGAAGCACTTTTCTTCCTCTTTTGACCTTTCATTAACTACAAAGTGAGAAGAATATATTTAATTTACGCTCAGGCCAATACTTCCTCAACTATGGTCATTAAACAAGTTGGTTACATAATTACCTGTGATGTTTGTTTAAATGCTAATTCCTTGTCCCACCCCCCCAGCCTACTACATCAAAACAATGTACAGGGCCTAGCAATCTGTATCTTCAATAAGAGTTCCAAAAAATTTAATATACTAAACTCTGAAAACTACTAGCTTAGGGCTTAAATCAGATGATATAAAACACTCCAACTACCTTCATTCATTCCTAAATATGTCCATCCTAAATTAGGATGAAATCAATAGGACAATCAATTTGCTATAAAGAAAATTGTTAAGAAGCCACCTGTGCTATAAAGCAAGGCAATCCTGACTAGATTCTTCATCTAAGAGCTTACAGGTTTAAGCTACCCTAAAGCCAGTGTTTTTCTTAAATGGAAGTAAACAGCTCTACCAAAATAAAATATTTACTCTACTTGAAGGGTGGGAAGCTAACACTAATAAGGTTATGGGGAAAAGTACATTACACATGTTATTCAAACATGCTCTGACCCAAGTAACCTAAAATGATCATCAAAATCACAGAGCACTGGATTATATCAATTATTCTTTTTTTTGGTCAAAAAGAGCAGGATTTTTCTAACACCAAATTATCTCCACATTAACAAACATCTATAATTTTCACAGCTAGAAATTCAGTGGTATTCTTCTCAGCAAGAATATCAAATGTATAATATTCAGTAACCACTATTTGGACAAAGTAATTTTTCAACTTCTTTCTCCCTTCAGGAATCTTAAAACCAATAGTATTTATTATTAAATTCAGGAAACAAAACATACACTACCAACCTCTCTTAATTCCCGAATCTGTTCTGATAGCCCTCCAATTTCAGAATAGGAAACATTCCCAGGGTCTTCATGAGACATGTTGTAAACCAGTGGATCCACCTCTCTTGGCAAATATCTATAATGACAAGGTATGTATTTTTCTTTTTAAAATGTATTTTCTCTCAGCCAACAGAGTATAATGACTTGCTTGTGCAAGCATCTTTTGGTGATTTTATTAAAAAGTGTTTAAATTAATTAGGGATTAAAGGGAAGAAGTGGCAAAATATTCAGTGATCTCTAAAAACATATTTTGGATAAAATCTTCCCTCTGTGAAAATAAACTGAATAGAATAAGACAATTACCTCATGATGGTTAGTGTAGTCATATCCAAAGCAACTCTTGTTCCTGGCTTCAGCTTACTTTTGTCAAGCTAATTTTGTAAAAACAAACAAACAAAAAAAGAGTAAAGTAAACACTTAAAAAGGGGAGCATAATATGCAGAAGCCAAATAATCATTTTTACCCTTCAAGAGAACACTAATATTAGATCATAAACACCATGCCATCAGAAAGTTATACACACTATAATTCAAAGTTATTTCCATCTGCCCCTTTTGTGCAATCTCAGCGTGAAATCACTCATACAAAGTCTGAGGTGTAAATAACCTTGTTTTTGAAGAAGGAATGGCCTTTAGTATTTTACTTTCAAAGGCTCACTATTTAATATAGTTCTCATTATTTTGATTCCAGCACTATAGTACAGTGACTTTGGCAATTAATATCAAAGCACTTATACAGAAATCTGTTAAGTAAACGTTTTGGAAGAAGGAAAGTGGTGTGCTCATTATATTTATTTTAAAAACTATAGCTCTGGGGAAGAATGTGTTACTTGATCATAGGAGATAAGGGACAAATGCACTGTTCCCCCTTAAAAGAGTTTTAGTAAAATGTTAAAAACAAAACAAAATAGCCACCATCATTTCATGCCTGTGCTATATGCCAGACACTATGCTAAATATATTATATACTAGATTGAACCATACTAAATAATTTATTGGCATATTTGGGCAGAGTAACTTATTTGTCTAGAATTGGATAGTATCTATCCAACAGATTCACCTCACATTCAGGATGTTACTTTTTGAAAATAAAGTTACTTTTTCATAGTTTAAAAAACTGCTTGCTGCCTGACCAGTGTGGCTCAGTGGATTGAGTATCATCCCATGGACTGAGAGGTCCTGGTTCAATTCCTAGTCAGGGCACATGTCCGGGTTGTGGGCTCGATCCCCAGTAGGGGGCATGCAAGAGGCAACAGATTGATGTTTCTCTCTCACATCGTTGTTTCTATCTCTCTCTCTAAAAAAATCAATAAAAACATTTAAAAAAACAAAACAAAAACTGCTTGCCAATATAATTTCAAAATCATATAAATTATTAACTGCTTTCAAATAATTTTGGAAAGAGCTCTAAGCTTAGGATTTAGTACCAATTAAAATGAAGTGGAAGCAAGCAAAATACTAGGTTTACTATAACAGATTAAACTGAAAAAAATTGCCAGTAAGTGAGGTACCTGAAAAACAGCTAAAAAGAAATCAATGTGAAGCTGCTTTAACATTAACTTCTGTAGGAAATATATACTCTGGCTTTTCTAATATTTTCCAGTTTTCAAATACTCCCTTGCCCTCATACAACCATGAAATATCTTCCAAATGCCAACTTTTGGAATCTAGAGGGCCCTGAAAGGGACATAAAAGTCCTTTGTCAGTCCTGGCTGGTGTGGCACAGTGGTTCAAGCGTCGGGCCTCAAGTTCAATTTCCGGTCAAGGGCACATACATGGGTTGCAGGTTTGATATCCGGCCCTGGTCAGGGCGTGTTCAGAAGGCAACCAATTGATGCGTCTCTCTCACATCGATGCCCACCCCCCCGCCCCTTCCACTCTCTCTAAAAAAAAAAAAATCAATGGAAAAAATATCCTCAGATGAGGAGTAACAACAACAAAAATCCTTTGTCAGACTAGGCATCTAATATTTTGATTTAGTTATCCCACTTATACCCCAGGCAAAATACTAAGAGTAGAGTTAGTCCCTGGGTTAAATTCCATTCTACAGCCATGATGTATCAGTTTTAAAACTGAAACCTGATATAACAAATAAAGCTCCTCCCAATGAATTTATAAGTATGCTCTAAGGATAATTCTGAGAGAATAAGGTAATACATAAATTGGATTCAGAGGCTACTAGTGATTCAAAACCATTTGTTGGCATTTTTGATAACTGCAAAATGAAATATGGAGTTATTTTAATTTGCCTATTTTAATCTAAATCAACTCACACAAAATCAACTTAAGCTATAGTACAGTCTATAAGTAGCATTTCTGAATATTTAAATATAAAACACAGGTAACTGATAGGGTCTAATCCTCTTAAATCTCCATTAAAAAAACAACATTAAAATGATGAGCTATTTTCTAGTTCTGAAAGTCTTTAATTTCTAAGTGTGTAGAGACATTGAGGCAACTTGGTACTCTAGAAAGTAGACAATACCAGCAGTCAAAGGCCATGGTTTTAGTTTAGGATTTGCTAACAATTAGTTATATCTTAACAAATCACCTTTGGGAGTTATTGGCATAATACCTAACCTGGTTACCTCCAAAATTAAATAACTTATATGAATGTACTTTTGCCAATTATAAAGCACTACACAAATGTAAAGTGTTACCTGTCGACGACACCCCACAACATATCTTGGTCCATTTGTAGCTTTAACAATGACTAGAGAAACAAAAGGAAAGAAAAAATTTAAAAATAGCAAGTAAAAATTAAATATACCCACAATGATGGCAAGTTGAGTTTTATTTGTCCTCTAAGAAGACAATACATAGCTGAAAGAAAATTAAGTCTATGCAAGAACAGCATCTACTATTCTTCACTATTGTAAATACACATTTCAAAAGTCGGTGGTGGAAGGAAGTCCACTCTTTTTTCTTTACTAATCAACAATCTAATCCACTTACATTTTTCTTCAGTTAACTGCTTAAGTACTTCACCCACAATCTAAGAAAGAAAAAAAAAAGAAAAAACATTACCTTTTGCCAACAGCTAAAAAACAAAGCTATTACCATCACCCTTTATACCTTAAACTCCATTACCTACCTGCCCAACGCTTTGTAGGGCCTTCAGATCATTTTCAGACTTTTCATATTGCTTGGTAAGTTCTTTTAATTGTTCCCTTACTGAAATAATATAATTTGAACATTTTAATTAAACAATAATCTTAGTGAGTTCAAGTTACTAAGTCTCACTTTACTTGTTTATTTGTCTCTTTCACTTTACGTATATTTTATATCCACTATATTAAAGCACAAAAGAAATAATGCTGTTTGCAGGTGACATGTTTAAGAGCAAAAATGTTAGAGAAGACATATTTTTTGTCTTCTCATATATTTTTTTTTATCAGCAATATTTAATTATTTAAACACATTTAGGCTACATTCTTAACAGATATTGACACTGACACTTCCCTATTTGCTACTACAAATCCAAAAGATAAACGTTAGACCCCTTCCTCACCTACCCACATATATCATTACTCTATGGTTTTCTACCCTAAATAAGGGCAACAGTTGCGGTGCTCCGCAGAATTATATGGTTATGATCTTCATTTAATTCAACCACTCAGGCTTTTCAATGAAGATGCACTATGAAAAAAATATAAGTGCCCTTTTAGCTCAAGAGTTTAAGAGAAACTTGTGTATCTCATAGAGTGCAACTCAAAGCAAGAGAAGACTAGGAAGGTTATTATGACGGATGGACTTCTTCTCGAGCCCCGCGTCCGGCTTTCCACTCCACTGACAAACCAACTATCCGAGTCTCATCTCTTGCTTGAGCTTATTTGACCCAAGTCTCTTCCCTTCTCCGGGTGCCGGGACTCCACCAACAGTGCGCTCCTTGCATCCCAACGTGGGGAGCATCCCTGGCCCACTTCTTCCCCACGCCTCCTCTAGTCCTCTGTCAATTCCATCTCAGAACTGGGAATGTTCTTTCTGTCACCTGGCCCAGACTGGGCCATTCCCGCGCCCGAAGAGGCTCTGCTTCCTAATCTCAGGGCCCGATGACAAAGCGCCTTGTCCCTGGACCGAGGCCTTCCCATCTCCACGGCTGGGTTGCCGGGCTCGGCCAAAGGCCTCCGTTTTGTCAGAAACAGAAGCAGCTCCAGGCACGAGATTATGTGGAAAGAGAGGTGCACTCACACTCCTTGAGACGGCCGTCGATCTCCTTGTGCTCCAGCAGCTTCTTGCGGTAGTCCTGAAGCGCCTTATCTCTAGGGTCCGCCATGATGAGAAGCCGTCGCTCATAGGGGATGCCGGGAATGGCCATGGCCGCCCGGGCGGGGGAAGGGGCGGGGCGAGAGGGGACAGCCTCCCTGGCGGGGCGGGTTAATGTGTAACCCCGCCCCTTCCGGTTGGCCCCCGCCTCTCGACTCCACCTCTCCTTTCACCTAGGGTGTCGGCGTGCCCCAAAGGAGGTCTCCGTCCACACTGCCCCCTGCTGGTCGGGCTGGGTAAAGCAGGGTGCTGTTATCCTGGTCGTTCCAAGAGACCTCGCTATTTTTAAGTCATTGCTGTCTTGGAACCACAAAAGACTTTGTAATAAACTGAGATGGGAGTGAAGTAGGAAGTGTGCGCTCTCTCTACATACTATATATAGCTTCGATGGCCTATCGGTATAACACAGTGCTACTATCCAGGACCTCCAGTTACAGAAGGAGCAGGCTAATTCATTCATTTATTCATTCAATAAAAGAGGTACTAAAGGTACAATCTGGTGGGAAGATAAAATAATTTCAGAGTGTAATAAATATTATATTGTAATGGGAAAAACAATGGTAATGTTATAGAGCACAGTGAGGAGAACTAATTTAGAAAAGATACCTGAAATAAGGACCCAGTTGTGCAACAAACTGGAAAAGAACCTTCCAGAGGAAACAGCAAGTGCAAAGAGCCTGAGGTGAAGAAGAACTTGGCTCATTTGCAGAAACAGAAAGGAGGTCAATGAGAGTGGAAAGGGGTGGGTTGTGGAAATGTGGGGCACAAGACAAAGATGCTAAAGTAGGCTGAGTCAGGAATTTGAAGTCTGATAGAACTGCCTTTCAGATTTCTGTGCTTTTGGACAAATTGCTTAATCTTTCAGTACTCTGTAAAATGAACATAATAATTGTACCTATCTTATAAGGATGTCATGGGTATTAAATAAGATAGTTTGCCTATAGTGTTAACATAATGTCTGGCACATAGTAAGCATTCAATAGTGTTATTTTAAATTATTTATTTTAAGGGTAGTAATGATCTCAAGTTTTTCGGTACAGGTCCCTGCTGCTGTACCATTCCCAGCCTTGTTCCTGGGGAGAATTTATTGTGTTCCAGTAGAATCAGTCAAATTCCCCAAATACAGTCATTTGATCCCATCTTTTCCACTGGCCCTGAATGTTTGAGTATAAAGAGGTATACCCTATCTATACATATAAAGTGTAAGTTTATGTGAATTAAGTTATCAAACTCACATAAATGATGTCTTCAAATTTATTAGAAAAATCATCTGATCTGTGTTGTGTGATTATTCTATTCTGTTTTTCTAAATATAACTAGGAATTGCAGCAGATAATAAATAAGAAAAATGGATTGAGCAGGAATACCCTTCTCCCACTCAGCTGCAACTATTCTGGTCAGAAGAGTCCATCCATACCAAAAATATAGCACCTCTCACATCAAGAAGTAAAGAAGAGAAGATGAGATAGAGAAAAAAAGACAGCTCAGTGTGGTTCAATTCAATAACTATTTATGAGCACATACTAATGTGTTATTTCAACACAGCGCACCATTATTTTTAACCCCCTTGACCCATATTCTTTTCCTCTCACCCATCTGGCAAAATTCCAACTTCAGATAAACCTATCTATTTTCTCCATGCCTGTACCAGATCAGCCCTGTTCCTTTTTTATATGTACCTGACTGTATTCCTCTCCATCAAAAAAAATGTAGTTCAACTTATAAGTTTACATTCATAAGTGTGATGAAATGGTTAGTGTCTTTTCCTCCCAGTAGACTATAAGTTCCAGCAAAACAAGGACTGTGACTATTTCTTGCTCATGACTGTATCCCCAGAAGATGGATATATATATACATATATATGTATTGGAATGATTAAATATGTGAGTATGTCCAACACCATGATAGGTAAGCAGAGATACAGAAAGACTAAGAAATGTCATCAGTACTCAAGGAAGTTACAATATCACAGAGTAAAAAAGAAGAGATGTGAGAAAGTAGGGCTAGCTTGTTTTTGGGAAGGAGTCATTAAAAGGGATGTCATAACAGTGATGAGATAGATTTAAATCTTCAAAAGATTATTTAAGAGTAGTCTCCTACTTACCTATAGTTTAGCATTGATGGATGTTGTGGTTTTAAAATATGTACACAAATCTTTTATATTTTCCACTTAAAGAAGTGGAACCTAATTCTGACTCCACACCTCCCCCCACCACCACCACCTCCAGATCTAGTGACCTGCTCTAGACGAATAGAATAAAGTACAAGAGACAGTATACAACTAGAGACTAGGTCATAAAAGGCATTGGGGCTTCCTTCTTATTCTCTCTTGGATCACTCCCTCTGGGGGAAGTCACTTGTCCTGTGATGAGGACACACCAGCAGATCTATGGAGAGGCCCACATGGCAAGGGACAGCAGCAAGAGACTGAGGCCTCCTGCCAGCAGCCATGTGAGTGAGCCCTCTTGGAAGCAGAGCCTCCAGCCCTACACAAGTGTTTAGGTGACTGAAGCCCTAGTCTTGATTGCAACATCGTTGGAAACGGAGTCACATAACCCAGTTCAGCTGCTTCTAAGTTGCTGGCCCACAAAAACTGTGAGATAATAAACATTTGTTGTTTTAAGCCATTAACTTTTGTGGCAATTTGTTATACAGTGATAGAGAACTAATTGGACAGGAACTGGTATTTTTCTAGAGAGAGACTGGGAAACAGTACCAGATAGGCAAGTAGCAACTACTTTTGCTCACATATCAGCCACAACACACGTCTTTAGAAATTTGTCATCCCAAATATCTACCTCCAAATACCTACCAGAATGCACTTAATTAAATGTGTCTGTGACTAAGCAGTAAGATATTGAGGTAGGAATAGAAGTAAGAATTTCTAGGCTTTTTGGAAATACTCTTCTTTAATTAAAGTAATACAAAAGATAGTTTGTTTTTTTTTTTTAAATAGTATTACAAGGCTTAGGTTAAAAAAGATTCTATTGCACCACCCTCTTCTATCCCTGAGTCCCATTCCCCAGTTCTTTTTAACCCTCACCTGAGGACATGCTTAGAGAGAGGAATCTGGGGGTGTGGGGGGAAACATCAATGTGAGAGAGAAACATGGATCAGTTGCCCTCTGCACCCATAACCCAGCCGTGTGCCCTGACCGGGAATAGAACCAGCAACCTTTCAATGCATAGGATGATGCTCAACCAACTGAGCCACTCTGGCCAGGCTCCCCAATTCCTAAACATGTTTTCTCTATATTTACCTCCATTTTTTTTCTATATTTACCTCTATATTTCTAAATAATATGCTTATGCTGCTATTTCTTGACAGATCAATTTTAGGATTTATCTTCTGACTTCCCCATATGGAAGATAAAGATTTAGCACCCTTATATTACTCCAGATCCCCACTTTCCCTACTTTCATCCTCCATACATACAATATATACAAGTTTTGGTTAAATCACTATCCAATATTTATCTTACTGTGGGGTGATGTAAGTCAAGCAATATACCATAGCTAGATTTGCTTTATTACAAAACTGTTTTGTACTTTCTGGAATGAAAAGCTGCCTCATTTTAAAAATGTGCTAAGTTTTGTCTTTTTAAATCACCTTTTCTTCCCAACTTTACAATACAATTTACAACACAATTGTAAAGTCCCTCTGAATAATGTTTTTCAGAAAGTCAGTCCTATCAGGTGTCCCTCTAGTCCTATGTTTCACCCAGAGAGCCTCCTCTGGGGGCCCCCGGTCTCCTTGCTCTAATCTGGACTGTCCAGGGCTGTTGCACAGCTCTCTTCTTGAACTTCTTTAACTCTTCTCTTGTGTGCTAGCTTTGCTTTTCTGATACCCAGCTCTCCTCATTTTTGTTTACTCCTTTTTTGGATCATATCCTTTCAGTAATTTCTGAGAAAGGATTTATTTATTTATTTATTTATTAAGATTTTTTTGAATTGATTTTTACAGAGAGAGGAAGGGAGAGAGAGAGAGAAACATCCATGCCAGAGCAATATATTGATGGGCCGCCTCCTGCACGCCCTCTACGGGGGGTTGAGCCCACAACCCAGGCATGTGCCCTGACCGGGAATCGAACTGGCAACCTTTTGGTGCATGGGATGACACACAACCGACTGAGCCACACCGGCCAGGGCTTGGGAAAGGATTTAAAGATGTACATAATTCTTCATATCTAACTATATCTTAATTCTAATTTCATATTTGACTAATAGTTTGGCTGGCTATAAGATTCTCTCAGAATTTTGAAGGCCTTCCTCCATTGTCCTATAGCTCCTGATGCTTTTGTAGTTACCCTTCTGATTCTCAATTCTTTTTTTTTTTTTTTATCCTCACCCGAGGACATTTTTTGCATTTATTTGCAGATAGAGTGGGAGGAAGTGAGAGAGAGAGAGAGAGAGAGAGAGAGAGAGAGAGACATCAATGTGAGAGAGATACATCGACTGGTTGCCACCCACACGACCCCAACTGGGGCCGGGGACGAACCACAACCGAGGTATGTGCCCTTAGTGGGAACGAACCCGGAACTCTCAGGTCCGAGGGCCGACCCTCTAACCGCTGAGCCAAACTGGCCAGGGCCTGATTCTCAATTCTCAATTCTTTGTAGGGACCAGGTTTTTTTATTTCTCTTTCTGAAAGTTTTATCTCTGTTAGGGGCATTTTCCATCCCTAGAACTGGCACTCAGTGTGCCCTATCAATCTAGATAGCCATCTTTCAATTTGGGTTATTTTCTTGAATTAACTCTAAGATTATTCTTCCCTCAATCCTCATGTTCTCTCTTAGTGGTACTCTTATTAATCAGTCTGTTCTCTTTTAATTCATCTCTACTTTCCCCCATCTATTTCTTTCTTTTTTCTTTATTGATTTTAGAGAGAAAGGAAGGGAGAGGGAGAGAGAGATAGAAACATCGATGAGAGAGAACATTGACTGGCCGCCTCCTGCATGCTCCCCACCGGAGATTGGCCCACAACTTGGGCATGTGCCCTGACTGGGAATCGAACCGGCGACCTCTTGGTGCATGAGTCGATGCTCAACCACTGAGCCATACCAGCTGGGTCTTCTCATCTAGTTCTATCTTCTCTTTTTATTCTACTATCTAGATTTCCTCAATGTTTCTTCTGAAATTTCTGTTGAAACTTTTTTATTTTGGCTATCGTATATTTAGTTTCTAAGAACTCTTTCTTGTTCTCTGATTGTTCCTTTTTATAAAATCCTGTCCTTATATCTTTGACGATATTGATTACAGCTTTTTGTGTGTCTTCCTTTCTTCCCTTGTTGTTTCCTCAAAGTTTCTTTTTTTTTTTTTTCCTATTTCTTTTGGTCTCTCAGTTTCATAATTGGAGGCTTTCCTTGACATTCTGGCCAGCCTTGGTCTTCTGGTTACAGAGTGAGGCACTCAAATAAAAAGGCAGTAGACTTTGAGTGTATGAATGGAATGAATCAGCTGTTTTGTTGTTTCTGATGCCACTGTTTATTCGTAGAAGAATTCTCCATCTCCTTTTAAAATGGGAGAGAGGGGATCAAGCCTGATGGGGTAAGTAGAAAGCAGGCATATATAGTATAAGGTCTGCAGTTTTGGAGCTGAGCCTTACAGGTGCTCTGTTGGAGGCAGGGGAGGAGCTTTAACATTCAGCATGGAAGGACTTCACAATCCACCTTTTTTTTTCTCACTTGGAAACTCTCTCACCCCTCTTCTGGAATTGTGCTAAATAGTGTCCCTGGCTTTGTAGCCACTTTTGTTTCTTGACTGAATAATCCTCATCTTAAAATACTTTCTAAATGAATTTTAGATAGCTTTCTTTTATTATTTTTTTTTAATGAATCAGCTGGTAGTTGAACCCTTACTTCATCATCAGTTTTACCACATCCATACCGTTTGTGAATTTTCTCTGTCAATTCCAATTCTATTGTGTCCTCTCCCCATCCACATTTGCTCCTGCCCAAAATGATGGCTTTGCCTCTAAGCTTATAGAGTTTGTTTGAATCATAATCACACATGACCCTGTGACATCTCATGCTGTTATTATCTTTTCCAGTTTATTAGTTAGCTACTTTATTTGTACATTCATTAATGCATTCAGAAGTCATCCTGTGAAGCACATACATAATACTAAGTGCTGGAGAACCTGAGACTACCAAGGCCAGTTCCCTACCCATCTGCTGAATGGGGAAAACCTATACATAAACATATATTTCATTTCATGTGGTAAGCACAATTATGTGACCTTATGGGACCTAGTGTAAAGGTGAGGGATGGAACCAAGTGAAGTGAAGGTGATGGATGTGGGACAGGGGAGAAAACACTTCAGGAGCGGACACAGGTCGAGCGAAGATGTGGAGGCTGGAAACGGGGTCTGTATAGGAAACTGTTAACAGTGCACTGACTTGTAGTCAGAGAGGTGTAGGAGATGAAGCTGGAAATAGGTGGGGCCAGATCACAGGGACCTTGAATGTCATGCTGAGAATTTTACATTTTATTCCTTAGACTATCATGAGTATTGCCGGTTTTATTTATTTATTTTTTATTTATTTATTTATTTTTAATCCTCACCTGAGGACATTTTTTCATTTTTTGTTCAGATAGAGTGGGAGGGAGAGAGAGGAAGAGAGAGAGAGAGAAACATCGACGTGAAAGGGACACATCGAGTGGCTGCCACCCGCACGACCAACCAGGGCCGGGGACAAACTGCAACCGAAGTACGTGCCCTTAGCAGGAACCGAACCCGGGTCTCTCTGGACCGCAGGCCGACGCTCTAACCGCTGAGCCAAACCGGCCAGGAGTATTGCCGGTTTTAAAAAGAGGTGTGACACGGTCAGATTTACAGTTTTGAGAAAACAGGCTAGTGTGGAGGCTGTTTTCTGAGCGGTCCAAGCCTATCGGCTGGGTGATTAGTTAAGGAAATGTGGCAGTAAATCAGGGGAGCAACAGTAAGGGCTGGAACTAAGTCCTTGGTTGTAAAGATGGAAAGGAAGGGATAAATAAAAGACAGAACTGGCAGAACTTGGTTTAGCAATAGGTCATGGGAGGTGAAAGAGAGGGAGAAACTGAGGGTGGCTTCCTGCTTGTAGGTGTCTAGATATGGATGGTGGTGTGTCCAAACATTTTGAAGAAAACCAGATGGGTGTGCCCAATAGGCAAGTGGATTTTGAAGCTCAAGGGAGCTATCTGAACTGGAAAAATGATTTGGAAGTCATCAGCACACAGGAGGTATTTAAAATCATGAGATGGGGCAAGTTTTTCTTGGGGAGAATATAGGTGAAGAAGAGCACTGAACAAAGGCTAGAATCTGGGGAACACTCCCATCTTAGATGTGGGCTGGGGGAAAGCCTATGAAAGAGACAGTGAAATAATGTCAGTGAGAAATATAAGGAGAATCTGGAGTGTGTGGCACACGGGATATTTTTTTTTTTGTTGTTGTTGTTCAGATAGAGTGGGAGGGAGAGAGGAAGAGAGAGAGAGAGAAACATTGATGTGAAAGTGACACATCGAGTGGCTGCCACCCGCACGACCAACCAGGGCCGGGGACAAACTGCAACCAAACTACATGCCCTTAGCGGGAACCGAACCTGGGTCTCTGGACCGCAGGCCGACGCTCCAACCGCTGAGCCAAACTGGCCAGGGCGGCACATGGGATATTTTATTGAAGGAGGGAGAAATCCGTGTTGTCAAAGTGCAGCAGAGATTTCATGATGTCATGAAAAATGGTCATTAGAGTTGACAATAGGTCAAGTAAAGACCAGTTTCAGGAGGGTGGAGTTGGAAACCAGATTGCACAGTCGATTCAGGTGTGAATAGGAAGTTAAGAAGTGAAGTCAGTTACTATATATAGATAGCTTGCTTTTTCAGGAACACTCTGTAAATAAAGAAGGTGAAGCTAGAGCTTAGGTGGCATGTCTCTCCAACTCAGAGGATCTCAGATGTGTATATTTATGTTTAATAACTATTAATTAAATAAGTATATCTAATCAAATGTCAGCACCCAACTTTCAGGTTTCTATTTAGCCTGTCTCCCTCTTGTGTGTCATAATATTCCTTTCTCTTGACTAGCTTTTTTTCTTTAAATTATTTCCATCCAGTCTATTCTATGCCAGAAAAATATTTAGGTACTGGAAAGCTGCCCACAGAAATCTTCACGTCTCATTTCAAGCTATTTCCGGCTTTGGTCATTAAAAAAAAAAAAAAAAAAAAAAAGATGTTATTTGCACAGTGATCAGAATTCAATCAAGAAATGCTATGTAAATAAAATCTAAGTCATGTTATTGTTATAATGACTCGTATTAGAATAATTAAGTTGTAGCCTTGTTCATCTCTGAAAGATTTAATGTTGTTCAGCAAAGTTATGATAGATGGGAGGCTAGACTTGGAGAAATAAAAGGTTGAACTATGTACCTGTGGGTGCTCCTTAAATAGTTATTGAATGACTAGTCAATTATTTCATGGGCTCTGACACAGGCAAGATGAGATGGTTGCCAGAGCAGGCACAGTTGAAGTAAGCTCACACAAAGGTTCAACTTAAAGGCTTCTCAGGGAAATGTCATAGTTATACAGCATGTATAAACTGTATTTTGTACATGCTAAAATCTTTTATAAATCTGAAAGAAAAAATTATAATTATCAAGAAAATAAAGTAAGATCCAGTAATCCCACTTCTCGGTATATAGCCAAAGAAAATGAAGCCATGATCCCGAAGAGATATCTGCACCCTCATGTTCACTGCAACATTATTCACAACTGCCCAAGTATGGAAACAGCCTAAGTGTCTGGAACTGGATAAATGGATAAAGAAGCTGTGGTATACGTATACAATGGACTATTATTCAGCCATGAGAAAGAAGGAAACCTTGCCATTTGCTACAACAATGGGTGGAAGTTGAGAGCAATACACTAAGTGAATAAGCCAGACAGAGAAAGACAAATGCTGCGTGGCATCACTTATATGTGAAATAATAATTTTATAAAGTAGAATTCATAGGAACAGAGAGTAGAAAAGTGGTTGCCAGAGGCTAAAGGGTGGGGGAAATAGGGAGAGGTTGGTAAAAGGGTACAAACTTTCCATTATAAGATGAATAAGGTATGAGGATCTAATGTATAACATGTGACTATAATTGATAACACTGTATTGTGTCACTGAAATATGCTAAGACAGTTGAACTTAAATGCTCTCACCAAGGTGGGGGAAAGGTTGAATTATGTGAGATGATGGCTGTGTTAATTAATTCTATGAGGGGAATCCTTTCACAATGTCTGTGTATATTAAATCACACACTGTACACTTTAAAGAACTTAGAATTTTATTTGTCAATATCTCAATAAAGCTAAAAAAAGACAACAAAGTAAAAAAAGTTGTCTTATATGGTGATTGTTTCTGATTATAAGTTTGTTAGAAATTTGCTGAGAAAGAGATTGAGTCTTATGGAATAGAGTCTTCATCCTGGGAACAATGACACTTTTAAACTCTTCTAAATTACAGGCTATTGCATCACGGTGAAATCCAGAGCTGATTCATGTTCAGATTACTTCCTTCTGCATTTTAGTCTTTATTCCTTTAGTTCCTTTTTCATATTGTGTCTCATTTTGATGGCTTAATCTTCAGATATTGATACTGGGGCCACATGAAAAATATTCACTCATTTTACAAATATGTGCAGAGAAGCTCCTTGTTAAGATCTCTGGGTGTCACCAGGCATGTTTGAATCATAATCCTGGCTTAAGGAATTTAAAAAGATTACATTTCAGTGTTAGAAACATGAAGTAGAAAATTTCATAAACAATTACATAGTAAATTCCATGGGGTGTCCTTCTACATGCAGAAACTGGGCCTTGTACATCTTTCTATGTCTAATGTCAAGCTCAGCCTGGCATAGAGTTAATTTATTGAATTGAAATTTATTTAGAGACTGAAACTGGGTGAGGGGGAAACCAGGAAGACCACATAGGAGAGGGAGTTTGAGCTGGGTCTGGCCCTAGGGGGATAAGTAGGATCTGTATACAAGTGTAATGAAAAAGAACTGTCCAGGTAAAGAGGGAGATTGTACTAATATGTACCTACATGTGGCATTGTAGATATTAGAGAGTTTCTGAAGCCCGCAGGCTCACAGATGGTTGATGACTTTTTAACTACATGTCAGTCTGCTTGGCAGTGATGGACAGACCATAGGCTGTTCAAGTTAAGAAATATCTAAATGTGATTTTGAATAATGTACACAAATTTTATGTGCCTATTTTTCTCAGCTAGAAAATAGAAGTAATATCTATTTGGGGCCTACCATATCCTAAGCTACTTCATTAAATGATGGCTTTAAAAAAAAAGACTTAGCAGGAAAAATAAAGATGATTTGAAATACCTGAACTTTTAATATGTAAGATGTTGGGAAGCTTTCCAGTTTCACCTTAAAATGTTCATCTTAAAAACAACAACAAAAAGCTGCTAGACTAATCCCATGGCTGGAAATCACAGGACCTGGGTCTGCCCACTACCCAGCTGTCAGTCCTGGCTCACACCATCTCACCTCCCTGGGCCTGTTTTCTCTTATACAGTGAGAGGGTAGTCTCCACCTTCGCTGTCCCATGCAGAGCCACATTTGACTATGAAATATGGCTAGTTAGTATAAAATGCACAGCAGATTTCAAGGATAAAAAGAAAAATGCTAAATATTTTATGAATAAATTAATATTGAGAATATTTTAAAATATGTCGCACATATTGGGTAAAATAAATCATTAACATTAATGTCACCTGTTTCTTTTTGCTCTTTTGATGTGACTACGAGAAAATCTAAATAGATATACAGTTCTGGGTCTAGATAATCACTAACATCCCTTTCAGCTTTAAAAGACTGCCTACGACACTGGGGACACGTATTTCGTACAGCTCGATTTCCTTGCATTGAGATACAGTAGGATTGGCCCGGAGCGCGCGCGGTGGGGCGGGGCCCTGCGGGAAGGCTCGGCCGGTTCTCGCTCTCGCGCTTGGAGAGGGAAGGAACCTGACAGCGGCGCGGAGGCTGCGGGCGGGCCGTCGCAAGCGCGGGACGTTCAGGAGGCGGGGGCGCGCGCGGAGGCCGGGCGGGCGGATCCGGGAAGCGGGTTCGTTCGTCAGCCTCACGCGCGAGGAAGGAAACCGGCCCGAGGCCCGGGGCAGCTGGCGCGGGCGTCTTGGCACGTCCGCAGGCTCGGCAGAGAGGTGGCGGCCGCTGAGAGGCCGGAGAGCCGAGGGCGGGCCTGGGAGGCGGCCCGGAGGTGGGGCGCCGGTGGGGGCCGGCCGGCGCGGGCTTCATCTGCGGACGCACGGCCTGCTCCGGAGTGCCTGGTTCCCCAAGGCGCCCGGCGACGAGCGGCTAGAGTGGCTATGGGCTGCGGCTGGGGCTTCCTGATCGGCCTCCTGGGCGCGGTGTGGCTGCTCCGCTCGGGCCACGGCGGGCAGCAGCCCCCGGAGACGGCGGCGCAGAGGTGCTTCTGCCAGGTGAGGGGTGTGCGTGGCCGTGCTGACCCTCGCGGTGCTTTTCGACCCGATCCTGCGCGGTATCCCGCGCGCTGTGCGGGTGAGGTGCTGGGATGCATCTTTGCATCTCCACCCACCCGGAATGAGTCCCCTGTGCTCCTGCTCCCTGGTCTGGGCTGAGTCCTCTGCAGCACTGCTGGGTGGGTGTGACGGGTCTCCCACCGCAGAACCTGGACCTCGGCGCGCTCTCCAGTGCTCGGAACCAGGCGTGGGGCGAGGGCTGTGGGTGCACGCCATATGTTTTTACCGAGTTGATTTATGCATCTTTGTTGGTCTTCCCTACCCAGGGAAGGTGTGTACAGAACCTGGGTCTTTCAAACTTGTAACTTGACTTGGAACTGTGTACCCTGTGCCTTTGCTGGGTGCCTTCGCCAGCCTTTCTGGACAGGACAGGCTTTTGGAAGGGGCAGGGGTGGTGGTGCTGCTGCTGTCAATTCTCCTTGTCAGGCAGGGGAATGGCTTCTTGTGGCTTTTCTGTCTCTAAGCCCAGTGCCTGGTGTCTTTGGGGTCGCGGCACCTCTGTGGCTCCTCGCCCTGTGTGGTTTTTCATTTTCCTTAATGTCATGAGATTCTCTTACCGTGACACCCATACAAGTGGTCTAAATTGGGCGGATAACAAATTTGATATCAAGCATAGTATGATCATTTTCTTGTGTTAGTAAGAGATGAGCAAAAAAATTCAAAGAAACTTCCAGGTTTTTGGATCTACAATGTCTTGTATTTTAATGCCATTACTCTTAAAGTCACCGTTTGGTTGGCTTCTGTTGATGAAAATTACATTTTATAAAAAATTGAGGGTGGGCATCCAAATTATTCCTTTTAAGTGGATTTTACTGTTCATTTATTGTCAGAAATAACATTTTATGTGTATAAAGGCAATGATATGATTTCACAGAGGATAGAAACACTTGTAAGTATTACAAGAGGAAGAGAGATCTTTTTCACTGCTTTAGGTTCTTGGATTTTGTTTTTGTTTTGCTGAGTGATTTGGGTGTTGGGTGTTATCTGGAACCATGTAAGAGAAGTGAGAAAGAGGTTGCTGCTTTACAACTACGAGACTGAAAAGCTCCTTTACATTCAGTGATTGTAAACAGCACACAGTACTTCAAAAGAAAAAGGGTCATTTTTCTTTTGATTGCAGAAATAAAGTAATACAAAGTTTAAACATTAAAAAAATAAGTAATGTAGAAATAAGACTTTAAAATAAGGCATTTGGTGTTGAAAGAAGATGCCCAATATAACATTTTCAACTGTGTTCTCAAAATTGGATAATGGAATAAAAATACATGTTGAGCTTTTCATCTTTCACTCACCCCCACATAACCTCTTCAGGTATCTAAAATTGGGGAGCTTTTAAATTTTAACATTTATTGATTGATATTTTTGAGAGAGAGAGAGAGAGAGAGAGAGAGAGAGAGAGAAACATGAATATGTCATTCCACTTATTTATGCATTCATTGGTTGATTCTTGTATGTGCCCTACTGGGGATTGAACATGCAACCTTGGTGTATTGGGATGCTGCTCTAACCAACTGAGCTACCTGGCCAGGGCCCCACTTTATTATTTTTATTTATTTATTTTTAATCCTCACCCAAGGACATTTTTCCATTTTTTGTTCAGATAGAGTGGGAGGGAGAGAGAGGAAGAGAGAGAGAGAGAAACATCAATGTGAAAGGGACACATCGAGTGGCTGCCTCCCGCACGACCAACCAGGGCCGGGGACAAATTGCAACCGAGGTACGCGCCCCTAGTGGGAACCGAACCCGGTCTCTCTGGACCGCAGGCCGACGCTCTAACCGCTGAGCCAAACTGGCCAGGGCAGGGGCCCCCACTTTAAAAAAAGAAATTCTATTTAAAAAAATTTTTACACAGAAAATTGGCCTTTTTTCCCTTTTGGTTTACAAGTCTATGTATAGTTCATGTAAATAACCTATATTCAGGACCTGGCTCTTTATTTAAACCAAAATAATATTGGTAGTATTTGTTGTAATAGGTATTGGACACCTTTTTCTTTTTTTTTTTTTCTTCTTTTTTTATCCTCACCCGAGGATATTTTTGCATTTATCTTCAGATAGAGCGGGAGGGAGAGAGGGAGGAAGAGAGAGAGAGAAACATCGATGTGAGAGACACATCGACTGGTTGCCAACCACACAACCCCATCCGGGGCCGGGGACAAACTGCAACCGAGGTACGTGCCCTTAGTGGGAACTGAAGCCGGGTCTCTCTGTACCGCGGGCCGACGCTCTAGCCGCTGAGCCAAACTGGCCAGGGCTTTTCTTTTTTTAAATTGATTTTTAGATAGAGAGAAACATCGATTGGCTGACTTCTGCATGCCCCGTACTGGGGATCGAGCCTGAAACCCAGGCATGTGCCCTGACTAGGAACTGAGATGGTGACCTCTTGGTGCATGGGATGATGCTCAACCCACTGAGCTACACCAGCCAGGCAGACACCTTTTTCATTTAAATTAATTAGAAATGAGTTTGATAAAACATTTTGACTACATAGGAGTTTAAATCTTAATATGGCTGGTACCAATAACACTCAGATCCACTTATTTGAGTACAGTAAATCTTTATCAGGCTAATGAATGGGGAAGCTCAGATAATCCAAAATGGCTACTTTGAAAATGGATTATTTTTTGTTTGGAGTGCATTGTAGATGCACCCTGTATATATGAATTTTAGCAGATTTACCTCTCTAGTGTCTTGTTTATGTCAATTTTAAAAATAGTTTAAAACTTGTTAGAGTGGCTGGGCCATGGAAGAGACACTTGATAATATGTTGGGTGGTGGGTGGAAATAGGCCCAGGATTAAAACGTAGTCAGAGGGATCTTTGAAACAGGTTATACTGGAGAGCTGTCCATTGAGTCTGAGTACTTGCTACAATCCAGGCTTTTCTGAACAAAGTGTATGGAACAAAGCATGTTTCACATTGGTTGATATACTTTGGGGCATTTAAAGTTCTAGCAAGACCAAAACTTTAAAGGAGAAATAGCTCTTTGCATTCATTCCATGTCCTTAGAATGGTACCAACTACTCAGTATAAAATTTTTGGTGTTTTCATGCTTCCATTAACAAGAGTTGTCCTGGCCCTGGCTGGGTAGCTCAGTTAGTTAGAGCATTGTTCCAATACACCAAGGTTTCGGATTCGATCCCTGGTCAGGGTGCATACAAGAAGCAATCAATAAATGCATAAATAAATGGAACAACAAATCGATGTCTTTCTCAAATCAATAAAAAATAAGTAAATAAAGAACAAAAAAACAAGAGTTGTCCCAATTTACTCTATGAACAAATGAAACTTATATTCTTTTTTAGGGTCACAAAACAATAAAATGAAGTACAACTAAAGTATTTTGCCAAATAAAGTGCACTTTGAGCACTTTTGAAAAGTATTTTATATTTATATGAATTTGAGGAATATATTCTTACAGTGCTTTGGGGAAAAAATATCTGTGGTAGGACTAGAAGTTGGTGGTGTGCAAGGAAACTATTTAGAAAGTGTTTTTTGTTTTGTCTTTCATTGCAAACTAAAGGATACCTCTAACCAGAGAACAGTGAGCAAGCAGGCCAGTGTTATTTTCTTTCCTCTTGCCTTTTACACAGTAGTTTGGCATTTGGTCCAAACCAGTCAGAATCAGTGGAGAAAGCAGTTGAGGCTCCTTCCACAGCTGACTTTTGGTTATTTAGTTCTATGTTCCATTGGGGCTACAGATGTACGATTTTTGGAAAAATTTTAACTGAAAACTTGGCCTTTTTTTCCTTTAAAAATGTGTTGTAGGTTGCTTTGAGGAATAAATAGTAAGATCCCTTTCACTGGAAGTATTTAAGCAGTGGTAAGCTAATAAGAATGATGAACATTTATTGGGCATTTTACTTAGTCATTTTATTTTGATATCAACACTTTGAGATGGGAAATCTTATTTCTGTTTTGTATTCAGATAGGAAACTGAGGCCTAGAGAGGTTAAAAAATGTAGATGAGGAAACAACGAGTAGGTAGTAGAGATGGGATTCAACTCTGGCTCCAGAACCTGCATGCTAACCATTGTTATATACTGCCTCCTCCTGGAAGGTGTGTAGGAGGGGACTGCTGTGATGCTTGCGAGGTTCAACAGAAGGCCATCAAAGGCTTTCCAATTCTTAAGAGACTAGGACCTTAAACTGGGTGATGTTATATCAGGCCTACATTGGTCTTCAAACCTACCATTTCTCAACAAGGGCCTTTTATTTATTTATTTATTTATTTATTTATTTATTTATTTATTTATTTATTTATTTTTATTTATTTTTTATCCTCACCCGAGGACATTTTTTGCATTTATCTTCAGATAGAGTGGGAGGGAGAGAGAGGGGAGAGAAAGATCTATGTAAGAGAGACACATCGACTGGCCACCACCCACATGGTCCCAGTTGCGGGGGACAAACTGCAACAGAGGTATGTGCCCTTAGCGGGAACTGAACCCTGGACTCTCTGGTCCACAGGCCAACGCTCTAACCACTGAGCCAAACCGGCCAGGGCTTAACAAGGGCCTTTTAATCGCCACTTACTAATTTGGCCCCTACCCATGGCTGAGTATCATCTGAAGCCTAGAGCAGTAAGCTGCAAATTTTAGAATGCATCAATCACTTTGTGTGTACATTTTTAAAAATATTCAGATTTCTATGGTATGGCCAGATTTCTGTTTCACTTTGGGAGCAGGGGTAATAGCTGTTTAAGCAGGTTTAATACATTCTGAAGCATCAAGTCCTCCTTGTTATCTGTTGCCACCTGCCTTTTGGTATTAATTTAGGTAATAGGACTTTGCATTGTTTCCAAGATTCTACCCTGGGTCTATTAACTGGATTTCTACCTTAGTCTTTTCCTGAGACTCTTCTGGTAACATCCTGGTTCTCTAGTTGTTAGAATTGGGCCTGGTATTATACCTGACAGACTTCCTGCGGGGTTTCAGGTTCTGCTGCCTGTTGGCAGGCTTATCCAAATAGTCAGATGACTTAGATTTCCAAATGCCTTCCTGTCTCTTCTTTGCTGAACTCTATCTACTGAAACCCCTGCTACTCCCGTTCTACCTCCTTAGCTGCCCTGCTACCTCCTACTCAATTTCCAAGGTAAGGGACAGAAGATTTAAAAATCTACCATTGTCCTGCCTCCTCTCCTGTTGAGGTCTATATGCCACTTTTGCTCTGGATGCATCTTGCATTCCTTTCTGGTTTGGGGCTTCTCATAGCTTCCTTTGTAATTAGGATGTGGATCGGTAGAATAATGGATGCAAAGGGCTGTTATCTTTGCATCTCCTCTTTTGGGAAGCTGCCCTTCAGGGACCACTCACCCCCTGCTGGGTTAACTGCCTCTCTTGTGCACCCACAGGGGCCCACATACTCCTACATGAGTATGTTTATCTTTGCTGCTTGCTTTTCTTGCACTGTGAGTGCACCCCTGCTGCTTGAGCTGGTATGGTCTGGGCACCATAGGTGACATGCTAGTACATAAGTATAATTAGCCAGTGCAGAGCTGGTCTCCAGTGAGAGTGACAGTGCACAGTAGGTGTTCATTCACCTCCTTCCACAAATAGTTATTGATCATCTACTGTGTTCATACAAAGAAGAACAAACATGGTTTCTCTCTCAAGGATTTTAAATTCTAGAGGGTGGGAGTGAAATAGATAAATTCAATACAGTGAGATGATTCTCATGTAGGAGTATGTGGGCCCCTGTGGGAGCAGGTAAGAGAGGCAGTTAACCCAGCAGGGGGTGAGTGGTCCCTGAGGGGCAGCTTCCCAAAAGAGGAGATGCCTAAGCGTGAGTGTTAAAGGTAGATGTTTGCCTTAAAAATGAATTCCTCAGGAGGAAAAATTGATTGCTTCAAACCCTTTCTCAAATTTCTTATGTGTTTTTTTCTTTTTGTGACTTAATGTCTGTATCTGGCATCTGTCCCTTTGGCCTGTGCAGTCTTTGTGCCAGTTATTCTTTGTATAATATTTTGTATCCAAGGGGAGAAACAGTAGCTATTTTATGTCCTTAGAAGTTCTGCATTTCAGACTCAAAAGAAAGAGGTGTAAAAAAAATCAGATCATCTAGGTTAGCAGCACTTTTGTTTTGTTAGTACCCAGAATTAGGACTCTGAGGTTATTGTATACTTAGAGAACTTTTAACAGGAAACAAGGGCATATTTGCATATGAAATGAAAATAGTTATCACAGTGACAAATATGTAGATCACATTTCTAGAAACTGAATTAGTTAGTTTAAAACAAATAATTGAATTGCCATTTGACCCAGTGATCCCACTTCTAGGAATATACCCTAAGAAACCTGAAACACCAATCAGAAAGAATACATGTACCCCCATGTTCATAGTAGCACTATTTACAATAGCTAAGATCTGGAAACAGCCCAAATGCCCATCAGTGGATGAATGGATAAAAAAGCTGTGGTACATATACACAATGGAGTAGTATGCAGCTGTAAGAAAGAAAGATCTCTTATCCTTTGAGACGACATGGAGGGACCTCGAGAGTATTATTCTAAGCGAAACAAGCCAAGCAGAGAAAGACAAATATCACATGATCTCACTCATTTGTGGAATATAATAAACATAACAGTCTGGGGAACAGGGCAGACCCAGAGATGTGAAAGTAGGGTACAGACTGACAACCCTCAGAAGAGGGGGGGGAGGGAAGAGATAAACCACAGAACTTATACGCATGTATGCATAACTGATGGACATGGACAACAAAGCTGGGGAAGGGGTGGAGGGTCAGGGAGGAAGGTGTCAATGGGGAAAAAAAGGAGAAACATCTGTAACAAAAATAAATTAATAAAAAAATTAAAAATAAATAAATAAAAATAAAAAAAATCAGTTGAAAAAAAAACAAATAAAAAAAATAAAACAAATAAGAATAGGCAAGGTAAAAAAATCTTAGTTCTTGAATATTGCTGTCATCATCCAAAGTATTCTTATCTTTTAGGTGAAAAATTTTCATTATTGTTTTGTGATGTTCTAAAATTAAAAGGTAGTATAGGATTTTATATATTCACAAAGATAAACATTTTTTAATTTTATTATTTTTTAAATTTTGTTTTTAAATTTATTTTGTTATTATTTTTTCTTTAATCCTCACCCAAGGATATTTTTCCATTGATTTTTTAGATAGAGTGGAAGGGAGGGAGGGAGAGAGAGATCAGTGAGAGAGACATTGATTGGTTGCCTCCTGCACTACTCTAACTGGGGATCGAACCTGCAACCCAGGTACATGCCCTTGACCAGGAATCGAACCCACAATCCTTTGGTCTGAAGGCCCACGCTCTAACTGCTGAGCCAAACTGGCCAGGGCTCGCTCTTTTTTTTTTTTAATCCTCACCCGAGGACATGCTTAGAGAGAGAGAGCGAGAGAGCGAGAGAGCGAGAGAGCGAGAGAGCGAGAGAGAGAGAGAGAGAGAAAGGGAGAGAGAGAGATATATGGATCGTTTGCCTCCCTGTACCCTTCCTGGCTGGAGATCAAACCCGCAACCCAGGAATGTGTCCTGACCAGAAATTGAACTGGCAACCTTTCGGTGAATGGGTGGATGCTCAACCAACTGAGCTACTCTGGCCAGGCAGGATCCCTTTTTCTGCAGCATGCTGTATATTAAAAAAAAAATTTCTAGTTGCCCTGGCCAGTTTGGTTCAGCGGTTAGAGCATCAGCCCGCGGACCAGAGAGTCCCAGATTCGGTTCCCGCTAAGGGCATGTACCTCGGTTGCAGTTTGTCCCCGGCCCCGGTTGGGGTTGTGTGAGTGGCAGCCAGTTAATGTGTTTCTCTCACATCAATGTTTCTCTCTCTGTCTTCCCCCCTTCTTCCTCCCGCTCTATCTGAAGATAAATGCAAAAAAAAAAAAAAAAAAAAGTTCTAGTTAACCTTTTAAAAATCATGATGTATTTGTTACTTCCTTAAAACAGTGTTTAATTCTGTAAGGTGTTTACCTAGCCTCCAGTACACATCTAATAAACATTTATTTTCACATCTGATAATGCTGTCTGACTATAATATGATTACCCATTGTATCCTAGTATAGGTACAGTTATTAGTGTGATTTAGTAAATACAGTTGAGACAACAGTTTTAAGCATTTGAAGATCAGGATTGGCTTGTGGGCAATTTGCTATCTCAGTGTTGCTAATGATAAGTAATTTCTAAGTACCATTTAAAACCTACAAAAAATATCATGGCCCAGCATTTGAGGGTTGTTAGATTCTCTTAATAAATTATTGTTTGTCTTACAAATTCATTATCACTTCACCCATCTTGTCTCTCACCTACACATCCCATGGGAAATAAAAATAAGGGAAAGACAGAGATAATTGAATAATAAGGGTATAGAGACTCAGGAAAGCCAAGGATGCGAATGCTGCTGGGCTTCAGGAAAGATGGGTAGGAGTGGGGAAAACCCTCCGGAGTCCAGGTAGCATATGCTCTCTATCTCCTATCTCTGCTTCTTTGTGTATGTTGTAAAATCTTCCCTTTCTCTGCTCACTGGTCATGTGCTCCTCAGTTCACATGAGGGAATATGGTCTGAGTTTACTTGTTTACTGGTCTAGCCACAGGGAGAGACATCTTAGTCTCAATTCCAGATTCCTGGAGAAGGGACTGTGACCTGGTTTGGGTCAGATGTATATTTGTGTATCTCTTAAAATGTTTGTGTATCTTTGTGTAATTCACCCCTGGTCAGGCCTGGTGGGCAGGGTTACAAAGTGGCTGCAGGGGACAGAATCTTTGGGTGTGTATGTGTCGTTATGAGCTCAGTGCACCCTACAAAAAGTATCCACTGCATTCCTCTAGGTCTATAGTAAGAGCAATAGCATTACTAGATTATTGTCGTACCCTATCTCAGAAAAGTATGGGGAGGAGGATAAAGGTTGGTTGCGTAGAGGGCTTTCATCGTAACCATGTGAGGAAAAAGAACTCTGTAGGATCTAAGACATTTTGATTTAATATTACATTTTCTTTGTAACAGGTTAGTGGTTACTTGGATGATTGTACCTGTGATGTTGAAACCATCGATAAATTTAATAACTACAGGCTTTTCCCAAGACTACAAAAACTTCTTGCAAGCAACTACTTTAGATATTACAAGGTATTTTTATTATTTATTTATTTATTTATTTATTTATTTATTTATTTATTTATTTATTTATAAGAATACTTAATGTTTAAATGGATAATTACATTTTCTTAGGCATTGTTAAGCTTCAAAATTGTGGCTATTGCTTGAAACTGATAAAGGCTGTATTAGGAAAATTCAGTTCACAAGAGTGAACCTTGTGGTTCTGAGACTACCCATTGTATACTTTTTTTTTTTTTTATCCTCACCTGAGGATATTTTTCCATTTATCTTCAGATAGAGTGGGAGGGAAGGAGAGAGGAAGAAAGAGAGAGAGAGAAATCGATGTGAGAGTGACATATCGATGTGAGAGTGACATATCGATTGGTTGCCACCCGCATGACCCCAACTGGGGCAGGGACAAACCGCAACAGAGGCATGTGCCCTTGCTCAGAATCAAACCCAGGTCTCTTTGGTCCGTGGGCCAATGCTCTAACCGCCGAGCCAAACTGGCCAGGGCCCATTGTATACTTTTAATTTCAATAATTGAGTTTTACACTCAAGAGTTAGAAACTAGTTGGTTAAACTTAAGTCAGAAAATAAATTATTATATGTATTATTATCAAAATTGTGAGTTGTTCATAATTTTCTAAAATGTCAAAATTTTCCAATTAATATAATTAAATATTTTTGAGAAGCATAGCTTTATTTTGACCTGTATTATTTTTAACTAGTCACTTGTCATATTTTATCTTGAGGTATCTACTGAAAGAGTTTAGGAAACCTGATCATTGGATTATGTAGTTACAGTCTGAGTTCACAGTTGTCTAACTGTTCTACCATGTTAACTGTTACTTGCTTAAAAGACTATGATTTGAGTGGTGGTGATCTGAGCTACTTTGGCTCCTAGTTGCCATCTGCTCAGGGTTTGTTTACTAGCAGTCTGTGTCTTTCTAAACAAGTCTACCAGTTTACTTATACCAGCTACATATTTATGTCATCATTGGAACTTGACAACTGGTAAGTGAAAGAAACAGAACCATTGCAGCCAATAACATGATCAGGATATAGCATCACAATTCAACATGTCGATTATAAACTTTTTCTATTTTTACAGATTATTTTAAACTTTTTCTGTTATTATTTTACAGGTAAACCTGAAGAGGCCGTGTCCTTTCTGGAACGATATCAGCCAGTGTGGAAGAAGAGACTGTGCTGTCAAGCCTTGTCAATCTGTAAGAACCATGTGTATATTTAAGAACTGTTACATCTTTTTTCAAATAATTTACTACTTTTTAAAAGGGGTCAATATAACTAAAATGATATTTTAATCTTTAGGCTAAATATGTATAATATTTACATATTAAAAACTAAACTTACAAATATAAAAATATTTTGAATTATACTGCCTTCATAATAATAGAATTAAAATTTTGTGGTCAATCCTTTTACTTATTAGTGAGATTAATACAGATGGTTCCCAACTTAATCAATGGTTCAATTTTGACTTTTTGACCTTATGATGATGTGAAATCTATATGCCTTCAGTAGAAACTGTAATTTGAATTTTGAGTTTTGATCTTTCCCGGGCTAGTGGTATGTGGTATGATACTCTCTTGTGATGCTGGGCAGCGACATGCTTTTGCCCAACCGTAAGCGAATGTAAGTGGTCTGAGCATATTTAAGGTAGGCTAGGGTAAGTTATGAGGTTAGGTGTATTAAATTCATTTTGACTTACTGTATTTTCTTTACTGATTTTTTTTTTTTTTAAGAGAGAGAGGAAGGGAGAGGGAGAGAGAGAGAGAAACATCGATTGGCTGCCTCCTGCATGTCCCCCACTGGGGATCGGGCCCACAACCTGGGCATGTGCCCTGACTGGGAATCAAACTGGGGACCTCTTGGTGCATGGGTCAACACTCAGCCACTGAGCCACACCGGCTGGGCTTACTGAACTGTATTTTCAACTTATGATGGGGTTATCGGGATATAACCCCATCATAAGACAAGGAGCATCTGTAGTTTTTCAGCTTGATATTTATTTTTCTTCTTATATCTTACCTGAACAAAGTTATGTTTATAGTATAATAAAATGAAATTAACCAAGGTATAAACAAAATCCCTCTCCTTTTTTGTGAATGTATTATTTTCCTTGCTTCCTTGGGTGGGAAGGAGTTGGACAAAATACCTGGTTTTATGAAGGATTTCTCAGAGCATTACAATTTGAAGTATTCTGTTGTGAAAGGAGAGAATTTTATACTTTTCAATGAAGACTTTTTTTCTTTAAAAGTATATATTTTTATTTTATTTTTTTATTGTGGTAAAATATACATTACATAAAATTTACCATTTTAACCATTTAAAAAAATAATTAATTCTATTACAGATGTTTCTCCCTTTTCCCCCATTGACACCCTCCTTTCAGTTATTGTGAATAATGCTGCTATGAACATGGGTGTACAAATGTCTGTTTGAGGCCCTGCTTTCAGTTTTTTTGGATATAGTATACCCAGACGTAGAATGCTGGATCATTTAGTAATTCTGTGTTTAGTTTTTTGAGGAACACCATGCTGTCTTGCACAGTGGCTGCACCATTTTACATCCCCACCAGCAGTGCACAGGGATTTCATTTTCTCCACATCCTCCCTAACACATGCTTTTTTCTCTTTTTTGGATAGTAGCCATCCAAAAGGTGTGAAGTAGTAGTGTAGATTTGAGCAGTTTATTTTTATGCATGTAAGTATTGCTATATAGACCTATGTAGCATGTGGAATTAAAATAAATATAAGATTATTTGGGGGTATTTTACCGTTAGATGAATGAGAAGCATGTTTTTAGTTATATTAATCCTCATAGGTACAGCTTTTGAAAATTCAAGCGTTAACTTGTGAAACACCTTGTATTACTATGATGAAAGCATGAATATATCATTAAAGTGATATTATCAATTTAAATGTTTCATTTTACTTTATAAGTTTAGCACTTATATTTAGTAATAGAGAAAAAAGTTGGGAAAATTTAAATTTACCAATAACTTATTTATATGACTTGTTAAAATGCTAAAAATATGGTAGATACTTAATAAAGGCATTTCATTGTACTTGTACATTAAATGGGCTATTATTATTATTATTATTTTAATCCTCCCCTGAGGATATTTTTCCATTGATTTTCAGATAGAATGGAGAGAGAGAGGAAGGGAGAGAGAGAAAGAGAGAGAGAAACATGGATGTGAGAGAGACACATTGATTAGTTGCCTCCCGCACGACCCCAACCTGGGCCAAGGATCGAATCGCAACTGAGGTACGTGCCCCCGACAGGAATTGAACCTGTGACTCTCTGGTCTGTGGGCCAACGCTCCAACTGCTAAGCCAAACCAGCCAGGGCTGGGCTATTATTTTTTTATGCAGAATTTCCTTTACAATTATTACAAATTTGATCTCCTCTTGAAATAGCAATTATTTCCGATTATTATTAATGAAGGATTGAACTAGGGGATGCCACCTTGAGAAGACTGGAGGGGGCAGGAAACCTGAGACATGTTTAGCATCAAGTAATAGTTTACTGATTCCCAGGTTGACAGGCTGAGGATGTGACCTGTTGTATTGTAACATCTAGAGACAACTACCAATTTTAGCATTTATGCTAAAATATAGATGTTTATTACTTGAACACACAGAAATGCTAAAAAAGCATCAGGTGAAAGTTAGCAATTTGCACTGAGAAATTGAGACAGAATCTAGTCATTTCACCTTTTGCAGAAGGGGACAGAGTACCTTTCATTCCAGCGGTCTGTTTTTTCTTGAACTGGTTTCACAATGGAGAGAAGGCTTTTTCCTTAAAAGATAATTAGATGATGTTTATCCACCTAAATATATTATTAGTTTATAATTATACATATATAATACGTATGTATGCGTGTGTGTGTGTGTGTGTGTATGAAGGGCCACGATTAGACCCAAGATTTTGGAAAGATAATTGGCAATATTGTGGAATCTGGGGAGGAAGATGAGGATATGGAGAAGAAGCTGGTGAAGGAATATCACTTAGCAATTGAATGTTACGTGGTTCAGTAGTGAATATTTTTTGAGGGCCTACTCTGTGCCACAACCTGGACATATAAGATGAGATTTTATCTTGAGGAGCTGTGGGTTAGTAGGGGAGACAAACACGAAGTGACATTTGCAATGCAAATGTGTTAGCCCAATAATAGATGTACTGAATGTGTACACACTATGGGAGCAGAGGGGAAGGGACACCAGAGGAGGGAGACATGAGAAACTCCACTCTATATGACAGTGAGGGAATGAACCATCCCCCTCAGGACAAGCCTGGGCTCAGTTCCAATAGTTCCTATATAGGGCAGTCTGTCAGACCCAAAGAATGATTAGAGACCATTTCTAATACTTTGAAATACTTGCTTCAGCCTAAATAATCAGCTTTCATAGCTAGTATTTATATTGTATGTTGCTGGTATTTTGAAATCTATTATACTTCAGTCTGCATCTTTTAAAAAAGAATATCACAGTCCTGGCCAATGTGGCTCAGTTGGTTGAACGTCGTCCCGTGCACCAAAATGTCTTGGGTTGGATTCATGGTAGGCGCATGCCTGGGTTGTGGGCTTGATCCCCAGTAGGGGGCATGCAGGAGGCAGCCGATTTATGGTTCTCTCTAGAAACATTGATGTTTCTCTTTCCCTCTCCCTTCCTCTCTCTCTAAAATCAATAAAAACTTTTTTTTTTAAAGGATATTACATTATGAACACAGTATAGTTATCACACCTAAAACATTTAATTCTTAATCTAATGAAAAGGTTAAATACCGATAACTCACTGCTTCACATGGTCTGCTGCTGTTTTGTTAATACTTTTTTGGGCTAAACAGGGAACCAACACCAGTTTCCTTTTAGTCAACACTGATTTCCTTTTTCAGTTCATTTTCAGACTTGGTTCAAGTTATACTCTGGGACCCAGCAGGAGATAGAAAAATAATAAAAATAAAAATTCTCTTTCTCAGACTTGGTCTTTAAAATCCATATCCTTTGATTTGCACCCCCGAGTTCAGAGAACATTTGAATGTGGCTGATGTTCTGCCCATAGAGACTGGAATCTCTCTATAAGCTGACACACCAATTATTCCCTTTACCGTGAATCAAAACACCATTCTCTCATCTCCATTATTAATTGGCCACTGTGAAAAAGAATAACAAAATAAGTTTGACATCAAGAAATGAGCACTCTGGGGTGAAGTCTTTTTGGAGATCAATTCGGCAAATGTATCAAAAAATTAAAAAGGTATATATCCTTGAACCTAGCAATTCTACTAGGAATTTCACTTACTAAAATAATTAAACAAATGTTCAAAGATGACTGTAAAGCAGTACGGAATTTTGTAAAGATGTCATTTCTGCTGAAATTAGCCTATACATTTGGCATGGTTTATTATAAGAAAAAATTAGAAACCATCTAAATATCTGGCCATAGAAAAAGAATATATGTTGACCTAGTTCAGAGTCTGAAAGGTACACAATGAAGTGGATGTCTCTGTGTGGGTCCTTCCCTTTGGGCAGGCATACTCTAATTCAGGAATATATTTAGCATTGGTCCTGCAATTTACAGAGTTCTCCCACATACATCGTTATCTGTACTCACAGCATCACCTTAACAGTAGGCAGATAGCTCCTGTAGTTAGAACATGGCCAATGCCTGACTAAAAACTGGTACCTCTGGCCCTGGCTGGTTTGGCTCAGTGGTTAGAGCGTCGGCCTGCGGCCCAGAGAGACCCGGGTTCGGTTCCCGCTAAGGGCATGTACCTCAGTTGCAGTTTGTCCCTGGCCCCGGTTGGGGTCGTGTGGGTGGCAACCACTCGGATGTGTCTCTCTAGAATCAATGTTTCTCTCTCTCTTCCTCCCTCTCTTACTTTCACTCTATGAATGCAAAAAGTGTCTTCAGGTAAGGATTAAAAAAATAATAATAATAAAAATAAAAACTGGTACCTCTGAAAAGAACTAAAGCTCCTTAAAATATGATCGATTCCAAGACTGGAGCAAGAAATATACAAGATGAGCTTGGAATATCTTGTCATAACAGAAAACAAGAAATGCTGTTAAAGATTACTGAGGTAGCCCGGCTGGTGTTGCTCAGTGGTTGAGCATCAACCTATGCACCAAGAGGTCGCCGGTTCGATTCCCGGTCAGGGCACATACCCAGGTTGTGGGCCAAATCCCCAGTGGGGGTCATGTAGGAGGCCGCCAGTCAGTGTTCTCTCTCATTGATGTTTCTGTCTATCCTTCTCCTTTCCTCTCTAAAAATCAATAAAGGAAAAAAAAAAAAAAAGATTACTGGGGTAATATCAAAAGGATACAAATGCAGATACCAAGTAAGCGTTAGTGGGTCCCCTAGTGGCCAAATGTGGACAATTTGAGCATCAAATGGAATAATAGTTAAATGACTACTACATTTCCATGCTGTATATATATCAGCAATCTATAGAATAATTTGTTGCATTTTTTTAATTGTAAGAAATTATATAAAAACTGCCTATTTTCAGTTAAAAATATTAACTTCAATAATTTGTTTCATTAATTTTTCTTATACATCATAGAAATTTAAAATACTTTTTTCAGTAGAATAAATGTCATGTAAAAGCATTTTTATTTTTATTTTTCAGGATGAAGTTCCTGATGGAATTAAATCTGCGAGCTATAAGGTATATAAGTATTTATTAATGTGTCTAGTATCTTAACTCAAAAGACTCATTTTCCCTGCCAGCTACTACCCCACTTCTCTGCTCCCCTTTACAGTGAAACCACTTGAGTTATTTATATTCAATGGCTTCAGTTCTTTTGCTCAACCCTTTATTATGCAAAGCATGGAAGAAAAATTAAAGTAGAAGGAGGAAAAACACACAACATGTATCCATCACATGGCTTCAGCAGTTCTCAATGTGTGGTCCATCTTGTTTCATCTGTACGTCCCACTTCATTCTCTCAAGTACTTTAAAGCCAATCTCAGATAAATCATTTTGTTCATAAATACTTTATATACATCTCGCCCTGGCCGGTTTGGCTCAGTGGTTAGAGCGTCGGCCTGCGGTCCAGAGAGACCCGGGTTCAGTTCCCGCTAAGGGCACGTACCTCGGTTGCAGTTTGTCCCCAGCCCTGGTTGGTCGTGCGGGTGGCAGCCACTCGATGTGTCCCTTTCACGTCGATGTTTCTCTCTCTTCCTCCCACTCTATCTGAACAAAAATTGAAAAAATGTCCTCGAGTGAGGATAAAAAAAAACACCAAACTTTATATACATCTCTAAGACAAAAAGATACTTTAAAAAAATCTAACCACAGCCAGGCTTCAGATTTCTTTAGTTTTTCATAAGTACCTTAATTGTTTATTTGAAATCAGGGTTCAGATATATTCCATACATTGCATTTGGTTGATGTATCTCTTATGTCTGTTTCTCTTTTAAAATACATTTTTAATTTTGTAATACTTTTAGATTTACAGAAAAATTGTGAAGATAGTACAGAGTTTCCATATACTCCACACCTAGTTTCCTCTATGATTAAGATCTTACAATTAATGAACCAATATAGATTCATTATTACTAACTAAAGTCCATACTTTATTCATATTTTGTTGGTTTTGTACCTAATGCCCTTTTAGTGTTTCAGGACCCCATCCAGAATAGCAAGTTACGGTTAGGAATTATGTTTCCTTAGGTTCCTCTTGGCTGTGACAGTTTGTCAGACTTCCCTTGTCTTTGATAAAATGTTTTTGAGGTGTACTGGTCAGTCATTTGTAGAATGTCCCTCAATTGGGATTTGTCTCATGCCTTTCTCATACTCAGAATGGAGTTATGTGTTTTTGGGAGGAAGACCACAAAGGTAAAGTGCCATTTTTGTCACATCACATCATATTACATCACATCACATCCTATTAACATGACTTTTCACTGTTAATGTTAACCTTGATCACCTGACTGAGGTCGTTTTGTCAGGGTTCTCCACAGTAGATTTATTCTTTCTCACCATTTCCATACTGTGATCATTGGAAGGAAATCACTATGCACAGCCCACACTTCCAGAGTGCTTCATCTTCTTGAGGATATAAATGGTTTGGAATTCTTCAATATGGGAGATTTGTATCTTTTTCCTCTTTTTACTTATTTATTATAGATTCTAAACTAATTTTGCTCATTTTCCATTCCATGTTTTCTTGTTTACATACAAAGAGTGAAATCACAGCCAGTGTGTTGGCTTCAAAGGCAGAATTTGTACATAGTTAAATGATGCTATCAATAGCTGTTTTAAATAGAAAATCTTTAACTCCAGAAGTTGTTTGCTTTTTTTATTCAATTGATGGACTCAAAGTAAAACTTTTGGAAGTTCATTTTGGAAGTTCATTTTGTTGAATGAAAACATTTGTTACTATTGTGAATGCTAGTATAAATTAATTTAAAGTTCAAAATTGAAAATAAAGTATTTGTTTTGTGGTGATAGTACATATATGAATTTTTATAAAAACAATGTCCTGATAAAAACAGTGTTCTTACTAAATCAAGAAATCTGTGGAGCAGAAATGAATTTGCAATTGGGTAAGACACACACATAAATCATAATTGTATTCAAACACACTGTGATAGTTTACCAATTAAGATAGAAGTGGTAACTGTAAAAATATATAGGTTTTTGCATTTATATAGACACACTAGTAATGACCATAAGATTTTTGAGATGAAGTTGATGCTGAAGAGAACATGACTGTGGCATGGCAGAGTACTTTGTTTGCTGTCCATCATTGGTCAGACTTTTAACTGTTTAAGCCCTTGAAGAACTATTTTGTAATTCTAAAGTGTCCTGCAGTGATACTAAAAATTTTTAATCATCACCCGAGGATATGTTTGATTGATTTTTAGAGAGAAAGAAGGGGAGGAAAGAGAGAGAGAGAGGGAGAAAGAAACATCCATGCAAAAGAGAAACAGATCAGTCTCCTCCCGCATTTGCCCCGACCAGGGATCAAACCCACAACCTAGGTATGTGCCCTGACTGGAATGGAACCCACAACCTTTTGGTGTACCGATGATACGCCAACCAACTGAGCCACCAGGCAGGGTGGTACTGAAAATTTTTAAAAATAAAATGAGCCCTCTAAATGTTGATTGCAATTTGTTTAAATTCAGTGGAAAGTCAGTATTCAAAGTATCAATGAATAGAGTGCTTAAAGGGAAAAAAAAAAAAAGGCCCTGGCCGGTTTGGCTCAGCGCTTAGGCTTAGAGCGTCAGTCCGCAGACCAGAGAGTCCTGGGTTTGGTTCCCGCTAAGGGCACGTACCCGGTTGCAGTTTGTCCCGTGTGGGTGTCAACCAGTCGATGTTTCTATCTCACTTCTAACTCACTTCGATGTTTCTCTCTTTCTCTCTCTTCCTCCCTCCCTCCCTCCCGCTCTGTCTGAAGATAAATGCAAAAATGTCCTTGGGTGAGGATAAAAAAAAAGAAATTTCAGCTTTTGAAAGTTAAGCACATTGCAATTATTATAACAAAGCTTTAAACAAAGACCTTAAAATTTATTTCCACAAAAACGAGGGAGGAATTGAACACACTAAGTGAGGAAAGTTCAAATGATGTACTAGGTTTAACTCTGAAAATTTATAATTGTCTTTACTTGTGGGAAGAGTCTCCTCTTGATGAAACACTTGCTTTTAATTGGATAGATTTATATTCTGACCTGAAATGAAATGAATTTAAGAAGGCTTACAATTTTGTAGTATCTCTATTTAGCATAACATTTAAAATAATACAAAAAATAGAGACAACTTTTTGATGAGTTTTGTCTTAAAATTTTTATTGAAGAAATGTACTTTGGAGACAAAAGAATAGAACTTGTGAAAATATTTGTGCTAAAATATTTTCACATATTTACCTGTAGAGAGAATATTTTCTCAATTAAAAAATTATATCTGCAGAGAAGAGTCAATTGAAAGTATTGATGATTTCAAATTAACTATAAAAATTAACTTTGAAGAAAATCATGGGAAATTTCATGAAAATTTAATAATAAGAACAAGTTGAAAAGAGATTTTTCTTCAGAAAAATGCCACTGACATCATATGAAACAGATGTGACTTAATGAAGCTGATTAAATTATTAACTAGGAACTAAGAATAGTTATTTTAATGTTCAGATAATTATAAAGTTAAAATTTTTTTGTTTTAATATACATTAGTATATTAATATACATAGGTATATGTTATTTTTTTGAAGGCATTGTGTTCATATTTTGATGTGTATTTTTAACTTATTTTGAAATAATTTCCAACTTATAGAAAAGCTACAAGATTAATATAAAGACATTTTATATACTCTTCATACAGATTCACTAATTTTTAATATTTTGCCTCATTTGTTTTAGCATGCTTTTTCTATATACATATTCTTATTATTTTCTGAACCGTTTGAGAGATGGTTGAATGTATCACATCCCTTTACCTTTTAATTATGTATAAATTACTTTTATTTTGAAAGTAGTTTTTGAATTAAGCTATCTTATAGGTCAACCAATGTAAGGAAACAAAATTGTTATTTAGTACATACGTGTTTGAAAAAATGATATCATTTCAGTTATTTTATTCTTAAAAGGGTTGTAGTCTGGACAGTCATTTGTATAGTCATCCTAACTATAAGGCTATAACGGGCACTCAGTATATATTTGTCATGTGATTGAACTGGTGGTCCCCTGCTTTCGATGTTGTCTTTCAGCTGTATGATGGTGATGACTGGTGTGCTGTGAAATCTTATGATCCATACTCACTGCCCCTGTGCCCCATACATGCCAAGCATAATATGTATATAAAGATACTTAGACACTGAGAAGAAATGTGGTTGTTAAAGAATATATTTTAAACACCTAAAGATATTGGAATACTTTTTATAAGATTTGATAGGCTTCAGGCATTTTTAGAAAGAATCATGACATTTAGAGTCAAGACGAACCTTAGACACACATGATCTAGTTCAACCACTTTTTTATGGAAGTGAAAACTGATGCTTACAATTAGGTCATTAGAAAAGTGGAACATTGCCTCCTGGCTCCTAGCCTAGTGACTTCCTTAGACATCGAAGATTTTCCTGGTGAAGATTTTGGTGATGAGTTATCAGAACTATAATCTGTCCTTTTTTTGTGACCACTATAGTAAATATGTTCTCCAACAAAAACAAGAGGCAAAGCCTTTTACTTCTTTAGCTTCAGGAGGAATGTGAGGGATTAATTTTTTTTTTTTAAGTTTTGAAGCCCAGGTGATGGTACCAGGTATAAAAGAACTTCAGATAACTTTGAAATTCTTTTTAAAAGTTTTAAAAATGCAGTAACTTGTATTCTATTTATTCCTCTTTTCATTTCAGTATTCGGAAGAGGCCAATAATCTCATTGAAGAATGTGAACAAGCTGAACGACTTGGAGCTGTGGATGAATCTCTGAGGTTTGATTTTTTAAACTTTTTTGGCAGCAGGATTTTTTTTTTCCATGTGAAATGTTAACTTGAAAGAAAGAATAACACTATTATCTTTGTTTAAAGTGAGGAAACGCAGAAGGCTGTTCTTCAGTGGACCAAGCATGATGATTCCTCAGACAACTTCTGTGAAGCTGATGGTATAACATTTTTATAGTATGCATTTTGTTTAAAATTGTACCTAAGAAAAAAATAATTCTTTAAAAATGATTTCTAAAACTCAGTTTCTATTGGTTTGGCATTCCCTCAAAAAGCTAAATATAGAGTTACCACATGACCTAACAATTCAACCCTTAAGCATACACCTAAAAAGACTGAATACAGGGAAACAGATACTTTTACACCAGTGTTTATAGCAGCATTATTGATAATATTCAAAAGGTGGGAAAAACCCAAGTTTTCATGAATGGATGAATGTATAAACAAAGTGTAGTATATACATACAGTGGAATATTATTTAGCCATAGAAGAAATGAAGTTCTGATACATGCTACAATGTAGATTAACCTTCAAAACATAATGCTAAATGAAATAAGCCAGATAGAAAAGGACAAGTATCATATGATTTCATTTGTATGAAATATCTAGAATAGGTAAATTGACAGAGACAGAAAGTACATTAGAGTTTACCAAGGGTTGGAGGGAAGGAGGATGGGGAGTTATTGCTTAATGGTTATAGACTGTTTGGGGTCATAGAGAAGTTTGGAAACAGTGGTGGTGGTTGCACAACATTGTGAATGCAATACCACTGAGTCGTACACTTAAACATGTTTAAAATGGTAAATTTTATGTTATATATATTTTACCACAATAAAAACGCTTAAAAAGAAAACTCAGTTTTTTGAAAAAAATTCACCTCCTGAGTTCTACAGTTCTAGTTATATAGTTTTTATAATATATACAGGTATTTTGCATAAATAGCTAAAATGTAGAGACTGCAGCCCGGCCAGTGTGGCTCAGTGGTTGAGTGTCGACCCATGCACCAAGAGGTCGCCGGTTCGATTCCCGGTCAGGGCACATGCCCAGGTTGTGGGCCCAATCCCCAGTGGGGGGCATGCAGGAGGCGACCAAACAATGTTCTTTCTCATTGATTCTCTATCTCTCTCTCCTTTCCTCTCTCTCTAAAATCAATAAAGGAAAAAAAAAAAAAAGTAGAAACTGCAAAAACCTGCTTCTGTTTTACTGACATTGGATTGTTAAATAGTTTCCTTAATCATGATCCATGTTACTTTTGGCAAAGAGAAGAATAATGACCCATGAGTTGTATCTACTACATCTAAAGCTAAGCCAGAGGGCTGGTGCTGTTAAAATATAGGAGCCCTAGAAACCATTAGAACTCTTTGATCAAGATTTATGGATTCTCCCATTCTTCCTTTTTCTAGTGTCTCCCTTTTCCTAAGTTGGATTGTTTAGCCTTTTTAATTGGCTGAACAACATCAAATCAAACTGAATTTTGGTATTCTTCTATGGCTCTTTTAGAGCAGATTACTGATCTTTTAAAAAATTAGTGAAAAGAGTGATACAGGTCATTTTAATTACAAGTATAAGATGAAGCCTGCAACTCTCCCCACCCCCAAAATGAGGAAGAAAAGAAGAAAGTACTTATTTTTAATTTTCTGCCCCCTACTTAAAAAAAAAATACATGCATGCCCTGTCCGGTTTGGCTCCGCGGTTAGAGCATCGGCCTGCGGACCGGAGAATCCGGGTTCGGTTCCCGCTAATGGCACGTACCTCTGTTGCAGTTTGTCCACGGCCCTGGTTGGGGTCGTGTGGGTGGCAACCAGTCGATGTGTCTCTCTGACATTGACATTTCTCTCTCTCTCTCTCTCCCCGCCCCTTCTCCCTCCTGCTCTATCTGAAGATAAATGCAAAAGTGTCCTCAGTTGAGGATAAAAAAAAAAATACATGCTTTCCTTAATATAAAACATGACCATGTTTTGGCAAATTTGTATCTATACTCCTTTATTCTTATTTCCAAATTCTGAAAACTTTGAAAGGTGAATATTTCCCCCTCACTTGAGCATAGATTCATTGTGGAATATTCATGTATTTCATGGCAGAAATATTTATGTGGTTGATCAAAAGTTGCTCCCCTATCCCCTGCTGGATAATATTCAGTATATGCTGCATGTACTGTATATTCTAAAATTTAAAAAGTTCTTAATTCCAAAAACACATTTGGCTTCAGGGGTGTTGGATAAGGAGTGTGGATTAGTAAAGGAAAGGGATAAATGCTCTTCCAACCCCTGAACTTTGCCATCTTTTCCACAAGGATTCTTTGGCCTAAACATTGCTGTGAGATAAAATTAAACTTATAACATGTAGCACTTTTTTAAAAGGCCTGCAATGTTAGAGAAAGAATGGTAATACCTTGACTTCTATTTTAAAAGTATCCTTTTGAGACTACATGCTTACATTTGTGAGGCAAGGACTAAGAATCAATAATTCACTTCTTATATCTTATATATGGTGTTCTGTTATCTTGGATGAATCACCTGATAATCTGTATTTGTTTATTCTGTGAAAGGAGGGTGGATATTATAAAAAAGGAAAGCTTTACAAGGAATACATCATGTATGTAAATGGTAGGTGGACTGCAGAAGGTATTTTATAAATCCAAATGAGAAATTTGAGCTTTTGTCATCTGGCAAAATATAGTTTTAGTACTATTAAAAAATAAAATAAAGTTGGGAGACATGAAGTATTTATCATAAGTAAAATTATGAGGCAACTACTGTTTATCTCTAATTAGGCAGAATATACAAATTTTAATCATTTCTTGGTGGTTAGTTTTCTGCCTTAAAGTAGTAGTTGCTGAGCATTATTTACATATTTTAAGAGTCACGGTTTTTATGAATTTATTATAATTTGCTATATTGTGCATTACTTCTGCATTAGACTGTCAGTTATTTCTAGATGTTGCTTCTAGAAGCAAATTTCCACCTAATTTATGCTTTAATATAGTGTGAATTTGGATTAAAATAACTAAGCTTAGTTTTATTTTTGTCTTTTTTTTTTCTTTTCATTATTGATTTTAGAGAGGTAGGAAGGGAGAGGGAGAGAGAGAGAGAAACATCGATGAGAGAGAACATTGTTTGGCCGCCTCCTGCATGCCCCCCACTGGGAATCTGGCCCACAACCTGGGCATGTGTCCTGACCGGGAATCAAACCCGTGACCTCTTGGTGCATGGGTCGACATTGGCTGGGCTGTCTTTCTTTCTTTCTTTTTAAACATATATGTAAGTAGTAAGTACTATTGAAAGCTAGATGGACTCTCTTATAAGCACCTTTCTGCTCAGATTTTTGTCATTATTTTGGTTGTGTTGAGGCCATTCTTGCCCACCCCACTTTCTCATTCTTTGTTGGTTCATATTGTTAAGCTTTCTAGATGAGTAAGGTATTGCTGTGCTATTAAATAATTTCCCAAAGCCCCTGGAGGACTAGGGGCCTTTTTTGTTGTTGTTTTGAAGTTATAATATATATACAAATTTATAGAACACATGAGGAAGCAATATCCCAACTTTTGTATTTTTTTATATATCTGTAATTGACTTCTCTATATATTTATCTTTTCATTGTATTAGATAGCCTTTGTACTTAATAGTTTTGACTGTAAATGGTCTATTAATATACATCGTTACACAATACCACTAGCTAATATTTATTATTCTCTTACCATTGTCCTAAGTACTCTGCACATATATAACTTATTTAAGTCTCACAGTACACTGTGGGCATTATCCCCATCTTAGAAATGATGGTACGAGGCATTTATATAACTTGTCCTGGATTCTGACCCAGGCACTTTGGCTCCAGAACCCATGCTCTGCTCTGTTGGGCATTTAAGTTGCTTCCAGTTTTTCCTTTTATAAATAATGCTGACACAAATGCCAGCCTGCATATTACTTTTTGCATATTTAGGATTATACCTTCGGGACAGCTTTGTAGATCCTGATGGTGCTTGTGCAAGAAGGAAGTATTTGGTAATAAACAGTGTATGGTACTAACACTGAATTTACCTTAGTTACAGAAAAACTACTGTAGTTAATGTGAAGGGCAATGTATAGTATATTCTTTGTCCGGATAGCTTATGAGAATTGAATTACCATGTTCCTTTGATTTTAAAGTTCATCTATTCCTATTTTGCACCATTTCTAAAAGCAGGATGCTTTTGCAACCAGTGTGTACGTTTAATGTGGCTGTGTTGGTTCTTTCCTCTTTTTCCTCTTATCTTGCTCCTGAAAAGTTGTTTTAAAATCCCTGAGGCATTGATACATTTGTGGTGCCTTACAATCAATGGAATACAGTCTTGTATACTAGCTTTTTAAAGGTAACTGAAAAAAGAGGTTTAATAAATCATTTTATTTTATAGATATACAGTCTCCTGATGCTGAGTATGTAGATTTGCTCCTTAATCCTGAGCGCTACACGGGTTACAAGGGACCAGATGCTTGGAAGATATGGAATGTCATCTATGAAGAAAACTGTTTTAAGTATGTGTCATTTCTATTTAGAAATTTTTGGAAGATGTAGTGATTTGTCTTTGTAAACAAACAAAATAATGATTTAAATGTATAAATCAAATTTACTTTGTTAAAGGATGTATTGGGACATAGGAACATATTTATTCATTAATCTAGTTCTCCTCTGGGGAAACATGTAGACATGTTTCAACAAATATATATTTCTTCTTTAAAAGACTTAGAATAGTATTAGACTTTTATGGGAATGTTGTGGGCACTTGAAAAATGTTTCTGCCCTGGCCAGTTTGGCTCAGTGGTTAGAACATCGACCTGTGGACCAATGACTCAAGGGTTCAATTCCGGTCAAGGGCATGTACCTCGGTTGTGGTTTGTCCCTGGCCCTGGTCAAGTCGTGCAGGAAGCAGCCAGTTGATGTGTCTCTCTCACATCGGTGTTTCTCTCTCTCCCTCCCTCTCTCTCTCTCTCTCTCTCTCTCTCTCTCTCTCTCTCTCTCTCCCACTTTATCTGCTGATAAATGGAAAAATATCCTCAGGTGAGGATTAAAAAAAAATGTTTCTTGAGTGGATCATAGAATCTCACTTTATAGATGAGGTAACCTAGAGCCAAAGAGATTTACTTCATTTTCTAAGATCATATAGTTAGTGGCAGAGAATAGATTAGAATATATAACTCCCGATTCTCTTTTTGGTGACTTACACTCCTCTTTTTGTAGCTATAGTTATTTTACCTGCTTTAAAGTTAAGTTAATTTCACAGAATAATTATAATAGCGAACACTTGAGCACTCACTGTGTATCAGGCATTGTGCTAAGCATGTTACATAGATTTTCTCCTTTAGTCTTTCCAATCACCCTGTGTTGTAGTCATCACTGTTTACAGATGGAGAAACAGAAATTTGGAAAGCTGATTTTAAGTGATTTGCCCAGTGTCAAAGAACCCACTCTGTACTCTAAACCACTACAGTGGAAGCAGTCAATTTGATCACTGGGTGACTGAGACTTGCTTCAAGTTGACCCACTTGTAAGCTTCTAGGCTCTAAACAATGTGCTTACTGGTTTTTGGAAGAAGTGTGTGTGTGTGTATGTGTGTGTGTGTGTGTGTGTGATGTTGTCTTAGAGATTGGGGGGAATTCTGGGAAAGTCTTTGGAGTTTTCAGATATGGTGATGATACATCTCATTCTAAAAAAAAAAAAATTAGGAATCGAACCTCGAAACCTAGGTATGTGCCCTACCAGGAATTAAACCAGTGATGCTCAACTGAGGCACACTGGCCAGGGCCATTTCACTTTTCATAAGTCAAATAAAAACCTAAGAGATCAGATCAGCAAGTATACTTATACCAATAAAATGTCAGACTGTTTTCTTTTTTGACTTGAAGAATTTCTCCACTTTGTGAAGTGGAGAGTTTTCCTTGTTTACTCATTTGTGCCATACGTTTCATTTAAATTCTCTTGACTATTATTCAGAATGTTTGGTTTACTGACTTATTTTAAAGGCTATTTTGTTTAAAAATTTAATCTAGATTTTTTTATTTTATATTTTATCCCCACCTGAGGACATTTTTGCATTTATCTTTAGATAGAGCAGGAGGGAGAGAGGAAGGAAGAGAGAGAGAGAGAAACATTGATGTGAGAGAGACACATCGACCTGCCGCCACCCACACGACCGGCCGCCACCCACACGACCCCAACCAGGGCCGGGGACAAACTGCAACCGAGGTATGTGCCCTTAGTAGGAATCGAACCTGGGACTCTCTGGTCCGTGGGCCGACGCTCTAACCACTGAGCCAAACCAGCCAGGGCAAAATGTGAACTAGATTTTAACTGAAGCATTTGTTATATTTTGTATTATTTTTATAATTCTTTTCTAACTAATTTATATCATTATTACCACAGTAGTTCTAAAATATAAACAATGTATGAGGCGCTAAATTGAGCATGTTAAAATATAACTTACATGTTCTGTTCTCAGTGTCTCAACCTGTGCAAATTTGTAAAATTTAAATAATGGACATTAAGACAATACCTATGCCCTGGCCGGTTTGGCTCAGCGGTTAGAGCGTCAGCCTGCGGTCCAGAGAGACCCAGGTTCGGTTCCCGCTAGGGGCATGTACCTTGGTTGTGATTTGTCCCCGGCCCTGGTTGGTCGTGCGGGAGGCAGCCACTCGATGTGTCCCTTTCACATCGATGTTTCTCTCTCTCTCTCTTCCTCTCTCTCCCTCCCACTTTGTCTGAACAAAAAATGGAAAAATGTCCTCGGGTGAGGATAAAAAAAAAAAAAGACAATACCTACACTTTACATAATGATACTAATGAATATTCATTTTAAGATTTAAAAGCACTTTAGTGACATATCAACTCTCCTTTTTTTTTTCTTATTAAAAAAACACCGTTTATTTCCCGGCCGGTATGGCTCAGTGGTTGAGCATTGACCCATGCACCAAGAGGTCACCGGTTTGATTCCTGGTCAGGGCACACGCCCAAGTTGTGGGCCAAATCTCCAGTGAGGGGCATGCAGGAGGCAGCCAATTGATGTTCTCTCTCATTGATGTTTCTATCTATCTCTCCCTTACCCTTCCTTTCTCTCTAAAAATCAATAAAGAAAAAAAATTAAAAACAAAACAAAAAAAATATCTTTTATTGAAATCATAACAAACTTGATGGCCACAGGGCAAACTGAGGTATCTAAGATTTCCTAAGTGGAAAATAATCTACCCACACTGTTTTTTTATTTTAATGCTTGTGTTGGGTATTTACATTTTTTGTTTGTCTTTCAATTTGGAGTGCACTTTGTGGCATATACACACACATTTGTGTATATAATATATTTAAAAACATATTAGTGACTCTAGGAGAAGAGCCTGAGTGGTACTTTTTCTTCCTTTGTTTGAAGAAGTGATTAGAAAATGACTTTCTGGCTGCAACAATGGGAAAAGATCAGAAACTATTATCATTAAAACAAATAACAACCACCTACCCTTAAAGCAACTAGATAAAAACTAAATATTCTATAAGCTCAAGAAAACAATTTGATTTTGTATATAGTCTTTAAGAAACTTTCTGAGATAATTTCAGTTTTACTTAAATAACAACATTATAAATAACATATTTATATTTTATACTTTAATTCTAGGCCACAGACAATTAAAAGGCCTTTAAATCCTTTGGCTTCCAGTCAAGGTGAGTTATTTAATTGCACTGTTATATTTATCAGCCAGTGAACTTTGGTGAGGAGGAAGGGGAAGGCCAGATAAGGTTTGGTGAGCGCATTTGAGATAATACATTCCTTTCTCCATAGAATTTATGTCTTACCCTTGCAGAGAAATTGGTGTTTGAAGTACACTTCAGAAAGGAGTATTTTTATAATGAAGTTCATGGTATTAGATTATCATAGGATGAAGATTAGGTTATACATTTATTCTGTGCATTTTTGCAGAATGTGTGCTCAGTTCTATTTTTACTCATTTTCTAGTTAAATTAATATCTAAAAACTTCTGCCTCAAATCTTTCCCAACACTTGAAATTACTGTATATATATTGGGAATCTGATTTCAAATTCACTTATCTTTTTATCTCTTAACATTTTTCATTTTCGACTTATACTTAAGGTCTGGCCCAAACAGTTCCTTTCCCACAAAACTTTCCCTGATTCTCCTAACTGGCAGTAATATCTTCTCCTTGTGAAGTGATCTTATGCCATGTTTTGTGTCTCCTAAGCCCTTTACACTTTTTAGCATTATTTGATGTATCTATTGATCTACTCTAGTACTTTGGACATGTGGGCAACATTTACTGGTTTCATTTCTTAATCTAGAGCCTGGCACATCATAGATGGAGTAATTTGTTAGATAATTGATGGATGAAAATTGTCTTATTTAATACTCTTGTCTACAATAGTAAAAGTCTCTTGCTCCTTCAACAAATGATTATTCACCATTTACTATGTGCTAGGCACTGTGCAGGTGCAGAGGGGATGTGAAATTGAAATTCACAAACCTTTCTCTAGTCTATAATAAACAGTAATAATATATATCCCTATTGTCTGAATATGTGCTTACCAATGAAATCTTTGATGTGCTTTTAGCAAATGCGTAAAGTTATCATTTAAAAATTTTATTTGAAAAGCTGATCTCATATAGTCCATAAACACAGATTTCTTTCTGGAAAGCAGTGGGTTGCATCATTCCTTAAATATTGGCAGACTAGTTTCTCTTAGATTAGAAATGGAAGAACATCTTTAAACAAGGCTTTTGAGTTTATGTACAGTCACATATGGTAACTCAGTGGAAAGTATTGATTTAAATGCAAATTCCTAGACAAGAGGTGATCTTCACTATAAACTCACATTATGGTCTGATAAATTAATTAACCACCCTCACTTATCTTGAAAATAAATGGGAACAATTTAAATGTTTATCATTACGGAAGGGGTTAAATGATTTATGGTATATTCATATAGTAGAATGCAGCCATTATAAATGTTGCTGAAAATTTGTATTCATTTGCATCAATAGTGGTCAATAGCACATTGAGGAAAAACAGGTATCAAAACATTACAAAAGTATGTACAGTACATTTTTGTAAAACTATAACATCAAATATCTGCACACAAAGAAAAAAGACATTTACCAAAATATAAATAGTATTTATCTTTGGGCAGAGGGAGTTATGGATATTTTAAATTTCATTTCTGTTCTTTCTTAAAAACATATATTTGCAATGAGCATATGTTTAGTAATCAAACAGTGATGTCATTGAATAAAAGTGGGCAAATTAAGATAATTTTTCAATAGTAAATGAACAGCTGCACACATACTGCTGAATTGTGCATAATTTGAATCTTACAAATAGTCTCTAAAAATATTCCTGAATAGAGTAAAATTTTATAATGTCAGCCTGGAGGTTTCAAAGCAATAATGCAGATCTGTAGCAGAAACGATGTTATAGCTTTAGGATAAATAAATGTGGAAAAAGGCTCTGCCAGCCAAATAACCATAAGTCCTTAAGGTATTCAAGAGTCTCAGATGACAGATTAGATTTTTATCTCCTCTTAGCCCACATTAAATCTTGTATGAGCTGAAACTACTCTTTATTTGGGCTCTTGGAGATGATGCCATTTAGTCAAATCAGGCATAATTCCTATCATCAATAAGAATTACAATCAGAAGTATCTCTCAGATTCTGCTTATATGGATGAACTGATGGACTAAAACTAACCATTATTAAATAAGTCTTATTTTTATGGAAGTGTAGCATTTTAAGAGGGCATCTGGAAGGAGTTTATAATAATAAACATTTTGTTTTGTTTTTCAGGGAAAAGTGAAGGTAAGTAGAATTTCTTTATCATACATTGCACATATGAATTTGCTTATATAGAAGATTTTTTTGGCAAACTCTTTTTTCTTTCCACTTCGGAGACTCAGACAAGGTTAATTTTTATTTGTTTATCTAAAATTCTGGAGGTAAAAGCACAGGTTAAGGGAAAATGACTATTTTGTCTGGCCAGTATCAGCCTCTGATAATTCACTCCTACATGTTCCACTGCACTTGGAAACTAGAGGTCTTCCCAGCCTCTGTCAGGGAAAACACCCTCTTAACTGGTTGGACTTGAGGACCTGCTGCGCCCAGTTCCTATAGGAAAGTTCTAGGCATGATCAGAGTATTGATTTATTGGCTGTCTTCCAAGGTTTATGCTGACTCTTGGGTGTAGGTATCATTGCCGACTCTTCAAGTTAATTGTAATGCTAAAGTTTTTAACATATTGTTAGTTTGCTTTGTCTTTTTCGGAATTCTTTTGCTTTATGAGTGTGATCAAAATGATTTTTGTTACTAAGGCCATGTGCTTAACAATATGAAAAAAACTAAGCAGTACTTAGCTTTAGTCCAGCTAAATGAAATTGCTAAAGATGAAGTATCACTTTCCTCTCCCTCAAAATCTTCTGAACATTATTTTTAAGAATTGCTTTTGCACTATGTCTAAAAAAGTGATACGGATGTCTGATAACATTGCTATTTTATTATTGTAGTTTATATTAATAGTAATGGTAGTAGCTAATTAAATACTGAATCAGAACTGTACTTTTTGGAAGAGAAATTTCTTTAGCAGTAACATTTTTCCAAAGATGCCTCATATTTTGTTAGTGGTGATCCTATAATTTTCAGTTTTGAGTAACCTCCTTTTACCGTGGATGTTCCTAATTCTATACTATAGTCCAGCTACACCAGAAGACGCTATTTTTTTTTTTTTAATCCTCACCAGAGGATATTTTCCTATTTATCTTCAGACAGAGTGGGAGGGAGAGAGAAAGAGAGAAAGATCAATGTGAGGGAGACACATTGATTGGTTGCCACCTGCATGACCCCAACCGGGGCCAGGGACGAACTGCAACCGAGGTACATGCCCTTGGCCGGAATCGAACCTGGGACTCTTTGGTCTGAAGGCCGATGCTCTAACCGCTGAGCCACCAGGGCCAGAAGAGGCTATTTTGTTTTTTTCAATGCTAGTTGAAGATCTCAACCTGTCTGTCATCAGAGAAGATTGTGAACCTGTGGAGGCTATCCTTAGAGAAACTATCTTATTTATGACTGTATTTATAAGTATTCATTTTGGTCACATATGAAAGGGTTACCTCTGACAGCTATTATATTAGGTGATTATCTAACTGGATCACAGTCAGGTCAAGCTGAAAATAGCTACTTCAGGATTATGAAACTGAACTGAAAATTTCATTGGAAGGCTAGGTCCCAAACAGTATTACACACCTGTTTCTCTCATTCATGGTCCAAAACTTGGAAAAAAACCCAAAGTTTTTTTTTTAATCCTCACCCGAGGACAATTTTGCATTTATCTTCAGATAGAGTGGGAGGGAGAAAGGGAGGAAAAGAGAGAAACATCAATGTGAGAGAGAGAGACATCGAGTAGTTGCCACCCACACGATCCCAATAGGAGCCAGGGACAAACTGCAACCAAGGTACATGCCCTTAGCTGGAACCGAACCCAGGACTCTCTGGTCTGTGGGCCGATGTGCTGACCGCTGAGCCAAACCAGCCAGGGCGGAGAATTATTTTTATTTGTATTTTACAGACAAGGAAAATGAGTCCCAGAGCCATTTAGCAACTGAGCTAAACTCATATGGCTTGTAAGTAGCAGAATTTGGATTCAAATCAGGCAATTTGGCTCCAGGGTCCAAGCTCTTAGTTACTATCTCATACTGCTTCTCTGTTAATATTTTGATAATAATTATTATTTATATATGTATATTTTTATAATAGATATAGTATATAAAACTATGTCTTAGTCAGCTCAAACTGCTCTGGTAAAATTCCAGGGATTACGTGGCTTAAACAAAAGACATTTATTTTCTCACAGTTCTGGAGGCTGAAGTCCTAGATCAACGTGCCAGCAGATTTGGTTTCTGGGGAGGGCCCTCTTCCTAGCCAGCCTTCTTGCTGTATTCTCACATGGCAGAGAGAGAAAAAGCTTGAGTTTCTTCCTCTTCTTATAAAGACACTAATTCCAACATGGGGACCCCACCCTCATGACCTCAACTAAACCGAATTACCTCCTAAAGGCCCCACCTTCAAATACCATGACGGGGGACTTCAACATAATTTTAGGGGGCATGTGAACATTTATCTCTAACAGCCTAGATTTCTAGAAGTGGATTTACTGGATCAAAGGATATGGGCATGTGAGACTCTTGGTGCATATGATGAGACTGCATTTTGTCATTGAGAGGATGTGTTAATTTACATCCCTTCCAATCATTGTGCCAGGTAGTTTTACCTGATCTTTGTCAGCATTGAATATTATATTTTTATCTTTATTGTTAAAAGTGGTATCTCTATAGTTTTAATTTGTATTTTTTTATTACTAATGAGACTAAGCAATTTTTATCTGTTACCATTTGTATTTTTTCCTTGTGATTCACTATTCACATTGTTTACCCATTTGTAATGGGCACTTTAGCATTTTTATTCATTTTATGAGCTTTTTACATTTTTGGGATATTATCACTTTGTTGTATTTGCAACATCCATTTTACCCTTTGTTGTTTGTATTTTGCTTTTATTTGTGAAGTTTTTTGACAGATGTTTTAAGCTTTCAGCACTATAGTCTAGCTTATTCCCTTTGTTATTTCTTCCATTACTTTTATGCTTGCTTGGTTCATTTTTAATATTACTATAGGCAAGTTTAGGCAAAAGAACTATATAGTACAATGTTTACCATCTCTAGCAAATGCATACTTGGAATCTTTACATATTTATAGTTATTTCTTATGTCTTTTAATATATTACTTCAAATAAACATTTTCATATACTGTCATGTTACAAATAGTTTTATATTATTCTACCATGCTAACTAGTTATATAGTATTCTGTCATGTTAGGTATCATTATACATTTTGATTATTTTAAATTTTAAAACATATATAACAATCATCTTTCTAAAAATTATAACCTCTCCCCATTTTGAGTTAGTTCTTTAGAGCATAATTCTAAAAGCAGAATTACCAGGTCTAAGTATATTAACAGTGATCTTATTAGGTCATAGAATATAAGTGATGTTTGGTTTCTGTAACTTTTCTTTGATTTGTTCTTTTAAAATATTGAGCCCTGGCTGGTGTGGGTCAGTGGTTAAAGTGTTGGCCTATGCACTGAAGGGTCTTGGGTTCGATTCCCAGTCAAGGGCATGTACCTGGGTTGCATGTTAGATCCCCAGCCTTGGTCCAGGTTTGTGTGGTAGGCAACCAATAAATGTGTCTTCTCTCATATGTCTCTCTCCCTCCCTCTTTTTCTCTCCCCCCCTCTCCCTCTCTCCTGTCCACTCTAAAAAAAAAGAAAGAAATATTGAATGGTATATAATACCATGAGCTATATACACTTCCAGTTCTACTTTATAATTTTTATTTACTTTTCAAATTTAAAAAAGCATATAATGAGTTCTTAGTTTTCACAGCATGAACTGTTATCAAGGCTAAGTATTTTTCCATGTAGTAATTTAACATTTAAATTCTGTTTTGACCTCCTATAGAACACCTTATCCAGAAAGTTAGGAGACTGAGACTACCTAATGCTACAGCTTAAAGACTGAGCAGGATAGTGGTACTTAACTGAACCCATACCAAGACATCTTTCCTTCCTTTGGAGAGACTGAAAATAAAATTTGGACCTTTTGTTAAACAATCTTTAAACCACTATTTGGCACAAATTTGCTATATTTTTCAACTTTTTGTTGTTAATCTTCACCCGAGAATATTTTTTTCCACTGATTTTTAAAGAGAGTAGAAGGAAAGGAAGGCAGGGGTGGAGGGGGGGAAGAGGGAGAGAAACATTAATGTGAGAGAGACACATGGATCAGTTGCCTCCCGAACGCGCCCAGACCTGGGTGGAGACTGAACCTGCAACCCAGGTACGTGCCCTTGACTGGGAATGGAACCTGAGAACCTTCCGTGTGCAGGCCGACGCTCTAACCACTGAGCCACACCAGCCAGGGCACATGTATTTTTCAACTTTTGAAAAACTTACCTTGTGGCATTTTTATAATCTTGTGACTTTTCTTTTAATTTCAGAGAACACTTTTTACAGCTGGCTAGAAGGTAATTGAAAACTTTTAAACACATTTAAATACTTTTTTCTCTAATTTTTAAAGACACATGACATTAATTTCACAATCTTACAAGTTTCATATATGAAATTTCTATTTCCAAATTACTTTTCTTAGGCCTCTGTGTAGAAAAAAGAGCCTTCTACAGACTTATATCTGGCCTCCATGCAAGCATTAATGTGCACTTGAGTGCACGATATCTTCTACAAGGTATGTGACATTCACTTTACCACACTTATTTTCAGGTATTCTTATCATTTTCTTGGTATTTACCTGAATGGGACAAAATTGACCCTACTGAATATTAGGCAGAAAAAAGTCATTCTTAAATGGTAGTCATCAGGAATATAGGAACTATAGATACTATGAGGAAAAGCTCAGCATTATCTTAGCTCTTCACCTTCTTTTAAGAAGCTGTTCAAACCTGTAAGCATCTCTTTAGAAATGCTCTTTTGCTGTGGGAATCAAAACAGCACAGTTCCTTATTCTGTAGATATTACTGTATCAGCACTCTTTTGTTTGTGTGCCAGCTCCACGCCTGGAGTTTAATGGGTAAAAGCATTTTCTGTTGCTCTTTATGCTTTAAGAATGATGTTGAAAAATGAGACCATGGTCGATTTTCATCAGTAACCTATTTCTTCTGGAATTAAAGTCTTTTTTGTTTTAGAAATAAAATATAGTAACCTTAAGGCTTCAAATTCATTAGTAATTTCGATAGTCATTTTTTAATTGTGTGTTTTGGTTTTATGAATAACTGAATATTCTGAAATTTTATTTTTATTAAACCTGGTTTCTCAGTAAAACATTTAATTTATTTTCCTTTTATGGATGGGTTCTAGAAGATAAAATATTAATATAGAACTATTAAAAGCTAAGTTATGAAAACCAGTTTTCATGGTTGTATTATGTATTTTAATATATAAAATGGAATTAACTTCTATAGGCATAAACAACCTAATGTAAGTAAAATGAAGCTTACTTAATTTTAAGATTCAATTTTTAATATTTAATTTTTCTTTCTTTTTAGATACCTGGTTAGAACAGATATGGGGGCACAACATCACAGAATTTCAGCAGCGGTTTGATGGAATTTTGACTGAAGGAGAAGGTCCAAGAAGGCTTAAGAACTTGTATTTTCTCTACTTAATTGAATTAAGGGCTTTATCTAAAGTGGTACCATTCTTTGAGCGCCCAGATTTTCAACTCTTCACTGGGAACAAAGTTCAGGATGCAGATAACAAAATGTTACTACTGGAAATACTTCATGAAATCAAGTAAATTATATATTTACAACTTATACATTAATAGAAGAGGGACAAGTGATATCCAAAATTAAATTCTTAAATATGCAATATAGAGACAGGAAAACTATTTAAAAAATAATTCACAGCAAATTTTGCTCGGAGGTCTTTTAGAATTGATTTATGTTTTTGTTTTTGTTTTAACCTGGGTACTAAAAGGCATATATTTTTCATTTTAAGAGCCATTCTTTTTGTACTTAGATACCTGCATTATTTTCATATTTAGTTGAACAGGTTGGGTTTGGGGCCAAACTTCAGTTATATTTTGTAGTTACTTTTATTTATTTATTTAAAATCCTCACCTGAGTATATTTTTCCATTTACCTTCAGATAGAGTGGGAGGGAGGGAGAGAGAGAGAAAGAGAGAGAAAGAAAAATAAACATCAGTTGGCTGCCTCCTGCCCAACCCCAACCAGGGCTGGGGACCGAATTGCAACCGAGGTACGTGCCCTTGACCAGGATAGAACCCAGGACTCTTTGGTCCACTGGCCGATGCTCTAAATGCTGAGCCAAACTGGCCAGGGCTGCAGCTAGCTGTTAGATTCGAGGGTAAAAATTTGTTTTCGGGTATCAGAGTGTTGCTTTTACTCTCTTTTAATTATATGATTCATCACTGACCAGCAAAATCTTACATTAGCAGAACTTTTAATATTTTATACTATATGAAAATGAATATTCTCTTTTAAAATGCAGGTCATTTCCTTTGCATTTTGATGAAAATTCATTTTTTGCTGGGGATAAAAAAGAAGCAAACAAACTAAAGGTAACTATTTTATACTTTTACTTTATTTTTAGATACAAACTCTTACGCAAACATGAATATAAGCCCATGTTTTTATCCTTAATAAATCTTGATACATATCCTGAAATTATAAGAAAAGTCAGTCATAATGTTTCTTTTCCTCAATAAAGGAAATCCAAAGGCAGATCCATCTTAAGATCTAGTTTGTATTATGTTCAAAGTAACACCTGAAATCCGTGTCTCTGTACACTTTATTGATGGCTTCCACACTGATGGCCTCATGTAATAAAGAGAGGTTATAAATTAAAGGAAAGGGATCTAGAGCATCAGTGGAAGTATTGGTCTGTCTGGCTGAAGAGAATTCTGAAAATGGTTTTGGTTGAATTAAAGGATCCTCTTTAGGAGGAGAGGGCTCAGGGTTGTTTTGTTATTCATCTCATTCAATGGGAATTAAAGGTGTTTAGGAATGCCAGATTACAGTTGTGGAAAGAACAGAAGACCTGATACCCCACAAAATGGGGTTTGGTTTTTGCCTTGCCTCTTTTTGTTTACTGATTTGTTTATTTATATATATATATATATATATTGTTTTTAATTTCAATTACAGATGACACACAGCATTATATTAGTTTAGGTGTATAGTTTGCCATGCCTCTTAAAAGAGGTATCACCTCAGGCAAGACCATCTTTGTATCTACTTGCATCAAAATACTACAAATATAAAATAGTACTAGGAAGGTGATTAAATGCTTACTATATGGAGGGCATGATTTTTGTCATTAAAGGGAGAGACAGCTCCTATCCACAAGGGATTTCTAGCCTATATGGGGACTCAAGTAAAATTATATTACTGTTCTCTGTCACAAAGCTATAGGTAAGTAAAGGCAGGTGGCCTTCAGGAGCATTGGGCTTGATCTGATTTCATCAGAATATTTATAACAATCTTCCTGTTTCTTATTGTTTCTTTGTGTAAGGAAAGAACCTGGTTTTATGCCGTTTGCAAGCAAAATACTTTTTGCACTCAGTTTTTGATGTTAGATAACAGTTATTTCTGACCTCCCATCTACCTCCTACTTGCTAGAAATACATACCTCAGTGCTTATATAACCTCCCAAACAGGTTCCAGGAACTTAGAAATGAGGGGGAAGATGCTGTAATAAGACAACCCCCCTCCCACTATTTTCAATATCTTCCTTATTTTTAGGATACTTGCTGGTTTATTGGAGTGTTTTGGCATTTACTAGTTTTATATTATGCAGATTGGAAATATTTCTCATAATGTTTTAATTTTATCAGAATTAAAACACTCAAGTTTGATGTCCTTTGGCATTTCACAGATAATTTTTCTGAATCCTTTTATAAGAAAAGAGTGAAAAAACAAGAAAACTTGTTAATATCAGATATTTACTTTATTTTAAAAAACTAGTTTATGGTGAACATCATAGATTTGAACAGTCACATTTTAAAAATCTCATCTTCTTTATGCTCTATCAATGTTTGGTTAGAAATAGAAGACTTACATGAAAGAGGACTGTTTAGTGTTCAATTCAAACTAGAGTATGATTTTACTTGAAGGCTTATAAAACATTTGAGAATTGAATGGGAATTGTGTTTTGGTCAGTTGGTTTCACTGGATATAAATCACAGTATATAAACCACAGAATGTTTGATTATTCTACCCCCCTGACTATACTTTTAAGTGTTGATCTAAAAACTGTACATAAACAAAGATGATTTGTAAGTGATTTAGGTTCTGGTTATTTTAAGGATCATAAATTTTTCTAATCTGAGATAAATTTGAAATATACTTAGATTATTAGACATTGATTATTATTTGTGGAAGTCACAAAGATTTTCTCCTGTTCTAAGCTAGTCAATTTCTGGCTTATTAATTTGGTTCTAGCATATTAAGTTCACTTAAGCACTTGTGCTTGGTTTTCATATTGCAGTGTTACATGCTTACTCTCTGTGCAAGCCATAGAAAGATTGACTCTTGGGCTGCCACATTCAAGCATTTGAATGAATAAACATAGATTCAAATACCAAATTTAGACAGTGTCTACAAAACAAGCACAATCTTTTATAACAGAAGCTTCCATCTTTTACAAGTATGAAAGTCGAAAAACTTTCAAGGCCTTTCCTCATGACAGTGGTATCTTAAATATCTATTCACTGTGAAAATATAATTGCCAAAAAGCCACTATGTATTTAGTAACATTTTAAAGTAAAAGTTGTGTTTTACTGATCATAACATTTTTATCCATTTGGAAATTTATAGTGTATACATGTGAGCTATTTTTGGTCTGTATACAATGCTTGTCTATAAGTGGATTTTGTAGGCCCTTATCACAACTATTAAGTCTTCCACGGGCCAACACCTCAAAGGATGGAAACATCTACTTTAGAGTAATTTTACTTCTCTGTTATTAGTGTTAAAGTATGATTTTTCTTTAATTCAAAGTTGAAACATAAGTTTAAAAGAAACCTCAAATCACATCAACAAAATCTTAAGAGTAATAGTAGTAATATCACTGGGTAAGTATTTTTAAAAAGTAGATTTAAAATGAGGATTACTGCCTAGATGGTGTGGCTCAGTGGTTGAGTGTCGACCCATGCACCAGGAGGTTGCTGGTTCAATTCCCAGTCAGGGCACATGCCCAGGTTGTGGGCCAAATCCCCAGTGGGGGGCATGCAGGAGGCAGCCAGTCGATGTTCTCTCTCATCAATGTTTCTATCTCTCTTTCCCTCTCTCTTCCTCTCTCTCTAAAAATTAATAAAAGAAAAAGGATAATAATAAAATTAGGATTATCTCTTACTGAGTTCAACCCAAAAAGTACAGAAATACAAAATATAGAATATTGCAACATATGGTAATAATTAATAGTAATAATTTGGGCTTTGTATTAACACAGAATTTGTATTAATAAAGATAGAAGACCTAGGGTCCATGTTACAGCTGTTTCAGAGTCTCAAGCTGAATGAAACATCTGGGGAAAAGACTGAATTGAGTAAATTAGAGTGAACTGAGGTCTGCTTTGAGTAATAGGTTCTAATCTTTGATGATTTATTCTCATTTTTATTTTATTTTTAATGTTTTTTATTGATTTTAGAGAGAGAGGAAAGGAGAGTGAGAGAGAGAAACATCAGTGCTAGAGAGAAACATTGATAGGCTGTCTCCTTCACGCTCTGTACTGGGGATCGAGCTCACAACCCAGGCAAGTGCCCTGACTGGGAATTGAACCCGTGACCTCTTGCTGCATAGGACGATGCTCAACCAACTGAGCTGACTTATTCCCATTTTTAGATTTTTGGTCCTGTTTTATTCTGGTTGAGCCCAGTGTGTGGTTTATCATATTAAAAAAAGAGAGAGAAACACTATATGTTCCCCAAATTATAGGTCAGTTGGTATACTGGATGTTACATCTGAAATATATGTAAAATTTCCTGCTTACAGTACTGTAAGCTGATTTCAGTATAAGTCCAGGACAGGGGAAGTCATATGGAGGATCAATTAATAATTATCGTTGGGCCCTGGCCGGTTTGGCTCAGCAGTTAGAGCGTCGGCCTGCGGTCCGGAGAGACCCGGGTTTGGTTCCCGCTAAGGGCATGTACTTCGGTTGCAGTTTGTCCCCGGCCCTGGTTGGTCGTGCAGGTGGCAGCCACTCGATGTGTCCCTTTCATGTCGATGTTTCTCTCTCTCTCTCTTCCTCTCTCTCCCTCCCACTCTATCTGAACAAAAAATGAAAAAAAAAAGTCCTCGGGTGAGGATAAAAAGAAAAAAAAAATTATCGTTGGAGTAAACAAAGGATGTGTTCTTGGCTTCCCTTCTCTTTTTCTTATTAAAGACATATACTGCTTTTGGATGAGCTGGATGCCTTTTGCCCTATTATAAACAATATAATAATACCCTAATGTTCAAAGATATATACACATTTACTGCAAGTATAAAAACAAAAAATTCAGAATGTTCAATTTTACTTGTAATGGTTTCTTTATAAAACTTGGTGAAGGGTACATGGATGTTTACTATATTCTGTATATTTCTGAATAACAATAATAATAAGATCTGATTGTTTTACCTAATTAATACCAGAAAGAGGGCTTTAATTTAGCTACTATGAAATCAAAGGTTTTTGTTTTTTTCTCTCCCTCTCTCTTTTTAATCCTCACCCGAGGATATTTTTCTGTTTATCTTCAGACAGAGTGGGAGGGAGAAGGAGAGAAAGGGAGAGAGAGAGAAACATTGATGTGAGAGGGACACATCAACTGGTTGCCTTCTGCACGACCCCGACCCGGGGATGAACTGCAACTGAGGCACGTGCCCTTGGCCACAACAGAACCCTCGACTCATTGGTCCATAGCCAATGCTCTACCGCTGAGCCAAACCTGCCAGGGCCCTCTCTTTCTTTGGTAAATGAGGCCATCCAACCTCTGTTCCCCCTCTCCTGATATTGACATATCGTTGATAATCACACACAGCAGAACACCTCATAGAAGGCATTCAGAAAATAGTATTTGACTAAATACTACAACTTAATACAATTTTGTTAAATTATTTTTAGGAGGAATTTCGACTGCATTTTAGAAACATTTCAAGAATCATGGATTGTGTTGGTTGTTTTAAATGTAGACTATGGGGAAAGCTTCAGGTAAGCAAATCTATCTCAATCCTGTTTTTCATTTATTTTTGCACCAATAATTTTCTGATTTTTCTTTTTTTCTTATTTCTGTTATAGACTCAAGGTTTGGGTACTGCTCTGAAAATCCTGTTTTCTGAGAAACTGATAGCAAATATGCCAGAAAGTGGGCCCAGTTATGAATTCCATCTAACCAGACAAGAAATAGTATCATTATTTAATGCATTTGGAAGGTTAGTCTGAATGTACTGAAATTGTTTCTGCTAGTCAGTAAGTCTAATGCAACATGTACACTCTCAGATAAAACTGGGTAAGGAATATCCTTTATAGTGAAATTATCTCACTACAGAATTCTAGGATCTTAAGAAATACCTTAAATATGTAGACACAGACAATCATTACATGATATTCTTAATTTTTATCTATTGACTTTTATAATCATGATTAATTTACTGCTTGGACTACAATATTCATCTTATGAATTTGTATATTTTTTCAAATTATTTAAAAGTAGTTTTTGGTGCTGCCCAAATATTTTTTGAAGGTCCTGGAAAAACTCATGTTGTTTTATATAGGTGTACATGTAAAATGTCTTTGTGACTTCAACATTATGTAAAAAGATTAATAATTCTTTAAAAATAATTAATTTCATAAAAATGATTAGAAGATAAGCTTGAAAATAGGTACTTACATTTTAAAATTTAACTATAGATGCATTTTCTTCTGGCCTAAGATATGTATTCTTACATATGAGATTTATAAAAACTAACATTTTCTAAGGACTAACAATTATGACTTAATATTTTGGGTTTGAAATAATTGACCTTCGAAATTATTCTTTAGTACAGAGGCTTGACAGTTACATTTCATTGAGTACTCTGCTACTTTTTTCATGGTGGAGAGCAGAGCTACACTACACTTGAAATAATGAAAAATCTTTACTTTTTATAAAAATTAGTGAAAACAATTGATCACACGTTTACTAATTTCATTCTTTAAAGTCCAAAAGCTTTGGTTCTTTGTATATTTACTAAATATGGTATATTGATTTGTTCAGTACTCATATATTTATGCATATTTAATATGCATATTTAAAAAATATTTTTTTCTTTATTGATTTTAGAGAGAGAGAGAGAGAAACATCGATGAGAGAGAACACCGATTGGCCGCCTCCTGCACACCCCCCACTGGGGATTAGGCCCACAACCTGGGCATGTGCCCTGACCAGGAATCGAACCAGCGACCTCTTAGTGGATGGGCAGACGCTCAACCACTGAGCCACACCGGCTGGGCAAAAATGCATATTTTAATGCAATGTATTTATACTTATGTACTTTAAATACTAAACATATAAATATACTTATGAATACTTGAAATAACCTAAGTATTTTAATATTTTTGTACTTTGTAATTCTGTAATTTAAAACTTTAATACTAAGTTATGAATACTTAAAAACAAATTTCTGGGCAATATTATCTTAGTTTTATCACATCAAGTTAAGAACTAAAGTACATCAAAATAGATTAAATGATTTATACACCTTTAAATTCATTGAAATAAATTACTTAAAATTTTTTTTTATGCTTTAAAGTGCAAAGTCAGCCTGGCTGGTGTGGCTCACTGGTTGAGTGTCAACCCATGCACCGAGAGGTCGCTGGTTCGATTCCCAGTCAGGGCATAAGCCTGGGTTTCAGGCTCAATCCCCAGTGGGGGGCATGCAGGAGGCAGTGAATCGATGTTTCTCTCTCATTGATGTTTCTCTCTCTCTCTCCCTCTCCCTTCCTCTCGATCTAAAAATCAATAAATATATATTTAAAAAAAAAAAAGTGCAAAGTGAATAACTTACAGAGAAAAGTTAGCTAAGACAGTTTCTGAGTGAATGTTGTTGTTTTTTTGTTACAGAATTTCTACAAGTGTGAAAGAATTAGAAAACTTCAGGAACTTGTTACAAAATATTCATTAAAGAAAATGAGTTGAAATGTGCCTATTTCTGGACAATGGAGATCAAAGAGTAGAATTTCATTCAAAGGCATAACAACAATGAGAGTCTTAAGGCAAATATTTTATAAAGCTGCTTTTGTAAAAGGAGAATTATATTGTTTTAAGTAAACATTTTTAAAAATCATGTTAAGTCTATGTAAAATATTGTGAGTAAAAGTAATACTTTGGTAGTGTGGTATGAATTTTAATATTGAATAAAATCAGGATTATTAAATTGATATATGGTAAAAGTAAGTACATGATGTCTTAAGTCTCTCAAACTAGAATTTTGTGTAATATGTAATATAAATAAAACAATGGCCAATGTGACAAGTGTTTAATAGAAAAATGCTATGGAGGCTCATGAATAAACCATAATTGACAGCCTAAAATTTTTCAATACAGAATGCCCAGTTATATTTGAATTTCAGATAAACAAATGTTTTTTTTTTTTTAAATATAAATATGTTGCATGCAATATTTGGGACTTACTTATACCAAAAAAATATTCCTTATTTAAAATTAAAATTTAACTGGTATCCTATGTTTTATCTGGCAGCCCTAAAATACATTGGTATTAAAAAATCACTTTTAGAATTATATTACTATTTTGATGGGCTTGTTTTGGTTTGTAGAAAGATACAATGACAACTAAAAGGCATAGGGGATTTCTATACATTGTAAAAGGTTGAATAGATTTATATATTTATTCTCATAATACTTTGCTTAATATTGAATAAAATTTAGGAAATATTTTTTATTTTTATATAATTTCAAATTTACAGAAAAGTTTCCAGGATAGTACAAAGAACTCTTTTACCCAGATTCACTAATTGTTAATATTTGCTTTATCTTTCATGCTCTCTCTGTGTATATATACACATATTATTTTTTCCTCAGTCATTTGAAAGTCAGTTACAGGCATCATGCCTTTTGAACCCTACATATTTTAGTGTGTAATACTGAATAATTTATTAAAAATGACTTTTTCTTTTCAGAAAAAAATCTGGAACTATAATACTGATAAGCCTTAGAATAAGGAATCATTTTGAGTTTGTTTTGTCGCCCTTTTAATGTTTGATCTATAAACTCATAAGGCATGTAACTTTTTTTTGGTATGCATTTCCCCTTTCTCCTTAAAAAAACTAAACTGTAATTTTGGGAGGTTTCATTAGTGAAAGCTCTTTAATGATAAAAATATTTGAAGGGGTTTAGGAATTTATATCACATGGTAATTGTAGTGAAAAAAAGAAACTGTATACCTCAAAATTATGTGCCTCTTTATATGTCTTAGCAGGTATACCATGTTGAGATGTCACATTATTAATAAAGCAGGGTTTATTTATATAATGGTTTAGAAAAGTCATTTTACACTGCTGTATACTTTTTCTTCTCTGTGTCCCTAAGGCCTGGTATAGTGTCAAGCACACATGGGTTTCCAATAAATATTTGTTGAATGAATGTATGAATATGTATTCAGTATATTTTAAATGAATAATCACAGAGCTAAGTTTAATAATATGTGTTGTATTTTTCTTTTCCCCCTCATTTGTATAGGGCAGGAAAAGAAAAACATTAACCTACTAGTTAAGTCAGTATTCTTGGAGACTCAAAGGACTATGAAATAAGCACCATATATAAAAGTTTAAGGACATTTGTAGTGCTCTGAAAATATGGTAGATGGATTTAAATGGTAATGAGCCTGTATACCTCTCTCATGCCCCTGCCCTTTTCTTAGCAGCCATTTTTTTTTTTTTTTAAAGAATATTCCTATCTTCATTTTATCACCTCCTACTTGCTCCTTAACTAAAATCTGGCTTCTGGCTCTGAAGTTCTTAACAATCTCCTCCTTTGAAGCCTAAAAAACACCCAGTTCTAAATCTACAGTTCAGTTCACAAGGCATTTCTTATTTGACTCCCCCTCACCCCGCATTTGACACTATTGACAGCCCCTTCTTTTAAAATCTTTTTTTTAAACCTCCGATTTCCCTAATCCTAGATGCCTCCTTTTTAGCCTCTCTTAATTTATGTCTTAAATGTTATTCCTCAGGCTTTCATTCTTGCTCTCGATCACCGCCACTTCTCACTTTTGGGTAATTACAATTCAATTATTTCTAAATCCTTATCTTTATCCCGATTTCTCCATCCATCTGTCTATGACATATCTTTATTTGGTTGTCCAGAGGTACCTGCGTGTGACTTAAAACAATCATTCTCCCTCAAACCTACTCTTATGCTTGTGTTCCTTACTCTGGTTAAATTCAGAACCATTATCATCTAAATTCTCTAGGCTCACTTCTCTCCTCCAACTTCCTCCTATCCAATCAGTGTGTAAGCACTAAGGATTTAATCTCTGTATCTCTGATACATCACTATCTTTCCATTTTCATTGTTCTTACCTAAAGTACTACACCAACCTGTCTTCTTATACCCAGCCAATCTCTTCTATTTTGCTCCACAATGCTACCAGAACCTCTAACAAGGTTCTCTGATGTGTGTCTCCCAATCTTACCTCCCCCACCCTGCCATGTTTTGATAAAATGGACTTATAGTTCTTCAAATGCACCATGGCCAGTCCCCTACACCTTAGGGCATGCTGTTCTCTGCATCAAGTGCCCTAGCTATCCTTCCCCACCTGGAAAATTTCTATGTATCCTTGCAGGCCCAGCATAAAGCATCGCCTCTGTGAAATCTCCCTTGTTGCATCCAAGGGGACCATCACTAACTTTTGTGTGTGTGTTACCACTGTAATTACAACCTACCTCTATTGTGTCACTTATTGTACTGTATTGTTTTTGTTTTTTACAGCCTCCTTTACTAGAATGTGAGCTCTATAAGGGCAGGAAAAGGAACTTTATCCATTTTTGCATCTCCAATGGCATAGTTTTTGGCACATGAACACTTAATAAATGTTTGTTGAATAAATTGCTTTTAAAATGATATCGTTATTCTATTAGAGGTCATTCGTTCACTCCAAATATTCTTTACAGCAAGAGTCAGTAGACTCCCAAAGATTTGTGGACTTTGGGGGGGGGTCAATAAAGCTCCTGAAATTGCATTCAAAATATGGTGTGGTTTTGGCAGGTTATGAAAGGGGTCTATTATGGAAAAAAATGGTATACCTCTTCTTTCAGGGGAGAAGGTAACATCACTGAGGAATTTCTTGAATAATCAAAGAATAGCTGCCCAAGATTATGGGCTAGATAAATTTATTTCTATTTAAGATTCTAAGGGAAAGGAGAGAGGTGTTATAAGTTATTTCATACCAGGATTTTTCTTAATGTTTGAATAAACATGTACTATCTAATATTGTATTGGTAGTTTAAAGTAAAGTGTATGGCAGTTCCTATGAAATTAGTGAATAATACTAACGGACATTATGGCGAGGTATAAGTAATTATAAGCTCACTAACAGCAGACTATCATTTGTAATTTCTATTTTCACTTTTCTCTTGTAGCACTTGGGTTCTTATCCTTATATAATAGAAATTCGTTCTGTATAGTTCATTAAGAGAGATTAAGAAAACGAGACCTCCAAATAAAAGCACAAACACTTTTATTTTAACAGGAGTTTTTTGTTACAATTTAGTGAAACAACAAATAAATACATTCATTGGCCACAGCTATACTTTTACAACCAGTTTGAAACTGATTATATAGCTGAGAAACACCGTTAAACAATAAAAAAAAGGCAGCTATGCATAAAAAAGCCACTAGCTATAAATTACATCTTTAATAAAACTACAACCAGCTATAATGAGTGGTAAGAGTTTCAAAATTAATGGCCACCCAAATGAAATGATAAAAACAAGTACTTCTAATCACTGTAGAATTACACACTTAAGCAATGAAATGCACTGTTCTAATTAATGAACCAAAAAGGAAGGTTTGAAATTGTTGTCATGTGCTTCAGTGCAGGATGAACAGGGAATTGGTAGCCCTTTGATTTTATAAACAACTCCTTCTTTCAAGACCAAGCTTAAAGTGCTCCTAGTGCTTTGGAATTTTCAAGCAAAAATTGGGCCAGAAGCTTATCTTTCTTTGTCTTTGGTGATGTATTGTGGGAGATGTGTGTAAAGAGACAAATGCAAGAATTCAGGTACCCTAGTTAGTGATAAGAATACATTTATAAATCTCAAATTTGGAAGAATCAACTAACTAATGCAGCTGAAAGAAACAAGTTATTTTATCTAAAATATTTTTTAAAGTAATCTTTGCTTAACTGGTCAAATAGGAACATTATCTAGGGAAGCCTTACTAGAAAAAAAATTTACTTTATTTGAACCCCAAGGATTAACACAGATCTCTTCAAATAGCTTTAGATAATTAGATACCTAACATTATTAGGAAAGTTAACAGATGGCATTCTGAAAAGAAATCTAATAACTGAAGTTGTAATAAAAATATACTCAGGTACATAATATGTTGTCATGTAAACACCAAGGTTAACTTCTGTACTATAAATTTTAAAATAATTTGGTTACAATAAGAGAACTTATAAACCTAAAGTACATAATTATAAGTTTATGCTTCTGACTGAATTCAATGTCATTTTGTTTGATAAAAGGAAGAAATTTCTTTGGCTATGTACCAGCCTCCCCCAAAATTGAAAGCGTTAAAAATTTCATTTATTCCTTGGGGTTTCACCTACTGTTGTACTTTTGTGAAGTTACTGCATCAATTATTAAAAAATAGAAAGGTATTTTAAGCAAGAGTAGAAATAAAACATAATTTCAAATCAAAGTAGGAGACAGAAAAGGACAGTTGTATTAGTTCCAGTTCTGAAGAAACAGATCAGCAATCATATAAGGTTAGGTGTCTTTAAGTATGCTGTGACAACTTCCCAATGTTGCCTGTTCCCTTGGCATCTTGAGGTATTCAGCATCTCCTTCTTTCAATATAGACACTGGTAAAAAGTGCATTTTAAAATTCTCTATCACCTTAGCCTACTGTATAATTTTTTAGATTTGGGATAGGATATTCAAGACAGTTTTAAAATAATTCAAAAAGTATTCCAATATTGTTAACCACTGGTTTTATACTTACCTAGTTAGTACCTTCATATCAGTTTGCTTATTTATCTAGTGTTGGAATTAATTTCAATTAAATTTAATTTGGCTTTGCCCATATACAAGACAAAAATGTGAAAACTAAAGGAGGACTTATGTCTTACAAAGTATTGCACTTGAGTTCACTGCAATTATGTATAATGATTTAATTTACCTGAGGACAATCCTGCTTTTTCAGTAAAATCAGCTATATCTTGTTTCAGCTAAATCAAATACTTTTGAAAATGTATTCATGTTTTAACTTCGAATTGTATATTTGATGAATAATTCTTAAGTGCATCTGTAAACTTGTTTAGTCCCAAGAAGTTTCTACCAAAATCTCCCTATGTAAAAACCACTATTGCTTTCTTGAAGAATCATGCTTAAACTACAACATATATCTTAATCATACAAAATAATCACTTGACTACTTCTACTCAAAGTAGCCACATAATTTTCACTGGTATGCTTTCTTTTTGAAGAAATAACTGTGGCTTTCCAAAGAACTCTGCTGGTCATCACTGTAAAGGTTTACTACTATCATTTAAAAAAAGATGATTGTTTGAATAATTTAAGTTGGTATTTTACCATCATGCTTAAAAGAACTATCTTCAATGATTACATATTTTTTAGTATATTTTTAAAAAGAATAATACATTTTTATGCCTTAATTCGGTGCACTTTTCACACTGTAAAATTTTTATTGGGTAAAAATTCCATATAGAGTACACCACAGAATATACAGACTTTGATTTTAATAAGAAAATTGCCTCCCAACTTGGTGTACAATATAATATCCCAGGGTGAACACTGGAGTATGACTCTGGGGACTGCAGTGTAGTTTTCAGAACAAAGATAAAAGTGCAAATATGCAAATATGCTTTTGATGTTCCAAAGTCAAGATGTTTGGAGGCTATCAAGTGCCTTAAGATCTAATTTCTCTTTTCTCCCACTCCAAACGTTGCATTTAACTTCATTTTGCTATGAAGAGGTCAAAGTAATAGCCGTGTCCTCTGCTGAACACAGCCACATTTCCAGGTGTTGTTTTCAGTTGCGAAAGATAATGGAATGTTTATGTAGATGGCATTTAAATGCGTTGAATACACACATTCATGAAAAACAACTGAAGAATCACAACTTGGTAATGCTGTCAGTTTTGTGGTGTTACATATAAGCTGTGGTGATTGTTCAAATCTAAATTACTACAAGTAAAGAGCAAAGGAGCAGTATCTGTCATAGGTCCATTCAGGTGGGGAGAGACTGTATAACTGTTGCTGCCACACCCTGCCATGGTGCCATACCAGCCCAACCCTTGTGAATTTGATAAACTGCAACAACAACAACAAAAAAAACCACATGACTGTGATCAGAATATAATAAATCACATTGACATGTTTAGCTTTTCAATGAATTTTATAATACGTTGAAATAACATAATGACTCTCTACAAAGTTTAGTGACTTTTACCCAGTATCCTTGATTCTATATCATATATTACAAAAGAATGAATATATACTATTCAGAACTAAAACTTGATATCAGATAATAATAATAGTGCATATTATATACTACTAGGTGCTATTCTAAGACTTATGGAATACACACGTAGAATTATGTATACATACACACATACTCATTCAATCTTCACAACAGTCCTACAGGTTCTATTATCATTCCTATTTTACAGATAAAAAATAGACTAAAAAATGGGTTAAGTAACTTGTCCAGATGAAGTGAGGATTACAAAAAATGCTCTATCAAGGCAAAAGCATTGTGTAGGTATGTACTGAGGCTTTCATTTTGCCCTGACACACAGGTAAAGGTATGGATTGGCAATAATTTTGGAATAAGGAGGTCACAAAAGATTTCCCATGGCGTCTAAGGTTCCCAAGAGTTTTATTTAGGGTTTCTCTGTGGATTTTGAATAGTACTATGGACAAAGAAACCTTATAATCACTATAAAATATTTCTTCTCTGCTAACCAATACCGCCAGCTTTGAACCAACAAGGGATTCCGAAATGAATTGGTACCATTTTACCCTCAAAGGCTTAGGGTCTGATGATAGTTCTTTGTAGTACAGGTCCCACCATGGGTTTAACATGTATTGTTCTAAGCTTCAATATTAAATGATTTTATTTATTGATATATATAACACCAAATCACCTTTTTCACATTTGCGTTAAAAGTTAGTCTTGTTTTTTAAAATTTATTTCAGTACTAACTCAGTACATTTACCTTCCTTCTCTTGAACTTCCCAGTCTTGGCAGGTCATCATCACTATCGTATCGTCTTGGATTGTCAAAAAAGTAAGCTCTGGAACTATAACTGTGGCTATTTATCATGCCAGCAGGTGCCTGTGAAAAAAGTATTAGATAGCATGTGAAGATTTACTTTTCAACTAAGACAGGAGGCTGGGATTTATAATGCTTTTTATTATTTATTTATTTATTTATTTATTTTTAACTTATCTTTATTGTTGAATGTATTACAAATGTTCCTCATTTTTCCCCCATTGCCCCCCTCCTCCCCATTCCTGCCCCCCTCCTGCCTTTCCGCACACTGTTGTCTGTGTCCATTGGTTATGCATATATACATATAAGTTCTTTGGTTTATTTCTTCCCACCCTCCAACCCCCCTTCCATTTGAGGTTTGTCAGTCTAACAACCAATTTGTACTTCTTAATCCCTTCACCTTTTTCACCCATCCCCCCAGCCCCCACCCATCTGGTACCCAAAAAAGTTCTCTGTATCTATGAGAATGTTTCTGTTCTGCTTGTTCATTTTATTTGTAGATTCATTTATTGATAGATATGTATTTATTGCCATTTTGTTTGTTTATATTTTTTTATCTTTTTCTTCAAGAAGACCCTTCAACATTTCATATAATAATGGTTTGGTGGTGATGAACTCCTTTAGCTTTTCTTTGTCTGGGAAACTCTTTATATGGCCATCGATTCTAAATGACAGCTTTGCAGGATAGAGTAATCTTGGTTGTAGGTTCTTGCTTTCATCACTCTGAATATTTCTTGCCACTCTCTTCTGGCCTGCAAAGTTTCTTTTGAGAAATCAGCTGACAGTCTTATGGGAACCCCCTTGTAGGTAACTAACTGCTTTTCTCTTGCTGCTTTTAAGATTCTCTCTTTGTCTTGAACCTTTTGCATTTTGATGATGATGTGTCTTGGTGTGGGCCTCTTGGGGTTCATCTTGTTCGGGACTCTCTGTGCTTCCTGGACTTGTATGTCTGTTTCCTTCACCAAGTTAGGGAAGTTTTCTGCCATTATTGTTTCAAATAGGTTTTCGATTTCTTATTCTCTCTCTTCTCCTTCTGGTACCCCCCAAGATGCAAATGTTGGCACGCTTGAAGTTGTCCCAGAGGCTCCTTACACTATCCTCATTTTTTTGGATTCTTTTTTCTTTTTGCTGTTCTGATTGGGTGTTTTTTGCTTCCTTATATTCCAAATCGATGGTTTGTTTCTTGGCTTTACCTACTCTACTATTGCATCTGTGTAAACTATTCTTTATTTCAGTTAGTGCATCCTTCATTTCAGACTGGTCCTTTTTTATGCTCTTGAGGTCCTCACTAAGTCCATTGAGCATCCTTATAAGCAGTATTTTGAACTCTGCATCTGTTAGGTTGCTAAACTCCATTTCACTTAGTTCTTTTCCTGGAGTTTTGTTCTGTTCTTTCATTTGGGACCTGTTTCTTTGTCTCCTCATTTTGGCTGCCTCCCTGTGTTTGTTTCTATGTATTACTTAGCGAGAGGTATGGGGCTAGCTGAGGCCAGATGCTGCTTGTTTGAAAGAATTTAGGAAAAGCTGAAGCAGGATCCAAGACAGGCCAATCCTATGGTAAAGCAACAGCTTGGGTGGGCCTGAAAGTTGGGTGGGGCGGGGCCTCAGGGAATCACCAGGGCGGAGCCAACAGTGTGAGCCAGGTTGCTGGAGTTCCAGATATGGTGGCGTCTGCCCAGGGAAGGGCTCACCAAAAGAACAAAAGCCTCTGATAGTACGTCTGTCCAGGAGAAAGCTGCCTCTCCAGCCCTTGCTCCAATGCCAAACAGCTCAGTTCTTCCCCATATGATTCTGGTGCCTTTCAAGCTGCCTCCCCCACGCTGGAGCCTGGAGGGAGCGAGTCCGAGTAAGTCTGTGCGCAGGCCCCTTAAGAGGAGCTGCCTGGGACTCCAGACGCCTCAGCCTCAGTTCCCGCTGGTTTTTCCAACCAGAAGTTATGGGGACTTCTCTTCCTGGTACTGGAACCCTGAGCTGGGCGCCTGGTGTGGGATGGGGACCCCTTAGTCCTCAGGAAGGACCTTCCCAGCCGAGGTGTCCCTCCTAATTTTTATCTGCCACACGCGGGTGTGGGACCAGCCCTTCGCGCCTCCGCCCCTCCTACCAGTCTCGATCCGGCTTCTTCTTTAATTTCGTAGCTGTAGGACTTCCTTTCAGCTTGATTTCAGGCGGTTTTGAATGATGGTTGTTCTATAGTTTAGTTGTAACTTTGATGTGGTTGTGGGAGGACGCGATATCGCGTTTACCTACGCCGCCATCTTGACCGGAAGTCTATAATGCTTTTTAGACTTAAACTTTGCCAAACATGGAAAATCAATATAAATGTTCCATTATTTTTAAAAATAAGGAGAACAGCCTGGCTGGTATGGCTCAGTGGTTGAGCGTCGACCCATGCACCGGGAGGTCGCCGGTTCAATTCCCAGTCAGGACACATGCCCAGGTTGTGGGCCCAATCCCCAGTGGGGAGCATGCAGGAGGTGGCCAATCGATGTTCTCTCTCATTGATGTTTCTAGCTCTCTCTCCCTCTCCCTTCTTCTCTCTCTAAAAAAAAAAAATCAATAAAAAAAAAAAAATAAAGAGAACAGGCATTAAGGAATATAATGATATCTTACCAAATTCTGGTTTAATCTCTGTGCTCGGAAAAACAGTACCACTGACCATGCTGGCACGTGTTCCCACAGAAAGAGGACCATTCCAAATACTATATACTCTTCTCCACTTACGTCTTGCATGTGAGCCTATAAATGGAGTATGGCAGAGAGATTTTGAAATGTTTTATATATAAGCAGTCACCTCCACAATTAACTTGCTTCAGGTAGGGTAAGTTAAAACATATCAACTACAAGCACATAAAACTCTAAATTAATTTTCCATATTTTGTGGTTTCTTATGTAATGGTATTTATCCTTTAAAGAATATAAAAATGCATTGATGTTACCTAGAAGAAAAAGCTATTAACTTTTTCAATGCATCAATTTATGAAAATATTTTTAATACATAGATAATATACAGTGATTTAATTTTTAGTCCCCATAGTTGGAAGAGGATTATAAAATAGACTACTGGTTCCAGCTGCTCCATAGGCAAATAGCACTTACCCAGAGTTACACCATAGAGAATGTAACATGTATGTTGCTCAACTCTTCTGTTACTTTAAAATATGCTTTTGGACCTAAACTCCACATTGAATTTGTTTCTACTATATTAGATGTAGGGAGAGAGAAGTGGGAAAAGGAATGAAAAGAATTTGTTACAAGTGTAAATTTCTTTTCTGTGGAAAGGTAACTGAAATTTTGCTTGCCAGGTAGCTCAGTTGGTTAGAGCATCATCCTGATACACCAAGGTTGCGGATTTGATCCCTGGTCAGGGCACATAGAAGAAGCAACCAATGAATGCATAAATAAGTGGAACAACAAATCAATGTTTCTCTCTCCCTCTAAAATCAATAAGTTAAAAAAATTTTTAAAAAGGTAACTGAAATTCTGATATAAGGGGATTCTAGGATTCTTTAAATTCAGTACAAAGTTGCTCTGGCTGGTTTGGCTCAGTGGTTAGAGCATCACCCCACGGACCAAAGAGTCTCGGGTTTGATTCCAGTCAAGGGCACGTACCTTGGTTGCGGTTTGTCCCTGGCCCTGGTTGGGGTCATGAGGGAGGCAACCAGTCGATGTGTCCCTCTCACATTGATGTTTCTCTCTCTCCCTCCCTCCCTCCCATTCTATCTGAAGATAAATAGAAAAATATCCTTGGGTGAGGATTAAAAAATAAAATAAATTCAGTACAAAGTTAAATTAACATAAATAAACATGACATATATTATGTCAAAATGTACTTTTAGGAAGGGGACAGAGAACACTGGGGGTTAAATATGCATAACTAGAATACTGTGAATTACTATAGCAAACACCTGGACAACCAAGGAACTATGAATACTCTCCCATTATCAAGACTGATAATGCCAGATTTTTAAAAAAGTCATTAAACATCTAAAATGAACAAAATATTTAGGTTATATATATATAGTTCTTGGGTAAGAGAGAATTAATTTTATTCTTACAAATTAAATACATACCCATGTTCACTAGCTAATCAATTTATCTAGAGATATTGAAATACTATCCTTTTAAAAATTAGTAAAATAGCCCGGCTGGTGTGGCTTAGTGGTTGAGCATTGACCCATGCACCAAAAGGTTGCTGGTTCGATTCACGGTCAGGGCACATGCCCAGGTTGTGAGCCAAATCCCTAGTCGGGGGGCATGCAGGAGGCAGCTAATCAATGTTCTCTCTCATCGATGTTTCTCTCTCTCTCTCCCTCTCCCTTCCTTTCTTTCTAAAATCAATAAAGGAAAAAAATTTTTTTTAAAAATTAGTGAAATAGGTTTATGACAAATAGGTCTACGGTACTATTAGTATTATTTACAAAAAGAAAGAAAAATACTCCTATGGGAGAAGTTCTCTCTGAAGAATAATTTCAAGTGTCACATGCAAATAAGGATTTTTATTGAAGCAATAATCAAAAAACTCCCAGCAAACAGAAGTCCTGGACTGAATGGTTTACCAAACACTCAAAAAAGAACTAACACCTATCTTTCTCAAAATATTCCAGCCCTGGCCAGTTTGGCTCAGCGGTTAGAGCATCGGCCTGCAGTCCAGAGAGAGCTAAGGGCATGTATCTTGGTTGCAGTTTGTCCCCGGCCCTGGTTGGGTCGTGCAGGAGGCAGCCACTCGATGTGTCCCTTTCACGTTGATGTTTCTCTCTCTCTCTCTCTCTCTCTTCCTCTCTCTCCCTCCCACTCTATCTGAACAAAAAATGGAAAAATGTCCTCAGGTGAGGATGATAAAAAAAATTTTTTTAAAAAATATTCCAAAAAATTCAAGAAAAGGAAAGACTTCCAAGCTCTTTTTACCAGGCCAGCATTATCCTAATTTCAAAAACCAGATAAAGACACTACAAAGAAAGAAAATTATAGGCCAATATCCCTAATGAACATAGATGCTAAAATCTTCAACAAAATATTAGCAAACTGGATCCAGCAATACATTAAAAAGATCATACAACATGATCAAGTGGGATTTCTTCCAGTGATGCAAGGTTGGTACAATATTCGCAAATCAATAAATGTGATACATCACATAAACAAAATGAAAGATAAAAATCACATGATCTTATCAATAGATGCAGAAAAAGCATTTGACAAAATCCAGCACCCATTTATGATAATAACTCTCAGCACAGTGGGAATAGAGGGATCATACCTCAACATAAAGGCCATATATGACAAACCTACAGCTTACATCATAATCAATGGGCAAAAACTAAAAGTGTTTCCCTTAAGATCAGCAACAAGACAGGGCTGTCTGCTTTCACCACTCTTGTTCAACATAGTACTGAAAGTTCTAGCCATAGCACTCAGACAAGAAGAAATAAAAGGCATCCTGATTGGAAAGGAGGAAGTAAAACTGTCATTATTTGCAGATGACATGTTATTGTACATAGAAAACTCTAAAAACTCCACCAAAAACGACTAGATCTAATAAATGAATTCAGCAAAGTAGCAGGATACAAAATTAATATTCAGAAATTGTTGATATTTTTTATATAATAATAACGAACTATCAGAAAGAGAAACTAAGAAACAATCCCATATGCTATTGCAACAACAAAAAAAGGTGCCAAGGAATAAATTTAACCAAGGAGGCAAAAGACCTATATTTGGAAAACTATAGGACATTGAAGAAAGAAATTGAGGAAGATACAAATAAGTGGAAACATATTTTGTGTTCATGGATTGGAAGAATTAACACTATTAAAATGTTCATACTACCCAAAACAATCTATAGATTCAGCACAATTCCTAATAAAATACCAATGGCATATTTCACATATATAGAAGAAATAGTCCAAAAAATTATATGGAATGAAAAAAGACCCCAAATAGCCTCAGCAATCTTGAGAAAAAACCAAGTTGGAGGTGTCACAATACCTAATATCAAACTATACTACAAAGCCACTGTAATCAAAACAGCCTGGTACTGGCATAAGAACAGAAATATATATATCAATGGAATAGAACAGAGAGCCCAGAAATAAACCCATGCCTTTATGGTCAATTAATATTTGATAAAGGAGATAAAAACATACAATGGAGTAAAGACATGGTGCTGGGAAAACTGAACAGGTACATGCAAAAAAAAAAAAAAAAAAAGAAAAAAAAAAAGAAAGAAACTAGACCACCAACTTACACCATACACAATAAACTCAAAATGGATAAAAGTGTTTCATGTAAGCTGTGAAACCATAAAAATCCTAGAAGAAGACAAAGGCAGGAAAACTCAGACATCTCTTGTAGCAATATTTTTGCCAATATACCTCCTAGGGCAAGAGAAACAAAGGAAAAAATAAACAAATGGGACTATATCAAACTAAAAAGCTTCTGCACTGCAAGGGAAACCATCAACAAAATGTTGTATGGGAGAACATATGTGCCAATGATACATCTGATAAGGGATTAATTTCCAAAATATATAAAGAATTTATATAACTCAACACCAGGAAGACAAACAATCCAATTAAAAAATGGGCAAAGGACCTGAATAGATACTTCTCCAAAGAGGACATACAGATGATCAATAGATATATGTAAAAATGCTCAACATCACTAATTATCAGAGAGATGCAAATTAAAACCACAATGAGATATCACCTCACACCTGCCAGAATAGCAACCATCAATAAATCAACAAATAACAAGTGTTGGAGAGGATGTGGAGAAAAGGGAACCCTTGTGCAGTGTTGGTGGGAATGCAAACTGGTGCAGCCACTGTGGAAAACAGTATGGAGTTTCCTCAAAAAATAAAAAATGGAACTGCCTTTTGACCCAGCGATCCCACTTCTGGGAATATATTCTAAGAATCCTGAAACACCAGTTCCAAAGAATATATGCACGTCTATGTTCACTGCAGTGTTATTTACAATAGCCAAAATCTGGAAATAGACCAAGTGCCCATTATTACATGAGTGGATAAAAAAGGTGTGGTACATTTACACACTGGAATACTATGCAGCTGTAAAAAAGAAGGAAATCTTACCTTTTGCAACAGCATGGATGGACCTGGACAGTATTATGCTAAGTGAAATAGGCCAGTCAGAGAAAGACAAATACCATATGATCTCACTTATATGTGGAATCTAATGAACAAAATAAACTGATGAATAAAATAGAAACAGAAGAATGGATACATGAACAGAATGACAGCTGTTAGAGGGGAGGGAGAGGGCAGACTGGATGAAAGATGGTGAAGGGGTTAGCCAAATAACATATATGTACAACCCATAGACACAGGCAACAGTGTGGTGATGGCCAGAGGGAACGGGTGTCGGGGATGAGTGGAGGTAGGCAAAGGCAGGGAATGGGGATCTGTAATAGTGTCAACAATAAAAATAAAGTTAAAAACAATAGACTTTTGAGTATGATTATTCATAGTAACTAGAGATTCCATAGAAGTGTTTTTAAATCAAACTCTTAAAATATTCTCCTAGGTACGGCTAACTTCATTATCATATTGTTAGATTGGCAATACATGGTAGGTACTTACCTTATCTGAAAGATTATCCCAGCCATAATTAAATGGACTTTCTAATGTATCCTGAGATATGGTGATCACCACCAAATTATAACATGCTCTTGAAGAGTAGAGAAGAATGACTACAGAGCTTACGACAACAGTCTGGCACAGAGACATACCCTAAAAGAAATAAAAATCATAATTACTGTACTCTGCACATTTATCACAATAAGCTATTTATCCATCCACTAGTATAGCCATCTCCTCCTGCAATGCACTCCTAGAAAATGCTGAATGAGCACCTGTTGGAACAAATTCTTTATTATCTTGTTTTACAATTCCTATTCTTAGAACCACTTGTGTTTAGTGTTTAAACTACCCTGTTAATACAAGTAAGTTCTTTGCCAACTTGCCCAATGGCACATGGAGGAAGATTTGTTCTGACAGTTACCTCACTCCCTTAAGTAATATGTGAATAAATGAGTTGGCAAAATATCTGAGCTATGATTGATATTAAACAGAGAGGTAGTTTAGTCATAATGAGAAAAGGATGGGAAAATAGCAGCATTGGTCCATTTGATACACAATTTCGAAAAAGATACAAAGTTAGAATATAAATACAGCTCCTCTGCTATTTGCTTCATTCTATTACATTCTATTAGTTGAGGCACAAAAAAATGTACTTTCAAATCAATAATACTAAGGCTTTTCACTGACCCCCAAATATAGAAAGCCCTTGTAAACTTAGTGATTCTCAACCGGAGTGTGTCTATTGGAGAGGGGTGTGATATCAACCTTTGAAGGGATCTTAACCGGGGGTCTGTATTTCAATATAGTTGGTTTATTTTGTAATCCTATTTATGCATTAAAACCTTATTCTGAGAAGTGACACAATTGCCAAAGAAATCCATTAAAAGGGCCACAGATGCTTGATTACTCGCAATTTGCAGGAAAGTTTTCTACATGAGGGAATTCTTCTCTGACTTTCATACTTTCCTATGTCCTCCTGGACATTCATGAAGATGAAAAACCTGTTTATAATGATCTGAACCAAAACGTAATTCTGTTATACCTATAAACAAAGTTTAAGTTTGTATAGTTTAAATAGATGCCAACATTTAATGAAGGGAAATTTGTTTTGTTTAGAACTGTCAAGAATGGTTAAATATTTCAGAAAATCATGAAACTGCAGCAATACTGCTTGCAGTATGTATGACACCAATGCAACACTACAATACAGACTGAAGTATTCATAGTTTCTATGCATAGATACAAGCATCTGAATACTATATTGTGTCCCAAAATTGACATATTGAAATATTTGTTAATTACTTTATTTCCCCTTTCTATTACAATTAGGGTAATCACATTGAGTTTTTGAAGTTATGTGTGTAGGTAAGCTAAACAATCTATTAATTTCAGAATAGAAACAGGTTATTAAAAATGTGACTAGAAGGGTACACTGGGTTTGGTAGGATTGAGAACCATTATTATAAATGACTTTCTTATAAGAACATTACATTTTAGAGGTACTATATAAGACGAAAGAGAACTAAAAGATGAAAGGTATCTTAAAAGATGTTGGGATAGTAACAGAGTACCTTCTCTGAGCTAACCCACTACCATAACAAAAAGTAGGTGTGAAAAGAAAGAAAACCCTAGCAATATTAAATTTTCTAAAATCAAGGCTAAACTTTTTTACAATGTGTATTTTTATTTTTGTGAATCCAAAAGAATGTTGTTCATAAAACAGCTAATCTAAAACCAATCCAGATATAATTTTAAAAGTTAGAATGGTCCAAGCATTACCATTCTTTAAAATAACCACAAGTAAGTTTATATAGTCACTGCTTTAAGAAATAGAAAGACATAATTTGGAAAGACTCTGCTTATATGTGTAAATGCTATAAAAATTTTTTTAAAAAGATTGTGAGAAAAGAGCAAAGAATCAGTAATACCAAAGCAATGAATGAAACAAAATTGCAGTCAAATTGCATACATATAACAATGAAAGAAGCTCACTGATTTAGAAAACAAAATAAGATTCTTCCTGCAAAATACAGAATTACAAAACAAAAATTCCGTATTTTACAAATAAAGAAGAGTTACACCTCACGCTAGTATACATATCATTAACTTCAGTTCAATGTTTGTTTACAGGTGCTTTTAGAATGCAGAACAGACAGAAACCTCAACTGACCATCTGTGTAACCAAAATCTCTGCCAAAATAGAGAACATTACCATTCCAGAAAGTTCTCTCATATCCCTTCCCCCAAACTATTTTGTTTTTACCATAAAACAGTTCTGCCTACTTTAGAACTTCATATAAATGAAGTAATAGAATATGGCATCTTTGGTAGGTTTCATTCACTCAGTATAATGTTTTGAAATTCATCCATGTTGTTGGATGTATCAGTAATTAGGTTTTTGTATTGCTGAGATGGATAGTTAGAGTGATCAACTCCTAGTTTACTCGAGTTTCATAGCTTTAGCACTAAAAGTCCCACATCCCAGAAAATTTCTGTCCTGGGCAAACCAGGACAGTGAATTCCACTGTATAATTATGTGAATTTGTTTAAATGACAGTTTATTTATCCATTTTTTTCTGTTGATGGATAATTTCCATGAACATTTCTTTTTTATTAATCCTCACCCGAGGACATTTTTGCATTTATCTTCAGATAGAGCGGGAGGGAGAGAGTGGGGAAGAGAGAGAGAGAAACATAGATGTGAGAGAGACACATCGACTGGTTGCCACCCACACGACCCCAACCGGGGCCGGGGATACGTGCCCTTAGCGGGAACTGAACCCGGGACTCTCTGGTCCCCAGGCCAACGCTCTAACCGCTGAGCCAAACTGGCCAGGGCTCCATGAACATTCTCATACAAATCTTCTTGTGGACATATGCTTTCACTTTTTTGTTTTTTGTAAACACCTAAGAGTGGAATTGCTGGGTCATATGGTAGGTATATGTTCAGCTGTATAAGAAACTGCCAGATCTTTTTCCAAAATGGATGTGCAATTTAACATTTCCAACAAAGTATGAGTTCCAGTTGCTCCACCTCTTAGGCAACATTTGGGGTTGTTAATCTTTTTATTTTTAGCCTTGCTGGTAGTTGTGTAGCAGTATCTCATTTTGTTTTTAATTTGCATTTCCTTGATGACTAATGATATTGTGCTTATCAGCCATTTGTCTTCTTTGTGAAGAATCTATTCATAGCTTCCACCACTTCTAAATTGGGTTCTTTTATTAATAACATTATTGAGTTGTATTTGTATGTATTTAGATCTTTACATAAGCTGGAAATGAGTCCCTTGTCAGATATAAGTATTGCAAATATTTTCTTGAAATTTATGGCTTGCCTTTGATTTTTTTTTTTAATCCTCACCTGAGGATATTTTTGCATTGCTTTTCAGATAGAGTGGGGGTGGGGTGGGGACTAGGGAGAGAGAGAGAAAGACATTGATGTGGGAGAGACACATAGATTGGTTGCCTCCTGCATGACCCTGACTAGGGCCAGGGATCGAACTGCTACCATGGCACGTCTGCTCGACGGGAATCAAACCCGAGACTCTTTGGTCTGTAGGCCGACACTCTAACCGCTGAGCCAAATCGGCCAGGGTGCCTTTGCTTTTCTTAATCTTGACATTTGATGAGAAATTTTAAATTTTAATTAATTCTAATATATTATTTTGTGATTATTTGCTGTGACCAGTCTAAGAAATCTTCGTCTATACTCAAGTTGTAAAGATATTCTCCTGTATTTACTTTTAGAAGCTTTAGATGTTTTTCATTTATATTTAGGTCTATGATCTATTTTGAATGTTTCTGTAAGCATAGTATGAGATGGGGTTAAGACGTTTATTTTATTTCATATAGATATCCATTTGTTCCAGCACCACTAGTTAAAAATATTTCCTTTCTATCTTGCATTGCTTTAACATCATTGCCAAAGATCAGAAGACCTTATAAGTGTGCACTGATTTCTAGGCTCTCTTTTCTGTTCCACAAATCCATTAGTCTATTTTATGCCAGTAGTACACTGTCTTAATTATTGTAGCTTTGTACTAAGTTTTAAAGTCACGTAGTGTAAGTCTCCTTCTTTTCCAGGGTTACTTTCTACACTGTTCAATACAATAGCCATTAGCCACATGTGATCATTTACATTTAATTTAAAAGATCAGTTCCTCTGTCACAATAACCACCGTTCAAGTTCTCAATAGTCATATATGGTTAGCTATCAAATTGAACAGTGTAGATACAGAATATTTTCATCGTTATATAAAGTTCTACTGGAAAGCACTATTTTTAAAGTATTTTAGGTCCTTTGCATTTCCATATAAACTTTAGAATCTGCTTGTCAATTTCTATTTTAAAAACCTCTTTGTAGAATTATGATTGGGATTGCATTGAATCTACAGATCATTTTAGGGAGAATTGCCATCTTAATACTGCAACTTCCAATCCATGAACAATGGTCTTCATTGTTTTGGGTCTTCTTTAATTTCTCTTAGCAATATTTTATAGTTTTTGGTATAGAAGTACTGCTTGTTTTTTTTTTTTTTTAAAAGTGTTCCTAAGTATTTTGTTTTTGATGCTATTATAGATGGAATTTATTGAATCTCATTTTCTAACTGATTGCGCCTGGTATATAAAAAAATACATTGTTATTTTGTATTTGACCTTGAATCCTGAGAACTTGCTTAATTCACTTATTGTTCTTGTAGTTGTTCAATAGATTCCTTAACATATTCTATATAAATAATCATGTTATCTGTAATTAAAGACAGTTTTGCTTCTTAATTTCCAATTTATACCATTTGTTCTTTTTTTTTTTTACTGGAATATTGAATAGAAATGGCGAGAGTAGACATCTTTGCTTTGTTCCCAATCTTAGGGGCAAAACATTTAATATTTTAACTATGATTCTGATTGTAGGTTTTTAAAATAGATATATTTTATTAGATTGAGGAACATTCCTTCTATATCCTCTGAGTTGAGAATTTCATCGTTGTTTTTTAATTGTTAAGGGTGCCAAATTTTGTCAAATGTGTATTCTACATCTATTCAAATGATTATTTGGTTTTTCTCCTTTGTTCTCCTAATGTAGTGAGTTATTTTGATGATTGAAATGTTAAACCAATGTTGCATTCATGGGATAAATTCTTCTGGTCATGATGTATTATCTTTTTTATATGTTGCTTAGGTTCTGTGTATAAGGGATACCAGTTTGTACTTTTTACTTGTTTTGTAATATCTTTGTCAAGTTGTGGTTACAGTAATACTATTCTCATAAATAAAACTTGTTAAGAAGTGTTCCTCCTGTATTTTCAAAATAGTTTGTATAATATTGATGCTATTTTTTCTTTAAATATTTGATGGAATTAATCAATGAAATCATCTGGTCCTGGAGGTTTTTGTGGGAAATTTCTGATAACAAATGCAATTTTTAAAAAATAAAGGGCTAGTCCGGCCAGTGTGGCTCAGTGGTTGAGTGTTGACCCATGCACCAAGAGGTTGCCAGTTTGATTCCTTGTCAGGACACATGCCCAGGTTGTGGGCCAAATCCCTAGAGGGGGACATGCAGGAGGTGGCCAATCTATATTCTTTCTCATCGATGTTTCTATCTCTCTCTCCCTCTCACTTCCTTTCTCTCTAAAATCAATAAAGGAAAAAAAAATTTAAATAAAGGGCTATTCAGATTTTGTTTTTTATTGTCTATCAATTTTGTTTTATTTTTAAAGAAATATTTCTATTTTACTTAAGTTGTCAAATTTACCCATAGAGTTGTTTATAATATTCCCTCTTTTTTCTTTTAATGTCTGTAAGATCTATAGTGATAATCCCTCTTTCACGGCATTGGCAATTTGTATTTTCTTTCTTTTTTTTTTTTTAAATCCTCACCCAAGGACATTTTTCCATTTTTTGTTCAGATACGGTGGGAGGGAGAGAGAGGAAGAGAGAGAGAGAGAGAAACATCGACGTGAAAGGGACACATCGAGTGGCTGCCTCCCGCACGACCCAACCAGGGCCGGGGACAAATTGCAACAGAGATACATGCCCTTAGCGGGAACCGAACCCGGGTCTCTCTGGACCACAGGCCGACACTCTAACTGCTGAGCCAAACCGGCCAGGGTGGCAATTTGTATTTTCACTCTGCTTTTTTCTGCACATCAAATTTGTTGATATAATCAAAGAATTAACTTTTGGCTTTAATTTCTCTAGTTTATTTTCTGTTTCATTATTTGTACTTTTATTATTTCAGTCCTTATACTTATTTTTGGTTTCTTTTTAAAACTTTTTCTCAATTGTCCCTGATTTTATATCTTTCTTCTTTTATAATAGAGCACTTGAAGCTATACTTTTCTCTTCAAGCACTATTTTAGCAGCATCTCACAAATTTTGGTATATCATAGTTCATTATCTTTCAGTTTGAAATATTTTCTAATTATCCTTGTGATTTCTTCTTTTTCCTGTGGGTTATTTGGAATTATGCTGTACAATTTCCAAATATTTGTATTCTTTTAGATATCATAGTTATTGATATTTAATTACATTGTGGACAGAGAGCACTCTCTGATTCCAATCTTTTAAATACATTGATACTTGTCTTATGGTCCATTGTATAGCTTACTTTGATACCCATTTTCATGCTCAGTTGAAAGGAATATGTATTCTTCACTTACTTGGAGTCAATTATCTCAACGTTGTTGATAGTATTGTTCAGATTTTCTGTATCTACTTATTTTATCAATTGCTGAGGATGGGCATTAAAATCAAGTATAATTGTGGAGATTATTATTATTTTTTATTTCTAACTATTCAGTAAGTTCTTTCCACCCTTTATTTCTTACTATTTGGCTTCATGCACACATTTATGATTTTTGTCTTCCTGATGAAATGTTCCACTTTATATTTGGTAATATATTTTGCTTCCTGACGAAAGGGACCTTTTTACATCTGGTAATATTCTGTCTTCAAGTCTATTTCATCTGCTATAAAAGTTCCTTATTATGCTTACTGAATGTAGCAAACATTAGCTTCCACCTATTTATTGTCAACTTATATTTATCTTTATATTTAAAGTGCATTATGGAAGTCAGCACATAGATGGGTCTTGTTTCTTCAGAAATCCACGTTGACAGTCTCTACTTTTAGGTGGGAGTGTTTAGTCCCTTAACATTTAATATAATTACTATTTGTTTTGTATTTGTCTTTCTTGTGTTTTGTTGTTGCTGTTGTTTGTTGTTTCTCTATCATTTCCTATATTCTTTTAGGTTAATTAAATATTTTTTAAAACTCCATTTAGCCCTGGCCAGTTTGGCTCAGCAGTTAGAGCGTCGGCCCGTGGACCAGAGAGTCCTGGGTTCAGTTCCCTCTAAGGGCACGTACCTCGGTTGCAGTTTGTCTCTGGCCCCGGTTGGGATCGTGTGGGTGGCAACCAGTCGATGTGTCTCTCTCACATCGATGTTTCTCTCTCTCTCTCTCTCTTCCTCCCTCTCTCTCTCCCACTCTATCTGAAGATAAATGCAAAAATGTCGAGTGAGGATAAAAAAACAAAACAAAACAAAACATTCCACTTTTATCGATCTATTGGATTTTTTAACCATACTTTTTTGTTTTTTGCCTTAAGTGGTTGCTATAGGACAGAAATTCTTAAAGTGTGGTCCAGGGACTTAAAAGATTAAAATCAATATGATTTAAGTACACTAAGATGTTATTTGCCTATATTTTTTTATTGATTGGTTTTAGAGAGAGAGGGGAAGTGAGAGAGAAATATCGACTTGTTGTTTCATTTATTTATGTATTCATTGGTTGCTTCTTGTATGTGCCCTGACCAGGGATTGAACCCGCAACCTTGGTGTATCAGGGCGATGCTCTAACCAGCTGAGCTACCCAGCCAGGGTCTTATTTGTTTATTATATTCTCATTCTCTTTTGAAAGTACAGCAAGGTTTTCCAGAGGCTACATGCTATATGTTCATACTCTGTGTGCATGTGTATTCTTGCGTTTTCTCTAATTCTTGATATAATAGAATTAGGGTATAAATAGGTGCATTTTTCAGAGATTAACCCAGCTTGTTCTCTGTACTTTTACTGGGTTCTTGCTTGTTTTCTTTGATTATACCTGCTATACCTGCTAAAACCTCATTATCATCCAATAAGTAGTTAAAAAGTTCAAATTTTCCTTGTAACCCACATAGAAACACAAGAATGGGTACACCTTATAGATATGTGGTTTTAAAAGAATTTTCTCTAAAACTTAAAAAAAATCTTAATTTGATATTGAACTGATATTATAAATTAATCATATTTTACTCTAAAATAATTTTTCCATATTTAAGAATATATTATTGCTTAGGAATAGGGAGTTATTGTTTAGTGGATACAGAATTTCAACTTGGGAAGATGAAAATATTCTGGAGATGGACAGTTGTGATGGTTGCACAATGTGAATGTACTTAATGCTACTGAACTGAACACGTTAAAATGGTAAACTTTATGTTTTTGTATGTTTTAGCACAATAAAAATATCTTTCTCAACACACAGCTTCCCTGTTTACCGCTAAGATGCTGAGAAAGATGAAAGTGTTAGTATTCCCTGACTCAACAAAGAAAAGCATTTACTTCAAAGGAACTGGGTAAAACTAATTTTTTGTTTTGATCAAAATCAGTTTTTTGATCAAATCAGTTTTACCCAGTTCCTTTGTTACATTTTTATTATATTTCATTTGTTTTATCAAATGAAATGTAATAAAATCATCTTTCAATAGGCTTTAATAAGATAAATGTTAATAATTTATCTTATTGTGTCATCTGTAACAGAACATTTTTGAATAGCATTATGGTCCAAGCATCATTTTGAGCCCAATCATTCAGAATGCAAAGCAAAAGGAATTGAAATTTTAAATGCAGGTGTGGTTGATAACTTTAAACACCAAAAACTGTTTTTATAACTTTAAAAAGTGGAAATGAAAAAGCCATTCAAGCATTTCATAGGCTAAGTTATTATACTGCATTGGCTGGTAAATACACACAATAGCTGAGAGATCAGTAAAGCCTTATATGGTTGACATTGCTGAATGAATGCCTGCTGGATAGAGAGTCCATAAAAGAAATTATGGCATTGTCAATTTCCAATAATATAAAAATTTACTGATTTAAAAATTTAACTGAAAACATGAAGATTGATTTAATATCTTGTCTACTGAATTATATTTTTGCTTTACAAATACATGAATCTGATATAGCAGGACTAAATCTATTTGTATTCACCTGGTGTCAGTACCAAATAATCATTCAAGAAGATATTCTTTTATGTCAATGCCTGAGAAAAATACAAGTGGTACTGAAATACAAGTGGTACTCCTCTGCTTGTTTATCCTGGGCCAACTGTGTTCATATTTTAAATAATGGCACAAAAGCAATGGTGGGTAAAACTTCTGGGCCTTAGCACAAATCAAGGCAGTGGCACCAAACTGTATTGTATTCTTCACTACTATGCATTCCCAGTTAAAAAAGAAAGTCAGTTTCACTTAAGAATATACTTGATGTGAAAATACCTACTAAATATCAACCCTAGAGGATGAGTTTATTTAATACTCTGTGTGATGAGATGTGCACTTAAAGCAATTCTGCTGCATACTGAAGTATAATGGTTGTCTTGAAGAAAAGCACTTTCGTGATTGACTTGCAAGCTGAACTAGCCAGTTGTTTTCATGGAACGCCATGTTTCACTCAACAGCTAACTATGGCCGATGAACAATGGTTATTCAGACTTGGTTACTGGCACACATTTTTATTTATTTATTTAATTTTTTTTTCAGTGGAAAGCACCAACACAGTCCCCTACTACCACAAATTATGCAGTTGAGTTTCCCACATTTGGGGAAATTGCAGGGGTCAGCACATCTGGAGTGCAACGGATAAGCCTCACCCTGGGAAATCTACCTTTGTGATCATGGTATCTCCCCTGTCAAGTAAATATGGGCACACATTAAAATAAATAAATAAATAAATGAAATGAGCCTGTCACTTTAAAGAAAACATCTAGCCCTGACCAGTATGGCTCAGTTGGTTGGGTATTGTCCTGTGCACCAAAAGGTTACAGGTTCGATTCCTGGTCAGGGCATATGCCTCAGTTGCAGGGTCAATCCCTGGTAGGGGGCACGCAGGAGGCAGCCAATTGATGTTCCACTCTCACATCAATGTTTCTCTCTCTCTTTCTCCTTTCCTCTCTCTGTAAAATTCAATGAAAAAATATATATAAAAATAAACATCTAACAATATTTATTGCCAATGATGAAATATGAACTTTCAAGTGAAAATTAGAAGTTTTGAAAACCTGTAAACACTTGTATCCACTGTAAGATTGGCAGCTTACCAAAACGTAAACACTTTCCTAATGAGATTAGTGGTGATATTAACAAATGTCATTTAGGATATTGTCAATGAAATGAATCAACATTTTGAAGGTCTGTGACCACTCTTTTCCAATGATCAATGCATGCTGTTACAAAATCATTCAAAGTGCAAGATAGACCAATGGAGAGTATGAAAAGTTCACTAATATTGTTTTAGATTCTACGGGACAACTAACTTTTAAGAAACCTCCACTTCAGAGGTCTGGTGTATTAAAGAACAATATCCACAATTATCTGAAAAGACTATTAAAATTTTCCTCTATTTTCCGAATACATGTATGTGTGAGGATGGATTTTCTTCATATACTTCAACCTAAACAATGTATCACAACAGACTGAGCAGAAGCAGACATGAAAATCCAGCTGTCTTCTATTGTCAGACATTAGAGATTTGCAAAACGTGAAACAATGTTCATCTTCTCACTAGTTTATTTTTGCTTGGAAAAACAGAATTATTTTTCATAAAAACATGTTATTCGTGTTAGCATATAATGGATTTATTATTGCAATTTTAAATTAACAATATATTTTTAGAATTTCTCAAATTTTAGTTCTAATAATGTATATACAGGTAGATTCAATTTATATAAACAAAAGCTCTTTGGGGTTCTTAATAATTCTTAGAAGTGTAATGGGGTCTTAAGATCAAAAGGTTTGAGAACCACTGATGTAGGGATTATAATATATATCCTTAACTTTCAGTCTAAGTATTAGTTAATATTATATCACTTGATGTAAAATACAAGACTCTGCAACCATATAGGTCCATTTATCCCCATCCTTTATACTACAGTTGTTAAATATATTTTATAGGTAATTATATATTATATCTACATATGCATACCTCACATTATGTTAATTTTTGCTTTGCACAGCTATATTTTAAAGAAATTAAGAAATTATATTTACCCAAATATTTACTATTTCTTGAATTCTTCATTCCTTCCTGAAGAGCTGAAATTCAAGTTGCTTTTATTTCCCTTAAGTTTGTAGAATTTTCTGAGCATTTCTTGTAGTACAGGTCTACTGGTAACCAGCCCTCTTAGTTTTCTGTTACCAGAAGATATTTTTATTCCTTCATCATTCTTTAAGAATATTTTCACTGGATATAAATTTCAGAGTTAACAACATTTTTCTTTCAGCGTTTTAAAAATTTGTTTCCATGTCTTCTGGCCTCTTTTATTTCTGATGAGAAGTGAGTGATCATTTGAGTCAATGTTTCCTTATGTCAGGGTCATTTTTCTTTGTTCTCAGATTTTCTTTTATTTTTGGTTTTAAGCACACTGATTATAATGAACCAAGAAGAGATTTTCTTTATATTTATCCTGATTGGGGTTGCCCAGCTACATGAAAATGTACATTTCTATCTTTCACCAAAACTGGAAAATTTAGGTCATTATTCTTCAACTATTTTTTCCAACTTCATTTTATCCCTCTTTTACTTTGGGTATTAAATTATACATGATTAGGTGCTGAGACTCTGTTCAGTATATTATCATCTTTCCCCCACACTCTTCTCTGTTCTTCAGATTGAATGATTTCTATTGCTTTAAGTTCATTGACTCTTCTTTCATCTCCAATCTGCTGTTAAGCCCAACTAGTGACTTTTTCATTTTAAATAATGTTTTTAATTCTAGAATTTGTTTTTTTTCCCATAGTTTCCATATCTCTTGAGATTTCCCATTTATTTATTCATCCAAGTATATTTTCCTTTACATCCTTAAGCATATTATAAAATCTTTGTCTGATAAATCCAACATCAAAGTTATCTGGGGAGGGCTGCTTCCAATAATTAGAGTTTTGCTTTTTGCTCTTGAATATGAATTAAACTTTTTTCTGTTTCTTCAGATATCTAATAACCTTGAACTGTGTTCTGGACATTGTGAGTGACATGGTTTAGAAAATCTGGGTTGTTATCTTCCTTAGAAAAGTATTGAGTATTGATTTTCCGTTTTCTTTCTGTTTTTATTTTTATTTTTAAGCAAACAACTTGGCTAGACCCAAATCTCAAACTGTCTCCCATGCATGGATAGCAGCTGAAATCTCAGTTCAATTTCTTTATCCTTAACTGTGCTGCTTGGAGCCTGTCCTGTACATGTGTAATTCAGGTTATCAGATACAAATTTGGCATAGTTTATAATCAGAATTTTGGGTTTCCTCTATCTGGCTGTCTTCTTCCTGGGATTTCCCACTCACTTTCCATCTGTGGTAGTTACTTGAGTTTTGTCTTCTTAATTCTTCAAGCAAGTAAAACAGCAGGTTGCTCTTCAGGTTTTGGCTGCCCCATGGATGGGACCTTCCCTCAGGCTAGAAGCTGTAAAAAACAGGAAACTTACTCAGTGTCATTTCCTTCTTCTAAGTGGTTGTTCTCCAGTGCCTTCAGTGCTTTTATATCCAGAATTTATCATTGCTATCTGCAGAAGGTTGGTCCAACAGAAGCTACTCAGTCATTACCAGAAGCAGACCCCTGCACATATTTTTTGAAACCATGTCACAAATGCTATTTCTATTTTGAAATTAAAATGCCAAACTAAGCATCAAAAATAAGATAACAAAGTACTAGTCTCGATTAGTAAATTTAAAAATATATTTTGACAATTATAAGGCCTAAACAATTTCAAAAATAGTTTCATGCTTCTAAGACACAATATTTTAGGATGGTGGAAGAGAAACACTAATAGTATTTTAGCTTCTTTCTTTCTTTTCTTTTCTTTCTCTCTTTTCTTTTCTTTCTTTCTTTTTTTCTTTCTTTCTCTTCTCTTTCTCTCATCCTCACCCAAGGACATAGAGAAGAAGGCAGAGGGGGAGAGAAAGAAACATTGATCAGTTGCCTTCCGGACACACCCCAACCAGGGATTGAACCTGCAATCTAGGCATGTGCCCTGACCAGGAATCAAACTGGCAACCTTTCGGTGTACAGGATGATGCTCAACCAACTAAGCCACTCCGGCTGGGCTTAGCTTGTTTCTTTAATTATGGCCTATGTTACTATAAACCACTGTTTTAGTCTTATAAATAGGATCAGCTGGTCTACGTGAAAGATCAGAAATACAGTTTAGTTGAATGTTACTATGTCTCTGCAAGATGCTGTTGCTGCCTCTCCTCCCAACAGATTAATTAATATCGATCAAGGGTTGAGTGAACATGGGGCAGAAAGGTTTTCGTAGTAATTAAAAGTTTTAGGAATTCAGGAGAGAGAGAGAGAGCATCATTTGCAAATAGCTGATTGGGCTGGGAGACAAGCTAACCTTGAGCATCAGACAATAATTATTTTATACTCTTATCCAGATATAAAATTATACTTGTCCCTGATCAGAGATATAAGCCTAAAAGCTTAATTTTTATTCCCACCCTGTCATTGAGTGGTCTTTCATAATGCTAGTCCCAACTTGCCATTATAGGAAATAAGCATCTACCATCAGTTTAAACCTTTTTGTGCTGATAAATTACTTTATCCATTAAAAACAGGTGTCTTTGGGGAGGGGGGGAATGGGAATATCTGTAATAGTGTTAACAATAAAAAAAAATAGATGTTATATATATATATATATATATATATATATATATATATATATATTTATCCTCACCCAAGGATATTTTTGCATTTATGTTTAGACAGAGAGGGAGGGAGAGAGGGAGGAAGAGAGAGAGAAACATCAACGTGAGAGAGACACATCGACTGGTTGCCACCCACACAACCCCAACCGGGGCCGGGGACAAACTGCAACCGAGGTATGTGCCCTTAGCGGGAACCGAACCCGGGTCTCTCTGGTCCGCGGGCCGACGCTCTAACCGCTGAGCCAAACCGGCCAGGGCTGTCTTCTATATTCTTATAAATATTCTTATTTTTTCTGAAATATGTATGGACATCAGAATAAAAGTAATTTTATCAGTATGCATTTTAATGTTAAATGTTATATTACAATTCGTGAAGGAAAGCAAACAGTTACAAAAACTAACTGGAGACAAAGACCAGTACTAACAAGCAATCGTGTCAATAAATATATAAACTATTTGTTTATCCCATAAAGAGTTTGTAAAAAACAAACTCTATAATATTTTGTTAATGAGACACATTTGAAATGTTAACAATAGACAAAAAGTACTGGTTTTAGCCATGCAAATAAAACTGAGGTTATAATAAGTAACAGTAAATTTCAGAACAAAAATACCTCTAATTTAAAAGGCCATTATATAATTTCAACAATATTTGTTTCAAAAATTTCTAAGAAAAACTAAATATCAGGTGAAATGTAATCTGTCAAAGATGTCAACCTTTATCAAAGTCTGGGTGGAACGGTACATAAATAAGGTGGAATCAAGCAAAGTTAAAATAAAATATTTAAAAGAGAAATCCTGGTTTTTAGTGATTCTTATTTTTAATTTTTAATCACTGTTCCTTTTGAGAATTTTATATATTTTATATATAATTATATATAAATATATATATATATATATATATATATATATATATATATATATATCACTCCTCTCCAGATAAATTTTGCCAACTATTTCAGGAAGTCAACAACTTCCTGAAGCTATATTACCATCTCCTAGTACACATTAAGATCATAACAGCTAACATTTATAAGCACTTCCCAAGTGCTAGGCAATATACTAAGCACTTTATATGCATTTTCATTTATTTTTTATAACAATCTTATAAAGTAGATATTACTCTTATCCTAATAACAACCTATGAGATCAACACTACCATTATTTCCATTTTATAGATCAAGAGAGTGAAGCTTAGAGATTCTGTTACTTGTCTAATGTCACACCACCAATAAGGAGAAATGGGATTTATATCCTTATCTCTTTGATTTCAGATTTCCAACTCTTAATCACTATGATATACTGTCTCTCAATAAGATCTTTTCAAATTAATTTTTAAAATAAATATACCTGAAAATAGAGATATAAACATATCCCAAATTATATCCAATCCAATTTGTAGTTATAGAGATACACAAAAAAATAAAAAATGAACATAGGAATGTGTGTGTGTAGTCGGGGGTGAGGAAGGTGGTGGTAAAAAAGTGAGAAGAAACTAGAGGTAGAGTCAGAACCAAAAATGGATATCATAAGGTCATCTATGATTGATGAGCCAACATAGTAACCAGAGGAAAGAAGGATTTAATCAATAATGTTTTACCTGGTACTGAATTAGAGAGAAAGATCTTTTCCAGGGAACACTGTGTGGACTGTATCCTCAACAATATTATACAATAATGACTTTAAGATAAATGTTTTTTCATAAGAAATTTCTTACATATTTCTTGATGTAGGTCAAAGTGTAGTTGGAAAAGACAGCTTTATCCAGGGTACAATGCAGTCTTAGTACAAAACTCTGCAATGGTATGGATTGGGCTGAGGATAAAATGTAGAATAGAGTAGGTAATCTTTTTGGCAATTAAGCTTTTGAGTTTAACAGTTAAGTGTTTATTTTCTCTAACAAGAATCTGGAGGGCAGAAATTCTACATTGTTTAGTAGACCGGATTCATATGCATGGACAATCAAGCAGAGAGTAAAACTGGTAACTTTTTATGGAAGTTAGAGGGCCTGAACAAGACAGATATCTGAATTTTAGACTTTCCGCCAATGTGAGTTGAAGGAAGAACTATATATGGAGATAATATCTAATTCACACTGATGTGTAAATATGTAATATTTGAGATATGTTTGAAATCTAAACAACAAATGATCTTTGTTTTTGTTAAATAAGAATACAAATAACAATATAAGATTATAGAAAGTTGCCAAAGCAGTACTTGAGAAAACATATTGCTCTAAATACCTATATTAGTTTACAAAATAATACATTAAACATCTATATAAGAATATAAACATGGTAAAAAAGTAATCTTAAATATGTAAGAAAATAAAAAATGAAAGAGCAGAAATAAACTATTCAAATGGACAATAACATATTTAAAAAACAAGTTAGAGCTGCTACTTTGAAAAAGGGAACCAAATCATAGTACTGTTCTAGTTGTTAAAGGAATAAAATAAAATTTTAAGAGAATTCAGATAGAGAGTAATTTCTAAATTTTACTTTGGAGATGAAGAATTCCTAAAACGGGGAAACATTAGAGTTATGTCTTTAAAGTTAGGTAAGAAAAGGACAAATAGGTATAGAGTACTGGGAGGAGGAAAGGCATTTCTGGAAGATGAAACATCCTAAATATAGAGAGACAGGAAAGCATACTATGTGCCATTTACAAATAAGGTAGGTCAGATTTGCTTGAGACAAATTATGGAGGATTTCATTATCACTGAATATGTAGAAGAAGAAAGGAAGAATAAAATGAAAAAAACAGAAAACCCAAGTCTTGAGCTTTAAGGAAATACCCTCAGGGATAGCAAGAAACAGTATCAGCCTGAAAGTAGAAGTACATGGTTCAACAGACATTTGTTGACTGAATAAAATGAGTGTAGTGATTTTACAAGGAAAACGTGAAAGGAAGATGATGTATTCTTCAAATAAATTTATAACCTAGTTAGGAAGACCAAGAACTACAAAACAGTACAATATAATACAAATAATCTAATATCTCATGTTATATTTACCTTTTTGTTGTTGTTGTTAATCCTCACCTGAAGATATTTTTCCATTGATTTTTAGAGAGAGTGGAAGGGAGGGAGGGAGATAGACAGAAACATCCATGCAAGACAGACACATCCATCAGTTGTCTCCCACATAACCCCGACAGGGGCTGGGGTGAACCTGCAACCCAGGTATGTGCCCTTGACCAGAAATCGAACCCGAGACCCTTTAGTCTATAGGCTGATGCTCTAACCACTGAGCCAAACCGGCCAGGATATTTATCTTTATAGGTATGTATTTGAACATGTCTCTGTAGTGTTCCTAGAGAATTCTAAATCCATGCGCCTTTTAAATTTAAGACTTTAAAAAAAATAAAGTGAATACCTTTCATATGATAGTTAGGGAAAGATGTTTGAAATAATTCTGGAGTTATCAGATGAACTTTTCTTCTCAGATTGGCAATTTTACTATATTCAGAGAATTATCTATTTCAAAATAAGTAAAACCAAGTTTAGAAAGTTACTTGGTATCCAGAAAAGAAATTTTTTAAAGTCAACCACATCTATTTATGCTTTATCAATAGACAAGCAAGAGGTATGAATTCTATGGTGATCTTATTATTATATTAAAGTGAAGGTGCGGTTGCTACACCAAAAGATTATGTACCATAATAGTGACAGAATTATTTTTAACACTTAAACTGAAGCCAGAATTAGCTAAAATATTAAAATTTTAGGAACCAACATTTTAGAACAGAAGTTGAATAAAATAATTTTCCAGGTAAGATTAATAGGTTTGAAAGTCTAAGTTAGTCTCTCTCCCTTCTCCCCACCCCTTCTCTCTCTATATATAATAAATATTATATATATTTCTATATTTATTCTGCATTCTACTGATATATATTTAAAAAGTAAAATTAAAGTCTCCACCTAAATTTAAAGATAAACTGATTACCATACATTTAATTATAATACTTGACTTTACTAGGACTATATTAATGACAACAACTATATGGAAGTCTAAAAGTATTTTGGAGAACTGTTCTGTTTAGGACACTACCTTGCTTATCTTCAGTGTATAGGCAATGATGCCAAATGAAATCAAACTCATTTACATGTATAGACCCAAACCCCAGTAACCACACATCTATACCCCCACACCCGATGCCACACATACACTGTGATCACTGATTCACTGCTCAACCACACTGTCTGTCAATCAACAACAACAACAGAATCTTCCAGGGTTCTTTCTTAATGGGTTGGCATTTGATTTCTGTTTGCTGATCCAAAGTATAAGGAAAGGGAGAATCAAGTTATTTATAAATTTAGTTACATGACTAAATACCATAGGGACTTCATATTATGGGGTGAAATAACATTTTTTAAGCCTTTATACAAATAAACACCACTTTACCAGTACGAAATCTTAACACTGCTAACCCAAATGTATGTGGACATAATTTGGTAAGTTTGTTTTATGGCCATATTGCCACCCTTCATGAGGAAATATTAAATTGTTACTGTGGTTTTATGTACTAAACTATTTGTGATACACTGATACAAATTCTTGTTTATTTCATTTAATTAGCTTCCAATGCAGAAGATATAATAGAAAATAAATATGTTTAATATAAGCTTTAAAAAAATTACCGTTTAGTTAAGTGCAAAGTTTTGAATACTTTTTACATTTCTTGTGACCATTCCTTCATGCTAAAAAATGTACCTGACATTCAGAATACTTTAAAAAATATATAAACTTCCCATTAAAATATGCTTCATATGATGGTGATTTGAAATTAGATTTTCAAGTAAAAATTTAAGAAATATACTTACCTTTGATTCGAGGTAGACATTTGCTGATGACATTTTTGTAATTTTGCATATGTAACTAACTAAAGAGATGGCACAAAGAATAAACAGGCTATCATTAATTAATGCTCGAACAAACACAGTCCATTTCAACTGATTTTCGGGGACATCTCCATGGACTAGCATTGCACAAGTCAAGTTCACCACTAAGAAGATAAGGCTTGCCAATAAAAAGCCCAAATGCAATAGAATTCTGAAAGGAAAAAAATGAGTTTATTAGATATTTATAAAACTAATGAGAAATTAAATTTATTAGTGTGTTACTTTAGGTACAATAATTCCTTCAGTTTAAAATGTTTGTAATTTCATTAAATACAAATTTAATAATCACTCAGAATTACTTGAGCTGTCTTTGATGTTATAAGATTAGTATTTAAAGCCTTTAAAAATGGCATTAGATTTTAAAGCATTAATTTCAAAATAATCCTATATAAACTTGAATTCAATTGCCTCTACCAGGAAGAATGTAGGATTATTTTAACACTAATTCAAGCAATCTTGAATTTTTCATTTTTATAACTACTAAGCATATTTTCATTGATCTTTCCATTCCAAGAATTACCACGTTTTTATAATTTGCCTGGAAGATTAATAAACTACCTAAATTTAAACTGACCACTGATATTAATTTTAAGAGGGAAGGGAAATATGTTTTAAACAATATTTAATTTTATGAACTTCTGAATATCCATAGCAAACATTACTTTCAAACATGACTAAAAAACATAGGGACAGTAGAGTTTCAAGCACTTATCAACACTTCCTCTTCTTATAAAATTGTATATTTAATATGCCTACAGAGAAACTCTGAAAACAAAATGCTTAAAAACTTGCATCTAAGAAAAATTAGACAGCCTCATAAAAACTCTTCAGGTAAGGTGTGGCTATCTATATCAAGTAGCCGTAAGCTAGCTAAATGAAAGTAATCCAAGTTCAGATACATTTATACCCCAAATTAATATGATCCAGAAATTTATTTGGCATACTAATATCTTCTATTTTGGGTCACTTTCAATAGTGGAAGTCATAAAACGTTGTCTGTCTTTGGCTATAGTTTGCACATGGTAAATTGAAGGTAATGTATAAAGTAATTGGTAACAAGTGATTTTTGTTAAGTGTACACACAAAGTACAAATATTTTAATTTGAGAAGTTTAGATCTTAATATTCTCCCAGATTAAATAATAAAAACAATAATTATATATAATTTGAAATCCAAACCAGATCTTGAAATTATTCATATATCCTGGGGAATACAGCAGTTTAGGAAACGAAAGCATACAGAGGTTAAATGAGTTGCATAGTTAGTTAGCAAGTTAGTGGGAGAACTGGTCTGAAACCCAAGTGTCCTGGCTTGAATTTTTGAGGATAATCAGAACTGACACATCACTTATTTTATGGAACTATATAATATATTCTTCTGCCAAACAGCATACTCTAACTTTAGTGTTTGTGGACCCTATGAAACTACATCTGATATCTGAAGCAAGATAGTAGCAGAGCAGGGGAAAAAAAAAAAAAGGTATTAGCAGTATGGCTGAAGGGAGAGTACTGTGGGTTACTTAATTCACTTCCTATGAACTAATCTAACCATTTGATTTTCTGTAAAACTGCTAAGGCACCCTCAACCACCATGCCCTTCAACCTTGAGAAGTCTACTGTGAATAAAATTTAAATCTTGCTACTTATAAAACTTACTTGTGTTTGTCAAGTTCAGTGGCACATCTCACTTTACATACAACCTATAAAGAGAGTATAGAAAAAAAAAGTTTTGAAAATGTGTAACAGAATATTCTTAAATTTGTTAACAGGTAAAATTCAAATGTTAATAGTAGAACTACCATGAATCAAAAATAGGCAGATTTCCCAAGGCTTAAAACAGTACATTAATAATTTTTTCTTATAGTCTTAAATGTCTGTTTTTAAAAATTTAAACAATGAATTCAGTTTAAACATCTATTAAACTTTTATTATGAGGCAGATATTGTGCTGAATGGCACCTATTCCAAACTTCACTATATTACTCATGTTTTGTCCTAAAATAGGACTACTTACTATATGAATATGACTGAGTGTTCTCCAAAGAGTATTTTCCCCTAAGATGAAGTGAAGTAGTAAAAGGTAACAAGGGACCAAAAAATGAACACAAAGATAATGAGTATATAATATATGTAGTAAACTATCTTCCTTCACAAAGCCTTGCAAGAGGCAGATCCTCAAATATTTGTTAAACAAAGTTAAGTAGGTAGCTAAGAAGAATTTGAAAACAGACTTGGAAAATTCTGAGAGCATAGTGTGGAAGGTCTCATTCTTTATTAGTGAATTTTGACTTTATTAATTAGATAATGGAAAGATACTGAAGGTTTTTATGTAGGAACTCTAAAATATGGAATTTCATTAATCTGCTATCAGTGTAAAGGCTACTACAAAGGAACTACAAAATAGAATTAGGAAGACCATTTATAAGACTTTTGAAATAGGGTATGAACTTTGTGACCCTGGAAAGAAAGAGGAAAGTATAAAATATTGTAACGGAAAATAGTGTAAATATTTGATAATTTACTGATTTCATTCAAACATTTACTGAACATACACTATGAAAAGTTCCAAGGATTCATAATACAGTAATTATTTCTGCTCTCAAGAAGTTCAGTGTATGGAAGAAATAGATTAACCATCTATTTTGACATATTGTGATATCAATGCAAAAGTTGCTATCACAACATCTAGGAAGGGAGAAAGACTAATTCAGTCTAGGAAATGGTAAGAGGGAATAGGAAAGGAGAAAGACTGTGTAAAGAGTGAAGAAAAGAGAGATGGGCAAGGGAGAGTGACCTAAGAATCACATTCGTCATAAAAAATAGGTAGTTTAGAGGTAAAACAAAGAAAATACAGCCTTTGTTAAATTCTGCAAAAAGTCAAGAATGATTAAAAAAAAAACAACCCACCACTAATTGGGTCACTGGTACCTTGGAGAGAATTGTTTTTAGTGGAATGATAGAGCAAAAGCGCAAAGAGTTAATGGAAAGAAAATAAGACAACAAAGACAGTGAGTATAAACTATATGAAATATATTTGAAGATAATACACCTGGGAAAATTTGTTTTGGGAGACAATTCTCTATGAATATTGCATGTTTCGGCATAGTCCAGGTATTCTGAGCAAAGGAGTTTACATAACAGACATCCTTGAAAACTAGAGATAATGTCTACCTTAAGGTCAGAGGGAGGATTTGATTCCTGACCAGTATAATGAAGATAGAGAACATCTCCTTTCCAGGGTCTCCATCTCCCTTCTTGGTGAAAATTTGCTTACATTCCAGACTTAAGATAAGGTGCACCTGTCTGTCTCTCTTCCTTATTTTGGAGTACCTTTCTTGTAATACACCCTGCTGCATGCACAGGTAACATCTGGCCCTCATCTGCCTTATAGGAATTGGGGCTTGGGATATGTTGCAAGACATTGCTGTGGTTGTTGTTTTTGAGTAATAATAAATGGTCTTTTTCTCTGACCATGGGTCTTGTGTTTTCTGTCAGTATATGTATATAAAATTGTGGCAGGCCAGAGTAAAATCTCAGACCCTTCAGTTTCTGACTTAATAATCTGCTGGTTGGAAATGAACTAAAGTACAACATAGGGAATATAGTCAATAATATTGTGATAGCTATGTATGGTGCCAGGTGGGTGCTAGAAATGTCATGGGGAACACTTTGTAAAGTATATGATTATCTAACCACTATGGTGTACACCTGAAACCAATATAAAATAATATTGAAAGTAAACTGTAATTTAAAAAAATTTAACTAGAGAGGGTGAAATGGTAAATGGAGAGTGGGAGAGAGGAAGGGACAGTTCAATTGTTAAAGGCGGCTCTAGAAGAGGCAGATCATCCCTGAAAAGGAAAATACATACTTCTGAGTAAAGAAGGAAGAAAAAGAGAGTTAAAGGAAAACATAGAGGTCTGCACAGAAAGTTTAAAATAATCTACAAACCTCTTTGTTAAAATAAATTTGGATACAGACATTTTGATATAGAGAATATGGATGAGAATTTGGCAGGTATTCTATTTTTTTTTTTCCTGTAAGTAGGAGGTAAGGTCATATCCTGGGAAGGGATTTTAGATTTAAGCACTTGGAATACAGAAAACATTTTGAACACATGTTACAAAAGAAAATACTGTATTTAGAAGCAGAAAGGTCTAGTTAAAAGCAGGCAGCCCTGGCCAGTTTGGCTCAGCGGTTGGAGCGTTGGCCTGCGGACCAGAGAGTCCCGGGTTCGGTTCCCGCTAGGGGCACATACCAAAAAGAAAAAAAAAAAAAAAAAAAAAGCAGGCAGTTGACAGTGGATTTTAAAATCCGTATAGTTTCCTGACTTTAAAATTAAAACAATCTAGAAGGAAAAAATGGATGCCATTATTAAAAGTTCAAATAACTAGGTTGTAGAAGTGTAATATGGAACTATTGTAGAGAAAGAAAAAGTAGGTGAGTGAACCAGAGCAAAAAGTCAAGGGATGAAGAATACTAGATTGACCACTGGTTCTAAGTGCAAAAGATAGCAGACGGGGGAGCTAATGAAGTGGGGTAAACAGAAGGGGTAAAGTAATTAAATTATAGGATAAGAGTGAAAATCAGATAAAAGGATGAATTAAAGATATATAAGGAAAAAGAGAAGACACCAGTCAGGAACAATTGCTTCGTTCAAGAGCTGATCCAAGTGTGGGCATGCTACTGGGTGGCTCAAATAGAAATAGAGAAAAGCTCTGAGAAGTCAGTGAATGGAGAGACATTGAGTGAATTATCAATATGGGCTTTGAAAAAGATCTATATTACAAGAGACCAGGCCAGAAGAAAGAAAGTGCTGATTCATCCAGGAAAGTGAAGTTACTATAGCCAATGATGACCTAATCAGATGGCACAGATTTCAAAGAGATGATAGTACATCAGTAAGTAGAATTGGGAAACATAAAACAGGCTGATAGTTCCTCCCACAAATTGAGATGGAGGGTTTGTAAGGCACAAAGTGTCATCTGGAAAAAGCTAGATTTCTGTGAAAGCATTTAAAAGGTTCAAATGAAGAAGAGAATGGGGACATAGTGGAAAGTGTAATCCATAAGATTACAGGTCACGGGATGGGATAAATAATGGGTGTGAGAGGGAGTTGAGCTGAATAAGGAAATAAAGGTCAGCTATTATCCAAGATTTGCAGAATATGTTACGGTGCATCATAAACACAACGTGGTGCCTTAGTCATAGATTACAATAAGGTTAAAAACAACGATGTGGCCCTGGGCGGTTTGGCTCAGCGGTTAGAGCGTTGCCCTGTGGTCCAGAGAGACCTGAGTTCGGTTCCCGCTAAGGGCACGTACCTCAGTTGCAGTTTGTCCCTGGCCCTGGTTGGGTTGTACGGGTGGCAGCCACTTGATGTGTCCCTTTCACGTCGATGTTTCTCTCTCTCTTTCTCTCTTCCTCTCTCTCCCTCCCACTCTATCTGAACAAAACATGGGAAAATGTCCTCGGGTGAGGATAAAAAAAAAAAAATTAAAAATAAAACAAAACAAAAAAAACCCCAACGATCTGATATTAGATTTCAAATATTTTACAGAATTTAGCTAATAGAATATGATCCTGAGTAAAAAAAAGTAATATAAAAAATGTCAAGCAATTATTTATTATTTAAGACAGTGAAGGATAGTTCATGAAACACAACAAATGTACTTTATGTAGATTTTTTTTGAAGCTTAGAATGGTAAATAACATACATCTAAATGATTTTTCTGCTATCAATTTATGTTGGAAGGGCCTTATCTTCCTGGTTCTTAATATCAGAACAACTGAATAAATGGGCCATTTACAGAAAAATATTATCCTTTATCATAAAAGTATGAAGAATTATATGGGTTGATGGATGTCAAATGTTTTTCATCATATAATCTACCTTTATCTCACGTACAAACTAGCTGCCCCTAATTTAGGAAATACTGATTTAGAATTTTTGAATTAATGAAGATTTAAAATACTGTTTATCACTAGAATACTTTATTTTTAAATACTGAACTTATTTATAAGTAATCGGAAATGATTTTTCCATTTAAAAATGCAGACTTCCATATTTTGTCTCCCTAGTTCCTCAAATAAAGGGAAGATGAGAATATGACAAATATATTTTATTTGTAAATGTTACCTAATGTAAGTTTAATTAGTAGAGGTATTATAAGATTTGAGGAATAGTTACACTGGAGCTGTATATAATTTGCTGTCCCCATGGCATGTAGACCCATGTTGCTTAAAGAGGGTAGGCACTAAAATACTTATTTTTAAAAAATATGTTTTTATTGATTTTTTAGAGAGAGAGGAAGGGAGAGAGGGATAGAAACGTAGATGTGAGAGATAAACATCGATTAGCTGCCTCCTGCATGCCCCCTACTGGGGACTGAGCCCACAACCTGGGCATGTGCCCTGACTGGGAATTGAACGGGAACCTCTTAGTCTATGGGATGACGCTCAATACACTGAGCCACAGTGGCCGGGCTAAAGTGTTTATTAAAACTAATGTTTTTCTATAGAATTTCTTGTTGTCATATTCATTTAAAAAAAAATCTGAAATAAAAACTTAAATGGAGAACATATCTATATAAAATTTGGAATTGATGCAAAAATAAATTTTGGTAAACATAATCTCTTCTCCATGGTGAATAGATAGGTATATATATCCAAATATGTGGATTGTTTTACAGAAGCAGTTATCCAGAGTTCCTATCTCAATTGCTTAAGTTGCTATGGAGAGTAGTGCACCATCCCCAAAGCTTACCATTGTTACTGCTTGCATATAAAACAATGAGGCTCTTAGCTATTTCAGCTATAAACTGAAAAGCCAGACTTTTCTCAGATGTTATCTTTCAATGTCTATCATATATTTTATTTTTAAAAACTTTTTTAGACCTGGCCAGTGTGGCTCAGTTGGTTGAGTGTCATCCCATGCACCAAAAGGTCATCAGTTCAATTCCCGGTCAGGGCATATGCCCAGGTTGCAGGCTGAATACCCAGTAGGGGTTGTGCACGAGGCAGCTGATGGATGTTTCTCTCACATCAATGTTTCTCTCTCTAAAAATCAATAAAAACAAATTAAAAAAAAAACAAAAACCTTTTTAAATCTTCTACGTATGTTTTCTGCCTTGGCTGGTGTGGCTCAGTCGGTTGGGCATTGTCCTGTGCAGGTTAGATTCTGGGTCGGGGCACATGCCTATGTTGCAGGTTCAATCCCCAATAGGGGGTGTGCAGGAGGCAGCAGATTGATTCCACTCTCACATCGATGTTTCTCTCTCTCCATCTCTTTAAAAATCAATGCCCAGCCCAGCTGGTGTGGCTCAGAGGCTGAGCATAGACCCATGCACCAAGAGGTAGTTCGTTCGATTCCTGGTCAGGGCACATGCCCAGATTGTGGGCCCCATCTCCAGTGGGGGGCATGCAGGGGGTGGCCAATCAATGTTCTCTCATCGATGTTTCAATCTCTCCCTCTCTAACATCAATAATGAAAAAAAAAAAGTTTAAAAATCAATGACCTGACCAGAAATTGAACCTGTGACCTTTTGGTGCACGGGATAATGCCCAACCAACTGAGCCACACTGGCCAGGGCTCAATAAAAATATATATTTTTTAATGTTTTCGTTACAGCAGCCATTTCTTCTTTCCAGTGTACAATTTCTCTCTCAGGATATTAATACTTTTATTTTATTTTTTTCAGTTGTATCTCTCTGCTTAGTCTGTTTTCTTTTGAGTTGCTTAAAATGATTTTTGTGTAATTCTGTTCTCACCTGAAACTCCACTAAAACAGTAGTAAAGGGATTTTCTCAAAAGGCATAAAACTATATGTTTGAGTAGAATGGGAAAAGATATAATAACAAAATGTTGGAATCCAGAAAGCAGATGGATGTGTATGCAGAAAAGAGTTAATATAGCAGGCCCGAGACTGCTATCCTTAGAAAAGCCTGCCTGTAAGGTTGGTCCTTGGCTGGCATTTGGGAACTTGGATTTTGGGATGATTCCCACAGCTCCCTAAATGATAAGGGTGTCTCACTGTGCCTAAACTGTTTGTGCAAACAATATGGTTTATACTCAACACCTGCTTTCCTTCTGGGAGTTTGGAATTTTGGTATGTGTTAAACAGAGAGTGTTTCCAATAAGCTTCCCTGGTAAATAACATTTCACATGTATTGTCACATCTCATTACAGAAGGAATTAAGCACATCCTGTGATTCCACTGGGAAAGGGCTCTTGGAAGCTGGTGGCTGGTTTCCTCTGGACCTTACTTCATCTCTTTTTCCTCTGCTGTTTCACTCTATTCTATCACTGTAATAAATTTTAACCAGGAGTATAACAACTGTGAGTCCTTTTAGCAAATCATCAAGGCTGAGGGTGGCCCTGGGGACCCCAGCACAATGTGTGGTTATCAAAGAAAGAGGAATCCCAAGCCAGTCATGAGGAGGTTTGAGGACCAACCTGATACATGTTTCAGAATGTTTAAAAGGTACAGGAACCAAGTATCACTGGAACTGAGAGGTAGAGATGGCTAAAACAGGGGTAGGTAAAAGCTGTTTGAGAGCAGTTAAATCCTAAACCTCTTTCCCTATCCATGTCCTGGGCAAATGTCCCTTATTCATCCTGGCAGATATCTGAGTGTTTATTCTCTAGAGAGGCAACTCTGGCCTGGAGTATGAAAGTTAGATGCCAGGCACAGCCAACAGTTTGGCACCATACTAAAAATGGAGATTAATGAATATCAAGCATAGAGATTTTCCCCTTGCCTCAACCCTCTTCCCTGATTAGGTTCTCAAAATTTTGTAAACTAGACTTTTATTCGCTGAAAGATCAGAATATTGTTTCCGCCTGAGGAAACTGATCACCCAAGAGGAAAGATCTTAACATACTAGCATCAGGGTTCCCTAACAAATTGTCCAGCCAGATCACCCTACAATGTTTACATGCCTCACCCACATGCCTAATTATGAACAGACAGCCAAGGACAACCAGATAGCTCAAAAGTTTTTAATAAAAAACAAAATATAATAAAAGAAAACAATACAAAAATCTAAACAAACAAAACCTTATCCTTATTACAGTCACAGAGATAAGACACTGCATTTGTGAAACAAAAACATGATGCCATTAATACAAAAATTAAGAAAATAAAAAAGAGCTAACAAAAATTAAACATGCTAGTATAAATGAAAAAGTGAAGAGAAGGGCTGGAAGTTGGGAAAATCGCAAAAAAGTTTAGCAAGAAGACATGCAAAACAGGAGAGAACACATAAGGATCTGTCTTAGAGGTCCTACTTCCAAATGTTAGGAGTTCCAGAAGGAGAGAACAGAAACAAAAATCAATAAAAAATTCAAGAATATTTCTCCAAACTAAAGAATACATGTGACTAAACCAGAAAGGCCTGTTCAATGCCCAGTAAAATGGATAGAAAACAGACCATATGAAGAGACATCATTTCAAAACACAAGGGTCAAAGAAAAATCTAATAGTTTTCAGTAAGGAAAAAGTCACATATAAAGGATCAAAATCAGAATGGCTTTCAAACTTTAATAACAATACTGGAAGTGGAGCAACACCTTAAAAATTGTCAGGGAAAATTACCTTCAACCTAGAATTCTATTGCTGCCTAAACTATCAATCAAATATGACATAATTAAAATATTTCAGACATAAAAAGCCTTAAAATTGCTTATCAAGCACCTTTCTCAAGAAGGTACTAAAGGATTAATTACTTCACTGAAATGAGGTATGCAGTGAAGTATTAACTAACAGGCCTGAGTTGTCTAAACCCTGCACGCTCCAAAGAAAGATGTGGCTGATTCCCGGCTCTTGGAAGATAATTTGTAAGACGTTGGAATACCCTAAGAGTATCTTTGTTTACCAGAGGCCTTGGGCCACACCAAATAGTCTATGCTACCAATGCGATTTATGGTGGGGGCCCTGGGCCATGTGCTATCAGTTTGACCTTTGAAGAGGCTGGAGACTGAGTAACTAAAGTCAGCCATAAAGATGTTTCATGCCCACATGACTGACCCCCAATAAAAACCTTGAACACCATGTCTCAAGTAAGTGCTCCTGGTTGGCAATACTTCATAGGTGTTGTCACACATATTATTGCTAGAAGAGTAAGCGCTGTCTGTAAGGCTGCCAGGAGAGGACAACGAGAAGCTTGTCTCTCACCTCTCCTGGACTAAGAAAAACCTTATACATTTAATTCAATAACTTAATTTTACAAATAACAAAGGTGAACTTTAGAGATTAAGTGGATTGTCCAGGAAAATGCAGGAAATTGAAAGGATTAAAACCCAGGTGTCCTGTCCTGACTTCTAATTCAAGGCTCATAGGGGATCTGGTTTTCTTTGATATATCATATTTGTACATTTAGATCTTTGATGGTATATAGTTCAAGTTAATTCCTTAATTAAAAAATTTTTTTTCTTTATTGATTTTAGAGAGAGGAAGGAAGAGGGAGAGAGATAGAAACATTGATGAGAGAAAACACTGATTGGCTGCCTCCTGCATACCCCCCACTGGGGATTGGGCCCACAATCTGGGCATGCGCCCTGACTGGGAATTGAACCGGTGACCTCCTGGTGCATGGGTTGACACTGAACCACTGAGCCACACCAGCCGAGCTAATTCCTTAATTTTTAAGGTGACAAATATTGCTTTATTAGTAGTATCATCTATATGTCATAGCAGCTACTTGTTAGTTCAAGATTTGCAAAATTAATATGCACAAGAAAAATATATTCAGAAACCAAATTATCTGTTTAATAAAAGGTAATGACCTAGAAGCAATATAACACCTTCATTTTGTTGTTCTGCAGACTATCAAGTGTCTTTACTGAATCAGAAGTGTGTGTGTGTGTGTGTGTGTGTGTATATATATATATATATATATATATATATTTTTTTTTTTTTAGTCCTCACTGGAGGATATTTTTTCATTTATCTTCAGACAGAGTGGGAGGGAGGGGGAGAGAGGGAGAGAGAGAGGAGGAGAGAGAGATAGAGATAGAGATAGAGACAGAAAGAAACATCGATTGGTTGCCTCCTGCATCACCCTGACCAGGGCCAGGGATGAACCACAACCGAGGTACGTGCCCTTGACGGGAATCGAACCCGTGACTCTTTGGTCCACAGGCCGACGCTCCAATCACTGAGCCAAATGGGCCAGAGATAGAAGTATATTTTTAAAAAAGTATAAATAACTAAATTATTCAGGAATGAAGTATTCATTTTACAAGAAGAAAAAATTTGTAAGCTTTCATTATTGAAAAATTACACTGAAATATAGCAGATTACTATGTACTGTTCATTAGTTTACTATGGACAGCTCTTTGAAGATAAGTTAACATATTTTATGTTAAGGAATATACAGAATTTATTCCTGAACTGAGTCTCATACATTATAGATTAAGGCTCCTTAGGAAACTGATTTAAATTGAATTTGTGCTGTCCTTTAACGTTTTTCCAACACTGAATCCCCCATTGTATATTACTGATTTTTCATAATATCAGTAATATACTTTCATGCTTTTGAACTAGGAAGAGAGCAGAGTTGCTTTCTGTAAAGACAGACAGAGAGCCAGATTCATTGGAAATATCTGCCTGACTAATAATGGTAGAGGAAAGAAAAGGGCAGAATGTTTCAGAAGAAGTAATAGAATATCACAGGATAGAAAGAAGCAGAAGAATGCTGCTTACTTTCTTTTCATCTTGATTTTTTAAGGACAATAACAGTTTGAATGTAATTGGTGATGATGATCATTCACATTAGCTAAAACCTACTAATTCCATGGTATGACAGAAAAGATCCCTTTTGACAGAAAAGACACAGTATCACTTCGAACCACTCTAAGTCATTTGATGAGCAATTAGACAAAGTCCTACATAATAACTGAAGAAAGAGCACAAAGTTTAAGAAAATATTACTTGCCCTAGCCGGTTTGGCTCAGCAGTAGAGCATCGGCCCATGGACCAATGAGTCACGGGTTCGATTCTGGCCAAGGGCACATACCTTGGTTGAGGTTCGTCCCAGGCCCTGGTCGGAGTCGTGTGGGAGGCAACCAGTCGATGTGTCCCCCTCACGTTGATGTTTCGCTCTCTCCCCCTTTCTCTTCCTCTCTCTTCTTTCTACTCTATCTGAAGATAAATAGAAAAATATCCTCGGGTAAGGATTAAAAAAAAAAAAAAGAAAATATTACTTATGCATTTTTTTAGTAAGAGACTAAAGCCAAAAAAATTTGCAGTGTATGATCAATATACGAATGAAAAATGGCAGCTGTAATTGAGTTTTTGTAAAAAGACAGAACCTACAGGTTTTTAAAAAAACACAGATTTAACGTATCAGCTATATTGTATCTTTGAAAGCAGATAATTCTAAATATTTAAGTATTTGTTTATTTACGTCCTAAACTAAACTTCAATTAGTTTTAACATGATGTATAATTTCTAAAAATTGGCATTCATATCTCAGAGATAGAATTCATAGACACTGTATTAGATCTCAAAACTAGGGCATACAGTAAGAAGAGTTTTTTTTTAAACCCTCAATTCTAGGTTGCTTTATTAGTGTCACTCTATGAGAATTAAAAGTGTCTTTGGTTATCAGTGAGACTAATCACTTTTTTAAACAATTGGCCCAGAAAAGTAGTGATTTGGCAGATATCAATTAGGCAACTAGAATAGCATCTAGAACTGAGATCGTCAAACTTCTAGTTCAGGGCTATTGATGAAATTATACTACTTTAAACACACTTCTTAACAAAGTTAAAAAGATAACAGAAAAAGACATGACTTGAGGTGGTGAACACACAATACAATATAGATGATGTATTATAGAACTGTACACCTTATAGAATTATAAACCTATATAATTGTATTAATCAGTTTAACTCCAATAAATTCAATAAAAAAGATAAGGACAATTAATTTATAAAAGTTTGTCTTTATTTAAAACAAATTAGATAAAAAGTTCTAACTACTTTCCTAAGTTGGACATTCTGATTTTATTTGTGGAGATGGAGAGAAAGAACCATTTCTTTTAAACTCTTTTACTTTACCATGAATTTGCTCAACCATCCAAATCATTAAGCATTGACTACATATATAACAGTGCCAGGTGCTGAAGAGTATGCAAAATTTCCTTCAAAATAAATGTACAATAGTGGCTTACCTAAAGTAATATTCAGTGTAGTAGACGAAGGCAGAATTGGTGGTATATCAATCACATGATATATGGTACTTTCTTTATATTTGGTTAGACTTAGAACACCATAAATTTCTCATAACTTAAGGTGTTAATTACTCAGACTTCATTTAAACTAATGTTGATGGGTATCAAATGTAATTCAGCTTTGTTATATGGACACAATTGTGCTGATTTGTTTTACTCCTTCAAGGAAGATACTACAGAAGTAGAAGGGGAGAGAGGAAAAAAAAATACAAATTACTAGCCCCTGGTTTGGGTTTGAGCCACAAACAGTTTTGTTTGCCTTATTCAGTGTTGGTCTATAGTATTTGCAAAAATACTTCAAACCCTGTTATCATTTAAAAGAAGATATCTTATTATTTTTTTAAAATCCTCACCCAAGGACATTTTTGCATTTATCTTCAGATAGAACAGGAGGCAAAAAAGGGAGAGAGAGAGAGAGAGAGAGAGAGAGAGAGAGAAACATCGATGTGAGAGAGAGACATCTACTGGTTGCCACCCACACAACCCCAACCAGGGTTGGGGATGAACCGCAACCGAGGTACGTGCCCTTAGTGGGAACCAAACCCGGGACTCTCTGGTCTGCGGCCAACGCTCTAACCGCTGAGCCAAACCGGCCAGGGCTAAGATATGTTATTTTAAAAAAATCAAATCAGAATTTCTGATTTCTCTTGAAAAATCAGGTGATTTGGCAATGTTATCTTGCAGCTGGAACTGAATTACTGTGGCTATCCTCTTTAGATATGTGCTCTCTAGTTCACCCAGACCCTATTATCGCTCAAATTGTAGTACCTAGAGCCCTCTAAACATTTGAGTTTGAGACTCCTGTTTGAAAGCAAGCATTCTTTTTGAGAGGGATGGGGTAGGTTAGTGGGAAAAGAGAAAGAAAAGAAGGGTGAATACAAAGTTCTGTGAAATTATATATTCAGGGATTTCCCTACTGCATGATACTTGGAGTAAGGTAAACAAGGGCCTTGTTCATTTAATAAATATTTACTAAACACCTGATACATGCTAGGTATTAACTAACTTAGTACTAGGGATACAACAATAACAGACTTGGTCTCTTTTCCTATAATGCTTACAAATTAGTAAGCTCCCACAAAGAAATCCCACAAATATAAAATTGCAAATGTGCAAATGACACAAAGGAAAGAAGCATAATGCTCTGAGTCTATAATTTTGGAATCCAATCTAAATGGATAGTTGAGTGCAGGCTTTCCTGAAGAAGTGTTGCCCCGGAGCTGAGTTAACTAAGCAAAGAAGGAAAGAGCATTCTAAACAGAGGGAAAAGAATATGGAGGCCTTGGCTGGGCAGCTCAGTTGGTTAGAGCATTGTCCTGATTTGCCAAGGTTTCGGGTTCATTCTCGTCAGGGCACAAACAAGAATCAACCATTGAATGCATAAAAAAGTGGAACAACAAATCAATGTTTCTCTCTCTCTCGAATCAATAAAAAAAAAAGTATATTGAAAGGCTCTGTAGCAGAAGGGAAATGGCAAGTGCAAAGGACTGAAAGAATGCTAAGTGTGGCTAAAGAGGTGAAAAATAACGAGAAGCACAGTATGAGATGAGGCTGAAACCATGAAGTGCCTTGTACTATGTACAGGAGTTTGTCTTTAACCTAAGAGTAACCACAGCCAATGGAGGAATCTAGGGGTGGAAACTATAATTAACTAGATTTTTGTTAAAGAAGGATAACTCTGGCAAAAGTGTGGAGAATAGATTTGTGTGAGTCAGAGGATACAAACAGCAAGTAGGAGGCTAACTGCCATAGACTAGGCAATAGATGGTAGTAGCTTGGACCAGGCATTGTGGATGGGGAGAAGTGAATGGACTTAAGAAATGTTAGGAGGTAACACAGGCAGGATTTGGTAATGGAGTAAATATGAGGTATGAGGGAGAAGGCAGCATCAATGACTCATAGGTTTCTGAATTATATAAATAAGTAGTGCATTATGGAATTGGAGAACAAAAGAGGAGAATCAGGTTTTGGGGGAGACAGGTGTGTGGTGGGAGGGAGAAGGAAAGATCATGAGTTCAGTTTGGGATATGTTGAATCTGAGGGCTTCAAATATCCTCGAGAAGTCAAATAGGTGTAGTACAGAGAAAGTTAGAGATCAGAGGAATAGTCTGTGTTAAGATCATAGATATGTGTGTGAGCCATCTGCTTTTAAGTGGCACGATGCCATGAATATGGATGCAATTATTGGGAAGAACAGGTGGCCTAGGCATAGGTCTTGAGCAATTTCAACCTCTGATGGCAAGGCAGAGGCAGATGAGCTTGAAGAGAAGCTAGATAGAAAAAAAAAAAAAAAAAAAAATCCAGGACAGTGTGCTAACCAATGGAAGTATTAGAAAGACAAATATGGAGTGTGCTGCAGCTGAAAGATCAGTTTGGTGAGGATTGAAAAATGTCTAATGAACTTGTTGACATGAAGGTCACTGTGAGACTTAGGCAATAGCTATTTTGGTAGAGTGGTGGGGCAAAGGCAGATTAGAGTGGCTGGAAAAGTGAGAATATGGTGAGCACATGTATGGTCACCCCTGAAATTTGATTATGAAGAAAGGTATGGGGTAGCTCTTGGCTTTGTCAAGTCTCTTTATTATATATTTTCTATTTTATACACACACACACACACACACACACACACACACACACACACATTTTCCAGTTTTACTTCTGTTATTGATTTCTAGTTTCATTCCGCTGTGGTGAGATAAGATACCTGGTATGATTTCATTTTTCTTAAATTTGTTAAGACTCATTCTGTAACCTAACATGTGATCTTCCCTCGAGAAATATCCATGTGCACTTGAGAAGAATGTGTATTGTGCCGCTGCTAGATGGAATGTCTGTATAAGTCTGTTAGGTTCATTTGGTTTATAGTGTTGCTCAAGTGCTGTTTCCACATTGATCTTCTGACTGGATGTTCTATCCATTATTGAAAGTGGGGTCTTAAAGTGTCTTACTATTATGGTATTACTATCTCTCCCTTTAATTTTGTCAATATTTGCTTTTTATGTTTAGATACCCTGATGTTGGTTGCATATTTATAAATTATTCTATATTCCTGGTGGACTTACCCTTTTATCATCATATCATGTCCTTCTTTGCTTCTTTTGACAGTTATTGACTTAAAAGTCTATTTTGTCTTGTCTAAGTATAATCATCTCTGCTCTCTTTTGGTTACTATTTGCATGAAATATCTTTTTCCTTCCATTCACTTTCAGTCTATGTGTATCCTTAAATCTAAAGTGAGTTTCTTATAGACAACATACAGTTGGGTCATTTGATTTGGTATTTTAATCCATTTACATATAAAGTAATTATTGATAAGGATTTACTATTGCCATTTATTTTTGTTAGTCTTATAGTTCTTGGTCTGTCTTTTTCTGTCTTGCTGTCTTCCTTTGTGTTTTGTTGATTTTTTGTATTGATATGCTTTTATTCCTTTCCTTTTTTCTTTTGTGTAACTTCTATAGGTTGTGTGTGTGTGAGCCTTGGTGATTACGAAAAATATCTTATAACAGTCTATTTTAAGCTGATAACAAAGTAAGTTCAATTGCATACCAAAACTCTACACTTTAACTTATCCTTCACAACCTTTATTGTGGTCTCAATTTATATTTATCTTGTGTATCTTTTTACCATACTTTATAGAAATTTTTATACTTTTTTCTTTACTATAATACTAAAATTAAAAGTGATTTACCCACAATTAGGGTAACATAGTATTCAGTATTTGTCTATATATTTATCTTTCCCAATGCATTTCATATTTATTGTATTGTGTTACTGTTTAAGCATCCTTTTGTTTCAACTTCAAGAACTCTTTTTAGCATTTCAGGTAAGACAGGTTTAGTGGTGATGAACTACTTCAGCTTTTGTTAATCTGGAAAAGTCATTATCTCTCCACTTTCAAAGAATAGTTTTGCAGAATATATTATTCTTAGTAGTTTTTATTTTCAGCACTTTTAAAAGATCATCCTGCAAGATGATCGATCATTCTGGCCTGCAGGATTTTTGCTGAAAAATCTGATTACAGTCTTATAGGGTTGCCTTGTATGTGACAAGTTTCTTTTCTCTTTCTCTGTTTTCAAATTCCTTGTCTTTGACTTTTGACAATTTGATTATAATGTGTCTTAGTGTGGATTTCTTTAGATTCCCCGTTTGTATCCTTTGACTTCTTGAATCTGGATATCCAATTAATACCCTAGATTTGGCAAGTTTTTGGCCATTATTTCTTTGAATAAGCTTCCTGGTTCTTTCTCTCTTATCTATCTGGAACTCAGTGTGGATATTGGTCTTCTTGATGGTGTACCACAAGTCCTGTTAGTTTGTTCATTCTTTTTTCATTTTGCTCTTCTGCCTGAATTCTTTCTAATGACTTGTCTTTGAGTTCACTGATCCTTTCTTCTGTTTCATCTGCTGACAAAACCTTCAAGTAAATTTTTCACTTCAGTTTTTGTGTTCTTCAGGTCCATGATTTATGTTTTGTACTTTTTAATATATTCCATCTCTGCTGAAATTCTCATGCTTTGTTGAAATTGTTCATGTTTTATTGAACACATGAGAGTAAAACCTCAAAATAACTTTGTCAGTAACATCTTCTCTATCTGGTTGTTGTTTTTAAAATTTTTTTTCTCTTTATCAATTTTTAGAGAGAGAAGAAGGGAGAGGGAGAGAGAAATAGAAACATTGATGAGAGCCCTGGCTGGTTTGGCTCAGCGGTTAGAGCATCGACCCACGAACCAAAGAGTCCTGGGTTCAATTCTGGCCAAGGGCACGTACCTCGGTTGTGGTTTGTCCCTAGCCCTGGTTGGGGTCGTGTGGGAGGCAACCAATCCATGTATCTCTCTCACATGGATATTTCTCTCTCTCTCTCTCTCTTCCTCCCTCCAGCTCTATTTGAAGATAAATGGAAAAATATCCTCGGGTGAGGATTAAAAAAAAACATCGATGAGAGAGAACACTGACTGGCAGCCTCCTGCATATGCCCCTCACTAGGGATCAGGCCCACAACCTGGGCATGTGCACTGACCAGAAATTGAACCAATGACCTCTTGGTGCATGGGTTGATACTCATCCAGTGAGCCACACTGGCTCTATCTGGTTGTTTTAAAAATAATCTGTTTTGGCCGGTTTGGCTCAGTGGTTAGAGCGTCGGCCCATGGACCAATGAGTCGTGGGTTCAATTCCAGTCAAGAGCATGTACTTTGGGTGCAATTCGTCCCCGGCCCTGGTCGGGGTTGTGCGGGAGGCAGCCACTCAATGTGTCCCTTTCACATCGATGTTTCTCTCTCTCTCTCTCTCTCCCCCTCCCTCCCACTCTATCTGAACAAAAATGGAAAAATGTCCTCGGGTAAGGATAAAAAAAAAAATACTCTGTCTTGCCCAGAGGTGTGGCTCAGTGGTTGAGCGGTGACCCATGCACCAAGAGGTCGAGGGTTCGATTCCCGGTCAGGGCACATGCCCAGGTTGTGGGCCTGATCCCTAGTGAGGGGCATGCAGGAGGAGGCCAATTGATGTTCTCTCTCATAAATGTTTCTCTCTCTCTCTCCCTTCCTCTCTAAAATGAATAAAAGAAAAAAAAATTTAAATATTCTGTCTGATATTTTGAGGTTTTACTCTGTGTTCATTTTCATTTAGCTTGACTTGAATTTTTGGGGACTTTCTGAATCTGAAACCTGCTGTCAAATCTAAGTCATTAATCTTTTGAATAATTTCTCTGAAATTCCAATTAGATATATACTGAACTTGCTCATTATATTTTAATTTTCTCTTAATCCCTTGTTCATATTTTCCCGTTTTAATTTTTTCTGGACTGTATTCTGGGTGATTTCCGCCCCCCTCAGATCTTCTAGTTCATTAATTTTTTTAACTGTTTAATCTGTTGTTTAACCATCCATTTCAATTTCTAACTTTTATTTGCAAATGTGCCTAGTCGGTTTTGATTATTTCTTGATCATAATATTATTTTCTTAATTCACATAAATGAATTCTGACATCTTCAATCTTTGTAGGTAAGATTCCTCAGTGTAATTTTTCATTTTGAGCTCATGTTCCTCCGAATTTTATCTGTCAGGATTCTGGGTTTTATGTATACTCGTCAAGACAACTTGCATTTGCTCTTTCTAGGTGCTTTAGGTTGCTATCAAGCCAAGGTAACAAACTACATTTTCAGGTTGCTTCTATCCCCCTCTAAAGTCACAGAAGTGGTGTGAATTCAGGCTTCAAATTTGTGTGTGAATAAGCTTTATGAATTCTCAGGGAAGACTTTTATTCCCCCAATTTGTATGTCCTTCATTCAGAGCCAAGACAGAGATAGGCTCAAGTCCCATCACCAACCTCTGAGGATCTGCTTATTTTCCCCCTAATTCACTGAAGATGTACACTATGATTATTCTGGCATTAAGGTGGAGGGAATGAGATCTCTGATTAGAAATCACTGCAAGGTACTGCCTCCAATGTCACCTCCCTATACTACCAACACATAAAATGAATACCTAGGCTTCAGGCTAGCAGAAAGCAGCTAATAACTATCCCCAGTCCCCAAACATCTGTGTGGTGCTTTATCATTCTGCATTCACTTCTTTTGTGGTTTCTTGCGTCTGAGGAATTTCCTCACTTATCAGCTCATTCACTGAAAAAGATTAAATACTTTCTGCAGCATTTTAAGGCATTTCTCTGAATCTTTGTTCAGTGAGATGGCCCTGGTTTCTACTTTTTTTTTTTTTTATCCTCACCCGAGGACATTTTTGCATTTATCTTCAGATAGAACGGGAGGGAGAGAGGGGGGAAGAGAAAGAGAGAAACATCGATGTGAGAGAGACACATCCAATGGTTGCCACCCACACGACCCCAACCGGGTCCGGGGACAAACCGCAACCGAGGTACGTGCCCTTAGCGGGAACCAAACCCGGGACTCTCCGGTCCGCGGGCCGATGCTCTGACCGCTGAGCCAAACTGGCCAGGGTTGGTTTCTACTTTTTTAAACTAGGAGATGAGGGTCATATGCTGAGTGTGAAGGAGTTAGAAAAGTATTGCTGGAGAGTGAAAAAGGCTTGACATGGTGGAAAATGGGAAAGCAAGTTAAATAATAAAGCACTAAACAATAAACAAAGAATTGATGGCATCTAGGAAAGTTCATCAGGAGAGATCACTTGATAAAACTGTATAGCCCCTGGCTATTCAGTAGTCTCATATCTGATACATACTAGCCATATAAACTTGGGCAAGTTACACCCCACTTATTTCTACTTATATCATGGGGGTTCTGTTATAAAGTGCTTTGAAATACTAAATCACACAAAATGTAAGACATTGTAATCATGTCTTCTGCCATAGAATTGTTTCTCAAACTCTTGCCTCACAGATGATCTTAGGAAAAACAGAATCAAGTTAATGGATAAAACCATTTAGGAGATTCAGACAAAAACAGTTTATAAGCATAATTACAGATAAAATCCAACATTGAATTAAACCACTATTTCAGTAAATAGTAACTTGACTCATAATGTGAGACGTATTTGTTTTATAGGCTTCTCTATTTAACAGAATTTGTTGAAACTAAATTAGGAAAGCCCTAATTACTATGGGCCACTTGCCATGATATAAAAATAGTTTTGCAAAGCAAAATTCCATAATATGTAAAGTGCTTTCATTAAGATTTACCTATAGTAATAAAAATTAAATTTAATTAAACCAAGATAATCTAAGAGAATCTTTGTATTCATACCATAGGCAATCTTTTAGGTAAAAAATATAGCCCTGGCCGGTTTGGCTCAGCGGTTGGAGCGTCGGCCTGCGGTCCAGAGAGACCCGGGTTCGGTTCCCGCTAAGGGCATATACCTCGGTTGCAGTTTGTCCCCGGCCCTGGTTGGTTGTGCGGGTGGCAGCCACTCGATGTGTCCCTTTCACGTCGATGTTTTTCTCTCTCTCTCTTCCTCTCTCTCCCTCCCACTCTATCTGAACAAAAAATGAAAAAAAAAATAAATAAAAAAATAAAGATCCTAGAAAGTACACAAATGATTTCCCTCAAATGTTAATCAAAATTGAGTTAATCCCCAAATTTTAAATGGCTACTTTTTAGATTTAGCCTTTTCAAGACTGTCTCTTAATAATATATTCCCCATTGTTCTAGTTGCTTTGAGACAAAAATAATGATAAAATAACTTCTTATCCTTAAAGAAGTTTCCATTTTAGTTGGTGAAAATGCTTTTGTGAGAAATCACAGGACATTTTAACAAAACCAAAGTACCTACAAGTTAAACTGCATGTTATTTGACATACTACCAATATTTGGAAGAATACATCCATTGTCAGGGACAATGATAGCATCCATAAATGTTAAAGTTAAAATTTGAATTTAATTTTCCTAGATGTTTTGGTGGTGTGATTAAGTCACTATATTTTATCGTGATTAAGCATCTGATATTCATTACCATACTTCAAAGACAGTATACTATCAACTCTCATTTAAGTCCTTTTACTTGTTCTAATGGTAGATAGCATCCATTTTATCAGATACAGTAGCCCATCTCATCTGTAGTTTTGGTTACCTGTGGTCAACTGTGGTTGGAAAATATTGAATGGAGAATTCCAGAAATAAACAATTCACAAGTTTAAAACTGTGCACTGTTCAGGACAGCATGATGAAATCTCATGCCATTATGCCTGGGACATGAATTATCCCTTTGTCTAGCATAGCGATTTTCAAACTTTTTCATCTCATGGCACACATAAACTAATTACTAAAATTCTGTGGCACACCAAAAATATATTCTTATTTTGCTGATCTGTCCAAAAAAATAGATGTGATTTTGATTCATTCACACTGGACAGCTATTGTTGTGTTGGCTGTTGTCATTTTTTAAAAATTTTATTTGTCAAGCTAAGGGAAAAGAGGTCAGTGCCCCTGACTAAATAGTCAGGTATTGCATGTTTTAAAAATTCTTGCAGCACACTGGTTGAAAATTGAAAATCTATGGTCTAGTGTATCCATGCTGTATGACCTACCTGCCCCATTAGTCAGTTAGTAGCGATCTTAGTTATCAGATCAACCGTGGTGGTATCACAGTGCCTATGTTCAAGTACCTCTAATTTTACTCAGTAATGGCCCCAAAGTGCAAGAGTAGTGATGCTGGCAATTTGTTTTTTTTTTAATCCTCACCCGAGGACATTTTTTGCATTTATCTTCATATAGAGCGGGAGGGAGAGAGGGAAGAAGAGAGAGAAACACTGACGTGAGAGAGACACATCAACTGGTTGCCACCCACACGACCCCAACCAGGGCCGGGGACAAACTGCAACCGAGTTACGTGCCTCAGTGGGAACCGAACCTGGGTCTCTCTGGTCTGCAGGCCGATGCTCTAACCGCTGAGCCAAACTGGCCAGGGCGATTCTGGCAATTTGGATATGCCAAAGAGAGGCTGTAAAGTGCTTCCTTTAAGTGAAAAGGTATGTATGTACGGAAAAAAAGAAAAAAAAAACATAGTATATATAGGGTTTGGTACTATCCATGGTTTCAGGCAGGCACTTGGGGGGTTTTGGAATATATCCCCTGTGAATAATGGGACCATGGTAATCTGTTTTAAAGACTAAAGTCTTCTGTGCTAAAAGTACAAGTGTGTGAACCTTTTTCTGGCAAAGTAAATGTTCTATTGATCATACCAGAAAAAGTTTAATAGATGTTTTTAGATTAGTGTACAGGTTTTGTTTCCCACCTATCTGCTTTCTGGGGGTTAAGTACAATGAGTTGAAAAGTCTAATTATTTCAGAAAGTGCTACTTCCTTTTATCTCACTTTTATTCAAGTGTAGTCAACAAAAGAAAGAGTGGGTTAGGCAGTCTTAACTTTTTGAAAACGCAATGAGTTTTAGAAGCAGCACCAAAATATGTTCAAAGTAGTAATGGTTGTTTTACTAACTTTATTTTTACACTGCTCTATATGGTTCTTATTAACTAAGTCCTTAAAGTTACAATGTTTTAATTAGTGAGAAGTGGATACAGAAAATGCTTTAAAGAGATCAACAGTAAAGTAAAATTGGTATTTAATGACAGTGAAGACAGAGTGATTTAGTAATCAAGAAACACACCTATTAAAAAAGATATAGGGCTTTTTGGTTAAAAAAAATAATAATAATCAGTTGTTTTGTATTTGTTATCACATAGACTTTCCCTACCACTCTGCTCAATGGAAATATGAATAACTCACTTGTTAATTCAGAACAAGCAATGGGAAGTGTACTTCCAGTTCCGTGAAACTGATATAAATTATTTTTTTAAATACATATTCCTCTAGATTTTTTTCTAATGAATAGGGAAATGATTTCTGGTTAAGATACCTCTTTTTAAACAGGATGAAAATTTGTTTTTAAGTACAGTGATGTGTCTTCAAATTGTTAATTTGATTATAAAAAGACAAGCACAGGCAAACAACCTACACTCTTAAGAGACACTATAAAAGGAAAAAGCTTTAGTCTAGCTTCTTTCCAAATTATATTTTCTAGGTTAATAGAGTTTTATTGCTTTTTAAAAAGTACATCACACAAACAAGATTCATGAAACAGGAAGACTTTGAGACATTTAAGTTTTTCTTTACTAGCTGGGACTATCAACAATAAAAAGAAAATCTGAAAACCCAATCTAGTTATTGTGTAGTTTATGCTGTAGAAGCATACTTTTAGAATTTTGAAATTATAGAGGCTTTTTTTTTTCTTTTCTTTCTATTGTGATAGCATTTAGCTACTTTGTGTTCACCTCAGGGTGAAAGGAATGACTGGGAGAACGCACAAGGGAACCTCTGGAACACTGGAAATACTGTATATCTTAATCTGGTAGTGGTAACTTGACTGTATCCATATGTAAAATTTCACCTAGCTGTGCATTAAAATTTAAAAAAAATTAATTTTAGAGGGAGAGAGGGAGGGAGCGAGGGAGGGAGGGAGAGAGAGAAACATGGATTTGTTGTTCCACCTATTTATGCATTCATTACTTGATTCTTGTATGTGCCCTGACCTGGGACTGAACCTACAACCTTGGTGTACCAGGACAACGCTCTAACCAACTGAGCTACCAGGCCAGGGCGAGACTTAGCTGTACACTTAAAATTGATGCACTTTATGGTATGTTGTATCTCAAGAAAAAGGTAAAAAGAGGGTTTAGCTACTTTACAAAATGCCCACCAACCATTTTATAGTGGATTATTAATGTAATTTTATGAGTCAAAATATATAAGGGAAAAACAACTTATCTGATGCTCATGATATAAGGATTGCTAGTCACATTCAGGTAAATTAATTATATCTGAAGATAGAATAAAGCTTCAGTGAAGAAAGGTCACTGGTATTGTATCAGAAATGTTGTCAGGAAAAATACAATGTATCAGTTTAACCATAAAGGAGAGAAGTGTAATTAAAGTTTAAACAACAACTAGAAGATCAGAATATCATCAAATAAATGACATGATTATGGCATGATTATTTGATTTATGATTACCCATGCTTTTTATTTATGCTTCTTACTGTTTGGTTTTCAGTCATTGTATTGCTTGGACTTCAAGAGGATGGAAAAAGAAAAGAATTAAAGTTAAATTAAAGTTTTGTTACTTATTTTCAACTGTTGTTTTTAATGTGCTAAAAAGCTGAAGTTACGACTGGATTTAAAAATTATGCATTCTACTTTCTATCTATTACAGGAGAAAAGAGTTGGTTTATGTATGCAGGAAATATAAACACTGATTCTGCATCAAATGTTTTAACTTTTGCTGACAATTATGTTATTTCTCCTCACCTCTAAAAGCCTTTGAGAGGAGTAGCTGTATAGACCAATACTGTTCTATATTAGTCAGTATTAAGTATATGATGTCACCTTGTTTTCTCCCATCCTCAAGCTATTTTTTTTTTGCAAGGGCAGGGGAGACTTTTTGGACAATTCTCAAAATTCTGTGGCTTAAAAACCACTAGCTGACACACATGATTGACAACCTTACACTCCCAAACCTGTTTGAAATGGGTCAAATACCTAAGCTCCCCAGAACAATGCAATCCAACCAGTAATTCCCCATAAAAGAGAAAGGGGGTGTGATTAGCTTCCAGCTATTAAGCAAGTTATTGCAAAAACAGTTTGGTGGTTTGTTTCTGCAATAGGCACAGGTTAAGCTAGTATTTTCTCTTAATTAGTTCCAAAAAAGAGACTAGGCTGTAAGAGGTAGGAAAAATAGTCAAAGCATGAAGCAACTGGGGCAAACATTAAGGGCTTTATTGAGGTCTTTCTATGGACTCTAGGTATTGGTTATTGATTATTAACCCTGCTGTGGCACTATCGAACGGAATCTGTGTGAGGCTCATCGAGCCACTGGAAAGGAGATGCAGGAGGGAATATAAGCTTCTAATAAAAGAAACGCAGCAACAATAGCAGAGGAACAGCTCTGCCTGGTGACGTAATGGCTGGCAGCAGTCCAGCTTCAGCAGAGCTGCTGCTACCTCAGCATCCAACCTCTCTCCACACAGTCCTGCTCCGGCAGAGCTACCCCGGCGGCTACTTCTTGCGATGCCACCAACACCTTACCTTAGAAGGCTAGAACACCGAACAAAGGGTCGTCCTGCTGTTTTAAGTTGTGAGAACACACACTCTTACTCACTCACCCCCCCCTCCCCCAAGCCCCTCAGTAACAGAGTAATCCGCTGCTCAAGTTTAGGGCGAGAACATCGGCGCGCCCTCCAGGTGTGCCTCAGTTTCCCCAGACTGGTCTCGGGTCCGCCTCTCATCGCCCCCGGCCCCCCCCACCGGTCCTCAGCCGGAGTTGATCGCGGCGGCCCCGCTCGCCCGCCCGGCCCCGCTCGCCGGTCCTCCCGCCTTACCTCCGCCAGGTAGAGGTTGAGGAGACAGAGCGTGGAGAACTGGAGACAGGAGGGGAAGCAGTAGAGCAGCCAGTGGGGGAAGAAGTGCAGGTGAGCGGGCGGCCGGAGCAGAGGCAGGGAGCCGCTAAGCGAGAAGGCGGCGGAGAAGAGGGTGGTCCTGAGCGCTGCCCACAGGAGACAGAGGAAGAGGCAAAGGCTCTGGTAACTCAGCCGCCGCTCGCGGTACAAAAGCAGCCGCCACAGCTGCAGGTAGGCAAAGGCGAAGAGCGCGGCGTAGAGCAGGGCGTGCAGGACGCTCAGCGCCAACTGCACCGAGCCCGGCACCGCGGCGCCTGAGGCGGCAGCGACGGCGCCTTCGCCTCCGCCGCCCTCGCCCGGCGTCGAGGGCTCACGGCCGGCCGCGGGGGCGGCGGCGGCCACGGGACCCGGCACGGACACCCTCATGAGGGGGTTGGGGGGCGGGCGAGGGAGCGCGGGAAGGAAGGGGCAGGGCTCCGAGCCGCCGTCGAGGAAAAGAAGGATTTGTGCCTTACCCCCCACCCACCCCAACCTCCAACCCCAGGAAGCGCCGTGACAGGACCCGGAGCCTCGGGCAAAGCAGCCGCGGCTCCTCCGACCCCGCCTCCTCTCCCCGCCCCCCCGGGGGTCTCGGCTCCTCCTGCTGCGGCTCCGCTCGGTAGCTGCAAAAAACAACTCTCGGCTGGAGACAATCAGCTGAGAAACCCGAGCATTTGAGGCGCTCGCTCCGCACTGTGGGCTCGCGCCGATTGGGCCAGGCGGGCACGCCCCCTGCGCGCCGCGCTCGGACGCCCACGGGCCGCAGGACCAGTCGCTCCTGGGCTCCAAGATTTGATTGGGCGCCCGCGCTTTCCGCTTTCTCCCTCCCCTACACTCCCCACCCACGCTGCCGATTGGCCCAGCGACTGCACGGCCAGTTCGCACGGGCGGGAGGACTCGGTGGTAGACTGACATCTGAGGCGGGTCTCGCTCCGCCCCCTGCGCTTCCAATTGGTTGGAGAGGTCGCACGTAAGGAGCACGAGGAGAGGGAGGAGTCTCGGGGATTTTTTTTTTTTTTTTTTTTTTTTTTTTTGCACTGAGGGCTGATTCCACGGAGCGGTGACGGCCGTAGGCGCTGTTCTCTCGCTTGTAGGCGCTGCGGTTCGCATCTGCGGGGCGAGCGGGGCAAGGACCCGCCTGCTGCCTCTCCTTCACTTGGCGGGAGCAGTCGGCCGCGCGCAGGCAGGTAGGTAGGTGGCTGCACGCATCCTCCAGGCCTGGGTCCATGGTCTCTGCCTGCTGGGATGGGGATTCAGACCTGCGGCTTTCCCGCAGCAAGGGCCGCACCGCCGAGCTTGAGTATGGCTTAGAAGGGGCCTCACCTGTATTCTTATGAGGGGCATTTTCTTACTTCTTTCCTAGCGTGAGCGGCGAGGAAAACGAGAGCCTTTGGAGGGGAGAGGGAATGGAATGAGGCGAAGGGCGAACCGAAGTTCTAAGTAAGAATCTTCGTTCCTCGGGAACTGTCCCTTAAAGAAGAGTGGTATTAGGATGCGACGGCTATCCAAGCGATGTGAATAGAGGCAATGTGGCCCTTTGAAACTTAGACTCTGGAAAGATGATCTGGGCACAAGTTTAGAAAAAAGACAGAAATAGAACTGTGTCTTTGATGAATGTCTAGAGAGGAAGAAGTAGAGTAGTCTGTGCTCCTTTAATTCCACATGTGTTCTTCAAACCTTCGTCCTGTCTGTGGTAAATGGTGGCTTAGCGGTTGGGGCTCAGAGATGCAAAACAAATGCTCTGTTACTGCTATAAATGAGTAAATAAATCTCCCAACGTGTATTGGACTGATACATAACATTTGTGGACTTTTTTTTTTTTTTTTGGTGTTTGGTAATAAAATGATCAGAATAGTGCAATATGAGGAGAAAATAATTCGTGTTCTTTTTAGAATGAGCAGCACACCACAAATTCAGTATCTGAAAGACACTGGCATATTTAGTGGCTCAACCCAAACTCAGCCTTTCCTAACCCACTGTCCTTTGCTCTAATGCTTTGCCCAAGAAGAGTGTTGCTACCTTCTTTCTTAGCCAGTGATCCATAGGGAACTTTAAAGTCTGTTTTGTACTCCAGATTCTGGAACAGTGGTTCACCCAGGCACCGGATGCTGGTGTGTTTTGGATTCTTTATAGGTTTGCTGACAAACTGTGATAGGTGTTTAGGCCTAGCACTGCTATATGGATATCTCTCAGATGAAACAGTCAGCTGAGCAGTTGTGTAGTGTACCCTCAGTATGGTACAGCTTGCTGTAGAAAAGTTAGAAGACCTAATCCAATAATGCTTTAGAGAAGGATCTCATGTTCATTGGAGTGTAAGAAATTCACCTAATGGATTCCTTGAGCATGTGAACAAGTAGTACACAGTTCTCCTTGAGAGGGCACAGAGTGCTCATGGCAACAGTGAGTTAACTGATTGCAGTTATGTGCTGTAGCATCTCAGAGTTATGTGATTTGAGGCACTTACCAAAATCAGGGGAACCTCCTGTTCTGTAGTGTGGCTTGTTTTTGTGTCCTCGGAAAACCAATGATGCAAATTTCAGGTCATGAATAGATTTTTGCCTTGAGGTTGTTGTTTTTTTCTTTTTCTAGTACATTCTCTACTGAAAGTGATAGTTAACATCTGAATAGTACCCATACTAGTTTTAGGTCTTTGATTGTGAGACTTTTTATTCCAGTGTCATTGCAAGTCTGGATACCCTTCTCTTTCCTCCTATTTTGGGTGTGTGTGTGTGTGTGTGTGTGTGTGTGTATTGGGGGTGGGGGTAGAGAGAAAGAATTTTGCCCCAACTATCTTGAAGGAGTTGTGATAAGCTGTGATGAGATCTAATCAATGTTTTATTTGAGGCTGGTTCAATCAGCAGGTTCTGTTCTATAATAGCAGCATTAAACCTTAAGTAAGCTAATTTTTTACAAAATACTCTTACAGGAACTTTGTAAGCATTAAGTGTCACATTTGTTGCAAAATATGAAACCTGTCTTTTCCCAGAGAAAGATGCCCACAGATCTTGGTATAATTTGTTTAATGTTCACAGTTGTTAATTTCCGCTTTTTCTTACGATGGAAAATGTTTTATGGTTAATTGTAAGGGAAATTTAGGCCTAAAAAGGGGAAATGAATCAGTGGTCTTCTAGAAAAGCTTGTTGCTAGATATTTTAAAATTGGAAATGTGTCCAAATGCACAATGGTTGGATATTGTTGTTCTAGGAAGGCAGATTACTTTTAGCACAATGGTCTTTCAGCCATTTAAAGCCCAACTGTTTGCCAAGTATTATGAGTGGGACCCAGTTCCAAAATGGGATTGCTCTAGCTGAAGAGGGCCACCAGCTGCTCCACCTGTCTAGAGAACACATGAAGGTGAATCCTTGCCCCCTTCCCTCACTAGCAGGAATATCAGTGTTTTTCCTTTGAAGCACTTTCTTTTCATTTCCCTCTGGGGGCTCTTTTAGTATTTTGGTGCCAAACAAAAATTTTTGTTGCCCATATCATTTTATTTGCAAATGTGTGAAATTGCTATAAAAGCTTCTGAACATTTACACTCAATTTCTGTGTTTATCTCACTATTGTTAACCAGTAACAGATAGCACATATTCTGGCACATGCTTAGTGCATAGTTCTCCATGGTCCTTTGCTTTGTCCTGCAAGAGGTGAGGTCCCTTTCATTTTTATTATCCTTGATCACATCCAAAGTTGGCTTTGGAGACTGTGAACTCTTTCCATGACTGAGCAGTTTATTCATCTTGCTTCCTGATCCTACAAGGGTGGGAATGAAAGGATTGTTTTTGTTGTTGTTTTTTTTCTTACTCTTCACCTGAGGCTATTTTTCCATTTATCTTCAGATAGAGAAGGTGGGAGGGAGGAAGAGAGAGAGAGAAACATGGATATGAGAGAGACACATCGATTGGTTGCCACCCACAACCCCAACCAGGGCCGGAGAGGAACCGCAACCGAGATACGTGCCCTTGACCGGAATCGAACCCGGGACTGTGTGGTCTGCTGGCCGGTGCTCTAACCGCTGAGCCAAACCAGCCAGGGCTGGATTGTTTTAAGTTTGTTACAGCTAGTCTCTTGGATGGTGGTTCTTCTTTGAGTACCTTTCTTTTAATACCTCATTACACACAATCAACAGCAACTCTCACACAGTTCTCATCTTCTGTCATCTTAGCCTCTTCTCTTAGGGTATAATTAAGTCCATTAGCTACCTAGGTACATGCTCATAAATTCATTAGGTACGTGCCACTTCCAAATTATTATAGTGACAGTTTCATCAAATGTTTTGTCACTCTTTAATGTGGATCATTTGCTGAGCTCCTGTCCCTGATAAGTTTGCTTGCAAAAACAGTTTCCTTGATTAGGCCTGGAATAGTTTCCTCGCTGCTTGGTCCCTGATCCAGTATTTTGGAGTTCTTGTTAAGGCAGCATCTCATGTCTAGTTTGTATACCAGTGAAGATAAATTAGATTGTTCAATAATAACTCCTCAAATCTCAGTGGCTTAAGACAACAAGGTTTATCTCTTCTTAGGTCACATGCTCATTGCATATCAGCTGTGGGTTCTCTTTGTTGTGCTCATTCTGTGGCCCATGCTGATGAAAAGCTACCATTTGAGCATTTTCAGTAACTGTGACAGAAGAAATAAAACCGGGTGTATTACACGGTAGCTGTTAAAACTATTGCCTGAGCCCTGGCCGGTTTGGCTCAGTGGTTGGAGCGTCCACCCGTGGATCAATGAGTCTCAGGTTCCATTCCGGTCAAGGGCACGTACCTCCCTTGTGGTTGGTCCCCGGCCCTGGTTGGGGTACTCTGGGAGGCAACCGGTCAATGTTTTTCTCTCTCCCTGCCTCCCACTCTATCTGAAGATAAATAGAAAAAACAAACAAACAAACAAACCTATTTCCTAAAAGAGACATACTACTTCTCATATTTTTTGGCCCGAATAAGTCACTAGAGGTGGGAAGTACAGGAAGGTAGTAAGTGTAATCCTACCTTATACCTGACAGGAAAACTGGAACTATTTACCTCTTGCTAATTAACTAACACACCGATGTAACAAGGTCACATTTCTCCCAAGGTGTTCCTCACTTTGTTCTTATTTTTTAGTTTTTGAAGTATTAAAGTACTGTTTTCTATTCAATTTTGTAATAACTGGAGGAAAAAATGTCACCAAGTACTTTCTGTATCTTTATTTTTACTCTGTTCTCCCTGGGTGTTCCCTTTCCCCACCGCTTGCCATCCACACTTACCTTCTCTTTAGTTTAAAGATCTTTTTATGAGTAGACCATGTCCCTGGACAAATGCATTTTATTCATGTGCAATGAACACTCTTCTATGGCCCCACGGGGTAGAAGGTATAGAAGATTTCATTACACACAGGTAATTTCTTTAAAAATCAAATTGAAAAGATACATAGTATAAAGAGTGAGATGGTTCTATAGGGTTTCAAAAGTCCCCTTGGTGTCTTCCCCTCTCCAATTTCTTATTCAGTAAAGGAAATTACTTTCAACTTCTTTTGGCATTGATATTCCTGTTTGCAGTAAACTAGGCTTTTGGTCTTGTGAAAGATGAATATTTGGCTCTCTTTTATCCCTTTCCTCACCTGACTGCATGATCCCTTACTTTCTGTCTCCCATCTTCTCAACTGTGGTTGTCATAGATTTGGTTATATCATTATTCAATATTTATTTTATTATGACTATGTAAACTCTATTTCTAGCTGACCTGTGCAATATTCTCTGCTTTAAGTAGTTTCTTAAATAATCAAAGCTGCAATAAACTGCAAGGTTCCTACTAAATTCCTGTCTCTAAGAATATGTAAGAATAATCACCAACATCACTAATTGACCAAATACACAGTACTTTGACATGTATAATCTCATTTGTCCAATGATAGATGTGGGAAAGTATTCAAGTCTTGAATGTTTAGTTAGAACTTTGGTGCTACAAAATACATTCTAGGGAAAAGAATCATGTTAACCCTAATGTCCAATTTAGTGTTAAAATAATTGAATTGTAACCACAAAGACAGGAAAAATGATATTTTATACTTGAATCTTTCAATTGTGATTTTACTTAAATATTTTACCTTTTACTTAGGTTGGAGTTATTTCATTAGTAACAAATTTTATATAGTTATTCCATTAGGCTCAGGATGCATGCATTTCTCCCACCCCCAGAATATAAGGAAAATCTTGGATGATCTATTTTAAACTATTCCCATTAATATAAAGTGGCTTTAAAATATGCTGGCTTAAAATGGCTATTATGTATAATCAATTTTAATGTCAAGGATATCCCTTAATTATATCATTAAAATTACTTTTCTACATACTTTTCACAGTCCTCACTCCTCATTGTATTTGAGTTTTTGAACTCTTTGCGCATTATTAAAAATTGATGGCAAATTCATTCACTCTTTGATATAAATTAACTCTAATGAAAAGAATATTAGGAAGTAATCATGAGTAATTAGCTCCATTTTTAGATATACCTACTCCTTTGGGAGAGGTGTTATATGCTTATAGATGATATTGAAAGACCAGAGTAGATACCTAATTTAGTATAATTTTTCCTTAAATTTTTTATTCTTTTATCATTTTATTCTTCATTGAAAAATTCTACCCCTATCCTTATGGGTAATTTTTGCACCCCCCCCCCATTGCCTGTTTTAAGATAGTGATCTTTTGTTTGAAAAAAAAATTAAAATAAAATTTTCACCTATACCTGTGGGGTATATGTTTACCTTCTAGAAGTATATTTTTATATTATAAAAATTTTCCTTTCTTTTTTTAAACTTATAATCAATACTTTTTTTTTTTTATTGGTGACTCTATTACAGATGTCCCCCAATCTTCCCCCCGCCAACCCCCCAACCTTTGCCTCCCTCCACCCTGCTCCGGGCCAGCCCCAGGCCTTCACCACATTATTGTCTATGTCCATTGGTTATGTGTATATGCATATATATTCTTTGGATGATCTTTTCCTGTCCCCTCCCCCCCCAACTATCTTGTTTTAAACATAGATAATATAGATGATCAGTAGAAAAGCTTCCTGAAAGAAAAAATTATTTAAGAGAAATTTAAAAGTAGCAAAACAGAAGAGAATTGAAAGCAGATACAGCATAAAAGAAGTTGAGAGGAGAATGTCTAGAACAAATCTGAGTTCAGAAAAGAGAACTGAGTTGAAAAGATATTTGAATTTCTAGGCTGTATAAATAAATCAAAGCCTTGAGCATTAAAAATGTGTATTAAGAAGGAATGTTCATAACTAGTAGTTTTAATAGCTGTCTTCTAGGAATTTAAAGTAAAAAGAATGTGAATGTAGTAGGCATATTTTGATGTCTCACTCCCATGTTAATGGTATTAAATAGCTGTTTGTGTGTTAATTGTAAATTTATTCTTGGTAGAGAAGGATAAAATGCCCAATTTAAAAAATGAATTGGATGTTTGAGAATAAATTTTAGAACTCTTAAAAATGACAATTACAAAAAAAAAAAGACAATTACTCCATTAACTACCTATTAAACTTAAGATACTTAGTATTTCATTTTCCTAGTATCTTTTACAAGTACCAAAAACCAATAGCATTATCAAATCAATGTCATTATATATCATCCCCTCTCAAATTTTTACTAGAAGGAAATAGTAAAGTACTAGCAAAATCAAATATATAAATATAATACCTTATATTATTCTTTTTGCAGACTTTACTTCATTTATTTAACAAATTCATTCAGCAAAACTTTGTTGAACACCTTCTCTTGCCAGATATTGTCTGAGGCAACAGAGCACAGCAGTGAACAAAACAGAACCTCCTGCTTATATACAACTATAGTGGATGATGTCTTTTAGTTTCAATGTATTTGGCGTTGGCATCTCTTGTGTCATGATGTGCATTGTTTATAAGTCAGCAGTGAACTCCCTACCAGAACTGAGTCCTCAGAAATATTTCAGTACTTTACAAGCAGGAAAAGCCTCCTTAGCTTATTTTTGTCAAGCTGGTAAGTATTTTTTTATATTCTGATTTTTGTAATGTTTCTGTTGCTAGTTAATCAATATGCTCAGTGGGAACTATTATTAGGATTAATAATATGTGCTACAAAGTTGCACTATAATATACCTGTCTGGGTTTAAATCCTGAGTCTGCCACTTACTTGTTGTGTGACCTTGTCAAGTCACTTAACCTCTCTCTGTCTTTTTTGTCATCCATAATAAGGAAATAGTACTTGCCTTATAAATTTGTTGTGAGGATAAATGACTTTACTCATGTGACTAATCCATAGTAAATACTAGATAAAAATGAGCTATTAATATAATAGCATCTGAATTTTATCGTCATTTCTGAAAGTATACTGTTTCATATTTTAGCATGTAAATATTTTAAGTGTTTTTTAAACTTTAAATGTAGTGTTAGTAATGCTTTAATTTAATGCTCTGCTTTAGCTATACCATTAACTAAACTAAATTAACTAATATAACTCTTAACTAATATAACTCTTAAACATAACTAATAATTTTACTTTAAATCTTCATGCATAAAAAATATTACTCTTGCAATTAATAAATGAACTAAATCCCCCACATTTCTGTTGGCTACCTTATAATTATGATTTGAAAATGGTATTTTAAAATCATTTTGAAGATTTTGTGCATGTGTACATGTGTGTTTTGTATATGGTATTAAACTTGGTAAAATAATGCCAAATATTAGGTTTAAATTAAACATTTATTTGCCCTATTGTTTCAGAAAGTTTATAAGGTCACTTACAAAGTTAAAATATGTTATTATAAAGACATTAGAAATAAGAATAAGGAGGCTTTGGAAATAAGGGTATAAAATATACTATAACTAGGTGTGTTTAGTTTCTGATTATTTGTTGTTGCATACTGGTTGGGCAATCTAATATATTTCTTTTTCAGTTTGTAGCTTTGGGCTTTAATTTTAAGAATTAATCTTTCCTAAAGAATAAATCATCAAACATTCATAAAACATGTCTTATTTTAGATTCTCCAAGTACCTCTGTATTTCTTGAAGAGCTGGATAAAGCTGTTAAGCCTCTCCAGGACTATGGAATTTCAGTTGCAAAGGTAGAAAGATATTTATGTTGATAAATTATTAGTGACAAACATTTTACATTTGAATGACTTAAGACTGAGTATCTAAAAATGCTTATGTTGTTTCACTTATTTTTACAAATTGGAAAAAATATTTTTTCTACCCTTTTTTCCTAAGAATAAACAGAAGCACAGAAGTTCCAGATTATTGTATAAATTAGTACATATAGAGGGAAAAAAGCTGTTCGAAACTCTTTAGCTTAGAATTTAATTTAATTTTGTGAACTATTCTACTGGGGCTGTGGTGTAATTTTTCAATCCTATAGTTAGACTTTTATTTTGTTTTACCTGACAAATATATCACAAGTCAATTGTTTATTAAATTTCTATTAGCACAAATGGTGGTACCAAAATTGAGGTACCTGAAGTATTTTTCTTTTCTATTCTAAGATTTTATAATTGCTTATGTTGCAGTTTCTCTCATTTATTTTTAGAAAAGTAAAAACAACTTAACTTGAAATTATATATTTAATTTTTTTCTCAAAAAATTTTTTCGAACTTGCCATGGAATATTATGGAAAATTTCCACAAGCATCATGAATTAGATAGCTACATGAGCTTTTCATTTAGTTTAAACTTAGAATTTGTATCTTAGAAAACTGAATGAGAAGTAACCCAGGGATTACTAAATTTTTTTCTGATTAGTGTCCACCTGACTTTTCTGTTGTCAATGTAAGAAAGATCCAAACCTGTAAAGAATTTTTGTAAGAGTTTATTTGAGTCAAACGAATGGCAAACCCTGGGAGCAAGATTTCAGATGCTCTGGAGAATAGCAGTTTCTTTTATGCATTGAAATTGAGGAGGGAATTTAAGGAAGATTACATGGAGGTGGGAGAAAGCAAAGTGGAGATTAGATTACAAAGTGGTTAATATTATGTGCTCTCAGCACTTTAAAAGGAAGGGTCTGAAAGGGTGGTCACATTAACACAAAGGTGTGTTAACCTTGATGCACAGAAACAGGGACCGGGCTTGCTTAAGGCCAGGATCAGCCTTTTACTCCAGTTATATGCCTGGGGCATGACTGCCCATCATGACCTCCTCAGTTAGGAATTTATGATCAGTTCCCCTGGAAGGTTACTTTCCACAGAATTCCTTTTTCTTCTACACTCTGTACATTTATTCTTTCTTAGTTCATTAGCCTTCCTCCTCTAAGAGATGGCTATTGTCCCTCTTGATCTCTGCAGCTAGTTCCCAGGGCAGAAAGGTTAACTAACCTTGGCTATTAAAGGGATATTGTTCCCTCTACCATAGAACACTTCTGACACCAAATGTGTGAGTTTCCCCCACCAAGCAATCTGACACTAACTGCCCAGAGTTAGCACAGACCCCACAGATTAAGGATTCAGTCTTACTAGACTGCCTGTCACTTCAGATGCCAATCACAAGTAGTGTCTTCAGGTTACCTACAACTTCTGTAGGACTTGGCTGCAAATTGGGTGTTTTCAACATCCCCTCCTGAGACTTGATGATTTGCTATAATGGCTCATAGTATTCGGGGAAACACTTTACTTGCTATTACTGGTTTATTATAAAGGCTGTCTCAGGAATAGCCAAATGGAAGAGGTGCATAGGGCAAGGTCAGGAAGTCTTGAGTGCAGGACCTTCTGTCCTAGTGTACTTTGGGGTGTGTCATTCTCCCTGGACTTTGAAGGTGTTTACCAACCCAGAAGCTCTCTAAACCCTGTTATTTAGGGTTTTATGGAGGTTCCATTATGTAGGCATGACAGATTAAGTCATTGGCCATTGGTGGTTAATAATCTCCATCATGGAGGATGGGCTGAAAGTTCCAACCTTTTTTTTTTTTTTTTTAAATTACATTTATTGGGGTGACACTAGTTAATAGGTGCATATAGGTTTCAAGTATACATTTCTGTGATACATGATCTATATATTGCATAGTGTGCCCACTACCCAAAGTCAAATCATCTTCCAGCACCATATATTTGGCCTCCTTTATCCTTGACTACCCTCCAACTCCTTTCCCCCTGGTAACCACCAAACTGAAGTTCCAACCCTCTTAATGATGCCTCTGTCTTTCTGGCAACCAGCCCCTATCCAGAAGCTATCTAGGGACCCCCAGCCACCAGTCATCTCATTCGCTTAAAAAAAAAAGACACTCCAGGGGTTTAAGAAGCTCTTATATCAGGAACCGGAGTTAAAGACCAAGTATTAGAACAAAGATACTCCTAGCATTCCTATCAGTCAGGAACCCGAGGCAGAAACCAAATTTATATTTCTTATGTCATGACTATATACCTTAAAAAAAATATTCAATTCTGTTTGTATAGAGTTCTCCATTAACTTTGAACAACTGATTACACTCTAGAATGACACTTATCTCTGGGAGCTATGAATAACATTTTAAGCTGAAATTTAGAAATGAAATAATAGGCTGGCATGACACTCAAAAAGGATAATCATCCTGTTTTCCTAGTAACTAGTAAACTAGTAACTAGTAACTAGTAACTGTATATCCAGTAACTGGAGTAGAATATTGAGGTTCATGCCCAGGGGTGCCTTTATAAACTAACATAACTTAAAGTCAATTTTATAGTTGAGGATGCCAAGCTACGTGGAAGGGACACTGTGGTGAATAAGACAGCCTATATTGAGTACCTAGCTCAATACATGGAACATAATAGATATTCAGTAAGTGTTTAAGATTAAAATTAGCTCACTATGCCCGCACCGGTGTGGCTCAGTGGATTGAGCGTTGTCCCACATAGGATTGAGTGTGGTCCCATGGACTGAGGGGTCCTGGTTGGATTCCCGGTGAGGGATATGCCTGGGTTGCAGGCTCGATCCACAGTAGGGGGCGTGTGGGGGCAGCTGATCCATGTTTCCCACATCAGTGTTTTTCTCTCTCCCTTCCTCTTTCTCTTTAAAAAAAAAAAAAAAAAAAAATTAGCTCACTATGTTTAGTCTATTGGATTAGAAAGATGATTAAGACCCAGTCTATTTCTTTGTATACTTTATATCCTAAACAGAGAGGATAAAACACATTCACAAATCATTTCAATAACTAGCAGAACCCAATTATAATAAGAGAGATACAAATAAAGTACCATAAGGGTTAAAAGGAAAGAGAGCTCATATCTGATTGGTGTTGGGAAAGACTTCACAAAAAGTAGCATTTTGAGATTGTCTTCAAAAGCTAAGATTTCAGGAGGAGGAGTTAGATGAAGAAAACACTAATATCAATGGATTAAATGTTCCAATTAAGACAAAGATCTTAAAGCTGGGTATAATAACCAAACCCAACTATATGCCATTTATTTTATTTTTAATCCTCACCTAAGTATATTTTCCCATTAATTTTTTTTAGATAGAGAAAGAGGGAGGGAGGGAGAGAGAGAGAGAGAGAGAAACAGAAACATCTATGTGAGAGAGACACATCAATTGGTTGCCTCCTGCATGACCCCAACTGGGGCCTGGGATCAAACCTGAAACCGAGGTATGTGGCCTTGACTGGGAATCGAACCCATGACTCTCTGGTCCGAGAGCCGACTCTAACTGCTGAGCCAAACTGCCCACAGCTATGATGTGCCATTTAGAAATGCATCTTAAAATAAAGTCTTCAGAAATCTCCAAAGTAAATGAAGGAAAAAGTTATATCATGCAGGTGGTAACCTAAAGAAAGCTAGTAATGGCTATATTACTAAAGCAATGTAGATTTTAAAACAAAAAACTTTTGAATATCCTTGACTTGTCATTTTATCATAAACAATCCATCAATAAGTCCTTTAGGTTCTACTATCAAAACTTTCCAAATCTGACCACTTCTTATACCTTTACTTTATTTCTCCCTTGTCCAAACCATCATCATTTCTCATCTGAGAAACCACAATTGCCTTCTAACAATTGGCCTTTCTCCTTTCACATTTGTCTCACTAATCTTTTCTCCACATGTAAGTGAGATGTGTCAGATTACATTGCTGCCTGCTCAGAAGGGCTTCCCATTACAGTTATAAAATCTTGTGGACTCTGGCTTCCTCTGTAATCTGATTTTCTGTTCCTCCACCTTGTTCAGTTTGTTCTTGACACATACCGGTCATCTGTTATTTGAATCTGCCAGATGTGTAATTTCCACAAGGCTTTTACAGGTATTTTCCCACTCTGCTTAGAACTCATGTCTTCCACATATTTATATATTTGTATGTTTCACTCCATTACTTCAGTTTTTTGTGCAAATGTCACCCCCTCAGAGAAGCTTTCCTTGATTCCAAAAATGTCCCATCACACACTTAATATTTTTTATAGCACTTAACATTACATATTACTTAATTTTTTTAATTGTCTGTATCTACTTTTAGAATGTAAGTTCTAAAGATAAAGATTTTTATAACTGTACCCCCAGTGACTAGAACAGTGACTAACATATGTTAGGTGTTCAAATATATATTGAATGGATGGATGGACAAATCTATTGTTATAATGACAGCCACCCCCTATTCTCTGACTTTTAAACATTCTTTTTAAAATTATTTACACTAAAATTTACTCTTTGCTTATGGCTATACTCTGACTTTTAATTCTTTATTCCTGATATCTTTTCTGAGTATCAATTCTCCTTTTGTAGCTTTTTTTTTTTTTTTTTGAACAAATGTAACTTCCCTAATTGTTATTCTAATTCCTCAAACTCTCTTAAAATTAAATTTAACAACAACCACCACAAAAAACACATCTTAAAAAACCCTAAGACTAACAAAATAAAAAACAAAGCAATTGTTCTTCTAGAATTAGTTTTGGTAAGTTATGTTAGTGGCTATCTGTTTACCCCATCCAGTAACCTCTTCATTCTCGTTATCTCCTTCTTCCTTCCCCATCTCTATCTCATGCTGCATATACATGCTCAGTTTTCTCCCTGGTCTTACTTACTGTATTTGTTTTTTCCTTTTTTTTCTTTATTGATTTTAGAGAGAGAGGAAAGGAGAGGGAGAGATAGAAATGTCGATGAGAGAGAACATCGATTGACTGCCTCCTGCATGCCCTCTACTGGGAATTTGACCCACAGCCTGGGCATGTACCATACTGGGCATTGAACCGTGACCTCTTGTTGCATGGGTCGACATTCAACCACTGAGCTACACTGGCTAGATTTGTGAAAAGTGTCTTGAATCATTTCTGTTTTACTTCAACTCCCAGTCATCCTTGACCTATGCTGATGTGATATTTTTTTTACCTGCCTCCTTATCTTTGTGCTCTGATACCTTTCATTTTATCTTTATGTTGCTACCAGGATTATCCTTATATTTTTCACACAGAGTCCTGATTATAAGCCATCAAGTGCTGTTGTGGCTGCTCTGACATCATCAGAGACTTAGGTTCATTCTTTCTGATGCACCATCCTTAGCAAGGGTTTCTTCTCTAAAGATGACTCATGGTCCCTGATAACTATTGGTGTCCTAGCTATCTTGTTTGTGTTTTCTCAGGAAGACATGGGAAGAGCAAGAGCGTCAGTCAACCTCCTTATAAGAGCCTTCTAAGAATCCCAACCCACTGACTTCCCCTAACACTGTTTAGCTATCCTTAGCGATTGGGAGTCTGGAAAAGTCTTTTAATGGGGAATTTGCTTTTAGTCAAGTTCTATTAGTAAAACAAAAGCGGGGGATGGATTTTGGGTAAGAAACCACCAGTATCTTCTATACCTGTGTGCTGGCTGCTAAGATACTTCCATGGTCCCAACTTACCACTCACTGCTGTGCTTCCTGGCTTTTGCTCATGAGTTTTTATTCTGCTTTCATTGTTTCCTTCCTTTTCTACCTGGTTACCTTCTACTTGCTCCATAAGATTGAATTAAGTGTAAACTCTTAGGTGTAATTAAACATAACTTTTAGGTGTAGAAAAGGTTTCTTTTTCTGGGTTACCTCAAGTACTTGAATAAGTGAGCAATTATGGGATACAAATCAGAAAGAAAAGTAAAATAAAAAATATGATATGGAGATAAAGTGTAATGTTTAATTTTCTTGTTTCCTTAAGCAAGAAACTTTACCTTTGCATATACTCTAAACCTTAAATGTAATCTTTTTTTTTTTAATGTAATCTTTTAAAGGTTAATTGTGCCAAAGAAGAAACATCAAGATACTGTGGAAAAGAAAAGGATTTAATGAAAGCATATTTATTCAGGTAAACTATTATACTAGAATATTCAAGTGTATACAGTATCACTAATCCAGAATAAAGTTGTATGCAGTGGGGGTCATATGAAGCTTAGCAAAAAGTTCAAGTAATAGATTGGTTACCTGCACTTTAGTTTCCTTATCTATACAATGAGAATAATACCTCACAGGATTGCAGTTAGAAAATTTAGTGTTTTAAGTAGATATGTCAGGTCATATTCTGGTGCAGAATAAACATACATACTTAATTTTTGAGGAATCTGCCAATGTCCAGGGTATAGACTTATCTATACTTGGGTCTGCTAATCTATCTGAGGTTTCGCAAAACTCTTTTCCTCAAACCCTTGGGATTTGGCCTAGGAAATGGAGAGATTCTGTCTCCCCAGAGACCTACTGCTGAGGACACTTCTTTCTCCTACTTGTCTCCTTCTTAGCCCAATTTGGGGAATTTGTGTGTATGTGACAGGGAGGTTGGTAAGAAGCCCTGTTTGGACTCAGACTCATGTTTCCACACACCCCCCCCCCCCCCAGTCTTTTTGTTAGGCCCAGGGCCTAAGCTTTTCAAAGTTGACATAGTTATTGCGTGTATATTTAAAAATATCTGAGTGTATGTTATGGTAGGTGTATGGGATAATAGATAAGGCACACAGGCTATAACAAAGAATTTACAGCCTAGTATATTAGAGAAACAGGTAAATTGGATGCTAAGAAAATATTTCTCTAATGCTTTTTCAAACTTTTTACAGGGGCAACATATTACTCAGAGAATTCCCTACTGATACCTTGTTTGATGAGAATGCCATCATTGCTCATGTTCTCTTGTAAGTACAGGGGTTACCCATTCACTTCTTTATTTATTAGTTATCTAGTGATTTCATTTTAGACAACCACATCCATTAAAATATTTTAGAGTTTTAACATTATATTTGTAGGCATCAATTTCATATAAATTGCTGGTCTATCTTCCCACATAGAGGATCTAACATTTCTTAAATGGCAAACAATACAGAAACATGTAGATACTCTATAAAAATAGGAGATGACACAACACGACCACATGGGTCATACTATTGCTTTTGCTTTTGATGCTACCTGTGGAATGAGGATTTTGCCAGGTAACAAGCTCATGTTTGTTATTCTCAGTAGGATTTTTAAAGTATCTAGCATCCTTTTCACTCAGCTTGATTTTTTTCTGGAGTCTAGCTCTGTGTCCACTCAGTAAGTGCAGAAAGAGTTCAAATAATCCCAGCACATACCTGAATGTTGGTTGAGAAGAGTAAGTGAACTTAATTTAACTTCCCTGGTGTGGAGTCTTTAGGCCTGGGATGCAGGCCTACAGTTTGCCTCTCAGTGAAGTCTTGTATTTTTTTGATGACAAAGCTAGAAACTGGGACTTGTTACAGACATGAGTTTACATAAACTTACCCAGTTTAACATTGCTGTAGGCCTGTTACCAGCTAAGTCCTTTGCTGACATTGGCTATCTATGTCTTCTGCTTGGCTCCCCTCTTCCTTCTCTTCACTGACTGGACTCCCAGAAAAATTGGGTAAAAGTTATATTACAGGAAACTTAAAACATATAGGTGAAAAGTTGTGTTTCTCACTTTGCAAATGGATACTTTTAAATGTTCCAGTACTAATAATATATTAACGAAAGGTCTTTAGAAAGGATCCTGACAACCCAGGTTCTTGAGGCCTGTAGACTAAGAAGCCAATTATAAGGACTGAAAGATGGCCTTCTGAAGAAGGAATTCCAAATAGCTGGCGGGCTGCCTTAGTAGCCCTTCCCTGGGATAGAGGAGTGGCTATCCTGGGAGTAGGGGAGGGGGTGGGTAGGTCATAAAAAGCTTAGGCAAACATCCAAGTAATAGCTATGATATTTGTTTTACAATGGACACCTGATGACTATCTTTTACCCAGAAATAAGGGTGAAGAAACATAGAAGATTCTTTGAGGGATGGGGGAAGGGTAGCTAAGATTGTCTTTGATAAGTTTGACAGCAAATCCTGTAGCAGCAGGTCCACCTTGGACAACCTGATGGCAAGGTGGTTTTGGAACAGTTGGACCTTGGATGTGGAGTGGCCGTCAGTGCTGAGGACCCTGTGGGGCTTGTGTCACGCAGTCCTGCTGTGGTGATCCTGTCCTGTTCCTTGTGCCGCGCTAATGCTGATTTATAGAACACTAATTCTATACCGATTATTCCCCGTGTTCCTCCCATGTGCTGGATAACTGTTAGGCACTGGGGATTCAGAGCAGAATAGGGTGTGGCTTCTCTTCTCTAGGAGTTTAGCGTTTTGGAAGGCAGCTATCCTCACTACTATACCACCAACGCCAACGAGTTTAGCGTTTTGTTGCAGACACAGATAAATAAACAGAAAATATTATGTCGTAAGTAAAATAGAAGTATGTATGCATGAGGGCTTAGGGATCCACAGGGTAGGGAATAGTTACTTTTGTCTAGAATGAGGGTGGATATTTACTAAGAATTCTTCCTGAAGGAGGTGGCACTGGGGATGAGTCTTAAAGCAAAAGTAGGAGTTTGCTTGGTGAAGAAACGGAAGGTGCGGAAAGCTGTGGGAACTGTGTGAGCAGGCGTGGAGGTCAGAATAGTTTGGAGATGGTGGCTTTTATTGGAGTATCAAATGTGAAGCAGGAGATGAGGGCAGAGAAGTAGGCATGGGTCAGATGAAGGGATCTTTGTTTACCACGTAAAGAGGTTTAGGATTTTGGGTAGCCACAGAAGGGTGAGATGTTCAGTTTCATGTCAGAATCCTTGTGTCATCTTTCAGGCCCAACCATTGAGAATTACAAGGCTTTGCCTGGCAGGCCTTATAGGGGGACGGTGCCTCGTCTACACCAGACTTGGTGCACAGCCAGTGCATTGCAGTTTTCTAGAGAAAATTGAGGTCAAGGACTCAGGCCCTTCCTCTCTCCCAATCCCTTAGGCCAAACACACTCCTGTGTACACCTGCATTTCTAGCCCAGTTGTCTCCATTTGAAGCTTCATTATCAGGGACCTTGGCTGAGGCACCTCCCAGGTACTTCTGATAAGACCCCCTTATCTCTACTTTGATTTAGTCCCTTTCTACTCCTAGCCCTTCCCTCTGTCCTTCACCCCAGCCCACCAGTCCATAAAGAGGCAGGAGCCTTCTCTTTGGTGCTCCATGGAATGTGATGATACCTTGCATCTGTGCTTTGTGCAGCTGACCCTCACCTGGCAGTTCCATGGCAGGGAAGGGAATGAAACATTCTGGAGCTGGTGCCTCTCTTTGCATCTTGCTTGCACTGTTGCAGTAAGTGAATAAGGCTGAATTGTTACTTTTAGTTTGGCTTGCTGTCCTAATTGACCAGTGCAGCACCTGAATGCTCAATAGAGGGTTGCAGGAAGGCAAGTGATGTGATTAAATTAGTACTGGAGAGCTCTTTCTGGTGGATGTGACAGTTCTGTGGGGTCTAAGAACATGGAGAAACCATTGTGTGGCCTTTGTACAATATAGCGGATTTTCTTTTTAATGCTTTGGAGGTGAAATTAACTAGACTACATGATAGTTAATTTGGTAATAATCAGCAAAACTACAAATTTGAGCTAATCCCTGATCTCTCTCTCTCTCTCTTTTTTTTTTTTTTTACCTCACTCTACTCCAAATCTAATCTGATCACCATCTGAGGTCAGACAAGGAAGAAGAGCAAATTTACAAAAGATAATCTAATTTTACAAGTCAAATGCCCATCATACCTGAGTCTCAAGTAAACAGCTATAGGAACTGGAGCCCCTGGGGAGTACAGATCTAAGTGTTGTTAACATATAAGTCATCCAGGGAGGGTTCTAAGACAACACCAACACTTAAGCAGGAAGGGAAGGGGGGGATTCCAAAGAGGAAATAGTCTCATTTTTGTTTAAAACATAAGAAAAAATAACTTGGTGATATACAGTATTTAAAATTTTGTTTTCAGTAATATTTGGAATATTTATTTATTTTAATCCTCACCCAAAGACATTTTTCCATTTTTTGTTCAGATAGAGTGGGAGGGAGAGAGAGCAAGAGAGAGAGAGAGAGAGAGAAACATCGACATGAAAGGGACACATCAAGTGGCTGCCTCCCGCATGACCCAACCAGGGCCGGGGACAAACTGCAACCAAGGTACATGCCCTTAGCGGGAACCGAACCCGGCTCTCTCTGGACCGCAGGCTGATGCTCTAACCGCTGAGCCAAACCGGCCAGAGCAGTAATATTTGGAATATTGAAGAACTGTGCTTAATAGTGTACCAAGTTGCTTTTCTCCTTTGTCAAAGATCAGACTCTAATTGTGTGGGTGTATTTCTTTTAGTGTTTTTATAGTTTCAATTTTACATTTAAATCTTTGATCTGTTTAGAATTTGACTTGGTGAATGGTATGAGGGATGGATTTAGCTGTATATTAGCCAAGTGGGACATAATTGTCCCAACACAACTGAGATTAATGAACCTCTTCACTATTTAAGATGCTATTTAAAAAAAAACCAACATTTTTCTTTATTGATTTTAGGGAGAGAGGAAAGGAGAGGGAGAGAGAGAGGTGGAAACATCGATGAGAGAGAACATCGATTGGCTGCCTCCTGCATGCCCCCCACTGGGGATCGGGCCCACAACCTGGGCATGTGCCCTGACTGGGAATCGAACTGGCGACCTCTTGGTGCATGGGTTGATACTCGACCACTGAGCCACACCGGCCAGGCTAAGATGCTATTTTTACACTAAACCTTCATATATATTTGCATCTATTCTTTAACTTTATGTTTCAGTGATCTATTTTTATACTAGTACCATTGCTTTAGTTATTGAGGCTTTATAATATAATTTCTGAAAGGTCCGGGTTCCTTTATATTTCTCTTCTAAGAATTGCTTATTAGTTTTGTTTACAGATAACATTAAAAATTAACTTGTCCAGTTTCTTCCCCTCCCTGACTAAACCCTACTGGCATTAAATTATTTTAGGATAGTTGACATCTTTAGAATCAATCTTTGCAACAGAAACTGATGTCTTTCTGTTTGTTCCAATTTCTTTTGTGTCTTTTAGTAATATTTTAATGCTTTCTTCATATATGCCCAGACACTTAAATTTATTACAAAATATTTAGTCTCTTTTGTTTCTATTGTAAATGGGTGTTTTTCTTCCATTGTCTTTTTTTTTTTTTTAATCGTCACATTTTTGCATTTATGTTCAGATAGAGCAGGAGGGAGAGAGGGAGGAAGAGAGAGAGAGAAACATCGATGTGAGAGAGACACATCGACTGTCGCCACCCATACAACCCCAACCGGGGCAGGGGACAAACTGCAACTAAGGTACGTGCCCTTAGCGGGAACCAAACCCGGGTCTCTCTGGTCCATTGATTGATGCTCTAACCGCTGAGCCAAACCAGCCAGGGCTCTTTCATTGTATTCTAACAGTTGTTTTTATGTGACTATAGATATATAACATATTTATATCTATGATTACTATATACATACATATATAAGATATTGATTTTTGTCTATTAAGTTTGTGTCCTTTGACCTTACTGAATTCATACTACTTAAAACAAGACTGGAAAAACAAACTAGTTAGCTTGTAGTAATAATATTTGTATTGTAGAATGTATGAGAAATACAGAAAGCCATGAAAATCTCCCCTGAAATTCTTTATAATTTCATTACCCAGAGCTATTAAATGGTTATTTTTTTTTGTTTATATCCTTGTTTTTTTCCTAAAACGCTGTTATCTGACATTAAATGTATACATAAGAGCTATATGTATACATCATGTTATATAACGTGTAGTTATATATAAAGTTTTTGTTTATTAGTCAATAGTTAAACAGGGAAGCCAAAATTTACTGGCATTTCCTCTATTTACAAAAGTAGATGAACATATATATTAAAATATATTAATTTCAACTAACTTATCATTTATTTTATTTTTTTATGTAAACTCACTACTTAACCCTGATAATCAAGGAGAAAAAAATATTTGAAGATAATATTTGGATTGTGTTTATATTTTTGAAAACATTTGTATATGAAATGAAAGCTTACATGTAGAATATTTATATTGCTTTACTTGGCTTGCCTTTTAAAAATGTGTAACCCATGCTGTTATGTTTTCACAAAGCATTTAAATTTGTTCTTTATGTCGAATGCTTTGATGAGACCAATGATCCACAATTATACTTGAAATTTGCTTCTTTGTCACTAGGAAAGATCAAGGTTTAAGATAATTTCTTATTCTCAGAATATAGAAAAATTCAATTGGGAAAAAATTAGTAAACTCTGATAACAAAATAACAAGTATAAACTTAGGGTAATCTTTACACTAAATTTTTAAAGAATTATTTATTTTTTGGATTATTATGGCCAATGTTTTGGGTTTTTTTGTAGGATATTTAAAATATTCCTAAAATATCATTGATGAAAATGTACTGACTAACTGATCTATTAAAATTTTCTCACATTGATTTTTTTCAGATTATGGTAAGTGAATAAATCAACTGTTTAGAGTATGTATTTATATTTATGTTTATATTTATATAGTATAGTACCATGTATATAAGAAAGGGGGTAAATCCAAAACTCTGAAGGTTCTCAGATGTTATCCTACTTGCATAGATACTTGCTGAAATACCAGGCCTCTGAATCAGAAATTGGGCTACAAGCCAATGACCAGGGTGACATGATAGTACTAGATCCCCATTCCCAGTTGTACACAGATCAAAAGGATAAGAGCTATATGCTTACACCTGTACTTATAGTGAACTTTGGAGAAAGAGAACTCAGAAATTATGAATCGATAGGAACTGGCACATTTACTCTCCAGGAGATAGAATGCTTATCTTTTTCTCTGGGATGTAAAAATATCCTTTGTTGAGGCAGGAGAGGAAGGTCTGAACCCCTAAATATTATAAGAATTTGTCTCCAGGGAAAATAAGAAAGGTTTTATTAGACTTTGAATGGATCCAGAGAAAAGGAGACAAATTTATAATGTGAAGAGGAGCCATTCTCTGTCTTTGGGTGATGCCAGCTTTAATGTTCAGGAGGTTTAGATTGTATAGGAACACAGAGAAATCCAGGGAAGATTGTCTTCTAATAGAGGCATATATAAATATATACTTATGGCATATATGCATATGGCATAAATAGTTCAAAGGTTCACAAGAGACATAATATTGGTTTATAGGAATGGAAGGGGTGGAAGATGGAGTTATAGGTAGACTCTTAACTTGTCAGCTGTTTTGGTACCTTTTGTGTTTTGAACCATATAAAAGTGTTACCAATTTGAAAAATAAATGGAATTTAAATTAAAAATAAGAATTTAGATTTATAGTCTAAAATTTTTTAGCTCTGTTTTTTAAAATTTACATAGTCAAAACTGTTGGAATTGAGTGGTTTGATAACTGTGAGAAAAATTTCACTCCCAGCTTCTAGATGGGTTAAGAAGGGTGATATTTAGAAAAAGAAGTTTAAAGTAACAACTAATCTTTATTTATTGATTGAGAATACCATATGTCTAACCAGTCTGAGGCAAGTCAGTTAGAGGTATAAGAGATTAAAGTCACTATAATTGCCAATGTGGATTGGAAGTTTATATGATATATGAAGTAAGGATTTACTGAGTATTTGAGGCCCCTCATTCTTTATCTTCCATTGTGTGATCTGAGCACTTTATCTTTTCTGATTTCTAGTTTTCCTCATTTCTAAATGTTACAATTATTGTGAAGATCAAGTAAAATTATGCATGTGAAAATACATAGTGGATTTTACCCGGTGCTCTACCAATGTTAGTTGCTTTTTTCTGTATAAATGCAGAGAGTCTCAGTTGCAATAAAAAAAAGGCAATCCAAATTCAGATATCTACCTATGGTTCCGTTCACACACAGTGCTAACGGAAGTGAGTTCATGCTGTGATAGTTGCTGGGGATATTTGCCATGAGGCAATAGTTGCAAAGAAAATCTATTCTTCTAGTCACCGTCGACTCCTGAAAACTATCCAGTGATGCAAAAAGGAAAGATTATCTAGTACTATAAAAAACAATGAAATCTCATGAACTCTTCATTAAGATGTGGTACTTGATATTCTTGTGACAATATTTTGTGAGAAAGTGGAAGGTTTATTCCCTTGAACTTAACATACTACTCATAATAATATGAACTTCAAATATTATAGGAATTATTTTCAACTATTATATTTCTGCTAATATTTTATTCTTTAACACATTATTGCTGAGCCTGGGTATTAAGTCTTTAGGTGAGGTTACTGTACATCCTCAGGGGAAGGCTACTCTTAGAGGTGTCCTCTTCTAAAATTCCTAAACTGTGCTCATGCTTGGGCCTTCCTAAATAGTTGTTGAGCTGTTTGTTCATTCTTTTATCTGTATCAGGCTTGTTCCTACACAATATTATCAGGTGGGTTCCTGTTTGATAGTGAGATACTTTTTCCTGGGAAATTGTAATAAAAAATCACTTGTCTTGGATTTAAATTCCTCACAGCTCTATGTTAATTGGTAGTAATGTTTATATCTCCAAACTGTGCCCTTTTATATATAGTACCGTGAATGACATAAATTAGGTGCTCAAAAATAATTGGATTGGTGATGAATAAATTTGGAAGCTTCACTCTTTTGTTGTTAGAAATAGGAGGAGCAGAGCCCTGGCCAGTGTGGCTCAGTTGGTTGAGCATCATCCCATGCACCGAAAGAGGTCACCGGTTTGATTCCTGGTCAGGACATATGACTGGGTTACAGGCTTGATCCCCAGTAGGTGTTGTGCAGGAGATAACCAGTTGATGTTTTTCTCTCTCATCAGTGTTTTGCTCGCTCTCTCTCCTCCTTTCCCTTCCTCTTTCTCTAAAATAAATAACAAACATATCTTTTTTAAAAAAAAGAAGAAATGGGAGGAGCAGAAATTTTCTTGTGTTTTAAGCCCATAAGATTGTTTATAAGAAGTAAGTGAGTAGGAGAATATATTATGTGTGACAAAAAGAAAAGACTGATGTTTGTGAACTTTGTTATTACTTGTACTCTTAATACACATTGCAGAGGTGGCTTTTTCCTGTTTGTTTTTTCAATTATATTAATTTAGAAAATGCTTAACAAAATACTTCGGGATATTTCATTGTATACATGGATCTGGCCAGTGAAAAGATAATTTAGATAAAAGTAATTTGTGTGTCTCTCTCTCTCTGTGATTCCCACCCCCAGTTTTCTTTTATTTTTTCCCCGGGGAATTTTGCTATGGCAAATAGAAAGTAACATTTCCTTTTTATTTTTATTTTTTTAAAGAATTTGAATAATGATACAAATATAATATTAAAATGGTCTTTTTATTCTGAAAAAAGGCTGAGCAGCCTGCTCCTCTAAAAGCAGGGTCAGATAGACTCTTCATTTCCATTTTTCCCCCTGACATCTACTCAGTTCTTATGTATCTAATAATTTTGATAGCAGAGTCTCAGGAAAAGCATGCCAAGGAAAAAGAAGGCCGTTCTGGGGCAGAAGAGCTCCCAGGTCAGAGCAGCTCCAGGCTGTTTTACCGCATCATTAGAGCAAGAAAATCCCAAGACAGACTTTTCCTTTAGCCCTGTCAGTATTTCTCCTCTTTGCGACCGGAGTGAAGGAACACAGGCTAGTGGAATGGATCCTAGAGATCCCTAGGTGTGCCCATGTTCTGGAAGTTAACATTAAAAAATAAAGTAAGGAAGCCATTGGGAACATCATAGATATCATTAGATTATGAATATTATTAGTTTTGGTTATTATTACCTCATGGATAATGACCACTTAATGAGCTTTGGGACATTAGGCAAGGTAGCCTTTCTAAGCCCCATGGCCTTATCTATGAAACGGAGTTAATGGTAGTACCGATCTCATATGGTTGCCATGAAAATTAAACAAAACACAGGGCATTGCTGAGCATTCTTAGTTGTAAACCCCAGAATCTGGGTCTGACTGGCTTAAGTAGAAAAAGATTTGGAGCGGATATCGGAAATCTCAGACTCGCCAGAAGAGCTAGAGAACTGGACTCAGTTTATACGGCTCTGAATTTCAAGATCATGACAGGGAATGAGCGTGGAGGGGACTGCTGCGTTACTGCTGAGTGTTGGGTGCCACAGCGTGCATCTCCTGTTCTGGGGCTGTCAGCACTGTTCTCACAGCTGCCTTTGAAGCTGACTGTTGCTGCTACTGCTTCTTCAAATGTTCTGCACTGTCCCGATTCTTTATAGCACTAGCTCCTCTTCCAAAATGTCAGGCAAGTGATTCTGGGTCATATAGCTATACCTTGCAGCAGGGAACTTGGAAAAGAAGTTTATCATAATATTAGCTTTTATGTGGGGACTCAGCCCTTACATTAAGAGGCCTCTGTTCATCACAAAGACTTGAAAAAATGGGAAATTCTCAAAGCAAAAGAGAGGAGTTCAGAGCTAGGAGATCCCAAAACTGATTAACTGCCACTACTTATAAAATGTTTAGTACTATGCCTGACATATGGCATGTGCTTCCCCAAATGTTGGCTTTTATTAATTAATTTTTTAAAAATTATTTTTTCTTTATTGATTTTAGAGAGGAAGGGAGAGGGAGAGAGAGAGAAACATCGATGAGAGAACATCGATTGGCTGCCTCCTGCATGTCCCCCACTGGGGATTTGTCCCACATCCTGGGCATGTGCCCTGACCAGGAATTGAACCGGTGACCTCTTGGTGCATGGGTTGATACTCAACCACTGAGCCACACCTGCCAGGTGGCTTTTATTAATCTATATTTGCCTGTCATTGGGAAAAAGGTTAGGGAGATTTCTTCTTCCAGATCTGAATTTTGAAGCATATAGATTAGAGCTGCTAGAGCAACAGAGTTTAAAGGGTAGATTTTACTAGATGGCACCTCTAGCCTTTCTAAGGCTAGAATTTACTAGATGGCACCTCCCAACTGTGTGTGTGTGTTTATTATCCCAACTGTTTTGAAATAAGAGGAATCCTGGACTTGTTAGCCAAAATGTATAAGCCACTAATAAACCAGATAACCACCAACACTGCATTGCCATTCATTAGTTGCCTCACTTTCCACCTGGTTTCCCATTTGCAAGAGTAGTCAGTAATAATGTAGTTTAAAAGTCCTGGCCTTAGTGTCAGAAGGCCCAGATTTGAGTCTCAGCTCTACCAGTGACTACCAGTATGATCTGGAGCAGATTATTTAATCCCTCAGACTGTTTCCTATGTGTGTTGAAAAAGAATATTCCAAGAATATTGTTGAGGATTTAAATGAAAACATGTGCAAATATCTAGCACTAGTGAATACTGCTCTGTAAATATTTCTTTTAAAAAATAAAACAAGAGCCCTGGGAATTATAGAAGATCAAGTTTTACATTTCTTTTTAAAAGTTGAAGAAATCTGTAATAAAAAGTCAATATTTAAGCCAGTGTAATTTAGGGCAGTGGTTTCAGGCTGTCCATGAAACCACAGTACTTTTATAGTAATACTAAGACATTATTTACCTTTTTTCACTTTCATTCTTTTATAAGTGCAGTTTCCAGAGGCTATATGATATGTTGTGTGATGTCAGAACAGATTGACTGCAGAAGCAGCTATGAGAATCCAGCTGTCTTTTGTTTAGTTCAATAATAAGGAGATATGCAGAAATGTAAAACAGTGCCACTCTTTTCACTAAGTTTTTCTTTTGTTTTGGAAAATTGTTTTTTAAAATAAGAAAGTATTATTTATATTAATATGTGATGGTATTTATTATTTTTAAAATAATATTTTTAAATTCCTGTTTCTTAAAAATTAGTCTTTATTTTTGAAAATATTACAGATGTCCCCGCTTTTTTCCCCATTGACCCCCTCCTCCCCATTCCCACCCCCCTTTTGCCTTCCCTACCCTATTCTCTGTGTCCATTGGTTATGCATATATGCATATACTTCCTGTGGTTTATCTCTTCCTGCACATCCCCATTCCCTCTGAGATTCAGTAGTCTAACAACAAATTTGTACTTCTTAATCCCTTCACTTTTTTCGCCCATTCCCTCAACCCCCCTCACATCTGGCAACCAACAAAAAGTTCTCTATCTATGAATCTGTTTCTCGGCTTGTTCATTTTGTTTGTAGATTCAATTGTTGATAGATATGTATTTATTGTCATTTTATTGTTTATACTTTTGATCATCATCTTCTTCAAGAAGACCCTTCAACATTTCATATAATAGTGGTTTGGTGGTGATGAACTGCTTTAGCTTTTTCTTATCTGGGAAGCTCTTTATATGTAATCGATTCTAAATGATAGCTTTGCAGGATAGAGAAATCTTGGTTGTAGGTCCTTGCTTTTTATCACTTTGAATATTTCTTGCCAATCCCTTCTGTCCTACAAAGTTTCTGTTGAGAAATCAACTGAGAGTCTTATGGGAACTCCCTTGTAGGTAACTAACTGCTTTTCTCTTGCTGCTTTTAAGATTCTCTCTTTGTCTTTAATCTTTTGCTTTTTGGTGATGATGTGTCTTGGTGTGGGCCTCTTGGGGTTCATCTTGTTTGGCACTCTCTGTGCTTCCTGGACTTGTATGTCTGTTTCCTTCACCAAGTTAGGGACGTTTTCTGTCATTATTTTTTCAAATAGGTTTTCAATTTCTTGCTCTCTCTCTTCTCCTTCTGGCACCCCCATGATGCGAATGTTGGTACACTTGACGTTGTCCCTTACACTATTCTCATTTTTTTTGGATTCTTTTTTCTTTTTACTGTTCTGATTGGGTGTTTTTTGCTTCCTTATATTCCAAATCAGTGGTTTGCTTCTTGGCTTCACCTACTTTACTATTGATTCCCTGTAAATTATTCTTTATTTCAGCTAGTGCAGCCTTCATTTCTGACTGGTCCTTTTTTTATGCTCTTGAGGTCCTCACTAAGTTCCTTGAGCATCCTTATAACCAGCCTTTTGAACTCTGTATCTGTCAGATTGCTTACCTCCTTTTCATTTAGTTCTTTTCCTGTTTTTTTTTTTGTTTGTTTTTTTCATTTGGGGCATGTTTCTTTGTCTCCTCATTTTGGCTGCCTCCCTGTGTTTGTTTTTATGTATTAGGTAGAGTCGCTATGTCTCCTAGGCTTTGTAGGGTGGCCTATTGTAGTAGGTGTCCTGTGGGGTCCAGTGGCACAGCCTCCCTGGTCACCCCAATTGGGCCCTCGAGGTGCACCCCTCATGTGGACTGTCCACCTTTCTGTTGTAATTGAGTCTTGATTGCTGTTGGCACGTCAATGGAAGGGTTTTACTTAGGCTGATCAGCTGCAAGGACTGACAGTGTTCACTGACCTCTGACTACCTTGGATGATCAGCTGTGCAAGGGCCCACCACACAGAGCAAGACTTACTTCATCAGGGCTCTGGTATCCACTGAGTCCACTCCTTGAGTGTGTCACTTGTGGAGGTGGTTGGTGGGAGGGTGCTTCAACGTGGTCTGAAGCTGTCCACTGGGTGTGCTGGCTCTGGGGCAAGGTCAGCCACTGCCTGTGTTCTACCCAGGGCCACCAGGCATAAGCTACAAAGTGATCTTCAGATGGCTGCTTCTTGTGCTGGGCCTGGAGGTTCCCAGGCAAAGCCAAGCTGTAAACCAAGGCTGGTGTTTCTAGTGCTGGGCCTGGGTCCACTTAGTGAGAGGTGTGGGGATTGCTGAGGTTGGATGCTGTTTGTTTGAGAGAATTTAGGAAAATCTGAGGCAAGAGCCAAGACAGGCCAAACCTATGGTAAAGCTACTGGAAATAACTTGGGTGGGCCCTTATTTTGGGTGAGGCAGGGTCCTTATGTTGGGTGAGGCAGGGCCCCAAGGAATTACCAGGGCAGGGCAAACAGTGTGAGCCAGGTTGCTGGAGTCCTGGATATGGTACCCTCTGCCTGCCCCATGGGGGAAGGGCTCACCAAAGGAACATTGGCTTCTAGGTTTCAAGCTGCCTCCCCCACACTGGAGCCCAGAGGAAGTGAGTCCAAGTATGTACATGCAAGGGCCCTTTAAGAGGAACTCCCTGGGACTCTAGAAGCCTCAGCCTCCCTCAGCCTCAATTCCCACTGATTTTTACAACCAGAGTTATGGGGACTTCTCTTCCTGGCACTGGAACCCTGAGCTGGGGGACCTGGTGTGGGACGGGGACCCCTTACTCCTCAAGGAGGACCTTTCCAGCCGAGGTATCCCTCCTGATTTTTATCCACCACACATAGGTGTGGGACCAGCCCGTCCTTGTCTCCGCCCCTCCTACCAGTCTCCATGTGGCTTCTTCTTTAATTTCGTAGTTGTAGGACTTCTAGTCAGCTTGATTTCAGGCAGTTCTGAATGTTGGTTGTTCTGTAGTTTAGTTATAATTTTGACATGGTTGTGGGAGGATGTGAGTACTGTGTTTACCTTCTCTGCCATCTTGACCGGAAGTCTAAATTCCTTTTTTAATTTCTATTTTGGCAACTATTGGTAGATGTAACCTACATAAACAAAAGCTCTTTGAGGAGTTCAGTAATTTTTAAGGCTATAAAGGTATCTTGATACCAAAGAGTTTAAGAACTGCAATACTAGCAGAAAGTGCCAAGCTTTCCATAATAGGAAAGCCATGCTTGACTGTTTTGTTGGAGATAGTTTAGTAAACCTTTGCTTATTTAAGTATGTGTACTTGGAACAACTTTTAAATATCCTTAAAGTTTGCCTAACAAAAATACACACACACACACACACATTAAGTGAAATGAGTTGTTACAGAATTTATATGGAAGTAGAAAATTAATAAAGAAGATTCTTTTGGATGAAAAAATTAGTCTGATTTACACATTGAAAAGATGATATGGAAGAATTATGGTCAAGTGGAAAGATCACTGAACTAGGAGTGAGAAGACCTGTTTTGTGTTCTGTTTCTGGCTCCTGGATTCAGTAAATGTTTTTGAGTAAATAAGCTTTTCAGTATTTTGAACTTGCATTTCTTCAAGTGAAGAATGGGAATAAATAATTTCTACCCTACTTTTTCTCTTACTCATTAAACAAATATTTATTGATAACTTAGAATAGAGCCTAGTACACCATAAGTAATTTGGAAATAGTGTTAAAATATGCAAGGTTTCTGCCTCGTGACACTAACAGTTTAATGAGAGAGGAAGGGATAAACAAGCACATAAATATATAAATATTTATAAATAGTGATAAGTACTAGGAAGGAATCAAATAGTGTGAAATAAAAGAGGAACGTGGTACAGACCTACTTACATAGTACCAACAGGGGAGGTTTCCCAAAGACCAGATGTATGAGAAGGAGCTCCGGGAATAGCTTTCAGCAGAGAGAATTGTGTGTGTAAAGGCCCTGAGGTGTGCATAAAGTGTGGTGAAATTGAGGAATGGTAGAACAAAATTAGTTTGGAAAGTAGGCAAGGGCTAGGTCATGCAGGACCATATGGTCCACGGAAAGAAGCCTGCATTTTAGATGTGTGAAGGGCTCAGATGTATTCAAACTGAGAGAATTAACCATAAGGGATTATTTGATCAGACTAGGATGTTAGTGAATACAGCTTAAATTCATTGAGGTGGTTGTGATGGAGAAGGAGCACTATTTCTCATAACTGTCCCTGGTCGATGTTCTCAGGGACAGACTAATGATTTAGAGAGTGATTGTAGTTTCATATTAAAATGCTTAGGTTCTTATTAAATTTTTTATTAGGTTCCTTAATTTACACAACAAATATGTGTTAAATAACTAAGTTCATACCAGATTTTTCTGTAATTACTAATTACATCTCTTTATTTTAGTGCCCTTCTTTTTAACGAAGTAAAATATATTACCACCCTGGAAGACCTTCAGAATATAGAAAATGCTCTGAAAGGAAAAGCAAACATTGCATTTTCATATGTAAGAGCCATTGGAACGCCAGGTATTCGTTAACTTTCACCGTAATCTTTGTTGTACATCTGTACTTGTGTGAGTGTATTGAAGAACTTAAAATAGTGTATTGTTACCATAAGCTTAAATTCTAAAATAAATTTAAAGCACCTTTACTATTATGTTTTCTGTTTTTAATTGGACAGCAAAGTATAGTGGTTGAATAAGAACTCTGGAGCCAGACTGCCTATGTTAGGCTCCCTGCTCCATCAATTACTTATAGTATGACCTTGAACAACTTACTTAACCTGTGTCCTAGTCACTACAATGGTGAAAAAAATTGTGCCTACCTCTTAGTGTTATTGTGAGGACCAAATAAGTTTGAATAATTAAAATAGTTCCTAGTATATAATAGATGCTCTGTGTTAGCTGTTACTGTTTTTGTTTCCTTACAGTCCTCATGGTACCTGGTATAGTAGTTCATAGTATCCAGTAAATGTTGACTGACTGGCTTTCTTTTCAACTGTTTTGGTATTTGCTGTTTATGACGTACTTTTCTAGATTTGTCAAAAATCTAACTTTGACAGTCATTGTGTAAGTACAGAATAGGTAGAGTATTTGATTTAACCTGGATTGTGTTTTAGCCAGATGGGCAGGGGAGTGATTATAAAGAGTGTCCATGGAATTTAAGCTGGGTTATGAGGGTAAAGAGGACCTGAGGGTGACTGACAGTGAAAAGTGGTAAGACTGTAGGTCCTGGAGGGTTAGAGTTATGTGTTGGACTGAGTGACCTAGTCAGATGGAGATACGGGGGTGGAGCGGGGATATTAGCCATTGAGATTATGGAGGAGTTTACAGTAATTGCTGATCAAAGGCCTGCAGTGGGACCATAGCAGTGAGTGGTTACGGTGGGGTTGAAGAAGGATCATTGGAGTCTATAGAGAAGGCTAGGGATTTTGAAAGGATCATCTATGAGGATAATAAAATCACCAAGGATTATGACTGGAGTAGTATTGGAGAAAGTGACAGAAGCTAAAATCTTTGTGTAATGAGGGGGAGTGACCCTGGCTGGGGTGGTAGATGACTCCAACAAGGCAGAGTGGTGAGTGGAATAATCTGATGATATTCGATATAAGTGATAGAAGATTAGGTGGCAGAGGGGAAGGTAACTGCCTGGAAATGACAGTGAGGAGGAAAGGGGGAAAAATATGAAAAGGAGGAAATCTTCAAAGAAGCACTTGAAGAAAATTTTCCACACCTGAAGGATTCAAGCTTCCAAATAGAAAGAGCCCATTGAGTCCCAGCATAGTAGATGAATGTAGAGCCACACCAAAGCATCTCATTTTGAAATTTCAGAATATTGGAAACAAAAATTATTCTCAAATCTTCCAGAAAGAAAAAAATAAGTTTCCAGTTAAAGGATCAAGAATCAGCCCTGGCCAATTTGACTCAGCAGTTAGAGCATCAGCCCGAGGACCAAAGGGTCATGGGTTCAACTCCCAGTTAAGGGCATGTACCTGGGTTGCAGGTTCGATTCCTGGCTTTGGTTGGGGTCGTGCAGGAGGAAACCAATCCATGTGTGTCTTTCACATCGATGTCTCCGATGCCTGTCTCTCTCCCTCCACTCCGTTCTATCTAAAAAAAAAAAAAAAAATCAATGGAAAAATATCCTTGGGTGAGGATTAACCAAAAAAAAAAAGAGGATCAAGAATCAAAATGGCATTGGACTTCTCAATTGCAGCCCTGGAAACTGAAGAAAATAGAGCAATGCTTTCAAAATTCTCAGGAGAAGTGACTTGAACCTCAAATTCTATAAGCAGACCACTAGAGTTGGTTATGAAAGTAGAATAAAGATACTTTCAGAAGTGCATGCTTGCAAAAAATGTGTATTCCGTATATGCTTTCATAGGAAGTGCTAGAGAATGGGAGCAAGGGGGGATATCAGTTCAGAAGATGTGGGTAAAAGGCCAAGGGACCTAATACAAGAGAGAGAAAAGAGATCCACAGGAGGAGGATGAAGTGAGTCCTCAGGATGAAAGTTGTACAGTAGGTCAAGTAGCAATAGTCTATATTGGGCATTTCTGCAGAGAAGTCTCCAAGAAGATAGGATACCTGATATATTTGAAGTATTAAGAAGGTTAGACAATTGTGCAAGAATTTAGGAATAAGTTAGTAGGAAATCTATACAAAAATAAAAAAGGATAGGTATAACTATAGTGAAAAAAAGTTCAAAAAAGGAAAAGTGTCCATTTTGTACTGTATGGCTCATTTGTAAATAGTACTTACTGACTCATAACAATGTAAATACTGACTTGATTTAATAAAAATTAGAACTATATTGGAAAAATTAGCACTATATTGGGTATAGAAATGTGTACATTTGTGGAGTGGGATTTTGGAAAACAGAGCTAATTTATCATCTTCCACAGTGAGAAGTCAGTAGATAATCTAACAAAAAAATTAGGAAATAAGAGTATAAAAATGTTAACTAAGAGACTTGGAGGTAAATACACAAAGATATAGTAAAGGAGTTGAAAGTAGTTGTCCCTTGGAAATTGGAAATGGGGTGGAAGGTGGGGAGATTGTTTTTTGTTCATAATGTGTCTATAGAATGATTTGTCTCTTAAACTATATTTAAGAATAAGTTTGACTTAAAAAAAAAAGAAGCCAGAAATAATGCACAGATATATACATATATAATTATATAACATAAAAGTTGTATGGTGGATTCATATTCTCTTCCCTACTACTAGGAGGAAGCTATCACTGATTTTTCATGTTATATTTTGAAGTATAACTCATTTTATACTCCTTAACAGCCTGCATTTTCCCAACTGGGATCCCTACAAAGGATTTTTATTTAAATATAATAGAGCATAAAAGGGTGTAGGGCAGTCTAGAGAATAGACGTTTATGTAGAGTCACACAAACTAACTCCTTCTCTCTCCTAACTCCCTTATCTCTCCTTCAGAGCACAAGGCAGTCATGGAAGCTGCTTTTGTGTATGGGACCACATACCAATTTGTTTTAACCACAGAAATGGCCCTTTTGGAAAGTATTGGGTATGTATAAGAGGCATATGTCCACAATTTGAAGTTTACATATTTCACATTAGTTATTTATTATTTTTCCATTATACTCTCACAGCATGGACTCGTCTAAGAGGAATTATAAGCAGATGTGAATAGATAAATGAAACCTGAAATCCCCTTCATTTCTATCATCTGCTGTACTACCATCTGAAAATGAAAATTATGCTAGATTAAGGTGAATAAAGACAATATGGATAAACCACAAGATGTGATCCTATGACTGGCCAAGTGTATTTTAGGAATAGACCTCCCACAGTGATGAGATAGATGATAAAATAATAGCATTCATAATTAAGCTTCAGGAATTCTTTCTGAGAGTTCTGTAAGTTACTTTGTTATAATCTCAAATATATTTAAGTGCAGTTTTAAAAAAAATAATTTTTCTTTATTGATTTTAGAGAGAGAGAAAGGGAGAGGGAGAGACATAGAAACATCAATGAGAAAGAACATTGATTGGCTGCCTCCTGCATGCCCCCCACTGGGGATCAGGCCCACAGTCTGGGCATGTGCCCTGACCGGGAATTGAACTGGTGACCTCTTACTGCATGGGTTGATGCTCAACCACTGAGCCACATCGACCAGGCTTAAGTACAGTGTTTTTTTTTTTTCCCTTTTATTGATGTTAGAGAGATAGAGGAAGGGAGAGGGAGAGAGAGATAGAAACATCGATGAGAGAGAACATTGATTGGCCGCCTCCTGTATGCCTCCACTTGGGGATTGGGCCCACAATCTGGGCATGTGCCCTGACCGGGAATCGAACTGGTGACCTCTTGGTGCATGGGTGGACACCCAACAACTGAGCCACACTGGCTGGGCCTAAGTACAGTTTTTGAATGGAATGTTTTAGATGTTTATCTTTTTTGCCTACTTCCTAGCTTACAATTTTAAGTAGAGGCCTTCTTTTGACTGTTGTGTGGGCAACATAGGGTTAAAGTTTTTCTTTAGTATTTAGGAACACAAGGAATAACCAGTGCGTTTTAAAGAAAGTCTTTAAAATGCTCTTCAGGAAAATTAATCCAAAGCAAGGTCAAATGGTGATTGTGTGACCTTTTTATACCATGCAAGTTTTTTTAGTCCTTTTGCCAACCTCTCAGAAAATAGTGATTATTTGGTATACCACACACAATTAATTAAATCCCAGACATTTTACAACTCTGTAAATTTAGATGTTAGTGCATAGAAAACTGGTAAAGTTAAATGATTGGGGGGTGGGGACTGGCAATGGGTTGGCAGAAAATAAAGTTCCTACAAAGAGAAGTTATGCTTTTGTTGCTCTTTATGACAGCCAACATTCCTTTTCCATTAGTCTCTTATGGAACTGTCATTCTGCTGGTTCCCTCATTAATGGGTTAAATAAAACTTGATGCATGTATACTGTTCTTATAAAAATGAAGATTTTTAACAATCTGAGAGTTATGCTGACAGTACTATAAAGCTTTACTGTAAGTAGTCACTGAGTCTCAGGATACAATAAGAAGTCGTTTAGCCAGCTACTTTGCTACTCCCAACTACCAATTTCCCATCCTGGAACAGGGGAAACCTCATTATTCTCCACCCTATGGTGATTCTGTGGTGGCCGCACAGTTTCTCTTAGGGTTTGTTGTTTGTACTTTCTCTTGTGTTGCCAGCTTGTTTTTCAGATAATGAATAATTGCAAATAATAGTGACATGCTTAAAGCACAAGAAGTGGTTATTTATTGACAGGGTATATATAAGTCCTGTCATTTACTTTACAAATCCTGTTCAATAAGATTTACTATATATATTTTTCATTCTGACCTATGACTAAGCACAGTAATGTTCTGGAAAGGTATTTGCTTTTTCACCCTTTTAAAATGGGAGTTAAAACGTGTACAATTATCCCGTTTTTTATATCCTTTCGAGTATATGATATATTGGAGATATTTGAATTCTCATTTATTCATGGATAACAAGATGATGAGGAGTCCTACCTGGACCTGCTGTGACGAGGAAGGACTGTGGATAGAATACAGTGGTCCTGTGATACCACATCTGGATGAAGTAGCTGGCTATAACTTTGGATTATAGCCAGCTCTCCTAATGGGGGAGAGGCAAATGCCTTTTTTTCTTTCATGTCTTCATTCTTTCATTTAACAAATATTTATTGAAAACCTTCTATGTGCTAGGCACTATTCCAATTGCTGGGGCTATAATAGTGGATGAGACTAATATATTAATTGTTATATAATGTTGGGCTTTAATACTTGAAATTATATGTTGGTTAAGAAGGGTGTATCCTGATAGGTGGTAAAAGAGGTAGCATGCCATAGAGACACCAGTACTTTCTGCTAACTCCCTGTATTCCCTTCTTAAAGAATCTGTGCATAGGCCAAGAAGGGTGTTACCCTCACTCCATACATATCACACTCAATTAATTCAGAGGCAGTTACCTGACCTAGGACCAACCAATCCATTGGCTTACCTGAGCAAATGAGATCCCCTTTTCCAGAAACTTAGAAAAAACGATTATAGTGTTGTGACTCTCTTGCTTACAGGAATGTTTTGCCCATATAGAAGTAAAGCAGAGAAAGTTGTCTTTCTGGAGAGTTGGGAGCTGAAGAGTATTAATGGCAAAATGAAGGTCTTGGAACTCTTACTGTTCAGATCTCTACATTTACTCTCTGATCCTGATACTTAATTTTCTTTGTATTCTGTGAGATTCTCTTCTAAACTTCCAATAAGTGTTTCTCCCCCACTCCCCTTTTTGGTTTTTGTTGTCTATAATCAAATGATCCCTGATTAAATAACTTTCCAACATTATTATTTCAGAAGTTATGATGAGTTCCAGCTTTAGCTAGGTCCTCTTGCTCTCAACACTTTCCTTCCAATATGTGACTATTTAGGGTCCCCTCAAAAACTTCTGTACTTTGTGCCTTGGCTATACTATTTCTTTTGTCTGAAGTACCCATTTGTTTTATTTTGGAGAAGTCTTTCTCTCCCTTGCTGTTTTTAATCTCTGTGATGATCTTCCTGAACCCTTTCTCTTCCCCAACTTGAGGCAGAAGTAAATATTTCTTTGTTCTCATAGCACTTTGTATATTACAGCACTTATAAACTACATTTTAATTGTTTTACTAAGTATATCTCCTTTAGTTTAAGCCCCTCATGGATTTGAATTGTCTTATTCGTATTAGTCTTATGTATTTTAATATAGGGCCTAATATACAGCTGGCATTAAGTAAATGTTTGAGTGATCGTTTCTTTTTTTAAAAAATATGTTTTTATTGATTTCTTAGAGAGAGGGGAAAGGAGAGAGAGATAGAAACATCAGTGTGAGAGAGAAACATTGATGGGTTGCCTCCTGCACACCCCCTACTGGAGACTGAGTCCACAACCCAGGCATGTGCCCTGACCAGGAATGGAACCTCTCAGTCCATGGGACCACACTCAATCCACTGAGCCGCACTGGCTGGGCAAGTGATCATTTCTTTAATCATTGAATCTATTAGAAATTGCTTTATAATTAAATTGGGAATCAGAGAACCTTTGAGCTCAGTTTAAGTATGTATCAAGAAATAAAATAACATTTAAAAAATAAAAATTTGCAGTATTTTGCCAAACTCTACTGATGCCATATGGGGATTTTTTAAAATGTTATTTTAATTTTGGCAAATCTTACTTACCCACTGTAAGTTTATCTTTGAATTCTCATATTGAGGGGAATGCCAAAACTCAAATTATAAGCCATATTTGCCTAGTTTTATAATATTTCAGATACAAACTCACAAACTCCCACAAAGTATCACATGGTTTCTATCTTAAGGCATGTGTTAACTGAAGTTTATTCAAAACAGATTTGGGTTTAAATTAAACCTAGAAAATTTGTGTTAGAAAGCTTTATTTAGTATATCTCTAGAAAATAAACTAGCCCTGGCTGGTTTGGCTCAGCAGTTAGAGCGTGAGCCCCTTGAGCCCTTGGGTGAAGGGTTTGCTTCAGTTCAAGGGCATGTACTTGGATGGCAAGTTCTATCCCCGGCTCTGGTCGGATTGTGCAGGAGGCAATCAATCTCTCTCTCTCTCTCTCTCTCTCTCTCTCTCTCTCTCTCTCTCCCTCCCTCTCCCTCTCTCCTCTTCCTCCCTTCCCTCCACTCGCTCTAAAATTCAATGGAAAAATATCCTCAGGTGATGATTAACAAGAACAGCAACAAAAAGAAAATAAATACTATTTGAAGATAATTTTATTGTTCGCAAGGTGACAGCCTTTTATTTAAACAAAAATTTATGTAGACCTGCCTCTACCCTGATTTAGAAGCTACCATATGAAAGACTTCAGGGAAAAAATTGCTTATGCAACTCATGTGTTTTGTTAAAAATATGGTTAATTTTCTTTAATATTCTATATCTTTAGGTTAGGTCCATTTTATTATACTTTTTTAGGCTATTACTGAAACATTAATTCAAAAGCATGAGACTTAAAGAAATTATGTCCTTCTGATGGTAGAAGAATTGCACATTGAACTTCAAGTGACTCTGTCCCTGATTTTTAATTTACAGCATGGAGGATATAGAACATGCACATCTCTACTTTTTCCATTGTAAACCAGTTTTGGACTTGACCCAGCAGTGTAGAAGAACACTAATGGGACAGCCATTGACTACACTGAACATTTATCGATTTATTAAGTCAATGGAAGCACCTCTGTTGGTATGTGTCTTATTTTAATATATTAGATAATTCATACATTAAATTTATTGTTTTGATTCACATATATGCATTTTACTTAGACGAGCTAAATCTTTTTTCCTTTCTTTAGACATTTATATCTTGAATTTAGAGGAATTTAGGAGTATTTGCTTATTAAAGGTAGAAAAGATGATAGACTGTTCATAAAATGTTCATTTAATGCCTTGAAGTATTGTTGCATTGAAACCCAAATGTAGCCTTGTGTAGTGGAAATATTCTGTGGTAGTTATAATGCTCTGTGACCACTCTGAGATCACAAAGACCACATCATGATCAAGAAAAGACCTCTTGTGAATATTTAATCACTATTTTAAAAGTTGGTGAATATTGGAAGTATAACATTTCCGATGTTCCTCTTGACCTAGTGTTAGCCTGGAAGATTTTATAGACTCAGTTGGTGTAGAGAGACTCAGTATGTGTTGGTGATCAGCAGACTTTTCTCTTTGAAAATTTGAAGGGTTGTCCTGAGCATGTGTAAAACCTTCAGTAGGACTTTTCACTCAGCATGTCCTTTTTAAATAAAAATGGTGCATATGTATTATAAATAATTCAAACAGTGCAGCAAAGTATAAAGAAAAAAAATTTAAAGCCACCTAATCCCATCACTCAGAAATGAACTGTTAGGTGACCATCACACCAGTCATTTCTGCTCTGTGAAGACACTAACAAATAGAGGGATGAATGGATTAATGGCTATCACATATTGCATGTGCTACTTTATAATAAGAGGTATTATATTTAATCTTATTTGAATTTAATAGAAGAAAAAGAGACTGATGTGAAACTAGCAGGATTATGGAACTTCTGATAAATCATTTCTTCATCATTAGAGGGCTCTTAGTAAATACCATCATAAGTGTTGAAAATGATTATGAAAAACATTAGGAAATTAAATCATTATTATTTTTAGAACTATGCTTTCATTTAAGATAGTATTTATTCACCCCTTGCTGTGAAAGATGATAAAATTAATTTCATACATTTATTTCCATCCCAGTTCCTCTTACCCTGCTGATTATTGTTAGTTTTGTGTCATTTTTACATATTAAGGTTTATAATATTTATGTTCTATAACCATAATTTTCACTTCTTAAAAAGCCTTGCTTCTACATTTAAATAGATTCAGAGCTCACTAGCCCCAGTTTTACTGGCTTCATTCCTGAGTTCTTTATTTTGAGTCAGTTTTGTTTAGTTTGATTTTGGCTTCAAACAATTTTTTTTTTAAAAGCAGTATATAAGTCTTTTTCCTTTCTCTTCACATGGAGGAGGGACATTTATCTTATTTCCATGGGGAGAATACCCTATGAATTTGTTTTAATCTCCCATTTCAGCATAGAGCCCTGAAAGAGAGATATCCGTTCACTTCACAGTTCTTCCCTGTTTCTCTCCAGCCTCATTTCCTCTTCTTTCAATATTGAGATATTATTAAGAATTCAGAATTTTGTCTACTTAGCAGTACTGTTTTTGCAATTGGAGGCAGCATTAGGACTTATCCCAAACTTTGCTAAAAATCTGTTTCTTCTTTGGCTACAACATTCTGACTTGAAGTTGTGCCCCTGTCCTAAAATTTTTGCTCATGTATTTTTCTCTTGCTGCTTTAAAAAACTATTTGTTTTAAAGATAGGTAATGAGAGGGGAGATTCTCTGATCATATTTCACTTTGTTATGCTTATCATGAATTATGTAATGTAGTTTTGAAGTCGGTGCCTGGTTGGAGGGCCAAGCTGAGAATCTAAACCTTGGTGTCAGCCTAGAAAGGCTTGGCAGTCCAAGCAGCACAGAACAGTGGACTCAGGGTTACTCAAGATCCCCAGAAAATGATCTTCCAGTCTTCTGCCAGCAGACAGAATTCTGGCTGCTAGCATTCTGGGAACTGAGTGGGATGGGGGCTGGGGAGCCTCTCAGTATTTGATTACTTAATTCCCCTGCTTTTGGCATGCTATTCACACTCTCAGCTGTTACTGAAGTCCCCCCAGATTTCTTTTGGTTTGAGGAAGTTGCCCATGCTCATGGAGCTGGGGAGGGGAATCTAGGGGTATAACTGCTTCTCCAAAGCTTTGACCTATTCTCCCTTTTTAAAAGAGCCTTCCTGCCATACCGTCTTCATTATTTCTTTCCCAGTTTCAGAGATACCAGGCACTGACAGGTCCTGAGCAATTTTAGGGTTTATTCTGCTGTTAGAATTGAATTGTCTTGCTTAGAGTTTTGTTTTGTAAAGTCAGTTATTCTGTTCTCTATCAGCTGCCTTTTCTCTTTTCATTTCTTCACATATGTATGTTTATCTCTTCTGAAATATCCTACTGCGGAAGTTTTCGTGGGATTTCTGGAGGGAGTGAAATTAGATGTGTGTATTTAAGCTACTCTCCTAACTCAGATGTTCCTCATTGTTCTGTAATGTGTTATTATATGTTAAATTCTTATATGAAAGAATGTATTCCTTAGTTATCTGTTCTGTTTCATTTGAAATCTCTCTTTATCAGTACCACAGTTTTATTTGTATTTGTTTGTTTTTTCTTTATACTATGTTTATTCCTTATGGTTTTAATTTTATGTTTAACCTCGTACAAAATTTGTTAGTTTTATAATGCTTCTTAAACTATATGTACATTGGAAGCATTCAACTTAGAAATTATGAGACCATTTCTGGTAATGTTGGATTTATTTCACAGACTTGTTCCTTTACTCATGACTTTATTAATAAGAATTAGCAGGGTTTAAATCCAAATTTGGAACATTATGATCACATTTTGTTCTTTTTTTAAATGAAGACTGAAGTTGCTGAAGATCCTCAACAAGTTTCAACTGTTCATCTCCAACTAGGATTACCACTGGTTTTTATTGTTAGTCAACAAGCTACATATGAAGCTGATAGAAGAACTGCAGAATGGGTTGCTTGGCGTCTTCTGGGAAAAGCAGGAGTTCTACTCTTGTTAAGGTATCTTAAACATGAAATAGTCGCTGTGTTTAGTAAAACACTAATATTTTTTTCGTATTTAAATGTGGTAATCTATTCACTTGTAAATTCAAATCTGAAATAGATTCTAATATTGTTAGAACAAATTGCTGAGCTAAAATCTATAATTATTAGCTTGAATAAAATTTAGACCTTAAATTTTTTCTAAATAAAGATATAGAATAAGGTAGAGGCCAGAAAATTTGGTCTGTACTTATGTGTGACATTTCTGACTCACGAAATTGTAATCTTTTTTCATAAATTTTTTTTTAGTATGAGAACTTACAGTTCTATTTTTAGATTGACATCCTGGATGACTATTAGTCTTCAGATTAGCAACATAAAACATTTATTTCCATTTTGAAAAAGGGACTCTTTGAAAGTGGACATTCCTCAGCAAGCTAATATGGTCTTCAAAAGAGAAGAGGTTAGTCATTTTGTGTATTGGTCTACAATGTCTGCTTGTTTAAGAAAGTTAATACATGTGGTCCTAAAGTAATATATGCTTATTATAGGAAAATTCTGTAAATTGCCACTGTTTAAACATAATTGCTGTTAACATTTTGGTGTGCTTTTTTCATTTGTTAGCTTGTGTCTTTTCCCATATTCATATATATATATATTTATATATTTTTAAGAAAATTAGAATCATGCTATATATCTTACTTTTCACTTTAAATTAAGTTAATTACTTATTATCGTGCTATGATGCCTGCCTTTGTATATTGTCTTGAGTATCACCGATTCTTTCTTTTGGCTAAATTTTTGGAAGTGAAATTTGTCAAAGGAAATGGGAATTTTTAAGGCTTTTAAAATACATTGTCAAATTTCCCTCCAGAAAGGTTATACTTTTACTGAAAGGGTTTAGAATTCTTTGTTTCTCATACATCTTTGCCAATACTGAGCATTAATAATAATAAAAAAAAATCTTTCTTTAAAGCAAATAAAATTCTTATTTTTAATTCACATGTCTTTGATTACTGGTGAGGTTGAACTTTTGAAACTTTATTGGCCATTTATATTTACTTTGCAAATTTCTGTTAATGTCTCTTTTTTCTTAAATATTTAAAATTTTTTCATAGTTATTAAGAACTCTTTAATTCTGAACATCTTCTAAATATTATATGTACATATGCTAAAAATTTGATTGATATGTTTACAAACTGCAAGACAGTTTATACTTGAGTTCTCTTGCCTAAGTCTGTGGCAGAGATACTGTTAAGAATCAGAAGACTTAAATTTTGTTTCTACTAGTTCTGGGACCAGATAAATGAATCAACTTCTTCAGGCTCATTTTTTTTTTGTTTGTGGAATAGTAATAAAACCTCACTTCTAACTTACAAGAAATTTTGTGAGACTAAATATAAAAATATTTTGAAAACTAATATTGTTCAAATATGTATAGTATGGGGCTAGTATGCTCTGCCTTTTGACTAGGAAATAGAAAGAATACTTTCTGAAGCCTTTTTCTTTTTTTGCTAGTAGATAGATACTTAGATGAAAAACTATAGTATTTGTTATTGGGAAATAGGTTTGTAGAAGAATTAAAGTTAATGCTGGTATCCTAGTTATGGATGTCTTAAATTGTTAAAATACAACTAATTTTGTATAGTGGATAAGTAAATAAATAAATACTAGTATATTTATATAATGAATACTCTACAGCACTGGAAAAGAATGAACTGCTTTTATTTTTTTAAAATTTTTTTGTTAATCCTCACCCGAAGATATTTTTCCATTGATTTTTAGATAGAGTGGAAGGGATGGGGGGAGAGGGAGAGAGGGAGATAGATAGATAGATAGATAGATAGAGAGAGAGAGAGAGAGAGAGAGAGAGAGAGAGAGAGAGAGAAACATCGATGTGAGAGAGACACATCGATTGGCTGCCTCCTGCACGACTCCAACCAGGGCCAAGGATCGAACTGCAACCCAAGTACTTGCCCTTGACCAGAATCGAACCTGCGACCCTTCAGACAGCAGGCCAACACTCTAACCACTGAGCCAAACCAGCCAGGGCTAAACTGTTTTTATATGTAACAACATGGATCACCTTACATATAATGCTGAGCAAAAGAAGCCATCACAAAAAGAGTTCCATTCTATAAATTCAGAAACTGGCAAAATTTATAGGTAGTGATGAAAGTCAGAATAGTGTTTACCTTTGAGGGAGGGAGAGACAAGAAGATGTCCTCTGGGTGTGCTGGTAAAGTTGTGTCTTAATTTGTGTGGTGGTTACATAAATATGTCCACTTTGTAAAAATTCATCAAACTATACACTTACAATTTGTGTTTTTCTCTGGGAGAATGTTATACTTCAATAAAAAAGTTTACCACAACAGTTTCTATGTATATTTGGAATAAATTCAGTTTGATTGATTTTGATTAATCTTCCTTTTATCTCCATTATGTTTCTGCAGGAGTAAAAAATTGCTTGCTTTGAATATAATATTGAAAAGAATATATGTAATATCAAACAATAGACACACTTAAAGCTCTTCTTTAACTTTATTCTAATGTATAGTTACAGTCAGGGTTAGGTGACTAAAATAATCTAGCTGTTGTTGGGCATTAGTGAAATACATTTTTTTTTTAATCCTCACCTGAGAATATTTTTCTCTTTATCTTCAGATAGAGAGGGAGAGAGAGAGAAACATCGATGCGAGAGGGACACATCGACTGGTTGCCTCCTGCACGAACTGCAACCAAGGTATGTGCTCTTGTCCGGAACCGAACCCGGAACTCACTGGTCTGCAGGCCCATGCTCCAACCACTGAGCCAAACTGGCCTGGGCGTGAAATACATTTTAATGGAATAATCTCAAGTAAAATAGAATTTGGCATTCTTAAAATACCTGGGGGCAGATAGTATTTTTATGTTATTAATTTTTTTTCTTTATTGATTTTAGAGAGAGAGGAAGGGAGAGGGAAAGAGAGATAGAAACATTGATGAGAGAGAACATCAATTGGCCGCCTCCTGCATGGCCCCCACTGGGGATCAGGCCTACAACCTGGGCATGTGCCCTGACCGAGAATCGAACCCGCGACCTCTTGGTGCATGGGTCACTGCTCAACCACTGAACCATACTGGCCGGGCAATGTTTTTAATTTTTATGTGTTTAACTTTTTAGTGGGATTATAGTAGGTAAAGTATTATTTTGAATATTTCTGTGGAATATTCAAAATAATTTTGATTGGCTCTGTTTGCAATAAAATTGTATATATTTTAATTTTATATTGAGGTAGGATTTACTGTTAACATTGAAATGTTTCAGATTTCAGTATAATGTAATTGTGAAAAGAAGCAAGTAAGACTTTCTTTTTTTAAATTTTATTTTTCAATTACAGTTTAGATTCAGTATTATTTTGTATTAGTTTCAGGTGTACAGTGTAGTGGTTAGACAATACTGTACACCTGAAACTAATACAATTACAAACCTACTTTACAAAGTATTCCTCCCATACATTTCAAGTACTCACTGGGCACCATACATAGTTATCACAATATTATTGACTATATTGTCTATGCTGTACTTTACATCCCCATGACTATTTTGTAACTACCAATTTGTAGTTCTTAATCCCTTCACCTTTTTCACCCAGTCCCCCAACCTCTCTCCCCTCTTGCAAGTGAGACTTTCAGTTCCTCTTTTTGTACACTATCTTTTTATATAAAATATGCTTTGGATACTTTTCATAGTGACTATGGAGTTAGTTTTCTTTTTTTGTTTTATCTAATTTAAAATTGAAGTTCAAAGGTTTAGCTTCATTTTTGTGTCAACAAGTAAAATCTTTTTATATTAAATGCTTTATTATATTTTAGTTATGTTTCTTAAAATTATTTGTAGGGAATGCCAGTGGAATTTTTGGTGTTGCATGATATTGATTTAGTAATATCCTACGTAGAAAATAATACGTACATTGAGCAAACACAAGAAGATGAAGACGATGACATGGAAGATCCAGATATGGGTAATACCTTTTGTGATGCTCACCCCACCCATTTCTGTCCAGCATCCATTAGGACAGGACATTTCAATGAATTAACTTTCTCATAGAATGTATTTACATTCAAGACTATGAAGAAACCTGAAGAAATTTATTTCGAATCACATTTATTAAATGTGATTATAAAAACATAGGGATGCTATATTTTGTGTAGCATGATACCTTTCATGTCAGGCTTCTAGCTTTCCACATCTGTACTTTTATCTTCCACATCAGTTCTTTCAACCCTACTGACCTACTACTCCATGTTTAAAAATGACCCAGGAGCCACACATGCTATTTTATTTTTATTATTCTTATTAGGAAGTGAAATTTTAAACGTTATTGTATTTATAGTTGTAAATAAATCTGATTGTTAACAATGTAGGGAGTAAATTTCAATACTTTTTAACATGTTATTTCTCTTTTCATATTGCTCCTAATGCTTACATTTTTAAAGTATTCTGTAGTTTTCAAGGCTATTCCCCTTCACATTATTTACTTTGATTGTTATCCTCTGAGTTAGCCAGTGTCCCTTCATTTTGTTTTTTATTTATTTATTTATTTGTTGCCTTTTTTTTAAAATCCTCATCGGAGGACATTTTTGTGTTTATCTTCAGATGGAGCGGGAGGGAGAGAGAGAGAGAAACATCGATGTGAGAGAGACACATTGACTGGTTGCCACCTACGCGACCCCAACTGGGGCTGAGGACAAACTCCAACCGAGGTACGCGCCCTTAGTGGGAACCGAACCTGGGACTCTGGTCTGCAGGCCGATGCTCTAACTTCTGAGCCAAACCGGCCAGGGTGTCACCTTCATTTTGTAGGTGTATAATCTTTGTTTTAGCAGAGTTAAACGATCTGCCCAAAGTCATATAAGTGGCATGTGGTAGAGCCTGGATTAGAATAATTCATTCTGACTTGAAATCTTATTTAGGAGCATATCATTCCTGATACTTTTTTCATGACGTCAGTCCCATTCTCTAATTGCTCATTTAATTTTCTTTCTTCTCCACTAGTCTATACTATCTCTAAGGCAGAGATTATGTCTTATTCATTCTTGTATCCCATTTAGTAAATACTTGAATGTTTTATATGGTATTGTTATGAGCACCAGGAGGGAAGTAATTTGTATATTTTTTTCATGAGGTCCATCATTATTATGATCAAAATCTATATTATAAATTTAATAAGGGCTCTGAGCTTTAACTGTTACCTGTAACCAGTTTCTTAGTTTGAGCTATGGTTCCAGTTCTTTTCTGATATGCAGAGGTTAGAATTGCTTGTGGTTTAAGCCAGAGTTCTTCTCCATAGCATCACCATTCCATAGATAGACATGTGTTCTGGTCTCTTGTTCCCTGCTGTTTTGCTATCATGGTTCATATATTCCAGTTTTCAGAGTCAGGGGAATTGCTCAGTGTCAGCTTAATAAGATTTCTTTCCTCGGTAGGAGTCACCTATTTCACGATTTCCTTGTCTTTACATCCCCTATTGCTACCCGAATCTCTGGCCTTAGTTTGCCCTCTGGTGCTTTCCTCTCTTTCTACCAACTCTCTCTCTGCCTTCTTTTCCCAACCTAGTTCTAGTATTTCTCTTATAACTCTGCCTTTTGTTTTTTGTTTTGTTGTGATTTTTTTCAGTCTTAACTTCCTGTGTCTGTAATGCATATTGGCCCATAATATTGAGTGATGTCATGCCCACATATATAATTTCTCGTACTTGTTTCATTCCAAATTATGTAGGAAAAATAGATGAGGGTTAGGAAAGAATTTGTTACCATGTAAGAGTGGAACAAAAAGAAAAATGTCCTTCAGAGGAAATGAGCACAGGATGAATCAGAATAAAATGGACTGAGTTCTACAAAAGGACAATATGAAAAAAATAATTAAGCATGTATGACTTAAAAGAGTATGTATGTATTAATGGATAGGTGCAAGGTGTAGCTGAGGAGTGAGGAAATTTACGAATAAGGGTAGCTTATTAGGAGAAAGAGACTGGAGAAGAGGGAAAGGAGGTGTTGGAACAAGAGAGAGAAGAGAGGATGGATTGGGAAATAAAAGAATGGCAGGAAAATGAAAAAAAAAATATATACAGGGTGGGTCATAGTAGGTCCACAGTTGTGAGTACACAAAACATAGTTTATTTTAGTATTATTATTTATTAATTATTGTATTATTTTCCATACAAACAATTACAAACCTACTTTTGCTCCAACCTGTAGTAAATAAGAAAATAGACCTTTATCAATTTGGGTATTGAGGGCATAACTTTTTAGTGTCATAGAATGTGGTATTTAAAAGTACCTTGAAGTTAATGCATTGCTACTCTTATGTTTATAAATTTGAACACAGGCCTAGAGAGTTATGTGATTGGCTAGCATCATGCAGTTGAAAGTTGCTGTGATGTACTGAAATTTAGATCTGGTATTTTATATTATAGTATTACAAGTCATATGGAAAATAATACTTTAGTTCTATGACTGTATTGTCTTCCTTACTTTCTCCCTTTTTTTTTACTGTGTTATTACAGAGAATTATGAACTTACCATAAAGTAGACAGGATAATAGAACAAATCTCCTGGTATTCATTACCTGTCTCTATCCAACAACCATCAGCCCGTGGCTATCCTGTTCCAATCACTGTCACCCCTTATTTTGTAGCAAATACCAAATATATAATTTTATCCATTAATATTTCCCTGTGTATTTCAGAGATATAAGGATTCCCCTTTTACAATAACATAATTATTGCTACATCTATAAAAACCCCAGTAATCTCTAATACCATCAGATATCTAGAGAGTGTTTGCACTTGGAATTGTCATGCTCTTTTGTGCCACTGTGCCTTTGCACATGCTGTTCCCTTTGTTCTGTATGCCTCCAATGCCTTCTTTCACTTCTCACCTAAGTTTTCTTTTCTTTTAATATTCAGTTAGGGTCAACTCTTCTAGGAAGCTTTAATAGTCTCTCTAATCAAGTTAGATGCCTTTTCAGTGTTACCATATGATCTATACAAACTTCCAGTAGAATATTTACGAATTCAAAATGTATTTTTTACCATATACATGGATGGATGGATGGATGGATGGATGGATGGATGGATGGATGGATGGATAAATGGATGGATGGATGGATGAGTTGGTCAGTCAGTCTATCTAAATTAACGATGGGTTTTTACATAATCAGAATCCACCATAACTTGATGCATTTAGAATAAAATCCAAAACTCTTGGCTCATATAGTTTCTTAAAATTCAGGCACTGCCAGCCTAGAGTTTTCTCATACCATTTATTCCTCCAACCCATCTTTTTTAGTCAGTTTTGCCTTCCTTCGCACTGAGTATATGGTAAGCTATTTTATGTCTATGGGCCTTTGCATATGCATATGTTATTACTTTTGCCTCAGACATTTTTTTCTTGATTCTCTACCTAGAAGACTTTGGATCTCCCAGTCTTACTCTCCCTGTTATAATCTCTCACTGTATCCTTTTCCTTTCTTAAACTGATCACAATTTATAATTATATATTTATACAGCGATCAGGTTATTATCTGACCTTTGTGTAGATAGGAGCTCCATGTGGTCAGGGAGTATATTTGTTTTGTCTGCTACTTTCCCTAGTGTCTATCACAGTGCTTTTCATACAGTGGCAGCTAAATAAACACTGAACCTTTTTGGATTATAAATATTTTATTAGAAACTATAATCATATTATTTTTAAACAAGTTTAAATAAATGCTTCTGGACTTGACTAAAACTTTACAGTTTCTGAGTCAGGAGGCATCTCAGAGTTATTTAGGATAGGAAGCCAGGAAACTAGGAAGTTTTCTAAACAGCATACATTTTAAACTAATAGTGCAAATTCAAAAGTTTTTTTTTTATAAAGTACCAAATTTTCATATGTTCACCTGGGAAGAGAGCTTAAATAGTTTAAATTATACATTTATATATACATTAAATTATTTTCAAATATTTTAGAAATTGAAGATGATGAAGTGGCAGAAAGTGTTTACAGAGATAGGAAGAGACACTTACCTTTGGAACTCGTGGTGGAACTAACAGAAGAGACATTTAACGCGACAGTAATGGCATCTGACAGCATAGTGCTTTTCTATGCTGATTGTGAGTATGAATCTTTAGAGGAGACCATATTACATATTAGGACATTTAAAGTAGGCAAGGTAAATTTTTGCATTCTATATATTGCACATTGTAAGATGACATAGCTTTTTTATGTCCCAGGTAGGCTGCCCATATGAAACATTTACTTCGAGCTGATTCTGGGGTTGTAAAACATTATATATATCTGACTTACAAATTTAAGGTTAATGATTAAATTAGATGTTCAGCTTGTTAATTTAGAAATATTGTGATTCAAGATAATGATTTTAATATATTAACAGTTCTTATAGATTTATAGGAAGTATATTGCTTTTATCTTCAAATATTAGCCCTTCTACTATATTCCTTGCATTATGAATGCAGAAAATTAGTTGTATTTGGAACTTTTTAAAATGTTTGGAACAATATTGAGCTTATATACTTATTAAGAAATAACAATTTTGGGAAACCTCATCAATCTCTTTGTTATGTATAAGTATGAATGCTTTGGAGATATGCATATTGTAATATCTGTTGAATTTTTTATTTTAATGTAGGGCAAGCAGTATCCATGGCATTTTTGCATTCCTATATTGATTTGGCAATTAAATTGAAAGGTATTGTGCTGTGTTATGCATGCTTATTTTCCTGATTCTGAGCTATAGCTATTTGTAAAACTGTGTTATGCTAAAGATGAAGAAAACTGCATAAAATTTCAGGTTATCATGTTTCTGTCTCCAAGGTTAAGTTAATTAACCATGAGCTTCAAAAATGCTTAGAAGCATTCATTTTTTAAATGTGACTTTATAATTATTTTTCCATCTTTACTGAGGTATAATTGATCAATAAAAAGTATACATATTTAGATGTGTAACTCGATGTTTTGATATATGTATACACTGTGAAATAATCACAATCATGCTAATTAATATATTCATTATCTCACATATTTACCATTTCCTTTCTTTCCAGAAGCATTTATTATTATTATTTTTTTAATCTTGTTTTTTCTTCATTGATTTTTGGAGAGGGAGAGAGAGATAGAAACATACATGAGAGAGAACATCGATTGGCTGCCTCCTGCATGCCCTCCACTGGGATTTGGCCCACCACATGGGCATGTGCCCTGACTGGGAATTGAACCGGTGACCTCTTGGTGCATGGGTCAGTGCTCAACCACTGAGCCACACCGGCTGGGCAGAAGCATTTATTTTGATTGTCTTCATGAAACTGTTTTTAGTAGAAAGTACAGAGCCTATGTATTGATTATTTATGGCCACATAGTTAATCCATAATCTTTTTGGCTGAATTCAGTCATTCAGCAAGCATTTTATTGAGTGCCTACTCTGTGTTAGTAACTATTAAATATTATTAAATAAGTACTAAATACTATTAAATAAACATTTGACAGATAAGACCCAGTGTTACAGTCTAATCAAAGAGCCAGGGTCTTTTTATTTTAACTATTCCATAAAACCTGATCCAGTGGTAGGAAACTAAGAATCCAAGGAATGAACTTGAACTCAAAATGTCTGTGCCACCATGTCAGCAAAGACATAGAGAGGCCTGTTAGTAAAAGAGAGAGAGATGATGGAATAAGATAATATTTTGTAATCATTCGAATACGATAGAATGTATCATGCTTCATATCTGTAATATGCTTTTTTCCTACTGTTATTCTTGTAAATAGAAGCTATTATAGTTAAATAGGTTTATTCATGGCTACTATAGGAATGTATACACCATTTAGTTTTTGCTATTTCATTATTTAGTAAATTTCTTATGCACAGGTAGTGTGCTTTATACTGAGCTCACTGTACTTAGCACATTACCTTACATTGCAAAATATCTGTGTTTTTAAAAAAGAAATTTTTTTTTTAAATCCTCACCCAAGGATATTTTTCCATTTATCTTCAGATAGAGTAGGAGGAAGGGAGGGGGAGAGAGAGAGAGAGAGTGGTTGCCTCCTGCATGACCTCGACCAGGGCCGGGGACCAAACCGTAACTGAGGCACATGCCCTTGACTGGAATCGAACCCACAACTTGGTCCGCAGGCCCACACTCTAACGGCTGAGCCATACCTGCCAGGGCTGTTTTTTTGTTTTTGTTTTTGTTTTTTTTAAATCCTTACCCCAGAACATGTTTTTATTGATTTTAGAGAAAGAGGGAGAGAGAAACATCAATGTCAGAGAGGAACATTGGTTGGTTGCCTACCATACGCCCCCGACCAGGATCGAACCTGCAACCTAGGTATGTGCCCTGCCTAGGAATGGAACCTGCAAACTTTTTGGTGTATGGGACAATGCTCCAACCAACTGAACCACCTGGCTGGGGCCAGAATATCTGTTTTTTAGTAATTGTTGAATAAATGACTAGCCTAATATATAGTGTTTTATAAATTTTGTTTTATTTAGTGCAAAATGTACACCGGTGTGCAACTCAAGAAATTGATTCCAGAAAGTCAACCCTAAATATAACATGTTCTATAGTAATAAAAACATCAGAGATTTTCAAGATCATTTTTGAACCATTTCTTTAACATTCGTTTCTCAACCACATTTGATTCAACTTTTGATTATTTCATTCCCCAAGTGAAGAGGTGATTAAGTCTTTAGTTATTGTGATTCCTGATTTTTTTTTTTAAGCAAAGCCTGTTATTCTCTTTAAGGTTATCTTTTGTAGTTGCAATCTATGGACAGATTTAAATTTCTTTTATTTATTTATTTTTAAGTTCTTAAGCCTTATTGGAAAGTTACTAGAAGAAAGGAAAAGGAGGGTGGTGAAATGTAAACCATAATAAAATAGTAACTGGATAATGTCCCTGAATAATAGAATGATCTCCCCAGCCTATTTGGTTAGTTACCAAATGAAAATGAAAAACGATTCTCTTACTTCTCTATTCATGATCAAATGGAGACTGGCTGACCCCTCAAAGCAAAGACTCTCAGTTGTATGTGTTTGTAGAACAGAAAAGCATATTACCAACCCAGGACTTGATTTCCTTTTCTTTTTAAAGAGGGAGGAAGAGAGAGAGAGAGAGAGAAACATCGATGTAAGAGAGACACATTCACTGGTTGCCACCCACACGACCCCAACCGAGGCTGGGGACAAACTGCAACCGAGGTACATGCCCTTAGCCGGAACTGAACCCGGTTCTCTCTGGTCCACAGGCCGACGCTCCAACTGCTGAGCCAAACCGGCCAGGGCTTGATTTCCTTTTTCATTTAGTTCTTAATGAGTAACAATTCTTTTAGTTAATTAGATATCAGATAAATGGACTTTTGGAAGTTCAGGGGGCTTAATGTAGAAATGTATTTGTAAAAACACTATAGTGTTTTATGCCTATGTTGAAGCCCAAACTATAATATAACTCTGTAAAATAGGAAAATAGTGTAATACTTTGGGCATTTAGTCCTGTAATCTTTCACATTGACTACTTGGGAAAAAGTCACTTTTCATCTCTTAATCCAAGGCAATGAGGATTATTTTATACTCAGTCACAAGGTGGCAGCAAGTGTCAGGTTTTTATACTTACGTAGCATCTGTAGATAAGAGAATCTGTTTTCCCCCCTTTAAGAACCCTATTTGAAATTACTGCATTGATAACGTGTATGGGATATAATACTACAGGCGTTTTAGAATATTAGACTATTCCAATCGAAACATGATTAATATTGAAACCATTTTATAGAAAGGAAAATATGTATTTTAAATTGGTAACTTTAATATAGGTAGCCTTACAGTGTTTAGTGGTATGTATCAATATTCTTTTTTCAGTTTTAAAAATAACATCAACATTTTCAACTTGGACTGCAGAGACAGTAACATTTTTTAGCAGTGGTTGACCTATTGGGGATGTATATTGAAGGGAAAGAACTGCATTTGTAACAGCACTATATTCCATACTTTGGTGGCGATATATAATATGGTACTCTATATTAACAAGCATCACTAGATATTTATTGACTAAACAATTGAAGGATAAGAGAACTTTGTAGAGAAGTCACTTAGCAGATCTAATTTTAGAAGGAATAAGGATTTATCTATGTTATATGCTTATGCAATATTCAAGTATTAATATACTTTAGTGTAAAATTTAAAATTTGTTCATGAAGAAATATAAGGTATATTCCATAAATTTTTATAGGGTACATACTATGTAACCAACATTGTGCTAGGCAGAGGAATATAGTGGTACATTAAGACAGATTACACCCTGCCTGTATTGTCAAACAGATTGCTGACATTAAATCTAGTGATAAGTTATTGCATCTGTATTGTATAATCTAGAATCATGTAAAATATAAAAGTGAATTTTCAGTATTAAAACCTTTTGGTGATAAAAGATTAAAATATTGCATTGCCCTGGCCGGTTTGGCTCAGTGGTTAGAGTGTCCACCTGCAGACCAAAGAGTTGTGGGTTCAATTCCCAGTCAAAGGCATGTACCTGGGTTGCAAGTTTGATCCCCAGCCCTGGTTGGGGTTGTGTGGGAGGCAACCAATTGATGTGTCTTTCACGTCAATGTTTCTCTCTCTCTCTCCCTCCCCCCCCTTCCTCCCACTCTATCTTAAAAAAAAAAAAAATTGCGTTCACAGTTTTAATCAGATGGTTAGGTTACATCCTAAATTATATCCTAAATTGATACACAAAGAGTCCTTCTTTGATCTAATATGATATTAAAGTTTTCTTTTATTAGAATTTATTCCTTCCTTTCTCAGCTGAATTATATGGTGCTTGTTTTATTTGGTTTTTGATCTCTACCTAATGATTTACATAGTTTGGAGAATTTTACATATATTATTATAGAAGAAGTAGGAATTTCTCTTTGGGATTCCACTATGTGTCTTTTTAGGCTGTAAAGAAATTATAATATTTAGATAGGATGGATACCTGAAGCCTTGGATGAGTTTCATGTGTATCTTTTATTCACACCCATATTTAAGGTGTTTCATGTGCAAGGACTGTTCTAGATACTGGAAAATCAATGAGAAGAGAATTAGACACAGTCCCTATCCTCAGGGAGCTTTCTTGAATAGAAACAGACATTAATCAGATAAACACACAAATGTAGGGGTGAGAAAGACCAAACTCTGTAAAGGTTGGTGGGGGTGAGCTGTTAGCCAAACAGATTTGAGTTTTGAAAAGATACTTGTAGTTTCAGTGTAAAGTCATACTGAATTCAGAGAGATGAATTAGAAGCCTATTGTAGTTATCCAGGAGAAATAATGACTAGAGTAGTAGCAGTCAAGAGAAATGGACAGATAAAAGAGATATTTAAAATATAGGCGGTAAAATGGAAAAGATATGCTGATTGATTTGATTAGACATGGGGGACTTAGCAGTGGGCAGGCATGAAAGATGATACTTTGTTTTCTGAGTTGTATAAGAATGGCACTTCTCGCCAATATATACAGGAAGGAAACCATATTTGGTTTTAGGCATGAGTTTGAGGATGTTTCCACTCAAACAGAAATAGATAAATCAGTAAGGATACATGGGTCTGGAACTTTCAGGAGGAGCCTGGGCCAAAGATATAATTTTTTTTCAAACATTTTTTTCAGGGCTTTTTTTTTTTTTTTAAATATATATATATATTATTGATTTTAGAGAGAGGAAGGGAGAGGGACAGAGAGATAGAAACATCGATGAGTGAGAACGTCTATTGGCCGCCTTCTCATGCCCCCCCCCCCCCCGGGGATTGGTCCACAACCTGGGTGTGTGCCCTGACCAGGAATCAAACTGGAGACCCACTGAGCCACACAGGCCAGGCAAGATATAAATTTAAGATTCATTAGATTGGCAGAGAGGTGGGGAAATAAGCTAATAGTGGAAGGTGTTGCAAAAATCAAGGAAAGAGAGTGTTCCACAGCAGTGTTTCATGCTGCTGAGAGGTTAAAATAAGAATGGAATATAAAAATTTTGACAATTCTTAACAACTGAGGTTTCTACATTAATACTTATAATATGTGCACTTTTCTTCTATTTAGGCACATCCACTGTGCTGCTTACTAGAATAAACTGTGCAGATTGGCCTGATGTGTGTACTAAGCAAAATGTTACTGAATGTCCTGCTGTAAAGATGTACCTGGAAGGCGAGAACCCAGTATCTTATGGTGGTATGTTAGGAACTGAAGATCTCCTAAAATTTATCCTGCTGTAAGTATTCAGCTTCATCCTAAGATGGTTAAACTTTTAGAGCTATAAAACTTCTAATTGCCACATGTTCTTGACCCACTTTGAATGGGTTAAGGAGGATACTAGAATTGAGATCACAGGATGAGCAGTGATGAGTAGAGCTCATCTACATTCCATCACTTTTTGGGGAGATGGAAATTTTGTTTAATGAGGGTGAGTTTTGTTTATTTGCTTAGAACAGCATTTGTCTTTATTTTGTCAAATGTTTATCCTGGGGCATATAGTCTTTTCTAAGTTCAATATTTTAATTTTTTTTTTACAAGCTTAAAAATATTTTTAAAAATTAATCTTAAATATAGTTATATATTTATCTAGCAACAGGATTTCATGTCCAGTGAGCATAACATCTGTCCAAGAAGCAGAAGAATATTTAAGTGGGGAATTATATGAAGACCTGATCTCCTACTCTAGTGTGTCAATGCTGGGACTGTTTAGTCCAACCATGACAACAGGTAAGTAGAATTGAATTTTTAAATTATACAATACTTAGTTTAAAATTCATTTACTAGTTTTTAAAAAAGAATTTCAGAGAATTCAAATTATGGAGGATTTTGAAACTACAGAGAAATTTGAAGGGGAAAAAAAAATCTATAATCATTATTTAGAGTTGTTAAATTTTAATGAAATTCCTTCCCTCTTTTTTTGTATACCTCTGTATTGCATATTTATATATGTTTTAATGTAATTGGGTTAATACTGTGTATCCAAATTAGATTCTTGCTGTTTTTGTTTAACGTTACATGGATGTTTCTTCAGAAACATCATGGCTGTATAATATTTGAACTGTCTACTAACAATAATATTTATTGTTTCCTTTTTTCTTTTTGTTGTATATAAAGAATATTTTTCTTTATGAATTTTTGTGTGGATTTTAGACCGTTTAAATTCCAAGTAGGGGAATAACTTTGTCTTCTATAAAATGTATGTGCTATTCATTTTTTAAAATGGGTTTTTATTGCTTCTCTAATGAATTACTGTGAGAGTTTTATATATTAAGGATATTAATCTTTTGTCATTTTGTTCCAGTTATTTCTCCCCAGTTTGTTGTTTGCTTTTGGGTTTTGCTTAATAATAATTTTATATGTAGCAATTTAGAATTGTTTTCAAGTTTATTGATTTTGAGATTTCTTCCATTGCTTTTAGCTATTGAAATCCTTTATTATCATTATCAGTTAATATTCACTTGTATTTTCTTCTGGCTTTATTTATATTTTTCTACTTTATATTAATGCTTTGAATATTTTTTCTTTTTAAAAAATTATGATAAAATACACATAAAGTTTATCATCTTAACCATTTTAAAGTGTATAGGTAGCTAGTGTTGAGTATATTTACATTGTTGTGCAACTAATCTCCAGAATTTTTAATCTTGCAAAACTGAAACTATACCCATTAAACAAGTCTGCATTTTCCCCAGCCCCTGGCAACTACCATTCTACTTTCTGTCTCTATGAATTTGACTACTCTAGGTATCTCATATAAGTGGAATCATACAGTATTTATCTTTTTCTGACGGGCTTATTTCACTTAGTATAATGTCCTCAAAGTTTATCTATGTTGTAGCATCTGTCAGCATTTCCTTCCTTTTAAAGGCTGTATATATATAATACATTTTATGTATCCATTCATCTATTGATAGACACTTGGTTGTTTCCACCTCTTGGCTGTTATGGATAATGCTGCTCTGAACATGGGTGTACAAATATCTCTTTCTGCCCGGGTGGTGTGGCTCAGTGGTTGAGCATCGACCCATGTACCAAGAGGTCGCCGGTTCTATTCCCCTTCAGGGCACATGCCCAGGTTGTGGGCTAAATCCCCAGTGGGGGGCATGCAGGAGGTGGCCAATTGATGTTCTCTCTCATTGATGTTTCTATCTCCGCCTCCCTTCCTCTCTCTCTAAAATCAACAAAGAAAAAAATAAAGCCATGGTCGGTTTGGCACTGCGGTTAGAGCATCGGCCCGTGGACCAATGAGTTGCGGGTTCGATTCCGGCCAAAGGCACGTACCTCGGTTGCGGTTAGTCCCTGGCCCTGGTTGGGTCGTGCAGGAGGCAACCAGTCAGTGTGGCTCTATCACATTGATGTTTCTTTCTGTCTCTCTCTGTCTCCCTCCCTCCCACTCTATCTGATGATAAATGGAAAACTGTCCTCAGGTGAGGAATAGAAAAAAATAAAAAATAATAAAATAAATAAAAACAAATCTCTCTTTCTGCTTTCAGTTCTTTTGGATATATACCCATAAGTGGAATTTCTGGGCCATATGGTAATTCTATTTTTAATATTTTGAGGAACTACCATACTGTTTTCCATAGCAACTACACCATTTTACATTCCCCAAAATAGTAATAGAAGGCTTCTATTTTCTCTACATGCTCAACAACACTTGTTATTTTTGGTGTTTTCTTTTTGTTTGTTTGTTTGTTTGTTTGGTTTTTGATAGTTATCCTAATGTGAGGTGATGACTCATTGTTGTTTTTGCTATACATTTCCCTAATTATGTAATGACTAGTGATGTTGAGCATCTTTTCATGTGCATGTTGGTGATTTGTACATCTTCTTTGGAAAAATGTCTATTCAAGTCCTATGCCCAGTTTTTAATTGGGCGATGGTTGTCAAGTTGCAGGAGTTCTTTATATATTCTGTTTATTAACCTCATATCATATATAAGACTTGCAAATATTTTTCTCCCATTCCATAGGTTGCCTTTTCACTCTGGATTGTGTCCTTTGATTTTTTTTTTTCTTTTAAAAAAGTCTTTAACTATTTAGATATTTTCATGCGTGATATGAGGTTAGGAGCCAACTTTATCTTTGTCTAAATAGTTACCATTATTTTCCTCTTTTTAAAAAATATGTTTTTATTGATTTTAGAGAGAGAGGAAGGGAGAAGGAGAAAGAGAGAGAGACATCAATGAGAGAGAAACATCAACATCGATTGGCTGCCTCCTGCACAACTCCCTTGCTTGGGGATTGAGCCTGAAACCTGGGCATGTGCCTGACCGGGAATCAACCGGCAATCTCTTGGTGCATGGGTCGACGCTCAACCACTGGGCTACACTGGCTGGGTTATTTTCCTCTTTTTTTTAATTTCACCATCCTTTTTGTGATTCCACCATTACCATATTAAATCCACGTCTATATATGTGTATATATGTCTGTTTAAATGTTTTTTATTGTGTTCATTTTACCTATTAGTACTTAATCTATTAGTTTTATAATATGTGTTAAATTAGTTTTAAAATACGTGATTGGGTCAAGTCTCTTATTTGTCTTTTTTTTTTTTTTTTTATCCTCACCTGAGGACATTTTTTGTTCAGATAGAGTGGAAGGGAGAGAGAGGAAGAGAGAGAGAGAGAAACATCAACGTGAAAGGGACACATCGAGTGGCTGCCTCCTGCACGACCCAACCAGGGCCAGGGACAAACTGCAACCGAGGTACATGCCCTTAGCGGGAATCGAACCCATGTCTCTCTGGACCGCAGGCTGACGCTCTAACCACTGAGCCAAACTGGCCAGGGCTTATTTGTCTTTTTTTATATATTTTTTGCCTATTGACTCTTACAGGTGAACATTAGCCATTTACACATATTGTCTACACTTATTTGGGTGTCTGTTGCTTGCTTTATGCTTGATTGTTTTTTCTTTAGTTATTCTTTCTTTTTTTTTTTCTATATGGTATATGCTTCTTTTGGTTTTATTTTCTCCAAGAGAAGATATTAAAAAAATACCCACCACACCACAACATATTGGAATCTGCAAAATTAAAGGCCATTTCAATGATTTTTTTTTTTAAATCTTTACCTGAAGATAATTTTCCATTGATTTTTTTTTTTTTTTTTTTTTAGAGTGGGAGGAGAAGGAAGGGGGTGAGAGAGAGAGAGACATCACTGTGAGAGAAACACATCAATTGGCTGCCTCCTGCATGACCCCGACCAGGGCCGGGGATCGAACTGCAACCAAGGTACGTGCCCTTGACTGGGAATCGAACCCTCGACTCTTCAGTCTGCCAGTTGACACTCTAACTGCTGAGCCAAACCTGCCAGGGCCATTTCAATGATTTTGATTCCCTCTTATTGGAAGATGAGGATGCTTTTAAATTCTTCAGTGGTCTTTCTCTCTCTATGAGCCTCTATGGTCTCATGTTGTGGGCTCATATTATCATTATTGCTGAGCTTTTTTGCCCTTGATATGTTTCTTTTTCAGAAATCCTTTTTCCTCCAACATACTATTATGAAAATTTTCAAACATATAGCAAAGTTGAAAGAATTTTACAGTGAACAACGATATACTTGGCCATCAAGCTTCTACCATGAGCATTTAACTATACTTGCTTTTACATATACCTGTATATGTATCCATCCCTCCATCCATCAATTAACTGATCTTATTTTTGATGCATTTCAAATGTTTTTGCATTCAACTTTGATACAGTGCTTATATCAATTAATTTTACTTATATAGTTTTACATGGCATCAGACTATAGCGTTCTCTTAATATAAAAACTTCTCTATTCTTAAACTCTTACTCTATATTTCTTTCTTGCTTCATAGGAAAGTGTCTTTCAGTAACTTTTTTAAAAATTATCTTTATTGTTGAGTGTATTACAGATGTTCCTCCTTTTTCCCCTATTGACCCCCTCCTCCCCACTCCCGCCCCCCTCCTGCTTTTCCCCACACTGTTGTCTGTGTCCATTGATTATGCATATATGCATATAAGTTCTTTGGTTTATTTCTTCCCACCCACCCTACCCCCCTTCCCTTTGAGGTTTGTCAGTCTAATAACCAATTTGTACTGCTTAATTCTTTCACCTTTTTCACCCATTCCCCCAATCCCCCTCCCATCTGGCAACCAACAAAATGTTCTCTGTATCTATAAAAATGTTTCTGTTCTGCTTGTTCATTTTGTTTGTAGATTCAATAGTCGATAGATATGTATTTATTGCCATTTTGTCTGTACATATGTTTGATCTTTTTCTTCAAGAAGACCCTTCAACATTTCATATAATAATGGTTTGGTGGTGATGAATTCCTTTAGTTTTTTCTTGTCTGGGAAACTCTTTATATGTCCATCGATTCTAAATGATAGCTTTGCAGGATAGAGTAATCTTGGTTGGAGGTTGTTGCTTTTCATCACTCTGAATATTTCTTGCTACTCCCTTCTGGCCTGCAAAGTTTCTTTTGCGAAATCAGCTGACAGTCTTATGGGCACTCCTTTGTAGGTAACTAACTGTTTTTCTCTTGCTGCTTTTAAGATTCTCTCTTTGTCTTGAACGTTTTGCATTTTGATGATGATGTGTCTTGGTGTGGGCCTCTTGGGGTTCATCTTGTTTGGGACTCTCTGTGCTTCCTGGACTTGTATGTCTGTTTCCTTCACCAAGTTAGGGAAGTTTTCTGTCATTATTGTTCCAAATAGATTTTCAATATTTTGTTCTCTCTCTTCTCCTTCTGGCACCCCATGATGTGAATGTTGGTACAGTTGAAGTTGTCCCAGAGGCTCCTTACACTATTCTCATGTTTTTGGATTCTTTTTTCTTTTTGCTGTTCTGGTTGGGTGTTTTTTGCTTCCTTATATTCCAACTCGATGGTTTGCTTCTTGGCTTTACCTGCTCTACTATTGATTCCCTGTAAATTATTCTTTATTTCAGCTAGTGCCTCCTTCATTTCTGATTGTGCATCCTTCATTTCTGACTGGTCCTTTTTTATGCTCTTGAGGCCTTCACTAAGTTCATTGAAGTTCTCACTGAGTTCATTGAGCATCCTTTATAAGCAGTGTTTTGAACTCTGCATCTGTTAGATTGCTTATCTCCATATCGTTTAGTTTTTTTCCAAGAGTTTTGTTCTGTTCTTTCATTTGGGACTTGTTTCTTTGTCTCCTCATTTTGGCTGCCTCCCTGTGTTTGTTTCTATGTAATAGGTAGAGTTGCTATGTCTCCTGGGCTTCCTAGGGTGGCCTCTTGTAGTAGGTGTCCTGTAGGGTCCAGTGGCACAGCCTCCCTAGTCTCCTAGCTGGGCCCTCGAGGTTTACCCCTCATGTGGATTTTACACCCTTCTGTTGTAATTGAGTCTTGATTGCTGTTGGCACTTCATTGAGAGGGTTTTACTCAGGCTGATCAGCTGCAAGGACTGGCTGTGTCCACCATCCACCGACCTCTGACTACCTTGGATAATCAGCTGTGCAGGGGCCACCACACAGAGCAAGACTTACTTGAGCAAGGCTCTGGTACCCACTGAGTCCATTCCTTGAGTGTGTCACTTGTGGAGGTGGTTGGGTGGTGGTGCTTCGTAGTGTTCTGAAGCTGTCCACTGGGTGTGCTGGCTCTGGGGCCAGGTCAGCCACTGCCTGTGTTCTACCCAGGGCCACCCAGCATGAGCTACAAAGTGGTCTGCAGATGGCTGCTTCTTGTGCTGGGCTTGGAGGTGCCCAGGCAAAGCTAAGTTGTGAACCAAGGCTGGCTGCTTCTAGTGCCAGGCCTTGGGCCACTTAACGAGAGGTATGGGGCTCACTGAGACCGGATGCTGCTTGTTTGAGAGAATTTAGGAAAAGCTGAAGCAGGATCTAAGACAGGCCATTCCTATGGTAAAGCAACTGGGAACAGCTTGGGTGGGCCTGATAATTGGGTGGGGCAGGGCCTCAGGGAATCACCAAGGTGGGGCAAATAGTGTGAGCCAGGTTGCTGGAGTCCCAGATAAGGCGGCCCTCTGCCTGCCCTGTGGGGGAAGGGCTCACCAAAGGAACATAGGCCTCTGACAGCACATCTGTCCAGGAGAAAGCTGCCTCTCCAGCCCTCGCCCCAATGCCAGACAACTCAATTCTTCCCTGTATGTCTCTGGTGGCCCTCAAGCTGCCTTCCCTCTGAGCTTAGAGGGAGCAAGTCCGAGTAAGTCCATGCACGGGCCCTTTAAGAGGAGCTGCCTGGGGCTCCTGCAGCCTCAGTCTCCCTCAGCCTCAGTTTCTGCTGGTTTTACAGTCAGAAGTTATGGGGACTTCTCTTCCTGGCACTGGAACCCTGAGCTGGGTGCCTGGTGTGGGACGAGGACCTCTCACTCCTCAGGGAGGACCTTCACAGCCGAGGTGCCCTCCTGATTTTTATCTGCCACACGTGGGTGTGGGACCAGCCTGTCTGCCTCCTCCCCTCCTACCAGTCTCGATGTGGCTGCTTCTTTAATTTTGTAGTTGTAGGACTTCCATTCAGCTTGATTTCAGGTGGTTTTGAATGATGGTTGTTCTGTAGTTTAGTTGTAATTTTGATGTGGTTGTGGGAGGACGGGATACCGCATTTACCTACGCCGCCATCTTCATTGGAAGTCCTCTCTTTCAGTAACTTTTTTTTTTTTATCCTCACCCGAGAACATTTTTCCATTTTTTGTTCAGATAGAATGGGAGGGAGAGAGAGAGAGAGAGAGAAAAACATCGACATGAAAGAGACACATCGAGTGGCTGCCTCCCGCACGACCAACCAGGGCCAGGGACAAATCGCAACCGAGGTACGTGCCCTTAGCGGGAATCGAACCTGGGTCTCTCTGGACCGCAGGCCGACGCTGTAACCGCTGAGCCAAACCGGCCAGGGCTCTTTCAGTAACTTTTAAAGGAAGAGTTCACATAGGGAATTTTTTCTGGCCAATAGTATTGCTTAAAATGCTATTCTATTGCCTTTGCATATGGATGGCCTCTTGCACCCTCTCCCCTTCTTATTTTCCTTTTATTTAAGATATATTTCAAATTCTGAATGAAATATTTTTTTTTGTTAATCCTCATCTGAGGGTATTTTTGCCGACTTTTAGAGAGAGTGGAAGGGGGGGAGAGGAGAGGGAGAAAGATATCAATGTGAGAGAGACACATCAAACACATCTATTGGTTACCTCATGCTCGTGCCCTAACTGGGGCTGGGCATAGAACCTGCAACCCAGGTACGTGCCCTTGACTGGTAATTGAACCCACGACCCTTTGGTGCTCGGGCTGACACTCTAACCACTGAACCACACTAACTAGGGCCTGAATGAAATCTTTATTTATTTATTTATTTATTTATTTTACTCATTTTTTATATTTATTTATTTTTATTTTTTTATCCTCACCCGAGGACATTTTTGCATTTATCTTCAGATAGAGTGGGAGGGAGAGAGGGAGGAAGAGAGAGAGAGAAACATCGATGTGAGAGAGACACATCAACTGGTCGCCACCCACACGACCCCAACCGTGTGAGGACAAACTGCAACTGAGGTACGTGCCCTTAGCAGGAACCAAACCCGGGACTCTCTGGTCTGCCGGCTGACGCTCTAACTGCTGAGCCAAACCGGCCAAGGCTGAATGAAATCTTTTAAGGATATTTGTATGGGAAGAGGATTCCCGTCTTTAGCATTATATTTGTATATAATAGATGCTATTAATTACTTACATTTTCCTTTCCATACATTAAAAAAATTTTTTTTAATATATTTTTTCCATCACCATTTATTACCCCTATACCCTCCCCCATCCCATACCACTCCCCCACCAATCACCACATTGTTATCTGTGCCCATGAGTTCTTTCTCTTTTTTGCTCAATCCCTCCATACCCTCCACCAGAGCTGTCAGCCTACTCTCCCTGTATGAGTCTATTACTGGTTTGCTTGTTCAGCTTCTGTCTCATACTTATTCCCCTCCAGTTTGTCTTCAAATTCTTTTAAATTAATAGCCAAAAGAACTTACTACAAAGAACTAATGAGAATGTTAATGTGTGCTTTGTGGCTTAACACAGTAGAAGCAAATTCCTAGAAGGCGTAGCTTTTTAATTTGTGTTTTCTTTTTGAAAAATTGTGAAGTGAATGGGTCTGTTTGACTCCTGTGTCTTTCCCTTTGTAATGTTTTTACTCCCTCTGTTGACTTTGTCTTACTCTCTACCTCAGGTGCCTGGTGCCCTGAAGTTCTCATTTATTACTTATATTGGGCCTCCGTCCAAAAAGAATTAGTCTTCAGATAATAAAAAGCACAAATACAATAAAATAATTGAAACAAGGATAAGAGTTAATAAAAGAGTAGGCATAATAATGTAGAACATTTAGAAAACACTGCATTTGATCATAAAACTTAACCCTCGGCAATCTGGTAGCAGCCAGAAAGAAAGGTGAAATTTTTGCCATTTTATCAAGTTAGGATGTTGACTCATCCATAGAGAAAACTTTTTCTTGATTGTAAATGCTGGAGGAATTTTTCATATTGTATTTTATATATGAGATCAATATAAGCAACAGTGTACTTGATTGTATTTCTATACAAATAATATAATTTACATATAATTAGAGTTCAATAAAAGTAAAAAATATATTGTTAAATTATATACAGGTAGTTTTGGTGTGCCAGAATAATGTAATCTGGGTATGATGCCTTTTTTTTTTTTAATGTATCTTTATCATTGAAAGTATTACAAATGTTCCTCCTTTTTCCCCCCATTGACATCCCCCTCCCCAGTCCTACCCCATGCCATGCCTTCACTACACTATTGTCTGTGTCCATTGGTTATGCATATATATATATAAGTTCTTTGGTTTATCTCTTCCAGCTCTCCTACCCCGCTTCCCTCTGAGGTTTGTCAGTCTGTACCCTACTTCCATGTGTCTGGATCTTTGTTTGACATCTTATTTTGTTGGTTATATTCCATAAATAAGAGAGATCATGTGGTACTTGTCTTTCTCTGACGGGCTTATTTCCCTTAGCATAATGCTTTTTTTATAACTTCACTGGATTGATTATTCCCAGCCTTTTTAGTCAGGTATTAGTTCCACTTCTTTTTAAAAAAATGGTTTGCAGACAGTCACATGATAGTTGCTAGACTTTCAACATCTATGGAATGAGAAAATGTATAGCAATAAAAGGCTATTGTGTACATTTTTATGTAGATTTATTTGTATTTTACTCATAAAAGCTAACTGCTGGCATTTACTGAGCACTAATTTTGTATCAGATATTAATTTGTTGTTTATATAGATTCTAATTATTTGAAGACTAAAATATGAATTCCATGAGGGCTAAAATTTCTCTTTTGTCCACTGGTATATCTGTCAGGTCCCTCTACTGGAAAGTTACTATTGTTAACTTTGTAATTATCTTATTGGATATAACTTACAACTCTGTAAATGTCCTGTTTCTCATTATAATTTTGCACTTCAGTTTTAGAATTGAAAGAGCTATTACTTTGATGGTTGCCAAGTGGAAAATTTCTAACTCCATTATTTATTTTACATTTATTAGTTATAAGAGCTTTCCTTTCTCATTTGTTTATTTATTCAGTGGGTTATAATCAGTTACTATCATTAGTTTGCTCAAATTTGGTCAATGGGAGCCCCTTCAGTCTGACTCTTGTGTCTTTCTGACATGTCTCCACTTTTCTTTGAATATGTCCTTTTGGCACAAGATGTTCCCAGCCCCATTCCTAGAATCAGCCATTTCTCCAAGGAGTCAGGTTCCTTTTAATGGGACATTTAGAAACCAAGATCTTGGGTTTAGAAGTGCTTTTATTTACTGGAGTGTTCTTACTTCTCAACTCTTGCTGACAGAGTTAAAAAAAAAAAGTATATATGTGTCTATATGTGTGTGTGTGTGTAACTATAACTTCAGTAAAATGTGATAGTAGAAAAAAGCAGTATTGCTAAATTAATATATTTATTTTATGCAATTAAAATACATTTATAGTTAAACAACTAAATATTGTAGGCCACCATAATAATATATCTCAAATATATTAATAGTGGTTAAAACTTTTTATTTAGATAACAGATTATTTTCTTATATTTGGGGTTGCTGTATATTCTGACATAAATGCATTTTTCACCAAGGAGGAGAATGTGCCTGGTTGTAAACATTCAGAGGAAAAGTTACACTGATTTAGTGGAAATGGATATGTATTTGAGGTCTACAATCTTAAATTCTCCTATCCCACAAGTAGCTTAGAATTTATGAAGAAATGGATTCATGAAGAATCTTTCAAGAAGCATATTCATGAATAGAGAGGCTTCTGTATGCAGAAATTATATGGGAATATTAGTATAATTTTCCTGTGTTAATTTTTTTTTTTTTAATCCTCACCCAAAGATATTTTTCTCTTTATCTTCAGATAGAGTGGGAGGGAGAGAGAGAGAAACATCAACGTGAGAGGGACACATAGTGCGGGTTGCCTCCCGCACAGAACCGCAACTGAGGTACATGCATGCCTTTGGTCAGAATTGAACCCACAACTCATTGGTCTGCGGGCCGATGCTCTACCGCTGAGCCAAACCGGCCAGGGCTCCAGTGTTACTTTTTAAAAAAGAAAAGAAGAAACTGAAACAGTTCCATTATGTCATTGCTTTAGATAATGTTCAATTATTAACCAGATTTTATCCCTGTTTACTCTTAGAATGAAAGCATGGTCACTCAGTCCTTTCTAGTTGCTTAGTTTTCTTATGAATCTTTTCTACTTTGGTATAGCACAGGCTAAAGAAAATATTTTCATGGATTACTAGTTTCTTTTTAGAATTGCGATTATAAATGAGCTCTCAGTGCTGCCTACTGGCTGGCTGTGTCATTCTAGTAAGCTTGCTTTGCTACAAACAATGCTTCTCAATCTTGTGGCAAGTATGCATCCTTTTTAAAGAAACGGAATCTTGTGGTTACCCAGTGTTAACAGTGTTGATGCTCACAGCCTGAATATAGTGCTGTATGCTAAGGTACAGCTCTTTTGGGTTCAGCATGCCAAGATGGCTAGGTGCCATATGACTCAAATCTTTGTTGTCGTTTTTGTATTTGAACTACTATGAACCTTTCATGAAGCAAGCTGAGCTGTATCAGTAGGCCTCCATTTGGCAAGAATATGTCATTTGTATAAGTCCTCTGCCCTTTTCTCATTAGTCTATGTGTAATTCAGACTTGCTTCTTGGTTATCTGATTACTAACATGATCCTAACATGCTATTATTATTATTTTTTTATCCTCACCTGAGGATATATATATATTTTTTTGCATTTATCTTCAGACAGAGTGGGAGGAAGAGAAGGAGGAAGAGAGAGAGAGAGAAACATGGATGTGAGAGAGACACATCGACTGGTTGCCACCCGCATGACCCCAACTGGGGCCAGGGATGAACCGCAACCGAGGTACATGCCCTTAGTGGGAACCGAACCCGGGCCTCTCTGGTCCGTGGGCTGACGCTCTAACTGCTGAGCCAAACCAGCAGGGCCAGAACATGCTATTATTTATGAAAATATATTCAGAAATCTATAGGCCATAATAGTTTTAATTTTGAATGTGGGTATCCTTACAAATGAGAAAAAAACTGATACACAAACTAAAGTTCAAAAGTAACAAAAACAGCCCTGGCTGGTTTGGCTCAGCAGTTGGAGCTTTGGCCTGTGGACTGAAGAGTCGCAGGTTCACTTCTGGTTGAGGGCACGTACCTTGATTGTGATTCCATTCCTGGCCCTGGTCGGGGTCATGCAGGGGGCCACCGGTCAATGTGTCTCTCTCACATCAGTGTTTCTCTCTCTCTCTCCCCGTCCCTCCTTCCCACTCTATCTGAAGAATTGATGGAAAAATATCCTCGAGTAAGGAATAAAAAAGAAAAAAAGTAACACAAACAGATTATAGAAAATACAGGAAATAAAAAAGAAGACACAAATTCCTCCTCATTGCAAAAGCCTAACACAGACATTCTAGAGGACTAGAATTTCCAGTATTCTATTATTGTCTATGCATTTGGTTCTTTTAGATTTTGTGATTATAATGTGTATATCATTTCAAATACCTGCTTGTCTTTCCAGGATACATATAAGATAGTTGTCTCCATTTACCCTGCCTTAGCAGTAAATTTTAAAAAGTAACAAATATTTATTCAGTAAATGTGTATGACTAGAGTGCCATATATCTTACAAATTTAGAGTACATTTGTTTAGGGAACCATAGCTGCATTACATCAATTTATATTTCTGTAGTAATCAAATGTCATAAAAAGAACACATATTTATTTTAGAACTACTAAGTTATATAAGGTCTGCACTTAAATATTTATCTTTGTAATTAATAACAAAGTACTCTCATTTATAAATCTGTTCACCAGCTGAGTAGCACATATAATTTTAAAGGTTTCTTTTTGTGTGTGTCTTATCTGTGTATTTTTAGCAAAAGAAGATTTCACTGAAGCAGTAAAGTACCTAAAAGGATATGTTATTGCTGGAGTTTATTCTGAAGAAGATGTTTCAATACTGTAAGTTTATTATTGGTCTTCGATTTTAGGGAGAAAGTTTGCAAAATACTATATTGCTTGTCTTTACACAGTTGATGAAGAAGATAGGGCAGCAACATAACAATTTTTAATTTCCTTCTAGGAAGATATGGGAAGTACCACTTGGCTATTTAGAATTTTTAGATATTCTTTTACTTTAGGCTACCGCCCCAGAGGAGCAAGCTTGAATTCATATTGCTTCATCTTCCTATAAAAAATGTTCTCTTTGGGTTTTGATTCTTTGAAGTTGTCATATTGCGGGAGGGGGGAGGGGTGTTACTTCTTGAGTGTTTGGATTTTGATTTGCCACCAAAATATATATATATATATATATATATATATATATATATATATATATATATATATATCAAAGTTTTTCCAGATTTCTCCCAGAGTTTTAATTGATGCAACTATATGTGATAGTTCTACCTAATTTTAAGTTACTACTAACATACACTTAATAAGTGCTTTTAGAGCCACTTAAGTTACTTTATTTGTAGAATTTGGGCTCCTGTGAACTACCAAATATTTCAGTTGCTGCAGAATGAAGGAATGAACTGAAATTTGGAGATTGTCACATTCCATATAATGGCTTATTTTCAGGTGCAAGTGGAATTAAGCCCAGTAGTTTGTCTTTCTTACCTTCTGACTGTAATATTCCTAATTGTGATTTCTGAGCTTAAATCTTTCATGCTGAACACTGATGGCATATGCTTTTGATGGTCAAGCTCCTGTTCTATCCTCGAAATTAGAAATTTAAAAAAAGTACTGAATACCAGATATTTAGGAAATATGAGACCTATTTACCTGACACATGGACAGTCACCCACTATCTTCTTTTCTGCTGTCTTTGTGCATTTAACTGTGGCCCCAAGAGCTAGACCAGTCATTTTCAGGGTGTGTTTTGTTTATAACCAACTGGTCAACTAAGAGGGTTTTGCAGGTAATCTGAAGACTGGCCTCTCTACCAGTGCTTATGTTACTGTAATGTCTATACTTTGTTCAAGCATGAATTTTTTACATGATATAAATGTGACTATATCACTGGCAATTTCACACAAAGCATTTTTTTCCTGTTTAATTTAGTGATTTTCTTTTAGGGTTAGTTGACAAAAGTAGTGGCAAGAAGGAGGAGCTTTGGACTCTGTTTCAGTGGAGAAAGCACAGACTGTGTCTGGAGTACCTCAGTTTGAATTCTCTCTCTCTGCTATTTATCACTCTCTGAGTCCTGGTTTCCTCTTCTGTAAGTTGGGGGTCACAGTGGCTACTTTATAAGGCTATTCTGAGGGTTAAGTGAAAATGTAACTAAAGGCAGCTGGTGTGGTGCCTGCAAATAGATTTCTAATAAATGCTCATCTCCTTGCTCAGCAGTATGGTGAGCAGTCCAGAAAGTTTGAGAAGTATTCAGTGTGTCCTAATCCTATTTAGACATTTTCTTGATGAATAAGTTATCTAGAAAAATACAAGTCTGGGCAGATTATTATCTGTTGCTTTCTTTCAATCTAGGTTGTCAAGGCTACAGAAGATAAATTTATCTGTAACTTGAGTTCATTTTTCCCTTGGTAATAGGGCTTCCCATTTGCTGCCTTCCACTGTGTCCTCTTGGCCTCATTGTTTATGTTTTTGATGACTTGCTATAGTTTAGCTGAAATTTTTAAAATATATATTTCTTCATAGGTCAAATAAATATACTGCAACTCTTCCAGCCCTGCTGCTTGCCAGACATAAAGAAGGAAAAGTAGAGAGCATTCCATTAGCTAACACCCATGGGCAAGAAATAGTTCAAATAATAACAAATGCATTACTGGAAACATTTGTGAGTATATTTTATAATAAGGATGTTATTTGAAACAAGGATATCTAGATCAGTTAAAGGTAGTTTATCTTAATACGTGATTTTCCAGCTTTTGTTGGCATAGGGCATGATGTCTGTGAGCTGAGGATTCATTGGGTTGCTCTGTTTTATTGTTCACTCATTATACATAAAGCTTCTCTCTAGTCCACTGCCAAAAGTTTCCATGTCTTTGGATTATTTTTATTGCTGAAGCCATTGTGGCTGATGGCCAGTTGAAGTACTTAATCTAGGCTGAAACTTGGTATAAAGCACATGGATTCCGGAGAGTCAGATTGCTCAGCTTCAGATCCTTTCCTGATTCCTTACTGGCAGTGTGTTCACTTCTCAGTGTCTCAGTTTCCACATAGGTAAAATGTAGGTGATAGTATCATAGTATCAGTTGCACAGTGTTATTGTAAAGACTAAATGAGATTTGTGTTCAGTGTTTGGTCCATGGTAAACATTCAACAAATGTTAGCTGGTATTTTTAAAAAATTGATACCAGAGTGGGGGCGTGGAGAGCGAGGGGAAACATCGATGTGAAAGAGAAACATCAATCGCTTGCCTCCCTTACGCAACTGGACCAGGGACCGAACCCGCAACCTGAGTATGTGCCCTGACCAGGAATCTAACCCACTACCTTTTGGTGTATGAGATGACACTCCAGCCTGCTGAGCCACACTGGCCAGGGCTAGCTGGTATTTTTATTCTTTATACAGTTTTAGAACAAAAGACTGACTTATGAAAGGCCTTTTTCAATGCTGTGTTTAATAGTGGATTCAGGGGCACAAAAAATGTAATCTTCATTTTTTCTGTTATTTCTCACCCAAGGATATTTTTCCTATTGACTTTTTTTAGAGAGAATGGGAGGGAGGGAAGGAGAAAGGAAGGGAGAAGGAGGGAGACAGAAACAGAAACATCGATGCGAGACACATCTATTGGTTGCCTCCCGCAGGGGCCCCAGTCGGGGCTGGGGATCGAACCTGAGACCATTTGGTCCACAGGCTGATGCTCTAACCACTGATCCACACCAGCCAGGGTTAATCTGCATTACTTTATTTCAGTTGGTTTGCATTTATATTAAATATAGCTAGATTATTATAAATTTATGTTTTTCTACAATTATAAAGTGACATAAGGAGCATTTTTATCAGCTATAAATACTGAACAAATACTTTGTTTTTATGTTATGATGATCTAAATGACATTACATTTTAGGCTCAAATAAATGACTGTAGTCTTTTTTTTTCCCCTTTTATTTATTTTTTTATTAATTTATTTTTGTTACAGATGTTTATCCTTTTTCCCCCATTGACACTCTCCTCCCAATCCTACACCCCCCCCCCCCCAGCATTGTTGTCTATGTGCGTTGGTTATGCATACATGCACATAAGTTCTGTGGTCTATCCCCCCCATCCCCCTTTTCTGAGGTTTGTCATTCTGTACCCCATATCCATGTCTTCAGGTCCATTCTGTTCATCAATTTGTTTTGTTCATTATATTCCACAAATAAGTGAGATCATGTGATATTTGTCTTTCTCTGATTGGCTTATTTCACTTAGCATAATGCTCTCCAGGTCCCTCCATAATGACTGTAGTCTTAATTACTAAATCTTTTTGTCACCTTGGTTCTGTTCCCTTACCACTCTCCCCCAGTTAAAGTTATAGGTTATTATTGCATTATTAATATTTTCAGGATGTAGTTTTCTAAATTATTTACTAAAGTAACAGTTTTGTCTTTAATAACATGTTATTAAATAAATATTTCTTTAGCAAATACATAGAGTAATATTATTGGAATTATAATAAGTCTATTTTTTTTTTCAAGATAATACTGAAAACTATAAAGAAGAAAATTAGAATCAACCTGTTTAACCAAGTTTAAATTTGGGGATATATTATCCTAAACTTTAACAGAATTCCATGTGTATATGTGTGTTTGTCTTTTTATATGTTAAGGGATATTTTTGTCAAGAAATAAAGATAGGCATATTGGTTTTTTAATATCTGTGTAATATTCTGTTGTACTAAAAAACACTAATTAGTTTTCTGTCAATGAATATTTAAGTTGTCTTTAGTTTGTTTTGTTTTACTCAGGGACCATCCTTATACATAATCTTTTGGTGTTTCCATGATTATATACTTATGGTAAATTCATAGAATTTGAATTGCTTTTCCAAAGGGTAGGCACATTTTAAAGGCTTCTGATAGTTATTCCTGTTTTGCCCAACAGAAGACTTGTATTATTTTACTCTTTTTGCCTAACTGATAGATAAAAATTAGTATCAATTTTTTTCTTTAAGATTATAATCTTATGTTCTCTCTCTCTCCCATTTTTTTTTTTTTTTTTGTGGGAGGCAACCAAATTTTTGGCGGCCTTGTTTCGACAAGGCAGAAAAAAAAAAAAGGTTATAATCTTTAAGACTGAGAAACTTAGGCAAACTTAACTATCAAAATCTGATTATAGTTTAGGCAAACACGATAAGCATTGTGGCAGTGTTCCAGTGTACAGTGTTTTGGTTTGCAGTGTTTGACTAAATACTGAACAGCTATAATTATTTTGCTTTTAGTTTATGACATTTCCATAAATTAAAAAACCCTCAAGTGGTTATTAAATTTCCTCAAGTTGCTTTGTGTTGGAGGTTTAAGTCTAGAGCATGTAGTGACTACAATAGCCAGCTAGCAGCAAGCTCATCTCCTGGCTTGCATTTAAGTACTAGAAAGACTGTGATTCCTTCATCTGGATAGGAAAGAGGAGTGGATGACCAGATGGTAAATATTTTTAAATTTTTTGTTAATTCTCAACCGAGGATATTTTTTCCATTGATTTTTAGAGAAGGTGGAAGGGGTGTGGGGTGGGGAGAGAGAAAGAAAGACAGAGAGAGAGAGAGAGAGAGAGAGAGAGAGAGAGAGAGAGAACATCGATGTGAGAGAGACACGAGACACATTGATTGGTTGCCTCCGGTACCCACCCTGATGGGCCGGGGATCAAACCTGCAACCCAGGTACATGCCCTTGACTGGGAATCAAACCCTCGACCCTTTGGTGCTCGGGCTGATGCTCTAACTACTGAGCCCCACAAGCCAGGACCTGATGGTAAATATTTTTAATACGGCATCAACTTTTTATTTTAGTGAACTTGATTACAAATTAGCCTAGGTAAATAATGCCCAAAAGTCAAATACATGATAACTATATAAGCATTGATATATCCCACACTTAGAACTATTTGTTAGGAAATATGTTTAGTACTTTTATGAGATACATTAAGTTCCTTTTTTTATGCTTTTCCTATGAATAAGAATACCAAAATCCACACAATTATAGCCTCTTACATACTCAAATAGCTCAAAGTCACTTTCTACTTACCAAATATGATGATCTTTTCTGTTTCTCCTTAGCCTCTAACTGTTAACTATGAAAAAAAAGAGAGAGAGAGAGAGAAAGACAGAGGAAGGGTAGAGAGGGGTGGGAAAAAAACACACAAAACTTAACTATGCCATTCCTTTTAAAAATTATTTTTTCCTTTGGCTTTTGCAATTCAGTCCTCTCCAGATACTCCTTCAACCCTTTGGCCACTCTAGAATTACATCCTCAACCCTTTTTTCTTCTTTTCTGTGTTCTTTCTTTGGGGAATTTTATTTATGCCTATAAACTCTTATCATCATCATACCAGCTGATGATTCCTCTAAATCTGAGTTTCTAATCTTAACTTTCCTTCTAAACTCACAGAACTCTCTGTTTGTTTGTTTTTCCTGACAGACATAGGAAATAACAGAGCCTGCCTGTCCTCTCTGCCTGTCCTCATGGTGCTCCCTGTATCTGGAATCCTTGCTCTAGCACACACCTCAGTCTGTCAAGATCTTGTTTCTTATCCAAGGCCCAGATCAAATATCACTTCCTAAAACCATTGTTCACCAGCTCCCTAACTTGTGTTTTTTTTAATATATATTTTTTATTTTGTTTTTTTCCATCACCATTTATCCCCTCTATGCCCTCCTCCACCTCTGCCCACACCTCTCCCCCTCTCAGTCATCACACTGTTGTCCATGTCCATGAATTCTTTCTCTCTCTTTTTTTCTTGCTTAATCCATCCACCACCACCCCCAGCCACCCTCTTACCCAGAACTGTCTGTCTGCTCTCTATCTATGAGTCTGTCTCTATTTTGCTTGTTAGTTCAGTTTATTCATTAGATTCTACACATTAGTGAAATCATGTGGTACTTGTCTTTCTCCAACTGGCTTATTTCACTTAGCATAATGCTCTCTAGGTCCATTCATGCTGTCACAAAGGGAAAGGTTTCCTTTTTTACAGCTGAGTTGTATTCCATTGTATACATGTACCACAGCTTTTTGATTATTCTAATTATGCTATAAATCCATAATAGTGAAAGAGGTGCAATCTTATTTTTATTTTAAGTAATCACAAATGTTAAAAGATTATATCTTTAAAGATCAGCTTATATTTTATTTCAAAAACTTCATGTTAGAGAAAAATATAACAAGCTTTGTTTGTCATGTGTACGTTGTCTGCTCTTGTCCAGATTTTAGCGTAAGAAATCATTAGACGTGATACATCCTTGTAAAACAGGATGCTCCTCTAAGTTAATTTATTTTTAAATTCTGTTAGTGGTTTTATTTTGAAAATAACTTTATTAAGATAAAGTGGGCTTAAATAAAAAAACTCTTGAGATTTATAGTTATTAGTCAGTATAGCAAATCACTTAAATGGTAATATGTTTGAATTACATTTTACAAACTAAAACTGCAGGAGTGATTTGAACATTATTTTGTATTTCATGCATCATCATTCCCCTTGTTCTTTTTTTAACAGCCAGAAATCACTGTGGAAAATCTTCCCACTTATTTAAGGCTTCAGAAACCATTACTTATCTTATTCAGTGATGGCAGCATAAACCCTCAGTATCAAAAAGCAATATTGACCCTGGTAAAAGAGAAACACCTGGATTCAGTTATCCCTTGCTGGTTAAATCTGTAAGTATGTTGTTATATTTTAATATGTAAAAGGTAAAGAAAGTATACTTATTATATTTTCATTAGGAACTGAAACCCTCTAACTCTACCTTTGGAGTTAATATTTTGGGACCAGTGTATATGTCATCATGATCTTTTAGTAAGTAAACTCTCTCAGATGCTCTAAAATGACTTTTTAGATCAGATTCTATTCTACAGTAATTTTTTTCTCTGTGTTTTTTTCAGCCTTATTGAGGTATCATTGACAAATAAAATTGTAAGATATTTAAAGTTATTGTGATGATTTGATATATGTATACATTGTGAAAGGATTCCTCCATCTATTTAATTAACACGTCCATCACCTCACCTATTTATACACACACACACACACACACACACACACACACACACAAATTGGGGGTGGGGGAGAACATTTAAGTTTGCTCTCCTAGCAAATTTCAATTATACACTATAGTGTTATCAATTAGAGTCACCATGTTATACATTAGATCTTCAGACATTATTACAGCTGAACATTTGTACCCTGGCAACTACTTTTCTACTGTTTCTATGATTTTGACTTTTCTTTTTTAGATTCCACATTTAAGTGATACTGTGCAGTATTTGTCTTTATCTGACTTATTTCACTTAGCATAATGCCCTCAAGGTCCATCCATGTCATAGCAAATATCAGGATTTCCTTCTTTTTCATGGCTGAATAATATTACATTGTGTGCATGTGTGTACATACATATGCATACACACACTACATTTTCTTTATACATTTATAATGCTGCAATGAATATAGGAGTGCATATATTCTTTGATACTCTGCTTTTATTTTTATTTTTTTGGATATATACCCAGATCTGGAATTGCAGGATCATATAGTAGTTCTATTTTTATTTATTTGAGGAACCTTCATACTGTTTGCCATTGCATCAATTTACATTCCTACCAATAGTACACAAGGGTTCCCTTTTCTCTATATCCTCACCAACACTTATAATCTCTTGTCTTTTTGATAATAGCCATTCTAACAGGTGGAAAGTGATAAATAGCTCAATATGGTTTTGATTGCATTTCCCTGATGATTAGTGATGTTGAGCATCTTTTCATGTACCTTTTGGACTTTGTATGTCTTCTTTGCAAAAATGTTTGATCAATTCTTCTGTCCATTATGAAATTGGATTTTTTGTTGTTGTTGAGTTCTTCGGTTATTTTGGATTTTAATCCTTTATCAGATGTGATTTGCAAATATTTTCTCCTATTCTTAAGGCTGCCATTTCATTTTGTTGGTTTCCTTTGCTGTGCAGAAGGTTTTTAGTTTGATGTAGTCCCCTTATTTATTTTTGCTTTTGTTGCCTTTGCTTTTGTCATACAATAAATTTTTAAAAGTAATAATTTTTCTGATATTAAATGTAATTGGTGTCCATTGAGAAAATTTTGGCAAATACAGAAAAATAAATATTGTGATATTTTGGCATTTTTCTTGTTTCTTTTTTTGTACTTCTTGATTTTTAAAATGCAGCCTTGTCCTGGCCAGTTTGACTCAGTGATTAGAGCGTCAGCCCGCAGACCAAAGGGTCACTGGTTCGTTTCCGGTCAAGGGCATGTACTTCAGTTGTGGTTCGTCCCCGGCCCTGGTTGGGGTCGTGCAGAAGGCAACCAGTCGATGTGTCTCTCTCACATCGATGTTTCTCTCTCTCCCTCTCTCTCTCTCTGTCTCTCTCGTGCCCTCCCTCTCACTCTATATGAAGATAAATAGAAAAATGTCCTCAGGTAAGGATTTAAATAAATAAATAAATAAATAAATAAATAAATAAATAAATAAATAAATAAATAAATAAATAAATAAATAAATAAAATGCAGCCTAAATGTTATAGAAAGTTTTCAGTGCATTCACAAACAGTATTTTCTGGTACATGTTCTGGATGTATAGATTGTGTTACATTAAATGTCTGTGAACATAGTTCACATATACACACACACTATCCATTCTTCAAATTCATCAGGTGAAAGACATTTCATTTATTTATTTGTTTATTTATTTATTGGCTTAAACAATAAAAATTTATTTTCTCCTAATATTGGAGGCTGGAAGTCCCAGATCAAGATTGAGCAGGTTTGGTTTCTTCTGAGGCCTCTCTCTTTAACTTGTAGGTGTCCTTCTTGCTGTGTCCTCACATCCTCATCCCTTTGTCTATTTTTAACTCATTTAAAAATGTCAAGAATGGGGCATTGTATATTTTTGCTGTTGAAGAGTTTTTTAACAGTGTACAACCTACTGCTTGAGACAGAATTTTTTTCAGTTAATTATTCTTGTAGGTATCTCAGAGTAAAATTGTATTTTCCATAATGTGGGATATGTTGTACTTGGAAAACTAGGTATCTTAAACTTACGATTTCCTTGTATGAACCTAGTTTTAAGAATCTTTTTAGTTTGAAATTAATCTTTTCTCCTTTTTCCTGAGGAAGACAATTTTATTTGGAAGAATAAATATTTATTATAAGTTTCCTGTTATTTTATAGTTTGCGATCATTTAATTTTTGAACTGACATGTGATCAGATACTTGGCTAAACTTGGAAGGAACCTATTGATTATGTTAAGGCAAAATTATCGAGCATTTGGACTATGCCTGTTTTTCATTAAAATTCACATTGGTTGCCTTTTTTCCTCTTAAGAGAAACACAGTGCCCCATGTTAAAACAAACTTTTTAAGACTCTGATTACTAATAATATAGTTATAGACCTCATCGTTTTTAGGACATTTTTAATAAGATAAACTTACTGACTTGATACTATATTTAAAGGTTAATGTTCTGCAAACTATTATTTTCATTATTTTGTTATAGGAAGAAGTATTAATTTAGTGTGTTCAATTGCTTTCTTCGCAGAAAGAACACTCCTGTGGGGAGAGGAATCTTGAAGGCGTATTTTGAAGCTCTACCTCCCCTACCTCTTCTTGTTGTGGTGAATGTGCATTCAGGTGGCCAAGTATTTGCGTTTCCTTCGGATCAGGCCATAACTGAACAAAACCTTTTATTGTGGCTTAACAAATTGGAAGCAGGACTAGAAAGTCATATCAGTGAGTTTTCTCTTTTGTTTAACGCACACTATTATGTATTTTGTTTCATAGATTTTTAAACTGGAATGATAGCTAATGAATGCTAGAAATAGTTGAATTGTAATGTTTGTAAGTATCATAAATATGCTAATAGCATGGGACAGTCTTCTATGTGATAGGTATTATTAACCACAGAAAATAAGTACCATTGTATTAAATTTAATAATAATACTTAAGTTTTTTTTAATCATCATTCAAGAACATGCTCTCATTGATTTCTAGAGAGAGAGAGAGAAAGAAATATCGATGTGAGAGAGAAACATTGATCGTTGCCTCCCATACACACCCCAACCTAGGATCAAATCTGAAACCTAGGTACGTGCCTTGACCAGAGATTGAACTACAACCTTTTGGTGTAAGGGAAGTGCTCCAACCAACTGAGCCACCTGGCCAGGGCTATAGTAGTTAACATTTATTGAATGCTTACTAGGTGTCTAGCACAATGCCAAGTTATTCACGTGCATTATCTCATTTAATTCTCACAAGAGTCACATGAAGTATTATCACCTGTAGAAGAGTTAAGTAACTATTTAAAAGTCATATAATTAACTAGTAAATGAGGAAGCTTGGATTCCAACCTGGATCTTTTTTATTCCAGAGCCAGAATTTGAATCACAAGAAAATAGTTCATGGCTTAGGATTTATGATGCTGGCTCATGACATACCATAGTTTCTACTTTTCTAAAATACAAATTTATACTTGTGGTATAGATGCATATGTTAATTTATATATAATTATGACAACAGGCCTGTTGATATAATTTAAATAAGTTAACATGTCATGACCTAAATCACTAGTATATTGAGGAAATAGTATGAAATTTGATGTAATGAAAGGTCTCCTAAGGTACTATCCATGAATTTTGTTATTGAATACCAAATAAACTATCTTATAATAATATTTTGACACTGTTCCATGATAGAATCCTGAAATAAGGGGTGTGTCTGTGTATGTGAATGTGTATTTATATGTACACACATACATAGTTCTGGTGTACAAACTCCATTCAGTGTTATATTATCTCTCAACCAGCATGCATAATTTGAATATACTATTTTGCATATTTGTGTATATTTAATCAGATACTTGAATTTATTTTAAGTGTCAGTCATTGTAGCACACCTGTTCTTCCCAGGTGGTCTGCTGTTGTTTCTGTTAAATTAGGCAGTTTAACTAAATTATTATGTCTAAGTAGCCTATAGATGGTATTTTTATATTGAAATATAATTCACATACCATAAAATTTCCCCTTTTAAAGCCTACAGTTCAGTAGTGTTTTGTATATTCACAACACTGTACAACCATTACTACTGTTAAATTCTATAATATTGTCATCACCCCAAAAAGAAATCCCATACCCATTAGCAGTCACTCCCTACTCTTTCCTTCTCTCCCCTCCCCCCGACAACTACTAATTTATCTTTAAGATTTGCCTAATCTGGACATTTCATATAAATGGAATCACTTAGCGTAGGTTTTCAAGGATCATTCATGTTATAGCATGAATCAATATTTCATTCCTTTTTATGGATGAATAATATTCCATTGTATGGCTATACCACATTTGTTTCTCCGTTCTTCAGTTGATGGGCATTTGGGTTGTCCTTTTGGCTGTTATGAATGATGCTGCTCTGAACATTGATGCACATGTTTTGTGTCTGTCCATTGTTCAGGTGCCTTATGACAATACCGCACTGGCTTTCAATACTGTGGAAATTTGATTTCTCCAACTTTGTTCTTAATTTCTACAATTATTTTGGCTATCCTGTGTATTTTAAGGTGATGTTTCTGAGTCATAAATTTTCTGAGATAACTTTAGTGTTGTTTTTTTTATCCTCATCCGAGGACATTTTTGCATTTATCTTCAGATGGAGCGGGAGGGAGAGAGGGGGGAAGAGAGAGAGAGAAACATTGATGTGAGAGAGACACATCGAGTGGTTGCTACCCACACGACCCCAACCAGGGCCGGGGACAAACTGCAACCGAGGTATGTGCCCTTAGCGGGAACTGAACCTGGGACTGTCTGGTCCGCAGGCTGACGCTCTAACCGCTGAACCAAACCGGCCAGGGCTAGTTTTAATATTTTTTTAGGAAATGTGAAAAATTAATTAATTAAATTGACTATTTTGTTTAAATCATAATCTGGAAGGAGGCCTTTTTGTGGTTATCACTCATCTCTGACTTCTTCATTGTAGCCCAATGAATTCATGTGTAGCTCTTGAATTCTCTAGATAGTCTGGAGTGTGTTCACTTCTCTGTCTGCATTACTGTTTTATAGAACCAGAAGAGTATTGTCATTTTGTAGCTGCTGTGACACTGAGGCCCCATGGACCCTGAGTAAGTCAGATAGGATTATATGTAGCTAAGGCCTCTCAAATGGATTGCTAAAAAAAAAAAAAAAAAAGTGATAATATTTAAAGACACACAAACCTGAGGTTATGATCCAGCCTTCTTAATTACTAACTATGTGTATCTAGGCAATCTTTATTTTCTCCTCTACAACTGTAAAATAAGATTAATAGTTCCTACTCTGACTACTTCACATATTTATTTTAAAAAATAAATAAAATTGTGTATGCAAAGTCACTTTAGTGTGAAATCTGAAGTATTATCATGATTCATGTAAAGATCCTTTCCTACAAGGAGCATACTAGGAAGGCTTGGATTCCTCAACTCAAACCATTACCAAGAAGAAAGAATCAGAATTATTCTTCTGAGTTTTCTGAGGGAGTGGTATATCTTCCATTGCAATTTTTTTGTTTTCTTGTTTTAATCTTCACCCAAGGACATGCTTGGGGGATGGGGGGGGGGTTAGAGAGAGAGAGAGGGAGGGAGGGAGGGAGAACCGATGTGAGAGAGAAACAAAGATCAGTTGCCTTCCATATGTGCCCTGACTGGAATCAAAGTAGCAACCTTTGGTGCATAAGATGATGGTCAACCAACTGAGCCACTCCAGCCCGGCATTCCTTTGCAATTTGGATGAATTCCTTTGCCAACTCTCTCTTTGAAGAATTTCCATTATTTCTTTGTATCACTGCTCGTATTCTTAAGTTATTCTTGCAGCCTCTGCAGCAGGGAAGAAGTAAACCGAGTAGTACTTGTCTGTATTGGGTCCTGTCTTCTTGTGCTGGCAGGGCCTGCTCTCACCACTCTCTGGGAGAGGGATCTGAGGTGGGGTCTTGCAGCTGAGTAGCCTGAGTCTGTAACAGTACCACAGGTGTCTGCTTCACCGTGCTTGCTGCAGCTCTTAATTTCTGTGAAATTGTGACCACTGGTTACTTTTATTTTAGATTTACACTTAACTTGGGTCAAGTTCTCTGACCTTTGTAGTAGGCCTTGGCTTTCTCATCTATAAAACTGGGATAATAATTGTACTTACCTCATGAAGCTGTAAGGTTAAAATGGATAATGCCTGGTATGTAGTGGCTCAATAAATGTTAGCTACAATAATCATTACTAATTTGATAATTAAGTATCTGTTACCCATACATAATGAGAGTAGATTTATTTGCAGTTGAAAACAGTGAGATCTTTGTAGTATTCCCTCAACAAATAATTAGCAGAATTGTGATACCCAGTTTTAGACAGTTTGTCATCAACTCAGCTCACCAGACTGCAGTGTTTATTTATTTATTTTAGTTTTCATTGATTTTTTTAGAGAGAGAGGAAGGAAGAGAGAGAAACTTTGATGTGAGAGAGAAACATCGATCAGCTGCCTCCTACACACCCCCTCCTGGAGATCAAGCCCACAACACAGGCATGTGCCCTGACTGGGAATCAAACTGGGACCTTTCAGTCCATGAGACGGTGCTCAATCCACTGAGCCACACCAGCCGGGCCTGCAGTGTTTACTTTTAAAAATATTACTAAATATGTGCTATGCCTTAAATTGAACTTTTCTTAAAGATACTTTAATATCTTTAATAAAGATACTTTATTTGCATATTGCAAAGTATATTTATTCTTACCTCTTATTCATTATATTCAAGAAAATATTATATCCGTTTGTCACTTTCGTATCTGCTAACCTGGCAACAGTAATTTGAAATATCAATTACAGGGACAGCCTAAATTGAATATCCTGCTGATGTTATAGGTACTAGGATTTTATATAACTGAGTCTGAGTGAAGAAATTATATATCAGTGAGTATAGATATACTTCATATGTATTTGTGCAGATTTTTGTTTGAGCTTTAATCCACTCTGGGAAATTAGAATTTAAATGAATTTCCTAAGCTTTTAAAGATATTTATTTTATTTATGAGAGATGCTCAAGTTTGTATTTTATGTACTTTTTTTTTCATTGAAACTTATTTTTAAAAGATTTACTTGCCATATTTCCTTATATAGTTTATTTCTCAAAATAGTATTTTAAGTGGGCAATTAAATTCTAAAATTGTTTTTATAACATCTGTCTACTAAATGAAAGTTGGCTAATTTATCTTATACACGTTATCATATATATTTTATGATATCAAGCTTAAATCAGTTTTCCTCTTTTAATGACCAGTGTTTCAAAATAATTTAAGATTCATTACTGTGAAGCCCATCTAAGAAATTATTCAATCCCTGCCTGTTTATAGTACAGTTGATTCCTTAGCAATTTTTAATTATCCCTGTCTATTATTATTATTATTATTATTATTATTATTATTATTATTTTAATCCTCACCCGAGGATATTTTTTCATTGATTTGCAGATAGAGTGGGAGGGAGGGAGTAAGAGAGAGTGAGAGAGAGGGAGAGAGAGACACATCAATTGGTTGCCTCCTGCACAACCCCGACCAGGGCTGGGGATCAAACCGCAACTGAGGTACGTGCCCTTGACCGGACTCTTTAGTCCGTGGACCAGTGCTCTCAACCACTGAGCCAAATAGGCTAGGGCTATCATTATTTTTATAAAATGAACTTGTTGTCACAAAGTGTGTGCAAAAGATGTTAAAAAGCTTCAAAACGGAAAATGTTTTAAAATGTTAGGAAATACTTGTCTAGATAATAAAAAAAAATATGTGTGTGCCAAAAACTTTTTTTGGACTGATTCATAAGAAATAGTTCCAGTTCTTGGGATAAAGACAGTGGTAGTGAGGGAAGCAGGAAACCTTTTCAGTTTTAACTTGTACCTGTTTGTGTGGTAATCTCATAAACATACTGCTATTTTCTAAAACCTCAACAGGATTAACTGGCATGGAGATTATGGATCTTTGTTTTCTTCCTACTAGCACTAACCTTTATTTAGAATATAATAGCTTGCAAATATAAAAAATAAAAATGGCTAGTAATGAGAAATGTATCAAGTTTCCTACACAATGTAGTAAAAAAAAATAGTTTTGCTTAGGTAAGTAAAACTGATAAAGTCTTCACTTCTACAGATATATCTTTCAAAATAAAACATTTTCTAGTATATTTATGTGATTATTTTTTTGTTCATTTTTAACCCTTGATTGTTATCTTTTTCCCTAGCAATTTTATCTGCTCAGGAATGGAAACCTCTTCTTCCTGCTTACAATTTTCTAAGTATGATGGATGCTGCAGCGTCTCAACATCCCACCAGGAAAGGTCCTGAGTGTATGAAAGATGCTGATATTCAGGAGAATGATAAAGAACAACATGAAGATAAATCAGCAGTAAGAAAAGAGCCGATTCAAACATTGAGAATAAAGCACTGGAATAGAAATGATGTATTTAAAGCAGAAAAATCATCTAGGCATGATAATGAGGAGTTGTGACGCTCAAAATTGAGCTAATTTAATGGGGCTGTGGAGTGCTTTCCCAGTTATTTTTTGGCTTGTTTAGTAGACTTAAGAATTTATTTCATTAAAAAATAATACTAAATTTTTTCAAGTTTCTAGACCAGTGCTGTTCAACAGAAATAGAATGTGAGTTATATATATAAGTTAGAGTTTCCTAGTAGCCACATTACAAAAAAGTAAAAACAAGCAGGTGAAATTAATTTTATAATATATTTCACTGAGTATACCCCAAATAAGTCAGTTAACATAAACATTAGATATTTTACATTTTTAATTTTATATCAAGTGCATATTATATACTTATTGCACATCTCACTGTGGAGTAGCCACATTTCAAGTGCTCAGTAGCAACACGTGGCTAGTAGCTACTGTATTGGACAGCTCAGCTCTAGACAAAAACTGGTATACTTTTGGTAACATCAAGAGTCTTTTTTTTTTTATCCTCACCTGAGGACATTTTTGCATTTATCTTCAGATAGAGTGGGAGGGAGAGAGGAAGGAAGAGAGAAAGAAACATCGATGTGAGAGAGCCACATCGAGTGGTTGCCACCCACATGACCCCAACCGGGGATGGGGACAAACTGCAACCAAGGTACGTGCCCTTAGCAGGAACCGAACCCAGACCTCTCCAGTCCACGGAGAGGACTAACGCTCTAACCGCTGAGCCAAACCAGCCAGGGTTCAAGAGTCATTTTTGATTAGGGGTATTACTGGCATCTAGTGGGTAGAAGCCAGGGATGCTGCTAAACACCCTATAATACATTGGACGACCTCCCACAACAAAGAATTATCCTGTCCAGATGTCAGTAGTGCTAAGGTTGAGTAACCCTGTGTTAAACTAACTTGTGGCAGAGTGGGCTCCCTGAATTTTCAGGTCTACTTAGTTACCGTGTTTGAAAAAAATCTTAGGTATTAAATATTAGGCAGTGTTATCCTGATTATTATCTGGACACAACCTCATCTTTTCTTATAAATTCTTTTAATAGTGTTTTTTAAAAGTAATGACATAACCCTAAAAAGAACTCAGAGTGAGATATATTATGTATATAACACAATATATTATATATATATCACAATATAATATATATTGTGTTAGGTATGTTATATATTCTCTATAGAGAGAGGCATATTATATAATAGAATATATGACAATTCTTATATATAATAATATAGTTCTCATATATATAAAATATACATGTAAAAGAGAATCTTCAAATCTTTAAATTTTCTTTTATTTCTGTAATTTGTGTTGCTAAATTTCAGATTGAATAGGAATTAACATTCTGTCGTTCTCCTAAAAAAAAAAAAAAAAAAAGGCTCCCTCATCTGAACCATGTGTGAAATCTACCCATGTAAGCTTTGGACAAATCAGTTGGTCTCCCTGGGCCATTGGGCTTCTTTTGTATAACAAGCGGGTGAGATTATCCAAAAAAATAATTTTTCATTCTAACAGCACTTGTCAGGCTTATCTGTTTGTAGCAGTAGTTTGTCTCGTTTTTGCTCTGTGCATTTTTCATGATCTTTGTTAAGACTGTCCTATTTGGTGCTCCACTGTATTTCTCATTGTTATATCTATGTAGTATATCTTGTGCTTGAAATTTTCTCCACATACAGTTTGCCTAATACAAATGACTTTTATAAGTGGAATTTTAAAGAAATCACAAATAGCTAAATTTCCATAAATGCATATATTTCATTGTAACATAGGTCATTTGCTACTCTCAGTACCCCCTGCACGATTTTCTCCTGTGTAGCATGTGATGTGTATTTTAGTTCACTCTCATTTGCTTTTATTTCCAACATGGGAGATATGAGAGTGAACTCTAAATGTAATTTATAATAATAAACATTGTCAGCCTAACCATTAGAAAATGCTAATTAACTACAAGCACAAAGAAACATGAAATTGATTAGTCATTGTACCAGAGCCAACAGTTTTGACAGTTATTAATTCATGTTCTTTTAACAATTTTTTAAAAAGTGTTTGGATTTCAGGTTACTTTCAAAAGGTTTCTTTGGCCTCAGTAACGCCCTGTATTACACTATAAACCCTGTATCAGCTGGGTTTCTTTGGTTGCAAGCAACACAGATTCAACCCTGGTTAACTTAAGCAAAATGGGAATACAGTTGTCTCTTGGTATCTGAGAGGGATTGGTTCCAGGACCCCTCCCCTCGGATACCAAAATACGAGGATGCTTAAGTCCCGTATATAAAATATCATAGTATTTGCATGTAACTTATATTTACATATAGGCTACAGCAGGGTCTGCCTACACATCACTTCATTCGTGTGGATTCAGCATAGTGCTCGGCATGTGGCAAATTCAAGTTTTGTTTTTTGGAACTTTCTGGGGTTTTAAAAAAAATATTTTTGATCCACAGTTTGTTAATTCCATGGATGCAAAATTCATGGATATGGAGAGTCGACTGTATCGGGAAATTCACAGAGTTAGAAGAAAAATTAAACAAAGATAGTAATTAAGAAAAGTTAGGAACCAAGAATCTATGTAGCAGGAACTAACAGCTCAGTGTTGAATTAGTTCCAAATGTTGTTCTAATCTTTCATGATTCAGGGAGTCCTGAGAAAGTCGGTTAGGGGAAGAGTAAGCACCACCATGTAGAAGAGGTAAATTTCACAAAAGAAATCTAGATTCTGTTTCCCAGAAAAAGTGAGAGTGAGTGTGGAGGGGAGGAAGAGGTGTGACTGTGGGGAGGCTCCTCGCAACTCCACTTGCTGTTCTTCCATCTGCCCTTCGTATCCCTTTCAGACCTTTCTGTCACATCCCCCTGTCCACTTTTGAGAGCTTCAGGAGCCCTCTCTGTACCCCCAAGTGGTTGCAGTTTTCCCATATGTTCCTCAGTCCTCTATAAGACTTGTTGGCCAGTGCATATGTACATGTTGTATCTTATTCCTCATGAATCAGATTCTCTCTCTCCTACCTCACCTGCTGGAAGGTAAACATCCTTGGTCCATTGCTTCCAGCCTTGTGTTGAAATTTTCCATGAGCTGTTTTTCCAAAATTCCTGGAGTTCATTCCTCAAGCTGTACTTCTTTGAAAACTAATTAAACATGTTTGTGTGCTGAACAATAAGAGTTTGCAGATCAGTGAGTGCCTGTCTTCGGTAGTAGAAAGTAGTCAAATCGGTATACCTTGAGAACTGTGCTTCCACTTAAGATGTAGAAAGCTGAATGAGAATGTTACTCCCATCCTCACAAGAAAAAAAAAATCAGAACTTCTTATACCCATCAGAGAAGGCAACCAAAGGTACTGAATTCCAGAGTGACAAGCCCTTTCAAGGAAAGACAGGATATATGAACTGTTTCACATTTGGCAGAGAATCAGAGGCTGCCAGTAAAGCAAGTAAGAACAAATTATCAAGAATTTGGAAAAGTTTAAGGTTTTACCCTACCTGCAAATTAGCTTGCCACAGTTTCATGAATCGATGACAGAGGACTTGATTACTCCCTGTAATAGCCTTCCTCAGTGTCACTATTCGTGCTGGTTCCGACTCCAGTCCTACAGGGGGTTGCATTATAGGAGAGGAACCCTGAGCTCAGGGAACCTAAATACTTGATAATGGGTAGTAAGTATGCCTGCTCTTTGCTCTGGAAGAAGAAATATTTATTATAGTGGAGAGTAATCAAACCTGTCTTCTAGAGAGAGAGAGATGGTATTTTCCCAGGCTGAAAAGCTAGTCCAGAACCAAGGCAGTCAGTGCCTCTATTCACAGATCATGCCAGGAACATGAGAGACCCAGGAAGAATTGTCTCCCAACAGAAATCAGCTAAAATTTTAAATAATTCTTTAAAGGCCAAGTATGGACTAAAATATTAGCTTAGAATAAGTGGGAGCCCTGACTTGACGTTAGTTCAAGTTCACTCAGGAGTTCCTTTCCACCAGCATCCACGGGGCGCTCATAAGAGCAATTAGGGCAGGAACCTGGCTGGAAGAGATCCCTCAGTGACACAGACATGCAGGTAGTGGTTGATAGAATGACACTGGGTGGAGGATGTGAAACACTGTCTGCTTACTCACGCCTTCCTCTTGTATGAGTAAAAGCCATTATTAGCCACTATAGAAGAGAGAGCAAACCTTCCTGCCTCAGCATCCCAGGCAGAGATCCACTGGGGAGAGACAGGAAACCTTGGGGCCCGGATCCTGCACCAATACCAAGCAGAGACCTGCTATTACCAGGATAAGTACAGGAACATTTCTCCTGTTCAAAACCTGTGAGAAATGGCCATGTTTCGCTGCCATGGGAGAGGAGGTAGAAATTCTGAGAAAGTCCCACCCTAGGCCCCAGGTACACAGCCCTACCTAAGTCTGAAAATGTACAAGGAGAACCAAGAACTTCTATCTCCACCCATCATCAGCTCAGTATCAAATAACAAGCAACAGTAGTTTACACTTTGATAGGCATAAGACTGTGAATGACCCAGGTAAGCAGGACTTGTTAACAGCTGAGGCTGGAGCAGGAAAACAAACCCTCTGGCACCCAGGACCAACTCTAAGTACAAGCCAGTCCCTGGAGGAACATGCACCTGTGATGCACCAAAGGTAAAAATAAAATCTAAACCTGTTCTGACTGACTAGAGTTACTCAGTCTCCCACATGGCCAGCTGTAAATACTATTATCTGTCTCTGCTATTCTCTGTAAGATGTGTGGCATTCAGTTTAAAATCCTAAGACTAAAAAAATATGGTAATAGAAAATCCATTGTCAAGAGATGAAACAAGTAACAGAAAGAAACTCAGAGATGACCCTTTGGAACTTTGAGACAGAGACTTAAAAATAACTATGATTAAGGTGTTAAAGGAGTGAAAAATGTGGGTAACCACATGAACATTTGGGTAATTTCAGCTGTGATGGAAATGCTAGCAATAAAACAAAACAAAACATGCCAACAGCAATGAAGAATGCCTTTAGTGGGTTCATCAGTAGACTTGGCACAGTTGAGGGAAAAAATCTGAACTTGAATATAAGTCAATGAAAATTATCCAAAGTGGAATACAAAGAGAAAAAAATGAATAAAATAAGATAGATGATTCAGAAGCTGTGCAACAATATCAAACCATCATACATGTCATTGAAATTCCAAGAAAAGAGAAACCAGAGTGGAGTACTTGGAAAATAATGGCTGAGGAATTTAAAAAATAAAAGAAAGAAAATACATCACAATTCTAAGATGCTCAGAGAAGCCCAGGTAGGATAATTTAAAAGTAAAAACACTGAGGCACATCACAGTCAAATTACTACAAACCAAAGATAAAGAGAATATTGTGAAGATAGAGCAAAGAAACAGATTCTCATGCTTTCTCACTCTCTCCATTTTTCAACCCTTTAAAAAATATATAAGCCACCCTGGACGATTTGGCTCAGCAGTTAAGAGTGTCGGCCTGCAGACCAGAGAGTCCTGGGTTCGGTTCCCGCAAAGGGCACGTACCTCGGTTGCAGTTTGTCCCCAACCTCGGTTGGGGTCGTGTGGGTGGCAACCACTCGATGTGTCTCTCTCACATCAATATTTCTCTCTCTCTTCCTCCCTCCTGCTCTATCTGAAGATAAATGCAAAAATGTCCTCAGGTGAGGATAAAAAAAAAATTATATATATATACATGCCATGCTTAGCTTAGAGGTCATATTAAAAAAAAAAAATAGTCATGGGCTAGATTTGACCTGCTGACCATAACTTTCTAACCCCTTATCTAAAGCAAAAACTGGACTAATGCATTTTGAGATGCATACACATTTAAAGGTAAAAATTATGACAATGACAAATCACAGAGAGGAAATGGAAGTATACTATAGTAAGGGCCTCAATCTGTGTGAAATGATATAACACTATTTAGAATAGGTAAATTTTGATAAGTTAAAGATGTATGTAAGCCCTTATTCATCAGTGGAGATAAAATGGAATCATAAAAATTAAATAAAAAAGAAGGCAAGACCATGACAAAAAAGGCACAAATAGAAAACACCTAACAAAATAATAGACTTAAATCCACCCAAGCACTACGTATATTAATGTAAATGGTTTACACACCCCAATTAAAAGGCAGAGATTGTAGAGTAGATTTTAAAAGTAAGGATTATATACTCTACAAAAAAAGCCCACAACTTCAAAAAATGAAAATACAAATAGATTAAAAATAAAAGGATGAGAAGAGAGTTAGCTCGCAAACACTAATCAAAAGATAGCTGGAGTGATAGCTGTATTAACATCAGACAAAATAATCTTAAGAATAAGGACTATTAGCAGGGATAAAGGGTTATTACATAATGATAAAGAGGTTAATTCATCAAGAGGATATAACAAGTCTAAAGTGTTCGTGTTTTAAAAGGAGATCTTTAAAAGCTGATCTGCAAGGAGAATTAGACAAATATATTAAATAGTTGGAAATATCAACACTCTTAGTAATTGATATAATAAGTAAACAGAAAATCTGTAAAGATATTATAAGACCTGAACAAAAACTGACTTTACCTCTTTTGACATTTGTAGAACATTTCACTCAACAAAAGAATATACATTTTTTTTTTTAGTGTACATGGAACATTAATCAAGGTAGATTATATTCTGGGCCATAAATAAATCTAAACTACTTGAAGAGATTGCAGTCATACAAAATTTCTTCTCTGACCACAATGGAAATAAAGTAGAAATCAATAATAGATACCTGGAAATTTTCTAAATTTTTGAAACTTAACACACTTCTAAATAACCTTGGGTTAAAGAAAAAGTCATAAGAGAATCAGACAAATTTTAAATTAAATGAAAATAAAAACTCAAAATAGCAAGTTGTGTGGCACAGCTAAAACAGGGCTCAGAGGGAAATTAAAAGGATAATAAGGTAATATGAACAACTTAATGTTATAAATTTGATAAATTAGGGGTGGGCCATTGCCTGTTTTGTAAAAAAAAGTTTTATTGGAATACAGCCTTACCCATTTGTTTATATATTATGTATGATTGAGTAGTTACAGCAGAGATTGTATAGCCCACAAGCCTAAAATGTTAGCTATCTAGCAATTTTAAGAAAAAGTTTGCCAATCCCTGATTTAGGTGAACTAATTAAATTCCTTAAAAGATCTAAATAGCAGATCTCAAGAACAAATAGGTAACATTAATTACCTTATATTTATTGAAGAACTTGAATATGTAGTTAAAAACTTCTCCACAAAGTAAGTTCCAAGCTCAGATGGTTTTACTGGCAAATTCTACCAAACATATAATAAGTAAACAGAAAATCTATAAAGATATACTATAAAAATAATATATTATTATATAATAATATAAAAAAAATCTATAAAAAATATGATGTCTATACAAGGTCTTCAAAAAAAAAGCGGAAGATATACTTGGCCTGTGTTGCCCTGAGACCAAATCCAGACAAAGACGCTGTGAAAGAAGAAACAACCAATATCCTTCATAGACATGCACACAAAATCTTTAACATATAGTACCAAATGTAATCCAACAATATATGGAAAAGAGTATATCATGACTAAGTGGGGTTTATATCAAGGATGCAAGGTCAGACTTCATTAATATTTTAGAAAATGTCAGATACCCAAGTCTAAGTAACCGTAGTTTGTTCTTTCCAGTAAAAGGGTGTTCTATGAAAAAATAAATAAACAAAAAAAACATGGCTAGTTTGCTCAATACAATCACACAATTACTTTTTCTCATAATAAACATCATAACTTTGGGATGTTGCATTGGTTTTTTGTGTACACTTCCCATTTCATCACATATCATTAAAAAGACATATGCCCAAGGTTCAAAATGTAATCAATTAAATTATTTTACTGCTTCATCAGAGATATTCTTACCTGACACTGGACCGCCCCCCCAATATTGAAAATGTCATAATGACCACTAAACCTGCTGAATCGAGGGAAAGAAAAAAGTATGATAAAATTGAAATCATAAGACAGAAATTGCCCTTTTTCTACACTCAAATCTATTGTCAGCAAAAATATTTCACTGACATTTTAGAAGTATGGGAAAATCTTTCATCTTGGCAATGTGACTTTACAAACACAGATAAGTCATTTGAGTTTTCCCAAAATGTAAATTCATACCCTATATAATACCCTCTCCTCAAGTAGGTGGGACCTGTGACTTGCTTTCAACCAATAGAATATGGCGAAGGCAGTGAGTGTCACTCTCACAATTATAATATGTGTATATAATGCATACATCTTCCAAGCATGCACTAGAGATTCTCTCTCTTCTTTTGATTGATTTTAGAAAGAGAGGTGAGAGAGAAACATCGATTGTTGTCTCCCTCAGGCACTCTGACTGGGGACCGAACCTGCAACTTGGCCATATACCCTGACCAGGAATCAAACTCGTGACCTTCCAGTGCACTGGACATCACTCATCCAACTGAGCCACCTTCACTTGAGCCCCAGCCAGGGCTCTCTTCACTTCTTAATGGATTAAGTAGGATTCCTCTAAGCATTGCTGATGGTCTCTAGGATCTAAGAGTGACCTCTGGTCGGCAGCCTGCAAAAACCCTGGGACCCTCCATCATATAGTCCAAGGAAATAAATTCTGCCAACAATCTGAATGAGTTTGGAAATGGATTCTTCTTTACTGAGCCTCAAGATGAGAATGCAGCTTGTGAAACCCTGAGCAGAGGATACAGTAAACTCATGCCTGGACTCCTGACTCATAGAAATTATGAGATAAAAAATATGTAGAACTGTTTTGGGCAGTGTGAATAAAACATAGCCCCTTCTTTCATGGAACTTACATTCTAGTGCATGTGAGATAGAAAATAAACAAGTAAATACAAAGTTAGGCAATGGTTGATAACCACTATGAAGAAGAATATGTCAAAGGCAGATGGGGAGTACTATGGGAGATTTTTTAAAAATAGAAAAGGAAGGCCTCACTGATAAGATATTTGAGCAAAAACTAAAAAAAGAAGCAAGGAAGCAAGCCTTACAGTTCTTTGTGAAGAAAAAAAAAAGTTCTAGACAGAGGGAATAGGACGTGCAAAGGCCCTGAGGTGGGAGAAAGCCTGCTGTGGAGGACATCAAGGAGGTCATTGGCTGGAATGTGAGGCAAGAATAGTAGAAAATGAGGTTGGAGATGTAGCCAAAGGTACTTTTACTCAAGGCCTTGTTAGTCATGGCAAGGACCTCACATTCTAAGTATGATGGGAAGCCATTAGGTGGTTTTAAGCATCCAGGAGAAAGTATAGCTGACAGATTTGCTGATGGAGTAAATAAATGTGAGGTGTGAGAGAAAGTGACAAGTTAAAGATGACACCCAAGAATTTTGGGCTGAGTACCTGGAAGGATGGAATTACCATCAACTGAGATAGTAGGGACAGGCTGGGGGGTGGAATAAGGAATCAGGAGTTTAATTTTTACCTGTTAGGTTTAAGATGCCTATTAGATTTTCAAGTGGCAATGTCAAGTATAGTTTATAGGACATACAAATCAAGAAATGAAAGGAGCCCCGGCCAGTTTGGCTCAGCAGTTGGAGCATTGGCCTGTGGACCAGAGAGTCCCGGGTTCTGTTCCCGCTAGGGGCACGTACCAAAAAAAAAAAAAAGAAAGAAATGAAAGGAGAATTTGATCTGGGGGTGTAAATCGGGAGTTGCCAGGGTATAGGTAATATTGAAAGCCCCAAGACTGAATGAAAACACAAAAGAGTGAATGCAGTAGAAGAGAAAAATATTTCTTTCTTTTTTAAAAAAAATATTTTCTTTATTGATTTTAGAGAAGAAGGGAGAGGGAGAGAGAGAGAGAAACGTCTCTGAGGGAGAACATCAATTGGCTGCCTCCTGCATGCTCCCCACTGGGGATCAGGCCCACAACCTGGGCATGTGCCCTGACCAGGAATTGAACCAGTGACCTCTTGGTGCTTGGGTCAATGCTCAACCACTGAGCCACACCGGCGGGTGAGATAAGCATTTCAATTACTGAACCTAGGACATGCCAACATGTAGGGGTCAGAGAGCTGAGGTACTAGCAAAGGAGACTGGTTTGAGCCAGAGAGAGCAATTTGGATGTGGATGGTCTTTAAATCCATGGGATTCGATGAGCTCACCTAGAGAAGGAATGTAGAATGAAAAGAGACCGAATCCTGGGGAACCCAAGCATTTTATGCAGCTGCCCGAGAGGTGGAGGAAAGCCAAGAGAATATACTATCCCTTTAGTGCCTTTAGGTCAGAGACAGGAGTGTCTCATAAAGAGTACTTACATGAGATAAAGCTGAGAGAGCAAGATGTCAAAAAATTGATTTGACAGAGGTAGACTCGCATAGTTAGTGATAGGAAAATATAATTTCTGCCTAATTTGTTCTGTGTTGTCAAAGGAGAATACAAGATCATAAGCTAAAATTGAGACAGGACAGCCCTGGCCGGTTTGGCTCAGCGGTTAGAGCGTCGGCCTGCGGTCCAGAGAGACCCGGGTTCGGTTCCCGCTAAGGGCACGTACTTCGGTTGCAGTTTGTCCCCGGCCCTGGTTGGTCGTGCGGGTGGCAGCCACTCGATGTGTCACTCTCACATCGATGTTTCTCTCTCTTCCTCTCTCTCCCTCCCACTCTATCTGAACAAAAAATGAAAAAAAATGTCCTCGGGTGAGGATAAAAAAAAAAAAAATTGAGACAGGACAATGAGGTAGGAAGTTTGAGGAGAAAAGAGAAAGTACAATCACTTTTGAGAGTAGGAAACTAGAGGAAAGAAGTTGGTTTGATTGGCATTTGAGGTGGAATCATGAACTATCATGAAATTACTCTGCCTTGTGAGGTGAGTTTTCTCCAGCTGTGTTCAGCTATCAGGGTACTTACTGGCAGAGAGGAGGCAGATGCTTGGTTCTTCCATCTTTGTCAAGCAAGCATGATAGAGTAAGAGTGGCAGAATAGGGGTCGAGGGTGGCAGAAAATGAGTAATTTAGGGCTTGTGTTAATGAGTGACTAAGTGATGGGCCATGGAATTGAAGCCAGACAAATACTAAATGATACAGGAAGGGTCTAAAGAGAAAGTGAGAAAGTGGCAACATCAATGAATTGAAGATCATTATATGATTAATGAACTAGTGTTCTTTCTATAAGTTGTGCATGGGATTTTTAGCCGTAAAATGTTAACACATTTCTAAAGACTCGATTCAATTCTTCTGTGATTTAGTAGAGTTCTCTTGAAGGAAGCCAATAGGAAAGAACTGCTTTTGCCAGAATTTTATTGTCTGTGGAGTGTTTGATGTTTGTGGCTTTGAGGCCACATCAATCTTGAAGCTTATAACCAAGATTGGTTAGATCATCATACCAATTTCTGAGTCAGAACTCCAGTTCTCTGCACGTTCCTACCTTTCTCTGCCCTCGTTCCACAGTGGCAAATTCTACAGCACCCAGAAGATCTTCCTGTTCACTCATTGCCAAAGTTTATCTTGGATATTTTAAGGTTGGCTTTCATACCATTTCCTCTTTTGTGGTTGTAGCTGCTCATGTGACTTAATCATTGTTCTGAAATAAAGGAGAGAGCAAGACAGGGTCTTCTTCTCATTTGTATTAAACTTATGTTTATGAAACCTGCACATGGATGTCCTCTAACTCTGTGTCTTACTATATCTTTTTTTTTTTTTCCCAAATCTTTTATTAAACTTGTCCTTTCAGAATAACTCAGCTCCCCGCCCTGGAACTTGATTCCCCATTCCTTGGGGGTATAAACAATAGGCAGCCAGGTTGAAGGCAATACAACTGATGCCACACTGAGGTCTGGCCACAATCATTCCTTCCCACCACATTCAGGAATTGCTACATGAGGAGGTAATTACTGAAACTTTTCTGGGATTATGAAAGATACCAGTTCACAAATTCAGGAAGCTTATAAATTCCTAAACAGATTAAATAAAACGAAATCCCCACTAGACACACAGTGAAACAACAAAACATCAAAGACAATCTTAAAAGGTGCTGGAGAAAAAGACATTACCACATACCACAGTAATATATAAGTAGGGAAAGAAGTTAATAGAATTAGCATAGTCGAGGATCCCTGGGAAAAGATAAAGCTATTGATTAATTTAGGTTATAAAAAGCACTAAGTATGCATTTTTGTAATTTTGAGGGTAGCCACTAAAAGAATTGAAAACTTTCAAACTATGAGCAGGAAAGAAATTGTAGCTAAAAAAATAACCAAAAGAAGGCAAGAAAGGAAAATAAAGGAAACATAGACTGGGTGGGATAAATAAGAGCAATTTAAACTGAAATGCCAGTAAATGAGTGCAAATGGACCAAATACTCAAATTAAATGATGTCAGGCAGGATAAAAAAAAAGCCAATCATATAAAGTTTTACAGGAGATACATATTAAACTTAAATATACAGAAGGGTTAAAATAAAAGGATAGGGAAAAAATTGTATCATTCAATATCTAAGTAAGAGAAAGCTGGTTAAATAAGGGACATTAAGGCAAAAAACATAATTAAAGATTACTTCATAATGATAAATGTTCAATTCACCAGTAAGTTTTAACAGTTGTAAATTTGTAATCACCTAATAACAGTTTCAAATTATATGCAGCTAAAAAGTAATAGAAGTTCATAAATTTGCTATCATATTAGATTTTTAAATACTTAAGTAATTAATAGAGCCTACAGGAAAAAAAAAGGGAAGTTAATTGAAGATTTAAACGTCATTAATAAAGTTGATCTAACTTCCTTCACCAAACTGCAGAATATACATTCTTTTCCAGCACATATGGAACATTTATAAAATTGACATACCCTGAACCGTAAAGCAAGTCTCAATAATTAAAGGACTAAAATCATACAGTATATGTTCTCTGACCACAATGCAATTAATCTAGCAATCAATAACAAAATGATAACTAGACGTGTAGCATTAAGGAGCTGGGTATGCAAGCCTGAGCTTGAGATAAAAATCTAGGAGTCATTAATGGCAAAACTTGGAATTAAACCTGAGTCTCCTTCACATCTATTTAGTGGGATGATGCCATAGAAAGTCTTTTCTGTCCATAAGATTTCATTTTGCATACGTAAAAATAATACTAAAATGATCTATTACTGGATTTTTGAGTAAGCAGAGAATTCAAACATCTCTCCCACTTAGAGCTGATTCATGTTCTAACACTTTATGGTTTGCAGGTTGTAATTTCATAGTCTCTTAAAATAAGTCTTATTTTTTCTTTTAATGTGTTAATGGAAGCTTATCCAAGATTTCGTTTGGATAACCCAGAGTCAAGTCCTTATACAGACCTCAAGAGCTATTAAAAAACAGATGCAGAATCTAGAGTCTTGTGAAATATTCCAGACAGCCCTCCTAACTTATAGTAGGCGAAATTTCACATCAGCCTTTTAATCAAATAAAGCACTCATTTCCTCTGACATCAGATGCAGCCTGGATTTTCTGTTTCTCATGGGGATATTTTATATAGTTATGAAGCCTATTCTTGAAGAATTAATTTTCCTCACATTTAAACCTATTTCCTTGCTTGAGAAAGAACATAGCCAGCTACCCAGTTTCCTGTGCCATGAACATCCTGAATGTCTGATTTATTGTAATGAGAGTGACTAATGCACTTAAATCTCTTCCCCAAAGTTACCAGGACTGGACTCTGAGGACACACCACCCAGCCCTAAATGGTCTTGACAAATGTGAATGGTAAGTAAATCCCTAATAAAACAGTAAGGTAGGATTATTCTTGTTTCTAAAGATACACTTGGGGAGGGGAGGAAGCTATTGGAAGATAATTTTCCTAAAAATAGTCGAATGAAAGTGTCAAAGAAACGCTCATGTTTGGTAAAGGGAATTAAGAATAGTTACATACTCAGAAACAACCGGGAGAGGCAGCATCGCACAGTGGTTAGAGAATGGGCTTTGGATTTGGATTGAAGAATCTTTGAGTCCTTATTCTTCCAGTTATTATCTGTGTGATGTTGTATAGTTACTTAAAATCTTTACACCTTAGTTTTTTCTTTGGTGAAAATACTGCTCACCACACAGTGTTGAGGATTAAATGGGAGAATTTATAGCAAGCCTTTGAGAAATGTCATCTTAGAGGTAGGTTCATTTATTAGAAAGTTTTTCCTATTACCAAAGTAAAACTTTCTTGTAACAAGAATTCAAAGAATACAGAAATACACAAAAAGTGCAATAGCTGCCTCACTTCCCTCCAGCTCTAATTTTAGATGCAAGTGGTAACTGCTATTAACAGTTGGGTTTGTATTTGACCCTGTAAATATTTCACTTCTTATTCTTAGAGTTTGAAATGCCTATGTCAGTAGATGTTTTTTATTCAATTTTGTTTCCATATTTAACATTTTAAAAGTTTCCCTTCACTTTCTGGTGTTAAATCAATGTTTAGTATTTACACTGAGGTCAGGAAGGAGAGGTTTTGGAAGAATCTGTCCCATTTGATCACTGATGTAGTCTGTAGTTGCTTTTTTCCTTAATCCTCACCTGAGGACATGCTCATTGATTTTTAGAAAGAGGGAATGGGAGGAATGGTGAGAAGGAGGGAGGAAGAGAGAGAGAGAGAAGGGGGGAAGGGAGGGAGAGAGAGAGAGAGAGAGAGAGAGAGAGAGAGAGAGAGAACTTTGATTGGTGTATGGGAAGGTGCTCCAACCAAGTGAGCCACACCAGCCAGGGCCATAGTTGCTTTTTTTATACTGGGGTTTGCTCTTCAAACCTGAACTTTAAAAATTAACATACTTATACCTTTGTCTGGCTGAAAAAAACATCAGTCTGGTGTTCCAGAGGGTAGTGCTTGAGAGCACCATTCAGTACTGAGGAGCACTCCACCAGATGTCCTGCTGAGGGCTGCCTCCCCCATGTATCTAGGTATCACCTGTGTACTAGTGTCTGATAAATATTTTTGCAGGTGTGAATGTTGTATCAGCTAAGAACACTTTAACTGCATGTAACAGATAATTTAACACTAGCTTAAACACATAGGGTTTTTATTTTAAGTGACAAGAAGTCTGCAGCTATAACAGTTACATGATAGTATCAATGGCCTAGGTTCTGTCTTTTTGCTTTGCCCTCCATAATGTAATGGTTTGTTTACTCTTGATTACAAGATGCTTGCTGAAGATCAAGCAACTAGCATTTATTCAAGGCAGGAAGAAATGAAGGAGGGTAGAACCAGACATATCTTTCTTCATTTTATAAGAAAGACAAAGGCTTAGTCCAAAGACCCCTGGGAGATCTCTTGTGTGTCATGCTTGGGCTAGAGCTGGACCAGATAGCTACTCCTACCTGCAAAAGAGCTGGGAAACAAGTCCTATATTTGTTTTTCCAACCTCTATAGTGGGAAACAGCAGTGGAAAGGGGTATAACTGATCCATAGCCTCTGGCACACGAGGGACAGTGGGAGATGAGGGGGTGGGCTATAACTGTTCTGCTTAGTTTGTCTTTTTGGTGCTAGTATGAAGACATGCCCCGGTCACAGCAGTGAAGATGACCCATAAGCCCGTCATTGAGAAGCTCCATGCCAAGAGAAGGCCTGGGCTTTTCTGATTGTTATAGCTCTTAATGACCAGCTCCTTAGTTTATACATAGCTGCTTGCTTAGGTTGCAAATGTTCCCTGAGGCTGAGTTGAGGCAGTTGTGGCATTTGCCATTTCTTGACTTGGGATCCCTGTTGCTCTTCTCTGTCAGCTTAGTGCTGAGTTTCACCAACAATTATAGTACCTTTTTATCCTCCAGGTTTACTTTGGGGAGTCCGTTGTTCTCTTCCCCTGAGCATGGTTCAGGGACACTGGGAAGTTCTCCCGAAGTCCAGGGATCCTATGCAAGGAAGTTTACCCCTTCTTGGATTTTTGCATACCAAATGGAGTGGCCTCCATATGGCATTTTCTATAGGCAGTGGATTTTGGCTTACATTTGCATGACATATAAGAATGCTTCAAATGACTCTTTAACGAACAAGGAAAGTCATCCAACGGGACTCCTTGTATTGCCTACTTGCTTACTAAAGAGGTGGAGTTCACCTTCTCCCACTAAAAAAAATCTGGCTACACAATAAATTAGAAAATGCACAGTAATTACAATACTTGCAAATGGCATAATTGATTCTCTGAGGTTTCATGTAACATATCTTTAGATCACATCATTCCAGTCATTTATATTCATTCCTTCAACCAACAGACATCTGTGGTACCCCCTAAGTGCCAGACCCTGAGCTAAGTGTTGTAGATACAAAGCCAAATCAGGCATGATCCATTACCTGGAGGCCCTTAGCATCTAGAGTGTGGGAGAAATACAGAGATCATTTTTGCCTGTTGTGTTATGAAGGCTACAGCAGAGGGGTGCCTAGGATGGAAGGGAATCCCAGAGGAGGGGCAGCTAAATCTCGCTGAGGACCAGGCAACTTTCTAGGGGAGAGGATGCTTGAGCTGAATTTTGAATTATGAATAGAAGTTGCTAAAGGAATGACCAGGGAAAGAAAGAGCATGGGCGATGACAGGGTGCTCATGGCATTGTTTCTGCATGCAACAGGTCAAGAGCAAGAGTTCCATGTAGAATTGAAGGGTATTTGGAGAAATGAAGTCTAGAGGGCCATAGGGAAATGGGAACCAGACACTACAAAGCGTTGTTGAACTAATGACCTTGAATTATGGATCATAGGTTATGAATTTATGTTATAAACTTATTAGATGATTAACTTCCACCAAGAGTGAAAAACAAACTTCGAATGTTTCTATTTTGATGGAAGAGGAAAATTAAACATCTGTGATGGATTGAGTGTAAAGCCTATGGTCTTCCCAATATGATCATTACAATCATTTTAGAATAATAGTCCCTTTCTACCAGTCTCTCTCTGCTTGTATTAGCTTAAGTAGATTAAACCCTCTAGGGACCTCAAAGTTGTAGGTGTATACTTTATCCTGGAAATTATAACAAAATAGAAACTGTCTAGGGCTAAGTCATTTCCTGCAGTATTTTTCCAGGCTATCAGAGTGTCAGTTATTCCCTGTAATATAAAATGCACAAAATGGGACCTGAGTTAGTAAGCCTCCCTTAGCATCTCATTTATCATAGCTCCAGGAAACAACTTGGGTACAGGAAAACAGAGACCAGTGTTTGCACATCAATTTTCTTTCTTTAGTTTGGCCTCAAAGAGTTCCAATGTTTCTCTATTTTTCTAGAAGCCTGGGTCTTTGAGAAACATATTCCCACAATGTAATCTTAATGTAATTCAATAAGTCAAAAAGGGTGAAATTTATTTTTAGATGCCTTTTTAAAAAAAAAATTTTAAATGCAGTAAAAACATTTGTCTGTTGTTTTTAATGTGTTTTTAAAGTTGGTTCTGGTGTACCCTGAGATTTTAGACAGCAAATGTTTCAGAAGATTGTCAGTATTGATACGCTTGTTTCTAATTCTCTGTGTGTGGTGGTTGCTGCAGGAGTGATTGACAATGAATGGATTCTATTCTAAACCCCACAAAAATATTCACTCAGAATACCTTGTATTGTATTTGGTTTTTCCATTTATAATGCCCTTTCCCATACATTGCCTTATTGAACCTTCACAATATCACTCTAACATTGACTCGGCACTTCACATGCTAGGAAGGTAATTCAGAGGTTCTAGCAAGTTCCAAACTTAAGTCTTCGTTCTCATCACCTAGGAGAGCTTTTCAGAAAACAGATTCATGAGCTTCACTCTCCTACTCAACCTCCAAGACTGCTTTAAAAGTTAAAAAAAAAAAAAAAAGCTGCCCAGATGTCACTGATAGAGTGCACCCAGTTGGGACCTGCTGTTTAAGGGGATTTTTCCAGAGCTCTTAAGGAACAGAGCCAGAACTCAAACCAGAGGTTCTGACTGCAAGTCAGAGGTGTTTCCCACAGAGCAGAAGTCAGGTAGAAGCAGTGGATGAGAGACAGGGACTGGGAGCATGGATGTAGATGGATGTGGGTTGATGGTAAAAAGATAAATCTTAGAGCAAATTTTCTTCAAAAAAGAGCTTTTAAAAGTGAAGATATATCATGTCTAACATTGAGAATATAAATTTTTAAAAATGAAACTCACCAAATAAACCCAATACCTATTAGACAGTAATTTCTTTGTTTTTCTTATTTTTCTCTTCCTTCTCATAATTATTGACAGAGATGCATTATAAAAAGAATTTAAGTATTGGTGGGAAAGAATTTGAGAGTTATTTCTAGTAATTCCCTTGCTCCCTTAATGGTCTGGTATCAGAATATTTTTAATGTGTGTCTGATTTTATTTTGTTAACACTTGCTCTAATCTTAACGTCATAAATTGGAGGCTTTCCATTTCCACTAGTACAAGAGGCTCTCGAGTGTCTTTTTAAAATAGGATTTCTTTTTCTTTGATGATATATTTCAACTCACATTTTATATTTTCAGAATGAGTAATCCTGTGGATAAATGCCCTTTCATATGTATGTACTATAGGTGGTCGAATAGACCAAATTTCTAGTTAAAGAAAGCATTTTGTACCTTTTTTTTTAAAAAAAAGAAATTAAAAATTGCTTTCTAAATGAAAACTCACCCACAAATTCTTATTTTATATTTTTGGATTTTCAAATCTTGCTATCTTTTAAAGAAAAGCATAGTCTTAAAGAACATTCAAAATATATATTAACAGAAATTCTATGTTCATGTAATTTCAGAGCTTGGCTGTGAATATGTGTATATATATATGTGTGTGTATGTGTGCCTCTGTGTGTGTGTGTGTGTGTGTGTGTGTGTGTGTGTGTGTGTGTATGTCTATGCATGTGTGTTTTTGGTACCAATTTATTTAAGAAACTATTTTAAGAGAAAAAAATACTTTTAATTAGCTTGCTTATATTTTACTTTTATTGTATGAAATTTAGCACACTGAGTGGTTTGTTCTGTTTCTGTGTTTTAACTTGTTTTGCTTGTCATTACTGCTCTCTCATGGTTACCAAAAGGAATATTTGTAAATATTTGTAACATCAGGAATCTTGTTTCATCTTTGGTTTAACAGTCTAAAATTCTTTAGAATGCAAAGAAAAATCCCAGAACATTGAAGAGTGTTGAAGGAAGGTAATTAAAATAGTATTTTGAACCCAGGACTTATTCTACCTACACATGTACACCGTAGGCTACAGATTGAATGCTGAACTGCCAACAGTCGGGGTAGTGGTGAACTTCCATTCCGCAAATATTGTATATTCACAGAGGGCTTCTTCACTTGTAGGCAAAATTGAATGTATATGTGCATGTGTGCATTTTTCTGGGGGTCAAATTCTTAGTGTTCTTTAAATTGTCTAAGGATTTTATAATGGAAAAAGGCAGAAAACCACTAGACTAAAAAGCTACAAGATTACTGTGTCCAATGCACTCTGTAGTTCAGATTTTCTAAACAGCACTTATATATCAGTCAGGGTTCTCCAGAGAAACAGAACCAATAGGATACTGTAATATGTGGAGAATTTTTAGATAGGAGATTTATTATTGAAATTGACTCACATGGTTATGGAGGCCGAGAAATCCCTTGATCTTCAGTCTGCAGGCTGAAGAAGCAGGACAGCGGTTGGCGTAATTCAGTCTGAGCTCGAAGGTCTGAGGATGGGGGACTGATGGTGTAAGTCCCAATCTGAGCCCGAAAGCCCAAGAACCAAGAGTGCCTGTGTCTGTGGATAGGAGAAGATGGGTGTCCCAGCTCAAGGGGAAAGAGCACCCTTCCTCTGACTATTTGCTCCATTCAGGCCCTCAGTGGATTGCCTGATGCCCACCAAACCAAATGCTAGTCTCTTCCCTCGCAGACACACTCAGAAATAATGTTTTACCAGCTCTCTGGGCACATAAAATTAATCACCACAACTTAATTGCCTGAAACATAAATGTATCTAACTTTCTCTTCTGCCTCTTAAGACCTAGGTTCCAGTCACTAAATTAAAGAAACGTTATTGACGTGGTACAGGCATATGACTAAAGCAGAGAAAGTACAATACAGTGTCATTTTATGAGAGTGATGTGTTCCTGAAGACTTGGCAAAATTCAAAACTTGCATATTTCATGTCTAAATGTTCCCATAGGACTGATAAAAATGTTTATTAGCTAGAGTGGCCAAGACATATGCCAGTAGCATAAACACAGTTGGTAATTCATTCATCTCTCCTCCAGCTTAAAATTATAATTCTTCAAGATTAAAAAAAAAGTTCTAAATTTGTACTGAAATTGGAACTTTAGTATTTTTATTTTTTCAAACTGTAAAGGAAAGTTTATTTAGAACGTTACAGAGGTAGTAAAAGTGAGCTGTAGAAGAAATGGGTTCAGGGAACAAGTTACAGGGCAGAAGAAGGGCCCTTGGAGCCTAGGAGAGGGAAAGGCGAAGGTAAGGGCCTGGGGGGAGGGAGAGGGGGAGGAAAGGCCCAGGCTTGCTCTGGAGAGGGAGAGGCTCGGAAAGTAAAACTTTATTGATATTTTCAGGTTAGCCTTTTCAAGTTAATACAGTTCTAATTTGCATATATTTGTATTAGGTATGTTACATTTTGTGCGATAAATTGAAAATTCATCCTTTCTAATTATTAGGAGGCTCAGAATTTTAACTCAGTTTTACCTATTGTAAGATACCATTCACAAGTAATTTTGCACAATTGATAGTGCTACTAACACCACTGTTGGTACAATTACTGTAATGAATGGCTCTACCAGCAATATAAACACAGGTGACATTCACTGAGGGTTTGCTGTGTTGCAGGCATCACACCAAGTGCTTTACGGGCACTATCTCATTTGATCCTCACAGCCAGCCTACGAGCAGGTTTATTGTTATTACTAACTTACAAATTGGAAACTGAGGCTTCAAGGATAAATAATGTGCCCCAAACCTACTCTGTTAGAACGAAAATTTAAGCACAGGCCCTCTGACTCCAGAGCTCATGCTCTTCACTGCTGCATGAATGGAGTAAAACCAGACTGAAATCCCAGTCTGATTGCAATAGTGACTAAAGCAAAGCAATCTCTACAGAAGGTACATAATGAGACAGTAAGATACCCGTGGGCACCTCCTCCTGCCTTACCTCATGTTTGTAAATGTGTACATTGAAAGGGGTTGGTGTCTATATGACTTAGCTTCTTATCTTACCTTGTAAAGAAATTACATAAATTTAGGATTAGAAGGGACCACAGAATTGACCTATCCAGCTTTATTAGGTAAGCAAAACCTCCCTTCTTCAGGATCCCTGATGAGCAGTGTGCCGTCTTTGTTGAAGACCAGCCTGTGACAGAAGGTTTGCCCTTTGAGAGTCCTCTTGGTGGTTGCTTGTTCTCTCATCCTGAGCCAGATGGAGCCCATTGCACCGGTCCCCTCTCCCCCAGTCCTGGCCCAGTTCTGTGAAGGAGAGGGAACATGCCTGCAGCCTCAGCTCTCTGAGGCCCAGGAGGGACTGAAGTCCACGTCTCTCCCCAGCCTTTGTCCTCATCAAGTTACACCTCCTCAGAACCCCTTTGACCTCAGTGCTTTCCAGATCCCCACCATTTATTTGGTCACTTCTTCCAGGACATAGTCTAGTCTTTTTCCTACATCTCTGTCTAGAATATAACACAAGATGTTATCTCATCAGTGCTGAATGATATGGGATATATTACTTCCTGAGTTCTTGGTGTTATACTCCTGTTAATACCTAAAGCCAAGTTAGCTGAAAAGCAAACATATTTTTCCCAACTAATTTTGTACTTATAATTAACTATATACTCAGATCTATTGATTTGAAGCCCATAATTTCCTATCCTGAGACTAAATGTAGAACTTAACAATTCATATTTATTTAAAGTGATTATTATTTTTAAATTTTTATACAATATTCTAGCCTGTCAGGATCATTTTGAATCTCTAGGGTATGTGTGTGTGTGTGTGTGTGTGTGTGTGTGTTAATCAGTTATATGTAATTTTCTTTCATATTACTTATGGAAAATATTGCACCTGATAAAGCCAAGGACAAGGACTGGGTAGGAGGTATGCTGCTAAGTGAACTTTTTTCAGAACCAGTAATCAATATTCTTTTAATGTATTATTCAGTTGGCTGTTCCTCTGCCTACTCAATACAATAATTTAGCTTTCATCATTCTATCCATAAAAACACCATTAGAGACTTTATCAAATGTTTTGCAAAAATTAAGGCACAGTATGTTTAAGATATTCCATTAATTTCCAAATTCTTTTAAAATATGGTTACTGATGACTATTTTAAAAAACAAATCAGGCTTCCACTGTTAAGAACTATGATGAGCTCTTAGTCCATGCTGACTCCCAAGGACCATTGATTTTTAAATCCTCTCAAGAAGAATGGGCAGTATCTCACCACTAGGGTGGTCCTTGCAATAGCCAGGTGAAGCAGGAAGAGTTTGGAAAGGTTGAAAATGAAAGCCTACAAGTGTTAGACAAAACATGCAGGTCTATTTTGAGAAGTGAAAACTGCAACTTTCTTAAAGTCACCTGCCTACCCCCATATACACACATATATGTGTATATGTATATATATACATATACACATGTGTATATGTATATATATGTGTGTGTGTGTATATATGTATATGTATATATATATGTGTATATGTATATATATACATATACACATATACTCATATATGTGCCTTTTTAAAGGGCGATGACTATGTGTGATAGTTTGTATCCTTCAATATAAGTTTTTTGGGAACAATTATATTTCTATATTAGGCCACGTGATCATAGGTAAGAGCCCCCTACCCCTTGCTCTGTGGCAGCATTTAATTAAAAGAAAGGCATCTCAGAAGAAGAAAAGAGCTTTCTAACTCCAAAAACTACCATCTTGAAGTCACAAACTTCTGGCACAAATTACAGTGAGATTTGTTCCAATGATGTTAGTAAGTTTATGATTAAGTTAGTAAGTTCAAAGTAAATTTTACTTTGAATGCACAATTGGTTTCCTTACAACAAATAACAGTTGGCCAATAATACTTCCCAACAAAGGCTTTTCTCCATATCCATTTGTATAAACAATTATTCATATAACTTATAATATCTAATGTTATTGAATGCTTACTTTGTGCCATGCCATGCTCAATGCCAAGCACTTCACAGAGATGATCTCACTTGATCTTCTCATGACCCTGTGCTGGACTGAGGCTCTGTGGTTGTGCAGCTTGACAAAGTCCAGCCGGCACAGAGTCAGAGCCAGAACTTGACACCATGTCTGTCTCCCGAGGGCATGTGTGTGGTCAGTTAGTTCATACTGCCTTGTAGAATCTTTGGTCCTGATGTGTTGCGGGACTGTTTGCACATGGCCTTGTTTTTCCAACCAGATTGTAACCTATCTAAAAGCAGATATTGTGATTCATTCATCTTGCTGTTTTGAAAACACCTAGCATGCTGTGCCTCAAAATAAAAATGTACTGATTGAATTGAACATTATCCCACAAACTTACAGATTCCACATTTTCATTTCTCCCCTTTGGGGGACTCGTGTATATTACATGAATGAAGGATGGAAGAAGAACAAAGGTGTTTCTTATTCTACAGATATTTTTCAAAGGAGTAGGCTCCTTTCTGACTGTAATAATTGAAACATTGCCTTATTTGAGAAAAAAATGTATCAACATTATTATTTCATTTGCTTGCTACTATATTTTATCACTTGTTCCTCATCTCCAAATACCTAATAGAGAAGCATTGGTCATTTGCTATACATAATTTGAATTATTTATGTCCTATTTTTATTTCTCATTGGGGATTTCCTATGACCCATATCTGGCCCTCCATATTCAGGGGAAGGGGGAAGTTGATGTCTGGTCTATCACTAACATATGTTTCCTTTCTTTGAATCTGCACCATGTGGTTATACCACAAGTATAAAGTAAAGGTCAGAAGAGTCTAATTAGTACAAAAGGTCTTGAGGTTAAAAAAAAAATTGTCATAACATCAAATTTTACTTTGAATGCACAATTGGTTTAATGTAGAAGTAAGTACAATCAACGAAATAACAATATTATAAAATGTAAACTCAACTGGCTATTGATAATTTATTGATTTCAAATCACTATTCAGTGATTTGATTCTTAGATAATGACATAGAGAGTATCAGTATCATTTTAAACATTACCAACTTTGTACATATGACATTTATTCAATAGTGTATATATATATATATATATATATATATATATATATATATATATATTTATCCTCACTCAAGGACACTTTTTGCATTTATCTTCAGATAGAGTGGGAGGAAGAGAGAGAGAAACATCGATGTGAGAGAGACACATCGACTGGTTGCCACCCACACAACCCCAACTGAGGCCGGGGACAAACTGCAACTGAGGTACATGCCCTTAGCGGGAACCGAACCCAGGTCTCTCTGGTCCACGGGCTGACGCTCTAACTGCTGAGCCAAACCGGCCAGGGCCAATAGTCAACAAATATTTATTGAGCACCTACTACATGTCAGGCATAGTGCTCTGGGGTTACACTGGTAACCAAGACAGACAGACACAAAACCCTTCCCTTATGGAACTAACATTCTAGAAAGACAAAAATAAAGTAACCAAAATGACAAAGAGCTGCAAGTTGTAATAAGTGCTAAAAACAAAACAAAAACAAAAACAAATGGGAGCTGAGATAAAGAATCAGGTTGGGCAATGCTGGGCAGAGGATGGAGAGGAAGGTGTCTAGGGGGGAAAAAGGAGAAACATCTGTAACAAAAAAAAAATTAATAAAAATTGGAAAAAAAAAAAAAAGAATCAGGTTGGGGAGGGGTTGAGTGGCCAGGTAAAAATGCTTAGATAGCATGGTTTGGTTTGGTCCCTTCTAAGGAGGAAATATTTAACCTGAAAATTGAAGAATTAGTAGTAGATAGGTGAAAGGTGTGTGTGTATGTAGATATAAAGACATTGAGACAGGAAAGAATTTCAGGGGTTGGGGCACTGAGAAAAATCTGGTGTAGCTGGAAAAAGGTGAATGACATGAGGGGCCATGGTCACAGGTGAGGTTGGAGTGGTGGGCAGGAGCTAGATAGTGTGAGGCTTGTATAAGTCATTGAAAAGGAGCTTGGGTCTTATTCTAAGTACATGAAAAGCCACTGAAAGGTGTTAAACAGGGACGTGACAAGGTCTGATCTACTGGCTCAGAAGGACACTCTCATTGGCTCAGGAAAATAGATCCATAGAAACACAAGGAGGAAGAAGAGAGATGTTGGGAAGCCACTGCGGTTTTTGAGGTGGGAAATGGTGGAGACTTGGATCAGGTTGGTAGTAGTGAAGGCCGACAAAGATGGGTGGATTGATGGTGGGATGAACACGGAGGATGAGGAAGAGAGGAATGAAGCTTGACTCACGTTTTGACTTGAGACAAATGTAATTGAATGTGGGAATGGGAAGCGGTTTTGTAGGAATTGATTCTGCTTTGAACATGTTAGGTTTGAAATGTTTGTAAGCTATTTGAACAAAGATGTCATGTTGACAGGTGACAAGCTTACTAGTGTGAGCTCAGAGGAGAGGTCCCTATTAGAACTATCACTTGAGGAGTAATCAGCTGATAAACAGTATTTAAGACTCTGGGAATGGGCGAGATCAGCCAGGAAAAAGAATTAAAAGAGAAAGGGTATCTAGGATAAATTCCTGATTTAGACATTGGATAGAAGTAAAAGAATTTGCAAGGAGCCTGAGGAAAAAGTGAAGAAACAAGTCAGAGAAAATCAGGAATCCCCCAAGAAAGAACAACGTTAAATAATTGAGTTGGACAAGCGACTAAATCTTTCTGTGCCTCTGTTTCCTCCTCCCTAAAATAAAAATTTATAAAATAAATTTATAATTTTTATTAAATAAATTAGAATAGTGATTAGTTTTCTATTGTTTTTGCAACACAGTACCGTAAACTTAGTGTATAAAGCAACAAAAATGTATCATCTTACATATCTGGGGGTCAGAAATTCAAAATAGATCTTTTCACCCGACTAATACCATTGTGTTGTCAGGCCTGTGTTCTTCCTGGGGAGGTTGCTTCTTTGCCTTTTCTAGCTTCTAGAGACTGCCCATTTTCCTTGACTCATCGCCTCCTTACAGCCCAAAGCTGGCAATGGCAGATTGAGACGTGACATCTCTCCAGCCTCACTTGCATGATCACGTCCTTCTGACTCTGCTTCCCTCACCCCCTTCCAATGTTCACACTTGTTTCCTCTATTGACTTCTGCACTCGCTGCCAGGTAGAGTCCTGTGCACTCACTTTTTCAGCCCCATGTCCAACACTACTCTTCTCTGAAGCCTTTTTGACGCTGGCAACGTTTTCTCTCTCCCTCAACATTGTTGCCCTGTTGATGTCCTGCAGATGCATCTGTGTTGTAAGCTCGTCTGTATGAACTCTGTTTCTCCCCACGAGGCTGTCAGCTTGTTCAGGGCAGTGACTGCATTTTATTGCACCCACACAGACTGAGATTCTGTGTTTGAATACTGGCTCTGCCACTTTCAAGCTTGTGGCTTTGAGCAGATTACTTTACCTCTCTGTGCTTCAGTATCCTTATCTGATAAGTGGATTTAATGATATTGCCTCGTCAATAGGGTTATGGCGAGGACTTATAGAATAAAAGACGGGCTAGCACATGTCAGCACTAGTTAGCATTTGCTGAACTTTTTGCACATCTGAATGATTGAGAATTTTTTCTTACTATTTATTTTGGGAGGACAAAGATATAAGTGTCACATGACTCTCCCCAAATCGGAGAACAACCAGGTTTAGAAGTTACATAACTTCAACTCTACCTCCCAGGTACCTCCCATTCCTGAGTTGGAAGAAATATATTTATTTTATTTGAGACTTTTGTCTGTATCTTAAGTAGAAGCCTACAGTCATGCTACCTAATTTTACATACTCTGGCTTTAACATATGGGAAATGATCTGGGCAAAATTCTCAGCCTGTAAAAATGTTCATATTCTGCATCATATCTGGCCAACCCCCAAGTCTCAGTTGTAAACTCTTTGACGCTAAACCTACAAGCTACCTGAGAGCAAACTACCAATTTCTCTCAATTACATGAAATTCCTATAGTATCTGGGGGCACTCAGCTACTTTGGGAAGATCCATGACATTATTACTGACTACCTTGCTCTTTTACTTTGATTTGGACTTGCTAGGGGACTGGAATGTCACACTCCAAGTGCCTTAGATGATACACATATCTGCCTTAAGGTTTAAGGGAAAAATAAAATTACTCCAGGGCTTTAGCTGGCTGAGAGTTTCAGACTGTACGTACGTTGGGGCTTCAAAGTTTGTTTCAGTTGTCACCCTCTTGGGACATAAATGGAAACCTCAGTAGTTTGAGAATCCTTCTTTGCTTCAGAAAACCACAAATTGCAATGCAAATCCTGTGACAGTATCACTTGGAGAAGCAGGGCAGAGAAACTCTGGCAGCCTGAGAAGATGGGAGATACTTGCACACCCCATTTGAACTCTGCACTGGTTGGATTTAAAACAGAAAAATGTTCACGTCATTCTTTGGCTCAAAAATTTATTTTTTTAATCCTCACCCGAGGATATTTTTCTATTTATCTTCAGATAGAGTGGGAGAGAGAGAGAGAAACATTAATGTGGGAGAGACACATTGACTGGTTGCCTCCCACGCAACTCCGACCAGGGCTGGGGACAATCCACAACTGACCAAGGCACGTGTTCTTGGCTAAAATCGAACCCGCGACTCATTGGTACTCAGGCCGACGCTCTACTGCTGAGCCAGGGCCAGAAATTTCAAATGGCTGTCTATTGCCAACAAGATGAATTTAGACTTTTTGTCCTAGCCTATGAGATCTGCCACAAACCAGGTTCAATTTACTTTTCGGGCTTTATGGCTGCCCCAGCCCTGCCAGCAGCCACACGACTCTTCCATCATTCTCTAACCAGTACACATGTGCTATAGTTTCAGTGAGGCAATGCTCAAATGTAACTTTAAAGAGGGAAATGCTACTATTCCACTTATAATCTCATGGGGTTCATGTTCTTGTTCATGAGAACAAGAACAATTACTAATATACCAAGCATTGTACAAAAAGCACTTTACACACATTAATTAATTTAAACTTCATAACCTAATCACCATCACATTTTATCAATAAGGAAACTCAAGGTGTTCAGAAAATTGCCCAAGGTTCCATAGTTAGAAAAGGGTGCAGCCAGGATTCCAACCACAGCCTGGCTTCTTAACTACATTCTGGAAAGACTTGTTCCCAGGGAGGGGTTGTTCTATTGACATTTGAACCTCCAGGAACTTTTAGTGCCTCTGCTGGCTTATGGAGATTTTATAAGACTTTGCTGGCTGAAGTTGAGCCTTGCAAAGGAGAAAATAGACAGTCTCCCTTAAAGCCAAAGTGTTCCCTAGAGCCACAGTGTGCTTTATAATTTGATGATTATCTTTATTTTTTTCTGCACAGGACCAAAAAAAGCGAGGGATTTCTCTGTATCTTCTGCCTTGCTGAGAACCCTTACCGAATTACAAGTTCATAAGAGAAACGTTTATGTGAGTTGTATAATTTAACTAAGCTTTCCACAAGAATGCACTGAGTTAATGAATGACAGCTGTGGGTAGTATGAAAAACAACTTGGGTGCCTGGAGTGCCATCACAGTGGTTCGCCACCTTGGCTGCACGTTAGAATCACAAGTGCAGCTTTTATAAAATACCAGGTGACAGGCCCCTCCCAGACCTTGAATTGCATTCTGGCCAGTGTGGGTGGGTAGGCAGACATCGGCAGTTTTTGAAGTCATGCCAGGTAATACATGTGCAACCATGGGTAGAACTAATGGGCTAGAGAAAAGGTGTGTGTTTATGTACTTGGAGTGATCTGCAACCCTTCACGGTGATCCCAGTCCCTAACTCACTTAACTCTTGAACAATATGGGTCCTTTCTAACTGTCTAAAATGCATTTTAAAAAACGTGAACAGCCCTGGATGGTTTGGCTCAGTGGTTAGAACATCGACCTGCGGACCGAAGGGTGGCGGGTTTGATTCCCAGTCAAGGCACATACCTTGGTTGCAGGTTCGATCCTGGCCCCTGTGGGGGTCATGCAAGAGGCAACCAGTGGATGTGTCTCTCTCACATCATATTGATGTTTCTCTCTCTCTCTCTCTCCCCCTCCCTCCCTCCCTCCCTTCCATTCTATCTAAAAATGAATGGAAAAATATCCTTGGGTGAGGATTGAAAAAAAAATGTGAACAATGGTAGTACTCTGAACACACACATGGGTTAATGAAACACAAAAAAAATTTCAGATATGGACTGTTCCTTGGAGCCTTGTTACTCCAGGTGTATGGAGCATGGTTTGAGGGTAAGCACCATCAGCTTCCTTTCGGGCTTGTTAGAGTGCAGAATGTCAGCCCCCCCCCCCCCCCAGGTCTACACACTTTGACTAGATCCCCACATAAAGTGTGAGATCATCTGTTTCAGCCCCCTCATCTTACACATGGGGGAAGACGAAACAGGGTATGAACACGCTGATGGAACTCACACCCAGAGACTCGACTCCCATAGTGGGAGCTGAGAGACCATCTCTACTGATTCTGGGGCTTATGACTTTTCCACTACATTGTACTGATATGCCATAAAAATAAGTTATGGTGGCTTTCTTTCCCTGAGTGGGACAAGATTATCTTCCCTCTGTCTCAAGGATGTCCCCAGGATGTGGGATAGATCTAATAATTAAAGTCATGTTTGATAAAGGGGGAAAGACTCCTTTGACAAAATGTATACATTAAAAGTAGACTTGTTATGTAAAATCTAATTTTACTTGGCCTCAAAAAGAAAACTACTAGTACTCCCGTAAAATCTTCTTTTTAAAAGAAAGGAAAAAAGTACTGTAAGTACAAAGCCATAAAACGAAATTATTTTCTTTGAAGTGTAGTGAGTGAAAACAAATCTTAAATAACAAAGGTTGGGTTTCACCCCAATAAAAATTCCACTTCAGCTCTGCTTAAAGTGATTTGTTGGTATAAATAAGAACAAAGGCAAAAACCTGGCATTACATTGTCAAATAAAAAAGCAATCCTTCCCAAATCCTGCAGATTAAACCACATTTTAGGTCCAGTACACTATCTTTCAATTTCTTAGGCTTCTATGTAGGAGACGCAGCCAATTGTAGAAACATTTTTTTTTTTTGAGTGCTCTGTGCAAGACACTTGATGAGTCCTACATGGGATATACTGTATAGACGGTCACCGCCCTCTGTGACCTATTGCTTTCCTATTGCTGCTGTAACAAATTACCACAGACTGAGGTGAGTGGCTTAGCCTGCAATGTCTGCATTATCTTAACGGTTCTGGAGGTCAGAAGTTCAAACCATTTCTCAGTAGGCTGAAATGAAGGTGTTGGCAAGCCTGTGTTCTTTCTGGAGGCCCTAGAGGAGAACCCATTTTCTTGACTTTTCTGGAGGCTCCCTGCAATCTTTGGCTCGAGGCCCCCTCTTCCACATTCAAAGCCAGCAGGGTAGCATCTCTGCTCTCTAACCTCTGCTTCCATTCTGTGTCTCCTCTCCTGACTCTGACTCTCTTGCCTTCCTTTTAATAGGACTCTTGTGGTTACATTGGGCCCACCCGGAAACTCTGGGATGATCTCCCTGTCTCAAGATCCTTAGTCACATCTGCAAGGTCCTTTTTAGGATGTAAGGTAGCATATTCACAGGTGCAGGGATTAGGATGTGGACACCTTTGGTGGGGGGTGCATTATTCACTGTAGGGGTGCCAAGAAGAGAGGACAAGGATGAGATACAAATGGCTGGCCGATTTTCTGAGATACAAATGTATGTTTTTCTTCCTGTGTTTTATTCTTCATCCTCTCTCTTAAGTAGGAAGCCAGGTTCTGACTTTGCCTCAGAGAGGACAGAAGGCAGACGTTGCTGGCAAGACACTTCCCTTTCTTTTGATTTTTAAAGGCCTAAATGCGTTGAGGAAGTTGTGCTGGGTGTCCTGGAAAGAGAGGTGAGGACTTTGGGGCTGGCTGGGTGGGATTAGGAGTAGTGTGGGAACTCTTTTTCCCTGTAAGTCATGAGACCTCACAGAAAGGATTACATGGCTCTTGGTTTTGCCTGGATTCCAGTGCCCGCAGCATAGCGCAGAGTCAGCAAAGCTGATAACCAGGAGACCATTAGGTAACCAAGGTCCAGAGGAACCTCCTGGGGTCCCGGTCCTGCAGGAGGGCCAAGAACGACCCAGAGGGAAATACACTCCAACACGGCATGATGGGGACTTGGAATCTAAATAAACTGGTTTGAGGAAAATAAGGAAACACAGTATCTTTTGCCTAAGTGTCTAAACCATAAATATAAAATGAAATAAGATCACTGTATAAAAGGCACTTAAGGAGATGGGTACATTTCTTCATTCCTCGGCTCTAGGTCTGGAGCGAGTGCAGTCAGAGAGCGGGATTGCGCTGTGGCGCGGTCAGCGCTGAGGCAGGACGCAGGGGCACCTGATTCTCACTCGGGCGGGAGAGACTTTCTGGAAGAACTGACGTGTAAGCTGATTGGGAGATGACAAGTGTTCTATTTTAAAAAATTTTTATTAAATTTATTGGAGTGAAATTGGTTAAACATTATGTAGGTTTTAAATGTACGATTCTATAATATACCATGTGTATATTTTATTGTGTGTTCACCACCAAATTCAAGTCTCCTTCCATCACCATTTGTCCCCTTATACCTTCTTCTACATGCCCCACCCCCTGCCCCTCTGGTCATCACCATACTGTTGTCTGTCTATGGATTTTTTTTTTTCTTAATCCCTTCCCCTTTTCTACCTAGCCCTCTAACCCCTTCCCCTCTGACAGCTGTCAGTCTGTTCTCTGTCTCTTTGAGTCTGTTTCTATTTTGTTTGTTTATTTTGTTCATTAGATTCCACATATAAATGAAATCATATGGTATTTGTGTTTCTCTGACTGGCTTATTTCACTTAGCATAATACTGTCCAGGTTCATCCATGCTGTTGCAAAAGGTAAGATTTCCTTCTTTTTTGCAGCTGAGTAGTATTCCATTGTGTAAAAGCACTACAGCTTTTTTATTCACTCATCTACTGATAGCACTTGGGCTGTTTCCAGATCTTAGCTATTGTAAATAGCGCTGCAATAAACATAGGGGTGCGTATATTCTTTCTGATCAGTGTTTTAGGTTTCTTCAGATATATGTCCAGAAGTGGAATCACTGGGACAAGTCTTGGTGACTAGAAAAATAATGACAGAAAAAGGGAACATGGAAGGAAGACAGGCCAGCCCAGGGTTGAAATTCAGCCTGTGCTTCTGTAGCCAAGTCTGGTGCCCTGGCCTGGGGATCCCTGGAGCAAGGGGAGGGCGTTTTTCATGTTTCTACCCCCTTCCCTTCCAGTGGTTCTCAACCTTCCTAATGCCGGGACCCTTTGATACAGTTCCTCATGTTGTGGTGACCCCCAACCATAAAATTATTTTCGTTGCTACTTCATAACTGTAATTTTGCTACTGTTATGTCTTAGGCGACCCCTGTGAAAGGGTCGTTCGACCCCCAAAGGGGTCGCGACCCACAGGTTGAGAGCTGCTGCTTTACATCCTTCTGAAACTCCAGAGAGTTCCTTATTAAAATTCTCATAGTTCTGACGGCCCAGGCTGGGGAAATCTGGACGGCCCAGGCTGAGGTGTGCCCCAGGCTGTGGAAAGTGTGTGGCTGGTGCTCAGAGGAGTTGCACTTGAAGTCTAGGATTTGATTCGTCTGTGAAGCTGAGTAAGGGCTAAGTAAGGGAGAAAGGTTGATATGGAAGAGGGGAAAGTGGTGAAGAGAACTGTGGTGTCGATTGTAGGTTGGTGGAGCTTAAAATGCCTCTCCCCGATATTTTTTTTATATCAGGAGTTGGTTTAGTTTTCCAGGCCAATCTTCACATCACGATTTAATGTGACCAAACTGTGCTATTCACAGCAGTAGAGAAACAAATCCCTCCTTATTATGTTGTTTCTATTTGTTCGAGGTCCCAACTGGGGATTCCAGGAACTCATTTTTCTCACAATCCCTGAAATAAAAGTGCCTCCTCCCAGCCTCTCACTCCCAACCCCTCCCTTACAGGGGCCCGCTTTTCACTTGTGCCTGGTGACAGTGGTGGAGGATGGGGCTGGGGGACAGGTCCTGGCATGGACTGGGCAGGAAGGGAAGGAAGCATCTGTGGACTTGGTGGGAAGGAAGGGAGAGCAGGAGCAGTGAGGCAAAGGCCCTGCCTGCCCGGGCCGTGCAGGGTGCTCACAGGGCTGTGGTTCTTAGGAAGGCTGGCTCCCTGGGGGCAGGGGTGGGGGAGGCTGGCAGAGCACCTCTGCTTCTCCTGCAAGGGTTACACGATATAATCTTAGTATTAATGATTCTTTCTTTTTTTCAGTTTCATTTCTGACTCTGTCCTCATTTTTCTGAACTGGCAGATAAAAAGCATACCATCAGGTCTTCTGGGGTGTCTTGTTCTCTCACTCTCTCCTTCAATCTAGTACCTTCGACTCTGGGTCTGAGGAAGGGCCTTGGAGGTGGGAAGGAGTCTGTGGGCCTGGTCTACACTGGCACCTGTGGAGAAATGCCCACCACTCCTGCTACCTGGTCCATGCGTGGAGCTCAGAAACTGTTTGTGAGGTTGCCTCTTCCTCCTTGATCAGTTCCCACATGAGTGGCCGGGAGGTGGGGTTTAAGCCACAGGTACTGCAATGGAGTGAATGTTTATGCCAGCTCCCCCAGTTCATAGGTTGAAATCCTAATCCCCAAGGTCATTTGGGTGGGGCCTTGGGAAGATGCTGAGGTGACAAGGGCCGAGCCTTCAGAAGTGGGATAAGCGCCTTTATAAAAGAGGCCCCTTCTACCATGTGGGGACACAGCAAGAAGATGGCTATGAACCGGGAGGTGGACCCTTGCCAGACACTGAATCTTCTGGTGCCTTGACCTTGGACTTCGCAGCCTCCAGAACTGTGAGGAATAAGTTTCTGTTGTTTATAAGTCTATGGCGTGTTTTTTTTTGGCATCCCGAATGGACTAGGACAGGTACATTTAGTTTGGCCTGGACCATTGAGCCAATTAAAAATTAAGAGTTTGGCTCTGGCTGGTTTGGATCAGTGGTTGGAGCATCAGCCTGAGGACTGAAGGATCATGGGTTCGGTTCCTGGTCAGTGGCTTGTACTTGATCCCCAGCCCTGGTGGAGCTGGGGGTCATTTGGAATGCAACCAATTGATGTGTCTCTCTCACATTGATGTTCCTCTTCCTCTCTCTCTCTCTCTTTCTCTCCCTTCCTCCCACTCTATCTAAAAATCAATGGAAAATATCCTTTGGTGAGGATTAACAACAAAAAAATTAAGAGTTTGTGCCCTGGCCAGTACGGCTTGGTTGGTTGGAACGTCGTCCCATACACTGAAGGGTTGTGGGTTCAATTCCTGGTTAGGGTTCATATACAAGTTGTGGGTTCGATCTTCAGTCGGGGTGCATGTGGGAGGCAACCAATCATGTTTCTCACATCAGTGTTTCTCTCTCTCTCCCTTCCCCTCTCTCTAAAATCAATAAAAACATAAAACAATAATAAAAAATAAAATAAAAATTAAGAGTTTGTAACAAACAGCAGCCCCTCTAGGCGGGCCATTTCATTCCTCAGTCATCTCTGCTTCCCATATTATGTCACCTGTCTAGACCCTGTAAGTGTTTGAGTTGTAACTCCTGGCCTAGACACAAACATTTATTTTCTGGAATCTTAACTATGCCTACCCCTGTCCGTTGCCTCACCTGCCAGCCACTGAGAATGGTATGTGCAAGTTACTTCTGCTCTAGGAGCTCAAACATCTCTCTCCCTCTGGCTGCCTCTCATACTCTCCCTCATCATCTCAGTCAGGTGTGCCTTTTCCTTCTCTGAAGGAGACTCGACCTTCTCCTTGCCATCGAATAAAACATTTTGTCCATGCACATAAATTCCCTTCCCCAAGGGCTTATGCTTTTGGAACACAAAAGCCAGAAAGACTGGGAAGGCTATTTTTATTTTCTGTTACATTCTGTAATTTTATTTTTTGTTACAGAACCTACTTCAATAAAGGGAGGGAATAGGAGGGGGAACCACTCTAAGTGAATATATAAAAATATACAGCCACAATTGCCCGTTTAACAAAATGATACATGCTGACTGTGAGAGTTCGAACGTCACAGAGGTGATGCACCAGGAAATGTCCCCAGATGTCACACCACCCAGAGACGACTACTGTTCACATATTCTTTCAGAACTGCCGTTGTGGTTTTTATCAGAAATAGGATCATATGACTATATTGTTTTGTGCTTTGATTTTTTTTTTCTACTTAACAATATATTGTTAACACCTTTCCAGGTCATTCCACAATGAATTATCTCGTTGTTTTTATTGGCAACAAGTATCCTGGTATATGATTGAACCATTGTTTATTTCTCCAATTCCCTAGTGATGGGCCTTTTCGTTGTGTTAAATTTCTACCACAGCAGAAGCAATGAACATCTCTCTACATACATCTTTGCACAACGTGTACAAGTATGACCTGAAGAGGGTCTGTTGGGTCAAGGAGCATGTGCATTTAAAATTTTGGCAGATACTGCCAATAAATCCCCCAAATTTTACAGTGTCAGTTATATTGCATTAGAATTTCTATTTTTCCATGTTCTTGCTAACATTAAGCTTTATTAAATAAAACTGATTTGAATCATCTCTTGCTATTAAAATATGAATAAAATATACTTTTCTGCCTTGGAGAAGATATAGTAAGAATGTTAGCAACAATGGAAACTCTTTAATGAGTGAGATTTTTGATGTGTTTCACTAATGAGATGCAGGTGGGGAAGCCTGCAGCGATCATATCCAGCCTGGGTGTAGCAGATGAGGCCAGCCACAAAACAAGTGACAGGGACCAATGAGGTGTGTGATTTGAGAGAAACTGAGAGGAAGGAGGGGTAGGGAAGAATGTATGTCCACGGGGACACCAGTCTGTGGGGGAGAAGCAAGGTCAATTTTACACTGATACCACCTTTATAATTGTTAAATATCAAATACATGTCAAACCCTAGTTTCAGGATTTATTTATTGATTATTGGGCAAATTCTAGCATAGCAAGAGAGAAGTTATGAAAACATTACATTGGGCCCTGGGTGTCAATGGCTGGCAGATGGGGAGATTTCTCTCTTAGAAATAAAACAGAAAAGCACAGCCAGTGTGGCTCAGTGGTTGAGCATTGACCCATGCATCAAGAGGTTGTCGGTTCGATTCCTGGTCAGGGCACATGCCCAGGCTGTGGGCCAGATCCTCAGTGGGGGGCATGCAGGAGGTGGCCAATCGATGTTCTCTCTCATCGGTGTTTCTCTCTCTCCCTCCCTTCCTCTCTAAAAATCAATAAAAATAAAAATAAAAGAAATAAAACAGAAAAGACAAAAGGAGAATAAGTTAGTAAATTCAACCTATCTCTCAGATCTAAGTTTAAAACTAAGTGAATTCTCAACACTCCAGGTCAAACCAGATCTCTGGAACCTGCGATCATATCTCTCTGTTCTTTACCTTCATAGATCTCATCACAATTTGTGATCATTTTATTAATCTTCATCTCTCGATTCAACTGTAAACTCTAACATTGTGTCCTTAAAGCCTTACAAAGGGCTCCCACATATAGTAAATGTTATTAAGTATTGGTGAATGAAATAAAGAAGGAAGAGAAAGAGAAGGGGGATTAGGAAAGGAAGGAAAGGAGAGGGGAGAGGAGGAGAAAGGAGAAGAGAAGAGAGAAGATACAAGAAGAGAAAGAAAGGTAAAAAGAAAAGAGAGGTGGGGAGTAGGAGCAAGCCAACTGGCTGGTGTGCACAGCGTGGATTGTAATTCTACTGGTTCTCAGTACCCTGGAGCGATGGAGGAACCTGGGGTGCATTAGAGATCTGGACAGTAAGGATCAGTAGGTTCCTAGCTTCTTTTTTTATATTAATTAATTTATTTTTGTTACAGATGTTTCTCTGTTTTCCTCCATTGACACCCTCCTCCCGATCCTGCCCCCCCCCCCACAGCATTGTTGTCTGTGTCCATTGGTATGCATACATGCATATAAGTTCTTTGGTTTATCTCTTCCCTCTCCCCTGCCACCCCTATCCTCTGAGGTTTGTCAGTCTGAACCCTACTTCTATGTCTCTGGGTCTATTTTGTTCATCAGCTTATTTTGTTTATTATAGTCCACAAATAAGTGAGATCATGTGGTATTTGTCTTTCTCTGATTTGCTTATTTCACTTAGCATAATACTCTGCAGGTTTCTGGTTCCTAGCTTCTTGATGTGAATAGCCTTTGAGATCACTGTGCGTGTTGCTAAGCATTAGGGACTTAGCTACCAGACATGGGGTAGAAGTACTGCCATATTTGTAAACCCTACAAGTTATCAGTGAGGATACTCTTTATAAAACGTCCAGCTGGCCTTGCATTGGTTTAAGGAGAAAAGTTGTCTGAGATAGGACTAGGTTTGGGACAAAAGTCAAAGAGTTCAATAATTTAAAAAATATATTTGAGCCTGGCTGGTGTGGCTCAGTAGTTGAGCGTTGACCCATGTACCAAGAGGTCGCCAGTTCGATTCCCAGTCAGGGCACATGCCCAGGTTGTGGGCCCGATCCCCAGTGGGGGGCATGCAGGAGGCAGCCAATCGATGTTCTCTCTCATCAATGTTTCTCTCTCTCTCTCCCACTCCCTTCCTTCCTCTCTGAAAATCAATAAAGAAAAAAAAATTAAAAAATATTTGAAAAACAAAACATATACAGTAGAAAGTAGCTTCTAGCTCTATTACCTCTGACTAAATATAGGATAAATATTTATAAGTAAAATTTATAAATAAAAATAACATTCTCTGAATACCAAAAACCAAAAAGAAAAAAACAACAACCCCCAAAACACCTGCAGCCTCTGATGGAAAAAGCCACTTAAGCTTTTGTTGACTTGCTCATGAGTCAATTAAATTTATTGAGCTATTGGTTTTAAAACATTGAAATTAGGTGTTATAGGAAATGCAAGGAATAAAAACATGGTTTTATTTACTTACGGTTTGAAATTTAGTGGAAGACAGAATTCAAATACAATAAAATTGAATAACTTTACAAGGTTAGAGTGTTAGAATGTATTATCATTAAGAAAAAGCCTCTATCATGGGTATTTCAAAGACAATGGGAAGTTGGGGCAATTATTGGCATGTGCAGAATCCTGGGTACTGTGCGCTGTGAATTTTGAAATGATACTGGCCTGAGATATGGGAAACGATATTTGTCTGCTACTGCTCACATTGCAAGTCCAAATAGTAAGACAGAAGGCAGCCCATATTATTATGTAATTATAGTTGAAAATTGGTTTGCTTGGGCTTACACGTATGGTGACCATTTAGAAATTCTAGACTCACTGCTTGCAGAACATTTTAACTAAAAGCAATAAAAGGAACAGACTTTGGACTTTTAGCTAGATCATTTTTCCACATAGATGGCCATTTCTGTTTCCCATTGAGAGATTTAGCTGGCACTTTTAGGAAGTTTGCATGAGAGTAAAGTTGACTCCAAAGGAAACTTGGAGAACGTGAATCTCTGTTCAAAGTTCAGCCAGAATGAAGTAGCTCCATGTCAGCATTGGCTGCCAATAATAATGTTACAAAAAATGTTTTCCGGAAGCCAACGTTTTTTTTTTTTTTTTTTTCTGCATGAAATAACTCAAACCATACTTAGTAAACAGAAGTTCTGGATGTAATTTAAAACAATGGATCACCACACCATGCCACATATGAATAGAAGGTTAAAGATTGAGAACTTACTCATGCAAAGGTCACTTAGAAGGTTTCTCACAATAATGCGATTTGAGTAAACAAGTCTTCATCTAATGCCTTTTATGTGGTCAGCTTTGTGAGGGGTGGTGGAGGAGGGGAAGGGGGACTAAGACTCGGTCCCTGGCTTTGAAGACCTTCACTGATTTGGAGGAAAAAGCAGGAAGCACATAAAGCTAACTACTAAGGAACAATATAAAGCAGTGTGTGGTTATGTATTTAAATAAGTGATGAAATATCTGTGTGATGGATGGTCACAGAAAGTGAATGTAGTGAAGCCTGGAGGGGGGTTTTTTGGCCTAGTCAGGCTGTGGAGAGGGAAATTGGTCAGAAAGGGCATTCCAGGAGGGGACAGCAGGAAGCAAGAAGGATGGCGTGTAAGGGAAGGAGGAGGAGACTAGTCTGGCAGGATGACAGGGTTGGAGTGATCAGGGCACTTTCTAGCAGATGGAAGTCTTTGCTTCCCTGCCCATACTTGCCTTATTGTATCCATCCCTTCTGCTTCACACCCAACTCCATCTCTTAGCGCTGCCTGAACCATTTGCTTGTTCTGAATACTGTGTTCTTCTTTCTCGGCCTAGCTGTTTTGTTTTTGGGTTTTTTTTTAAGTTTTTTTTTTTATCCTCACCCGAGGATTTTTTTTCCATTTATCTTCAGATAGATTGGGAGGGAGGGAGGGAGAGAGAGAGAGAGAGAGAGAGAGAGAGAGAGAGAGAGAGAGAGAGAGAAACATTGATGTGACAGAGACACATGGATGGGTTGCTTTCTGCACTACCCTGACCAGGGCCGGAGACCGAACCACAACTGAGATATGTGCCCTTGGCTGGAATCAAGCCCATGACCCTTTGGTCCACAGGCTGATTCTCTAACCACTGAGCCAAAGCAGCCAGGGCCCAGCCCAGCTGTTTTTATACCATCTCAGGTTGAATCCTGGCTCCTCCACTTACCAGCTGGGCAAATTATTTAACTTCTTTGTGCCTTAGTTCCCCCATCTTTAAGAGGAATTAATAATGGATTAGATACATTAATGAATATAAAATTCTTACAACAGTGACTAGCACATAGTAAGCAATCAATGAATGTTCACTATAATGTCAGCTATTCCTTGATTGGTGTTGAGGGCCCAGTGACATTTAAAATCATCTTTGGAAGCACTAATAATAATCCTGGGTCTGGGCAAGAGATGCTGAATGAGGGTGAGACCTTGGACTTGGTGGCTTAGCTGAGATGTTCCCCCCACCCCCACCCCCACCTCCAGAGCCTCTGCCAGCACCAGTGTTGTCCCAGACACTGGCCCTGCCTGAGCCCCCACACCCCCAGGAAACACTTCCACAGATGGTGATAGTTGGGAATAGAGGACTGAGGAGGTTGGTTTTGACTATGGGCAAAGAATAAACACTAAACAGAGACAAGATAAGATGAAAGCATCTTCTGAAAATAATTTAAGCAACTGATTCTATAGATAGAAGAAGTGATACTTGGACTTAGGGAACTGGGTCTATGGACATGGAATTTAAGGAATGGGAAGAGAGAAAGAGAAGTCAAAGAACAAGCAACCAAAGAGAAAGGAAATGAACCAGAGAAGATGCCTTAATGGATGCCATGAGAATAGTTTCAAGAAGAAGGATGTTTTATATGTGACCCAACTGAATATTCAATTCACACATCAGACTCTGTGACTCCTCTGTCTATGGTTTACCAAACAATTCTCACAAACCCTAACATTCTGTGACTGTTCTTGTGGTTTTATGCATTCTTGGTAAATGCTTCTGCCCACTCACCACCTTCAACAGTAGAGTTAACTCCTAACCTCAGATCGCATGCAGTTCATGGAGCACCCACCAACACCCATTCTCTCTGCCACTAGTCTGTTTAATTCTCCTTTCCCAGAGCAGAAGGACCAATTTCATTTCTTTTATGATGACTTTGAAATTACAGCGAGGTATTTTAAATTCTTTGCATTTTTAAACGATGTAGTTCTTGTATACAATCTGTAAAATTTCAATTTCCTTTCTCAGTTTCTGCATTTCCAGATGCATTTCATGTGTGGTGGACTGATGTGTAGCTGCTGATTCCTAATGGTCCCCTGAGCAAGTCACTTGACCCTCTCTCTGCTCCAAGCTTCTCATCCAAGAAATTAATAATTAATTTGTAATAAAATATCTCAGAATGATCCTGTGAAACAAACCTACTCCAGGCACTTCTAAATGTATTCGAAACTCTCTGGTACCATCATTTTCCTTCTCTCTAGCTCTTCTTGCTGCTCATGAAATGTAGCCACACCCCAAGGCTCACGTCGTGGCTCTGCTCTTCTCTCTCACAGCATTAACCACCCTAAGAGCTGTATGTATCTTCTCTATGCTGATGTCTTCCAAATCTATACCTCTGTTCTTCTCACCTAAACTCTAGTTCTGCATCTCTCTCTGCTCAGTGGGGTGTGATACTGTCAGCCCACGCCGAGCGGGTCCAGACTCAGCATGCACCATCTGTCAGTCACTGGGCGCCTGTCTGAACTTTCTCTTTCCCCCATCCTTCTACACATTCAGTTGAGAGCCCTAAATATTTTGTCCACTTCTAACAGGGACTGTAATTCCCTTTGGATTTTAAGATTTTTAACAATAGAAATTATATCCTGCTCACCTTTAAATCCCTATAATCCTATGTTTGAAAATGTCAGGCATTCAGTAAATACTTGTTTGAACTTAGTAGTTGAGTTGCAAAGAAAGTGTTCCATGCTCAAATACATTTCTAAAGCCCAACTTGAAACTAGTCAGGATTCCACTAGCAATTCCACTAGATTGCTAGTGGTTACTATTAATTCCTATAAGAGGCATTACGGTATGGGAGTCAGTCCAAACTTAATTGATTTTAGGACCCGCTTTTCACCAATTTGTATCTTCCTGAACAAAGGTTCCTCAGAACAAAGTTGGTTATGTGTTGTGTTAGTCCTAGCTGTTTTACTATTCACATACAAAAATATGAAATACGGAAATAAAATCCACATTGATCAAAGTGTTTATATAAAATACATACACAACTGAAAAACTATAAGAAAATATAAGTGAATATTTCTCAGTCTTGTGGTAGGAAAGACTTTTGTAAGTACAACATGTAGCAGAAACCATAGCTATTGACATATTTAACTATGTACATTAAAAAATTTTAAATATCTCTATCCATTAAGAAACTAAAATGAATTCAAACACTAAAGATAAAAAATTATGAATAAAACATCTGCAACGTATGTGACAGACAAAAAAAATGAATATTTTTACTATATAAAAAACTTTTTAAAAATATGAAAAAGATGAACATCCCCAAAAGAAAAATGGGCAAAAGACATACAAGCGATTCCCAAAAGAAGAATTAGGAATGGTCAATAATATTTGGAAAAAAACTCAACGTAGCTATGTATTTAGTGAAATACAAATTAATATAAAAGATTTGATACGAATGTGGGGGATAATAGACACTGCATTACAATCCTGGCAGAGGATCAAATTTGTATAATTATTGGAAGAATAATCTGGCAGTATTTATCAAAAGCTTTAAAAAGTGTGCTTTCCCCTTTGCCCAGAAAATCTACTTAAAGGGATTGATGGTAAGCAAATATTCAAACAAGTATTCAAAGATAAATTGTTTGTAAAAGATAAAAAATAGCCTAATTGTCCAATTATAGTTGGAATTTTATACACCAACATTTAACAGGAGGTTCTCTGGATTAGAGATTAGAGGTAACCTGATGGTTTTCTTCCTACTTTTTCTGTGTTTAGGTTCAGTGTGCATTATTTTCTTAGTTAGAAATAAGTGACTGTCAGTTGTTTTTAAAAGTGGTCAATTCACATATAATGTAATGTGCAAGTTTCTGAATGAGGGAATGGAATGTACTAACTTGAATATCTGACATCACTGTTTTATATTTTAATTCCCCTTTCAATTTTTATTTTCAAATTTTTCCTTTCTCTGAGAAAGAGAGAGAGAGAGAGAGAGAGAGAGAGAGAGAGAGAGAGAGAGAGAGAGAGAAAGAATAACTTCTAGATGTGGTTTTCTAATTTCTCTACCACAAAATCCTCTTCTCTAAATAATCCACGCCTCCAATCTGCCTCTATGTGAACTTCCTTTCCTTGAATCTCAAGTTTCTTGGCTCCCTTTCCCCCAGCCTCCACTCCATTCCTGAGCAGAGTCAGGAAGGAAGTCCCCAAAGCAGTGCAGACCCTGCCTGTAGGGTCAAGGTCTGCCCTCGTTGAGAGACAGGGAGATTTTTACTCTAACGCATGTGACAAATGGACTCCCAAACCAAGCTGCTAAGTCTCGCTTAACTGTTAGCATACAGCACATGTCACATGCAAGTAAATCACTGCTCAGCCTAAGGATCTGCCCCTGTGAGCTGAGTAAGGATACAGGTGTGTTTTCACCTTGCCACAAGGTAACTGTTTCTCTGAAATCAGGTTAAGCAACATAAAAGATTTGGTTGATCATTCTTTGGCTTCCATCACAACCACATTTTCTCTTTTACTCTCTGACCTCTTCCTGCACTGACTCCCGTCACTACCCATTTTATTTCTCAATGTGCTTCCCAAGGTTCTGACCTCCGCCCTTCCCTCAATACTTTCTGCCCAGGAATCTTTTCTGCTCCCACATCTTCAGAGCTCACCCGCCAGCTAATGGCACCTGAAGGCTTGTCTCCAATCCAGTGGCTTTCCGGGTTCCAATTCCACATGCCCAACCCACTGCTGAAAACTTACTCCAGGCTGTCCCCTTGGTGCCTCCGACTCAACAAACTATGTCTAAAATCAACTAGCCATGTCTCCCCAAAACCTCCACACCTTCTGGTTTTTATAGTAAAGCTTCTTCCTTTTCACTAAGTTCCAAGCCTCAGTCACTTTTGACTTTCTCTTTTCCTTCCTCTCTGAAACTCTTCCCTTCCTCCCTTCCTCCAGTCCGGTCAAACATTTCTTCATACCCTCTCTTTCTTCCACCCTATCTTCTCTAGTGATGCCATCTTCTCCCTAGCTCAGCTTTATCACTCATGCACGGAAGTGTGGTGACCTCTTGACTCCTCCCTGTCATCTCACCTCTAATGCTTCCTCAAGTCACCACCAAGCCAGTCTTCCCGAGACACTGCTTAGACCCTGCCATTCCTCCACTCGAACACTGAGAGGTCCAATCTAATCCAGTCCTTCACGCCGGCATTTGAGACTTTCTATCATCTGGCCCCAAACTACCTTTCAACCCCTATATCCTACTACTTCGTAATACAGATTTAGAATTCAGTTCAACAGATATTTTGACCATTCTATAATCCCACTTTGTCCTTTCTATCTGCATACTTTGGCAAGATTTCTTCTCTGATATCTTTCTTTTCCTCTACATTAGTACCATCTCCTCCTTAAATTATCACAGCCAGGTTCCTAAGACAGACTTAGTTTCAAATGGCACATAACCATTCTCTTTTGCTTCACTGTTTGTGATCATGTCTAATCTCCCCCACAGGATTAAAGGCTTTGTCTTATACACTGATATATAGCCCACATCTCCTGGCACTTATTAAGTACCTAAGATATACTTAATGACTAAATGAGTAGACACTTAGATCAAGTAGCCAACTTATTATTCAATCTTTCTGCCTCAAAGTAGGAATGACTTAGGGGTGGACAACCGGCTGTATCATCAGTTAGCTTATTTTGGCAAAGATGTCTATATTGAGCTATCATTTTGCAGTATGACTTTTGTCTCTCATGAAACAAAATACAGATTGTTATATTTTGAAAAAAAGTTGCTATGTGGGCAGGAGTAGGGCCAACTCTTCTGCCTTTGGTGGTTATTTTTGTTGTCTGGGTGGCATACCCTTCTACCCTCTTTCTGGTAATGGGCCCGGCATACTTTCTCTGGTCTCACTGCCCACCAGCCACAAGAATGGGAGTGACAGGTAAGATCCAGTCTTAGGAGTCTATTAGCACTTGGACACTGGGTCCAAGTCACACTGATCAGATCCTCATAGATACTTTCCGTTGGAGCTAGAAGGGAAGTGGCAATAAGGATACTACCATGGACCACATTTCCAATTAGAAACCAGTGGCCTCCTTATTGCCCAAATCCATTATTTGGCAATCAATACAATATTTACTTAGGCGTCTTAAACTTTATATATCCAAAACGGATCTCTCTATCCCTCTAATTTATTTCTCTCCCAGTCTTTCACATAAAAATAAGTGACACCATTATCCATCTAATTGCTCAGGTGGAGAAGCTAAGAGTCATCTTTGATTCCCCTTTTCCTTCATCTCCCATTGCTAATCTCTCAACAAATGCTGTTGATTCTAATTGTAAATCTGGCCCGGTCAGTGTGGCTTAGTGGTTGAGCGTCAACCCATGCACCAAGAGGTCACCAATTTGATTTCTGGTCAAGGCATATGCCCAGGTTGTGGGCCAAAACCCCAGTGGGGGGGCATGCAGGAGGTGGCCAGTCAATGTTCTCGCTCATCGATATTTCTATCTCTCTATCCCTCTCCCTTCCTCTCTCTCTAAAATCAATAAAGGAAAATAAAATAAATCTGGCCCTTTTCTTATCTTCTTTGTCATCAACCAAGGCCAAGGCATATCTTCTCTCTGCTTTTATTTCTTTATGGGATGGGTACTTTTGGCAGTGCATAATTATTTTATTTAATTTGTTTACCTTTGCTTCCTTTTACTGAAATATAAACTCCCCCAGGGTAGACTCTTTTTCTGGTCTCTGTCCCATGTTTAGCAGGTTCAAGGCACTTAAGAAACGTTTATGTAATAATTATAACAAGTTAAGTCTCTCTGCAATATTTCCACTCTTTCTTGAAATTTTTCCTCTTTTGACATCTGAGACATAGTATTCTGCCTGTTCCCTGACTTACTTTTCTTTTTCTTCAATCCTCTAAGAGTAAATGTTCTCTAAAATTCTGCCTTGGACTCTCTTCTCTTTTAGTCCACATTCTGGAAAATAAATTTCATGAAGGCAAGACCTTTGTCACCATTGCATCCCTGGGGCCTGGAACAGTGTTTGATACAAAATAAGGACTTAATAAAAATTAACTGAAGGAATGAATTATTTTTTTTTCCCTTGGTATTCTCATGGCTTTTATTCTTCATACATGTGATACCCATTTCTCTATTCAGCCCTGACTCATCTTCTGATCATCTCCCCAACATTTTCAATTCCTACCAGATGCTTGCCCCTGAACTCCTTGCAAACACTTCCATGTTGTTAAATTCAAAACTGAACTCCTCACTTTTCCTTTATACTTTCTTTCCAAGTTCAATGATCATTTCTAACAATGACAGCATCATCTTTCTAATCATACAATCTGAAAATCTTGGAGTCACTTTCACTTCTTTTCTCACTTATTTCACATTTACTTGTTTTATTTATTTTTATTTTTTATTAATTTATTTTTGTTACAGATGTTTCTCCTTTTTCCCCCATTGACACCCTCCTCCCCATCCCCCCACCCCGTCCCCAGCTTTGTTGTCCATGTCCATCAGTTATGCATATATGCGCTTAAGTTCTGTGGTTTATCTCTTCCCTCCTCCCACCCCCTCTTCTGAGGGGTGTCAGTCTATACCCTACTTCCACATCTCTGGGTCTACCCTGTTCTTCAGACTGTTATGTTCATTATATTCCACAAATAAGTGAGATCATGTGATACTTGTCTTTCTCTGCTTGGCTTGTTTCGCTTAGGATAATACTCTTGAGGTCCCTCCATGTCGTCTCAAAGGATAAGAGATCTTTCTTTCTTACAGCTGCGTAGTACTCCATTGTGTATATGTACCACAGCTTTTTTATCCATTCATCCACTGATGGACACTTGGGCTGTTTCCAGATCTTAGCTATTGTAAATAGTGCTGCTATGAACATGGGGGTACATGTATTCTTTCTGATTGGTGTTTCAGGTTTCTTAGGGTATATTCCTGGAAGTGGGATCACTGGGTCAAATGGCAATTCAATTTTTAATTTTTTGAGGTAATACCATAGTGTTTTTCATAGTGGCTGCACCAGTCTGCATTCCCACCATCAGTGTACTAGAGTCCCCTTTTCTCCACACCCTCGCCAACCCTTGTTGTTTGATGATTTGTTGATGGCGGTCATTCTGGCAGGTGTGAGGTGATACCTCATAGTTGTTTTAATTTGCATCTCTCTGTTGATTAGTGACATTGAGCATTTCTTCATATGCCTCTTGGCCATTTGTATGTCCTTTTTGGAGAGGTGTCTATTTAGGTCCTCTGCCCATTTTTTAATTGGGTTCTTTGTCTTCCTTTTGTTGAGTTGTATGAGCACTCTATATATTTTGGAGATTAACCCCTTATCTGATGTATCATTGGCAACTATGCTCTCTCATACAGTAGGTTCCCTTTCTGTTTTCATGGTTGTTTCTTTTGCTGTGCAGAAGCTTTTGAGTTTGATGTAGTCCCATTTATTAATTTTTTCCTTTGTTTCTGTTGCCTTAGGTGATGTATCAGTGAAGATTCTGCTGCGTATGATGTCCGAAATTTTGTTTCCTACATTTTCTTCTAGGATTTTTATGGATTTACGAGTCACATTTAAGTCTTTTATCCATTTTGAGTTTATTCTTGTGTATGGTGTAAGTTGATGGTCTAGTTTCATTTTTTTGCATGTAGCTGTCCAATTTTCCCAACACCATTTATTAAAGAGGCTGTCTTTACTCCATTGTATGCTCTTGCCACCTTTGTCAAATATTAATTGAGCATAATGTCTTGGGTCAATTTCTGGATTCTCTGTTCTGTTCCACTGGTCTATATGCCTGTTCTTGTGCCAGTACCAGGCTGTTTTGATTACAGTAGCTTTGTAGTATAACCTGATATCCGGTATTGTGATCCCACCTACTTTGTCCTTCTTTTTCAAGATTGCTGTGGCTATTCGGGGTCTTTTTTGGTTCCATATGAACTTTTGAAATATTTGTTCTAGTTCTGTGAAATATGTCACTGGTATTTTGATGGGGATTGCATTGAATCTATAGATTGCTTTGGGTAATATGGACATTTTAAGATGTTAATTCCTCCAATCCGTGAACAAGGTATGTGCTTCCACTTTTTTATATCTTCCTCTATTTCTTTTTTCAATATCCTGTAGTTTTCTGCAAATAGGTCCTTTACTTCTTTGGTTAAGTTTATTCCTAGGTATCTTAATTTTTTTGCCGCGATGGTAAATGGAATTGTTTTTTTAGTTTCTCTTTCTGTGAGTTCATCATTGGTGTATAAGAATGCCGTCGATTTCTGGACGTTAATTTTGTATCCTGCCACTTTGCCAAACTCATTTATTAAGTCTAGCAGATTTTTGATGGAGTCTTTAGGGTTTTCTATATATAATATCATGTCGTCTGTGAATAATGACAGTTTCACTTCCTCCTTTCCAATTTGGATTCCTTTTATTTTTTCTTCATGTCTGATTGCTGTGGCTAAGACTTCCAGTACTATGTTAAATAAGAGTGGTGAAAGTGGGCATCCCTGTCTTGTTCCTGTTCTTAAGGGAAATGTTTTTAGATTTTGCCCATTGAGTATGATGTTGGCTGTAGGTCTTTCATATATGGCCTTTATTATATCAAGATATGATCCCTCTATTCCCAAATTGCTGAGCATTTTTATCAGAAATGGGTGCTGGATTTTGTCGAATGCTTTTTCAGCGTCTATTGATATGATCATGTGATTTTTATCTTTCATTTTGTTTATGTGGTGTATCACATTTATTGATTTGTGAATATTGAACCAGCCTTGCATCCCTGGGATGAATCCCACTTGGTCATGGTGAATAATTTTTTTGATGTATTGCTGGATCCGGTTTGCTAGTATTTTGTTTAGGATTTTGGCATCTACATTCATTAGGGATATTGGCCTGTAGTTTTCTTTCTTTGTAGTGTCTTTTTCTGGTCTTGGAATTAGAATTATGCTGGCCTCATAAAACGAGTTTGGAATCTTCCTTCTTCTTGAATTTTTTGAAATAGTTTGAGGAGAATGGGTGTTAGTTCTTCTTTGAATGTTCGGTAAAACTCCACCATGAAGCCATCCGGGCCTGGGCTTTTGTTTGCTGGGAGAGTCTTGATTACATCTTCAATTTCCTTAGCTGTTATTGGTCTGTTCAAGTTTTCTATCTCTTCCCGGTCCAGTTTTGGGAGACTATGTGTTTCTAGAAATTTGTCCATTTCACTTAGATTGTCGAATTTGTTGCCATATAAATGTTCATAGTATTTGCTAACGATCCTTTGTATTTCTGTGGTGTCAGTTGTTACTTCTCCTCTTTCGTTTCTGATTTTGTGTATTTGGGTTCTCTCTCTTTGTTTCTTGGTGAGTCTAGCTAAGGGTCCATCAATCTTGTTTATCTTTTTGAAAAACCAGCTCTTTGTTTCATTGATCCTTTAAATTGTTTTTCTGGTCTCTATGTCATTTATTTCTGCTCTGATCTTTACTATTTCCTTCCTTCTACTTGCTCTGGGGTTTTCTTTTTGTTTGCTTTCTAGTTCTTTAAGTTGTGAGGTTAGATAGTCTATTAGAAATTTTTCTTGTTTCTTGAGGTAGGCCTGGAGTGCTATGAACTTCCCTCTCAGAACTGCTTTCCCTGTATCCCATAGATTTTGTGTTGTTGTGTGTTCATTTTCATTGGTTTCCGGGAAGTTTTTAATTTCTTCCTTGATCTCCTCAGTAACCCATTCATTGTTTAATAACATGCTATTTAGCCTCCATGTATTCAAATGTCTTTGCGTGTTCTTGTTGCAATTGATTTCTAGTTTCATGCCATTGTGATCTGAGAAGATGCTTGATATGATTTCAATCTTCTTGAACTTGTAGAGACTTCGTTTGTGTCCTAACATGTGGTCTATCTTTGATAATGTCCCATGTACACTTGAGAAGAATGTGAATTCTGTAAATTTGGGGTGTATTCTCTGTAAATATCTATTAAATCCATTTGGTCTAGTGCTTCATTTAGAGTCTCTGTTTCCTTGTTAATTTTTTGTCTAGAGGATCTATCCAGTGATGTCAGTGGGGTGTTGAAGTCCCCTGCTATGATTGTATCCTTTGAAGTCCTCCAGAAGATTTTTAATATATTTTGGTGCTCCTATATTGGGTGCATATATGTTCACCAAGGTTATGTCTTCCTGTTGGATAGATCCTTTCAATATTATGTAGTGACCTTCTTTGTCTCTAGTTATGGCCTTCATTTTGAAATCTATTTTATCAGATATGAGTATTGCTACCCCAGCTTTTTTTTCCTTTCCGTTTGCTTGGAAGATTTTTTTCCATCCCTTCACTTTCAGCCTATGTGAGTCTTTTGTTGTGAGGTGGGTCTCTTGTAAACAACATATATATGGATCATGCTTTCTTATCCAATCCGCTACTCTGTGTCTTTTTATCGGAGCATTCAATCCATTTACATTTAAGGTGATTATTGATATGTACTTATTTATTGCCATTTTTGTTTAGTGTGGTTCTATTTTCCTTCCTATTTCTTCTACTAATTACAGCAGTCCTTTTAACATTTCTTGCAGTGCTGGTTTGGTGCTAATGTATTCCCTTAGCCTTTTTTTGTCTGAGAAGCTCTTTATTTGACCTTCTATTTTGAATGATAGCCTTGCTGGATAGAGTAGTCTTGGATTCAGATCCTTGTTTTTCATGACCTTGATTACTTCATGCCATTCCCTTCTGGCCTGTAGTGTTTCTGTTGAGAAGTCAGCTGATAGCCTTATGGGGGTTCCTTTGTAGGTAACCTGTTGCTTATCTCTTGCTGCCTTTAGGATTCTCTGTCTTTAATTTTTGGTATTTTAATTACTATGTGTCTTGGTGTGGGCCTGTTTGGGTTCTTCTTACTTGGGACTCTCTGTGCTTCTTGAACTTGAATGCCTTCTTTCTTCACCAAATTAGGGAAGTTTTCTGCCACTATTTCTTCAAACATATTCTCTAACCCTTGCTCATTTTCTTCTTCTTCAGGGACTCCAATGATGAGAATATTATTACGTTTCCAGTTGTCCCACAGTTCTCTTAAGCTGTCTTCCTGTTTTTTCATTGTTTTTTCCTTTTGGTTTTCTGATTGATTGATTTTTTTCTACCCTGTCTTCTAATTCACTGATCCGGTCCTCAGCTTCCTCTACTCTGCTGTTTAGTCCTTCCAATGTGTTCTTCATTTCTGCTATGTCATTCTTCATTTCTTCTTGGTGCTTCTTAATTTCCACTTGGTTGGTTTTCAGTGTTTCTATGTCTTTGCTCATGGTGTTGATGTCTTTACTCATGGTGTTGATGTCCTTACTCATGCTGTTGAGCTTCCTCAAGATCATGGCTCTGAATTCTAGCTCTGTTAACTTGCTTAACTCCATTTCATTTATCTCATCTTTGGTAGAGGTCTCTTGTTCTTTCATTTGGGATCTGTTTCTTTGTTTCACCATTTTGGCTATCTCAGTGGGTTTTGGAGCCTGCCAAATTTTCCTGTGGATGTTGGTGTTCTGCTGTTTGTGGCTACCTCTACTGGGTTTGGATGAGCATAGGAGGTCCCACGTTAAACACCACTGTGGAGTCTTACTTTCCAGGGTATATTTGCAAGCCCAGAAAAGGTTAAGTTATCCTCTAGCTTTTTGCCTAGAGGCTATTAGTTGTGGTTGCTTGAAGAGCCTTGGGTTTTCATTGAATGAAAATCTCCCTCAGGTGTTCAGCGTGAGAGGATTTCCAGAGGGTAGGGCAGATGCTGGTAGTTAATGAGCCTCAGTTTGCATTTCAATGGCCCACCAGGGTGTGGCTGGATCTCCAAGGGAGGGGCTGCCGCCTCTCCCCAGAGCCCTGGGATGGAGTAAGATGGCCACAGTCCTGCGTGGCCGCAACTCAGCAAAAGCTCTGAGAGCCCTCCAAATCCCGAGTGTCCCCACACAGTTCCAGTCCAGTCTGCCCTCCCTCTGCCGGAGCCCAGGTGAGTGGCTGTGGCTGTGGCTGTTTTAACGCTCTGTCCCAGCCCTCTGCGCTGTAGAGCTGGCTTGGAACTTTAACCCCGAGGGCGGTGCGCTGCTCACGGCTAAAGCCGCTGCTGTCCGTGGGCTCCCAGCCCCCCTCTCGCGCCTCCGCAATCCTACCAGGATCGATTCAGTGTCCCTGGTTGTATGGTCCTCGCAAGCTGCTTTTCTGTTGCTTTTTCCCGACGATTTGTCTTTATTTTAGTTGTAATTCCAGTTTGGTCCTGGGAGATGGTCTGTGTAGCTTCCATTCACTCCGCCGCCATTTTGGAATCTCCTCTTACTTGTTTTCCAACCTTATTAATCTCACTTCCCATCCATTTCCTTCCCTTTAGTCCATCTGCCCTAATTCAGTTCCCGACCTCTTAGCTCCAGTTCTCAGCCTCTGTAGTTTCCAGCCTCTTTAATGTCCTTTTTAACACAAGTGGATCCACTTTTAGTCCTCACTACAGACCACTTCCAGACTTTTTTTCCCTACAGCACTCTACTTCTTGAAAACATCAATTATTCTCTGGAATGAATACAAATCAAGACTGGAAATTTACCATTTCCATTATCTGCCCCAAACTACTATTCTGACTATACCTCCTCCTACTTCCTTTCAAGCTTTCCCTTCTCTAGCAGTCCCGAATCCATCAGCATACCCGGTGTCCATGTGGTGCTTTTCTTCTCTGACACCTGTACCTACACTATTCACTGTCTCCAGTTGCTATAGATGTTTAAATAAACTCCTTCACCATAGGAACTATGTCTAATTCATGTTTTTAACCTCTGTAAGGCCAATGTGATGCCTAGCACATATCTATTGAATGTTGAGCTACACTGTAAGAGAGTGTTTAGGGACATGGGGACTTGGATCCAAATTCTAGCTGGCTTGAGCAAGTATTACACTTTGCTAAGCCTTGGTTTCCTGAAAAATTGGAGGAGTGATGCCTACCTCATGTTGTTGTGGTGAATTTTGGCCAAGGTCACATAGTTACCCTTTTTGTTGTGCAGATTTCACTTATAATGACAGCTTTAGGTCATTATGGTAACAATCTAATGAGAAGTTTCATGTATTTCTTACGAGAATTATAACTTAACAAACACAAAATGATATTAACCATCTTTGTGATATTTATGGATAGCACTATAGCAAGTATAATATGATCCAGTCAGCCCACTTCTGGGCATATATCCAAAGGAATCAAAATCAGGACCTCAAGGAGATATTTGCACTCCATGTTTATTGCAGCATTATTCACAATATCTAAGACATGGAATCAAACTAAGTGTTTATTAACAGATGAATGGAGAAAAAATATGGCATATACATACAACGAAATGTTATTAGCCTTTAAAAAGAAAGCAGTCTTGCCATTTGTGGCACTAAGGATGAACCTGGAGAACATTATGCTAAGTAAAATAAGCCAGACACAGAAGGACAAATATTACATGTTACCACTTATATGAGGAATCTAAAAATAGTTAAACTAATAGAAGCAGAGAGTAGAACAGTGGTTGCCAGGGGCTGAGGGAAAGGGGAAATGGGGAGGTCTTAGTCAAAGGTTACTATTAAGTTTCGATCATGCAAGGTAAGTAAGTCCTAGAGATCTGCTCTATAGCTTAGTGTCTGTAGTTAACAACACTGTATTGAATACTTAAAATTTTGTTAAGAAGGTAGATCTTATGGTAACTCTTCTTATCACACACACACATAAAATGATAATAAAAATTAAAAATAAAGAAAGGATGGGAGAAAACTTTTGTAAGTGGTGGATATATTAATGGTATAGATTGTGATGGTTTCATGGGTGTATACTTATTTCCAAACTCATCAATTTTTATATATAAAATATGTATAGATGTATATATGTCAGTCATACCTCAATTAAGTGGTTAAAAAAAAGTCAGTCCTAACTCCATCTTCCCTAGCAAGAGAAGAAGATGGGGATCTCATAAAACAACTTCACTGGCCTATGTATGGTTCTGCTCCAGTAAGACAAAAACTCTAATCAGTTTGCACTTTTAAAATGCTCTGAGACCCTTGGTTGGTTGGAACAGTGGGTACCTGTAAAGTGGCCACTTCCTGGCTTGGTGTTCTTTGATAGACTGGGAACTAGATGCTGTGCTTGGCCACAGAAGAACGTGACTTTCTATCAGTTGTGTGACTTGACTTAACGGCAATTCATTTGTGGCTTGCCTTGTAATTTCCAGGTTTCTCATACCCGTAAGGAACACTGAGTAATATACTGTGGGAACAAGCTTAATTCAATTTAGCCCCCCTTTGGAGAAAAAGCCATAAGGACAGCGTGTGTCTGTTCTATTATTACCCATTTGCTCCTGTCCATAATGAATGTTTATGATTCATTGCCTTTTGAGGAAACACTTATATGGAAAGTTGCCAAAGATCATCTAAAAATCCAAACAAAATGTCTTGCTCCTTGGTTTTGGGATCAGAACTGAATGGCTCATTTTCAAGTTGGTCAGGGCCACACATTGAGACGTTGATAGAAAAGTCCAAGGGGACTTAGGAAGTTAAGCCTAGGCCTGGGAGTGTGGAGCGCCAAACTCAGAACCCAGGCTCCCCCAAAGTTCTCAAAGGAGAAGGCCTTCCTGAGGCCAGGCTGGGAGGAGGAGGCATGCAGGAGCTATGACCGCAGTTGTGGCATGTTTTTAAGACAAGGTGGACCAGAGAGCATCTATATCTTCCCTCAGCAGTCTTAGGGTGCCACTTCATTCTGGAGGTGGCACTTAAGGTCAGCTTCATTCTGGAGCATCTGTCCAAATGAGGTTCCCTGGAAATGTTAACGGGCACATGTTTGGGAAATGCTAGCTTAAACAAAGTTAAACGTGTTTCTTACTGCAGGATTTCTATGAGCCTTCAATATATTCATACTCATTATGATTAATAGTTAATCTTCAGGAGAATGTTGCTTTTTACCTATTTATTTGACCAGGAGAGCTCTCATCTCTGTCATAGTATCCTTACTAATAGTAGTTCAGACAGTAGAATTTGAAGAATTATTAATGGGTTTGTGAAATTGTGGCCTGGAGAAAAACCGAAGCTGATCTTGCTCTAAACTGGCTTTGATTTGAAGCACCTCTAAGGACTGCCTGATGTCCACCTCAGAGTGAATGGAAGGTCCAACTCTTGGTTTTCTTTGTCTTGTTCTCTGGATTTTGTATCTGGCAGTGGGGTCCCAAAGCCTGGAATGGCTCCAGAATAGATCCACCTTCCCTGAGGGCTCTAGACCACAGCCAGTGCGTAGCTAACTGGCCCTACTGGAGCCATGTAAAATGTGCAGTGTGGTCTAGCACTTGAGAGCCCACGCTCTGGAGCTGTGTAACTTAGGTAAGGCACTTAGTCTCTGTCTCAGTTTTCTCATCTGTAAAATGGGGATAATAATAGCATCTAATCCATATGGTTATGTGAGGATTCAATGAATTAATACATGTGAAAACATAAAACCGTGCCTGACACACAGTAAGTGCTAAAAACCATTAGCTATTATTGGATCTGGACTTAATTTCTGAGGTTGCCCCATACATGGAGATGGTGGGTAGAGAAGCCATTGGCCTCAGCATTGGCCTAAGTCAGCGGCTCTCAACTGGTGGATTCAGTCTAAGTGCAAATTAACACAAAATTTTCTCCCACCTGCAACCTTGCCATTCAAAACTGACCACACATAAGTAGCATCATGAGGGAATGCCCGAAACAGACACTTTCTTCTCAGAAAAAGCAAACTTTTGTTTTTATCTGGTGATATTGAAATATGAACACCTGGTTTATATGACGGCTTATGGGGCTGTACTTTTGTGTTTTTAAAATGGTCAAAATGCACATATCGTCTGTATAGACACTAAAAGCACTCATCAGGCTGAATAAGTTTTTCCTGATCTAATCTCACCGTGGCCCTCAGAACTTGCTTATTCAATGTAACAGCTATTGGTGCTAATATACAAATTGTGGCTTGTTCCCTTTTGCTCCAACTTCAGCAGTACAACTCAGAATGGGGGAGAATCCAGGGTTTCTGGCCCATTCTGGAATGATATCAGGTCACCTAAAGATTAGAGAATATTTCTGAAGTCAGGAGTAGAAAACAGACTCTTTTTATTCCTGCTACATTTGGCTGAAATTTCAATCTTTTTGTGTGTGTGTGCCAAATAATACCATTTTATCATCTAAGTTGAGATAACCTGATTTATTTCAACTAACTGAATTAAATTAAATAAATATGTCAATTTAATGAGTTTGACTAAAGCTATATATCTAACTCTCACATCTTTCCCAAGCAAATGTGAATGAACAAGTCATCACATTATTTCCTTTGTGGATGGAAAACAAGACAATGACGAAGAAGAAAAAAATCCAACTATGGACTGTTGTTAGAGAACTCTTCATCAATATGTAATTTGCACTAGTCATTGATATACTTTGCTCCTAACATTTTATTATTTTCTCTCGTATCTTTCTAGGTAAGGTATGATTTACACATACAGATAGTTGAAATGAGATGCTTTAATATGTTAATAACTAAAATCATGTTTATTAATTCAAAAGTTCAGATTTGACAGGTGAGCTCAGCTGGGTTCTAGATCATTGGTATCATTTTAGTAGGTTTCCTTGAAGAAATCACAGGATAGCTAAAATATAAAGATTCTTGGCTGAAATTAGATAAACACAGTATGGTAACACTAGCTGTTATCTGAAGATCTAGAACTTGAACCGAGCAGTTCTTATTAATATAATTAATTTATATGCACTATGATAGAAAAATAGTCTTTGGGTTATGAAAGTTGGGAAGAGGTATAATTCTGACATTTCTCTAGAGGAACTAAGGTTTGTTTTACTAAATACTCTAGGGTGAAGGGAATACATACTAACAAAATAGAAACTTGTAATGAAAGTTATTTATGTTATGTAAGTTATAATACACAAACTGATTATTTATAGTCATTAACTGATTTTAAAATTGCAATGTTTAAATATCCCAGAAATAAATGTATATTAATTATTTCCCAAGATGACATAACCCATTAGCAATCCTTGGTCCTGCTAAATCTCTGTTACCCCCAAGATTAGAGCTGCTTGTAGATAAATTCTGCACCTAAGGATGACAGAGTCATATTTAGATTAAAAGGCAGAAACACGGAAATTCCACTGCTTGGTGTAAATCTTAGAGAAACGCGTGCCCATGTATACCCGAAGTAATGCTCGAAGAGATTCGTGGCAGCAGCATGGTCTGTGATATTTGAAGTTTACAATTTTAAAATGTCTGCCAGTAGGTATAATGGATGAATAAATTGTAGTGTGTTCTCATAATGGAATACCACCCATAGTTAAACTGAATAAACTAGATCTATATTTATGAATCTTGAAAAACTAATATTAAGTGACAAAAACAAATTGCAGCCCGGCCAGTGTGGCTCTGTTGGCTGAGCATTGTTCCATGCACCAAATAGTCGCCAGTTCGATTCCCGGTCAGGGCACATGCCTGGGTTGTAGGCTCCATCCCCAGTAGGGGTCATTCAGGAAGCAGCCAATCTATGTTTCTCTCTCATTGATGTTTCTATCTCTCCCTCTCTCTTTCTCCCTCTCTAAAAATCAATAAAAACATATTTTAAAAATAAATTGCAGACTGATACTTTATAGTGTGATAAGACTTGAGTAACTTATTGTAAAATTGTTTAAAGATGCACAAAACCAATGTATATGTTATTTGTTGATGTGTACTTTTTACATATATGTTCTATATATATAAAGGTGACATGTCAGTCAGGAAAGTAGTCACCTCCAAGAGGGAAGGGGCATAGGTTTGGGGAAGGACATAAAAGGGACTTCAATTGTATATGTGATGTTTTATTCGTAAATAAATATATTAATTATGTGTTACATTTTTAAAATTCTGGGTGGTAGATGTCATTGTATATTGCTCTCTGCACTTCTCATGTACTTAAAATGTTTCATGATTTTAAAAAAAGGATTAAGTGATAGGTACAGTCTCTTTTAGACTCACCGTATTTGTTCCATGTTAAAGAAAACAGAAAGGCATGTTCCATCTTGGCTATTCCAAGGAGGATACGTTTACCTAGCCAAACCCAAGAGACAGTCCAATCTCTTTTGGACAGAGGGGACAGGATACTTTATTATTGCTCCGAGAGGAGTTTACAGTCTGGAGGGACTTCTAGTTAATAGTTAATGCTTCCCTACTAGTATTACTTCGGGGAATTTAAGTAATGCACTGCTGTTTGTAAATAAACTCCAGTCTGACCTTTCATCCAAGTTTACATGTGCTTGTGTGAGCCTACCCAATTTCCCCGGCTCTCCTCTTCCCCAGCTTTTCCCAGCTGGCCCTTCAACTCTCTCCATCCGCAAATGGAGCTGTTCTGATTCCAAGCAGGAAGTCCCTAACCAGATTCTCTCCCTTCTCTCTGCCTGTCTGGCTGGGCTTGATAAGGAGCCAGTTTTCCTACCAGATTAACACACAACAAGGCCTCTGTGAAGATCCCTAGAGATTCTGTGTCCTTGGACACTGTCCACACCTGACTGACCTCGGGGCCCTTAACCTTAAGTCTCCTCTTGCTGTCAATCATGCAGCCACTTCTTTTCATGAGCTCCTGAAATTCTATTGCTTTTGGGAAATAATACATTTGTTTTGTCTTTGGCTTGACCATCAGTTCCTCAGATGAGCCCAGCTTTCCTGGTGTTAGATGCTCTCCTCGCAGCCTGGACTTCCCTTTGAGGTCTCATCACAGCTGCAGTTAAGTAATTAATTTCATAATTAGTTTAATGTTTGCTTCCTTTGCTCTAATATAGGCTCCATGAGGACTTGGACTATGTTCCCATCATGATGAACAGCACCAGTCACAGAAGATACATACTGATTAATGAATGAGTGAGTAAAAGTAAACTTTATACACAGAAAATTATATGTATGCATATATATATTTTTCAGAATAAAAATGGAATGTACTAAAATTCTAGTTTTTACAAGTTGTCCCTTATTAGTTTTTTGAAAAATTTCAGACATACATTCAGAAGATAGATTACAATGAACTCTTTGTGCTAGTGACTCTAGAGTGTTCATAGTGAGTAAATTTTGCCATATTTTATTTTTTTTAATCTATTTATTCTTTGCTGAAGTATTTAAAGCAAATCCTAGATGTCATGACATCTTACCCCTAAGTATTTCACTATGCAGCTCCACACACACACGAAAGCCCATTGCTCTTAATTGCACCTAACAAAATTAACAATAACACCTCCATCTAATATTCAGTCCATTTTCAGTTTCCCTGATTGCCTTCTTACAATTGTAAAAGTTGTCTTTCTACAGTTGAGTAGATTCAGGACCAATGTTTTGGCAAGAATACTTCATAGGAGGGACCATGTCCTTCAGATCGCATCACCTGAGGAGGTTCACAATAACTAGCCCCACTGTTAGTGTTGACAAGATGCATTAGTGTGGTCAGCGACAGCTTGGTTGCTCCTTGTAAAATTTTTCTTTTCTCCTTATAACCAACAAGTAATCAGTTCTTGGCACCCTGCAAATATCTAGTTCTTATGCACCTTTCTTCCAGAGTTTTAGCATCAGTTGGTGACCATAGCCAGAATCAATGATTTCATTAGGGATTGTAGAATAGATGTTTTTGGATTCTGTCATTTTTTCTACTCTCACTTATCAACTGGATGTGGTCTGACATCAGGTAGGGGCTGCTTGGATACTTTGAAATACATTTGTGTAGGAAAGGCATAAGAAATGCCTCCTTCTTTCCCTTTAATTACTATTATAGAAACAGAGTTTATGAATAAGCTATTTCCAATGGATGCAGATTATTTTTTAGGGGCTTTCTCTTTTTTATAATGATGAGTATCATCATAAACTCCTGGATATTTAAATATTTCATGTGATTTCAATCAGTCTTTATTCTTTTATGATTCTTTAAAAAAATTTTTTTTCCCTTTATTGATATTAAAGAGAGAGAAAGGGAGAGGGAGAAAGAGATAGAAACACCGATGAGAGAGAACATCAATTGGCTGCTTCCTGCATGCCCCTAACTGGGGATCAGGCCCACAACCTGGGCATGTGCCCTGACCAGGAATTGAACTGGCGACCTCTTGGTGCATGGGTCGACGCTCAACCACTGAGCCACACTAGCTGGGCTCTTTTAATTCTTAAATTGACTGTGGAGATCCCTGTCAAGCTGGGTTCCCTGTCCCTTATATATGACTCTGTTCATCTTTAAAACATTTCATTACTTTCTGGCACAACAAAATGTCCCAACATCATATTGTACATTCTCTTTTAAAAATTTTTTTCTCTGCAAAACTGGAATTAGTCATTTCTCCAAGAATTTCTGTTAGTGTTTTTTGGTTTTAGTCCTAAGGGGTGGGGATGGTATTTAGAAACCTAACTCTGGGTATTGAGGTGCTCATTGTTATTGAACTTTTCAGTGGTCAGAGACAGAAGAATATATTTTTAAAATTATGAGTTCATACTGACATTTCAAATTAAACTATGATTAGAGAATTTTTACTTAATTTTATTCTTGTATCTATTTTTATCCTAAAAATGTTGGTTCCTTATAAATTAACATAATTGCTTGTTTATTTTATCCTGCAATATATAAAATAGTTTCAAAGTAACAGTAATAATAATATGAATAGTACCATTACTAGCAAAACTACAGAATGATGTTTATTTGCAGTTACTGACTATAACCCACTATGGATATGTGTTCTGAAGTTACTTGAAGTTTTTCCTTTCTCTGTGAGGTTATGTTACCAATATCCCATACAATTAGTTTCATTTATTTCAGCTTGCTTTCAGTTTATAGAGATCTCTTTCTTTCTTTTGGACTTGACATTATTTTTTGAATGAGTTAACAAAGCACATATCCTGATCAAACTATAACAACGATCTTGAGAGAAATATTTCTGCCACCCCGATCCTCCCGCCCTGTTTTCTACCTCTCTTGTGCATAACCACTTTTAATAATGTTTGGTTTAAACTTTTTGTGTTTATATTGTGAAAATATAAGCATATGTATGTATCCCCCCTTCTTACCTAAAAAAGCATACTATTTACACTATTCTGCACGTTGCTTTTCTAAAATAACAATTTAATAAGTATCCTAAAGATAATTCTATATCAATATATGAAGTACTACCTTAATAATTTTTATAGCTGCAGATATTCTACTGTGTAGATACACTATAGGTTTATTTTTATTTTTTAAAACCAGCATCCTATTGATGGACGTCTGGGTTAATTCTAATCTTTTATTACTGTAAATAATGTCACAATAACTTTGTATATGTATAATTTTTCCCTTTGGGATACATCTCTAAAAGTGGATGACTAGATCAAGGAGTAAATACATATAATTTTTCTAATTATTGCTAAATTCCCCTCTACAGGGGTTGTGCACGTATGCATTTCCACCAACAATGTATAAGAGTGCCCGTTTCTCCAGAACCTGGTGAAGAGAGTCATTGTAGGAGTTTGGATTTTTGTTAGTCTGTTGGTAGAGAAATAATATCTCATTGTATTTTAACTTTCATTTTTCTTAGAGTGAGTGAGGTTGAATTTTTTCCTTTGTTTAAAGGTCATTTGATTTATTTTTCTATAAATTATTCATATCTCTTCCAAGTTTTATATCAGTTTATCAGTCATTCCCCTCCCCAGCTTTATTGAATTATAATTGATATAACATTGTGTAAGTTTAAAATGTACAATGTGATGATTTGACATATGTATATACTGCAGAATGATTACCATGATACACCTCCATCTCCTCACATAATTACCATATTTTTGTTGTGAGAGCATTTAGAATCTACTTGCTTAGCAACGTTCAATTATAAAATACAGTGTTGTTAACTATAGTTACCATGCTGTACATAGAATCTACAGAACTTAATTTATCTTAAAACTGGAATTTTGTAGCTTTCACCAACATCTTTCTCCCACCCAGGTTGCCAGTCTTTTTCTTCTCAGTCTCTAAGAGATCTTTATATATCAGCAATTAGCTCCATGACAAACACTACAGGTATTTTCCCCAATTTGTCCTTTATTTTTTGCCTTTGCGTATGAAGCTTTTGGCCAACTGAAAATTATTTATTTATTTTATTGTGTCTAGATACTAAGTCCTAGGTGGGAAGGTTTTCCTCACTCGCAATTTTTAAATGAATTCACTCATGTTTTCTTTATTTAAAGAATATGAGTTATTTTTGTGCATTTAGACTCTGGATCCATTTTGATTGTGTCCTGGTATATAGTATGAAACATAGATCCAATCTGATCTTTGTTTAAATGGATATTCATTCCAAAATTTCTAGGTAAAAAAGTATTTTAATTAAAAAGAATGTTTTAAAATTTATATTTTCTCCACTGATTTTAAATGGCATCTATATCATTTATTACATGTTGATATCAATTTGGCTCTATTTGTGTACTTTCTAGTATCCCATTGCCTGTCTTTTCATGCACTAGTACTATGTAGTTGAATTACTGAAGCTTTTATAATATTTTTAAATATTTAATTTGATAGAGACTATCCTCCCCATTCCCCCATAATAGCTCATTCTTTTCAGGACTTTCCTGGTTATTCTTGCTTGCTTATTTATTTATTTTTAGCATGAAGTTTAGAATTGATTTTTCTAGCTCCAGAAAAGAAATCTGAGGAATTTCTGGACCAAAGTGTGTGCATACATTCAAAGTTTTGACAGATGTTGCCTTCAAAGAATTACATGATTTCCCTCTCCATCAAAAGGTTGAATGAGAATGTCTGTTTTCTCACACACTCACCAATACTGCATAGGATCAGTGTTATAATCCTTATCTGATGCTTTAATTACATTGGCACCAGCCCACCTTGGCTGCCTCTCTAGTCCCTACTGAGCCTTCATGTGAAATGATCAAACAGAAGCACCGCAGGACTGCTCTGGCTAGGGGTATGCTGAGGGCATTACATGGATTCGCGATGGCACCTGGGTGCGTCTGGGAAATGGTGTAGAATATGCCTTAGAGTTGTACCAACCAGGAGTGAGGAAGTTAGAGTATTTATCTTCTAATTCCCCTTCTCTCAGTGGATTGAACTCTGCTCTCAGGGTCCTTAACTCTGACACTTCTGGCTTAACCTGTAAGCTTGCTCCCTGTCCAGGAAGAAAGCCCTAAGGTGGAGAGTCACAAGTGTTCTCAGTCATCAGTGAGGTGAACGCTGGGAGGATATGGATGTCGGCTATAGTTCTCTGTCTGGAAAACACACTTCATGCCCAAAGGAACCAAACAAAATCACTTTGACATTGCCACAGAGGGCAGGCATAGCATAGAAACACATGCAAGACACAGAGCTCTTGAAACAGAGACATAAAGAAACTGTTACAGGATTGTGCCAATGGGATAGGAAGGGCATACGAGGGACAGAAAGAGAGCCGCCATTTACTGAGTTAAAATCTACAGCAGGCACTTTGTAAACCTCTTTAGTAATCTATTGATAATCACTTGCTACTTAAAGTCAACTTTGAGCAATTTCAAGTGATCTTGGGGCAGGACACCACAAGATGAATAGAATCTGGGAGAGTGAACAGTGAGTGAACATTTAGACTAGACAAGAGGAAAGATGATTCTCTTAACCCCACCTGGTGAAAGGTTTTCATCAACTCCCTAGCGAGGAGAAATTGGAAGGTTATGTAAGAACCTCACTGTACATTTTTTATAGTTTATGATATATTTTAAATTAACCCCAATCATTTTTTACTACTACTTCTAAGATTTTCATATAAAGTCCTGAGTTTAAAAACTTTTGTAGGCATTTTTACTGTTATTCTATCAATGTTATTCTATCTGTCTATCTATCTATCTATCTATCTATCTATCTATCTATCTATCTATCTATCTATCTATCATCTATCTACATTCTTTCATTCCAAATGGTAAACTACTGCCCAAAAGGTGGCTAAGGGCTCTGGAGTCGACTCCTTGCATGTGAACCCCACATCTACTGATTGGTAGCTGTATGCCTGGGAACAGCTTCTGAACGTTTATGAACTCCTACTTCCTCATCAGTGAGATTAGGAACCTACCCAGTAGAAATGTGGTGAAGATTAAATGAGCTAAGTCTAGGTAAATGCCTGGCATATTATGAGTGCTCCATAAACATTAGGTATTTTGTTAGAATAACAGTTCTGGGAAGCCTTAATTACGGAAGTCAAGGTTCTGTGCTCCAAATAAATAGAATTCACAGAACATCTCTCCTTACAGAAATCTGCTTCCTCGAGCCCACACTGAAAGTAGGTACAGCCCATTGGGTCAGGGTATCAATATTTCACATTGTTCTAGGCTTGTGGACAAACTCAAAGTCATGTGTTTTGGGGGGAAAGACTCCAGGGCTGTGAGTCCTTAAAGAGTAGTGACTTGTCCTGAGGAAAGGGTACCCAAGGAGGCCCAGGAGCAGCACCCATTGTGAAAATGGCTGAAGAGGTACTCACCTCCTGCAATGAACAGCCAGGGCTGGTTTTCACCTAGTGAGGGCTTTGTTCTGGGCATGCAAAAATGCCCATGATGAAAATAAAAGGACTGCACCACGAGCATCAAAGTACAGTACTTCCTGGTATATTTTGTACCTTTCAAAAAGAAAAGAAAACAAAAATAAAAAATAAACAAACCTTAAAGACTTCCCTGTATGATTATGGCAAAAATAGAATTCTTTGCCATTGTAATTCTTTACCATAAAATTCTTGACATTAATTAGTGTCTGACTTGTTATAGCAATCAGAAGAAATGAGACCTGTTTTCTTTAACATGTCATGCAGTCTAAGAAACAGGCCACACAAGAATGTGGGCTTCTTGGAAGTGAAAACCAGTGGAGAGCCCAAGGATTTCATGTCTGTTAATGATCTTTCATGATCATTAACTTTGATCAAAGCTTTAGCGCTTGGGTCCAATTCCTCTTATGCCAACTTTTGTTCAGAGCATTCCTCTCTCTTTCATTTCATCATCGAGTAAAATGATTCTTGGGACCAAGAGAAATTATGGAAGCATCATAATTTAGTTCAAATGTATTGAAGGTTCATTGCTGGAATGATAAAACTCTTAACTTCAGATTCTTTTCAACTCAAATCCTGGTAAGAGACATTTGAATCACTAACTGGATAGAACATTTTCTCATGGAAGATAGTTTACAATGTTAAATGTCACAGGCCATTTAAGAAAAACACCCGATTCAGTCAGAAATGCCATGTATAAACACTGAAGACCTTACTTTTTATCCATACATACTTTACGGTAGATAATTCTGAAGGTCAGATAATGTGACTCTCTGGGTTAGAGTCCCATTAGAATTGAAGGGCAGTGGGTGGGATACTTATGGAGAGAGATGCTCAGCACCAGGGGAGTTTGTCTCAACTCCTGTGGAAGGGGTTATGTTTGTGGCAAATCTGGAGGATCAGGACACCAATTTGTAAAAAGACCATCCTATGAAGACATCTATATTCTCGATACACATGACTCCTTAGGAAGAGGGTAAGTATGACAGCAAAGCGAAGAAAGGAGAATAAAGAACGCATCTAAAAAAATGGAAACACCAGTCTTTGGTTTCTGCTACATTCTCTGGGATAGTCAGAATAAATTAGTTTATAAGAAACTATGACTCTTGAACTACAGTTTTTCTACGGAGAGTAGAAATATAGAACCTGTTCTTATTAGTGAGACTTTGTTACTAATTTTTGTTGTTTTGTTGGATTCTTTTCCCTAGTTTATGTTTCAGATATGAATAAAAGTCCATAAATGAAATCTGTTAACATTCCACATTAAGTCATAAACAACATGTAATTAAATCTCAATTCTTCCTAGGCTGTTAATCTGAGGTTTCATTTTCAAATTACCTCCTGCCTTTGCGCTCAGATGGTCAGTACTATGGCTCCTTTCTTTTCTTTTTTAATATGTTTGTATTGATTTTAGAGAAAGAGAGAGAGAGAGAAACATCAATGTGAGAGAGAAACATCAGTTGATTGCCTCCTGTACGCACCCTGACCAGGGATCAAACCCACAACCTGGGTATGTATCCTGACTGGGAATCAAAGCAGCGACCTTTTGGTGCATGGGGCAGTGCTCAACCCAACTGAGCTACATCAGCCAGGGCAGTGGCCCCTTTCTCTTAAGGGTTTCATGTTATTTGTTTCTACAGTCTTGGGGGGCTTTGCTCTCCCATACTCAGCCGATGTGACTGGTTTTATGGCTAAGACCTGGACAACCTGAGTTCTCTTGAATTCCATGCCTTCCCAGCTACAACCCTGTGTGCATGCAGTGGCTGTTCAGGGATAATACACAGATGGGTTTATACTTGGTGAACTGTCCTTAAATCCCAGACTCCTCCCAAAGTGGGCAGAGCTAGCTTTAGCTAGTAACCCGGCTAGAAAGGGGTGCACCAATTCATTATTTTAATCATCATATTCCTACAAATCATTTTTGTTTCTCAGATGGCAAATTAGGCTTACGTGGAGAATCTGAAGGGGAAGATAACTTAAGGAAAGGAAATAAAAGAAAAAGGTCAAATTCGGTGTCTAAGATAAGTCATTTTAGATTGGTTCTCATGGGTATAGATTCCAAGACTTCTTGGTGAACTAGAGGAATACAGAAGACTGGAGGAGATGGAAGCTGGGAAAGGTGTCTGCAAAGTTCTACTGGTCCTTTAGGGCTAGAGGGAGGTTATTTTAAGATCAGAAATATGTTCTTTGGAAACGTGCCTATTTTTTGAATTTGGATTTTCCATAATTATTTTTTATGTTCTCCCTTACTTAGTCACTGTTTTAAAAGTTCAATGATAAACCACAATAACAAAATTAAAAACCACATGAGTATATGCATTTATAAGTATAAAAAAGATATTAAATCAGTTTCAAATAGGTCAAGGGTAATGGGGAGGGTGTGTCTATTTTTTAGTCAAAGCTTCAGTGGAAATTAACATGTGGAAGACCTATGGGGACTCCCATTCTGGGGTGACTTCCTCGGGACTTTTGTTTTCTGCTAAATTCTTGGAAGATTTGTGTTTTACTCATAAGTGAGGTTGTTTCCCATTATGCTACACTTTGTTTTTGCTTAACACACATGGTATTAAAATATATTTATAAACTGCTGGATAGAAGTAGAAAAATTGGATACCTAAAGAAATTTTACTTCATGTAATCAAAGAAGTATTTTTTAGATTATTGTTTGTATAAATACAAGTTTCGGTGTATTAAGTTTGCCAAAGAAGTGGTTCAGCATCTGAAAATCTTAATGGTAGATTTCAGCTTGTTTCTATTTCACTTTTTTATTTTTCCTGAAATAAACTTGACTTGCTGGTTTATTAATAGAAATTCTGGTTTGTATAACTAATTGTCAGACAATGAAATGAGCAGAACCATGACATTTCATGCCCTTTTAGCTGTAGTTTTGCAGGAAAAGATCTCGATGATATTAACAAACTAAAAGCGTCTCCCCAGGATATTTGACTTTTCAAACTAATTTGTAATCTAAACTCTGCAATGTGCCATTTTTTTTCTTTAAAAAGTTTTTTTTTCTTTATTGATTTTAGGGAGATAGAAACATCAGTGAGAGAGAACATCAATTGGCCACCTCCTGCATGCCCCCCACTGGGGATTTGATTGGCTGCCTCCTGCATGCCCCCCACTGGGGATTTGATTGGCTGCCTCCTGCATGCCCCCCACTGGGGATTTGGCCCACAACCTGACCACTGAGCCTCACCAGCCAGGCTGCCATTTTTATTTAAAGTGTGAACTATAGTGTCGTAGTAGTGCCAGATGGCCTCCTTTAGTCCTTCTCTGAAGAGAGATCTCCTTCTCTCCCTCTACTCCACCTCCCAACCTCAAGAATTCCAAGTAATAACCTTACTTTATATTATTATGATTTATAGGAATGTAAATGTACATTTATAATGTACATTACTCTTTTTCAATCTGAGGTGACTGCTTTTTTTGTAAAAGCTTTTGACAAAAGCTAAATAATGAATAATAAGAAACGTTAATGGGTTTTTGTTTTTTTTTTGCAAGGGTAACAGTGGTGGAAAGAGAAAGGGAAGAGGCCCTTAGCAGGGCCTTAGCTCCTGGAGGGCAGGGGCTGTGTTTGCTTTCCTGGTGCAGTGCTTTGAGGAGCCCCCCTCCAGAAACCCACAGTTCAGAAGAAAAGCAAGGCAAGTACACCAACAACTGTAGTTCTAAACAAATGAGCACTTGAGCACTTTACAGGCTATTCTTAAAAGAAATACAGCTGTTGTGCTGTCAAGTACATAGACTAAATTAACTGCCAGGAGGTATTATCAAATTTTAGTCACTGATGATAAGTTTTTGCTGAAATGTCAGACTTCCTTTTAACCTTTAAATCATGTTAACATGTTTTAACGAGTTTCAGAAGAACCGATTTTAAATTTGGGTGTATGAAAACTTTTAATTTTCTCATAATTTGGGGCACATGTCACAAGAAAAGGAAGACCAAAGAGGTTTTACTCAGAATGAAGCCATTGTGGTTGTTTTTCTCCCTTTGTGGACGGAGAGAAAGGTGAAGGAGAGCTCTTCCCAGAGCGTTCCCAGAGGCAGCTCCGTGTCGCTTCACTGAGGGTACACGTCAAACGTCTGCGTGCGGTTGTCAGTCCCAGTGCCCACAACCCATTCAGCTTACTGACGTTTGTACAGAGCCGAGAGCTGAAGACAATCGAATCAGATTTTAAAGCAGAGTTAAAATATTAATATAAATGTCTTTCTTAAAAATTGTTTCTTACTAGAGGGGAAAACACCAGAGAGCTGAGAGAGGAAATGTCGCTGGCAGGAACTGAGCCCCTGGGTCCGGAGGCATCTCTCTGGAGCTGCACTGAGGTGGAATTACGTGACTCCGAGCATCTCGCTCAGTGTCTCTCTCGCAGGCCTTGCAGGGCTGGAGGAGGATGTCTCCCAGAGCCAGACGGTGCAAGGGGAGAAAATTCACCCTGAGAGAAGACAAATGTTTTGTAATAAGTGTGAGCAATTGGCTGAATAGAACAGCTACTTTTATCTTTGCTACTGGGTCTCTGGATTCTGCCAAGCATATTTATGCTCGTTGGCAAAGACTGGGTTTTAATTACTTGGCAAAACATGCACAGACATCTCTTTTACAATATCTAGTAAAAGATCTTTCTTTGTAAACGCTCATTCTACAGGGTTTAAAAGCTACAGTGGGAGATTAAATTACATATGCCTCTTTAAATCTTCTGAGAGAAGAATTCTTCATGAAAAGAGAACTTCACGGCAGTTAACAGGAAGGGGGCTCTTTTGTAAAGACGTTCAGTCCGTCTCCTCTTCTTCCAAGTGTTCTCAGATTCCGAGAGACACCCTCCAGACCACCCTTTGGTTCCTCATAAATTCTTGGGCACGATGGACTGATCTCATCTTTCTTCCTGTCTGGTGTGAATGTGACTGTAATTTCAGCGCTGTGAGGTCACCCAGAACACTGGAGGGAGCGATTAGAGAGGTTATTAAGTGTCACTTGAAGGCAGAGTTCCCAGCGAAAGCCAGGCCAACGATCCAGGCAGAAGTGAGCTCCTGGCACATGGTACTAAACAAAACTGACAGGAATAAAACTTGGAACCCCTGAAACTAATGGGCCCCTCCTGTGAGAAAGTGCTCCGAAAGGAGGGACGTTTGTGTAGTGATGCAGATGGCCGCCTGGCTGTGGCCTCCCTGACTAGGAGGAAGCAATAGAATGGGGTGGCCATTTGATGTGGGTTTGTGATCAGGCCCTGAAAAGCAACTCTTTTGTTCAAAGGGAAAGGTATTGGGTGGGAAATCTCCAAGTTGTTTTTTTCTTCTAAGTGCTAGGTATGTCATACAGCCTACCCTCAGCCCCCAAGTTACATGTTATAGGCAGTCTCCTAAGGTATATCTTTTTTTTTTAATCTTCACCCGAGGATACGTTTTGATTGGTTTTAGAGAGAGAGGAAATAAGAGGAAGAGAGAGAAACATTGATGTGAGGGAGAAGCCGATTGGTTGCCTCCCCTACGCACCCCAACCAGGGATTGAACCCGCAACCTGGGCATGTGCCCTTATGGGAATCGAACCCGTGACTCTTCAGTGCAGGGGATGACACTCTAACCAACTGAGCCACACCAGACAGGGCCTAAGGGATATCTTTTAATTCAAGTTCTACTACCATTAATTAGGATTTAAATTTTCATAGTTTAAGTACTATTCTGATAAGAAAAAAATTATTCTTTACACTCAGCCATGATAATTCTACAATTTTTAATCTAGAGCAAGGATGATGAATTTGTGACACACATTGTATATAACTCTTCAGTTTGGTTGGTACCCATTGTTAATTGATCAGGCATTCCAATAAGCCTTCAGAAGTCTTCTCAACAGAACACTGGAAGCAGCTATCACTCTAAAGACTTATTATAAGGATATAAGAGTATGTCTTGTCTAGTCTGAAGCAGAAGGCTGTTGGAACCTTTTCTTGACCTTTCATCTGTTCCTCCAGGAGCATTTGTGGTAGGCAGAATAATGGCCCTCAAAGATGTCCTAACCCAGAACCTGTGAAAATTCTATTTTACATGGCAAAAGAATTTTGACAATGTGATTAAGTTAAAGATCTTGAGATGGGAGATTATCCTGGATTATCCAGGTGGGCCCAGTAATCGCAAGTGTCCTTATAACAAGGAGGCAGCAGGGTCAGAGTCAGAGAAGGAGATGCGACAGCGAAAGAGGTTGTAGTGATGTAACCACAAGCCAAGGAATGCAGGCAGCCTCTGGCAGATGGAACAGGCAAGGAAATGGAATTGCCCTTAGCAGTGGTTCTCAACCTTCCTAATGCCGCGACCTTTTAATACAGTTCCTCATGTTGTGGTGACCCTCAACCATAAACTTATTTTCATTGCTACTTCATAACTGTAATTTTGCTACTGTTATGTCTTAGGCGACCCCTGTGAAAGGGTCATTCGACCCCCAAAGGGGTCACGACCCACAGGTTGAGAACCGCTGCCTTAGAGCCTCCAGAAGGAACACAGCCCTGCCAACCCATTTTAGACTTCTGACCTCCAGAACTATAAAATAACGTTTGCTTGTTTAAGCCACTAAGTTTGTGGTAATTTGTTATAGCATCAATAGGAAATGAATACAGCATTTTCTTCCTTTGTTTCTAATGGCTGAGAGACTGGCTTTTTTTTTTTTTCCTGCTCCTCAGTTCATGTGGCAAAACATGGCTTTCCCAGAGTGCCCAAGGTTACAAGTTGTAGGTGCTATCACACACGGATTCTGACTCAACTCTTTTGGTTCTATTTCTAAATTCCAGAAAGAGAATATGACCAGGTCAACTTGGATCAGGGGCTCCCCATTTGACTGGCCAGCCAAAACCAGGGTGTAGGGTCGCGCAGCATAAAAAAGGCTGCCAGGAAACACCCCTCTGAGTGGGCTGGGTAGCTCCCAGGGCTGAGGGTCAGGGTGGACCTTTCAACCATGCCTACTACATTGTTCATGCCTTTATATATTGACTTCCTAAATTTGAAAATTGCTTCTACAAATCTCATGTACCAGGGGTGTTGTAGGTTGATCGCACAAATGGCTCCATTGTTTCATGCCTCTGTATATTTATACCTTTTGGGAGTGCCCTTCTAACCTGATCTGACTTTGGCTACATGCCTTGCTTTGGCTAATGAGACAATAGCAAACTTGATGCAAATGGTCTTGTAAAAGCACTTTCATATTTCTGCTTCTTCTGGTGAAATCTTATCCTTGTCTTCAGAGCAGGCCCAGGGCAGCCTGCTGGAGGATGAGAGACCATGTAGTACAGAACCAAGTCATCCTAGCTGAGGTTATCCTAGACCGGACGGTACCCAGCCGATCTGAGAGATCTGAGAGCTGACCACAGATGTATTAGTGAGTCCCCCTAGCCCAGCTCAGATCATCACAATTGCTGAGCCAACTCTTAGACTCATGAGCAAGAATAGATGTTACTGTTGAATGTCACTGAGGTTTCATGGTTGTTTGTTACGTAGCATTATTGTGGCAATAGATCATTGATACAGGAGAATGTGATGTTTAAACATAATTTTATTTCCTTAATTCTATTGCCTTCAAGACTGATTCTAATTATCCTAGAAAAAAATTGGCTTTCACTATCTCAGCTATGGATCAGACCTGAAGCTTCAGAAGGGAAGGAATATTTTTGTGCAAATCTTTTTTTATTCAGCCCTCTGGCATTATGCTAAGTGCCCTCACAAAGCCTACCTCATTAGAACCTCATAAACACTCTGTGAGGTAGGTTTGTTTATAGATGAGGAAATTGAAGCTCAGTGAGAGTTAAGTCACTTGCTCAAAGTTGCTTCCATAGTACAACAGAGAATTCAGACTCAATCCCAGGTCTGTCTGTTGCAAAGCCACCTTTCAGTGCTCTGCATGGAGATAGTAAATAAAAATATAGGACTCTCAATTAAATCTGATTTTAGATAAAACTTGTTGTTTCTCTGAAATCCAACTTAATTGGTATCCTGTATTTTATCTGGCAACCCTACCAACATAAAGCTTACTTGTTGGTGGGGACGGATCTGTAATGTTGTAGGTGTGATGGGTCTCATTCTACCCTAATAAGAGTATATTTGAAAAGAACTGATTGTTACACCTGCAGAAGTCATGCACTCTCTGAGGACTTACAAGGGAAGGATGCCAAGGCCCTGCTCTCACAGTCCTGAGACTCTCAAACTCTCAAACTCTCTGACCTCAAATGACTCTGGTCATGTACTCTTGGGATATTCTCCCAGCTGCAAAGTGGGAGCATCCAGGCCCCTTTGCTGACTCTTTTCTAGGTTGCTTTAAAGAGGAGTGAAAAGCATACAAATCACTGAGTATACGATGCTGGCTGTTAATGAATTAAAAAGTCTGAGGATACAGAATTTTTTTCTACCTAAGAAATTAAGGGCACATCAGAGTAAATGAATAATAGCTAGTCCATATGGTGCTTATTATGTGCCCAAAATTTCTCTGAGCATTTGAAATAGGTTAACTCATTTAATCTATACAAAAACCCTATGAGGTAAATGCTATTATCATCATTTATTTTACAGATGTGGAAACAGAGAGGTTAAGTAAGTAACCTAAGTTTGCACAGCTAATAAGTGGCAGTGCTGCAATTGAAACCCAGGCTGTCTGTTGCCAGAGACTAGATGTTTAACCACCATGCTATACTGCCTCTCAGCAAATGTCCACTGGATGTATCCTACGTGCTAGGCATTGTCCTGGGATTTGGTAGTGAACAATACAGTTTCTGCCTTTGTGAAGCATGCAGTCCAGTGAGGAGAGGCAGCAAATGAAGGTGAAAAGCATGTCCAATAGCGATGAGTGCTGTGAAGATAATAAAGCGGCGTCATATGATGGAGAGTTTCTAGTGGAAGGATGGCTGCATTAGATGGGGCACCATTTTTCGAGGAAGTGACACATGAGATCTAGTAAGAAAAGGGAACTAGCCATGCAAGGATCTGGAGGAAGAACACACCAGCCAAAGGGAACGCTCTTGTGGCAAAGGTGTTGGAGAAACAGAAGTAATGCAGTGCTGCGGAGATGGACCGGCAAGGGGAGCAAGGGGCAAGATGTGGCCCGAGGGGCAGATCACAGAGCACTCTGTGGGCCAGGGGCAGCAGGATTGTGCTCTCAGCAGCATGGACAAATACTGGAGAGTTTTAAGCATGGGAGGGACATGATCTAAGTTTGAGTCTTAAGGGTCACTCTGGATGCTGTGTGAAGAAGAGACCATGAGCCAGTGCAGGGTGGGTGTGCTTGATAAAAGTGGAAGTAAGGGGACCGGTTAGGAGGCTATTACAGCAGTTCCGGGGTAGGGGTTGGGGGGTGGACAAGGGTGGCAGAGTGAAGGGAATGGGGGAATGTTTGTTGGGGTGGATTTGGCAGGGCTTGCTGATGCATTATAGGTAGAGAGTGACGAATTAAAGCAGATACCTGGCGTGAGCAGCCTGGTGGCTGCAGTACCAGGTAATAACATGAGGAAGCCTGGGGAAGAAGCAGAATAGACTTGAGATGCTCAAGAGTCACCCAAGAGGGCCTACCAGGGAGTCAGCTGAACCATCACTGTCTGTCTCCTTTGTCTATATGTCTCCTCTCTCTCTTTCAAACCCAGAAAAAGAGCTCAGCATGTCTCTTAGATCCTTAAATAGAATTCACTCATACAGAAAAGCCTCACGGAGCAATGTAAACTGAAGATTGTGCTTGGGAGGTGGGGGAGGCATTTTATGTCATAACTCTCATAGCAAACGCTTAAACACTAATTAGACAACTGTTTCCTAAAGCCCCTTCCTGGTCCTTGGCCTTATCTTCACGGTTTTCTCTTTCTGATCTTTTTTCTATGCAGCACGCCCAGTGTTTCTGGCTCTTCTCTTTCCAAATGTGTTTCTGCTGTGTACTGACCTTCAGATCTCAAATTCCTCTTTCTGCTGTTACGCAGAACTAATGATCTGTGCCACTGAGCTCGTACCCAAATTTACGTACCCAAACCCGTCAAGCTGCTCAGCAGAAAAGGTCTCCTTTAGTCCGAAAGTCCATCACTCAAGCTTAGAAGCTTTGAGGTTGTAAATAAAAGTAAAATTTTCTACTCTGTATGTGTGTGTATGTCTACACATAAAAATTATCATGGTCCTTCTCCTTCAATATAAAGAATAGTTCTTTAAAGATTAACGGGTTTGTGAGCTATTCATCATTATAGCGTTTAGTGTGAAATGATCTTTTCCTGAAATCACAAGCACTGTACTTAGGATTTCTTCACATGTGAAAAGACAGTTTTCTTGACTGAGAATGATTAGAGTCATGGTATTTTTACTTTCTTTTTTATTTTATTTATTTATTATTTAAAAATATTTTTTCTTCATTGATTTTTTAGAGAGGGGAAAGGAGAGGGAGAGATAGAAACATGGATGAGAGAGAACATTGATTGGCCGCCTCCTGCATGCCCTGCACTGGGGATTGGGCCCACAAACTGGACATGTGCCCTGGCTGGGAATTGAACCAGCAACGTCTTGGTGCATGGGTCAACACTCAACCACTGAGCCACACCGACCGGGCATTTTACTTTCTTTTTTAAAATTTGTTTTCTTATTCCGTCTTCTTAGACCAGAGGGTAGAACATGCTTCTTGTCTTGGCTAGATAATGCAATGCATGATTTCTGAGGTCATCTGGTGTTTGCACTCTTCTCAACAGGGACCAGCTAGGTGCCAGGCCCTGTGAGAAATAAGAAGGACCAAGTCCCTCCTCCAGAGAAGTTTATATGCTAACAGGAAAGGCTGTGTTCTAGAAAATTTTGCATGATGAGATGCAGGAAAAGGATCGTGAATGTTATTGTGTACTCTGCTTAAGGAGTAAGTTCTCGCTCCTTATTTCAGAAAGCCTGCTGTGCAAATAACAGCCAGGAATTGGACCAGACAGAAATCCTATCTTCATGTAGCATTTACTGAATGCAATATTTATAAATTTGTGATGATTCTTGGGAACAGAATTCCCTAACTTATCTCCCGCGGCAAGGTTCAAAAACCCCAGGAACACTAAGTCAGATCTTCTGCCAGCAAGCCCTGCATTAGAAAGGAGTGTTTATTCGTTTGAAAAAGTAGCATTCCTGTGTGATGAGCAGGCAAGCAATCTGGATGCAGCCCACAGGAAAGAGATCTGAACTGTGGGGTCCCTGAACCTCTCAGCCCCTTTGTCAAGAAATTGTCATTTCTGTGTGGCTATTTGGATGTTAAGTCAGAATATGCATCCCACAAAATCAACAGATCATCTGTTAAATGAGCGGTGATAACATTTTCCATTTGTTATCCTTCAGAAAACAGGAGCTGGTGTCAGGAAACAGCCTCAAAAATAAATGGGTTGGAGATCACTTTTATTTCCAGTTGTAATTATAATAGCAAAGGCAATCTAAAAAACTATGTTTGATCCAACTAATAACATCAGTAAGCAAATAAATGAACCCAGGGTCTATGAAAAATATCGAGTGAGCCAGGAATGGATTTGTCATCTGGCTGCCCTCTCCAGAAGAACGACAGGAAGTGCCCTTAGTCAGTTGCAGTACACATTGTCCTGGGCAAAAGTACACACTGGGCACTGCACTGTCCAGGGATCTCTGACTAAGGAATGTCACCAAAGTTGTCATTATCAGGTCTCTCCTGAAACACAACTTGGCTGCTTCCATCACATGGAACATTTTCTCTCTCTCTCTGTCTCTGTCTCTCTCTCTCTCTTTCACACACACACACACACACACAAACCAATTTTTAGTCAATTTTCTCACTATAGCGAAATCTACACATTTATATTGTCTTTACAGAGTTACTTCTTTATTTCTCCACATTAATAGACTTTTGGTTATTTTATTCTGAAAAATGTATTGGTTATGTTATTCTGAAAAAATTCAGACTCACAGAAAGCACACAAAGTAATTATTACAAAGACATGGTTGCCTATTATTCAGAATTAACATTAAAAATGTGTTTTATTTGCTTCATATTTTTTAAAGACATAAAACTGAGAGAGAATGCCCCTTTTGTGCCGTTCCACCCCTCTCCTTCCTTCCCCAGAGACAACCACCATCAGAAATAACGTTGCCTTCTAGGTTTTTGTACCTTTCTATAGACGTCTGTATTCTTAACATTCACTTCACTTTTGTGTGTTTGAAATTTTACTTGTGTCTCTCGTGTCTCTCTAGTCTGTGTCAGTTTGAAGCTTGTCTTTTTTCACTCAACATTGTTTTTGATATCCATCCATAAAAAAAGCACTTAGATCTAGTTTATCCATTAATTCTGACAGACGTGAGACTGTTCCATAATTTATTCATCCATTTTTTAAAAGTTCTTTCCTCCTACCTCCTTTGGCAATAACAAACAATACAAATATGAGGACATGCATACATGTCTCCTGTACCAAAATAATATTCTCTGTGGTATATTTTTAGAAGTGAAATTTCTGGTCAGTATATATCCTAATCCCTTGAGCCCTTTTACTTTACATGGCTAAAGGAACTTTGCAGGTGTGATTAAATTAAGGATCTTCGGATGGAAAGATAGTCCTGGGTTATCCAGTTTGGCCCGTGTATTCACAAGTGCCCTTATAAAAGGAAGGCAGGAGGGTCGGAGTCAGAGAAGGAGATGTGACGAAGGAAGCACAGGTCAGAGTGACGTTGCCAGGAGCCAAGGAATGCAGGCAGCCTCTGGGAGCTGGGAAAGGCAAGGGATGGACTCCCCTAGAGCCTCCAGAAGGAATGCAGCCCCCCTGATACCTTGATCTTAACCCTGTAAGTCTCATTTTGAACTTCTGACCTCTCGAACAGTAAGAGAATAAATCTGTGCTGTTTTAAGTCACTAAGTGTGTGGTAATTCGTTACAGCTGTAATAGGAAACTAATGCACTTGGTTATTCTTGCTTGTTACTCTTCTGCATGAATTTTAGAATAATTTTGTTAAATTCCACACCCACCCACAAATTCCATAAAAAGTATTGATTGGAATTTCATAGATAAACTTGGAGGGAATTGATATCTGTACATTATTGAGTCTTCTCATTCATGATCATAATGTATCTGTACATGTAGTCAGTCTTTTATGTCTTTCAATGAAGTATAATTTCCTCCATAAAGATTTTTCACGTCTTTCGATAGATTTATTCTGAGGCACCTTGTAGATTTTGTTGTTCATGGAACAGAATTTTTAAAAATTAAATTTTTTCGTTGACTATCACAAATTCATTGTTTGTACATAGGAACAATATATATTTTTTCCAATTGCTCTTCTTTTCAGTAAACTTATTGAATTTAAAAAAATTATTCTAATATTTGCCTAAAGTGCCTATTGAATTTTCTATGTAAACAATCGTTATTTGCAAATAATGTGTCTTCTTTTCTAGTTCTCATACTTTTTGTTTCTGTTTCTTGTCTAACTGTATGGTTTGCCTTTCCAGGCCAATAGAATAGGCCAATGACAGTATTTCCCCCTTTTTTGGTCAACTGGCTTTGTAGTTGAATGTGTTCTTTCCCTGCTTTGAATAATGAGATAGCCTGTACTGTTCTGGGCATAGCCTATCTAGACCATGGAGATTAGTTCTGCAAAGATCTTTCTAGAATGAGCCTCCATCTCTATACCATTTGTTTTCCTTGGCCCCAAAAGCAGCCTTATTGGGAAAGTTGGTAGGCTCAGTCATAGGGACCCTGTTTATGGTATGAGGTTAAAAATATCACCAAGGGGAGCAATAAGCCAAATAAATCTTAATGACAGTATTACCTTTTTAAGAGTCTCTTTGATATCTAGTCTCTTAGGCTAGATATCTAGAATATCTTTTATCAGGTTCCCACCACCTCCTCAGCGATGGAGAGACTGACCTACAGAAAACTGGGCGCACTCTTGGAGCAGCACATAAACCTGGTCCAGGGTTCCAACAAACTGCAGGAGAAAATTGAGCCTCTGTGGGAGGTACAGTGGGCTCAGCTGCTGTTTGAAGGAGATCTGAGAGGAAGTGGGTAACTGAGGACCCTGCCACTACGTGCCCGTGCCAGCCAAGTGAGCCAGCTGCAGTGGCGCCTGACCTAACACCAGCTCTCATGGCTGCTGCTTCCCTCTGCCTTCCAAATCTGGCAAAATGTTCTCTGGTGGCCACCCTGAACCATGCAGAGAAAGGAACTCTGGGAAACATAGTTCTAGCTTAACTACATCGACACAATAGAAAGCCACCACAATTGTTGTCTTGCTAGGTAGTCAGAAAGTATCTTATGTATATCAGATCATCTTGACTATATACTGAAACCTTCGCTGGGTGAAATTTAAAACATTTCTTAATAAAGTATATTAAGGCTTCATTTGAAAAATATTTCTTTTCTTTCAATATTGGACATTGTCAGTTATATTTTCCAGAGTCCCTTGGAGTTGACAGTTTATTTATATTATATAACAAATGTCTACCATATTATCAACATAAAAGACTGACAATGTGATAGACGGCAAAGAGCAGTTTCTTTTCATTTTTGTTCAGATATGTGTGTATATATCATATACATATAATTATACATAATTATTGTGTTGCATAGGTCATTCACCATTGTAACTTTCCTCAAATCCTTTTTGGAGGGAGCATGTAGGATACGAGAAATAAAAACAGAATATCTCCACAATTTTGATTTTCATGGGACTTTCCAAATATATGTCCAAGTAAGACTCCTCTTAATCAACACATGCATTTCTAGAGAAGAATCCTCTCAGTGAATACTTTTATTTATTAATGTTTGCAAACAAGATATGCAGTCATAATAATCTCTTCACAATAAAAGTACAAGTTACCTTCTTGTGTGTGTGTGTTTGCTAATTTATCTTCTATGTTCATTTTTCAGCCAAAGCTAGATGCCCATGTTGGTCCTGATTCTTCGTCAAGAATCCTTCACTCAAAATATATAGTCTAAACACAAAACAAAACTTTTGGAAAAAGATTTAAAGTGGAAACCTACTAAAAAGTTGTTTAAATATGGTATCTGACCTAGTTCATTATTTATGTCACTATTTTGAGATCTTGTCTTGAATTTTTAGGAAATCCAAACTGCAGCTTCTAGCTTTGACCCCTGGGGTATGGTTCTTTGGCATAAGAAATGCAAATGTTTAGCAGATATCAGCTTTATTTTAGGTTGTGCCTTGGGAAAATTTTGTATAAAATAATGTGTTTTAGTATAAAACCATTATTTCTTAGATATAATTTATACTTTGAAAATCTTCTGGAAATGTAATTTTGTGACTTACCAAATTGGACTTCCTTATTTAAAATTATTGCTGAGTTAAAAGATGATACTATGAGTTCACAGAGATACATCTGACCAAATCAGTGTTCATGTTCTTTGTTTTATTCTTAAAAGTTGGGAATTGTTTGTAAGATAGTCCGCAAGAGAAAAGCAACTAGTCTGTGGTATATTCTTCTGCCTGTGATCTATAAAAAGCATGTTTCTGTTGTAGCTTTGGATCATGGTACAGTTCTATAGGTATTAGTGAGATGCATATCCTATTATCACAGTTAGGATCTCAGAAGCTACAGTTGATATGACCTGGGATGAATTTCTTTTAGTAAATTAAAAAAAACAACAAAAAAAATTATGAAGATATGCCCTGAGAGGTACATATAGTTTTGGAGAAAAAGCAGGGACTGGATTAGTTTTAGTTGCTCTAATCAGTTTTAGCACAGGGTTATGAACATGTTATTGGCTATAATGTTGAATTAGTTTGCTTTTCATTAATGTCATGGTAGAAAGAGGAGATCAAGAATACATCCCTCGGAGACTTAAAAATGGATAGGTGCATACCAGGAGGGAGCCAGAGCGCTGCAGACTGAGGGGCAGCGCGAGCCATAGCACGCAGAGGTGAACCAGAAGCACTCAGCGCCACGATGAGATGTTGGGGGTTGCACGAGATGAGAGGAGGGACTGAGTAAACCCAGTCCCCCCTTACTTGTCTGCTAAGGAGCCTGGCTCTTACCCTGATGACAGGGAACCGATGATTTAGGAAACTGATGATTTAGGAATGAATTGGTTCTGGACATTAGTCACAGGTTGGACTGCTAGGTCCGATAGATGCAGTGTTATAGAGTGGGATTCTATTCCTGGAAATCTATTTCATAAGAAGAAAAACCCCAGTTGTTGGGAGCCAGCTATGTGTCTGACAAAGTCCACGGAGCCTGGAGGTCTAGAGTCAGAGACTCGACCTCTCCCACAGTCTCAAGGAAGTAGGCTTGCATTGTGTTTGTACAGTTTGGGGCTGAGTGTGACCCAATGTATCATGAAATACCTGAGATGTCTGAGGAACAGACAGGCTGTTCCTGTTATCCACAAGGCAAACTAATTCTATACAGCATTGTTGTAGCCCTAGGCATTATATCAAAAAGTTCCTGTTTGCTCATATAACTAAGCTTTTGCTGTAAGGTATAAAAGACATGTAATAAAGCATATCGGGGCTGATCCTGCTGAGGACAGTGCTCCTGATCCCATATCCGTGACTTTGTCTTCATTCCCACCACTCGAACTCAGAGACTCTGCTCTCCAGGCTGGTTCCTGGCACCCAATCATAAAAATAAACAGAAAAATATAATATAAAATATATGCTTTTATAAATGTGTATTAAGAGCTATGTAGTAAAGGCTACTCTGTTTTTTTTTTTGCATGAACTGTACTGATATTGTCTTCTTTTCCTTGTAAATCTACTTGTAGTGAACATGGGAACACTTTATTTTTCCAAAGACCTTTAGCTTCAATTAAAAATTAGGGTCATTTGGCTCTAAATTATTAGCTGACTATTAGATTTATTCCCTCACGTAATAACTATTTATTGAACACATATATATGAGATATTATTCTAATGGTAAGCAAACAAACAAACAAACAAAAGACAAAAAATAAATACCCTGCCATCATGGAGATTTTTTTCTACTTGGAGAGAAAGACCATAAGCACACACAGACAGACACTTCAGGGTTAGGGTTTAGGAAAGGGAAAAGAGAATGATGGGAATATTTTATTGAGTTATCTTACATTTTATGTAAGTCAGGGGAGACTTTTCTGTGGAGGTGACATTTGAGCAGAAACCTGAATGAAATGAGAAAATGAGCAATGAAACTGTTTGAAGGAAAACACAAGCATGAATGACCCCAGATGTCTGGATGGTATGGAGATGGGTGGGGCAGTCACTGTGAGGAAGGATGTAGATTCAATCAGCTGAAGCACCTCTAATTGACTTTACTGGCTCCTCAGCATCCACAGTCAACCTGACTTGTTGGTGAAATCTGTCAAAGTCACGAGGTAGACACAAATATGATGATGCTTGTGGTGTTGTTGGTGTTGCTGTTGGTGCTGGTGGTATTAGTGGTGCTGGTGGTGCTGGTGGTGGTGGTGGTGCTGGTGGTGCTGGTGGTGCTGGTGGTGTTGGTGGTGCTGGTGGTGGTGGTGGTGGTGGTATTGGTGGTGCTGGTGGTGCTGGTGGTGTTGGTGGTGCTGGTGGTGGTGGTGGTGGTGCTGGTGGTGTTGGTGGTGCTGGTGGTGTTGGTGGTGCTGGTGGTGCTGGTGTTGGTGGTGGTGCTGGTGGTGTTGGCGGTGCTGATGGTGGTGGTGGTGCTGGTGGTATTGGTGGTGCTGGTGGTGCTGGTGGTGCTGGTGGTGTTGGTGGTGTTGGTATTGGTGGTGCTGGTGGTGTTGGTGGGGCTGGTGGTGTTGGTGGGGCTGGTGCTACTGGTGGTCTCTCTCTGTGTGTGCCTTTTATGATAAGAAAGGTTTGAACAGCAGAGGGTTGCAAGTCAATACACTAAAGAGATGAGATCTTAATAACATGGTCAGATTTTCACTTAAAATATCAATAATGATAATAACAACCATTATATTTTAAAGCATATACCATGTGTCAGAAATTATTTTAAGTATTTCATGTGACATATCATTTGATTCTTTCAGAAATTCTGTGAAATGGGCAACTATTACCCTCATGATAAAGGTGAGAAAAGAGGCTTAGAAAGTCTAACTAACTTGAATTGTGTATAATTTTGTTAACTAGTGTCACCCCAATAAGTTCAATAAAAAGGGAAAAAAAGAGTAGAGCCTGGCTAGAAAAGTCATATAAAAAATGTCTAAGTAACTTGCTCAAGGTAACAGAGTAAGTGGAAAGACAGGGTTTGAAATGAGGTCTAACATCAAAGTCCAAACTGTATCCCAGCCTCTGCTCCCAAGGGCGATGCTGCTGAAGCAGTGTGGAGCATGGGCTGGCGTGGATACGCTGGTCCCTAAACAGAACAGGGCAGCACTTAGGACCGGTTTCCTGACAACCTGCTCCCTCACCTGGGTATGCTGTTACATATCTCCAGAGTAAACACGGTCCTTCTGTGCTCTGAGCATAGATTTATGATTGACAGGAAAGGTGAGCAGACAGATTTCCTATGAGGAACAGGGCTTATGGAAATTCATCTCGACAAATAATTAATCTCCATTTGTGGGATTCAAAACCTTGTGCCTGTGAAGGTCCAACTGAGAAACAAGAAGGTTAAAGTCGGGCTAACTCGTGATTCTGAGGAAACTGCAAAGCCCACAGTGTCTAATATTCATAGTTTGGGTCTGAACCGCTGGTGAATAAACCATGTTTTCTTTGGGATAGAATCATTTTCTCCTATAATATCTACTATTATCATTAAGTTAATGCTGAAATAACTGCACTGCCCCCCCCCCCATTACTCATGTAAATTTAAATGACCGTCCATAGTTTTAAATCTGTTTAGTTTCTTTTTTCCTAATGGGAACATGATGATAGGCATATAAATTCTTTAATCCAAACCATTAGCATAATAGTAATGCTGACTTGTTGGTGAACAGGTTGGAAATATTAAGATCGACAGGTCATATTAGAAGCAGCTTTATGGAGCACCTCATTCTCCAGCCAGTGAGATATCCATCATCACTATTTAGTTTTGGTTTTCATTTCGTGAATGCTCACTTATTCAGCTCAAAAACAAATATATGAGGAAGAATGACTCAGAGTGATAGACATTAGGTTCTGACTTTAGTTTTGTCAATTTCTCCCTATGTATGAAAAGTAAGAAATCATTGTGCTTTCTTTCTCTTGCAGGGAGTGTGCCTGCTGCTTTAATGTTTTAACTTTTTAACTGTTGAAGCAGTCATAAACACAGAATTCACAGAAACATTGAAAGCACAGCACCCATAACATTTTTTGATTACCTGAGATTAGATTTCAGACATGAAGTATCGTCACCCCTGACACTGCAGTGTTTCCAAAGACATTCTCCTGCATAACTACAATATAATAACCAAAACCAAGACGTTAACACTGATGCATTATTATCATCTATTTCTCAAAGCCCACTTATATTTTGCTAGCTGTCCTAATAATGTCCTTTATATCAACAGGTCTAGTTCAGAATCACACGTTGCAGTTAGTTGACCTGTCCTTTAGTTTCCTTCAGTCTGGAATAGTTTTTCACTCTTTTTTTTTTTATCCTCACCTGAGGACATTTTTCCATTTTTTGTTCAGATAGAGTGGGAGGGAGAGAGAGGAAGAGAGAGAGAGAGAGAAACATCAATGCGAAAGGGACACATCGAGTGGCTGCCTCCCACACGACCCAACCAGGGCCGGGGACAAACTGCAACCAGGGTACGTGCCCTTAGTGGGAACTGAACCCAGGACTCTCTGGACCGCAGGCCAACGCTCTAACCGCTGAGCCAAACCGGCCAGAGCATAGTTCCTCACTCTTTAAAAATTGTTTTAAAATTGTAGTTGGCATATATTATCATATTAGTTTCAAGTGTATAACATAACCTCACTCTTTCCTCGACTTTCATGACCTTGACTCTCTTTGAAGATTATATACAGGTCAGTCATTTTGTAGAATGTCCTTCAGTTTGGGTAAGTGGTGTTTCCTCATGATTACATCAGGATATGAAGCTTTTACAGCAATAAATATCATAGACGTGACCCTGTGTTCTTATTGGGTCTTATCTTTCTGGCTCGTGATTTAAATTGGTTCCACTACTGATGATGCTTACGCCATCCCCTGATTAAATTAGGGTCTGTTAGGATTTCTTACTATAAAAAGTCACTCTTTCTCTTTGGCAATTAATAATTATTTTGTCAGAAGGTACTTTGAAACTACAGAAATATCCTGCTCATGGCCACTCATTTCTTGAGCACCTCCTTATTTTCTTGCATGGTAAAATATTCCTGGTTTGTCTTCTACTTTCTCTGTTCCAGGCCTGGAGCCAGACATTTCTCCAAGGAGCCCTCAATCCTTTTAGAGGAAAATGGCATTTAGAAATCAAGATCTGTGTACAAGGTGTGCCCACAGCTACTGGGTGGGAAGGGGGTTGCTAATCCCAGTCTTTCTCAGTGGGCACAACTACAGAACACACCACACACACACACATCCCCAATTTTCTTCATTCTACCTTACTTTCTTTTTATATTTCTCTAACAATGATAAACCTGGTTTCCATTATCCTTAATATATCTGCTTGTTTACTAAATCCCTCTGTATGTAACCATCCCCATCATCGCCCCTCCCCACATTTCCATCTTCCTGTTCAAGCTCTCACTTCCCAATCTCAGCCCCAGAGTGCCCACACGACACTATCCTCTCTGCTCTGATAGTCCATGCCAGGATGCCCTATAGGTACGCACCCTTCTAATCCTGCTCAGGTTCCTAAACCACTGCTGGACCCTCCCCTTGCAAGGATCTCCTACCTTCCGACTCCGGTTCTGACTGTATACAGTTTGCTCCGTGTAGTTGGCCTCCTTCCCCATGGGCTGCGAGAACCCATGCAAGGCTGCCCTTCTCAGTAGACACCCTCATCTCATTCTGTTTAGGCTCCTAAACCCTGATGCCAGGTCGCCCTCACCATTTGGGTTCTGACTCCTCACACTGGGTCACTCCCCCGGTGTGGATAAATTCCTCACACTCTTTGGGCTCTGATGCCCCACTCCAGGCTGCCTTTCTGGAGGACACCCTTTTCAGTCCACAAGGGCTCTACATGCCACAAGGCACCCCTGTGTGGATACATTTTATCCCTGCTTGGGCTCTGACACTTCACACCAGGCACCCCTGCATGGCTCCCTCGCCCTGCCCTGGCTCTCATACCCTGCACCTTCAGAAGACTACCTTCCTCTGCCCTACCAGATGGTTTAGGATTGAATTGTGTAGCAAGGAGGGGAAGAGAAAGAGAAGCAGGAAGATGAACTATTTTAAGACTTTCTGAGATGAACAAAGATTGTATCCTTGACATTAGCCTTTTATTCATTTGTTCATTTATTTATTCATTCAACAAAAGTTTATAAGCACCTACTACACACCAGGTACTATCCTAGGTACTACAAGTATGGTGGTGATAAAGATAGGCAAGGTCCATGCCCATGGAGTCTTTATTCCACTGGGCTGAGTCAAAGATAGAGGGCCATTATAGATGTACATTTTGTGGGGTCAGTAGAATGACCCCTGGGCTTGAAATCAGAAAATGGTTTAGTTATTTTTAACTTTTTCTTAAAAGCTGTGTGATCTTGAACTAGTTGCTTAACTTTGAACACCTATTTTGTCATCTATAAAATGGGGACAACATCGACCTTACAGTGTTGTTTGGAGGATTAAATGAGATTTATATATAAAACATTCAAAACACAGTATGGGGTTCCTTAAAAAAAAAAATCATAAGAATTGTATACTGAATAAATGAATAAAAACAAAACAAAACAAAACAGAAGCAGACCCTGGACTCTATAAGATACAATTCCAAGTGTATGGGACATCTGGCAACTGTAAGCTACCATGACATTAGACAACAATCTTTGCCTCTTGGAACTCACATTCTAGTGCAAGGAGACAGACCGTCTTGTAACTACATCAACCTTGAGGTAGTTCAAGGTCATTCATGTTGGAAAATGATAGAGTAGGGGAAGGGAATGGGGGCAGGGGGTGCAACATTGGGAAAAGTGGTCAGTGAAGGCCTCACTGAGAAAGCATCATTGGAGCAAACTTTTTAAAAAAAGAATAAATCAATTTATTTATCTTAAACACAAATATTGATGAGACCTGTTTCAGGAAAGGGTATTTCAGGAAAGTTGGACCTATGAAAATTCATGCTAGAGGAGGAAGCTAGAAAGGACCTCATGATGGATCACTGTCAGGTGTCATCAAATTCTTCCTCTTCATTTCTTGTGTCACTTTCTTCTTAGCAATTTGACACTCTTGTTGCAGAAGAAGGAGGCCAGATGATGAGTCATGGCCAAAAACAAAGAGCAGCCATTGCCAGAGCCCTCGTCTGAAATCCTAAGATCCTGCTTTTGGACATGGCCCCCTCAGCACTGGACAATGAGAGTGAAGCCATGGTGCAAGCGGCACTGAGGAAGGCTTGTTGGAAGTCTGAGTTCATTTTACACGTGGAAATGTTTGTGCTGCTGTAGGAAAGGCTGCTTGTTGAGAGGAGAGAGAGAGAGAGAGAGAGAGACTACATGAGTCAGTGTATCCAGTCTGACTGTGTAGAAAACATTGGCTGACTGCAATAGTCCTCACAGTTGAATAGAAGACAGTTATGATTTGCTTTCAAAAGTTGCACATGTAAAATTTTAAATCTTGTTAAGTCTAACTTAAAATCTGAGAGTTTTAAATTTTTCCTTTTTTGTTTTTAGCTGTTGATTAATAGCAGCAACTGGACCAACAATGTTAGAAGGTATAGTGGCCATTTAAGCCTATTTAAGGATTTTCCCAGGGACCAAGGCTCTCACTTATTGGTCAATTCTGAGAAGATCCAGAGGTCAATGTCAGCTCTGTCTTACAGTCTCATTTAATGGTGCACTGTGCATTGTTACAGATTCAGCATGGCCGTATAATCTCAGTTGCTTATTGCCTGTCCACGGTTAGAGCTGCAGATGTCATTATTGGCTTTGAACATGGTACAGTAGTGGAAAGAGGCACACATGAAGAATTGTTGGAAAGGAAAGGGGTTTACTTCACTCTAGTGACTTTGCAAAGTCAAGGAGATCAAGCCCTTAATGAGGAGGACATAAAGGGCAAGTGCCTTTTTCATGATGCTCACACATTATATCCAATACTTAACAGATATAATGCTTTATGTGTTTCTATGTATTTTGATATATACTGTCTTATTTGTTCTCTCAAAAGCCCTTGGAGGCATTATATAAATAATAAAGGAAAGAACAGGAGCTCCGGAGGTTCAATTACTTGATCAAGTCATAGAGCCCAAGTCTTCTGTGGAAGAGCTTTCCACTCCATTTCCCTTTAGTTCCCATCCCCCCACACTTTGCAAATAAGAGAGGCTTCCTACCGTGTCCTGCACACAGTAGGAGCTCTATTCTTGCTGGTTGAGTGAATGAATCAATGACTAAAATGTTTTGTGCTTATTTTCACTAATGTAAATAGATACTTCAGGCCCTAGTGCACCTTCTCTTTTTCCATCTGAATTTTCAGATTTTGTGGTTTATCCCAATCTACATTATCAACCACTCTATACTGGAGCAAACTTTTGAAGGCAGTAAGGAAATAAGTGAGCCATGGCTGTCTGGGGGGAGAGTATTTGTTCCAGGTAGAGATAAAGCCAGGGCAAGGACCCTGAGAGGGAAGCTTGCTGGTATGCTCCAGGTGCGGCACATTGGGTTGGGGGCGCTGGAGTCAAGGAGTGGAGGAGAGAGACTGGGAGGAGGCCCAGGGAATGCGGACAGAGCATGTGAGAGAGGATCTCACTGATCAGATGTCTGCATTCCAACCCGTTTCACCAAGCTTCCTTCACCTCTCAGTGTATTGGTTTAAAAATAAAGTTATCTGTTTCCCCCCTCCCCCCCACATGATTTGTCTCTTAACCTCAAATTCCTATTACAAAGGATCACAAACAGTAGTATTTTTTAACATGCTCAAGTAGATAAACTAAAAGCAAGACCTTATTTTAAAAGAGCCTCAAATACTGATAACAGGATAGCTGTGTTTCCTTACTTAGTCTTTCTTTGCGACTGTTGTGGTTCACTGTAACCTAACTGAGAACACGGGAGCTGTTTGTAGAAGAAAGACAGGAAGCAGACTCTTCACCTTTCTTAGTTTTCCAAACTGGCATTTCATGGAAAGAGGTGACCATCTGAGCTGGTGGTTCTCCAATCACCATAATAGGCAGTCGAGAGAACAAAGATCCCTGGTTTACAGCTAAGCGGGCTCTTCTTTTATCGGGACGCCTCCTCACAGCGGGAAGATTTATTTTCGCAGGTCAAGTAGCAGTTCACCGCAGCACGCAGCTCGCTGTGTTTTGGCTATGGTGTCTTCCATTTTACAAGTAATAGGAGGACATTTATTTTTAAAAACATAAAAATTTTATGTTGAGTTTTCAAACGTCTAGGGCTTTTTGGCTCGTTCCCCTGAGCCCTTCGCAGCGCGGGCTTGTTGAGAAGCTAAGAGCTGAAAGAGGTCTCTACTCTCGTCAAAGGTTGGCTTGTGCAGCTGTGGCAGTGTTTAAACATTTGTCATGATGTACCAGGCACACTCTTAGGACTGAGATGAGTATTGGCCCGTTAATTCTAGCAAAAATCCCATTTGATAACGAAAAATAGTGAGTTCCATTTTCAAGGGAAAAATTGTTCTTTGGGCTCTGGCACTAGGATTCAGTTCCACCTCACCTCAAGGGCCAGTTATTAACACAAAAGTCCGGGTTCAGTGGATAAACTCAAAGCTCTGCATCCCTAGTCTACAGAGTCAATCCGAAAAGTTACAGGCAACTGACTGGTGAGAAACCAAGAGACCGTGTAGTCTCAGGCAGCAAGATCGGCACCATGATGGTAAGGGTATCTATGTTATGAGCATTCCCTTCATGAGCAACTCCCTCACCCCTGCACACCCAGGTTCCCTCTAGGTAATGTAGCTTCTTTCATTTGTTGAAGATTATAAAGGCACGACCCAGTTGCTAATAAAGTTTTGTAATCTCAGGCTGAATGAATGGAAGGAAGTACAAGGTCCAGAGGAAGCCGGCAATTGACAGTGCAGCACTCAGTACTGATAAGACTGGTCTAGAGTTACTTACTGGCCTTTGGTTCTGACCCAGCATATTAAGATAGGCACTGAGAGCTTGGATAAGATCTGGAGGAAGGCACTCAAATGGTGAGGTGTCACATAAGGGACAGTTGAGGAGATGAGGAATGTCTTGCTGGGAAAAGGGAAGTCCTGGGTGCTGGTTTCAGGAACGTGGAAGGTGACCCTGTGGCACTTGGCTTGGACTTATTGTGGGGCTCTTCAGAAAATGATGTGCAAATGAAATCTCACTGTCAGCTTTGTGATAGAGTTGTGTTTCCCAACACACAACATATCCTGTCTGAATAACATTTTAGGTGCTGTTCTCTCTCATTCTCTTCCATGCCTCCATAGAAGGGACAGGAATCATGTTTTGCATCCTGTTGTCCTTCTGTCTCTCCTGGCCTCCTCTTTTCTACTTACAAAGTCCTCTACATTGTCCCCTGTGTGCCAGTCTTCACTGTTTTCTGAAATACAAACTTGTCCTACGTGCTTATCATCATCATTCTTGACAGTTACCCAGAGATAACAAATGGATCCCATGACCCCTACCACCGCAACCCCCACCAAGAGTGAGCAGTCTGAGCCAGATGTGTGTGAGGAGGGCAGAGGGGCCCCTGAACTTGGCAGCTAAGATAATACTAGTCCCTAAGCTTATTAGTATTTACCATGCCCAGGCGCTGTGCTGAATGTCCTACATGCAGTTACTCCTTTAATCCCCAAGATAATTGAGGAGATGGATAATTTCATTATTGTTATTTAATATAGATGAGGAAACTGGGAGTCAGAGATGTTCAATAACATGTCTGAGAAACTTCCAGCAGTCTGACAAATCTTTGATATCTCCCGATAAATCTAGAATTTGCTGAAAGAGGAAAGGGTGAGCGTGTGCGTGGAAGAAGACAGGGTTCAGTGACAGAGAGGACAGGAGACAGCCTGTAGGAAAAGTATGCTCTAGAAGGGCAGGAAGGGAGGAAGTGAAGAAAAAGTAAAGAGATTCTGTGGTAGCAGAAAGGGCAACATGGACAGATGGCCTGAGGCATCATCGTATTTTGTCTAGTCTTTTCCCATTTTGTTAAATTTTTCTTTTTCCTGATATTTTTTATATCAGCATTTTAAACTCTGCAGAATTGCTGAGTTGCTATATGTACTCTTTCTTTCTTTTTTTTTTAATCCTCACCTGAGGACATTTTTGCATTTATCTTCAGATAGAGCGGGAGGGAGAGAGGGAGGAAGAGAGAGAGAGAAACATCGACGTGAGAGAGACACATCGAGTGGTTGCCACCCACACGACCCCAACCAGGGCTGGGGACAAACTGTAAACAAGGTACATGCCCTTAGTGGGAACTGAACCCGGGACTCTCTGGTCCGCGGGCCGGCACTCTAACCACTGAGCCAAATGGGCCAGGGCTGTACTCCTTCTTTATAACAACTGTGTTAAATTTGGGGGTATGGAATGCCCTCAGCATTGTTAAGTGAGCTTCTTCTCAATTTTTCTCACTCCAGTGGTCCTTCTTAAAAATAAGGCTTCAATTAATTTCCAGACCAGTATACATGGCTGTCTCCCATTGTTCTGCTTAGGAGTAGCTATATGCTGTATGACGGTGGGCAGGGAAAACAGAAAGGTGCTTTGGTCTAGTCCCCTTTCTCTTCTCTGATCATCTTTTTTTTTTTGTTTTTTTTCTTTATTGATTTTAGAGAGAGAGGAAGGGAGAGGGAGAGATAGAAACATCGATTGGCCGCCTCCTGCATGCCCCGACTGGGGATCTGGCCCACAACCTGGGCATGTGCCCTAACCAGGAATTGAACTGGCAACCTCTTGGTGCATGGATTGATGCTCAGCCACTGAGCCACACCAGCCGGGCTACCCTGATCATCTTACGGAGTAGGAGAAATGAAAAGTGCTGAGCCTCCAAGAGCACAGCCAATGACAAATATTTGGTAAAGGAATCTATAGTATTTCACTCCTTTCCATACAGATGGGGCTGATTCCTATTCCCCAAGCTTGGATATCTATTTGGAGTAAAAGGCAGGAAGAGAGGCAGCTCACTTTCTGGTTTCGATTTTTGTGCTGGTGTAATTTTTTTAAAAAAGAACTTATATTTTTAATCTACTTATGCTGGATATCCTCCATTTGCCCCTCTAAGTCTACTCTCCACCTGTGCTATGGGCTTCATGGGCTGCATTGCCCAGGTGCTTCTTATTCTCTGGATTATAGTTGGGTTTGGCCAATGGGAGGAACACGCAGAACAGTAGAGAGTAGGAGGAGAGATCCTCCAGGAAGGTAGTCCCTTCATTTCTTCCCTGTAGTTTGGCAACAACTGTGCTTCCCTACTTACGGCCACAGCTCCTGCTGGGTGGAACCACCTAAGCTCTCACTGGGGTCCAGAAACTGCTCCTCCCTTGTCCCTTCTGACTTATGAGTGGTAACAGCTTGCAAGGGATCCTTCACTATCCCATGTGATTCCCCAAACCCTATTTGTCTGTAAACATTCCTTTCATTCAACAGCCCTCAGTTAGCCTTTTGAATGTGCCAGCTCTTTCTGCTGGAAATCCTCACTGATATGTTTGATTCTTGGCAGATTTTAACAAATGAAACACATGGACCACAGAATTAAACCACTCAAATTGACCTTTACTAGGACATACATTTTACAGTAAATAAAAAAATATAATTCAAGAAAATTTACTTAAAATAAAAAAAATCACACAGTCTACCAGAATAATAGTAACTTTCTGAAATAAAAATTAATGCCCAATGCACGGCCTTGGTTCCATGTATAAATTAGACTATAGCTTTTGGGAATTGCTGAAAAATATTTACTTTCATAGTATATTTCATTTCAGGTGATCAAAATTTTTTGTAAATTTAAAAACAATCAATTATAATGCTGTTAGTGATTGGAGGTATGTTATAAATGTGCCCTCAGAGAGGAACTCCAATGGAGTTAAGTGTTTGATGAAGACAGGAGATAGTCATCAAATATTCAAGTTGCAACACCACCTGTATAAGTAGGCATTGTAAGTCCACACACATAAATCAATCATTTGCAGACAAGACTGCTTCTCTATCTGTGAACTGCTCAAGTAGGGATTCTTCTCAAATTCAGAAATCCATTAGATTGGCTTAAACCACTACATTTGGCTAAGTGAAATAAATAAACCTCTACTTAAGTGTGAGCTAATTGTCTTAGCCTGACTTTCTAAGTCATGAAATTCTAAAACTGAATACGTTATTTTTGTCTTCGTTCAAATCAGAAATGACATGACATTAGCGTTAGGACAATCCTTTTTTTCAACCTGCACCTACAGGAGCAGGCAGAGGTGCCAAAAGTTTAATTGAATTACCCAGAGAAGGTAGTGATGTGGCCCGGTCTGCCCTCCCGGCTGCTTAGGGCTAGCAGCCTCCGCCAGTGTGGTGACTTGGGTTTGGTGCTATTTCTGGAGCTTTGGTCTGGATCTAGGTTGCCGTGGGTTCAAACTATTCTGAGATTCAGGTCTTCTGGAGAGGCTTTCTATAGCTTCTAAGCAAACTCGGATCCTTACAGGATCTTTGGAGATTTGAGGCCACAGTTTAGTAGCAGAATTTCCCAGTTCTTTCTTGGGAAAGCTGACCTGGGGCCACAGTGAAATATCCAGGAATAATTCAGCTCAGAATAGACTGCTTTGGCCTGTTTCTGGAAACCTAAAGTTAGGTCTGGCATTTAGGTGACTATCCACTATAGTTTCTTTCTCCCTTTTCATTCCACTGACTGTTGAGGGCAAAGACTAAAATCTAGGTCTTTCATCACAATTCGGTTCTTTAAAATACCAGGCTATGCTCTGTGTTGTTGTTTTTTTAATCCTCACCTGAGGATATTTTTCTATTTATCTCCAGGTAGAGTGGGAGGAAGGGAGAGAGAGGGAGAGAGAGAGAGAAACATCGACATGAGAGGGACACATCAATTGGTTGCTTCCCGCATGACCTCGACCAGGGCCGGGGATGAACTGCAACCAAGGTACGTGCACTTGACCGGAATTGAACCTGCGACTCATTGGGCCACCGGCCGACACTCTAACTGCTGAGCCAAACTGGCCAGGGCTATGTTCTGTGTTTTTTATTTAACTTGAAAATGACTTAGTAAACTTAAACAAGTATGTCTGATGAGATGGGATTTAAAAAAAAAGAAATATTTACATATCTAATCCTAATAATTTTTCTGTTACCTTTAAATTACCATTCATAGTAGGTGATTGACTATTACATAGGATTTTTACCTTCAATTCCTTCTATGTATATATCAGTGCAAATAAAATAGTCATTTAACACAGTGCAAGAACCAGGAGTGAAACAGGAAACAAAGCTCTAGAAATCTACTGGTTCTTAAATAAATGGCTTAAACTGTTATATTTTGGACCCCCAGAATGAATCATTTTGTTCCCACTAGTGATGTCCAAGTTTGCTTTTTTTTTTTAAAGTTTTCAGGCATTATTCCAGTGTTTTGAGGGGTGTTGAGGTGGGGTGAAGGATTGTAATTAACATTTTCATTTGGAGAAAAAAAAAAGTCATCTGATAAAAGAAATCAGTCTTCCAGATTCAAAGTAGCCTTAGAATTTTATGTTTAGGAATTACCCATGAGCTCAATTAGTTCTATTTAGAACAATTTCTTGACTTTAGACTACTTGGTAGACAGGGAAGATTTATTTACATGTCCAGATTTTAGTTAAGTTAAATTTCGCCTGGTTTGTTTAACTTAGTAGAAAAGCAAATCATTTATTTATTCTTTTAAAAATAAGAGCTGATTTGACATAGATTGTATCAAATACACTGATGCTTATCAAACTAGTCATCTAGTTTGATAACTACTTATAGGAAATGGTTTTACGTAAGCAACTCAATGAGACTTTGGAAAAAACTAACATCCCTTTTTGGTTTTTTATAACAGCCACCTTGTAATAACACTCACAGAAAAAAAATAAAAATAAGGTAGTTCTACTACTTTGAAGATCATGCTGTAAGGAAAAAAAAATCCTCTAGCACCAGGTACTATACTGAATATTTTCAACTCTAATTTACAATGCAACCATACTTTAAAAACCTGCCAAGTTAAATTTTTTCTACTTTTATCTCATGGAAAAAATATATTTACTCTAACTATAACATGCTATTTGGGGGATTTATCAAATACTATTTCATTTTCAAACTTTTATTTTATAGTTTATTTTTGTAACATTTCAGATGAGTTTACACAGTAACTAAGATATGATGAAACAGTGCAAATTCACTGGAATATTTTCATGCTGAGTTTACACCACACCAAACATTTAGATTTAGAAATCTATAAAAATATGACTCACTGATACATGATTTCCTATACAGTATCAGTCAACTATGTTTCTTGGATAAAATATAGGCAGAGGAATTTTGCTATTACACAATCATCTTACAGAGTGGATGTTGGACATGGCCTCAACATCAGCATTAAAAGGGTTCCAGTGTATCTGAAGAACTGACCAGCTTTTTCAGTTTTAACCCTACTATGTGCCTTGAGACATAGCCACATATACCTTCCCTGGAAATAAAATGAAGAGTATTAATCAGAATCAACTCTCTTAATAGCCTATTATTTCTTGTTGAGAGGAAAATTCCTAAGGTTTTCTTGATTACTGTTAACACAATGAACGTTATAAAATAAATAATCGGACACGCTGACACACAGCTTCCGGAGGACTAGTGAAAAAGCTGACATTAACCAGCCAAGCCTATACTTCTACGAGTAATACTGTAGTGACGAGAGAACTCCCACACACACGAACAGTACCAAGTGCCTGTGATGCTCAGACTTGTCTTCCAAAGAAAGGGTTTGTTAAGCAATCACAGAACAGAGGCTTGGCTGCTTCCACATAACGTCCTAGAGAATGCATACAGAGTTTTATCTGGTCTGACTGTACACTGTATGTTTATAACAGTAGCAAAACAGAAGATTAAAAGAGAAAACACACAGTAACTATTTCAGGTTTTTAACAAATGACAAAACCGCAAGCTTTCTCATTCAACAGGAAAGCTTCAATCAAAAGGCAACCGATCTTTCATGCAGTGGTTCCTTTAAAGGCCATGTCACGTGCTCACTGAGGGCAGATTTTGTAGCTCCTCCTGACACCTTCCAGAAAGTGCTTGTCAGCACGTCTGTAGCCTAAACCACTGCTCAAATGTTGGTTTCCTCTATTTTATTAGGGTAGCTTCATTTTGTTTATAAACTACTTTTTCATTTCTCCAAGAAGCCATTTCAAAAGGATCTTCCAGATGCTGGCTAACGAAGCTCCTCTTAGCCATTGTCCACAAAGGTCAGTCTATTTACTGGCATTTGACCGTGTAGAACAGGAAGTTTCTGTCGCATCTTGTGTTCTTAATGAAACCCGACAACAGAGGACTGAACGCATTAGTCTCAGAATAGAGGGCCTCAGGATGACAAAGACCCAAGGGTCAATTATTGAATTAATTGATAAAAATCTAAGTGCTTGGAGGTCCCACTTTTCTTTTCGGGAAGAGGTTTCATTCATATATGCAAAAATCTGTAAGAAGCAAAAAGGAAAAATGATGTTAGTTTTATGTTGTAGCAGTGGACAGGCTTAGACCATATGCAATTTCTTAAGAATGAAAAGCAGAACATGTGTTGTGTGTGGTGGTGGTGGGGAGAGGTGGCTAGCAAAATCTCTCTTCTTCCATTTGTGAATGCCTTTCAAAACTCTGAAACATAAGGATGGTCTCCTTTCGGCAGATGAGAAAGCAAACTTCAGGAAAGTGAATAACATGTTACATTTACTTCCAAATACTTTATCTGATTTAATTATCACAATTCAGTGCGAGAGGGTACACAGCAGAGCATGGGTCCTGGCCATTGGACTGAGTTCGGGCTCCACATGGAGCTGTGGGACCAGCAGTAAAAGGCTAACGTCTTTGTGCCTCCATTACATCTGCAAAATAGGTGATGACAGCCGCAATACCTGCTTCTTCGCTGGGAGGAGGGTAGGAAGTAATATAGAAAGCTACTTAAAATAGTGCTCACTTAATACCTGCCTCACAATGTTAGTTATTCTCTCCATTTTACCAACGAGGACACCGAGGTGCATTGCGGGAAAGTTCGGGGACTTGCCCGAGTTCCCAGACGGTTTGGTGGTGGGGTCAAGACACAGATGCCAGCTCCCTTGACACCAGTGCCTTGCTCACCCTGTGCTCCATCCAGGCCGCCTGTATTAGAGAAGAGGTCTTCAGAGCAATGTCCTAAACACTGAGAAGCTGATACATCTTTACCTGTTGACCAGTGTTTCAAACTGGTATACCCGCTCTCATCGGATTCCTTAGATGTTTAGGGAGCAATACAACTTTTTGGTCAGATTAAAAGGAATGGAACTGTACATGCCCGATAAAGATCAAACACTTCCACTCCGCTTACAGAAAAGAGGAAAACATGTAAATCACACCCAGTCACATAAAACCATTCTTCATAATGCTCCTGGGACTTTCTTACCAACAGTAGCCTGTGAGTTAGAAAGCTATTCCTTCTTTACTCCGCTCTTCTTCACCAGAAGAAGGACTGTTTTATTTCCTTCTCTCCTGCTTACTTTGTAGGCATCTGAGAAATGGATGTACGAAGCGGTTTGCAGGGAGGGAGAACAGTGGTCATCTTCGAGGTGCTTATGTTAGGAAAAGAACAGGAAGGCTTGGCAGCCACAGGTGTTTATGCCAGGGAATCTTGGCATAGGGAATGGAGAAAAGACTTGGCAGATGAGTAAGGAAAAAGAAGAATTGATGGTGGATTTCCCTGCTTACAGAGAGAAGAGAAAGTTAGGTGGGGATATGCAATGGGGCAATAATTTTCTTGGCAGTAAACTGTTTTGGATGAGAAATGTATAGGACTTATATGGTGTCTTTAAGGAGCAATTTTGGAGTTTAGAAATTCAGGATAACATTGTATATAAATCTGGTAGATTAAGATATGTTAGTCACCACACACACACACACACACACACACACACACACACACACAGCCCCGAGCACTCTGTAGCAGAAAAGTCTGAGTTTATAATCTTGTTTTGTCAAAGAAAACGGTAACACTGCCCTGGCTAGCCAGATGGGCAGTGTCGGGAGGGCTCAGGGTTCTGGTGTCCCAGCTTCGCACGTGAAGATGAGTCAGGTTTTCAGTTCCTGATCTCCTTGGAGTGACAGAGCGATGAGAAGTGAGAAATAGGTCTAGAGGATGAAGCAATTCTGTACAATTTGTTTCCTTTCCATTTCATCCACTATGCTGGGTAATTTTTAAAAATGCTTACAATTTGCATTTCAGGAACTGGCCAATATTCTGCAGAAGACAATTTCTTCTTTTATGCTTTCAAAAGAGACATATTTCAACGACCCTTGAAGTTCTTGATGTAAGCTTTGCCTTCTCCTACCTTCTCATTTTTTTTTTTTTTTTATCCTCACCCGAGGACATTTTTTCATTTTTTGTTCAGATAGAGTTGGAGGGAGAGAGAGGAAGAGAGAGAGAAACATCGACGTGAAAGGGACACATCGAGTGGCTGCCACCCGCACGACCAACCAGGGCCGGGGACAAACTGCAACCGAAGTACATGCCTTAGCGGGAACCGAACCCAGGTCTCTCTGGACCGCAGGCCGACGCTCTAACCGCTGAGCCAAACCGGCCAGGGCCTACCTTCTCATTTTAAAAAAATGTGGTTCGTCTTTTGCCTAGAGTTCACTCACCAGTTTGGGTCTTGTGGACGCTGTTTGTTTGTTTTTTTTAATTATAAAATATACATAACAAAATTTACTATTTTAACCATTTTCAAGTGTACAATTCAGTGTCATTAAGTGCATTCACAACTGTATTGTTTATATATATATTTTTTATTTTGTTTGTTTGTTTTTTAATTTTCTCTATATTATGATGTTTTAACATCCTAAAAACCTTTCAGGCTGGGGAGAGACTGACTGCCCCTTCACGGATGGCTAATTCTTGGAGATAGCCAAGGGCTCACCCCGGAGCAATCCTTTGATATGCAAATTAACCAATCCAGGGCTGCTCTTTCTGGCCCTGTACACGGGAGGCAATATTCCTCTGCCTTAGTCTTCCTAGGGCCCAGTACCAGGCACCTCGGGACCAGTCCTACAGCTTAGAACCTGCTGAAATGATTCCAATAGCCAGTCCTACACTGGTCACCCTGCCCTGCCTTGCCTTTCTCTTGGAAACTCCAATGAAGGCGGTGGCCCGGGCTCCCCCAGCTCCTGCTTCTGCCTCCTGACCTGCACTAGTACTTTCCCATGTGGCCTGTAGTGTTGTGCAGTCCTTCCTGTTTCTAGGATGTGTGAGTATGATACACTTCGTTTTCCTGAACCTCTCTTGTCTTCTCTTGTGGCCACACCTGGCTGGTCATCACATAAAAGAACAGAACAGAGACCATCACCACCGTCCGTTTCTAGACTCTTCATCTTCCCAAACTGAAACTAGCCATTAAACAGTAACTCTCCATTCCCCTCTCCCTCCAGCCAATCCTGGATTTTAATTAAAGGCTGACACATTGCAAAGAAGTTAATTAATTAATAATGTTTCAGTGCTATTCTGCTTCAGAGGCTGGTAGAACTTATACATATTTTTGTACACACTACAAATAAATTTGCTATAAGAAAAATACCAAGAGCTAATCTAAATGAGTCAAGTGAGTTTCAATTCCTTAGGACAGGTCTCTCTACTGGGTTTAGTAGGACAATGATAACACACATTGGCACAGATGAAAATAAGTGTTTTTGTTTTTTAATCTTTTATAGAATCCTTGCAGCCTCCTACAGAAAATTTCATCTTGGTACTGACTGGATATTACTTGTTTGAGCTACTTTCCTACCATCAATACATCCACATAGTGAGTTCAGAATTTTAGAGCAAATGAGAACTTTATCTGGCTGTTCACTGAAATTACTCAAGGAGCATTAAAAATATTCTGATGCTTGCTCCCTCCCTCAGAGACTGTGATTAATTAAATCTGGGCTGTAACATGAGTATCTGTGGTGGTTTTTAATCCCTCCCTCCTCCAGAATTCTAATGTGCAGCCAAGGTTGAGAACCCTGCTTTAGAACCTAACTTAACACCTGAAATAACAGAAGACCCACTTAGGTCTGGCCAATCAAACGAATGACTTTGAGCTTCCGGGATTCCAGAGCATGAACATACAATCTGACTTTCCCTTGGAAATGGAATCCTATGGAGATAGCAGCTAATGTTTACTGAATACCTATGTGCACCAGGCATGGTGCAAGCAATTTATAAGTCTTATTCTATTTAACCCTTATATAAACCTGTAAAATATTATTATTCCCATTTTAGTAAGGAGGAAACCAAGGCTTAGAAGATGAGTTACCTTGTTCCAAATCACATTCCAGGTAAGCAGGGACACCATGGAGTCATACTCAAGCAGTGGAACCCAAATTTTTCTTTTAGTCACTAATCTGTTGCCAACCTGTGATGTCAAGTCTCCTATAAAATTCACCAGTGACTGATCACACGATGGGTTTGTAGGAGACCTCTTTTCAAAGGTGTCACAAAGTTTTATGGGTATCACTGTTCCTGTTAACCATGGCTATATCTAAGCAGCTACTTGGCTTTCTTCGGGTGCTTTTCTTTCCCCCAGAGTCCACAGCTAAATTGCAGGCAGGCAGAGATTGTTATGTGTTCACCTCCCTTGTGGAAGACATCAATGAGTGTCCTGGCTGTAGGCTTTTCATAATTCATTCTTTAAAAATACATCTCACGGGGAGATTATTTTCCGGCTATTTGATATTTTAAAGAAACCCTTCCCCCAAATCACAGGTGCTTTGTGGTAGAGGGAAGAGGAGCCTATTTCCCTTCAGAAGGAAAGACCGGGGCACGGGTGCGGCTCCAGTACTAGAGCTTCCCTGCCTTGTGCTCTGGGTGAGCCCGGAGCCAGACACCAAAGGGAGTTAGTGCTAAGGTTTAGAGCTCCGGGCCTGTATGTTCCAGGGTGGTGACTCTAAACCCTCTGAGAAAATAAATGTTGGACACTATGAACCATCTACCGAGAACTCAGATAAACACAAGATTTTGCAAATGATTTCAGAGAGACCCACGCGCTGCCCGTGGAGTGTGGACTGCAGGGAGTGTCAGCCTTCCCGAACGCACCTTCCTGTCCTTGGCCAGTCCCATCGCACATAGGCAACTGCACTAGTCTTACGTCTAGTACTTTTGGGGGGTTGGGGGGTGGGGGAGCAATTTTAGGTAGCAGAGTAGTTTGAGAAAAATGAAGCTTGGCACGCCTTGATATAATTTGAGGCACAAGGGAGGTAAGCTCAAGATAAGGATGGGGAATGGTGATCAGAAATTTCAAAATAGAGGACAGGAGAAACCATGGAAACGAAGCAGACCAGGTTGCAGGTTAACTGGGTCTTAAGCCTTTAGGTGGAGAGAGACGTATTGATTGCCTTCCTGAAACACTATGCCTCCAGAGATCAATCACGCACCATTTGTATTCTTTTTTTTTAAAATACTTAATACTGTGACGGGCTCTTGAAATGCCAAAAAAGAAATATACCATCCTTAAAAGCTGTTTTCCTTTAAGCTGAGGTCTTAATCATCTGAAACAGCAGTGATGATCAACTCGACCAAGAGTGGAGACATAATGCACGACTTCTCTTTTGGGAAAAGGACCATGGTTCTTGCTGTCTACATTCAAAAAACTCCGTGTAATTATGTCTTGATTCACAACCAACATTTCATAATATCAAAGTGCAAAGGAAAAGATGTCAAGTGGAAACACTCATTTAGAAAAACTTTCTTCTCTTAAAAAGTAATGTGTATTAAAACTATTCCCCCATTCCCCGAGCACATCATTAATGATGCATGAATGATAAAGGGCTTTCCAGTAGTACATGGATAATCACTGAAAGTATCACCAAAGTTCACTGTGGTTATGCACAGAGATTTCTGGGTTGCTCTTTCATCCCTACTAGAATTGTGATATTTTCCATGTATGTAATTGATCAACTTCGTATCAGTTTTATAACCCCCATGCATGTCATAAAGAGTACCAGGAATGAACAGGAAACTCCAGTACTGTTTATTTGAATTTGTTCTGTGTTGCAAAGATCAGATTTCCACTAATCAGGTTTACCTAGAAATTATAACCCTGAAAAGTTTCTAAACATGGAGATAGTTTGTAGAATGAGCTGATGGTTCACTCTTGAAATTCTAGAACTGAATAAAATGCATAAGCACTCTATCCTACTGGCATGTGGAAAACAGTTTAAAATGGCCAGAAGCTGCCCACACATCATTAGGAACGTAGTGAGGAAGTGGCGGGGAATGAAGACACAAACAGTATCTGAGGCAGAAGTGGAGCTGGATTTGTTTCCTGCGTTCTGTTCCGTTTCGTGAAGAAAGTTTCTATTTGTCTCTGTGAAATGATGACAACAGCTGATTAGCATAAGGAGGAATTTATTAATTTATACACTATCCCTTCAGTGCATAAACAGTTTGGAGTGTGTTGTTGGTTCCATGCATGATTTCATACTGGACAGCCAAAATAATGTCATTTCCTGAACAACACATGGCTTTTTTTTTTTTTTTTAATCAGTTAAGAAATGTTTTATGATACCAATGGAAGATTTTATGTGAGGGGTAATCTGATTATTTCTTAATTTAGAACAGCATTTACATTAGCCATTCTCCTTAAATCTCAGTCTCAGCCTTTGAATTCACAGGTTTGTGGAGAAGAAAAAAGGAACCACACACACTTGGCCCCAGCTCAAGCCTCTTCATCTGACGTGGAGGAAAGGTCTTTGCCATTTTATTTTTAAGCTATTAAGTTGGAATTAAGAGGAAAAGTGGTACAGATATTTATAACATCTTCACAATTCTCTTAGAAATCTTGGATTCATTTTCTCCTATGTTACCCCGAAACAAGCAATTTCTCCCTGATAGTATTGTGGGTAAGAGCGTAAGCTCTGTGCTTAAACGCCTGGCTTTGCATCCTGGCTCCAACGCTCACCAGCTGTGGGACCCAGGGTAAACTATGTGCCTCATCTGTAAAATGGGAAGAAGAAGAATACTATCTACTTTACAGGTTGTTGCAAAGATAATGGGTTACTGTATGTAAAAGTTAGCACTCAAAAATGTTAGCCATTTTGACATTGATGATGATAATATTTGAAGTGGAATTTGATTTCATTACAGGGCTCTGGATATTTTACATTTTGGAGTCCCAAACTTTGGAGTCCTAGACTGGGATTCTTGGAGGAAGCAGTAGCTCTAACTGGCCCACATCTTGTGACAATGACGTTAGTAGTTCTAGGTTTCCCAGATCCCCAGTCTTCTCCTTCCCCCATTCCTGAAGTGCTGGAATAAGGGGGTGTCCCAGTGGGCACACAGCTGTGAACTCCTCTCCTTTCTGGGCCACTTATAAGGGACGTACAAAGCAGCTGTGGTAGGAACAGGCACACGTAAGGTAAATGGCCGGTATTTTCCGGGACGCAAGGAAGAAAATTAGTTGGAATAGCTCATTAATAACTATTTTGTCTTGATTACATTTTAAATTGATAATATTCTGTATAAATTGAGTTAAAGAAAACATATTGATTAAAATGAATATCTGTTTCTTTTTCTTTTTTGTTGTGTGGCCACTAGAAAATTTAAAATTCTACATGTGGCTCACATTGGTGGCTCGCACTGTGTTTCTATTGGACGGCACGTGCTCCGTGACATGAACACGAGCGTGTCCGCGGGGCCACGGGCCTCTGCCTTGTCAACAGTGTCCCCAGTCAGGATGTGTGCAAACGATTCCTGCCTCCAGTGGGAGACTGCTGTAGGCCATTTCTGACCACAGCTTTAGTCTGGGCCAATAAACTAAAAGGACATGGGGGGGGGGTGCCCCATGGCGCACACGACGAGCATTTTTAAATATCAGAATGTACATATGTACCCAACAGTAGCCATGAGTTGTGACTTAATCAGATAAGCCCTCCAAGAAATAAATTGGGATAGTGTGACATTTCATAAGGTTTAAAGCAGTGGTTCTCAACCTTCCTAATGCCGCGACCCTTTAATACAGTTCCTCATGTTGTGGTGACCCCCAACCATAAAATTATTTTCGTTGCTACTTCATAACTGTAATTTTGCCACTGTTACGAATCGCCATCGGATATATGTGTTTTCCGACGGTCTTACGCGACCCCTGTGAAAGGGTCGTTGGACCCCCAAAGAGGTTGCGACCCACAGGTTGAGAACTGCTGGTTTAAAGTGCTGTGTAAATGAAGACAGTAACAAGTACCAAGAATCTACTGACAAAACAGTCTTCATCCTGCCGCTCCCATGCCATAAACAGGCAATCTGGACAAAAACACAGCTTCAGAGCAAACCTCCTACTCCCCTGCTCCTCCAGCCAGGCCTCTAGCTCCGAGTCCCTTCTATATCGCAACTCGGAATCTGCCCCTGGCTTGATAGTAAATGAATGGGGAGGAAATATATATATCTGTATATATTTATATATATAAAATATACATATATTTGAAAATCAACATATGGCAATGACAGCGTTCTCATGATAAAAGGCAAATTTACTTAAAAACAGGGGAATCTGCCCTGGCCGGTTTGGCTCAGCGGTTAGAGCGTCGGCCCGCGGACCAGAGAGTCCCGGGTTCGGTTCTTGCTAGGGGCATGTACCTCGGTTGCAGTTTGTCCCTGGCCCTGGTTGGGGTCGCGTGGGTGGCGGCCAGTCGATGTGTCTCTGACATCGATGTTTCTCTCTCTCTTTTCTCCCCTCTCTCCCTCTTGCTCTATCTTAAGATAAATGCAAAAATATCCTCGGATAAAACAAACAACAACACAAAAAAAATGGGAACCCATTGAAAATCACTGCCTTTATTTTAAAAAATACAGTGTATGTAGTAGATCAGTTATGCTCAAGGGGGAGGCCCTTTTTCTTCCAGCTCTCGTCCTCTCAAGGGCTGAGGAAAGAAAATAATCCTTTTACAAGTTTCTGGTCACCTCCGAGCCCATTCTTAGGCTATTTAAGTAGCTGGGGGTCAGGGATATTTTTATATAACACTCACAAATAATAAATAAAATTCCAAGAACTGATATCCTAAGGCCCACCTGTCCAGCAAGGTACTCCCCAAGTCAGAGATGATTTATGTCTCCCAAGTTGAATTCTAAGTTGTTTAGTGGAACTTGAAATGCTTTCTTTCATAGATACTTATTCTGCATTCTAGTCCCAACCCCCCAAAGTTGATTTAGCTCCTAACATATCTATAGGTTCCATCAGTAAAATAAAACGACCCCACAGAAGCCATGTTGGTTTCCACATCATAGCATTTCTGTCGCACAAACTTCCCGGCTGTCGGTGGGATGGGCATTGCAGAGTCTCATAATCCTACTTCATTTGATATGATGGTACATTTTACATACTACATCTCATTCCCCTCAAAGTGTAACTTATTGATTCAGGCCAGCTTCTGCCCTGACAGAGGATGGGGTAGAAGTGTGCAGACAGCGGGGACCAGGGAGAAGAGAATATAGCTAAGAAAGGGAGTTAATTTAGGGCACAGGAGGGTCATATCCGGGCTTTTAGAACCCTGTGTCCTTTCCTTTTATTATATGAAGATAATAAAAAACAGAGATGATGGTGGGAAGTAGGATAAAGTGATTTCTTTAGCTTTTACAGGTCAGACCAGCTAACGGCAGGCACTGTTTGTCTCTTTTTTTCCTCCAAGACTACGGCAGATGGGAGTCACTGACAGCTACTTACGCCCTGCAGGGTCAGTCTTGTTCTTCTGAAGATTAGGAGGTGGAGCTGCTTGAGCTTCAGTTTCCATTCCTCTGTAAGAGGTCAGCCCGTGCTCAGACACATCCCAGGCTATGTACACCTTAGGAGGCTCAAACTCACAGCGTCACAGAACTAACTGCTGGGGTTGCCTCAAACCAGGACAGCACCCAGCCCAGTACCTAGGCTCCTTTCAGTTCTCCAGACAGGCTCTGTCCTGCTGGGTCATGGCAAGTGTTGGATATGCCTACCTCTCCCATCCCTGAGATGGACCAGCCATTCCTATTGTGGCTTTGTGCTCATAAGGTAAACAATTATAAGCTGAAGAGCACCTGTATATATTTTTGACAGTGACATCAAGAAGAAACTTTGGCCCAGCCGGTGTGGCTTGGTGGTTGAGTGTCGACCCAAGCACCAAGAGGTCGCTGGTTTGATTCCTGGTCAGGGCACATGCCCAGGTTGTGGGCCAAATCCTCAGTGGGGGGCATGCAGGAGGTGGCCAATTGACGTTCTCTCTCATCGATGTTTCTATCTCTCTATCCCTCTCTCTTCCTCTCTCTCTAAAATCAATAAAGAAAAATTTTTTTTTTAAAAAGATACCTTGTATATAAGAGAGTAAAAATTCCTCCTATAGAGGTATTTCAAAGCTTAGCAAGGGCTTCCTCCAAGCAACCAGCTTTTCCTCTAATTATCATTACAGACATATTATGAACTTTCATGGCCACAAAGAGTTACGCCAGCAATATATAAATTGGGAAACCTGTAAACTAGGTGTTTGTTGAACTTTTAGGACAAATAATGAATGCGCTGAAGTTCTGTAACAGGGACCCTTCTCACTGGGGACCATTCTCAATGGCAGCTGGAGTGCTATGGGTTGGGTACCACATTTTGCCCTGGGAGAAACAGCAGGCAAAGTATGGAGAACTACCACCAGTGTGTGGGAAGGGGATACCAGGAGGCAAGCTACCGCTCAGTGAAGTCAGATTGTAATTGCCAACCACCCAGAGGTGGAAGGGGCTGCCTCGTCCTCAGGTGCTAAGACAGGCTAGTAGCGGCCGGAGAGGGACACTATAAGCGGCCTGGATGGCTTAGCTCCCTGTCAGTGGGACTGTATTACTGTATGACAAACACTAGCCTAGAAGGGTCCAAGTGCCAGGGTTAGGGAGGGGAGGAAGTGGGATAAAGGTGAGAAACGACAGGGGAAGTCTACAGACCTTCACGAATTAGGGCACATTTTTACAAGTTGCAAACTTTTGTGTGGCAGTGGAAGGAGTGAGAGCGAGAGGGGAGAGTGTGAGAAGGCTGTGCAGAACTGGGCTGTGGAAACGAAGTGAGTGACTTACTGTGAAAGGCAAGGAGCAGACAGCGAAGGTGATGGTCATAATAGCAAGGAGAATGAGGTGGTCTGTCTCCTCCGCCATGGACACTCTTTCCCCTCTCCTGCGGGTCGCAGGGCCGCCCTGGCCGCTGCCCATGGAGGGTCCCCAGCGGCTTCTCTTGCTCCGGCGGTGCATGCGGATGAGGTTGAGGATGACACTGAAGTTGCAGGCGAGCACCGCGATGATGAAGAGCAGCAACAGGGTGGCGTAAAGCTGCAGGTACGCGGTGCGCCCGTGCCGGATGAAGCACCACGTCCCGGGGCAGTACTGGACGTACTGCCCGTAGTTCAACAGCGGCAGAGAGCAAAAGCCCAGGGAGACCGTGTAGATGGCGGGCAGCACGGCCAGGCCGCGGCGGCGCTTGATGTGGCGCTGGTAGAAGTAGGGGTGCCCGATGGCTAGGTAGCGCTCCAGGGCCATGGCGAAGAGCATGAGCATCGTGGCCAGGCTGAAGAAGGTCATGGCGAAGGCGAAGTAGGTGCACGCGCGGCTCTCGGGCGCCAGTGCTATCAGGGTCTGATTCCGCGCGTAAGAAGCCAGCACCACCGGGCTGATGAGGCAGGTGCCGAGGAGGTCGGTGAACACCAGCTCGGTTACCAGCACGTGGAACAAGGAGATGGAGTCCCCCCGGCAGGCGCCGCGCCCCGCATCCCCCCGCCAGCGGCGCGCCAGCAGCGCCAGCGCGATGAGGTTCCCCAGCACCCCGACCGTGAACATCACGGAGCTGATGGCTGGGCTTTCGCCCAAGGGGAGCCACTGTCGAGTCTCGCAGTCATTGGAGGTATTGCCCATGGTGGGATGCCAGGAGCAGAGATGTGTCCTCCTTTCCCGGCTTGTACCTGGGAGGAGGAGGGTCTGAGAGCGCGAGTGCTCCGGGACCCAGAGGGAAAAGGGGAGGGATCGAAATCCAGAACCCCCTTCCGGCCCCAGCGCGCACCGAAGGCAGGCTTGGCCCGGGGCTCCCGCAGCTGCCGGAGAGGCAACCCGGCTGCAGCATCCGGGCGGCGCTCGAGGCTCCGCCGACCTGCTCCCACCGCCCGCCCAGGGGGCCGCTGCCGCCTCCTCCTTCTCGGCGCCCACCGTGCTGGGCACGATGTTGCAGACGTCCTGGGGCAGGCGCCCACGACTGGCCCCGGGGCACTGTGAGCCCCACGGGCGGGCGGCGGGGAGTCGGAGGGGAGAGGGGTGCGGGCACCCGCCGGGCGGCGCTGGGCAGAGGCGCGCGGGCTGCGGGCGTCCGGGAGCTGCTTGCGGCCGGCGGGAGCGGGGCTCCTTGTTCTGCTCCCCCGGGCTCGGGTGCTCCAAGCCGCGCGGTCGTCTGACCTCTAGGAAGCCTTTAGTCGGGGTAGAGGGCTGGAAGGCAGCAATGAGGGGAGCAAAGCGACTCACCAGACAATGGAGAAGTTAGGAAGACCCTGAGATGTTAAAAAGAAGGGAACAACAGACACCAAAGAAGACTGCTTGCAGTAAGACCAATATGCTCTTTTTCTTTCTTTCTTTTTTAAAAACATTCTCAGGAAGATACACTAAGAGGGCGGGACCAAAATCGAGAGGAAGTTCCATCCTAGGAACCAAACCACTCATGCCACTGAGCGGCCTGTTACACTATTGCTTTTATTGGGCTGCCAGCATTTCACCTTTTCCTATGTCAACACCACAACGGATAACCACTTGTTGAGGCAACCATTAAAAAAAAAGAAGAAGAAAAACAATGTTCCTTGTACTTGTGTAGAATTGTGTTTGTGGACACAGCTTTAAACTACTGCACATTGTTCTCTACTCAAACTTCACCTTGAAAGAGAAGGTGGTTCAGCCATTACATTTTTCACAGTTAACCGTGGCCTAGCCAGCAAAACCCGTTCCTGGTAGTTTGTTGGTCAAACGGCCAGTTTAAGAGACTGAGGCTGACAAAAGTGGTTGCTTACCATCTATTGCCATAATTGCAGGGTTGAGAAAATGGGCTGAAAAAAAAATCCAGTTTGACAGACAACTTGGGTAATTATATTCTATAAGGAAGGTCATATTCGCTTGGGGAAGGGAGGAGGACAAGGAGGTGGAAGACTCTGCATGGGGAACTGGCAAGGGGAAAACATTCTTCATGTTGGAGCAAAGGAAAGATTGCCCACTGAGAGCCTGGTGGCTCTCCATGGATATTTTAGCTGACACTGACAATTCTGGCCTGGGGATTGGAATGGGGATGGGGCTCCCAACTGGACAAACTAAGGGGGTTCTATTTTTGTCATGTAAGATGTTCAACAGTGGCAGGTTGGTGGGTGTCCTGGAACTCTTTTCTCCAGCCCTGTCATTCTTAGCCCGCTGGCTTTCCATCTGCATGCTCTTCCCCACACGGTCACCAGTTGCTGCCTGTATCAGGATTCAACAGGGAAACAGAACCACTGTGAGTGATAAAGAATGATAAATTTATTATTAGGCACTAGACTTAAGCTGTTCAATATGGTAGCCACTAGCCACACATGGCTAATTAAATTTAAATGATTTAAAATGAAGTAAGAGTAATGATCTCATTTCTCAGTTGTACAAGGCACATGCCAAGTGCTTAATAACCACATGTGGCTAGTGTTTATCATATTGGGCTGCTCATACATAAAACACTTTCATCATCACAGAAATTCTTTTAAATATATTTTTTAATTGATTTTTTAGAGAGAGAAGAAGGGAGAGAGAGATAAAAACACTGATGTGAGAGAGAAACATCTATTGGCTGCTTCCTGCATGCTCCCTACTGGGGATCAAGCCGGCAACCTGGGCATGTGTCCTGACTGGGAATGGAACCTGTAGGGGGACCTCTCAGTCCATGGAACAATGCTCAATCCACTGGGCCACACCTGCCAGGCTCATCACAGAAGTTCTATTGGCCAGTGATTATATGATCGTGGGAGCTGGTGAAGGAGACTCTGAAAGGCTTTTTGCTGTCTTTGGTCCTAGTGTTAAGCCTGAAGTCACTACAGGTCAACCAGAAGGCAGTCAGGGCAGAAAACTGGACTTGGGTGAGAGCAGGAATAGACTTGGAACCTACAGGGACAAACTGGAATTCATGAACAACTGGAACCCTCAAAGACAGACTGAATCCGCATGTGTCTCTTATTACCTCTGACCTTGATAATGCAGAAGAAGCTGGCACCCTTTGGGGCTGCACATGCACTTGGTTTGGGACTTGGAGAGACTGAAGGAGATCTGGCAGGAGCTGGAGTCTGGGTGTTGCCTCATACCAGCAAGGTGAGCCAGCCGGTCAGTGACAGTGTGCTTGAGTTACCACCATGCCTGGAGTCCTCCATTGTCCTTCAGAGCATGAAAACCGTGGCCGATGCTTCTCTCCTGCCTTCCAGATCTTGTGCAGCATTTCTCTGATGGCCAAGAGTAAAGTGAACATGCAGGATTCTGGAAAACAGGTCCTGCTTAGCTGAGTTGACATTGTATGAAGTCAGCACAACCTCCTGGCAGGTCCAGGCATCAAGTGTGCACTGAAGGCAGAGGGTGAGGGAGACACAGCACCTGTGAGCCTGCTCTCTCTCATGCCTGTTTCTTTCATCAGGAAAGAGAAGCGTTTTCCAGAAGCACCCCAATAGACTTCCCTTCTCCTCTCATTACCCAGAACTGGGTAAAATGGCCACCCTTTAGCTCTAAAAGAGTCTGAGAAAGGGGCATTTTCAGCCTCTTCTAGAGTGGAGGCAGTCAAGGAAAAGGGTGTGGGAATGGTGTGTTAGTCAACCAACAGTGTCTGCTTCATCCCCTCCTTGTAGTAGCTGGAAAGGAAGGTAAAGAATACCCACTCCAATAACGTTCATTTCATTCACATAGGAAGAAACGGAAGCATAGAAAGGTTGAGTGGCTTACCCAAGGACACACACGGTTAGTGCAATAAAGTTAGGAGTGTGGAAACCAGATGGTCTGATTTACATCCCAGGCCTCTGTATATTGCATACGCTGTCCTTTTAAAGCTAGAAAGGAGCACATGGCAAGATACCCATCCTCAGCACTGCACTAGAACTCATTGACAAATCACTGGACACAATTTAGATGTCACTTTTTGACTAATACAGTCGTAAAGTTTGAAAGATTGCACATACCCAGTATGACCAAAGATGGAAATGGTCTCCAGATTGACAGTTGTCAGAGGGGAGGGGGGTTGGGGGGCTGGGTGGGAAAAAAAGGTGAGGGGATTAAGCAAAACACACAGACATCTTTCTCTCTCTCAAGTAGCTGCTTTTTGCATATATATATATATATATATATATATATATATATATATATATACAGGCACAGACAACAATATGGTGATAATTGGAGGGGAACAGGGGTGGGGGGAAGTGGAAGATGGCAAAGGAGGGAAAAATGGGGACTGAAAGAGACTTTACTCTGGGTGATGGGTGCACAATGCAGTGTGCAGATGATGTTTTGTTGAGTTGTACACTTGAAACCTATATGGTTTTGTTAACCAATGTCACCCCAATAAATTCAATTTAAAAAATAGATATAAATGGTCTTACTGTTGGTGGGAGTGGGTACAACTTTCCTGGTATGAATAGTTTATTATTAAAAATTTTGGATTTCAGCCCAGAAATAATAAAATGTATTGCCCCAAGGAGACATAATCTGACAACTGCACAAAGATGTTATGCACACATACCCATGCACACACACACACACAAAGCAGAAGGAATGTTCCTTATTTCAAAAATCTAGAACTAAATGCCCTTCCATAGAGAACTGTTTTAATACATTTGATACACTTATGCAATGGAATATACAGTCATTAAAAAGGATGATGTGTGTCCATATTTATTAATAATGATATTTATTACCTGTTGAGTTAAATGCATGTATACTATTCCGGTCATATAAAATTATATGCATAAGTATTTGCATAGAGAAGTATCTAGAAGGATGTGTAGCAAAATAGTAATTGTAATTTCTCTGGGTACTTTCTTCTTTATGCCTGTCTCTTTTGGTTGATTTTTTTCTCTAAGTATGTATTACCTTTATATTAGGAAATGAAAGGTAGCTGCTTTTTGCTTAGAAAAAAATTAATCATTGGAGGAGACTGCCTTTTCTATTTGGCTGAACACAGGAAGTTAGATGCTAATGTTTTTAATTTGTCTTTTTCTTTACTGATTTTAGAGAGAGAGGAAGGGAGAGGGAGAGCGAGATAGAAACATCAATGAGAGAGAATATTGTTTGGCCGCCTCCTGCATGCCCCCCACTGGCGATTTGGCCCACAACCTGGACATGTGCCCTGACTGGGAATCGAACCAGTGACCTCTTGGTGCATAGGTCGATGCTCAACCAGTGAGCCACACCAGCTGGGCAGATGCCAATGTTTTAAACTTTCTTCCAGTTCTATACTTTAATGAGTGGGAAAGTCTCGCCAGTTGTTTGAGACTGATCAAGAAGATTGGAGATGCTACCTTTACATGTTTCACAAGGGTTTTGCAATTGTCCTGCTTATCTGAAGACTGGATATCATAACATATTACTTACTATTTCCACTAGAAGTGACTGTTTTGACATTAGATTTTTGTCATCCCTTAGTGTCATTGCTTGACCCAATTCTGACACTACCAACACCAGGAAGTCCCTCTCTCATAAAGGCTGTAACAAAAAGTCAACAAAGGGTCAAAATCAAGCAAACAAAAAGCAGTCAATAGAAACCCAACTTTAAGATATGTTCAAAAAACTAAAGGAAATTGTGAGTGGGCAGGTAAAGAATCTTAACAGAGAAATAGAAACTATGAAAAAGAACCAAATGGAAATTCTAGAATTAAACTTCATAGCAGCTTGGAGTTGGTAGAAGAAAGGGTGAATTTGAAGACTCATCACATCTGGTTGCCATTCTTTCCAGGTCATCAGTACTCTTGTGCTCATGGGAAATACCCTCACTCTTTCCATGCCACATGAAGCTTCAAGAACTCTCGCTTCCCACTGCCTATCCTGTTTCTTTCTTTTTTTTTTTTATCCTCACCCGAGGACATTTTTCCATTTTTTGTTCAGATAGAGTGGGAGGGAGAGAGAGAGAGAGAGAGAGAGAGAGAGAGAGAGAGAGAGAGAGAGAGAGAAACATTGATGTGAAAGGGACACATCGAGTGGCTGCCTCCCGCACGACCAACCAGGGTCAGGGACAAACTGCAACCGAGGTACATGCCCTGAGCGGGAACCGAACCCGGGTCTCTCTGGACCGCAGGCTGACGCTCTAACCGCTGAGCCAAACCGGCCAGGGTTGCCTGTCTTGTTTCTATCCAAGAAGTGAAGCATCAGTTTTTTATGCTCTCAGATCCCTCAAACCTCTCTGAGATTTTGGGGGTACAGAGCCACTTAATCTAGGAACCCCCTGTATTAACATCTAAACTCGCTTGTTGTCGTGAACTTCACCTTCCTTCCTTCACAGCCTGTGGAAGTTGTTGGGAGGGAAGCGGTGCAGCTTTGCTCTTCCTCATCTCCATCTGGGCTCCTCTGGGCCTAGTCTTTCAAGTCATAAGCCAAGACTTGATGCCTAGGTTCTGTTCCATTGTCCTTTCTCTGAGGCAGTAAGCACAGAACGCCCCTGTTGCTGCTAAAACCAGGGAAAGTGTGACGTATCAGGAAGTATTGGGCAAAAAATACATAGGTTAGTATGTCAGATTAATATCCGGCCACCTTTGCATCCAGGTAGGCATGTGGATGTGTATTCAAAGCTTAGCAGGATGTATTACAGCCTCACGAGATTGTTTGAGAAACAACTTGATAAAGTCTTTGCAAAACCCTGATCAAAAAGAAGCGTTTTACAAACACATGTAAGAGTACAACAGTGCTCTTGTCCGCAGACAGGACATATCAGAAAGGTGGATCCACAGCGCTGCTTGTTAGCACAAGGAGCCAGGTCAAATGAGTCACTCCAATAAGTAAGGAAGGCAAGTTACCTGTGATTCTGATTTTCTTTTGAAGGTTGACAGAGCACAAAGAACCCAATATAGTCATGAAACTGCTCTTAGAAAGGTTTGCTTCTAGGGACAGAATGAACTGTGAGGCAGGAAAGCACGTATAACACAAAAATAAGGCTATGGTTATTCAATTTGTTTGTACAGAGTAACAGGTCATTACAGAAATTTTGGGAAAAGAAGGAAGAAAAAAAGTCACCCATGAATGTATCCACCAAAAATAGCCATTCCTAACATTTTGATGTGTTTCCTTCAATTTTTCTTCTATACACTTTTGTTTCCATAGTTGTGATAAAATACCTGAAAATTTTGCCCTGGCTGGTTTGGCTCAGCGGTTAGAGCGTCGGCCTGCGGTCCGGAGAGACCCAGGTTCGGTTCCCGCTAAGGGCATGTACCTTGGTTGCAGTTTGTCCCCAGCCCTGGTTGGTCGTGCGGGAGGCAGCCACTCGATGTGGCCCTTTCACATCGATGTTTCTCTCTCTCTCTCTTCCTCTCTCTCCTCCTACTCTGTCTGAACAAAAAAAAACCCAAAAAAAACAAACAAACAAAAAAAAAACCTGAAAATTTTATACTGCTTTAAAAAATTTTTAAATTATAATGAATAACTTACATTGCAATATGTGTATGCTCTGAGACCCAGAAACTGCATTGTTAGAAATCCATAATCCATTCATTTATTCACTCAGCAACAATTTATGAAGGCATCTATTTCCTGAGGCAGCACAGTATCGTTTTAAGAGCTTGGGTTCTGGAGTCAGATTGCTTTAAATGCAAATTTTAGTTCCGTCCTTGGCAAGTTGCCTCATTTCCATGTGCTTCAATTTCCTCATCTGTAATATGGGGATCATAACAGTACCTACCTCAAAGGTTGTGGTTGAACCCAGGGCCTGGCTCATAGGAACCACTCAGCAGGTGTCAGCTGTTTTATTATTGAGCCAGGTCCTGAGCAGTGCTAATGTGGTCCCTGCCTAACGAAGCTCATAATGAGATGATAATAATAAAAAAGACTACAATTTATTAAGGGCTTATAATAGCCCCTAAACTGTTAGAGTCTTCATACACCTTGTCTCATTAATTTTTTCTTTCTCTTTTTTTACATTGTATTCTTTTTTGTGTGTGTGATTGATGTATGATTGACATACAAAAAAGCTGTACATATTTAAAGTATACATTCCTACTATGGGTGGAAAAGGTGAAGGCATTAAGCAGTAGGAATTGGTAGTTACAGAGTAGCCTCAGAGACGTGAATTACAGCACAGCAATATAGCCAATGACAGCGGGATGAGTATGTGCGGGGCCAGGTGGGTACTTGAAGCAGCTGGGGGGCGGGGGGCTGTAAAGTACATGATTTTCTAACCACTTTGCCGTATATCGCATTAATTTTTTTGATTCTGTCGGAAGTTTTTCAGAGATATTCTCATTTTACAGATGAACAAACTGAGGCCGACAGGATAAATGCTCCAAGTTGTAAGTATAAGCAAGTTCCTTTCTGCATTGTTTACATGTGAGCTCAGGAGCTAACTGTCCAGTGGAAGGGAGTTCTATAAGTACAGTAGGTGTACCTGTTCAATGGAATATTTTACAACTATTTAAAAATATAGCTCTACATTCATTTATGCGGGTGGATGTCTACAGTGTTACATGAATGGAGTGAGTCATGGAACACTATGTATAATATGATTTAATGTCTGTAAAAATAAACACTTACTGAGATATATGACCGGTGAACTTTTCCAGTATGTAGTCCCCACTGTTAACTTTTCTTCATAAATATTAAACTTGTTAAAATGTGGCTTATTAAAAGATCAATGATCAATTTCAAAACAATGATTTGTTACCATCTTAATAAATAATACTTACTGTATCAGTTATCTATTTCTGTGTGACAAACCACTACAAAATGTAATGGTTTAAGACAGTCATTTTATCTTCTCATCATTAGTGGGTCAGTAATGTTGGGCTGGACTCCACTAGGTGGTTCTGTGCTGGTCTGTATGGGGTCATCCTTGTGGCTGACGTCATCTGGTGACTAGACTGGGGAGTGGTTGGTCTAGGAGGCCTCAGCCGGCAGGGCGTGTCTCCTTTCCCCACAGGCTAGCCTGGCTCTGTGGTGGCGTGGTGTTCCAACAGGGTGACCCTGAAGCTGTGAGGCCGAGACTTGGAAGTTTCACACCATCAGTTCACCACATCCTATTGGTCTAAGTCAGTCCCAAAGACAGCCTGGATTCAAGGGGCCGGGAAATAGACACTGTCTCCTGCTGAGAGGAGCATGCACCTGGGAGGGAGGCGTTATTGCAGCCTTTTGTAAACAATCTGCCACTTTTACTATGAAATCTATCCTTATTATAATCACTATATTCAACATAACAGCCCCACTTCACTTAAGATTAAAACAAAAAGTATCACTCATAGAAATCTCCACTCCCTGACCATGCTATCCTACATACTTCGAGCTTCTGATGGATTTTTCACTGTCAGAAAGTAGCTATCACTTGACATAATTTTAAAAAGGAGCAAAAAATGAATTTATGCCTTGGAGGTACAGCCACTCCCATCTTTCCATTTTGTTACCTGCCTCCAGGACCCGATGTAATATCACACTAAGAAATACCAAATCTCCACTATCCCTGCTCCTGAATTTCTGCGTTTTCTTCTTTGTTGTAAGAAATATATCTTAGAATAACCAAATAGCCCCAATTGATGACGGAAAGTTCTATTTTACACAAGAAGGCTAGCCAAGGATGTAGAAGGAATGACAGAAATAGAAAGTCATCATTCTGTCACCCCTATTAAAATGATAGATTTAAGGTATTCAATTGCTAGTAAAACATTTAAGTACATAATTGATGGGAAGTAGACATCCTTATAAAACCACAAAATAATACCACAGAGATCACTTACTTTCCTGTTGGGTGCAAGGGTATTAATTGTTCAATAAAAGGCTCAGGCGATAACCCTAACCCAGGGGTGAATCTTAGCAACCAGTTAATACGTTTCTTCTCTGATATGATGAAAATGCAACATGAAGCACAATACAGCATCATCTATGATCTATTCTAGCTAAAACAAAGCTTAACTTGAATGCATCACGTCTTTAGTTTTAATTTTCAGATTCAAATTTCGGGGCTGAAGAACAGTTGAACAGCATGGCAAGGTGGCAATCACCCAAACTCAGACAGTGGGACAACCGCCGCTTTCTTCAGCAAGTGATATTCATTAAAGAAAGAAGAGGGACGGTGCCAGGTCAAGAGACGTCAGGGACATCACGATCAGATGCCAAGCAGGGTCGCAGATTGAGTTGTGGTTTGAACAAATGAAATGTAAGGGACATTTTGGGAACAAATTGTGGAATTTGAATTATTAATCAGGTATTCGACAAAATGAAAATGTATTGACACAGAAAGTTGGAGAATCTTAATAAAATAAGCAGATAAGGCAGTATAGTATAGTAACACACAAATGCACACATAAATACCTAGAAGGACATACACTAAGTAGTTAATAATGGTAATTTCTTGGTGGTGGGAAAACGGTGTGTTACTTCAGTTTTACTTCTCTCTCTTTTTTTTTTTTGTAGCTTTCTACAATGCACACATTCTTTTAAATAATAATGATTAATAAAGAGGAGGAGGCAGTGACTGAAAGTTCTAAGAAGATGGGGCCCCTGTGGGAGGTAGTGAAGCCTAGCACCTCTATTTGGGGCAAAGGTTCCACATCTGAGATGGAAGTCCAGGATCCTGGTCTTTTTATTCCTCATCAGACTGCATCCCGTAGAGGATACTTTGCACCCTTGATTTTCTTTGACTGTCTTCCTCTCCACTGGCAACTTCAGCCCCAAAAGATTATATACTCAATGCAAGAGTCTGTGTCACTTAAAAGCAATACTAATAATAGAAACAAAATGATTTATAGAGAGAGATTGCTTTCTGTATACCCCTAAGACTAAAGAAAACACACTAGATTGTCTTTGAAGTTCCTTGTAGCTCTGAAATTCTTTAAAAAAATTTTTTTTTTCTTTATTGATTTTAGAGAGAAAGGAAGGGAGAGGGAGAGATAGAAACATCGATGAGAGAGAACATCGATTGGACTGGTGACCTCTTGGTGCATGGGTCGACGCTCAACCGCTGAGCCACACCAGCCGGGCCTTTTTTTTTTTTTTAATTTTTAACTGAAATTCTCGACTGTTGTGTGGCTGTAGATCGGTATGGTTATGGTGTATCTTCAGCACTTGTGCTCCCTCTAGAGGAGCAACATAAAAATTCGGGGCTGTAGGCTTTGGTCAAGAGTTTTCAAGTTAAATTTTGGTGTCATTTAAAAGAGAAAGAACTTAGAAATAATCAGGAACACATAGTTTAATTAAGTATACTTTTTAAGTTATAAAAGTAGTAATTCTCCATAATCATACCACGATAATATGATTCCTGTTTTTAATTTGAAATATGTCCTTCCAGATTCCAGATATGCAATAATGCACAGAAAATAGTGCATCCTGCTTTTTTCTCTCACTGCATTTTCTTCGTAGTGCCAGTGTACTCACCATATCCGCCGTCTGAATCCTAATCAGTCCTCCGGTTGCTGGATGGCCAGGTTGTTTCCAATTATTCAGTAACAACTACAGTTAGCATTTTCCTGCCCGCAGCGTTTCTGTTCGGGGCTCTGTTCAAGGACTGAATCTCAGCAGTGAAATCGCTGAATCAAAGAATATGATTATCTTTGAAGTGATAGTACCTATTTCTACATCACTTACATATTCTCAATAATGTATGAAAATACCAATTTCAGCACACTCTCCCAGCACTGGTTACTACTAGTGTTTTTAAAATGTTTTGGTAATTTAGTACTAAGACCAAAAAATGCTATCTAGTTTTTATTTGCATTTCTTTGACTTTCGGTCAGGTTGAACATTTTTACAAGTTTATTAGTTATATGTCCTCTTTTAAGAATTCTTTGTGCATTTATTTTTGGGGGACTTAATGTTTTCTTACTTAGTGAGCTCTTACTACCATGACCACTACTACCACCCTTAGTCGTATTGCTAACACTTAGTAGTTAGTACTAACTATCATTTGTTGAGCAACCATAATATGTATGTCAAATATTGTGCTAAGAACTTTACATAAATTTTAAATCCTTGCCACAATCCTGGCAAAGAGGAAGAAAACTGAGTCTCAGAGAAGCTAAATAACTTCCCCATGGCCTCATCCCCTTCCTCACGTTTCTTCCTACTACAACTTCTGCCTCATGTAAAGATATGACATATCTTTATTTTTATAACAAAGGTATTAACTCTGCAACATTTTCCCCTAGGCCTTTCTGCCCTTTTGTTTAGCTATGTTTTGCCCTTTTATTTTAGCTACTTTTGAACATATAGAAGTAGCATATAATACTGTAACTGTAAATCCTTTTCAAAGATAAATATACTTTCCTTTATTAGGTGTCACACAATGATAATAAAAAATAAGACATACTTGGCTTCCTCTAAAAACAAATTAGGGCCTAAAGTAATGTGTTTCTCATTGTTAAACAGTTATTACTATAGCATATATTGACTAGTCTTTTTCTTCCTCATTGACTTGTGGTACATTCTTGTCATTCATATAGTAAGAGGTTTATTTTATTGATCTAGCCTTTTCTTTGTACAAGTACCACATTGTTTTAATTACCATATCTTTGTAAGATGATTAAACTAGAATAGGACTAATCCTCCCATAACTAATTTTTTTTAAAAAAGAATTTTCTTCCCTTTTTATTCTACAAATGAACTTTAAGATCACTTTGTCAATGTAGGCAAAAAAAATTATTTTTCTTTTAAAGAAGGAACTTAAAAGAGTAGAGATTTCATTGGAGTTACATTAAATTTATAAATTAATTTAGACATAGTTATTTTTATATTCAGTCTTATTCAGGAATAAATATCTGGTTACTTTTCCAAGTCTTATTTTATATTTTTAATATAATTTGTATTATTTTCTTCATGCCATCACTACTTATTTTGTTAAGATTATTCTCAAGCATATATGTTTTAATTGCTATTGCAAACAGGACCCATTTTAGGGGTTTGTTTGTTTTTGTATAGGTTGCTGTTAGTATATAAAAATGTTACTGATTTTTTATATATCTTACATTAAGCCATATTTGTAAACTCTTACTCATTTTAATAGTTTATCACATGATTCCTTTATATTTTCTAGATACACAATGATATCAGTTAAGAATGATGTTAGCATAGCGGGCCTGAGTCGCCTTCTTGCAAGGTTGTTGGTCTGTGGTCGATATCTGGGAACTTGAATTTGGGGAGGGTTACCACCATTCCCTAAGTGGTAAGGGCCATTTCCTGTGCCTGGACTGTTTGGGCAAACAATATGGTTCACGCTGAATACCTGCTTTCCTTCTAGTGGTTTGAAATGCTGGTATGTGCCAGGCAGAGGCTGCCTGTGTGACCAACCCCCAGTAAAAACCTTGGGCACCGAGTCCCTAATGAGCATCCCCAGAGGACAACACTTCACAGGTGTTTTCCCAATTCTGCGCCAGAGGACGTAGCACACCTGGGGACTTCACTGCACAGGACTCTGCGACACTTGTGCCTGGTCTTCTCCAGACTTCACTCCACGGGCCTTTTCTCACTGGGGATGTGCCTTGTATCTGTCACTGTCATGAATCACAGCCATGACTACATGCTGTCTTGTGAGTCCTAGACAATCCTCAAAAACTGGGGGTCGTCTTGGGGACCCCTGACACAATGTGTAATGCTTATCTCTTCTTTGTGTGTTTTTGTTTTTGTTTTTGGTCAAGTCTAGGTGTCAATATAAATGGACCTGATTTGACTCGGATGGAGAAAGGTTTGGACCCCCTCCTGATCTGATGTCCTGCCTTACTCCCATGGGGCTCTGGGGAGTAGACTCAGAAAATTCTTGGTACCTAATTATCTTCCTACAGCTGCAAAATTTTATCAGTGTCACATCTCTTTTATCTTTAATTTTGTTTTGTGTTATTTTCCTAATTAATTAGTTAAGTTGGTCTTTCCTATCTCCCTCTCCACCCAAGACCAGCTTTAATTTACTTACATTTTTCTCATTCTTTCCTTTGTTTATTTTTATCATTTTAATCCCATTTTGCTTAGAATCTGTGTTCTTTTTCTAAAATTTTAAGTAATGTAATCCCTTTCTTTTTTTTTTTTAAATATCAAAAGTATTGTCGCTATGGATTTTACCTCTAAAATACAGTATTGATTAACTTCTATACTTTTTTATGTTAACTGGTCTTGTTTTAATTATTTACTAAACAATTTTAGCTACTTCATTTAAGAGATTCCCTTCCTCTTCTCATAGTTTTTTGGTAGTCTGAAAACTTAAAAGAAGTCGTATTTTGGGTAATGTAGCAGACTAGACTTTCAGACTAATCCCCCAGTTGAAAACAACTAAAAAACGTGCAAAGATTTCAAAAGTCTGAAAAGCATGAAAAAGATAAGATAGGAAGGATTTACCAGGCCAAAATCTAACTGAAAATGGAGATTTAAGGAAAAACTGAACACCGACTTGCTTTTGACTCTGAGGACATCTGCCAGCTAAGGAAACTTGGATTTCATTCCTTATGCCCTCTCAGGGCCCACAAGTACAGAAATTCAAGTCTAAGTTCTGGCAAAGATGGAAAGTGTAACAGAAAACTTTCCTCTGTAAGGTTAGGGTCCCCGAGGGCTACTTCCTCAGGTTGAGGATGGACCAGAAGTAAACGTACTCTCACTCTGACCCCAGACCCAGAGACTGGAAGAAAAAGAAAATCCGTTGTTGTTGAACAGTGCAGAGGGAGAGAAGAAAAGAAAAGAAAAAAGAAAAACCCATCCCTGGGAAGTTACAACCACATGCTGGCAATCTCTGGGAGTTTGTAACCCCAATTCACTTCACCTGGATGGTCCAAAGCCAGTCTTCTGCCCTGAGTTGGTCTGGAGCAGTCCTGGACTGCCCAGAGTACCTGATGAATGCAAATCCTCTCTGACGAAGGCGGCAGAGAATGTCAGAAATATGAGCAGTTAGCATATCAAGCTCACCAGGAAATGGGGTGCCATAAGCCAGAATCGGCAGAAACACACCCACAGTGGCTTCAGGTATCCTTCCTTATCTAACGTCTCATATTGAATTCCAGGAACCAAGCAGATTTGGATTTACTAGAATTTTCACACTGTACAAAATTCTGCCACATACAGTCCAAAGCCTCGAACTCAAGAGCCTAATAGATTCAGATGATGAAACTCAATAAGCAAAAGGCAGACAACCTTTTATAAATGGGAAAAGACTTGGATAGATCCCTCACAGACATGGATATCCCAGCGCCAATAAACATGAAAAGGTGCCTCTCAGGGATATGCAAACGAAAACCACGATATGATACCACTGTGCAGTCTCAAATGGCTAACCTGAAGTAGGAAGACAATATACAGTGTTGATGAGCATGCAGACCGACAAGACCTGTCATACACTGCTGGAGAAGTATAAATAGTACAGTCCATTCAGAAAGACAGCTTGGCAGTATTTGCTAAGGACAAAACTTATGACCTAGCAATTACAGTCACAGTTATAGCCTTAATAGAAATGCATTCACATGTTCCCCAAAGATGTGCACAACAATGTTGATTAGTATTTATAACCCCAGTTAGAAATAACTCAGAGGTCCATCAACAACAGAATGGCTTAATCTATTGCGGTAAATTCATACAGTCGAATATGACACACTACAACAACGAGAATAAATCGAACATAACTATCTGAACATCATGGATAATTTCATGAGCATAATGCTGAATGAAAAAAGCCAAATAGTAGATACTGTGTGATTCTATTTATACAAAGCCCAAAGCAGGCAAAATTAATACATGTTATTAGAAGTCAAGAAAGTGGTTGCCCTTTGTGGGTGAGGGCAATAGCTAAAGGGGGATTTTAGAGAGATGTGGGATTCTGGCAGTATTATGTTTCTGCATCTGGGTGCTGGTTACTTAGGTGTTTGCTTTGTGAAAATTAATTCCACTCCTACTTATAATTTGTATACTTTCCTATATGTATATTATACTTTAATAGAAATTGAAACCTTTATAAAGAGACACTGAAGAAGACCTAAGTAAATTGGAAATACAGCAAAATGATCCCTATATCCAGGCAATCCCAATATCCCAGCAGGTTTTTTTGTTTGTTTCTGGTGGAACTTGGCAAGCGTGTTTTAAAATATATACAGAAACACAAAGCACTAAGATTAGGGCCCACTTGCAAAAGAACTGGGTGGAAGGACTTAGTGTGCCACCTATTGTAAATCAGCGGTAACGAAGACAGTAGGCCAATGGAATCGTATAGACAGACTAGAAATAGACATTCAGATCTGGATTTGATATGTGACAGAGATGATACTCAATATCCATGGGGAAAGGATAAACATCTCAATAAAAAGTTCAATTGGAGACAATTATTTACACAGTAAAATACATCACACTATACACAAAATAAATTATAGGTGGATTAAAACCCAAGAGTGAAAGGAAAAACTATAAAGTTTTTATAAAATAATATAGGAAACATTTCATGACTCCAGGTGAGGGAAAAAAATTGCTCAACCAATATATAAAAAAGCTGAATCATAAAAAAGCTTAAGTTAGATTCTAATAAAACTGAAACTTCTGTTCATTAGAAGTCACCATAGAGAAACTGAAAAGAGAGGTTATAGAATGGGAAAGGATCTTTGCAATACATATAACTGACAATAACAGCAGACAGGACATCTGCAAATCAATAAGAAAAGACAGACCTTACATGAAAAACCTAGGCTAAAGACTTGAACAGAAGTTTTATAAAAAGGCAATTTCCAAACAGTCAATGAATGTATGAAAGGTTTGCAACATCATTATTATTGGCAAGGAAAACACATTAAAACCTCAATGAGATACCATTACAAACTTACCAGAATGGCGAAAATAAAAAGTGGCCAAGATGTGGAGCGACGGGAGCCATCAAACAAGGCCAGCGGTCGTGTAAGCTGGAAAACAATTTCGATAATATAATAAAATTGAAGATGCACATATCGTACAATCCAGCAATTCCACTCCCAGGTACGTGCCTTAGACATACTCTTTTATACGTCCACTATAATATATGATAAAAATAGTCAAAGCAGCATTATTTGAAACAGGCAAATCTGGAAACAACCCAAATGTACATCAGCAGCATACGATATATTCATACAATAGAATACTATTGGACAGTGAAAACGTATGAACTGCAGCTCACATATAGCAGGCTGGATCGCAAACGTAATAGGTAGTGGATGCACTGGCCTGTCCAGATCCCCGTTTCCAGGCCAGTGTACCCACCCTTCAGCTCCTGCATGTATTGATTGAGAATGGCTCCCAACTGGACTCTGGAAAATTGCCCTTGGCCTAAGGGTCCCTACAGCCAGCACACCCTAGCCGAAGACTTCTTACTGACTTGCTGTCACAGGAGCTCGGTGGGACTAACACTGCGGTGGTATCCATGTTCCAGAGCTCCCTTGGGGATCGAGTTGAAGCGGAGGCCTCCTCTTTGCTTACTTCCTGGCCCTGCCCTGTCCTGTGTCCTTCACCCCCTTTTTCCCGAGAGCTTGAACTCCACAAATCACATGGACCTGACTCCCCGTCCTTGTCTCTGCATGCGAGGAATCCGACCTGAGACATAATGCTAGACTAGAGAGAGCAACACGAAAGAGGACACACGTAGGTGGTGAAACAAAGAAAAGCAAAGACGTGGTTATCTCAAGAGTCAGGACAGTGTTTACCCAAGAGCTGTGCTCAGGGAAGGCACGTGGGCTTCTGGTCCTGGCAGTGTTCTGTTTCTTGACCTGTCTGGTGTCTACATAAATGTTCACTTTATAATTATAATTTACTGTATATCATGTTTTATACACTATTTAGTATATATTATATACACAAAAAGAAAAATTTCTAAGTAATTAAAGTTTCTTTGGATTTAACTTAAATAAAAATGTATTTCCTAACCAAAGAAGATGAACTGTTCAATTTCTGCTTCCTTACATCTGCAAGATTTTCTTTGTAGCCTACTATACAATCAAGGCTTGTAGCTATTTCATGTATCATATTTATCAATAAAATGTGCTAGATTTACATATACTTTGTATATCCACTAATGTAATAGTAACGATTGCATATGTTATCTATGACTGCAGAAAAAACAATCCCCAAATTTAGTAGCTTAAAACAGCATTACCTGGGGAGTGGCTGCAGGAGCTGCTCGATGAGCAGCTGCCTACTGCAAGGACAAATCCGCCAGCTGGCTTCTCCGTTGTTGCTTTGGAGAATCGCTGGTCATTATTAAATAAGTAAAATCTGACTGATACTCATCCTGGATCACAGAATATAGAGTTTTGCGTGTAAAAAGCAGCTGGATCACAGACTAACATCTAACAGCCAGAGATTGTCTTTATGACTTTGGAGCTCGTATTTTAAAAACTGTTCATTTTCTCTGCCCACAGTACCGTTTTACACATGGGATGTGTCCTTTACAGTCACTCAAGCATCTTGTTGAACATCTGTTTGAGCTGCTCTGGAGGACTGCGGCATGTCTTTTTTGAGGTGCCTCTAAGGCCCCCGAAGTGAATTGTAGGCCGATGCTCAAAAACAGACCATACTGAATATATTCTACCTATTGAGTAAAAGTCCATCTGAGGTTTGAGTGATGTGACAACAGAAATATACATTTATTTATTTTAAATCCTCACCCAAGGATATTTTTTCATTTATCTTCAGATAGAATGGGGGGAGGGTTGGGGGGGAGAAACATAGATGTGAGAGAGACATACCTACTGGTTGCCTCCTGCCAGGGCGGGGGACTGAACTGCAACCAAGGTACGTGCCCTTGACCAGAATCGAACCCGAGACTCTTTGGTCCTCAGGCCAGTGCTCCAATTGCTGAGCCAAACTGGCCAGGGAAGAAATATAAATATATTTAAACAAATACCTTTTTGTTTGTTTGAGCTACCTTTGATTGATAGTGGGGCATGAAAATCATCCATGACAATAGGGAATTTTTCATTTCTCATGTTTCCAGTGCTTTTCCCTTTGTACTTTAATTGCCATGTTGTTTGGTCAAAATAAGTCCATGCTGTAAGGTATTCACTATTGACTGTATCTTACAGCCACAGATTGACTTTCTAACCATTTAAAACTTATGCCTTAAGTTCTGCTTTGCCTGATATTACTTTTGGTTCACATTTGAAAGATAGATCCTTGGTTCCACTGTAGCTTTTGAGGGAGGTCATTTTGTTTTGGATGTGCCAATCATTGCACATCCTAATTGATAACTCTCTAGGTCATTTTTAAATTTGAGGGAATTAAAGAAGTCTTTCCCAATTCATTATAAATTATGGTGCATGGCACTTATGTTTCTATATGTGATTTTTTTTTCTTTATTGATTTTAGAGGGAGAGGGAGAGGGAGAGAGAGATAGAAACATGATGAGAGAGAACATCGATTGGCCGCCTCCTATATGCCCCCCACTGGGGACTGGGCCCACAGTCTGGGCATGTGCCCTGACTGGGAATCGAACCGGCGACCTCTTGGTGCAGGAGTCAACGTTCAACCACTGAGCCACACCGGCCGGGCTCTATATACGACTTTTCCAATAAGAAATTGATGTTGGCAAGCTACTGACTTCATTGTTTGCCCAGGTGTTTATACAATGCACTATGACACTAATCTTAACCATCAATTATCTTTGATTTGGAGCTTTGCTGTGTTAAAATCTATGCCCCATACTGCAGCACTTTGTAACGTTTGCATTACATTATGTTATTTTTAACTTCTAATATGTCCTGTGTTTCCAGTTGGATTCTAAACACTATGAATTAAGAATCATTATACGGCCCTATAGCTTGGCTTAAAAATATACTTTCTCATCAGATTTGACTTGACTGTGCTTTATTGTTCTTACTGGTTTTAGCATTTAGGTAGCAAGAAAAAAAGTTAGGTTCATTTCTTCTTCTCCCGTGTACAGAGTATATATGTAACCAGAGCATGATGGGTTCTAAAACCTTCTCCTGTGTGCTTGGAGTTTTTAACACTTGTCTGGAAGATTGAAATGTCACCTTGCTGATATCAGGTGCGATCTGCCGATTTGTTTCAATGAGGTAGGCAATTGTGGAAAGGCAGGGAGAGCAAGCCCTAATTACAGCCCCACCCCTCACCTGTGAGCTCCGCTTCCCCCATCTAGAAGCCGAACTGGAAATACCCAGACTTGCAGTTCTGGCCTCACTCATGGGAGGAATTACAAGAGAAGGCAAGAAACACTGCTCAGGTAAGACAAGGTTGTTTTTACAATGTTAAAATCACCTAGTAAACACACTTTTTATATTGTTAATTTTTTAAATTATGAATTGTTATTTCCTGGATAAAATTGAAACAAGTTAATTTCCATAATTTCTATGACGGTAGGAATAAATACAGAACAAAAGTATTTCCTTCTGCACATAGTATTTTCACCTTGGATGGCCTAAGGAAAAAAACCCTTACATGCGGGAGTGAGAACATTTCTCTTCAGGTACAGAGGACTGACCAAGTGATAGCAGCCTCTTATTGAAGACACTTGTGTTTGGGGAGATTATAGAAGAGAACAGCTTTCATTCAATATATATTTATAACATCTTTATAGCCCTTCTGCAGTACATGTTAGTTATTAGGGGAAAAAGAGTTGAATACCTGGCTCCCAAATCTTTTAAAGCCTGGAAAGGAAGATGAAACATATCATGTATTTCCAAAAATATGCAAAGAGGTCAAAAAACAAAAGCTTAAAAACAGCTTTACATATTTTAATGGAGATTTCCATTCCATAGAGAGCTAAAAAATATTATTAAATCCCTAATGGAATCTCACCTTTAGATATAATCTCTGATAGTGTTTTTGTGAATGAATGCCCTTTAGTTGGTTTTCTTTCACAACAGAATGGTCAGGCTGAGGCCCAATAAGCATCCCTAGGAGGCTGAAGAAGCAGCAGCACATCTCAGGGAGCCTCCTTCCCCCCATGGGCCAGAGGCCTGTCACTGCCATCAGGGCGTTGGGCATGTGACAGAATCAGTGTAAATGCTGGAGATGCCTTAAGAATATTACAAATTCACTTAAATAAAAAAAAAAAAAAGAATATTACAGATAACATGTTCCTGGGAGTTAGGAGTGAGTGATTAGATCTGAGAACCAGAGGTCGAAGAAACGTTATGAATGGAGTTTATTGCATATTTTATTTTATTGTCTTTTTTTCTTTTTCTTTTTTGCACGGACCAGTGGTTCTCAAACTTTAACATGAAGGAGAATCACCTGGGAGGAGGGCTTGTTAAAGCACAGCTTGCTGGCCCCACCCCCAGAGAGTCCTATCCAGTAGGGCTGGGTGGGGCAAGAGAATCTAACAAGTTCCAGGTGATGCTGACACTGCTGGTCCAGACCATCGGCTTGGAGGAGCGCTGGCCTGAAGCATGGAGATCTTAAGTTATTGTTTCAAATAGGTTTTCAATTTCTTGCTCTCTCTCTTCTCCTTCTGGCACCCCTACGATTCGAATGTTGGCATGCTTGAAGTTGTCCCAGAGGCTCCTTCCCTAACTTGGTGAAGGAAACAGACATACAAGTCCAGGAAGCACAGAGAGTCCCAAACAAGATGAACTCAAAGAGGTCTACACCAAGACACATCATCATCAAATTGCCAAAGGTTAAATACAAAGAGAGAATTTTAAAAGCAGCAAGAGAAAAGCAGTTCGTTACCTACAAGGGAGCTCCCATGAGACTGTTAGCTGATTTCTCTAGAGAAACTTTGCAGGCCAGAAAGGAGTGGCAAGATATATTCAAGGTGATGTAAAGCAACACCCTACAACCAAGATTACTCTATCCTGCAAAGCTATCATTTAGAATTGATGGACATATCAAGAGTTTCCCAGACAAGAAAAAGCTATAAGGAGTTCATCACCACCAAACCAGTATTATATGAAATGTTGAAGGGTCTTCTTGAAGGAGAAGAAGAACAAAAATATGAACAATAAAATGGCAATAAATAAGTATCTATCAACAATTGAATCTGCAAACAAAATGAGCAAGCAGAACAGAAACAGACTCATAGATACAGAGAACTTTTTGTTGCTTGCCAGATGGGTGGGGGCTGGAGGGATGGGTGAAAAAGATGAAGGAATTAAGAAGTACAAATTGGTTGTTAGACTGATGAACCTCAAAGGGAAGGGGGGAGGGAGAGTGGGATGAGATAAACCAAAGAACTTCTATGCATATATGCATAACCAATGGACATAGACAATAGTGTGGGAAAGGCAGGAGGGGGGCAGGATTGGGAAGGAGGGAGTCAATGAGGAAAAAAAGGGGGACATCTGTAATACATTCAACAATAAAGATGAGTTAAAAAAAATAGAAAATACTAAGAGAGATGCCCAACTAATTACTGGGCATCTGTGCCCTTTAGCCCAACTGGGCAAACACAGTTGGGGCAGGTCCTCAGGAATTTGGGCAATTCTAAAAAGTATGCTTCTGTTCTCAGATAGGTGGCATCAATCCAAAGCCCAATTGTGACAACCATTCTGAGGTTCAGGCTTGGGTCCTTGAGCATAGCAGCGGTAAGAAAACACTAGAAGGCAGAAGGTCATGTTCCGGGTAATGGTCACTCTGCCAGCTCAATTTGCCGAATGCCTCTGCAGCAGCCTCCGAGTGGGAAATCCAAGTCTCTCCAGGCGGCTAGCACATTGGGGCTGCTGGGAAGTGACTGTTGCTATTGCTGTCTGCAAGGAGATGGTGCTGTTTTCTGTATAAGGTTAAATTATTGTTGGAAAATGAAGTAAAATGAGAAATGCTGTACTTAACCATTCCTGAAGAAATACTTGAAAAGAAAAGAAAAAAAAGAGAAAAGAAATATGGACTTATTATTTTAAAACTTAGAAAATGAAAAGAATTACGTAAAAATGTTCATAAAAAAGGTACCTGCGGTTCACACTTTTATTTATTTTTTCAAGGTATTTGCACGTATATTTATGGATCATATTCCGTTTGCATCATGCTTTTTCCACTAGTATTACACTGTAAGCTTTTTTCTCATTTTTCATAAATGATCTGAAAACATTTTTTAATGGCTGCATAATTTTCATATATGTTTGTGTGTGTGTGTATGTATATATCTAAAGAGTTTGTTTAACCCTTGTTGTGGTCATTTAACAATGTTTCCTTTTCATTTTTTGTGCTATTATAATGCTACAAAGAAGAGTTTTGTACATAACTATGCCAGCCCTTCTGATTATTTTCTGGGAGAGAATTCTAAAGTGGGATTATTGGAACAGTAGAAAAGAACACTTTTTAAGCTCTTCATATAGACTGTCAGGCTGCTATCAAGAAAATGTGGACATGCCTACACACTCTCCAGGGGACTACTGAATAACAGCCTCTGTTATTGAGAGTCATATTTTCTTCGTTTGGTCCTTGAGAATTTGCTCTAAATTTTGCATTTCTCTGTTTAGGCAGGACATTTTTCTACATTCAGTAACCATATGTATTTCCTCTTATGTAAACCATATCTTTGTGTCTTTTGTCCAGTTTTCAACTGGAATCAAAATTCTACTCATTGTGAGTTCTTCACGTAGGCATCTTCTCACTGAGTTCCGACAAAGCTCCACGTCCCCCCTAGTGGAGGCCTCTTCTTCTCACGGGACCATGTGCACTTTCACTGCTGGGATTTCTTCCTCTCTGGAACTGTACGTGCCCGTGTCCCCCACTGCTCGTGGGCCAGCTCCTGGTCGTATGTATTCTTTTCCTCAGCACCTAGCGCTGGTACAATGTATATGTCAGTGAAGACTTATCTAATGAACTAATGAATAAATCAATGAAGATCAGGGAAGAGTTGACTTTTAAATGAACATGGATTTCATCAGGATAGCGTATCTACATTTTGTAGAGAAAGGATCATTAAGTCCTGGATAAACCTATGCCGATTTGTCTACAGTAATATAAATGCTAGTAGAACAGCCCAGTCCATGGCTAGAGAATGAAATACTGCTGGAAACTGTTTGTTCAAAAAAGAAAATGAATAAACCCTTTTCCTTTTTTTTTTTTTTTTTGAAGAACAGCAATTTCCTCTGCAAAATATTATAAAGATATGTTTATTGATTCATCTGGGACCTTTTCAGATGACCTTGACAATGATCATAACGCACCTGTCAAAAGGAGAACACAAAAACCATACACTTCCTCTGACAGTAAAACACATATGTGCTCACACATTAAATACACAAATGAAAACTAAACTTTGAAAATGACTTCATTTTACATCACATCAGACTACTAAATTATAAGTCACAGATTCCTAATTTGGCCATTTCACAGTGTTGCTATACAAACACACACGTATCCAGGTTCATACCATCACTGACATAAACCAGAGGTGAAACATGGGATTGCTGCTAAGTCGGCAATAAGGCAAATGCTCTCGTCTTTGGAGGGGACAGCTGAACGGGCGTCTCGGGACTGTTCCAAAGCAGCAGGCTCTCCACCTCAGAGTCTGCATGTGTCAGGGTGCAAAGGGACTCTAGGGAGGCCAAAATGCCGCAAATGTCCTCGAGCTGTTCTTTCACCGAAGGTAAAAGTTTTTACCTGAGTGCTGGGTTTAGAGTCTCTTGTTTGCTTTAACAGCTGCAACGTATATCCCCCACTTTTTCCTTTTTCCATAGTGTTGCTAACTTTTGTAAACATTTCATTGTACAATTAAAGTGCTCAGTTGTGCTCCATCTGAGCCCATTCTGCTCGTTTCAAATGTGCATAGCTCTCCGGAACCTCATGAGATCTTACTGTCTCCACAAAGGGCAGAACGTGGCTGTTACTAGACAGATGTTAAGGTCGTTGCCAGCACCCTCAGCTGAGGCTGCCTGAGTCCTGGGCGGGCTGGGCTCTGCTGAACGCCCCCCGGCTCCACACAACCACAGGCAGTCAGCTCGGCTCGCTCGCAAAGTCTCACGTCACTCAGTGAAGCACAAATTCTTCTCCCCCAAAATCCATTATTAATATGATAAACCTATGAAATGCAGGTGCCAAAAACTGAAAGAGTATTTTATAACCACTCCCAAATTTTGATTCCTATTGATATCCCTGCTTTGTAACACAGAAAACTGGACTTCAAAAAATAAAGATTAATTTTTCTTCTCTGGGTGGTGGCATAGTCACATCTTGCCTTACATCCGCGTATTTATAGCTCCGCATCGCTGCCTCACGTGCCCCTTGTCCTCCGGAGGCAGTGACCTCCCCGTGGCTGCGGAAGGCCCCTCCAAACTCCTGACTTGGAGGGTTGTCTCACCTCACTTCTCTGAGGAGCATCTATAATTCAGGCATATGTAGATCAGTTGGCAAAAAATAAAAAAATAAAAAAAGAATTAAATGGGTAATTGTGATATCAAAATAAACAAATCAGGTTTCACTAGAAATGAATAAGATAAGTTTTAAGTATACCCATCACGTAATTATAAACAGTAGTGTTTCTACTGGGTTTAAATAAAGACCCAGAAGTCTCACAACCTCTCTAAAAAATTAGAGACACCAAGTACAGATGTTGGAATAATTAATATCATCACTTTTAAGACTTTTGACATTGTTTACAATATATGAAATTTTAGTTGCTATTAATACCTTGAAATGAAAAAAAAAATGTACCTGACTGGTTCATGAATATAGAGTGACAATACCTTGTTAAGATATCAAATACTTTTGAAAATACATTTAGATGTTTTCTTATGGGGGATAACTTTTAAGGATTTAAATCGTAAGGGGTTTTTTGTTTGTTTGTTTTTTAAGCATGGTTCTTTGATGGAAAATGTCCTTAGCTTCCCGGAGACTGTAAAACATTGTCACAGATTGGATTCAGTGTTAGTTCGGCAGGAATTGCTGTGCCAATTTCTATACATAAGCGGCCTTATGAAAATCTTGTAACAAAACATCCGAAATACTGATGTTCTGAAAATGATGAAAACCCAAGGGTCCACAATGGAGATCACAGACATAAAACGCAAGGCGGTGAGGTCTCCAGCTTCTTCTTCAGACGTTCTGCTTTTCTTAGAGACATCTTTAAATGCTCCATAGTAAGCACGATACTGTTTTAAGGAAAAAAAATCCATTATAATATCAAAAGGTTGATGGCAGCAATACATTCACTTACTCCACTTAGGACACATTACTTTTCTGTAAGAACATGGCAGCTTGGCTTGGAGTATTACTTTTTTGGCGAATTTACAAGCAGCTGAGGCTATTGCAGCTGATGGGTGCAAGTGAAGAGCCTGGAAGGTGCAGAGCCGACTCGGGAGGCTCCATGGAAGTGGGGGACTCCTGGAGACCTGGTCTAAGTCCCTGGAGGCTGTTCTACCTGCTGAGAGCACTGGAGTTTCCAGATCCCTGCCTGGCCATGCAAAGGAAGAGCTGAGGTGGAACTAACCCAATCCACTGAATCTTTTACAAACAGGGTCATCACACTTCCATAAATACTTTCCATATTCTCTTCAGTTCTCCTTTCTTTCTTCTGCCTACTTCCTATTCTCTCTTATTAGTTAGCTCAGAAATAAGTCCCATTGTGAGATGTCACATGTAGGGAGACAGCAATGAAACAGCAGCTTTTAGTGGATGTGCAGAGACAGGGAATACTCCAATGAAAAGACAGGAGACTTTCAAAAGGACCTGTTCAACTCATGTAAATTATTTATTCTTAGCATAGATGGTTACCTGTCTGTGGTAGACATCCTCTTTTCACACTAGGAAAAAACAAAACAAAAAACCACATGCATAGAAATATAAGCCTACTTACCTGTGCCCGGTCACTCCTACTGCCTTGGTCCTCCCTGAGGTCTCCGCAGCCCCTTAGAGCCCTGCAAACCACCTTATCCCACAGCCTTTCCTGCCATTCAGCCAACACCGCTGCCTAGCCCAGCACTACCACCGCCCCCCCACTCCGAGGGAGGCCGGGCACTTTTTCTCGATGCTGTTATACTCCCCACGCCTACTGAGATTCTAAATCCATAATGGGACAAAATGAACCCTAATGGGACAGAAAATATGCAAACTCAACATCAGTGGGAGGGGATATGAATAAGTGCACAGACCACACCCATTTAGGGCAATCAAGGAATATCTGCCAGAGAAGATGTATTTTCCCATAATTGTTTCCTTATCTTTTAACTCTCTTTTCTAAAGAGCATTTTAGTGGGCTCAGCTACTCTCATCTAGTGCACTTAGGAAGATATACTTATACCATAACTGGAAGCCCTCTCCCATCATCGTTGCTTAATAATATAATAATAATGGCTAATGCCCATGTTTCCAGGCCCTGTTCTAAGCATTTTACTTTGAAAACTTCATTTCATCTTCATAAAAATCCCATGAAGGAAGTATGACTATTATCTCCATATTACAGATGTGGAAACTGATTGCACGCCCAAATCCTGCCTCTTTTCAGGGTTGACTTCAAATATTACCCCCTGCAGGAAGTCCCAGTGAAGTAGTGGCTAAGCATACCAGTTTTGGAGTCTGACTGTCTGGGTTAGATAGAGTCCCTTCATTGGCTGTATGACTTTGGGCAAGTTATTGCACTTCCTCATCTATATGTTGGGGATAATTGTATTTACCTTCCAGGATTGTTATGAAATTTGAATAAGATGATATGAGTAAACCCTTAACAATAGGTCATAGCATATAGTGAGAACTCAATAATTAGCTATTATGATGATAATGATGATTAATTTATCAATAAATAAACTCCTTCTCTAATGTCCCTTTTAGCCCTAATCAGTCCCTCCCACCCCAGTATTAAAGCTTATGTGGGCAGATGTGATGTTCTCATTTTCTACCCCACAATGACTTATAGGGTCTTGAATGTTGTAGGTAACAGATATGTGCTGGATGGATAAATGGATGACAATAGGCTATGCGCTTTGGTTGATTTAAAAAGCAAATGCTTTATGTGAATCTGTTTTTACATTTGCTCCTTTCTCCTCAAAGTGCTGTGCAGCAAAATGTAACCCAAACTATTTGAAAATACTTGGTTAGCTGTGATCTGAGTAACTGAATGGTACCTACATAATTAAAACAAAGCATTTTATTTTTAAGCAGCATTTGTCCAAGTCAATCCTATTGCATATTATTAGATTAATTGTATTTTCAAGTCACCTGATTTGTAATAGAAATGTATTGATCTACACCTGCACTTTTAATTTAATATGTTTTATTTATTTTTATTTTTGAGTTTACTAATAATATGACAACTTCATTTATGACAGTGGTCAAAGTACATATTCTATTAATTCTCACAAATTATCAATTTGGACACAATTTAGACTTTTGAAAAATCTCTGTCCATCAAAAGTATTCTCTGGAATATACTTTATAAACTGCTTCTATAAGAGAGGCTAAAATAACGAATAACCTCAGAATATACACCTGGCATTTTTGAAGTAGGTCAAATTACACAGAGAATCAGTGTGAGAAGAGCGCCCTCTGTTGGATTTAGGAGTCCTTGAGAAAATGTTGCTGTTGCCAACTCGAGAGAGACCTATTTTGGCGGGATATTCCCCTTCTGGAGAGCTCTCTCAATTCTAAGGCCCTCTTCTATCCAGTCCAGCCATCACAATACTCTGCCCTCTGCCCTAGCCCTTTAAATCCACTTCCGACCCTTTCCCCTGGCCCGTTTCTTGACTACCATTCCTTACAAGCCTCTAACAGCCTCCTTTGGAAAGAGCATCCTGCCATTTCTTTCTGCATCAAAATGAAACACACAGGTTATCTCAATATATGCAGGATGTCCTCTACCACTTCCCTGACTCTATGGACTTTGATATATACAATTACTTATCTTCACCTGGTTTCTAGACCTCTCAGGTATCTTACAGAACCAGCATGGCTATCCTCCTTTGAGAGAATTTGTGGTTGGAAAGGGTAAACAAGCCACTCATAGCTAGTAAGTGATGCAGCCTGATTCAAACCCATGTCTGATGCTGACTCCCTACCCGTTATAGAAAATGATAGTTCCTGTGGAGAATGCTGTCTGCATTGCATATCTTTGGAACTTTACACATTTTTTTAGGAAATCATTTTCAAATCCATTATTTCATTCAATCCTCACAATCCCATATGAGTTATTTAACTCCCCTTAACGATGTGTCCAAATGCAATGTTCATTCCACTGTATTATGCTGCTTTTGGCATTGTTCCTTCTAAAACATCAGGACATAATATCCATGCAGTTGGCTACTGTCTGCTTTTATCGCAGCATAAATAAATAAGGCTGTTGCTATAGAACAGGAGTCTGCAAACGTGTTCTGTAAAGGGTCAGACAGTAAATATTTTCTTTTAAAAAAATGTTCTATTGATATTTTTAGAGAGAGAGGAAGGGGGAGAGCGATAGAAGCATCGATGCGAGAGAGAAACATCCATAGGCTGTTTCCTGCATGCCCGGTGCTGGGGATTGAGCCTGCAACCCAGGTATGTGCCCTGACCAGGAATGGAAATCCACTGATTTGACGCTCAATGCACTGAGCCACACTGGCTGGGCAGACAGTAAATATTTTCTATTTTATAGGATAAAAAGCAAATAGTGACTATTTGGTGGGTACTTATATGATGAGAGAAGATATATTTCCACAACTTTTATTGATGAAATTCAAAATGTAATCATAACAATTAAGTATTTTTGTAATACATGTCTACTACAGAAAAGAATGAAAATGTTTTTTTTGGAATAATATTTGGCTTAATTGGGGGTTCAGAGTTCGTGTGTCCTATCATCAATTGATTGCAAATTTTCATTTGTAAAAACTGTTCTTAATTCCACTACTGTAAAAAAAAAATAGTGGGCAGGACGGACCTGGCTTGTGGGCTGTGGTTTGCCAAGTCCTGCTTTAGAGTGTGGTTCTCCACATGTGATCACTGGGTCAGCAGCTTCCACTTCACCTGGGAACTTGCTAAGAATGAGAATTCTTCAAAACTGTCTGTGTCAGAAACTCTGGGGAATGGGGCCCAGCCATCTATGTTTTTAAAAGTCCCACTGATGATCCTGAGTGTGGTAAAATTTGAGAACCACTGCTAAATATCTATACCTATATCCATACCTATTTATATAGATACAGATTTATTTATTTATTTTGGGGTATTCTGATCCTAACTCTGCATGATGAAGCTACAGACAACCCCCCCCCCACCCCATTAAAGCCTTCATTTAAGGAAAAATCACATATTTCACTGTCATCCACCCTTGACAGTAATATACAAAATTGCTGCTTTGCTATAAGACATTTAACTTTGCTATTCACAAAAGTCTCAAGACTCCAAAGGCATTGAATTGGCAATGCATTTGTTTAAATGTTGCTCAGGTTGAACAAGTACATCGGGGGTGGGGGTGGAGGAGGAGAGGGAGAGCAGTAACACCGAAAAAGTTTTCTTAAGCCTCGGCCACACTCCTAGTTGTCTTGGCGGAGACCCCAGGAGGAAAAACTTTCAAAACGACGAGGTAATAAAATCTCCACCACCACCACCACCATTAGTAAGTTGAAACCAGAGATAATGACTTTCATGTCACCTCACTTGCCAAGACAGAAACAAAACCAACCTGTCAAGACAGGTTATTAAAACGGCACCAGTTACTGAAACCTACTTTCACGGCCGCCTTTCCCAAACAGCCTCTCCGCCTCTGTCACCACCACCCACCTTGGCGGCAGCACCGGAAGCAGCATCGGACTCCTCAAAGTTTACCCAGGAGTTCTGAAAAACTAAAGCTATGCTTTGATTGAGTCACCTCTGGATTACACCTTCCCTTATTCCCTTTCCATTCCCAAACCTGGGAGACGAACTAGATTCCGTTCGACCACTACTTGTGCCACTAAAATCGTGGGCAGGTCTGACGAAATAAAACATGAACTAGTCATCGGGGAAGTAGGAGAGGACTCTTATCGCCAAGGGGGCGCCAAGTTCTGCTGCTCAGAGTTCTGAGTCGCAAAAATAACTCATACCATCCCAGAGGGAAGCAGATAGGAGGAGGTTCTGCCAACTGCAGAGCTTTCTCGGGGCTACGGGGACACCGTGTGACTTTTCCTTGCTTTCTCTGACCTCCCCTGTTTTCGCTCAACAAATTGGGTTATAGGTCCCGGGGCTGTGGAGGGAGGGAACCCGATGTGGGGAGCACAGCAGCAAGCCCTCCCCGCCTGCGGGCCTAGGGCGCAGCGTCTCTTGCGCCTTGTCCAACACGCTCCACCCTTCCTGCCCCCGCACTGGTGGCCCGAAGCGCTGCAGTCCCCCGCAACCTTGGCGAGGAGCAACTCACAATTAAAGGTAGGGTGCACACAGTGAAGAGCACGGTCATGAGGGCCAGCAGCAGGAGGTGATCCAGCTCCTCCAGGGGCGGCGGGGACGCCTCCGTCTCCCTGGCGCTGGGCTCCGAGCGTTCCCTGGTGACCGAGCGGCCGCGCCGCCGCAGCCGCAGATGCATCCCGTAGAGGTTGCGCATGGCACTCACGTTGCACAGCACGATGGCGAGGACCAGCAGCACCATGAGGCTGGCGTAGAGCACTGAGTAGCCCAGCACCGACAGCGAGCGCTCCTCGTGGACCATCTGGATGAAGCACCAGCTGCCGGGGCAGTACTGCACGAACTTCCCGAAGCCCGCGAAGGGCAGCGCGCAGAAGGCCAGGCAGAAGACACCCACGACGGGCGCCACCAGCGCGCCCCGGCGCAGGGTGATGTGCTGTTGGTAGAAGAAAGGGTGCCCCAGGGAGAGCCAGCACTCCAGGGCCATGGCCAGGAGCTGCAGCGTCGAGGCGAGGCCGAAGAAGGACATGATAAAGGCGAAGGCTTGGCACAGAGAGCTGCCCGGCGTGGGCATCAGCCCCCACAGGCTCCGGTTCTGCGCATAGGATGCCAGCGCGAAGGGGCTCACGAGGGACTTGCCCAGCAAGTCGGTGATGGTCAGGCCGCACACGAGCACGTAGAAGACCGAAGGTGGCGGGCGCGGCGAGCGGAGCGAGCACGACCCCAGCCCCGAGCGCGCCAGCAGCCCCAGGGCCAGCAGGTTGCCCAGGAGGCCCGCGCTGAAGAGCACCCAGCCCATCGTCGCCGAGTAGCCCTTCTCCACCGAGGTGGTGTTCTGGCAGCGGTACAGCGACGGTTTCATGGCGGGCTGCGCAGCGGGCGGGAGTGGAGGCTGCGGGAGGGCCAGGGCCCCGGCGTCCCGGTGCTGAGGAGACCGGCCGCTCCGCGCGCCCTCGGAAGGACAGGCTGCGCCCAGAGGAAGCTCCGCAGGCCGCCGGGTGTGCCCGACAGCAGGCACCTCCTATCTAAACTCTCGGGTCACACCCCTCCCCGAGGGGCGGGACGGCGCTGCACAAGGGGCGCTGCGGTGCGGGGTGCCGAGCAGCCAGGCGAAGAGCTCCTCCCTGGTGCTCCAGGTCCGGAGGAGAGACAGACTCTCCTGCCCAGAGTCCTATAGAAAGAAAGAAAGTTGCCAGACTGCGAGCACTCCGGCCAGTCCTTCCTAAGAGGCAAGAAAACTACTGAAATGCAGGGGAAATTAGTACTAGGGAGGAGGGGTGTGCCAGGAGGCGCGGTGGTGGTGGCCAAGAAGAACGCAGATGATGAGGGCAGTGGGGAGGCTGAGAAAGGGCTACCACATAGTTTTTGAAATGGTGAATTAAGGGAGGGGTAAGGTAACTAACATTTGCATATACTTTAGGTGAGGAAACTGAGACTTTGGAAGATTAAGTGATCTGCCCTAGGTGACAGAGCTAGTAAGGGGCAAAGGTGGACCTGGAACCCGGATCTTCTGCTCATAAAGTCCACCTGTCTTGGCTTCTCCTCCCAAGAGGTTGGCCAGATTTCAGGGAAGTGGCTGCAGGGAAAACCAAGGGAGATGTTCGCCCTGGGTACCATGAATCACAGTGGTTGTGTAGACATGGTGGGAGAAATAGGGTTAAGAACACTGATGCTGTCATACTATAGACCAGGGTTCAAGTCTTATTTCTGGTACTCACTGCCTTTGTGACCCTGAGGGACTTAACCTCTCAAAAAGTAACATCTAGCCACCCTACTTGGCTCTTCTGAGGCATAGGGATGACATGTAAAGTGCAGACACATACAAAGTGCTGGGTACATCCCAGCGGGTGCAGCTCAGTGGATTGAACGTCCTCCAATGGACTGAGATATCTCCATTGATTCCCTCAGGGCACATGCCCAGGTTGCAGGCTCCATCCCCAGGAGGGGGCGTGTGGGAGGCATCATGGATGTTTCTCTCACACATCGATGTTTCTATCTTTCTCCCCCTTCCTCTCTCTATAAAAAATCAATAAAACATATATATATATATATATATTTAAAAGTATGAGGTACAATGCAAGTGTCAGAATTCTCACATGTTTTAGAAAGGCTATTTTAGAAGCTGATATTTAACTGCAGTTTTTAGCATGGATTTTAGAGCCAAAAAATAGTAGACTTGATTTGGAGCTTCCTCAATCTGGTTGGTGACTTTTAGAAAACATTTCTTCCCTTAGGGCCTTTAACTTGGCTGCATCACAAAGGCAAAGGAGTTTATTGTGATAACTGGATTTATTTCTGTAGTTATTACTTGATACCCTGGGAGAGGAACTAGCTTTGTGTGTGGAATTTGAGTGAGATGACTTGGGCCACAGTACATGAGCAAGTATAATAGATAATGCCTTGGCTCGAAGAAGCTAATTTTAGGCTCAGTGTCCGTTCTGATGGACAAATTCGGGTAGACAGAGCAAGACCCTTGAGCTTTGGATGTGAAAGCCTTAAGGGTAGTCAGGCAGGCTGTCTCCAGAGAAAGCCTGGCTGGTAATTCTGGCCATGAAGTGGAGTCGAAGGGTCCAGGCTTTGGAACTAAGTAGTTTTGAACTCTACCACTGGCTGTGTAACCCTGGGTCAGTTTATTCAGTCCTTGAATTTGTTTCCTCATAAAAAGGATGTGGGACTTATGCTGACCTTGTAGGGCTGTTGTGAAGTTCAGCAAACATAAAGCATTTAGCATAGAGTAATAATATTAATCAGAGCAAACATTTATAGGCCCTTATATATGCTGGGCACTCTCTCGTCCTTTCACATCTATTCACTCAGCTAGGGAAAACCTTCTATATGGTTAGTTCCCGTGTCTTCCATCTTCTCCCTCTCTCACCATCTCTCACCACCCCCTCCAGCCCTTAATGAATAATGATGGGTTTAGAAGAGCCCCACTTGAGTTGAAGCAAAAGAAGAAGGTATTATAACAAAAAGACACAAGAATCTGATGAAATCTGATGTCACCTCTCCAGGCAGATACACACACACTAACACAAACACCCACAATTTACACCAATTACAGGGTGTTCAGAGTTTCCTGAAATCCCACTATGGTACCCAGGAGAGGCCCAGTGACTCTAGCTTTAAAATCTTCCTCTAAGGCCCCAGCCAGTGTGGCTCAGGTGGTTGGATCATCGTCCCGTCTCGGGTTCAATTCCCAGTCAGGGCACATACCTAGGTTATGGGTTTGGTTCCTGTTTGGGACACATACGGGAAGCAGCCAATTGATGTTTCTCTCTTGCATCAGTGTTTCTCTCTAAAAAAATAAATCAATAAACATATCCTCAGTGAGGATTAAAAAAAAAAAGAATCCTTCTTTAAGGACATTCTAAGTGGCTATCTGTAAAGTGTACCCGCTCCAGTTCTTTGCAGCATTATTTTTCTTTTTATAGCTGCCTACACCTCCATACGTCTGCTAAGAGCAATGCACAGGGAAAGAGGAGCCCAGGGCTGTAAATAACCTTTTCAAAATCATTCCAAAGTGTGACTGAAGGGACAGTTGCAGATTCTTGACACAGTATATACACTGTATATGTCATACTTCAAGGTTCATGGCTTTGAACGGGTACAATTCAGGAAACCACACATTTCCTCCTGGCCAATGGTAGCTGGCCTTTACCATGGGTTTCCGGCTATTTTCCTGCCTGCTTAGTTCTTGTTCACCCTGCTCTGTTCTCAGGCTTAAACTTGGAGTCTCCTGTCCCTTCTCCTAAGAAATCTTATTTTTACAACTTCGCTGTTCAGCCAAGAAATGTATCATTGTTCATGCCTTAAGCATACTTTGAGCTCTTACTTTGTGCCAGGCATGGGGTAAGGAATGTGGGCACTGCCCTGGCCGATTTGGCTCAGTCGTTAGAGCGTTGGCCTGTGGACCAGAGGATTGTGGACACTGTAGAGTATACAGCAAATAAGGGAAGGCAAATGACATGTCATGTGGCTTTTACGTGGTTATACATTTTATATCAGCCTTCAGAGTAATAAGGCTAAGTTTTGTGTTTTTTTCTATGAAGGAAACTTAAAAAAAAATTGGGATGGCAAAATTATGGATTAATATTTTCCCCTTCTAGTTATATTTTATTTAAAATTAAAAAAAATTATAGTTGACATTCAATATTATATTAGTTTCAGGTATACAGAATAGTGGTTAGACCTTTATATAATTTATGAGGTGATTCCATAAATTATAAGTCTAGTACCCATCTGACACCCTACCTAGTTATTATAATATTATTGGCTATATTCCCTATGCTGTAATTTATATCCTTGTGACTATTTTATAACTTTCAATTTGCATTTCTTAATCCCTTTAGACCTTTTTCTCCCAGCCCCCTAATCCCCCTCCCATCTGGCAATCATCAGTTTATTCTCTGTATCTATAAGTTTGTTTCTGTTTTGTTTGTTTGTTTATTTGTATTTTAGATTCCACATATAAGTGAAATCATATGGTATTTTTCTTTCTCTGTCTGACTTATTTCATTTAGCATAATACCCTCTAGGTCCATCCATGTTATTGCAAATGGTAAGATTTCATTCTTTTTTTATGGCAGAGTAATATTTTATTGTATATATTTACCACATCTTCTTTACCCATTTGTCTACTGATGGGCACTTAGGTTCTTCCTTATCTTGGCTATTGTAAATAATGCTGCAGTGAACACAGGGATGCGTGTCTTTTTGAGTTAGTGTTTTGGATTTCTTCAGATAAATACCCTGAAGTGGAATTGCTCGGTTATATAGTTAAGAGGAAAACTTATTTTTTTTAGTTTATTTATTTTTATTAAAATTTGTTTTCATCACCATTTATCTCCCTATACCCTCCTCCACCTCCCCCTACATTTTAAAAATCCTCACCCAAGGATATATATGTATATATATAATACATTAATATGTATTAAATATTAATATATATTAAATTGATTTTAGAGAGAGAGAGACACACATTTATTGGTCCCCTCCCCCTTGTACATGCCAGACCAGGGATAGAACCCCAAATCTAGGCATGTGCCCTGGCCTGGAATCAAACCCACAAACTTTCGGTATACGGGACAATGCTCCAACTAACTGAGCCACCTGGCCAGGGCTAAGAGGGAAAGTTTTAATAAAAATATGTTGGGCCCAGTTACATGGTAAAATTACCTTTGTTATCTGCAGAGTTATACCAGGCTGCTTAATTCAGTTATAAGACAAATCTCTGGAAAAATATATATGGCATAATGTGAACAGACACATTTGAATATATAATTATATTGTGATTTTGTAAATGTAAAAACCTGATTCCTGCCTTTTAAGGTCCCCCAACCTTTTGTTCAGCAAGAAATTCCATGTTGATCTCTTTTGCTGTCAAAGTGAGAGAGAGAAAATCCTCCAGAGATCCTGGGGAGTGTGTGTGTCTTGGCCAACCTCGGTTAACCTTCTGTTTCCAGAACATACTCTCAATTTTAGCTTGGCTGTAGTTTAAACTGTAAATATCAGCGTGAATTTAAAAAATATATTGATGGGTGATGACCAGGAGTAAATCAGTGGTGGAGTAATACATTTGTTAACCCAATTATAGGTTGTGTCAGTTGGCTGAATGCTGAGTTTGCTCGTGTTCTAGGGGAGCTGTGGCAGATGTGGCTGACTTGCTCCTTGGGAAGCAGACTCTGGGACGGAGATTAGCCTGTAGGATATTTATTAAGGAGTGCTTTTGGATTCACGCCTGTGAAAGCAAAGGAACAGAAGCAGGATTGGGCAGAGGAAGGGGTCAGGCTGTGATGCAATTTTAATAAAAGGCCTTAACTAGCCTGACTAGAAGCTCAGAAGCTGAAAGGGCCCTCACAGTGGTCCTGGGTGCCGGTGAGGGCCTTTCCACCCCTGGGTGGGCCAGACCCGGGGGTTAGGGGCCAGGAGAGGGCACATAGTCTTGGGTGCAACAGCTCTTTTGAAACAAGGTGATAGTTCGAGGGGCTGTGTGCTGGCAGCTGGAGGGGTAAGTTCTTCAGTCCTGAAGGGGACCTGGGTGGCGCACTGCAGCATTCACTGCCGGGACAGTCTGGGGGCATCCCAGAGCAGTGGGTCCTTCAGCTTCACCTGTATTTACCTCAGGCTTAAAGGAGTCTCCCCAAACACCTTTCTGGTGACCCCAGGCAAGTGAGGCCAATGCCTAGGTCACATCTTTCCAATTCTATTGTTTTATTCACACCATTTTGATCTAGCTTTCCTCAGCATAGTCATGGATTTTATTTCAACTCTCTGATCACTCAATGGTTTTCTTCAGATTCTTCCCAGAAGTTCCTCACCTTCATCCCCAAACCTAAGTGACTCACTCTCTTGGGTGCCCTCAAATGAACTATTAATAATATTGGAGAGAAAGAAGGAGAAATTATCTGGTTCAAATGTCTGTGTAATTACCTTGAATTTAAATATAGATAAATGTCACTTGGCTGGTGTGGCTCAGTGGTTGAGTGTTGACCCATGCACCAAGAAGTTGCTGGTTCAATTCCTGGTCAGGGCACATGCCCAGGTTGTGGGCCAAATCCCCAGTGTGGGGCATTCAGGAGGCGGCCAATTGATGTTCTCTCTCATCGATGTTTCTATCTCTCTCTCTCTCTCCCTTCCTCTCTCTCTAAAACCAATAAAGAAAAAAAAATTAAAAACAATACAGACAAATGTCTTCCTATTAGAGAATAATCTGAGTTAAAAGAAGGGTAATCCACAGGCATGCCAGTTTTAACCAGTGGATCAAGAACAGACAGTAAACTTTATCCACATTAGTATATATGGTGTAGGAATGCTGGGAAGGACTTAGATTTAGTGTCTACAGAGTGAATTAAACTAACAGGAAGGTTGTTCATCTGAGCAGTGAGACACTGTGATTTCTGTGTGTCTTCCAAACCTCACCTGTACTTTTTTTGTACTTGGCAAAAAACATCATGTTGACAACAGCCAAGTGACTCAAATGTTGCAAATTTGGCTCTCTTTGGGGATTTAAAATACAAATTCATGTTACAGCTTATCTCATCTATTTATCTCAATATTTTTCAAACTTCACTTTTTACAGCTGTAAAGGCTTGGTAGTCTAATTGTGATTTATAATGGTTCTTATTATGCCAGAATGCAAATTAACTCAAGGTTTATGACAACAATAATAATAAGAAAAATATGTTAAGAGTAATAAACTTGTTATGGCAGAGAGTAAAGAAGAGATACCAATCATTGCCTTAAGGACTCAAAGGAGGTGTTCTGCCCTAGGATGTACCCAGGTAAGGAGCTGTGACTATGGCCTGTTCCAGTCTTGCCTGCTGATTGCCTGGGCCAGAATGTGTTACTGAATGACTTAGCTGTGGGGCAGAGATTGGCGAGTTGCCCACCAAATTTAGTTCCTCCTCTTGAACAGTCACATGAACTACATTTTCCTGCCTCCCTTGCAGTTATACATCAACATATAGCTCTGTTCTAGCCTCCCACATGCTCTCTTCCAGACCCCTTTCCCATCTGCTAGCTCAGTATAGAGGACTTGGAGGTCCTAGAAAAGGATCAACCAGTATATGGAAGGAGCCTGGGTCCTAGAATGACCATGTAGAAGGCGTGGAACACCTTTTGGGTGTTATGTGAGGAAAAAAACAACAACCCATTTTCCTAAGCTGATGAGAATTTAGAATTTATCTGTTACAGCAACTGGCATTAACCTAATGAATACAAGCATGTCAGCCTACATTTTATAAGGCCATCTCTACTGCAAGAGAGGCTGGAAAATATTGCCATTTAGTTGGACACATTACCACTTGGAAGAAAACCAGAGGTGTGCTGGTAAGAAGGGGAGAATGGAATATGTGATGGTCAACTAACAGTCTCTCTTCCATAGTCTATAATAGTTCAGATATTGCAAAGTGATCAAGGAAAATGAGAGCTGAGAAAAGATCGTTGAATTTGGGAACTAGGTTGTCACTGATGACCTTTGAGTACCCAGATTGGAGCAATGATCAGATTGCAGAAGATGAAGGAGTACATGGGACATGAGTCATTAGAACCAGCAATTAGTTTGGCTGTGAAAAGAAAAAAAGAAATTAAAAGCTTAAGAGGCAGAGGGGCAAAACAAAGACTTTTTCAAACTGGGGAAGTGACAAAGAAAAGCCAGTGGAAGATGAAAGAGTAAAGAGAAAGAGGAGATGGTTGAGGAAGGAAGACTCAAAGATATTGTGATGGGACATAATGGTGAAGAAGAAATAAGCCATAGAAAGAAAAGAAAGATATTCTCCAATGACAGGGGTTAAGAACCTGAAGGTGTTGTATATAGAAAAAGAGATATTTTGAGGTGAAAAGTCGGATACATGATAGAGCTGACCCCAAATAGCCTTATTGATGGTCTTTGTCCAGTATCACTGGAGACAGAGCTGTGGACATGAAATATATGCTTCCTGCATTCATAGATATGATCACTGAGCAAAAAATTAAAATTAAACAAGAAAAATGAAGTGATGAATTTGCCTTGAAAGTAAGGGATGTCTGGGGTATGAAGACTTCAGAGAAGAAAGTAGCAGCCAATGTGGGGAAGGCCCTGAAGCTCCAGTAGGAGATGGCAGGGTGGGGGTGGTGGGTAATGGTGGTGGCGATGTGGTGATGATGGTTTCCCAACAGCACTGAGAGCACAGTTGAAGTGAGCATGAATTCATAGTGGGCCCTTTAGCATAGTTCTTTACTTTCTCACCATCCACACTCTGTGACCACAAGCAGGAATGGAAAGAAAACATGATTTCTTGGCAGAAATGAAAGAAAACACTTGGGTCAGTCCAGGGAATATTCTGTCTCTAATGTTAGATGTAGTAAATTTTGAAATAATGGTCCAAATAAGTGAACATTCAACGCAATAGACTGTTTAAAAAGCTCCAGTGTTATTATTTTTGTTAGTTAAAGAGAACAAAAAACACTAATAGGGATAAACTACACTTTGGTATTTAGTGAACATTAATTTTTATCGTGAGTTAATTTGAGCACAAACTGAATGTATGTTAAAGTATTCTTAACTTAGTCTTATTGAGCTTGATTTGGAAAAAGTTAATGATTTTAAATTGAATTCCCATTAATTACTGGGTTAGAGACTAAATGCTCACTAACCTAGTTTCCTCTTTTTCCTGAGCACACAGCTAGATGACATTTCTCAGACTCCCTTAAATTTGGAGGTGGCTGTTGACTGAGTTCTGGCCCATGGCATGTAGGTGGAAGTGAGGTCTGCCGATTGCAGGCTCCGCCTGTGAAAATGGTCCTCCAGTTACTTCTTTCTCCTGCTGGCTGAATGTGAGCCCACAGAAGAGGACCTCAAGGCCCAGAGATTAAAGGAGACAACAGTCCCTGAATTCCACATGGAAGGCTGCCCACTGAAAACCCAACTGAACTCTACAGGAGTGCAGAGCAAACCATTGTGTTAGATCTCTAAGATTCTGAGGTTTGTGTGTTATAACATCCAGCTGGCATTTCTTCCCCCAACTAATCAATTCATTAATCAGATGGCAAGTAGGCTTACTTAATAATCATGTAGTTATCTAGTCTGAAATATAGCAAGCCCTTCCCAGTTTCACATTTCTTTATATAAATTTTAGGAGTTACCAATTTTTACTTTACTTCTCAATACCTTTCTTACAGTTATGAAAATTCAAGTAATGTGTATATGGGTTTCAAGTCACTAATATTGAAGATTAAGGGAAAAGTTGCTGAAAGAAAAGGGAGGTGAAGTATATGGCAGCCCATGGGAAGAGAGGCCTTTGGAATACAGCCATAAGAAGGAATAGGATCTGAAGCTACGTTTTCCAGGGTCTTGCACCTGCATGCCTGACCCCATGGTGGGGAGACAGCGGAGCTGCCTGAACAGCAATGTGCTGATACATGCTGGAGGGAAGTTTTCAGGGCAGTGCCAAGTTTTTTATTTTATTTTATTTATTTTCTTTCTTTATTGTTTTTTGGAGAGAGGAAGGGAGAGGGAGAGAGAGATAGAAACATCGATGAGAGAAGACATCTATTGGTTGCCTCCTGCATGCCCCCCACTGGGGATCAGCCCCACAACCTTGGCATGTGCCCTGACTGGGAATTGAACCAGCGACCTCTTGGTGCATGGGTTGATGCTCAACCACTGAACCACACCAGCCGGGAGTGCCAAGTTTTTAAAATCCTAGGTATAGGAAAAGAAGTTTGAGAAATATCACTGGGTGCCGTCCTGGAATTCTATACCTAGTAAAAATCTTCTTCAAATCACAGACAAAACAAAGACATTTTCTCAACAAAGAAAAGTCAAGAGAATTCATCACCAGAATATCCACAGTTGAAGAAATAATAAAGAGAATTCTTCAGGCATAAGGAAAATTATCCCATACAGAGAAACAGGAATGCAGAAAAGAAAGAGTAAACGTGGATAACTCTAAATAACATACACTATACAAACCAACAACAATAATAATGCCTTGTATAGTTTAAATACATATGGAACTAAATGCATAACAACAATAGCTGAAATGCGTGGGAGGGGGGAGGGGAATGGAGTTAAAACTGTTTTAAGGTGTTAACATTATCTAAGAAACATAGTTAATAAAGAAGGAAATGCAATAACATAAAATATTCAGCTTATTCAAAAGAAGAAAAATATAAAACAGGTAGGACCAATAAAAAGCAAACAGTGAAATGGTAGATATAAATCCAAATATATTGTCAGTAACATTAAATGGAAAAGAACAAAAATAATTACACATTTTTAATTTGAAAAAAAATAAGCTGCTTCTTTCTGGGTAAAAGCACGTAGCACCTAGTAGGTACAGTGAAACTAAGAAACTAAGAATCTCCTCATGCACCATTTACAATGAGGTTACAAGTAAAATATAGTTTGCAAACTACAGATAAGTCAGACAACTCTTTTTTTTTTTTTTATCCTCACCCAAGGACATTTTTTCATTTTTTGTTCAGATAGAGTGGGAAGGAGAGAGAGGAAGAGAGAGAGAGAGAGAAACATCGACGTGAAAGGGACACATCGAGTGGCTGCCACCCGCACGACCAACCAGTGCCGGGGACAAACTGCAACCGAAGTACATGCCCTTAGCGGGAACCGAACCCGGGTCTCTCTGGACCGCAGGCCGATGCTCTAACCGCTGAGCCAAACTGGCCAGGGCCAGACAACTCTTTTGCCTCTTGTTTTTCCAACTGAGGTCTCCCAAGTTTTGCAACATCAACCAGAAGTGAGGAAATAGAGTGAATGGGAGGAAAATAAACCAAAAAAGGGAAAGGACTGACAACTCATTAACAAATTCTAGAGCTTTTTGGAAAGCTGGTGCAAATATTTGAATAGAAATAGGTAATTAATATTTTCAAGATATTGAAAAAAGAAATGAAATCAGATGTAAGAACATCAATTTAATGAGCATTAGTAAGGCTCTGGGACCCATGGCTAGACAGAGATCATTTGGGGGCAATCTTTACTTCAATTTGGACTCCCCAAAATTAACAAGTTCCATAAAAACTTTTAATTTTATGCTTTCATTTAAATCATTTTTAAAATTTACATAAACCTATTCTGGCTTCTGTAGTTGATATGACCTAGTGCTGTTCCCATATGTTTCTGTTCATCATCACATCGGTGCCAATGCCTTATGATAGCATGGCACAGTGTGAGAAGAAATGAATCACACTTTTTCCAACAAAGAAAAGTGGAAGAATTGCTTTACCATATGGCACAGAGTGATGTAGGCCCTCAGAACCCAATAGAACCTTCAAGGCAATGGCTAATTCCATATTCATATTTTGAGTAGATGTTCTTTATAGATCTTGCATACCATCTTTGCAAAGTTTATCAGCAGTAAATATAGTAGTAAAAACCCGACAGAGACTTGTTAAATTCGTACTTTGGAGCGGACAAAAAAAAATGGAGCCATCAAAACACTAGATCTGTGGTTTAAAATGAGACCATTATAAAAAGGAAAAATAACAACACATAATGATGATGATGAGTTATCACCTTCAAAACCAAGTTGTAGGGAACTGTAATTGGGCTCCCTTCTCTATAGTCCAAATGAAAGCTTGGGGACAGCCATAGGAGAGTCCCAACCAGGCAACCACAAACATTCATGCCTAAGGTATCTTGATGCTGAAAGGAATATCGATATCAGCTGGTGGGAACATCCTAGATTCTTTGGGTCCTTAGGAGATGAAGAAGGGTGAGACCTCACTAACCCTGAGAGATAAAGAGAAAACCAAGGAACATAAAGGTTACCTCCTGAAAGCTGCCTGCTATAAAACAGCAGCGGGCTGCTTGGGGCATGCAAGTAAAACTAAGTCCCTAAGAGCAGCTCCAAGAGAAATAACAACAAAGCAAAATAGCCCAGCATTAGTGGAGAGAAACAGGCTCTAACACACTGAAGGTACAGAAGGGGAATGGTAATAATTTGTTTTTTTTTTCCCCATTTTTTATTAATTTATTTTTGTTACAGATGTTTCTCCTTTTTTCCCCATTGACACCCTCCTCCCCATCCCCCCACCCCGTCCCCAGCTTTGTTGTCCATGTCCATCAGTTATGCATACATGCGCATAAGTTCTGTGGTTTATCTCTTCCCTCCTCCCCACCCCCTCTTCTGAGGGGTGTCAGTCTATACCCTACTTCCACATCTCTGGGTCTACCCTGTTCCTCAGACTGTTATGTTCATTATATTCCACAAATAAGTGAGATCATGTGATATTTGTCTTTCTCTGCTTGGCTTGTTTCACTTAGGATAATACTCTCGAGTTCCCACCATGTCGTCTCAAAGGATAATACTCTCGAGTTGTGTATATGTACCACAGCTTTTTTTATCCGGGAATGGTAATAATTTGAACAAAAAATAAAACAAATATAAAAGCACTGAAGGAGATTCAAGAATAGCACAAAAAAGATTTTCTAAAATTAAAAACATCAATCTCAAAGAGACACAGTTTAGTGAATGAATTGAAGGAGAAATTGATTGCATTTGAGACAGAGATGCTTTTTGGGGGGCCTGTGTCTGGTCATTTATTCAAAAGTTCAGTTTCTTTTGGGTAGTATTGTGGTTGGAATTGTTCATAGCTTCTTCCTGGATCCCATCATGATCTGAGGGATTTGGTTTTGGACTCTTTATTTAATAATTCTCTTTGTGTACCCAGGTATATTTTAAAACTTCTTTCTCTGTATTTGGGATTTTAAAAACTTGGCACTCCTCTGAAAACTTTTCTCTAGTGTACATTAGCACACTGCTGCTCAGAAAGCTCATCCATCCCCACACTGTGGTGTCAGGAATGCTGGTGCAAGACCCAGGAAGACTTTGCTTCAGGTTCTTTTCTTTTCTCATGGCTGTATGCTAAAGGCCTCTTCCCATGGGGTGTCATATACTTCACCTCCCTTTTCTCTTAGAAACTTTTCTGTTAGTCCTTACTAACTAGCAACTTACATATATGTGATCCAAAATTTTAGAGTTCTAGAATTTATGTTTGTGTCTTTTATGTATTCCAGTCCTTTTGTGAAATTCTCTATCCTATTGTGTATTTTTATTGAGCATTTTAATCACAGTTACTTTAAAGTCCATGGCAGATCATTTTGCTATCTGAGTCATCTGCAAGTATGTTTCTATTGTCTGCTTTTTCTCTTTGTCCTGACATAACTTTTTATTAAATACTGGACATTGTGTAAAAATATTGCAAAGGCTTTGATGAAGTTATCTGTCTCCGGAGAGGGCTCACCTATCTTAGTGGATAACTAGAGTGAGGGCAAATTACCTTATCCATTCATAGACTGAGCTGAGTTGAGGCTGGGTTGCGATCTTTTGGAAGCTACCTTGGCTGAGAGAGTAAGTAGGGGCTGAGATCTAGCCTGTAACTCTGCTCCCTAAGCCATGATCCCCATTGTGCCTTTTCAAAGGTGTTCTTTTCAGTTTGCACAGAGGTATGTATATGGGCTGTAAGTTGCCTGTTTTCAACTCTTCCCATTACTGTTTGCAGAGAAAATGGGAATATTGAAAATGAGTAGGTCTCTTAATGAAAACCTCAGTTATGGCTATGGCTTTCCAAAGCTTGAAATTTCAAGAAGCTTATAAGGCAAAGTAACTGAAAAGAGCAGGACCTGTCCATTAACAAAAACATGGTGAAGTGGTGTTGTGATGCATTAAGTCTACATTTAATAATAACTATGTAAAAATAAAAGCCCAAAACAAAAACTTGAGCTGTTTAGATGTATAATAAATTCAGAGCAGGTCTGAGTGGCAAGTATCAAGACAAAGGGCAGGTAGAGAATAGATGCCATCTAACAGTGACTCAGGCAGGTTTTCTCCAAATCCCACGCACAGTAAGTGAACATTTATAAACCTTCTTGGTTTCAGGATAATAGGAGCAAAGACAGTAGAAAACCTAGCAAACAACCAGAACCTCTGCTAAAGCCAGAAATCAGGCTGCCTCCCCCAACGTAGTCCTTTAATTCTGATCCACGATAGATATAAACTTGTTTAAAATACTTCTTTATTTAAATCATTTCATTTATAGACATTTGGACTCCAAAACAATAAAAATATCATTTAAAAGTAACTCCTTCAGTAAATTTTGGCTAAAAGAAGCACAACGTGATTTGACCAAAACAACTTTGCTATTTTATAATATTTTCTGTGAATTAGCAAATTAGCGTAAATGATCTGAAACAAAAAGAGAAAGGCACTATACCCTGTATTGAATTTCCCCACTCTTCATTTTCAGGAGACATTTATAGTTAGTGTCTAGCATGTATCGTTGCCCATTTATTCAAGTCCGTACCAGCTTAAAGTAATCTATGGCATTCCAATTAGATCTACCTGAATATGAAAGAAAGGAACCTGTGGAAAAAGTTTCTCTCCTGATTTCTCATTCCTCCTCAACGTACGTGTTGGTATTGCGTCGGAAGTCTTGCGCTCTGCCCTACGCTACCCACCTGCATATTTCCCGGCTGACTGAAGTCACCGCAGGCAGGACAGCACATGCTCGTCACACAAGGCCTTTTCTGCACTGCTCTGCTCTGCTCCCCACTCCCAGCTGCAAACAGGCCGCTTCTAGTCCTCCCCGTTCCTGGCTGTGGCCTGTGCGGCTGGCGTCTGAAGTGAAAGAAGAAAATCTCCAAGGCCAGCCAGTGTGCCAGTGTGCCACTCTCACTGCCGCAGCGACAAACAGAGTTGATGGCATAAACTACATCCTTTAGGGACCGAAATTTTAGAAATTCACAAGTTCCCCCGCACCCCTCGCCTTGTCCCTCAGAGCTACAGGCTTCAACATGAGTTTCAGAATCCTGTTGGAACCTCAGAGCCAGGCCTTACTTTCTGTATTTTCTGACTGTTGCTGTCACACCCCTTCCTCATGGCAAAGATAAAACCCTTTTCTGTTTGTTCTGGGGGACGACCAAAAGGTACAAGACTTCAGAAGAGTGTTTCACCACATTATCGTAACAATGAAATGTAGTTTTATAGCTAACACCCGTCATAATCTGGCCAAGCCTACTCTATTGTTTTAGCCTTTCACTTATTCCCTTCCTTCCCTTGTCGAATATACCACCCCCACCCCCCCACTCTCACCCCCACCCCCACTCACCCACTCATCATTTATCCTGTGGTCCAGCTGTAAGGGACAGCTTTTTTTTTTTAAATATGTTCTTATTGATTTTTTAGAGAGAGGAAGCGAGAGAGAGATAGAAACATCAATGTGAGAGAGAAACATTGATCAGCTGCCTCCTGCACGCCCCCTACTGGGGATCAATCCTGAAACCGGGGCACGAGCCCTGACCGGGATTCGAACCAGGACCTCTCAGTCCATGGGACCACACTCAATTCCCTGAGCCACAGCAATCGGGCAAGCTTTCCTTTAAAAAATTTTTTTTTAATTTAACTTATTGTTTACTTTTTAATTATAATTGACATACAATATTATATTAGTTTCAGGTGTACAACATAGTGATTAGACATTTATATAACTTAGGGAGTGATCACCCTGCTAAGGGGACAGCTTTTCATTTCCTGAACATGCTATGCACTTTCATGCCTGCACTCTTTGCTCATGCTGGTCTCCTGCCCTCTTACTCCCTCCACTGCTCAAAGCTTGCTTATTCTTCAAGGTCAGTTCATACATTACCTCTTTAGGAAGCCTTCTGGCCTGTGCCCTAGCCTCCTGAGTCCTTTCTAAATGCTGTGCCAGCATATAGTTCCTACTGTAAAAAAAAAAAAAAGTCAACTGTGGGCCCCCACCCCTAGAGAGATGGAACATTATTCTGGGCAAGTTTGAATCCCTAGTGCCTAGCATAGTAGAAAGCATTCTATAAATAGTGAACACTTAAATAAATTAAGGAATGAATGGAAAAAAAGTAGGGAAGTCTGGAAGAAGAGCAAATTTGGATAGGGGAAAGGCAATAATGAATTTGATTTTAGATACATCAAATTTGAGGATACCAGTGGGACATTCAGGTGAAGCTTCTCCATCATCTAAGTGATCCCTGACACATCTGGATTCCCAGTCCTGCTACACATGTCTTGTAATGATGTCGATTGGACCCATTCAAGGTTGGGACTATATCAGTTAGGTTGTGGCAGAAAATAGATATGTACTGCAGTTAAGTGGGGAAATTGGAGAGGGGTGAATGGACTATTTACAAAGATGTCCAGGAAAAATAACAGGGATATTGAAGCACCCAGGGACTAGCAATACCTTTCTTAGTCCTGAGAGGGCAAGGGAGGGTTACTGGAATTCATGAGAGTGGAGCTGGAGCTGTGGTTGCAGCAGTAGGTGTAGGAGAAACTTTGGGGAGACATTGCAGTCTTTGGTGGAGGGGTGCAACCACAGCCACCCGGCAGCCACACGAGAGGGAGCTGCAGAGAGAGAATAGATTTCCTGCCCCCTCTTTTCTACCAACCCCAAACTCCTTCCATGCCTTTCCATTGGCCTAATACAACTGGAAATCAGGGGCAAGGGAAACTGTTTGATACTATCCATAGAGGTCAGCCTTCTAGGACATGGAGCAGGTACAAAAGCATGGAGTGGCTCTGGGGGACAAACAGACGAGCTAGCACAGAGCCTATCTAAATTGGGCCCTGGTGGCTGCTTTGCAGCCCTTTAGTACTATCCTTTCATGGAGCGTGCCTCTGGAGCATATGCTATTAAAGGTTCCAGGGCTCGGGCTGGACTGAGCAAGGTGATTGGCTACAAAACAAGGAATTCAAGGGATGAGGTGGAGCTGTAATGAGTAGGGGAACTAGAAGTCAGAGCTGACTACAGAAGTAATACCAAGCCTGCATCTAAGGAGTAAGGCTGTTAGAAAAGTGGGTAAAGAGTTAGAGAAGGACAGCAGGAGTAGCATGATGCAGAGGGCTGGAGTGGCAGAGGTGCTGGTTCAGAAAGGAGGGCACAAAGGAGGCAAGATTGTTACTGGTGAGCTCTTACGGAGGCCGGTGTCATAGCAGGGTGAAGAGAGGTGCTGGCCTGCGGGGTTAATTATGCAGACCAGCTCCAACATATTGTTTCAAGTCATTACTGCAAGACTTAAGTCTCTATGCTCTGCCCAACCTACCTCTTTCAGCACTGGACCTGATCTCCTTCCGACTTCACCAGCATGATGAGGGCGTCAGACGTAGACTTGCTCAGCCTCTACTTCAATAGTTCAGAATATATTTTCACATTTCCTGTCTTTTCTTCTTCCTGTCTCAGAAAAAAGTTCTCTTTCCTCTTCTCTGGTTCTCTGAGACTTCCCTTGTGTCCCTGATCTGTTTACTGCCCCATTCACCCCAAAGTACTTTGTACTTCCGTTGTTTCTCTAATACTTTTCACTGGGAATAAGCACAGATTCAGTTAGCCTGAAAAACAAAATCACAAATTGACTACTCTTTTCCAGGTACTGTCCTTCTCTCTCACCTTAGGCACCAAAATTGTAGAGAAAGTGGTTTATGGTCATTGCCTCCCAGTACCACCACCCAATTCCTATTTAATCCTCTGCATTTTGGCTTCTTGGACACTGCTGTCTTGAACATGGGCCAACTAATCATCCCTTTAAGGGCTTTGCTCAGTCCATGGTTATGGGTTCTCTGAGAGATCTGTAACTCTAACGACGCTTGCCTTTTTGAACTTCTTCTTTTCTCCATATCCATGACCCAGAGTTCTCCTGGATCTCTGCCCACCTCTCACACAGTCCCTCCACCGTCTCCAGTAACACTGGGTAGGGTGTGGCTCTGAACTTAGACTTACAGGGTTCAAATCCTGGCTCAGCCACTTTCTATCTGTGCAATGCTGGGAAAGTCATCAGATCCTGCTGGACCTTGGTTTTCTCATTTGTTAAACAGAAATGGGAAGGGTGCCTGTCCCTTTGGGTTGTGTAAGGGTTCAACGGCATGATGAACATAAAGCAATTTGCAAGCTAACTAGCGTGTCATAAGTGTTCAGAGTTGGCTGTCAACATTTTTTCTCTCTCTTACCTTGTCTCTGATATATGTTATTCAACCAAGCATACCTATACATAATTTCTTGGGCTATCTCTGGGCGTTCCTGCCTTGTTGATTTTGCTCACACCATTGTTCCTCCCTGGAAGGTGTCCCTGCCATCTTCACCTATTGAAATCCTTCTACTTTAAGAACGCACTTCGATGTCATCTTTTCCACGAAGCCCTCCCAGGTCACTCAAGCCAAAGCTGATTTCTCCTCCAGTGAAGTATCATAGTCTTTTGCTCATTTTTATGGCATATTGCCTTGTCTTAAATTATTTCATTCTATGATTTCTCTTCCTTACAAGATTTGAAGTTCTTTGATGGCAAAAGAACAACTAGTAGATGTTGAGTACTAGGTGGTCATGAATGGATTAATATGGGACCATGTATTCTAATCCAGTGAGGAAAACATTAGATCCAGTGGAAATATCTTTCAAAGTATATAAATGATCTCAAGAAAATACTGGAAAGAATTCACTCAAAGGATTCTAACATAAGATTTCATGGGAAAAGCAAATGAATGACAACATCAAGTAAAATAAGCCAAACAGAGAAAGACAAATATCATATGATTTCACTTTATGTGAAATCGAAACAAACAAACAAAAACAAATGAACATACAATACAGACACCCATAGATGCGTACAGAGAACAGATTGGTGGTTACCTGAGGGGAATGGGGTTGGGGAGGGTGAAATGGGTGAAGGATTGTATGGTGATGGATAGCAATTAGACTTACAGTGGTGACCACTGTGCAGTGTATACAAATATCAAATTACATTGTTGTATGCCTAAAATATATATAATCTTATATACTAACATTACCACAATAAAATAAAGAATGAACATGGATTCTTTGTTTCTTTTTAATGAATGGTAAATACTGGGAGAAATATATAAGAAACTAAAGGTTGTAGCCTTAGAAAAACTATTTCATTTGAACATACACAGGAATGAAATGCTGATTCAAAGGGGTTTAAGAATTAATCAGTAGAAAATATAAAGTTTAGCCCTGGCTGGTCTGGCTCAGCAGTTAGAGTGTCGGCCCATGGACCGGAGAGTCTGGGGTTCGGTTGCTGCTAAGGGCACGTACCTTGGTTGCAGTTTGTCCCCGGCCCCAGTTGGGGTTGTGTGGGTGGCAGCCACTCTATGTGTCTCTCTCACATAGATGTTTTTCTCTCTCTCTCCCTCCCTCCTGCTCTATCTGAAGATAAATGCAAAAAAAAAAAAAATGTCCTCGGGTGAGGATAAAATATATATATAATTCATGCGTGTTTTCAGAAACTCAGGAAATAACTGAGAGAGTTTGAATTTGGCTCAGTGGGAGAGGAGAAGAGAAGAGAGGTGGATTCTGGGACAGATCTTGTACCCAGTGGGTCTTCATGAAATATGAATAAACAATGAATTAAAAGTGAATTTGTCAGGGGAAAATCTTATTGCTTTAAGATGCCCATATTCAATAGGAGTAGACTGAACATGAATAATTTGCCTAGTGGCTGTGATAGTGTGCACTTTTCACTCGGATAATATTTGTCATTGATTCACATTTTTCCCCACCATGTTCTCTCTTTTCCTGTTTTGTTCCCCCCCCCCCCAAGATACTGCCCTAGTTTTCTTCCTACTTCTCTTGCCATGCATGCTCAGTTTCTTTTCCTCAGCATCCTATTCTTGGAGTGTGTCTCTTCTCATTTTGCTCCCTATAGCCTTTCTACTTGATCTGTCCATCCATACCCATGGTTTCAACTCTCCTTCCCATGCTGGTAACTCTCAAATATGCATTTCCAGGCTCTAGACACCCATCGCCAACCAACTACTTGAAATATTTACACCTCACTTATCACATACTGAGCTGAACGCACTGACTTCGACCACCCAGCATGAGACTGAAATACATGGACCTCTTAGCTAGCTATTAGTGCCATTCATTCCACTTTTCCCACCTTTATTTAGAATAGGGGCAAGAGATTTTGAGAGGAAAGGTAGAGAATGAATCATTACTGTTCCCAAAACCTTGCTTCTCTTCTATTTTCCTGACCAAATCAGCTTGGTCTTGTACTTGGATGTTTTATTCAGAAAAACAAAGCCCATGTGACTAAGCAGAACCTCCCTCCTTAGGATTCAGTCAAGTGAGTTGTCACCTTCACTCAAATGTTCATTTGCGGGGGAAAGGAGTCTTACCCCCTCTCAAGTAGCTTATCAGAGTGTTCCTTACAACTACATGTAGGAATCTCTTTCACAGAAGTTCTGAGGACAGTTTTATTCGTCTCCTTATATTTCCAGTGATGCTCAGGGCTCCAAATAGATAAGTTCTCCAGGAAGCTACCCACCCACTTACTATGGCTCTGTCCTAACTCTAATTCACTTTCCCACAGAATTAGCAAGCCAAGTAAACGGTACCTCATCATATATTTTTCCAAGCCGAACACCAGATATTATCATTATTTCTTTTTTTTAAATTCTCACCCGAGAATATTTTTGCATTTATCTTCAGATAGAGCAGGAGGGAGAGAGAGGGGAAGAGAGAGAGAGACACATCGACTGGCTGCCACCCGCACAACCCCAACTGGGGCCAAGGACAAACTGCAACCGAGGTGTGTGCCCTTAGTGGGAACTGAACCCGGGACTCCCTGGTCTGTGGGCCAACACTCTAACCACTGAGCCAAACCGGCCAGGGCAATATCATTATTTCTTTAATCGCCTAATCAGATCTGCTTCTTAATTTCTAAAATTAGTGACCTTTCTTATTTCAAATAATTTATCCATAGATTCTCTTGAATTCTTCTGCAGAGAAGGCTATCATCTGTGCATAATGGCAGTTTTGCTTCTTTCCTTTTAATCAGTATGCCTTTTTATATTTTTCTCAGACTTCCAGTAAAATGTTAAATAGAAATAGTGATGACAGACATCTTTGTTTGTTTTCTTCTTGGAAGGAAATGTTCCTAATAATTCATCATTAAGTATGATGTTTGCTCCAGGTTTTTGGCAGTAACACTTTGTCAAATTAAGAAAGTTCTCATGTATTACTAGCCTGATAAGACAATTTTTTAAATGTCATACATGTCTGTCATCTTTTATTAAATGTTTTTTTTAAATGATTATACTTTTTGACCCACATGGATTGAAAAGAATTATCCTCTTCTCTATTCTCTTGGAAAAATGATCTACATTTTTCTTTTCTCATATTGCCCTTGTCTAGGTTTAGTATCAAGCATTTACTTGCCTTATAATGTGAAGTGAGAAATTTACCCCTCTCTTTTCCTCATTGGGACAGTTTGTAAAAGATTAAGATTACATGTTTCTTAAAGGTTTGCTAGAACTCACCTATAAAACTGGCTAGACGTAGGGTTTATTTTATTTTACTTTTACAGGCTAGATTTTAATTTCTTTTATAGCTATAAAACTAGTCAGGGTTTCTTTTTTTTTAACATTTTTTTTTCCTTATTGATTTTAGAGAGAGAGGAAATGAGAGGGAGAGAGAGATAGAAACATCGATGAGAGAGAACATCGACTGGCCATCTCCTGCATGCCCCCCACTGGGGATCGGGCCCACAACCTGGGCACGTGTCCTGACAGGGAATCGAACTGGCGACCTCTTAGTGCATGGGTCAATGCTCAACCACTGAGCCGCACCAGCTGGATTAGTCAGGGTTTCTTTTTAAGTCTGCTTTGACTAGTTTGTTTTCCTAGGAATTGTTACTGAGTTCAAGTTCTCTCTCTCTCTCTCTCTCTCATACACACACACACACACACACACACACACACACACACAGATATATATAATTTACTTCTTTAACTGCTTAGTGCCAGGTCATAAAAGACAAATAAGTACACCTGAAACTGAACAAAATAATATTGAATGTAAACTGTAATTGAAAAATAAAAGTTAAAAGAAGACATGTCAGGACTAAGGAACTGTCACAGATAGGAGGAGACCAAGGAAAATAACAACTAAATGCAATGTGGGGACCTGGATAAGATTCTGGGACAGAAAAAGAACATTAGTGGAAAATCAGGTGAGCTTTGCATAAGGTCTCTAGTACAGTTAATAGTATTGTACCAATGTTAATTTCTCTGTTTTGATCATTATTACTATGGTTATGTAATATGAAGAGAAGCTGTGTGAAGGGTATATGGGAACTCTTTTATTTTGCAACTTTTCTGAAAGACTAAAATTTGTTTACAGTAACAAGTTTTAAAAAGCCAGCATTCTGGCAGCTGTGTAGAAAGTAGGTAGGGGAGCGGTGGCAGACTGTCCACAGGAAAGCAAGTAGAAGTTCACAAAAGGTGGTTTGGAAGAGTAAAGATGGCGGCAGTAAAGATGGAAAGTCATTTATTAAATTTCTGTACCTCTGTCTCATTTTTTGATGCCTTATATTGTTTATTTGTACCATCTCCCTTTTTAAAGTGATAACACTTGCTAAAGTTTTATTGATTTTATTGGTCTTTTCAGCAAATTAACTTTTGTAAAAAAAAAAAAAATCCTTTAAATGTTTTCTATTACATTTGTTTCTGTTCTTTGGTTCCTTTGCTGAGTTCCTATTATATCCCAGGTATTATTCTAGGCACTTGAAATACATCAATGAACAGAACTGATCAAGACTCTTGTCATCAAACCCAAGTTTTAAAGCCAGGTAAGCACAGCAGCAGTCCGTTGTAGAGGGAAATGGTGCCCCTGGGATCAAGCCCAGGTAGCACCAGAGGGCACAAGTAAGCTGTTTGAGCAGGTGATCCAGACCCCACATCACCTCCGTAATTACACCAGCTCACACTTGGGGACATATGGTCAAACCCATATGACCAGGTGAAGGAGGAGACATAATCTCAAGCTTGGTTTACAGATGAGTTGGCTTAGTATGTTGTATAAACTGAACATGAATAGTGGCTGCCTTATATAGCTCCATTCAAGAGTGAGCTGGAAAGACAGGGGAACATAAAGATCTTCCCAATGGGCAGAACTGTGAGAGGTGCACCTGGTCATCTCCTTTGTTTTGAAGAAGTGGCCTCAGGTGAGAATGCATACAGATTTCTGGGCAGTGGCCAATGGCCTGGTTGTCTGGACAGGAAATGTACTGGAAGATCAGAGACAAGGAAGTCTGGTGTAGAGGTATATGGATGGATCTATGGGAGTGAGCATGAGTGTGATAATCTTTACGTCACATGTAATGTCCACCAGAATGCATGTGCCATGATAGAGGCTCTGAACAACTAAGTATACAAACTGACTCAGCCAGTTGACATTAGCCAGCCTTCATCATCAGCCACCAGAGCTGGCATCATGGGCACAAGAAAGGAATGGCCATGGTGATTGAGATGGAGGCTACTGATAAGATCTAGCTACTATTACCTTGAATGTCTGACTTGTCAGCAATAGAGACCAATGCTGAGCACCCGAATGTGGTACTATTCCTTGAGAAAACCAAACAGACACCAAGTGGCAGGTCAGTTATGTTAGGCTTCTTTCTTCCTGGAAGGATTGGCAGTTGGTTGTCAGAATGATAGATGCTTATTCTGGGCATGCCTTTCCTTTCCTGCCCATAGAGTGAGCCTCAGACAGCATCCTCATCTTGGGGCTTATTGAACTACAAACTACAGCCACCATTAAAATCCTTTGAATTCCTTATATCCTGGGCCATGCAGGCAAGAAGAGGTGTCACTATCTTGGTAGGAGGTAGAGCTGCTATTACACAAGAGGGCAGGAAGAAATAGATGATCCACTTGGGAGCCTCTTGGTGCTACCTGGCCCCTTGTAACTGTAAATAGACACATGTAGCAACCCCAAACTGAGAAGTTGCCTCAGAAATAAAGGTTTGAGTCGTACCATCAGGGAAGCCACCAAGACCTGTTGAAGTGATAGTTGAAGGTGAGGGAAATTCAGAATGGATAATGGAGGAGGGAGATGATGAGTTGCCCTGATAGCAACTCCAACAATGCTCCATTCTCTAGAGGCCACGGGAACCTTTGAAGAGCTGTTCCCCGAACCTACATGGAGAAGTAGACCCATGCTCCTTAGGGGGCTGTGGCTGCCATGGAAACAAACTGCTCAAATCTCCTGCTGTGGAGGGTGTGATTGACTGACAACCCCTCTAGATCCACAACCATGTTCACACAGAAACCTTGATTCCCCTGCTGTTCCAGGCATGACGGAGCATGTGGGGGTGCTCGAGCAGACCCATTCCTGTAGCTTGTGGAATAACTCTAATGGGAAACTTTGGCTCCAGGACTCCCCATTAACTTGGCTAAACTTTCATAGAAGTGTGTTTGAGACTCTTCTTACCCAAACCTCCTCCCTCCCTCCTGTCTTTTCTTAGGCGTCATCGTGATCGCTCAGCCTACTCCTGCTTCTTTTATGCTTCACAAGGGATAAAGTTGTTGCACATCCAATCCCATCTTGGCAGCTACTTCGTGGGATACTGTAACTAGCACTAGATATTAAAAGCCATAAGATGGGATGACATTGTCAAGGTTGTGAGTGCAGATGGAAATTAGAAGCAAATTGAGCTCCAGGGCTCTCTAACATTTACAGGGAAAGAGAAGAGAAAGAATTAACAACAGAGACTGACAAGGGGTGAAGTAGAAGGACAACCAAGAAGGTGTGGTGTTCTTGAAACCAAGTAAAGAAAGTGTACCCAAGAAAAGGAATGCTTGACTATGTCACTGATGCTGCCAGGTCATGTAAGCTAAGGATCACAGGATTTAACAGGACAAAGTTCATTGGTGACTTTGACAAGAGCAGTTTTAGTGATAGGTGTGGATGACACCTGATTGGAGTATGTTTAAGAGACAATGGGAGAACAGGAATTGGAGATGTTAAGTATAGGCAACTTTTTTGAGGAGATTTGTTGCAAAGGGGAACTGAGAAATGGGACAGAAGCTGGCAGAGGAACTGAGATCAAAGGAAGGATTCTCAAGATGTAAGAGATAGCAGCATATTTGTATATTGAAAGGAACGATACAGTAAAGGTGAGATGATGATGCAGAAGAGCGGAGAGCAAAGCACTGCTGGAATGACGTTGTTGAATAGGTGATAGAGGATGAGGTCACAGGAGTCTCTGCTCCAACTCCCTGCTCCTTCCAGGTCCAGCCCTCGCCTGGGGTCCGTTAAACTGAAGTGCCTGAAATAGGACAAAATTCCTCACTTTTGCACAGTGTTAACACCAGCTCGGACACTCACCAACCTGATCTTCAGTTTCCTCTTTGTGTTTGGTATCTAGAAATTTTGCTTTGCTCTTTGTGATTTCAGTGATGCTTTAAACTAATTTGATAACTTTTACCCATTTCTTGATTTCTGTGGCTATCTTGGTCTACTATGTTAGCGCAAATGAAAGTCTCCTACGGTGAATTTCTCAAGTGCAGCTCTGATTAGGTTACTTCCCTACTTAAAATCATTTGGTGGTTTACAATTACCCTAAGAATAAAATCCAGGCTTCTCGTGATGACATATAAAACCTGTTTCTTTCCTCTCCAGCTCCTGGCTGTGCCCCTGCACCGCAGAAAACACCGTATTCAGTCGTCATATAGGTCAGTTTTCCTTTTGGTTTCTGACCTTGCTGTCATTCTAAGAGTGGCCTTCTTCACTCTAAGATTACAAAACTGCTCTATATTTAATACAGTATGTTTTGTTTTATTTTTTTACATTTCAGGTTTTAGTCTACTTAAAACTTTTCATTTATTTATTTATTTATTTATTTATTTATTTATTTATTTATTTATTTATTTATATTTTTATCCTCACCCGAGGACATTTTTGCATTTATCTTCAGATAGAGCGGGAGGGAGAGAGGGAGGAAGAGACAGAGAGAAACATCGATGTGAGAGAGACACAACAACCGGAGCCGGGGACAAACTATAACTGAGGTACGTGCCCTTGGCCAGAATCGAACCCGGGACTCTCTGGTCCGTGGGCCGACGCTCTAACTGCTGAGCCAAACCGGTCAGGGCTACTTAAAACTTTTTTAGTGATGTAAGTAATTAACTTTACTTTTTCTCACACTGTTTTTGCCAGTTGCTCCAATGCCGTTTCTTCCATTTTAAATACTACTGATTTAAAGCAAAGGCTCTGGCATATGTTTTTAATTTTTTTTTTTTTAGAGAGAGAGAGATAGAAACATCGATGAGGGAGAACATTGATTGGCTGCCTCCTGCATGCCCCCCACTGGGGATTTGGCCGACAACCTAGGCATGTGCCCTGGCCAGGAATCAAACCCGAGACCTCTTGGTACATGGGTCGATGCTCAATCACTTAGTCGCATGGGCCAGGCTTAATTTAGAATTAAAAAAGAAGATTACAGCAAAGAATTTGATAGGAAAAAGTTGAATGGCTTAGGGTTATTTTTATTGGCTTGACATATCATAAGAAAGAAATTAACTTCTTTTTTATTGCTATTGAGAACCAAATGAGGAAATAGATCTAAATTTCAACATAGTTTTCAGTAACCAAAACAAAGACTTAAAAAAATATATGTATAGGGGAAAAGGAGAAACATCTGTAACAAAAATTAATTAATTAAATTATATATATAATTTATATAATTATAATTATATATATAAATATATAAATATAAATATAAATATATATATATATATATATATATATATATATATATATATATATATATGTCTGACTAGAGGATGAAGCATACTTCCAAAGAAAATGTTAAACACCATTCTGCAGGGTTTTAAAAAAAATGTCTGGACTCTCTTCCTCTGCCCCTCCTTCCTTCTCTTACCCTGCTGAGGAAAAGGGAACAAATCCCAGCCAGTTGCTTGAGGGGCTAACTTACAATTGCATGAACTGTAACCTTTAATGCAGACTAACCTACATTTTTGGGGACTTTTCATGCATGTCAGGAACCAGTGTCCTGCCATTCTCATCAGTCTCACTTAAGCACATAATTTTGCACAGTAATATACATCTCCTGAAACACTTATTTCCTTTGTCTTAATCAGTTTTTTCTTGCTTTGTCATTAGTATTTCAAGCATACTGCTGAGTCATTTTCTGTTCACATTCTCTCTTAAAATATGGCTTTTCCCTTGTTTATTTTCTGCACATGTATCATGAGGCAGGGAGCCGCAGGAAATGGTCCTTCACTGACCACTATGATTTAGTACTCTGTGGTTTCTTTTGCTGCATGTCTTTTTTAAGTTCAAACTCACATTAATGCTCCTCCCAGCCTAATGCAGATTATGGATGCTACTTTACATTTGAGGCAATAGCAAAATATGACCAGTGAGCTGGAAACAAAGAAATAATGAAGACTCATGGCATTACAGTTTCCAGCAGGGTCTCCGTTTGCAGTAACTTCATTGCTTTGGATTAACGTTAATTAACCCAATGCTATCTAGAGTTAGTTTTACAGTGGATGTTGTGTGAGATGTTGTGTAGTTATTCATTCACCATTCAGCAAATATTTATTGAGAACCACCTGTTAGGTGCTGGGAATACACTGGGAAGAAACTAGACACAAAGTTTTCAGTCTGGCAGGATTGGCACACACTATGAAAAAAAGAGCTGTCAATTTATTTATTCAACACACATTTCTTGACCACCTCCTGCTTTGTGCAAAGCATTGACGTCACGTAAACTGGGACGCGGATCAGCAGCGGTGCCTGTGCGGGAGTTGAGTGCCCGCTGAAGCCTCGGGGCTCTCTGCCCGCGTGGGTGAGCCGTTGCCTCTCTGGTGCGTGAACCTAACATCACCACGGAGGCAGTGTCCGAAAGTTCCCTCCTGTCTTCCTGCTGCCGGCCACCATTACAGCACCCATCACACGGACTGCCATTTCAGTGGGGGCAGCGGCGGGTGGAGGTGTCAGCAGAAAGACCTGCGGTGGCCGTGGAGGGAGAAAGAAGCAGAGCCCTGGTCTCTGTAGCTGTGTTCTTTCCATGAGCTCTGAAAGTGGGAGTTCGATAGCCTTTCCAGCTTTCTCATCCCTAAATCACATCCAAAGCTGTGCCTTCCCTCCTCTCAACCAACCATTCATTCACCCAGCCATCAAATCAACCGGCCCAAAACTCACATTGCTGCCGTTGCTGGCCTTTCACGCAGAGCCCTTCCTCCATTTCCCCCTTCTGGGTGGTTTTCAACCTTGGATGCACATTGGAATTATCTGGGGAGGAGTAGAAACTATTGATGCTTGACTTCCACCTCAGAGATTCTGATTTAAACGGTCTGAAGTGCCTGGGCATCATGAGTTTTTAAAGCTCCCAGGTAATTCTAGTGTATTTGAAGAATGCAACAGGGCTGAGACTCATTAATCTAAAAAATAAGTATGATCAATGCACCATGTAATTCACTAAAGGGGAAAGAACGCTGCTAACCATCTTCATCTGTTTCTGTGTTAGGAAAAAAAATCACAATTTTAACTAGAATCATAGGGTCTTAATTAGACATTAGGCTTAGAACTGTTGTTAAGCATAGAGCGTCCAGTCCAACTGTGGAGTCGTCTCATAGAAACCTAAATCTAGAACACAGTGTTAGTTCTGTGGTGATGTTATGGACTGAATGTTTGTGTTCTCCTAAAATTCATATGTTAAAATCCTAACCTCAATGCGATGGTGTTAGGAGGTGGGGCCTTTGGGTGGTGATTAGGTCATAAGGGTAGAGCCTTCGTGAATGGGATTAGTGCCCTTATAAAAGGGACCCACGGAGATTTCTCACCCTCTTTTGCCAGGTGAGGATTCAATGAGAGGACCGTAGGGAAGAGGGCCCTTAACAGAACCTGGCGCTGGCACCCTGAGCTTGGACTTCCCAGACTTCAGATCTGTGAGGGAAAAGATTTTATTGTTTAAGCCACTTGGTCTATGTTCGTTATGGCAGACTGAACTTACTAAGACAGGCTGTGACAGTTCATGAGTAAAGCTGGCCTGAGAGAAGGTAAGGAGTTCTAAACAAGCATGGCCATGCTAGATTTATCATGGAAAGTGTGCTTTTGAAGAAAACCTGCCCAGGCTTTTAAAAGAAACTTTAGATGATTCAATCAGTTCCTTCATTTGGTTATATGAACAAAGGATGGTTTAATGCATGATTTACTAAATAGCAACAGATTGTTTAATGAGGAGTTGATTACCTTCTTTAGATATCTGAAGGGTTGTTCATGGAATGAAAATTAGATATATTCTTTGGAGCCAGAGGGCAGAATGAAGATAAAAAGTGAAATGTTACATTGTAGCATATTTCCATTCAATATAACGGGGTGAGATGTTATCTTTACAAAACGCTGCCCAATAGTGGAGTCAGCAAAACCAAAGGGTAGTGAGATTCTTTTTTTTTAAATTCTATTTTCTAATTACAGTTGACATACAATATTATATTAGTTTCAGGTGTACAACATAGTGATTAGACATTTATATACCTTAGGAAGTGATCAACCTGATAAATCTAGTACCCATTTGACACCATACATAGTTATTACAATATCATTACTATATTCCATATGCTGTCCCTTACACCTGTTACTATTTTTATAACTGGCACTTTGTACTTATTAATCCCTTTCACATCCCTCTCCCTTCTGGTGACTATCAATTTGTCTTTGTATCTGTGCTTATTTCTATTTTGTTTACTTTGCTTTTACTTAGATTCCACATATAACTGAACTCATCTGGCATTTGTCTTTCTCTGTCTGACATTTCATTCAGCATAATACCCTCTAGTTCCATTCATGTTGCAAATGGCAAGATTTCATTTTTGTATGGCTGAGTAATATTTCATTGCATTATATGTACCACCTCTTCTCTATCCATTCGTCTACTGATGGACACGTAGGTTGATTCCATAGCCTAGCTATTGTAAATAATGTTGCAATGAGCATGGGGTACACATATCTTTTTGAATTAGTGTTTTGGATTTCTTCAGATAACCCAGAAGTGGAATTGTGGGTCAAATTGTAATTCTAGTTTTAATTTTTTTGGGAAACCTTCATACTGTTTTCCATCGTGGCCACACCAGTTTGCAATCTCACCAACAAAGTATAAGGGTTCCCTTTTTTCCATATCCTCACCAACATTTGTTTGATTTATTGATAATAGCCATTCTGACAGGTGTGAGATGATATCTCATTGTGGTTTTAATTTGCATTTCCCTGATGATTCGTATTGTTGAACATGTTTTCATATGTCTATTGGCTATCTGTATGTTCTTTTTGGGGAAATGTTTATTGAGGTCCTCTGGCCATTTTTTAATTTATTGTTTTTTAGTGTTAAGTTGTATGAGTTCCTTATACATTTAGGATATTATATTAACTCCTTATCAGATTTGGCATTGGTGAATATCTTCTTCCATTCAGTAGGTTGCCTTTTTATTTTGTTGATGGTTTACTTCACTCTGTAAAACCTTTTCATTTTGATGTAGTCCCATTTGTTTATTTTTCTTTTTGTTTCCCGTATCCAAGGATACATATCCAAAAAAATATTACTAAGAATGATGTCAGAGAGTTTAATGCCTATGGTTTCTTCTAAGAGTTTTATGGTTGTAAGTCTTACAATAAGTCTTTAATCCATTTTGAGTTTATTTTTGTATATGGTGTAAGAAAGTGGTCTAGTTTCATTTTTTTGGTGTATATCTGTCCAGTTTTCCTAATACCATTTACTGAAGAGGCTGTCTTCACCCCATCGTATATTATTGCTTCCTTTGTCATAGATCAATTGACCATATAGGTGTGAGTTTAACTCTGGGCTCTCTATCCTGTTCCATTGATCCATGTGTCTGTGGTATAGTTTGATATCAGGCAGTGTGATCCCTTCAACTTTGTTCTTCTTCCCGAAGATTGCTTTGGCTCTTCAGGGTCTTTTGTGATTTCATATAGATTTTAGGATTATTCTAGTTCTGTGAAAAAATGCCACTGGTATTTCTATAAGAATTGCATTGAATCTGTAGATTGCTTTGGGTAGTATGAACATTTTAACAGTGTCAATGGTAGTGAGATTCTTGACTCAGGAAATAATAAACCAAAGATTGTAAAATCCTTTAGTGGTTATTTTGTATAAGAGATGTGTAAATGTGAGAAATGGTAGGAAGCAAGAGTTCGTGACCTTCACAAGTCAATACAATGTGAATGCTCATATTTAAGCACATACATATGTTTAAAACACATACTTATCAGTATTTTAAACAGAATATAACTTATATTTTCTTCATTAAAAAATATCTGAAATGAGAAAAGGGAGTGCAGCCAAGGTTGAGGCTTGGATCTCACAAATGTCAGGACAGAGGTGACGTTCCTTTACATCTCCATTTCTTACACCTACTGTTCAGCGTCATTTAGGAAAAGTGGCTTAGGACAGAACTGGCAAGCACTGAGCATGCAGAGGCGGAGTCTGGGTCAGCCATCAAAAGACCCAGGCAAAACGCAATGTGGACGCTTCATATTCTCCAGCCTTTCTGTAGCTCTCTCTTGGCTTGCACAAACCATGTTCATTGACCCTGAATTCTCCAAAAATTATGCTACCTGACTGCAGTCCAAACCTCACCCCCACCTTCAGGGTCTGTGCTGCAGAATGACATCTGTCTTATATCCATTACTCGGCCCTTCCCCTCGCCAATATTCTCTCCCCCAGATTCCCTCTCAAACTTTCCATTCTGCTTAGTCTCCAAAGATTAGAACCTGAGAAATATATGTTAGTGTTATGACCATTGGCTTCCCTATTCTTAGGAAACAAAAGTGTAGGTGGGGGTGGTTTGGAATAGGTGTGGTGGGTCAGGAGTGGAGGTCATGAGCAGGCCTGGGCAGAGGCTTTTTCTTGTCCTCAGTCCTTAGGGTCAGGCAACCTGCAAGCCCACATGCAAAGATTGCCAAATTTTGATGTATGAGTGTAGAGATAAAAAATTAAAGTGCTACACTTTTTAGCCACAGATTTCTTTCTTTTATGAATATAGGCAAATTATATACATTATTCCTGTGTCATGTCAGGAATAATTCCTATGAATAATAAGCAAAAATTTTATGAAAAAATTCCCATATAAAATTTAATTTAGCTGGGAGGAGAAAGTAAAAATAGCACATCTTGCCCTGGCCGGTTTGGCTCGGTGGTTAGAACGTCGGCCTGCGGTCCAGAGAGACCCGGGTTCGGTTCCCGCTAAGGGCATGTACCTCGGTTGCGGTTTGTCCCCGGCACTGGTTGGTCGTGCAGGTGGCAGCCACTTGATGTGTCCCTTTCACGTCGATGTTTCTCTCTCTCTCTCTTCCTCTCTCTCCTTCCCACTTTATCTGAACAAAAAAAAAGAAAAAGAAAAAAAATAGCACATCTTCAAAGTAGGGATGAAATATTTGTTTTCAGAGGAAGAGACATATCAACCAAACACCCAGAGGCCTTAGGTTTTCTCTAAGAATTTTATTTCAATGGAATCTGATAAAATAATAAAACTGTGTTTTTTTTTTAAGGAAAAAAAGCAATAGAGTATTTTCTATCTGGGAAGATTTTAAAAATAATTCTTCCCCCTGGTTTTTAAATTCTGGCTTTCACATGCTCTATCTGAATTTGGTAAATTGGACTCCTCTCCTTCCTCCAATAGCAGAAATAAGTATTTTCTGTGTAAAGGTGTTTTTCTCTCTTCCTTTGGGAATCAGCTCTCAATTCAGGATATGGGTAAGAAGAGCAAACACCTGAGAAAGTGAGCTGCAATATATTTTATTTCTCTCTACCATAATCAAAGACTAGCAGTCAAACATAAGTTATCGCCTTCTCCCTAAGTCTGTCAACCATGCCTCTGGGAAATAGTGCCCAGTTAATAAGTGAGTGGAAGAATAATGCCACACACATGTACACATGCGTGCACACGCACACACACACACACACACACACACACACACACACACACACAGCCTAGCTCTCTCTCCCTTCAGCCTTTTGCCTTCACAGGTACTTAAGACAAGTTCGAAAGGAGACTTAAAGAGAGGTGGCAAAATCCCAAATTCCCCTTCTTTGAGGAGAATGGAAGCCAGTAAGAGATATCATTCGAAGCTGAATGTTTTCCTTGTGGTGTGTACCTTGGTTGGCCAAGCCACAGAGACTGGGTAGGAAAATGACTGACTGGTAGGCAGGTCCACTTCTGATTATGTGGAATAGAGCAGGCCTTCTAACTTGCATGTACTTATGAACCACTGGGGATCTTGTTGAAATATAGATTCTAATTCAGTAGGCTTCTGGAAGAGGATCCAACATTCTGCATTTCTGACAAACTCCCAGTCTTGCGGATGCTGGTGCAGAACGACCTCTCCCTGTCCTCATCTTCCTACCTCCTGACCGTCGTAGAAGTTTAGAACTGGAATGGATCTTAAGCATTTAGTTACCCCTAAAATATTGGTCTCTGGAGTGACTGACTGCATCTGAATCACAGGGGGAGCTTTAAAACCCTGGATTCCCAGAGGTCCTGATTCTCTGGCACTTTATTCTGTCAAAGCTCCCCAGGCCAATTGCTGCAGCAAAAAGCCTTTGGACCATTAACAATCTTAATGTATACTTAATTCTTAAGTATAAAATGAAATTCAGGTCCAATGCTGTTTAATGGGATGCCATTCCACCCAGAACATTTTCTCTTCCTGGAAGTAAGCCCAAAAAGGTCTAATGTAAATTTGTCTCTACCCTACTCTGATAGAAAGTTGCTTGGAGAAGTGCACTATGGAAATGGAAATGGTTCCCATTATATCCCCCGGGAGAAAAATCTCAGTTTAAAAGGACTTTGTTCCTGGGTGTTTTTCTGACGCCCAATGAAAATACTGATGCATTCAGTGGTTTGCACATAATCAGCAACCCTAAAATGGACATGTCATCTTTTCTTCTTAGAACTTGAAACTTCTGTGCTTATTATTTCCATCTTATGTGCCCTAGCTCCAGTATGGGGTAGCTTTACCTGGTCTCTCTGATTTTGGCAAAACACAGAAACGTGGCACCAGGTCTGCCCTCTCTCCCTCCTTACTGAGTGGTGCCAATTCAGCGGTTTGGATTTTCCCTGCAGTTTGAATAGTTCCTGCTTCATCATTTTTGGTTCTTTCTCTTTTGGAAGAAGAAAACAAATCTCCATTCATGTTAAAGGAAAGTATATGCTGGTCTCGTCCCACATAAACAAGTCAGGTTGAGGAAAGAACACCACTTTGGAGGGCTGTCTCCACAGGATCTGCCTCAAAGCCAGACCTTTCGCTCCACCTCCAGGGAGACATCTCATCCCCGGGCCTCGCCTCCCAGTCCTGAAGCCACACTGGGCTGCTCTGGCAACCAGACACTGCCGCCTGTGGACACCTCCTGAAGGTGTTTCCTGGTAAACAGGACGTCTTGTGCCCCATCTCTTTGGGTTTCTCTGCTGGACACAAACCTGTTTGCATCCTATGAATGCTGCTTTGAGTGGAATATAAACACAGGATGAGCCTTCTTTGGCGTGACATTTCTTTCTGGAGCAGTCTTTAAGCAAGTGGCCTAAGATTACTTGTTTTTTAATTTTTTTTCCCTTTAATGATTTTAGAGAGAGAGGAAGGGACAGGGAGAGAGATAGAAACATCGGTGAGAGAGAACACCGATTGGCCACCTCCTGCATGTCCCCCACTGGGGATCAGGCCCACAACCTGGGCATGTGTCCTGACCGGGAATCGAACCAGCGACCTCTTGGTGCATGGGTCGATGCTCAACCACTGAGCCACACCAGCCGGACCTAAGATTATTTCTTATTTAAGGACATTATAAACATTTCTGGGGCTGTAGGTTTCAGCAGGAGCTTTTGTTGAGTAGTGGACTGAGCCTTGGTCTGAGAGTGAGAGGGCTGAGAGCTAGGCTCAGCTCCCCTCTGCATGGCCGGTTGTCCCAGTGAGCTTCAGGCTTCCTGTCTTTCTAAAGGGGTAACGTTGCCCTGACTATTTAAAATGAGAGGAGACACCGCCTGGCTGGTGTGGCTCAGTGGTTGAGCGTCAGCTCGTGTACCAGAAGGTCACTGGTTTGATTCCTGGTCAGGGCACATGCCCAGGTTCTGGGCCCAATCCCCAGTGGGGGGCATGCAGGAGGCAGCCAATTGATGTTCTCTCTCATCGATGTTTCCATCTCTCTCTCCCTCTCCCTTCCTCTCTCTCTAAAATCAATAGAGAAAATAAATAAATAAATAAATAAATAAATAAATAAATAAATAAATAAATAAATACAATGAGAGGAGCTATGTCAAGGCTCTTGGTAAGCTGTAAACCTTGAAACAAATATAAGACAGTACTGTTACCACCAAGAAACAATACCCCACATGTGCTGTGTAGCTGTTGATCTCCGTCCCTATCAGCCTTTCACAAGCTGTGTAAAAGATGGCGTGGCGGCTGCTTGCAGATGTGGAATTCTCCTCCCACATCTCCTGTGGGAGCAGAGTTTACTGAAAGTCCCAGCCGCCGGGCTCTGGAGGTCAGCACGGCACCAGCAGCGGGCCGTGTCTTCCAGGAACTGTCCCCTGACCACAGCTGAGTGTGGCAGGGCTCCTAAGGCATGGGAAACGCAGGCTCCTCTGAAGGGTGACGGGGGCTGAGGACTCTTCATTCATCTTGCTGAAACTTTTCTAGACACTTCAGAGAAGTTTCAGACCTCCCCCTCCCCTCTCTCCTTCAGAGGACTCAGAACTCATCGCCATCTGATGGTTCCCCTGCCTTCTCCACCTCCCTCGTCATTTCCCCGCTCCCTGTCTTCATCTCTTAAGACAGGCCTGTGTTAATCTCATCTTAGCATCTGCTTCTTAGACTCGGAGTCACGCAGGCCATGAATGCAGCTTCCTGTGAAAGTCCCACAGCACGAGGGCAGTTAGCAGTGACCATTCCCCAGACCCTTCCTGGCGAGGTCAGTTCTCTAGTTCTACTCAGTTCTCGGGCATGTGGGCAGTTCCCTTCCAAGTGTCCTGATCTTGTTCCCAGCACCCTCTGGCTACTAACTCCCTAGGTGGCCACTGGCAGGGACGGAGCCCAAGCGCCCATTCCGGGACCCAGGACCCACTCTTTTTTTTTATCCTCACCTGAGGACATTTTTTCATTTTTTGTCCAGATAGAGTGGGAGGGAGAGAGAGGAAGAGAGAGAGAGAGAGAAACATCGACGTGAAAGGGACACATCGAGTGGCTGCCTCCCGCACAACCTAACCAGGGCCGGGGACAAACTGCAACCAAAGTACATGCCCTTAGCGGGAACCGAACCCGGGTCTCTCTGGACCGCAGGCTGACGCTCTAACTGCTGAGCCAAACCGGCCAGGGCTAAACATTTTTTTTTTTTTTTTTTTTTAATCCTCACCCGAGGACATTTTTGCATTTATCTTCAGAAGGAGCGGGAGGGAGAGAGGTGGGAAGAGAGAGAGAGAGAGAGAGAGAGAGAGAGAGAGAGAAACATTGACGTGGGAGAGACACATCGAGTGGCTGCCTCCTGCATGGCCCTGGGGCCCTGGGCCGGGGACAAACTGCAACCGAGGTATGTGCCCTTAGCAGGAACCGAACCCAGGTCTCTCTGGACCGCAGGCCAACGCTCTAACCGCTGAGCCAAACCGGCCAGGGCCCAGGACCCACTCTTAACCTGCTCCACAGCCTCTCCCTTAGGCCCGCCACTTCCCTTGGTAATCCCTCATCCACAAAAGCCCTCATGTTGACCCCCTAGTAGTCCTTAACGTTCCTTTATTAGAACGAACTAGGTTGTGATGGAGTTGAACATTTCTCAGTGACTTAAAATAACAAAGGTTTATTTCTCACTAGACCCTCATGCCTGATCTGGTTTGGCCAAGGGCTGTGCTTGTCACAGTCACTTCGGGCCATGGGCTGAGGCTGGGGGAGGCTTCCTCTCCACATGTGCCGATGACTGAGGCAGAGAAGAGCAGGGCGGAGGCTGAGCACCTGCAATGAAATGCTTTCTCCCGAATGTCACACTCCCTTCTGCTCACATTTCTCTGGCCAAAGCAAGTCACTTAGTCACACCTAACTTCAGGGGGCAGAGAAGAAAAGGGAGCACATGGAATACTTCATGTCACGGTCCCTCAGAAAAGGTGGGTCTGAAGGAGCCCTGTTTCTACACATGAGCTCCATTGGTTGTTCTGGAAGCCCATGAGCGCTCCATTCCCTGAAGGGGTGAGACAAATAATTGTAACCCCCCTAAGGAAGAGCCTAGAGATTTCTAACACAGCAGCAGAAGAAACGTTTTGTTCATCCACACCCTGCTGCAGTCTGAGCACTATGAATGCCCATCTTGGTTGAGAGGACAGAGCCAGGAAGGGGCTGGGGTTTGATTGAAGGTCTGTAATGTGACCAGAATAGCACACCTCCACTCTCCGGGTGGCAGCAGGCCAGCTCGTCATTCCCAGCCACGGAACAGGGCCTCTCCAGCTGCCCCCGGGCTCCTGGACCAGGAGCAGGAATCCGGGCAAGCAGTCGGCGATGCCGGCACCTGTGGGGTGGCCGGGCTGAGCAGGGACCGTGCACCTTCCTCCCGGAGCTGACGACGCTGCGGCTGCTGCAAATGGCCTGAGAAGTGAACGGTGAATGGCTGTCGTGCTCTCAGAAATGCACGGGGAAGGACTCTCCTGCGCTCGGCTAACTGACGCTGTTGTAGCTTGTCCGTGGGCTCCTGCTTCTCCGAGGGGGTGGGGAGGTTATTAAGTGCTTTGAATCTAAAATGCCCAGTGCAGTGCGGGTTGGGTGTGTTGAGGGAAAGGTGTTGCCGTGGGGTACCTCGAGCAGGCCAATTCAGTAGAAAAATTAAGTCAAATGAGTTGTTCGTGTGTGTGAAACATACAATCAACCAATGAACGGCGACGTCCGTTTTTCCAGGGGCCACACAAAGGAAAATGAAAACACATAACCTGTCTGTAGAAAGTTAAACAGAATCCTTCTCCTTAAGAGATGTAATGGAATGGAAATGAAAGGACTGAGGATAATTTAGCAAAGGACTTAAGCATAAATGAGAGAACTTTTTGAACATATTAGCTTGAAACAGTATAGTAATATTCTGTTTGCCTCAAAAGAAGACTTTAGGTCTCCGAGCTTGCTTTCTCTGGGCCATCACTACAGTGCAGCATCCTGGTCCCTCTACGTTTTAAGAAATTCATTAAAAAATATGATTTGCAGTCATGAGCTTCATTGTAGGCCCTGACAAAGCAGCCGGGAGAGCTGTTCAGTACTTTAGCGTAACTGACTTGGGTGTAGCTCTGTGAAATGGGCTGATGTCCCTTTTCCTGTCACTGCTCATGGCACACTGACCAAGTGGTCCACGTTGTTCTGTAAAGCCAGAAACCAGTTAGACTTCTGTACGTGGCACACAGCAGCATGGTCTCTGGCTGCTGTTTTACATCCTTGCCAAGTTTTATTATGGGATGATGAATTCTTCTTACCAGTCTTTATTCAACCTAAAGTTTTATAAGGACAAGGCCCATGTTTGCCTAAGGAGAGACAGACAGTATTGATTTCAGTCTGTAGGTATAAAGACTGGGAAAGCCTTGTTTTTATTTTTATTTTATTTATTTTTTTAATCCTCGCCCAAGGATGTTTTTTCTCTTAATCTTCAGACAGAGTGGGAGGGAGGGAGAGAGAGAGAGAAACATCGACGTGAGAGGGACACATCGACTTGTTGCCTCCCATATGACCCCGACCAGGACCAGGGACAACCGCAACTGAGGTATGCACCCTTGACTGGAATCGAACCCGGGACTCTTTGGTCCGTAGGCCGACACTCTAACCACTGAGCCAAACTGGCCAGGGCTCAAGACTTGTTTTTAGAAGAGCATTAGGTCACTGGATAACATAGATTTTTATGGAGTTGAGAGCCCTCTTGTTTCTTGTTAGTCTAGAGACAGTTTGGCTAAGAGTATAAACAGGTGCTCACCCAGATCTATTTTGAGGTTAGAGAGAGATGCCTAGCTTCAACATTATGGAGAATATCCATCTTTAAATTAGTATTGAGCAAAATGTCTATTACTAATTTATAGGATAGAGCCTTAATTGAAAAATAAATGAAATTTCACCAGAAATGAACTTCCTCAATATTGGGTATGATTATTAATCCTTTAAGAGAGGGTCAGGGTATGTAGAAGGCATCTTTTTAATCCAGTTTGTCTCAGGTGGGGCTTTGGTGACACCATTATTAATCATGGGACTTAGTCTGCCCCAGTACAATGGTACCCATCAAGAACAGAAAATATATGCTAATAACAGCTACAATTTATTGACTACCTACTATATATAGCTCTATTGCGGGTACTTTCCAGGCCTTGTCTTGTTTAGTTTACCATCTAATAGATTGTGTAATTGAGATAATCTGTGTTTACTTTGGTGGGGAGACTATAAAACAAGATTTAAAAAATAAAGGTGGCTTGTTATTATTACATGAGTCTGGAAGCTCAAATATGATTCCTCTGAGATTAAATCACTAATACGCCCATCTTTGTGTTGATGTTTTCCTGTATGGCTGGAAATGCAATTATCTTCTAAGAGCCAGGATTCTTACAGGCAAGTAAGAGAACCCAAGTGATATTCAATTGAGAGTTTTCTAATTAGAAGTATGTATCAGTGGGAATGCCTTCAGCTGCAAGTAATAAAATATCCTACTGACAGTTGCTTAAACCAAAGACATTAACTATTCCCCTTAATAAGAATTCTAAGGGTTAGTGATTCAAAAGTTAGATTAGTGGTCCAACAGTGTTAGGCTAAGTCACCATTTCTATAATTGTCTTGGCCTTTTCTTTAAGGTTACAAGGTAGTTGAAATAGATTTAATTATCATGTCCTCATACAGTAACATTAGAAAGATAAGGCAGGGGGTGGCCAGAAAAGTGGAGTTCTCTCTTTTTGAACCAATTGTGATTCATCCCCTGGGACCAGGTTTATTGCCCCTGTAGTAGGCAGAATAATTCCTCCTCCCCAAATACGTCTACGACCTGGTCCCTGGATCCTGTGAATATGTTACCTTACATGGAGAAGGGACTTTGTAAATGTGATTATGTTAAAGATCTTGAGATGGGGAAACGATCCTAGATAATCAAGTGGGCCCAGTGTAATCCCAGGGTCTTTATAAGAGGGAGACAGGTGAGTCAAAGTCAGAGAAGGAGATGGTGGAAGCAGAGGTCGAAGAGTCCAGGGCCACAAACCAAAAAATACGGGCAGCTCCTAGAAGCTGGAGAAGACAAGGAAATGGACCCTTCCCAGATCCTCTAGAAGGAACGCAGTCCTGGCGCCTCATTTTAGACTTCTGACCTCCGGAACCGTGAGATAACTTTGTGTTGTTTTAAATCACTGAGTCTGTGGTAATTTGTTACAGTAGCAATAGAAAAACGAATACATATACCTCTCAAACAAAATTGAGATTCTGTTATCAAGAATGAAGAGGGAGTAGCTGTGCGTGGGTAACTGAGTGTTTCCTACACTCCAGGAGAACCTGAGTTACTGAGCGTCACAGTCTAGTACTGGCTAAAGAAAAACCCAGTAGGTGCAGCTTACGGGTTGCTGGTTCTGGAGTCGATGTTTGAATGGGAGCACTATGGGCCAAATGCATCTGGCCTGAGGGCAGTATGACTGAAGTTGTACTTGGGACCTAAGATTACGAGATCAAGTCATGGTGCTTCAGTTTTCTTGACTGCACGAATGGTTGAGCAAATCTGTTTTTTATTTCCATGAATAATTAGAAAGGTGCTTCCTGTTTCCAAAAAAGTCTCTATCAGGATTACCAATTAAATATGTCAGACTGAACACAGACTTATTTCTGCTCTCTCCCCAAACCCCACTAGGATGACATTAAAAAAAAAATTTAAAAAAAATGAAATCAGGGGAATTAGGTGAGATGTTGCACACTGAATGGTGAGATCTCTTTTTGTTCCCTTTCTGCTCTTGGCTATGCAGAAGTTGGCTATCAGATTTATTACTTATACTCTTATCTTCCGCATAGCCCAGGCAGGAGATTGGAAGTCTTTCTGGAGAAAATGACTGGCTTGTGAAAATATATTACCTTGAAATTATTTCAGTTTAGCCCTGATTAAAATTAAAATAGAAAAATAGGTCACAAGGTATAAACATATGTGGTAAGAAACACGGAGAAAGAAGAATTTGGTTGAAATAAATAATTCAGATTCAGAGTTATTTGCTTCATGTTAATAAGATATGAATAATTGGGGGATTTGTATATTTAATTGTATCAAGAACACAGTGGATGAAAATTTCAATCCAAATGGGTTAATTCTCTTTAAGTTTATTTTTTAGTTTATATATGCTTTGCCTCTTTAAAATATAATTATACTTCCTCTTATTTGCTTACTAAGGGCAGAGACTCCATGATATTTAACTTCTAATTATAATAAATAGTTGTTGAATTTTGTAATCGTGATGCTATGTGTACTGTAGAAAATTGTTTGCTAGAGAGAATTGTGTTTGCTCATTTAAGTTAGACTTTGTCATGGGAAATTGAATTTTCTGCCCTGTTTTCTTATAATGAAACCACTGATTATCACCATATTTGTCTTGTTCAGTTAACTCTGCCAGTAGAAAAGCCATGCAAATTCCCTGGGTATTTCTTCCTCATGGTTGTGTTAGTGGAAAGTAAAGTGGAGTTTATAGAATATTCATTTCTTTCTTTCTTTTTCAGTCCTCACCCAAGGAGATATTTTACTGATTTTTATTTATTATTTTTTGTTAATCCTCACTTGAGAATATTTTTCCACTGATTTTTGGAGAGAGAGGGGGAGAGAGAGAGAGAGAGAGAGAGAAAGAAGGAAAGAAAAAAAAAGAAAGAAAGAAAGAGAAACATCAACGTGAGAGAGACACATCAATTGGTTGCCTCTCTCACAACCCCTAATGGGGCAAGGTATCAAACCTGCAACCCAGGTACATGTCCTTGACTGAGAATTTAACCCACAACCCTTTGGTCCGTGGGCCGACGCTCTAACTGCTGAGCCAAACCTGCCTGGGCTGTTTTATTGATTTTTAGAGGGGCAGGAGAGGGAGGGAGGAAGAGAGAGAGAGAGAGAGAGAGAAAGAGAGAGAGAAAGAGAGAGAGAAAGAGAGAGAGAAAGAGAGAAAGAAAGAGAGAAAGAAAGAGAGAAAGAAAGAGAGAAAGAAAGAGAGAAACTTTGGTGTGAGAGAGAAACATCAGTTGGTTGCCTCCTGCATGTGGCCTGACCAGGGATAGAACACACAACTCAGGTATGTGCCCTGACTGGGAATTGAACCCACAAACTTTTGGTATATGGGACAATGCTCCAACTAACTTAGCCACCTGGCCAGGGCAATATTCATTTCCAAAACACAACACACAATCTATGCTAACACAGACTCAAAGGAAAAGACCTACAAACACGACACGTGGTGAGCCTCTGACATGGCAGCAGTGTTCCCTGGCCACCCTTCAGGAAAGCAGCCCGCTCCCAGCCCACGAGCCTTGCTCATGCACACAAAGCTTGCCGTCACTCTCATATTTATTTATTTATTCATTTATTTAATCCTCGCCTGAAGATATTTTTTTCCATTGACTTTTTTAGAGAGAGTTGAAGGGAGGGAGGGAGGAAGGGAAGAGAAAGAGAGAGAGAGATAAACATCGATGTGAAAGAGAAACATTGATTGGTTGCCTCCCATACACATCCCAACCGGGATCAAACCCACAACCTAGGTATGTGCCCTGACTGGGAATCGAACCCACAACGTTTTGATCCAACCAACTGAGCTAGCTGGCCAGGGCTCTCCTTTTTGTTCTTTTGATAATCAACTCCCCACATTTTACCTCGGCACATGCCCACGCAAGCTGGAGACACATTCAGGCCTCTCTTGGAGCTAGATGCTGTGACCATTGACTGAGTTTTGGTCAGTGGGATGTTAGCAGAAATGACGTATCCGCTTCTGGGCAATGTCTTGCCTTCCACTGCCTCTTTACCCCTTCCCACAAATTAGAACATGAATGGTGCTTCAACCGTGAAGACCACACGCTAGGGCAGGAGTTGTTAAACTATGAGCCATGGGCCAAATGTGGCCTGCCGCCTAATTTGTAAATACAATTTTACTGGAAGAAAGCCATACCCATTGATTCATATATTTGTTCATGGCTGTTTTCATGCTAGAGTGGCAGACTTGAGAAGTTATGGCAGACCATGTATGGCCCACAAAGCCTAAAATATGTACTATCTGTCTGTTTGCAGAAAATGTTTGCTAACTCCTGTTCTAGGCGATTATGGGGCAACAGGAGAGAAGAAGCGTGGTTCCCTAGTGACCCCATGGAATGAAGACTCTTGTTTGCCTAGATTGTCTGCCTACCTCTGGAATACTTTTCTCTTGTTTGAGTCACTCCATATCTAGGTCACTTTCATAGAGCAGCTTATTTAAATTTAATATGCTAATATTAATTTACTTTTGTTACAGATGTTTCTCCTTTTCCCCCCCAGACACCCTCCTCCCTCTCCTACCCCCGTCCCAAGCAATGTTGTCTATGTCCATTGGCTATGCATACGTGCATATAAGTTCTTTGGCTTATCTCATCTCTCCCCGCTGCCCCCCTCCTCTGAGGTTTGTCAGTCTGAACCATACTCCTTTTTTTTTTTTCCTTTATTGATATCAGAGAGAGAGGAAGGGAGAGAGAGATAGAAACATCGATTGGCCGCCTGCTGCATGCCCCCCACCGGGGATCGGGCCCACAACCTGGGCATGTGCCCTGACCGGGAAACGAACCAGCGACCTCCCGGTGCATGGGTCGACGCTCAACCACCGAGCCACACTGGCTGGGCCCATACTCCTTTCATAACCAACATTTTAACAAATTTAATTTCCTATAACATGTACTCAATGAGTAAATTTGTGTTTCCATGACAAACAATTGAATATAGCTTAGACACAAGATTGAGGGCTAAGACAACACTGATTACTTAAGTCAGGATTTAAAGGGAAACTCTAGCAATCATAAATTGATAAAATATGAAAATAACATACAGAATATGTATATATCTGACAAGATGGGATCATTACCCTAATGGAGTTTAATATTCATAATGTTTTCAAAGTAAAGTCTTCTAAATATTCTCCAATGTTTTGCTGAATAAGACGAAGTGACTGGTTCCGTCTTGTCTCCTCAAAGCAGCTGTCCACAGGGTCTACTTTCTTGCAGTTCTTCAATAAACTGCTGATTGAGACTCATATCCCCTGGCTTAAGCTATAATCTCTAGCCAAGGCTGATTTTAAAATGTGTATTTTCCCTGGCCAGTGTGGCTCAGTGGTTGAGCATCGACCCGTGCACCAAGAGGTTGCCGGTTCGATTCCCAGTCAGGGCACATGCCCAGGTTGTGGGCCAAATCCCCAGTGGGGGGCACGCAGGAGGCGGCCAGTTGATGTTCTCTCTCATCGATGTTTCTATCTCTCTCTCCTTCTCCCTACCTCTCTCTCTAAAATCAATAAAGAAAAAAATTTTTTGATAAAATGTGTCTTATAATTCTCTTTTTCCAAAACTGATGGGGAATATAATCCTAAAGAAAATCAGAGGTCAATTGTGAGGAGCTTAAAAAGGATAGAGTGAGCCCTGGCCAATGTGGCTCAGTTGGTTGGGCATTGTCCCATGCACCAAAAGGTTGCTGGTTCGATTTCTGGTCAGGGCACATGCCCAGGTTGCAGGTTCGATCCCCAGTAGGGGGCGTGCAGGAGGCAGCCGATCTATGTTTCTCTTTCACATAGATGCTTCTCTCTCTCTGTCTCACTTCCTCTCTCTCTCTAAAAATCAATAAAAAAACACATTTTTAAAAAAGGATAGAGGGAAAGGGAAAATGAATCAACTTTCTCTTCTATAGGACCTGAACTCTCCTCTCACAGCTGTCCCTTTATTTCTGAACTTGCTGCATTTTCCTTGATAAACCAAAGGATAAAAATTCAAGAATAACACTTTTTTAAAAACAAGTATTAAAACTTACTCAAGAGAAATTAAAACATATGTTCACCTGAAACCTGGATGTGAATATTGGGAAGAGCTTTATTAATAATTGCCCCAAACTGGAAACATCCTGCTTTCAGCAGCTGAAAGACTTTAAACTACCACTCAGAAACAAAGAGGGGTGGTTACTGGCTCACGCCACCACGGGGCGAATCGCAAGAGCATTATGCTAGCAAAGGAAGGCAGGTTCTAAAGGCTATTCACTGGGCTTTCCATTTATATTACATTCTAGAAAAGGTAACGTTATAGGAACAGAAAGATCCGTGGTTGCTAGGACTGAGGGAAGGGAGGATTTGCTACTAAGTGCAGCACAAGGGACTTTTGGGGGTTTTGGGGGTGAAGAAGAGTCTAAATGTGGATTCTGACCATGGCTGCACAACTCTAGGGATGTGTCAACTCATAGAACTTGACACTGAAAAGAATAGACTTGACTGTGTATAAATGAAAATGCTAATTAAAAAAAAAAAAAAGACAAAAACCCAAAGCTAAAAATTGAGTGAAATTAAAATCCTGTAAGAATACAACCTATAAGACAGATGCTATTCGTGGTTATTTTTTTCTTTTTCAATTAGATTTTTAAATTCTTTTAACATTTACTATATTATTTTTATTATAAAACAAAACACAGATACATAAAACCACACAAAGTAAACACCTGCCTTAATGAGTTATTACAAGATGAGTATTTTTGTAACCAACAAGCAGGTGAAAACAGAACTCTCCAGCCATCCGAGGAGCTCCTGTGTGCCCTCCAGTCACAGGCCGTCCTCCCGCCTCTTGGTGACCGCCGCCCAGACTGTTACAGTTATCACTTCCTTGTCTTTCCTTATAGTTTTAGCACTCACGTGCATCCCTAGTCACTATAATTTAGACTTGTTTGTTTTTGAAGTTTATTTATTTTAAGTCTCATAATCTATGGGGTCTATTTCTGTCCCATTTTATTCCTGGCAATTTATCTGTTGAAGAACCTGAGTCATTTGACATAGTTTTCCACAGTCTGGACTTTGTTGACGGCAGGCTCACAGTGAACCTTGACACGTCCCTTTGTCCTCTGTGTTTCCGGCAAACTGGCAGCTGGGTCCGGGCACGTGCTCTGTCTCGGGTTCAAACCCCTGGACAAGGCTACAGGTGGTGCTGTCCTTTCATCAGGAGTCCCTCTAGTTGAACATGGCAATTCGTTGAAAATTCACAAAACTAAGTATTTAAATCATTAGAGTTCAAATGATGTGCTTGCAAACCTATAACATTTATACTTCTGAAATTTTAAGCCTTAAAATTGCTATAAAGCTTTTGGGACATTCTATATATAATGTAAACAAAAAAATACGTTGTGTTCATAATGGTACTTCTGATTCAAACTCAGGACTCTAGGATTTTTACTTAATTTCTTCATTTTGTTACGTCTGTATCCTCTTTTGTCTACACCCAAATTCCTGGTTCTCAAGGACACAAGAGATGATAGAATTACCATATCAGTGTTTTTTAAGTACTCTTACCCATAACATTGTGCACATATAATAATAAGGACAAGGCAAAAGGGACACCGTCTTGTGTAATCTACTCTTTGAATTAGAGACTCAACCGATGAAATGCATGTTGTGTTGGTAAACTGTTTGAAGACTTTATCTGTGAAAATAAATGATCTACCTCGATGTTTTCGATTCAGCGTTGATTTAAAATAAAGTTAATATCAGAGGGCAAGTTGTTTTGAAACAGGAAATTGTAGGAAAACTTGAGGAAGCCATTGATTTAAGTGCTTTTGTAAATTGAAAGCACTGGACTAACAATTCATCTTTGTTTAGATAGATAAGAAAGATGGTGAGTACATATTACAATATAATTGGCCAGAAAAGTCTATAATTACTTTGATTCGTATCAGAAATTTTCAGTTTCATCTAAGACTGTTTACTGAAAGGGCAAAGAGCTTCCTTCAATATTGAAAGTTTGTGTTACTAGCTCCAAGGACTGCTGAGAGAGGGGTGCTGGCAAACACATCTGTTAGAATGTGTGCTGTAAGGAACTGGGTTTGTTCAGTTGCAGTTGTAAACTGTGTGTGCCAGAAGAGGTTGACTAACCAGCTGACTGTGACCTCACTGATCCGGTAGTTTGCAGATAAAATAAAAAATGACTCTAGCCCTGGCCAGGTGGCTCAGTTGGTTGGAACATCATCCCACGCACCAAAAGGTTGCAGGTTTGATTCCTGGTCAGGGCACACACCTAGGTTGTGGGTTTGATCCCCGGTCAGGGTGTGCACAGGAGGCCATCGATCAATATTTCTCTTTTATATCAATGTGTGTGTGTGTCTCTCTCCCTCCCCCTCCTCCCTCTCCCCCTCCCTCCCCTTCTCTCTCTCTCTGTCTCTCTCTCTCTCTTTCTCCCTCCCTCTCTGCCTCCTTTCCTCTTGATAAACATATCCTCAGGTGAGGATTTAAAAAAAATGACTTGAATATATAAATTTTAGATCATAACAAATATCTCTTATCTATAAAATGCAATACATATCTATTTATATATATTTATATAAACTTTCAAATATCAAGTGCTACTGTTGTACATTAAGTTTTATTTTGGATATTTAAGGTTGGTTATAAAAAAAGAAAAGGTAAAACTATTTTATTTGGTAGTTAAGCTTTACAGATCTATCTTGAATTGTCTGGCTTTCATTTTAAATATTTTTATACTATTTTCTTTATAGATGTGTTGAATTGATGGGTTGAAGATTACCTTAAAGATCTATATGGTATTTACAACTCACTGCAAATATATGTGACTCTAAAAAAAAAAAAAAAATAAGTAGATAATACTTTACTTTTTTAATTAAAATTTTTTTCTTTATTGATTTTAGAGAGAGAGGAAGGGAGAGGGGGAGAGAGAGAGAGAGAGAGAGACAGAGAGAGAGAGACAGAGAGAGAGAGAGAGAGAGAGAGAGAGAGACAGAGAGAGAGAGAGAGAGGGAGAACATCGATGGCCGCCTCCTGCATGCCCCCCACTGGGGATTTGGCCCACAACCTGTACATGTGCCCTGACCGGGAATCGAACCGGCGACCTCTTGGTGCATGGGTCGACGCTCAACTACTAAGCCACACCAGTCAGGCATAAGTAGATAATATTTTAATAAACATTTAACAAAAGGGAAGATAAAGATGAATCAGTAATAAAATAGAGGACGTAGTGGAAAAGGCAGAAAGCTTAAAAAGAAGATAATTTAGTGACCAGTAACCTGAACAAAACAGATAGAATGATAAAGTTTAAATGGTAAAAAAATAATAAAAAAAATTTTAAACCAAAAAGATAACAATCAAAGTAAAGGTTGTAGGCATAAAATTCCCTGTATCAGTTTGTGTGTGTGTATGTGTGTATGTGTGTGTGTGTGGTGGGGGGGTGCAGGGGAGGGGCTTTTCTATAATTAGGTTCAATTCAGGCTTTGCTAATAGTAGAAAACTTAAACTTTCCAATTCAATTTAATTCAGTAACTTCTGGTTTGAAACATAATTATGTTTGTCCAAATAGCTCTGTTCTTCTGGCATTCTCCCTCTCCCTCTTTTCTTTCCTTCTCCCTGTGTGTAGCCGGAGACTCCAGGGACTGGCATAGTGTCCTGACCCTGTGGACAGGCTGACCTTGGCCCTCACTAGCCCCTTTCTTCTGAGCTTGGCCGTGTGCCAAATTTCTCTAGGGCCTTTCAATTTCCTTAGGCCACAGCTGGGAACAGAGGTACAATTCTCCTCTGCTCTGGAGGCCCCCCAAACTCATCACAAAATTCTCATTAACCCTACAACATTGGGGCTCAGCCTAAAGGGGAAGCAGCCTGGCTCCCAGCTCTTCTCACAAACTGTGCATCTCAGTTCACCTCCTATCTTCCTTTTCAGCCACTGGTTGAATTCTCATCTCCTTCTGGGAGTGGCAACAGCTCTGATATTATCATGTCCTTCTTTGCTCAGAGGGACATAAACAGCTTTCTCTGGGGCCTCTATGTCCCCTAAATTAAAATGTAAACAAGGTACTTCTGATTCTGGGCAAGTACTAGCTTGGGCCGTTGACCTCCTTTCCAAAACTATATCTGCAGGGGCCACAGAGGTAGATGGAAATGTATGGAGTTGAATAAAGTAAATGAAAGGGAATTTGAGTAAAACCCTTATGGGGAGCTCTAAGGAGAACGTAGCCTGGTATGTTGGGAGCAAGAACAGAAAGCCTGCTCAGACGCAGGCAGACATCTAACCCCTGAATATCCCTCTATTCCTGGAGGCCCAGGAGAGTATAACAAGGGAGAAAACTTTAAGTAGAACAGCTGTGGGATAGAAGAGGTAAGTGGGGGTTCTTGAATGGCCCAATTGCCTGGTGAAGGGGAATAATAGGAGTGGTAATTCTAATCTGTGTTTCATCACCTCTGAGGTCTACCCTCACTCTTGCTCTTAAGCCTACCTGGAGGGCACACACGAAGGGGCTGGCATTAGCCCATCTCCTGGAGCATGCTGTGAATGAAGGCAGCTCTGGAAACAACCGCTCATTGTCTAATATTCATTCTCATTTTTTTTCTAAGCTTAAAAAAATTATCCATTTTTTTTTTTTTTTTAGCTAGACATGATGGCCCAGAATAAAAACGATATTTCCCAGTCTCCTTTGCAGCCAGATGCATCCATATGGCAAAGAGTATTTTTAACAACTATATGCTAATGCATTTGAAATCTCTAAAAGTGAAATTCTGAGAAAAATGTAAGATACTAATATTGTCACAGAAAGATAACTTGAACAGGCCAATAATCATAATGAAATCAAAATGGTAGTCATCAGTGATCTCTTCTAATCACCTCAAAGTTCCAGGCTCTCACAGTTTTATAGTGAATTCCACTGAACTTTCAGGGAATAGATAATAACTATTTAATGCCATTTGCTTCAAAAGAGAAGAGAAAAAGATGCCCCGAGTCTTTTCATGAGATTAATGTAACCTTGTTTTCAAAATTGAACAAAGAAAGGAAAAGCAAAGAAAGTTATAGGCCCATTTTCACTTATTAACAAAGACACAAAAATCTTTAAACCATTTAGTCAGACAATATATTGAAGTATATTATGATCAAGTAGTAGTTCTGCCAAGAATGCAAGGATGGTCTGACATCTAAAAAATCTATTAATGTAATTCATCACTTCAAAGGAATAAAAGAAAATCACATGACTATTTTAATGGATTCAGAGAAAGCATTTGATAAAGTTCAACGCCTTAAAAAATAAACAAACAAACCCTAAGGAAACTAGAAGTAGATGAGAGCTTCCTTAATTTCACGAAGTCTGTATACCAAAAACTAATGGTAATCATCTTTCCAAATGGAGAAAGTTACACATTTCTTTTTTAGATCAAGAAATAAAAAAACAGGGATTATCACATTACCATTCTTTTGTTGCTATCTAGTAGATTTGGCCATAGCAGTAATTTAATCAATCAATCAATCAAATGAAATATATAAGATTTAGAAATAAAGATAGAAAAAATATGTCATTACTGGTAGATTCTGCACAGAGACAGTCCAAGAGCAGACAGACATATTATTGGAACTAACAGTGGAATTCATCCAAGTTACTTGATAAAAGATCCTTACAAACAAAAATTACAGTCCTTTACTCCAGTAAGTTAGGTCAATGGAATTTTTTTAAAACATAATTTTTAAGAGCAATAAGAAATATAAAACACAAGAAATAAATCTAACCAAATATGTATAAGATCTTTAAAGTGTTTTTAAAATTTTATCAAAAGATATTAAAGAAGACCTAAGTACATGGAAAGATTTCTGTCTTTGGTGGATATGAAGACTCAATATAAAAAGGTTGTTTTTTGCCAAATTAATCAATAATGTTAATACAATGAACTTTGAATTAATAAATGTTAATATGATGAAAAATCCCTTTTTTGTGGAATTTAATGAGCTGACTCTAAAATTTATATAAAAGAACAAAAGGCCAAGAACAGACAAGAGAAATTTTAAAGATGAGCAAGCTGGGAGACATGCCTTATCAGATATCAAGATTTATAATGAAGTTATAAATAAATAATAACAATGTGGTGTAACAGCAGAGATGGACAAATGAAAAACTGGAAGAGATTAGAGAATCCAGGAACAGGCCCAGCCACACAAGACAACTTGCTAAATAGGTCAAAGAGATGCAAAGCGGGTCAGCAGAAGGATGGTCTACGTGATAAATGGTCCTCGGGAAAATAGGTAACCATATGGAGGGAAAACGGAACATCTCACACATACAAAGGTTAATCCAGACGAATTAGAGGAAAATTTAAGAAAATTTCTTTATGTCAGGGCATGAAGAAATATTTTTAAAAAAGACAAAATAAGCCTAAACCATTAAAAAAACAAGATTGGTAAATTTGACTAGATTTTTTAAAATTCTGTGTTACAAAAGATACCATGAAGGAAATAAGCCTAAACCACAGACTGGGAGAAAGTATTTGCAGTGCATATGATAGACAATGGATTAGTATTTAGTATGTAAAAAATTCCTAAAGGAAAAGATAACATAATATAAAAACAACAAAGGACACGGGCAGACAATTCATAGAGAAATAAAGGAAATGCAAATGAGAATCACGGTGAGGTACCATTTCATACCTATGGTATTGGTAAAAATTTAAGAGTCTGACCACCTCAGTGAGTGGAGACAACTTGGCTGAGGTGGGGGAGGGGAGTGTAAATTAGAATTACCACTTAGAGCAATGTGGCAAAATTTAGTACATATGAGAATGCATGTCTCCTGTAATGCTGCAATTCTACCTCAAGGCGTGTACCCTAGAAACTCTTGCACAAGTGCACAGAGAGGCACATACAGGATGCTCGGTGCAGCATAATTTATAATGGCAAACAACTGGCAATCATATTGATATCTATTAACAGGAGAATGGATAAATGATGGTGTCTTCCTAAGTTTTTGGGCATGTGCTCTAAAGCTTAACCCTCTGTGTCTTTGTTTCTTTACCTAATGATGAGGATCACAGTGTACCTATCTGAAGAGAAAGGATTTCTGTGAGGATAAAGTGAGTCTGTACTGTAAAATACCTACGCCAGTGTCAAGCACAAAATGAAATCTATGAAGAACAGCAGCAATAGTAGTAACGGTAGTAGTCGTAATAGCACTAGTATACAGCAGTACAGTGAATGTATTCACATGGCTAAATTGCACAGAAATGTGAAGGAGAAAAAGAAAGTTGCAGGCGAATATACACAGCATGTCGATGGACAGATGCATTTGTTTCAGAATCGTAGACACGTGCATGGGGACAATGGACACCAAATTCTAGATGCTGATTAATTCTCAAGGTGGGGAGAAGGAAGTGAGTTTCCAAGAAGGGTGGCAGGAGCTTCCGTAGTATTTAATTTTTAGCTAGATTTTTATTTTATTTGCCATTTATATTTTTGTATGCCTGAAAACAGCCTTTTAAACAGCCTTACTCTGGCTGGAATTATACTTAATGTTTTTCATCTACCCGTTGTTCATGCTCCCATCACACACTGGCTGCTCAGAAATATGATTAATTTAAATCTAGGAAGTCTTCACTGAAACTGCCCAAGGCAAGAAAACAATCTAATTTCATAAATATTTGGGAAAATAATTCCATTTTGTCCTTTTTGGCACAGAATACATTTCTTGAGAAGTAAGGCTGTGCTCTATCTTTTCTTCATCATCTAGCCCTGGATAGGATGTAATAGATATTTGCTACTTATCTGGTGTTTCACTTCTCTGGAACTTGAAAATAAATTTTCCGTGAAATATTTTAAACAGAGTGATTAACTTCCCAACCGAACCCACAAAATCGTATTTAAAATCGTATTTAACTCATGTGGCTGTTTAAATCGAAGACATTTATAATAAATGTAAGGAAACCCATGTGGGTTTTATTTGTTTATTTTTTGCTCGGTGCTATTGTTATCAGATTGCCCTTCTCCACTGCTAGTGAGAATGGGGTTCTTGGGGTGCCTCTGGAATAAGCATTTCTGGAGGCCCCAATGAGAGGAGACACGGTCGAAAGCTTTATTTGCATGGAATTACTCCCCAGGGTTCTAAAGTCCATTTCCCTTAAACCAGTCCTGGAAGAGGTGTAGCTGGGGATTCCACAGAACTAGAGCAAGGCCAGTGTCCAAGTTTCTGTTCCATGGTGGAGCTGGGTCCAACACAGCATCAGGCTAGTTCCAGTCCATCAGTCCATTGTGTGTGGGGTCCACATGGCCCCGCAAGCCAGGGGTCTGGCACACTCAGCAAGAGCTAGAGAGCAAAAGAGGGAGCGCCTTTGTTCAGGAGCTTAAACATCAAATCTTCCCTCGCTTGCAGTGGCCACGCCTATTCTGGCCAATGGTCTGTTTCCAGGTGTGACTGACAGGCAAGTATCTTCCCTATGTCATCCAGACTTTACTGGGCATGCGTCTACTTGGCTTTCCCTTTGCTCCTTTCCTGTAAATTAGTAACTCGGTTAATTACAATGATATCACTATTAAGATAACATCAGCCTCGATAGAAGTCTACTTTCCTTGAAAAAGGAAAATAGTAAATTAGCTGGTGTTCTAAACTTCCCTTTCTCTGTGAGTATTTAATAACCTAATCTGTTTGCACATAGTATACAACTCATCCCAAATCCAAATATGCCATAATTACATTTTTCTAGATGGATTTCCCTCAGTGATGGAAAACTTTAATTCAAAGCCAGCATCTCCCAACTGATTTGTGGGGGCTCCAAAGAGGAGTGTCAGGAAAACCCTGCTCCAAGTCCCACTCCCTGGGTGACTGACTGGAGCCCACTCCCTCTCAGGGCCAAGCACGTCTGATGGGAGAAGGGTGGTGCCCTTCCCTGGGAAGCTGGGGAGGTGGAGAAGGGGTCCGGCAGAAGTGGCAGAGAGCACTGCCAGGAAGGAGAACAGGATTGCGTCAGGGAGATCCAGGTTGAAGCCAGGAACATGACAGGCTCCAAGAGCAAAGCATCATGGGCCATTGTCAAGGATGAGCAGGACTGATAGCTCCAAAGAAACAGAAATTAAGTTGTTCAAATCAAGGCTGTTGAGGATGAGTTTGGGCCAGAGTTTCCATTCAGGTAGGAGTTATGTGGCTGAGCTGGGTGTGAGAGCTTAAAGAGTTATATACACAGGCCATCTGGGAGGAATTTCCTCTTAAATAACCCAATCCCTTGTCTTTCTATCTGGAAATTGAGATCCATCTTTTCTCCCCCTTTCCTCCATCCTTTTCCTTTCCCCCACTCTCTTTCTCTCTTTCCTTTCTTTCGTTCGTTCTTTCCTTCCTTCTTTCCTTCCTTCCTTCCTTCCTTCCTTCCTTCCTTCCTTCCTTCCTTCCTTCCTTCCTTCCTTCCTTCCTTCCTTCCTTCCTCTCTCTCTCTCTCTCTCTCTCTCTCTCTCTCTCTCTCTCTCTCCTATATCCTCTTCTATTTGGAACAAAACTTTATTTATGTTCCACCATCCAGAGTAGATAAATGTTAATATTTTAGCATCTTGGATTCAAATATCTTAAATCAAAAACTTCAGTATTACAAGTAAAGTTGTCCCCCTCTCCTTCCCTGCACAAGCACACCTATCATGAATTTGGTATAGATTCTTCTAGTCTACACTTCAAATGTTTTTTACTATACATATATTTATCCACAAACAATATAATGTACGTTTTTAAAAGGAGTAAATATGTCATACCATGCGTATTGATAGAAAACTCGCTTTTGTCACTGAACATATTTTTTTTAGCTCTAACCCTGTTCAATATATTGATCAAGTTTGCTCCTTTTAACTATTGTGTAGTATTCCATCATATAGCATACCACAGATTTGGGTCACAGCTTCTTTCTAAGCCTGGATGTCTGTTGCAATGGTAGAGTTAAATTTTTTTCTCCCCAAACTAGCCCAGAAATCCACAGGACACAGAGAATATAAAACATGCTTATAGGGACATTGTGAGAAAAGGTAAATGATGTCAGGAGTTTGGGTTTTAGTTCAACTCTAAGAGGGTTGAGAAAGCCGTTGACCACCTCGTTCATTCTCCCATCTAAATGTCAGTGAGATACTCTTGCAAGAAAAGCCACGCAGGCTGGAAAAAGGGCGCCTCCCAGCCCCTCAGAGTCTGAGGCCCCACCCGCGACGAGCTCGGCCAAGTCCACGAGGAGATGGTGCTGCCGGGATTTCCGATGCAGACGGTTTCGTGAAGTTTGCTCTTGGGTCAGTAGTGGCTGTCACCAAGGCATCCGGGGGCCTCCCACAGTTTGGCGATGAGTATGATTTTTACCGATGTTTTCCTGGCTTCCAGGCATTTTGTGAAACACAGGGAGACAGGTTGCTTCAGTGCATGAGTGAGGTAATGCGGTACCATGGGTGTCGAGGCAACATTAAGGGTCGGACTCAAGTGACTGAATTGGAGGACAAGTTTGATTTACTAGTTGATACCAATGATGTTATTCTGGAACAAGTAGTATTTTACCGGATGAAGCATCAGGTGTGAATAAGAATCAATAGCCTGTCCTCCCCACAGGACTACAGGTCCCCAAAACAATAGTGTCCAGCTGGAACCGTAAGGCAGGAGAATATAGCAAAAAAACAAAATCTGAAACTTTCTGGCTGCTTCATGCAAAAAACAACATCCGACCTCAGCCTAAATTCCGAGAGAAGATTGACAATTCCAACACTCCATTTCGTCCTAAAATCTTCATCAAGCCCAATGCCCAGAAACCCCTCCCTCAGGCACTCTCCAGAGAAAGGCAGGAGTGCCCACAGGGTGTCCTGAGGACTTGGATGTCCCCCCTGCTCTGGCGGCTTTCATCCATCAGCAGAGAAGCCAGCAGGTGGAGCAGGACTTGTTTGCACATCCTTATCAATACGAACAAGATCACTTCACTCCGCCGGGTTCAGTCCTTCAGAAGCCACAACCCAGCTATGTAGACCCGTGGGAGGAACACCCTGCCATTTGGTATCCTCCCTGGATGAACTAGTGGAACTCAGTGAAAAGCTCTTGAATTGTCAAGGACTTGGAGCACCACTCTTACCGGAGCTTCCCAGGGCTGACCTGCCTCATGCAGATGTCCACCCGGACAGACGACTTCACTGTTGACACGCTGGAGCTTCGAAGTGACATGTACCTTCTCAACGAGAGCCTCACAGACCCAGCTATTGTCAAGGTCTTCCACGGTGCTGATTCAGACAGAATGGCTACAGAAAGACTTTGGGTTGTACGTAGTGAACATGTTTGATACCCATCAGGCAGCGTGCCTTCTTAACCTGGGCAGGCACTCGCTCGACCATCTGCTGAAACTCTACTGCAGTGTGGAATCAAACAAGCAGTACCAGCTGGCTGATTGGAGAATACGACCTCTGCCCAAGGAAATGCTCAACTACGCCAGAGATGACACCCATTGCTTGCTTTACATCTATGATAAGATGAGGCTGGAACTCTGGGAGCGAGGCAATGGCCAGCCCGTTCAGTTGCAGATGGTGTGGCAGCAGAGCAGGGACATCTGCCTCAAGAAATTCATCAAACTGATCTTCACGGATGAGTCCTACCTTGAACTATACAGGAAGCAAAAGAAGCATCTCAACACACAGCAGCTGACGGCCTTCCAGTTGCTGTTTGCCTGGAGGGACAAAATCGCCCGGAGGGAAGATGAAAGCTGTGGATATGTACTGCCAAATCATATGATGCTAAAGATAGCTGAAGAACTGCCTAAGGAACCTCGGGGCATCATAGCTTGCTGCAACGCACGCTGTACCACCTCTTGTACGGCAGCAGATCAACGAAATGCATCTTTTAATCCAGCAGGCTCGAGACATGCCTTTGCTCAAGTCTGAAGTTGCAGCTGGAGTGAAGAAGAGTGGACCACTGCCCAACGCGGAGAGACTGGAGAATGTTCTCTTTGGCCCTCGTGACTGTTCCACACCCCTTGAGATGGCTAACCTATCACCCCAACCAATGGGCCTGTGCCAGTACAGAAACAGGCAGCCTCTTCCCTGAAGGAGGAGGAGAAGACGAGGCCCTGCTGGATTCCAAACGCCTTATTGCTACTGCTGTCATCACATTATTCAACGAACTTAGTGCTGAAGGAAATGGAAAGGGTCCATTAACAGCTGCACAGAGAAAAGCCCAGAACATAATGGAGTCCTTTGAAAACCCGTTTAGGATGTTTCTGCCTTCGCTAGAACACCATGCTCACATTTCTCAGGCAGCAAAGTTTGATTCGTCACAAAAAATCTATGAAATCAGCAACCGTTGGAAGCTGGCAAGCCAGGTACAGGTACAGAAGGAGTCTAAAGAAACTGCCAAGAAGAAGGCAGCTGAGCAACAGCTGCCTGGGACCAGGCCAGCGAAGAGTACAAAGCAGCGGTGAAGCAGGCCATGTCCGTCCGAGGGCAGGCTGCCCGAGAAAGCGCCGCCAAGAAGAGAGAGCGAGCGAGTGACCCAAGGGCCACAGAATAGAAATAGGAGAAGAAACGACTCAAAGTTTCCAAGAAGCCGAAAGACCCAGATCCACCAGAAAAAGATTTTACCCCTAATGCCTACAGCAAGTCGGATTTCAAGGCTTTTGCTGGAAGCAGCAAATCCAAACCGTCTTCCCAGTTTGATCCAAACAAGCAGACCCCATCTGGCAAGAAATGTCTTGCAGCCACAAAACTTAAACAGTCAGTGGGAAACAAAAGCATGTCCTCTGCAACTGGGAAGCCGGACAGGGGTTTCAGGCCCAATTGGCCAAAGAGAGAGTGTTGGAAGAGACCCTTGGAATCCCCCAGGGGACTGGAAGCACCGAATGGTGGTGCTGGTTTTGTACAGACTCGTTTTTAAACCATTAAAAAGAATTCTTACTGGAAGAAAGCCGGTTCCAGACTTTGCTTTTGCTGCCACCACAGCGCTGGCAGGAGAGGGCAGAGCCCATCCTGCTGTGACCACCACCCTCAGCTGTCTGTGCGTAAGTGTGCCCCTGGAGAAATCCAGAACCACCCAAAGGAGGGACGCAGGAGACTCTCCTGTGACTCAGAAAAGGGGAGCATCCGCAAGGCAGGGAGCACACGCTCATCTGACTCCATGTCAGGAGGCCACTTCCCTCCTTCACAGGCCTCCAGATTAGGAGGAGGCCAAACGGTGAGAATGCAAGGTGGGGAGGAGCTGCAGGGCGGGTCACAGCCGACTCAGCCCCTGGAGCCTGTCCTTCCGTTCCTTCTTCTCTTTGGTTTGTTTGTTTTTAACTGTTTTTTCCTAATTCTAAAATCATAATATGTTCAATATAGGAAATGAGGAAAACAGAAAACTGCCAAGAAAATTAAATCATCTATAATCCTACCACATGGAGATAACATTTTGGTATAAAGGCTTTTTACTATGTGTATATATATTTAATTTACAAACTTGGATTTCTGTTTGTACTGGTTTTTTTTTTTTTTTTTACCTTTAAAGAGTCTCATTCTAAAATGGATTTTAGCTAACCCCTATTATTAAACATACAGGTTTCCATTTTTGTACTTTCAAAATAACGCAACATAGAGAGTGTGTAAAAAAAAATAATGTCAGTGAATCAAATTAGCTATAACACATTAAACATGTTTACATATATAAATCACTCACTCATCATAAAAGCACATCAAAATAGGTAAAGTCAGTTTTAAAATAGAAAAATGTATATTCCTTTATGTTATCCCAGGAACATATTTTAAAAACTTGGTTAGATCTCTCAAGTCCCCTGGGATTTAGACAACAAGAGTCAAAATTCTAATGGTCTGGAACAGCAGCAGATGAGTCAATTTTGGAAAACTTTGAAGTGAGGTTCCCAGAAAACAATGACATTGCTTTCCTCTGTGTCGTTGCACACATTTCCCCCTCTGCCCTGACTCTCTCAGATCTCTTTCCCCACCCCCTTCTCTGTCTCCAGGCCTTCCCTATGTGAACTCATAATCATATATACACACACATTCTATACATATATACACACACACAACATCTATACATATCGTAAATACATACACATTTCACTATATATATAAGGTATGTTGTATCTTTTTTGCATAATACATGTTATTATTATGTGATGTAATTGTTTACAAAGTTCTGCCCCACCCATTGCATATCCCCTACCTAACTAAGTCATAATTATTGTCCCATGAATTTATGGACAGCTGCAGGGGAAATACTGTAGTGATTGTAAATGAAAGATAATGACTTTAGGTGGGGCTTCTGAACTCTTAAGTGGAATGTTCTGTTATTTTGCTATTACTTCAGATTCCATTTTTTTTTTATAGTGTTGAAATTTTAGTAAAATTTTATTACCCTTCTAGGAGGGGTTAATTAGAAATGTAGACAAAGAGGAACTGGTCAATATAATTAATGTAGTTAGATTTTTCCAAAGGCTTTTGACATGTTTCCAAAGCAAATACTGTATTAAAAAGATAATTACAAATTGATATAAATATTTCATTATGAAGAGAATATTGACTTAAAATAAGCTCCAGCAGTGCATGGACATTTTTATTTTTATTTTTTAAATATATTCAAACTTTAAGAAATCTGCATGGCCATTTTTAATATAGATAACGAAATGTTTTAGTAATACCTGTTTCCTGAGTCACACGCATGTTTTAAAGTACACGGAGTAATGAAAACAGTGTTATTTCCAGAATATGCCTACAGCTTTCATTGAAAATAAGGATATTTCCAATGCCTAAGAGATCTGGGGACTGACCTCTGCTCCCAAACCTCGTTCAGTGCAGAGCAAAATGTTTCAGTGTGGTCACAACTGTCAACAGTGAGCAAATCCACAGGCGACCTTGATCCATTGTCACCACATCGTAGGGTACATCTCTCTCTGCTTTCTTCACCTGCACTGCTTTCTCTTCCATCATCTCCTGTTGACTTCTCTTTCCCTATTTGTTTTGAATTTTTAAAAAGTCTTTAAAAATACTTGAAAAAGTTAAAAAATCAATCTAGATAGTATATCATAAGATCATTTGTAGTGAATTTAAAGATTTCCATTCCTCTTTGTTAGCATCAGTTTCTATGTTGTCATTAGCAAAGTTTTGTTGGCTTCTTTTGGTGATATTCAAATAGTCACAAGGAGGTGTGAGAGTCTAGTCAGTGGGAGGTTCAGTTAGCAAAGTAGTCTTGTTGTTGTTGTTGTTTAATTAATTTGTTTTTGTTACAGGTGTTTCTCCTTTATCCCCCCAGACACCGTCCTCCCTATCCTCCCACCCCCCAGCAGAGAAGTCTTACATAAAGAGCAATGTCTTTTTTTTTTTTTTTTATCCTCACCCGAGGATATTTTCTTTTTTGCATTTATCTTCAGATAGAGTGTGAGGGAGAGATGAGGGGAGAGAGAGAGCAACATCAATGTGAGAGAGACACATCAACTGGTTGCCACCCACACGACCCCAACCGGGGCCGGGGACAAACTGCAACCGAGGTACATGCCCTTAGCGGGAACCGAACCCGGGTCTCTGTGGTCTGCGGGCCGACGCTCTAACCGCTGAGCCAAACCGGCCACGAAAAGAGCAATGTCTTTTATGTACTAGTAAATCTGATTTATATGAACTCAGAGATGAGAAATATCACAGGATAATTTGGTTTTCTGGTTAGAGTCCAGAACAGAATCATCTTTCTGGTGCGGAGATGAAGCAGAGCACACCCACTGAACTGGACACCCGCTGCTGGAGTGCTCTGCCAGCGCTCTGACGGAGACTAGGTCATCCTTCTCTTCGCTGAACTCGCAGCTATTCGGGAAGACAGAACTAGCACCCAGGAACAAGAGGGAATCCTGCACGGGAGTGTGGCTAGAACAAGCGTCATGATGTCGAGGTCCAGTTACCCAGGGCCACACAGCTGCTTAGTGGCAGAGCTGGGCTTCAGGTGTAATTCCATAGGCTCTGCTCTCTCCACGGTGCCATGCTTTCTTCCAAGTCCTAAATATATTTAATTCCTTGAGCATATTTATAAAAGCAGTTGTCTGATAATTTCATCATCAGTCTGTATTTTCTGATTTTTCTCCCTGTTATGAGTCATGTTTCTTGCTTTTTTGTCTACGTGGTAATTTGTAACTTTATGCTGGATTGTGTATAGTACATTGTTGAGGGTCTGGGTTTTGTTGTCTTCCTTTAGATGGCGTGGAATTTTGTTCTAGTGGCAGTTAATTTACTGGTAGATTGACATGATACTTTTGAATCTTGTTTTTCAGCTTGGTTAGGGAAGATCTAGTCTTTATTTTAGAGCTAGAGTATCCGGTGTCCAAAGATGTGGCATTTCTTGAGTATCAGGGGACAGTGAGTACCAGGGGCCCATGAGGTCTCTCCCCTCTGACTGGTTGGAACTCCGCTGTGTCCTGGCCCTGTGCAAAGCACCAGGATCTCTACAGCGGTTTTCTCTCTGGCCTTGAGGAGTCTCACCTGTGCATCCACAGCGTAGATTTCAGCAGAAGACGTGCGGACACCTTCATGCACATTTCTAGAGTATCTTCTCTTGAAGCTCCCTCCTTGCTGAGAAAATTCTATTCACTGCAACAACTTTGAACTTTCAACTAGGTCTCAGTAAGACTGTGTGTCAGCCTCTGCTGAGGTTCTCCCCCCTTGCATCATGATGGGGGAAAGTATCTCCTGTCACAAAACCAGGATGACGTGGGACTCACTTCATTTGTTACCCTCTCATCAGGGATCACAGTCCTGCACTGCCTGTTCTCCAACATGGAAAACAGTTTCATAGATTTTGTCCAGTTTTATAGTTGTTTAGCACAGGTACCAGTTAGTCTGTTAGAGTAAAAAACAAACATCCACTACAGGCTTTTTGATTAAAATGTTTTTATTATGGACAATTTCAAACATATACAAAAGAAGACAAGAATAAAACGAATTCCTAGGCACATAATGGTAAAAGGGCCTCACCATATCTAAACTAATTATAGAAGCAATGATTTTTTCCACTAGAAAAATATCTATGACATTTACAACACATAAATGTCAGTAAAGCCCTGGCTGGTTTGGCTCAGTGGTTGGAGCGTCGGCCCGCGGACCAGAGAGTCCCGGGTTCAGTTCCCGCTAGGGACGCGTACCTCGGTTGCAGTTTGTCCCCAGCCCTGGCTGGGGTCATGTGGTTGGCAACCAGTCCATGTGTCTCTCTCACGCTGATGTTTCTCTCTGTCTCTTTCTCCCTTTCTCCCTCCTGCTCTGTCTGAAGATAAATGCAAAAAATGTCCTCGGGTGAGGATAAAAAAAAAAAAAATGTCAGTAAAGCCCGGCCGGTGTGGCTCAGTGGATTGAACATCATCCCATGGACTGAGAGGTCCCAGTTCAATTTCCGGTCAGGGCACAGGCCAACACACTGAGTTGGCCTAAAAGGAACTGGGAAGAAATAGAAAGTGTCAGAAGGCCTCCTACTTGGTTTCACTCTTGGAGATTGTATTGCAGGCAAAGTCATCTGTGTCTGTGACACAGGCAGCCAAAATACTCTCATCTTGCTTAGGTAGAGAGAAAAGGAACAGTAGGGAAACCCTTTGACTTATCTCCTACCTTATTGCTCACTGTAAAGCAGGGTTCCCCAAGCGTGGTCCCCTGACAACATCAGCATCATCTGTAAACTTGTTAGAGATGCGGATTTTGGCACCACCCAGACCTATTAAGTCAGGAAGTCTGGGGAGTGGGGCCCAGTAAACTGTGTATTAACAAGTTCTCCAGGTGATTCTAGTGTGGTCAGAAGTTTGAGAATCACTGATGTAAAGGAGAAAAGGGGGCTCGCCCAGAGGAAGTGAGCCACAGGGAAGGAGAGAGCGGAGAGACTGACAGAAAAGAAGCGGTTAGGATTGAGAGTCCAAGAGAAGGGAGCTGGGAAGGGTGCAGGTACAGGAGAGGACAGGCTGGCCTTGGGAGGGAGAGACATCACCGTTTCCGAAGAAGATTTGGGGATAAAGTTTTTTAAAGTTTGGAAATATTGGGAGGAAAGTTAAGTCGGTCGTAATTGACCACCTCTATGTTCTTGGAACAGCCAGAGTAGACCTTAGAAAAGGAACTAGCAAGAGAAAATCGATAATATCGACAATCGGCCTGACTCAGCATCACTGATCCTTAGGGAAATGCAAATGAAAACTACGAATCAATTCACAAATGGATACCACTACTTGCCTATCAGAATGGCTAAAAGAAACAAAACTGTATACCAAACACTGGCAAGACTGCAGAGCAACTCTCAGAGACATTTGAAATGCAAAACAGTGCAGCCACTTTGGAAAACAGTCCGGCAGCTTCGTTTAATACAATACAACCTAGGAATTCCACTCCTATGTATTTATCCAAGTGAAGTAAGTATCCGTTGTTCATGCCAAAACCTGTAAATGGATGTTTAGAGCACTTTATTCATAATGGCCCCAAACTGGAAACAACCCAAATGTCTATCAACTGGGGAATGGATAAACAAACTGTGGTGCATCCATATAATGGAATATTATTCAGCAGTAAAAAGGAATGAATTATTGATATTCTCAATAGCACGGTGCTAAGTGAAAGAAGCCAGACTCAAAGGCTACATACGGTATGATTCCATCTGTAGGACATTGTGGTGAAGACAAAACTATTGTTGTGTGAACAGATCAGTGCTAGTCCGTGATTAAATGTTGGGGAGGACTTGACTACAAAGGGGTGGCATGGGGGAATTTGTTTTATGAGATGATAAAACGATTCTGTATTGTGATGGTTTGGTAGTTGCATAATTTTATACATTTGCCAAAATTCATAGAACTGAACATCAAAAATAATACATTTTATTGTACATTAATAAAAAAGGAAGAACGATAAAGAGAAACTTCCTGGAATGTCTCTTAGCTGTCAAAAAACAAGATTTGACATTTTAAATACTACTACTCTCTCACGGCCCCATTCAAGTGTTATTTCTCTTAGGAAACATGTTCCAACCCACGCAAGCCATCCCCCATCACAATTACTCGCTTGGTCTGTGTCTCTGTAGCACTTCACTTTTATCTGTTTTTGCCACCTTAGCTGGCATTCTTCTCCTCCCACAAAAAATAAATATGAATTACTTAAGAAGAAGGAAGATTGCCGAGAGCCTTTATCTTGGTGTGCCCAGCATCTGGTTTAGAACTTTACACATGGGGCACACCTAAGTATTTGTCAAAGGAAGGAGTGAATAAATATTTTGTCCATCTTCAAAACTTCATTATTATGGAAAATTTGAAACATATTCAGTAAAAGAGAGAAAGCAGTATAATGAATCCAAGTTATCTAACAACTAACTTCACACTCTCCATGTTCAACTAGATTATTTTAAGCAATTCTCACATATTATATATATTAATAATTTCTTCCATTAACACATCAATATATATCTCTATTAAGACAAGGACTCTCATTTGTTTAATATAGCCACAATACTATTTTCCCTAAAAAAATCAACATATTAAAACATATTTTTAATTTCCCTCATTTTATTATACTTAATATTATCTAATAGCCACTCACTGTTCAAATGTCCCAATTATCTCATGAGTGTCTTTTTACAGATGGTTTGTTTGAATCAGGACCCAAACAAGGTTCACACATTGCATTTTGTTGATAAGTTTCTTTAAATTTCTTTTCATCTAATTCTACACCAATTCCCCCTGTAGGTCATCTCTCCTGTAGAATTGCCCACATTCTGAATTTGTGATTTAGGTTCGCAGGTGGTCCTAGGTACTTCCTGTTGCATTACATCAGAGGCAATGATGCCTGTTGGTCTCTCTCTTTGTGCTGTTAAGATCTCTCTGTAGGTTTAGGCTAGGCGTTGTCAGACCAATTCATTCATTATGATGTTCCCCGGCAGCTTTCCACCTAAGAAATTTGGCAACGAAGATCCAATATTTCATTAGGGGTTAGAAATGGGTGATATTTTAATTATATGCTAGCATTCAGTTAACACAGGAAAGGCAGAATAAATGCTTGGTTCTATCTTTTTATATACCATTTTTCATATTAATGAATTAGAGTTCTAGCAATCTCCAAAGGTGACCATTGATATTATTGAAACATATTACTATGGACTCATGGGTGCTAACATGATCCATTGCAAACCTTGAATTATTTTTTTATGCTTAAATTGGCCCATTTTTAAGCAATAGGAAACTTTTCAGTTTGTCTCTAATATTCTTTGATTGTTTCTTTTCTGTTGTGACAAGATATTCTAGGTTCATCTCGTGGATTTCCTGCTTCAGAGCTGGAATCTGCCATTTATTTATCCAAGGAGCCCTGATTACTTTTAGGGCTCCTTGTTCTCATTTCAATGGGTCGACCATTGTTTCTAGGCCTTTTCAGTGGACAGAGATGGGAAAAAACATGATTTAGTCCATTTATTGTTCTTAGATGCTGATGGATGGAATCAATAGTTAAGATAAAATGCTCATTTGGGCATTTGGAACAAAATCAGAGACCAGACAAAATCACAAAATAAGTGGAGTGAGATCTCATGAAATAAAGTATATATAAGTTAGTGATACTGAATAAGCCATTGCTAAAACCAGTAGTATAAAATTAGAAAAATTAAAAAGATTCCAAGCACAGGGCTGCTCAGCTCATGATATTAAGTGATTATTTAATATGTTTTAGAGAAACTCATATTAAGATTGTGAGATGCATTCTCTAAGTAATATTATCTTTGTGAGCTCCTCCCCTCTTTTTCTTGTTACCAAGACCTAGGTTGGAACCATTTAACAGCTTGGTTTCCCAGAGTTTTCAACCAGAAAGTGAACCTCCACCTTGTGTAGGTGTTTGGTGTCTTGCCGAGGTCCCAACTCAGCAGTCCAGGGTTTCCCTCAGGTGTGGACGGAGTTGGCAAGACAGAGAGAGGTGGTGAGACAGAAGGTGCTTGATCCTTCTGCTGCTTAAGGCTAGCAGAATCTTTATTTTTATATCTTCAGGCTGTATAACAAGTTACTCATTCTTTTTTCTTTTTGACCTTTAAGCAAGTATGTATAAATATTGTCTTCCGCTTACACAGCTTAGGTATTGGTACAGGGTTAATCACTAACTATTTCACTTTTTCATCCAGACATAACAATGACATTGTATCAGCTCTTAACCTTTACAACTACTTTCACCATGTGACTCATTGCTTAGCAACCTTCCTGTTTACATTTATGCAGACATTGTCTCATTTAACTTTTTCCTTCCTCAGCCCCCTCTATTTCAATTTCTGTTACTTTCTCATAGACCTTGAGTTTTCCTCTTATCTAAGATCCTTTTAAGCTTTTACATTCTTATCTTAAATTCTTATTACTTTCTTGCCTTTTCTTTCTGCAGTCTATTCTGATGTCTATATTTTTAATCATCTACATGTTACTTCTATAATGATTCCTAACAGACAGCTAACAGATAGACAGAGAAAGCAAAGATTAGTCTCCTTCAGTTGCCATCCTGCATTTTTATTTTCCCATTACTCTATATCTTCAGTCACTGTTCTTCGTGATTCCTGCCACACAGTGAATCCACTTCTCCAGGGACTATGTCAAACCATGGAGGCCTTCATAACTCCCGGGACTACGTCAATCCGTGGAGCTCACCTGGGACTACGTCAAGCCGTGGTGGTCGCTGTTCCAGTGACGCCGCTCCCAACAATGTCTGAACATGCATAGCATGAAAAGCAGAGCCTCCTTAACACCCTAAGAAATTACAGCTTTAGGTGTCAACCGAAACACCAAACACATTTAATGAAAATATACACATGCACAAATCCTATCTTTGAAGAGCTATATTACATCTCATGTTTTACAAATGAGTGAAAGGTGTGGGATCAAAACCAAGGTTTACTGCATATTGACTCAACATCCAATCTACCATTGCATCAGTCTAGATTGCATTTTCAACCGGTGTACCTCGGCACACTGGTGTGCCGCAGGAATTTTTAAAACGTACAATACCTGACAACGTAGTCACAGGCACTGACCTCTTTTCCCTTAGATGATCAAATAAAAAAATGACAACAGCCAACACAATAGTCATTCAGTGTGAATGAATCAAAATTATACGATTTTTTTTTTTGGTCAGATTGGCAAAAAATACAGTAAATTTTTTGATGTGATGCAGAATTTTAATAATAGTTTATGGTGCCATGAGATGAAAAAGATTGGAAATTGCTGGTCTAGAGATGACAGGTTTGTCCTACTCTGACACTTGACACAGGAATTGAAACAGAATATTGAACCAATTTTAACAACTTTGAAACCACAAGTTCTCAGCTAAAAATTACTTTCCTGAATAGAGGTCACCATAGGAAGATGAACCTCATGTTCAAGTTAGAAACTTTCTAATAAAGAGAATTTTATTGTTTTTTTTTTTTTTTTTCCAGAAAGGGAGGAAAGGAGAGAGAGATAGAAACATTGATGTGAGACAGCTACAGAGGGCTGCCCCCTACTGGGGATCATGCCCACAACCCGGGCATGTGCCCTGACCGGGAATCAAACAGGAACCTCTCAGTCCATGGGATGACGCTCAATCCACTGAGCCACACCAGCCAGGCATAAAGAGAATTTTAGGGGATCATTAAACATGGTTACAAAATCCAGATTTGAATGAATTCATATATTGAAGGAGAAGTCTGGGAACTAACCAAACTCAAAGTACTCCGAGCACCATAAAATGGATTTTCAAAGGAAAAACATTTCCCCAGACATGAGCCCCTGAGATACTTGTAAACAACCCTTTTGCAACCTAAAAGTGTCTTTTATCCTAAAAAATTTAATTTCTTTATCAAGGAATTTAGGAACTTACCAAAGTCAAATAAAATTCACTGAAAATATTCAAAATTAATCATTTTAATTTTTCTTTTAAGAAAGATAGTTGGATTTCTTAAGTGCCAAATATTTTTTATGATAAATGAATATCATAAGATGTGCAAAAATGTAAGGCTGAAGCCTGGACAGTTTGGCTCAGTGGTTGGAGTGTCGGCCCATGGACCAAAGAGTTGCGGGTTCGATTCCAGTCAAGGATGCATACCTCAGTTGCGGTTCGATCCCCAGCCCTGGTTGGGGTTGTGCGGGAGGCAACCAACTGATGTCTCTCTCTCTCCCTCCCTCCCACTCTATCTGAAAGTCAATGGAAAAATGTCCTCGGGTGAGGATTAAAAAAACAACAAAGAACAACACTATATCATATACCTGTTCGTAAAAGAAAAAGTATTTTGTATAGCTGGGCTCTCTCTGCCTGGCTAGAAGACTTAAATTCAAAACTAGACCAGGGAGCATCTTGAGTATCCTTCATAGAAGCACCATTTACACTGAAGTGAACCATCCACGCAGCAAAAGAACCTGGTAGCACAAAAAGCAGGCCAGAGATTAGGAAGAGAAGCTGAAAACAAGCCATCTTATATATACAGGGTGTATGTAGATTCTATTACAAAATGTATTTTAATAATCACTGGCTTTATAATTTTTCAAAGTGTATGTATACATTTTGGGGGGACACTATATTTGTTGATAATTTTGCAGTTTTTCCTAACTGCGTATTTTTTATCCAATCCATTATATAATGATGTTCCTGTCTTTCTGAATAGTTAGATTTATACTGATGTCTTGATTTGCTTATGGAAACTAAGACCTAAATTACTTAGAATTTTAGTTTGGATCTCAGATTCTTTCATCCTCTTATACAAACATAGCAAAGAAAGAAAAGCTCTATTTAAGTAACCCGAAACACCCAACGTGTTTGATTTACAGCTTTGCCAGGGACTCAATGAGGTAGGCAGGCAGCTTGACCTTTCTGGGACCTATAAAACTTGATACTAATATTGTTTACCTTGATGTATGATCAGCCTAGAAGAGAGAACACATAACAATTATATGAGTTTGTTAGAAAAAAAAATGTTCTAGTTAAGATACAAAGTAAAATACAACTGTAGTATTAAATTTTCTCCCCTTTCTTATCCCCTGTAATTATGTAACATATACTTTTTGACCATAAAAAATGTCTAATTAACGTGGATTTATTGGTTTTCTTCTTATAATAGTAAATTTACCATGGTAAAAGAAGAAGGAAGGGGGGGTGGAGAAAGCAAAGAACTTACAGGCATATATGCATGACCAATGGGAGACACCCGTGCGTGCGGTGAAGGCGGGAGGCAGGGAGGAGGGGGTCATGGGGAAAAAAGAAGGGACATCTGTAATATTTTCAACAATAAAGATACATTCAAAAAATAAAACTGCTTTGACTTTTTTAAAAATTGAATAATCCAAATACCATGATATTAAAAGCAAAATTCAGGGAGATGAATTATTGTCAGGAGCAGCTGTCCGGCTTCACTGTTGTCCCCTCGTTCGAACTGGGAATCTCCTGCCTCTCATTATATTTCTTTCATCGCTTCTGCACACTCCTTCCTGGCTTAGTGCATTCTCACTGCCATCCTGGTCAGTGCTAGTGGCAAACTGGGAAGTGAGTGGGGGAGGTGGGGCCATACAACTCTCTTTCCTCCTCCTGGATAATCCCCTCATCAACATCCCCTGTGTCCTCATTCTCTTCAGTCCCCCTGAATGTACACCCACCCCACCCACTTGAATTCATCCCATCTCCCTTCCGTGAAATTCCAATTCCTATCCTTTTCTTCATTCCAAAGGTGTACCAACCCATGTGGGCACCCCTGTGCTGGCAAAAACCATGAACCCTGTTATGGGTTGAATTGTGTCTTCCCAAAATTCTTAGGTTGAAGTCCTAACCCTGTTGGTTTGCAACTTTCTTGGGAGCTTCCCAGGTGTAATTTGAAATTGGCCCCTGTTTTTCTCTGACTTGCTTATTTCATTTAGCATAATGCTCTCCAGGTCCATTCATGCTGTCCCAAAGGATGAAATTTTCTCCCTTTTTACAGCTGAGTAGTATTCCATCATGCAAATGTACCCCAGCTTTTTTATCAACTCCTCTACTGATGGGCACTTGGGCTGCTTCCAGATCTCGGCTATTGTAAATAATGCTGCAATGAACACAGGGGTGCATATATTCTTTCAAATCAGTGTTTCAGGTTTCTTCAGATATATTCCCAGAAGTGGAATTACTGGGTCATGAGGCAGTTTCAATTCTAATTTTTTGAGGTAACTTCATACTGCTTCCTACAGATAAATAAAATAAAATTGGCCCCTGTTGGTGGCGATGGTTGTGGTGACCACATTTCTTATGTATTTCTCTCTCCCTCTCCCTCCCTCTTTAGGATCTATTCTTGGTGGGAAGAGATAAACCACAGGCAGTGTGAGATGTGCGTGGGAGCGCTGTTGAGTTTGTGGGAAGTGGAGGGTGGGGAGCAGTGTGATGTAGATTGTGATTAGGTGGAGATAAGGCAGTTGGTACTGAGATCTGGAGTTAAATTATGTTTCAGATAGACCACTCACCACCACCCACACACCACCCACACACACACACACATACCACTGACTGGGTTTTGTGGGAGTTGAGGCTTATATGACTTTAAGCCTTTCTTTAAGGTGAAGTATAGAAAATATACAAAACTAGGTTCAGGCTTTGAAGGGTGCCTGTGTAAGTGAGGGGCCCTGAAGCTTAAACTTCGTTACAGAGTCCCGGTGACTCCAACTCTGGTACATGGGAAACAGACCCTGTGTTGCAGGGGGTGTCTGAAGAATTTCCTGATATGGGCTACTGTTCTGCAAGATAGTCATTACGTGTTTCTTACATTATTAAGGTAAGTGTCTCAGACTCTCTTTTCCTCTCTCTCAGCTACCATCAGTTTGATTAGGCTGATCTTTTAAACATCAACCAGAACATTCTAAGAGCTTGTATATTCTGACCATTTGGCTAAAAAAATATCTTGAGCCAAATAGACTTTTCCCTATTGTCTGTGGTCTTTCTCATCTGTCACGGCTGGTGGGCTGCAGAACTGGGGACAGAGTCATCGTCTTCCCGCCTTGGAGGGGCCAGGAATGTTTTCCTGAAGTTGTGTTGTGAACAAAAAATATGTCCCTCAGGACTCTTACCCCGCATACATTATTATTGTTGTTCATTTCTGAGCCCAGTAAGAACTCCCAATTACTCTGAAGGCAGACCTGACTCTGCATACTTGAGCAGATTGCTTGATTTCACTAGGCTCAGTTTCTCCATCTGAAAAATGGGGATAGTAACAGGACCTCCTCACAGGGCTGCTGCTAGGGTTGAGTGCTGTAATGTATATGCTGGCCCTTAGGGAAGGGAGCATATTTGTTGGGATGATTGTTCCTGAGCTGTGTATGGAAGACACTGAACTTTTCTAATTTTCACATTAACAAGGGATAAATTTGATGTTCTCTGGACGATGTAATGCTGATTTTCTTCTCGGTCATCTAGATACATTAATGTGAATTTTAGCTGTTACCTTTCTCAGGCCACTTCCTGTTTTCACATTCCTTCAGCCAGTGATATCTCAGAGCATAATGCCACAGGAATGTTCTCAGGAGCTCAGTTTTACCTTACACATGGTTTCTCTGAAACTGAAAATTTGGCCCATGTTTCTCAACGCACGGCATGTAAGAGTTTACCCTGCATGGTCTAGATTAATGTATTCTTTAAGCAAATGTGTGTTGCATGCCTGATGTATGTGAACCAGGTGGACAAGCTCCTGCTTTCATGGAGCTAAGAATCTAGTGGAGAAGGTGGACAAAAGAGAAGGAAGGAAAGGAGGGAAAAGGGAGGGAGAGAGTGAAGGGAAAGATGGATGGAGGAAGAATATTAAACACCAGAAATATGTCAGATATGGATGTGTCCTATAGTGCTACATACTGAACAAGGTAATGTGAAAGGAATGGTAGGATTGCCTTTGTTTGGTGGCTGAGGGAAGCCATTTTGAGGAGGTGACATTTAAATGGAATTGCAGCGATGAAAAAGGAACCAACGAGAACAAGATTAGTGGGGAGAACATTGCTAGAATAGGGAACGGTCAGGGGAAAGTGCAAAGGGTGGACCAGCTGGGTGTGCTGGAGGCCAGCTGGGTTGTAGCAAAGGAGGCACCTGCAGGAGCTCGGAGGTGGGCGAGCCCAGACGATGTAGGGGTGAGGAGTGTGGGAGAAAAAGCACTGTGGAGTGATGGCCTCTGATTGCTGTCCACCACCCTGATGTTGCCTTATTCGTGGTCAAAATTGGTTCACAGCCATCGAGTCAGGGCACTAGCCTGGACAAAAGATGTGGGCACATTCCTGAGAATCTTACCTGCCAGTCTGCATTGACACTGGGATCAATAGAGGAAAGACATTGCTTCTTGATTAAAAGCCTTTTAACTGCCCTGCTCCCTATTTCCCTTAAAGAGGAGCTCCAAATGGGTTCAAAGAGGCGACAAAATATATTCTGTGGGCTGTTAGCTGTGTTTCTGGAATACGCAGCTCATTCTGAATTGCTCGTGGGCAGAATTGTGCCATAGCCACCTTGACAACCCCAACAACCAGGCCAGTGCCTTCATTCACGTCAGTCTCCGTACGCATTTGTTTTTTTATTGGGTTTTCCTTCATTTCATAGGTATTTACTGGGTACCTAATATGTGCCAGGCACCATTCTCTGCCAACAGTGAAATGGATCTCTTGCACTTCACGGGAAGGTAACTGGATAAACAGAAGAGAAACCAGGCTGTCTGGTTCCGAGCTTGCATATCGGAAGGGATTAGAAAAGCAGGCGCAGGAGGGAGACCCATCCAAACAGCCTGCTCCAGTGTCAGGGAAGAGACTGAACACCTGAAGGCAGGGCAGCAAGTCTTCCCATTCCAGTGGGTCCCAGAGTCAGCTGCGGAAGAGCCTTCATCTTCTCCATTTGACAGAAAACTGCTTTCCTTCATTGTTGTGTGTACAAATAAATCCGATTTTGTATTATAAAAAAATAGACAAACACCCCTGCCCACGAAGCGTGCCCCCCAGTGCCGTGTGAGTAAGCCAGGACTTTTACATTCCCGGGTATCCCGGCTGTGAGGGTGGCGGTGGTGAAGGTGGCGGCAGTGTGTGTCTACATGTGTTTTCTTGGAAGCAGTGGGGGAAGAAAAAGTAGTGGAGGTTAGTGTAGAAATATGTGTGACTTCATAGAAGGTAACAATAGCCAGTTTAAAGCAGCAAAGCCTGCCCTGGCTGGTTTGGCTCAGTGGTTGGAGCGTTGGCCTGCAGATCAGAGAGTCCAGGGTTCGGTTCCCACTTAGGGTACGTACCTTGGTTGCAGTTTGTCCCCGGCCCCGGTTGGAGTCAGGGTCGTGTGGGTGGCAACCACTCGATGTGGCTCTCTCACATCAATGTTTTTCTCTCTCTCTCCCCCTCTCTCTTTCCTGCTCTATCTGAAGATAAATGCAAAAATGTCTTCGGGTGAGGATTAAAAAAAAAAAAAAAGGCAGCAAAGTCTGTTTTGCGCAGGGTCCAGTTGAAGAGCCTGGAGGTTCCACAAAGCCAGCATTCTGGTGGCCCTGAGGACAATGTTTTTAGCATCAAGGCGAAGTCTGACCTGAAAAGAACTTGAATTTCTTTGTATCAGCCAGAGCTCTTAGTTGCCAACCAGAACTTTCTCTAGCTAGTTAGAGGAGGAAGAGTATCTGTGAAAGGATATCTGGTAGGTCACAGGACATTAGGGGAGCCAGCGAAACAGTCTTGGAGCCTCTATGCCAAGAACTATGCCCAGACTGCGGGCAGGATGCTCCCACCGAGCGCGCCGAATGCAGGCCTGCAACTCACACCGCCGGACAGGGCTGGGGGACACCAGGACCTCTGTCTCTTCCTTCTGGAAGTTCCATGTCTCTCCCATGTCTTTGCCCAAATTGAATTTTTACAACTTAAAAAAAAAAAAAAGAATAACACACATGAAAAAAATGCACAAAACAAAATAATGATTGCATAGCAAGCTTCCATTTAACTACCAGACAAGGTCAACACATAGAACTTTAAAGCACCCTAGAATTCCTCCCCCTCAGTCCCTACCTCTTCTCAAAGGCACAATAGCTCTTTCTGTCCTTCTCTTTAGAGTAAAAAAGTCTTGTGTCTGATTGGAGAAACCTGGGTTACATGTATATATTCTAGTCTCAAGGAAGTTTGGGAAAGTGAGTGTTTGGCACTATACCAGGAGACTAGAAGTTAAAAGGTGAAAATTTCCACCATTATAGGAAAGGTTTACACAGGTTTGAATAGCTTCATGGCATGACAAATGGTTGCCACGTTCCCCAATGAGTAAATAAACATCTCAGACTTGAGGTTGAACCAGGTGAGATTTCCATTTTTGTAGGTCAAAAGTGGTTGACTATCAGCAGGTCCTTGTGGTTCAACCTAATAGAAAAGACAGTGTCAGTTCACTGGCAAGAATTGGAAAGGCGGCTTCTGAAGGAGATGGAGCAAGAAATGCTCAGGAAATGCTTCAAGCCAGCATCACTTAATACTGTGGGGCTTTGAACCTGTGCCCTGCCTGCTTTGTTACCCCAGCTCCCTCCATGCTGACTTAGAAGTCTGTTGAAGTAAGACAAATGGCTGTGTGTGTGCACATGTGTTGTTCAGTAGTAAGTGCGGCAAGGGAGGAGCACTGTGGCAGTTTAAAGGATGGGCTGTAACACCTGCACACAGGAAATTCAACACCTCTGTCATTCAAGTGCAGCTGCCGCTTAGTTTGGGGCGGGGCCTGCCCTGAAGGCAGGAGCAAGGGCAGTGCTACCTTTTATGACAGTTGTAAGTGCCCTTGGTTAAAATGCACCTCCTTAATTCAAGGAACTCATCAGATGGCGCAAAGATAGGCTATAGTTAGAAGCATCTCAATATTGCTTAATAGGAGAGAAATAGAAATGATCAAGGGGTCCATTTATAGGAGATTTATTAAATAAAATATTACTTATCCATGCAGTGGAATGCTAAGTAGTACCTAACCATGGTGTTGCAGAAGAATATGATCAAAATAGAATAAAATAATAATATGTATAAATTAAATGTCTCTATTTTAATGGTGACTCAAACATCAAGCAGAATCTCAAGAGTATCCAGTTATTCCTACATTCTCTTCCTCTATACATAGAAAAGACAGAACATATGATAATGATGAAGTTATTGATAGTTTCAAACAATCTCAGTTTTGCTGCCATTAACTAGAGGTTTTATATCAAGTGAATTTTCAGAGTTTGATTTTCCAAAATTATTCTATCAATTCTCCACTTCACTTATTTACATTCCTCTTTCCAAAATGAATACTTATGGCAAAGAATAGAAAGGAAGCTTCGTGGGGAAATCCAAAATATAATAACACCTCTGATGAGTAAACAACAGGAAGTGGGGCTGATGTATGTAGGTCACCTCTTTGGTGTGTTATTTTGCTTGGCACTCTTGGAACCCAGTATAATCTGCAGCTATATGAATTTGTCAACAACGCTCCTGATGGGAATGTAATTTGTGAGGGTTTTATAGAAAATATGCGAGGTAGCCCGGCTGGTGTGGCTCAGTGGATTGAGCGTCATCCCATGGACTGAGAGGTCCCAGTTCAACTCCTGGTCAGGGCACATGCCGAGGTTGTGGGCTCGATCCCCAATAGGGGCCGTGCAGGAGGCAGCCAACCAATGTTTCTCCCTCATCAATGTTTCCATTTCTCTCTCCCTTCCTCGCTCTCTCTCTAAAATCAATAAATAAAAATAAATAAATAAATAAATAAATAAATAAACAAATAAATAAATACATATTAAAAGAAAATATGCAAGGTATACACAGGGTTTTATAAATAACAAGAGACCAATCTGGTAGCTAACTTACGCTGAGCTCTTCTTATGTATCAGCACTATACGAGTTTTATTTACATGATCTCATTTAATACTCATTTAATAGAAGGTACTATTGTTAACTTCATTTTACAGAAGATCAAAGTCAAAGTGCACAAGTAACTTGCATAGATCTCACGGCTAGTAAATGAAGGACGTGAGATACAAACCAAGCAAACTCATTCCCAAAGCTTCACTTTTGAGGATGGAATTAGGCTGTGGGGTCATCTTGCTTGTTTCCAATCCTGCCTGCACCATTTATTAATTGTGTGACTTCAGAAAATTTACTCTCTCTTAGATTTTCTCATCTGTAAAATGGGAGTAACAACAGTACTAACATTCTAAGGTCGCTGTAATAGCTCAAAACACAATGTACGTGAAGTTCTTAGTAAAATGTCTGATACAGAGTAAGCACTCAAATGTCGATTGTAATTGTATTATTATTACTATCATAAACTACTAAAGCATGCTACTTTAAAATTTTTCGTGCTTACTGATCTAGTAATTCTACAGTCTAGAATCTATTCTGAGGAAATAACCAGACATGGACAAGCAGGTAGATTTATGCACAAGGCTATTCCTTGAACATCTATAAAAATGAGATTTTTAGAAAAAAATTAACTTTGCAACAAGAAGTAATTGACTCTTACTAGACGTGAAATGTTTCAGAAAAATATTTTGTCACATGGAGAATCGTTTATTATATAAAATAGATAAACAAAAGGAAATGCAAATCTATAAATACGACATTAGGGAAAATGCAAATCTATAAATACCACATTATCTCAACTTAGAACCATTTGCTAATTCATGTCAGAAGTGTTTACTGAGTGCCAAGTATGTGCAGGCACTGCGGAGACAGCAGTGAGCAGTCACTGCCCTCCTGAGGAGGACGTCCATCCTGTGTTAATGAGCCAGAAGAAACGCTGTGTGGAGGACCTACCACTGGGTATTGGAATGTAGACTCTCGTGATTGTTCACTTCTTTTGTTAAGCTTTGTTTGTAGTGTTTAAATTTCAAAAAATGATTGTGTTTTCATAGTCAATAAAATAAAATGAATGTAACAAAATAAATATATCAATAATCACATGCATTTTATGGAAAAATAGGCAGAGTTTTTGAAACATGCTTGTGTCAACTATTATGATCATACTCTCAAGGAAATTGACGAGGTTTAAAAACATAGTATGCCCTAAATAACCACGTGTGTTTACTTCTGCTCCCTTTCAAAGTCCCACTAAGTGTAAAGGAATTATGAAAAGTTAAAGTCTACAAGGGACAAAAAAATGGGAATGCAGCACATGAAGAGGCTAAATGGATGAATGTTCAAATCAGTATTTGTCCAAAGCCAAGGCCAACACCTTCATCACTGATTGAATTTCTAGGATTAAAAAAGAAATGTGATTTTTTAAATCAAATTTTAATTATTTCAATTTTATTATGGAAATTATTAGTGGTCAAACATGAGAAATTTGACACTATTGTGCAGAAACACAACTTCTCAACACTGTCAGCTGTGGAGGGCTCCTGGCGTCATTATACTACATATTGGCTATACTACTGAGATTGCTGGCTTGTGACTGAGGTGAGGAGAGGAGCAAGATTGTAGTAGTAGTAGTAGTAGTAGTAGTAGTAGTAGTAGTAGTAGTAGTAGTTTGACTGGCTCTACCAGTGTGTTGTTATCAAGTTTTTGTCACTCTATAGCAGAACTGCCTAAAGTAAAGAGTTATCTCCTCTTTGATTCCTGCACACTCAAACCTAATTGACAATGACGATGCAATGTCACTGAGGCTAATCACTTCCTGAAAAAGATGCTGAAATATTTTAAACAGACTTTATATTGTTGCCCTTGTTTCTCTTTCTCTTTTTTCTCTCTCTTTCTTCTCTCTCTCTCTCTCTCTCTCTCTCTCTCTCTCTTTCTTTCTCTTTCTCTCTTCTGGGGGGCCAGCAGGCATTTGATAGTTTATCACCTGAAAAAAAAATGTCCTTAAATACTCATCTGGAAATGTGGCAATAGATTATTGCCATTGGCTTTGAAAGGTTTTTTTTCATCTTTGAGTTGCTAACTGTATCCCCACTTTCACTGCATGCCCTCTGTTTTCAGCATCTACCCTGGACAGAAGTAGAGAAGGCTTTTCACAACAGGTATCACATAAAAGATGCTCTCCTGTCGGGGCATGTCAGCCTGGTGTCCCCTCAGCACACTCCGGGGTGCTAACTGCTTTCTCTGTAAGCAGCTGTGGAACTGTGGACCTTTCAAGCTGCAACAACAGCAAAACGTTCCTGAATTATATTCTGCTCTGTGTTATTTTACAATGGACTGATTCTGCATTTTGTATCAGACACGTGGACCCATCCGTGTGACCACTTGGTGGCTGAGTGCTGATTACTGCTGGACGCTGTTTCTACTTCACTTGGCTGCCAAGAGAGTTTGAGGTCTTACATGACTAAAATCACAGGGAAGCTGACTGAAGAAATATTTATGTAATGAAAATTAGTGAGGCAAAGTGTCAGGCAATTGTCATTGACTATGTGACAACCACAACGGGGGCTATGGATGATTTAGGAACCATAGGCATTAAATTCTTCCGCTTACAGCCTTCAGAAAGTACTTACAGCGCAGAGTAAGGTAACAGGCGTCTTAGCAGTGAACAGGAAGGAGGTGGGCTCCTCCTGTCGATCTTCTTCCTCCAATCCGCCTGAGTGCAAGGGACTTAGCAGCTGCCACGCCACGGACGCATCCGTCTTGTTGACCTAAGATTGCAATAAAAGCTATTCAGAGTTGAAGCAGCTGTTTGAACAAATGTAGTCTTAATACTACCTTTGGATGTAACATTTTCAGCCTAGCTGGACCAAAATTCACTAAACTGATATGCCTGGTTTTTCTATAAGAAACTTTGTACCTAGTCCAGACCGTGTGGCTTAGGGATTGAGCATCGACCCGTGCACCAGTAGGTTGCTGGTTCGATTCCCGGTCAGGGCACATGCCCAGGTTGTGGGCCCGATCCCTAGTGGGGGGCACGCAGGAGGCGACCAATCGATGTTCTCTCTCATTGATGTTTCTATCTCTCTCTCCCTCTCCCTTCCTCTCTCTCTAAAAATCAATGAAGAAAAAAAAAATTTTAAAGAAACTTTGTACCTAGAATTCATAGCTAAGCAAGTTGCAAAAAGTATTTTGTGTTCAACTATTGAAAATTTTGTCAGTACACAGCAATCATTTTGACAAGTTTCCATTTATATTTTTGGCCTCGATAGACTCAAAATTATAGTGTTGTTTTCTTAAGGCAGTTTTGAAAATTCTGCTGTTTTGAAGTTTAAGTACTAGCAACATACTTGATTACTAGAAATACTTCTCCTTTTCTTTATGTGCTCTTTTCTTTTTATTATGATTGGATAAAAGATGACTTGTGCCCGTTGTAGTTCAGAATTTGTAGTTTTTTTTTCTTTCTTGTAAAAATTCCAAGTGGCAAGGCTGATATTCTGCTTCCTACTCATTTTCACAGCGTATGAGTAATTCACAAATGGAACATTTTCTTGAAAGACTCATGGCCTACATGGAATTAAATAATTAAAAACTAAATACAGTTTCTCTAACTTATTTTATCTAATGTTACAAATGTATGTGTACTGAACAATTCTACAAAGTTTGGAACTATAACTCAATTTCTATTATTCAGCATTGGATTAGTACTGGAATTTTCATAAATATTTGCTGTTTCTAAAAGGATAAATTTGACTTCACAAAACTCTCCAGCAGTGCATCTTCTCTTAATAGTCACATTAACTGCTGATTCTTAATTGTTTTGTACATACAACGAAAGCTTTCATGATTATTAATTATTGTAGCATTTTGCTTTTGCAGCAATAAATATACATATATACTGTGGTAACTGAGAGAATTTCAATATACAGATGCTCCTTGACTTATGATGGGGTCACCTCCCAGTAAGCCCATTGTAAGTTGAAAGTATCATAAGTTGAAAATGCAGTTAATGCAACTAACCTTACCAAATGTTGTAGCTTAGCCTAACCTACCTTAAACGTACTCAGAACCCTTACATTAGCCGGCAGTTGGACAGACTCAACTCTGCCACTGCCCAGCATCATGAGAGAGCATCGTCCTACATATCACTATCCTAGGAAAACACCAAATTCGAAATTCAAAGTATGTTTCTACTGAAGACTTTCACACTATTATTGTAAAGTCAAAAAATCGTAAGTTGAACCATTGTGATTCAGGGACTGTTGGTATAAAGTACATAAAGAAATTCTGTACCTCAAGTTACATGTACATATTTTATTTATTTTTTAATGTTTTTATTGATATTTTTTAGAGAGAGAGGAAGGGGGAGAGAGAAACATGATGTGAAAAACATCGATTGCTGCTGGGCTACATTTACATATTTTAAAGTGAATATTCAGATCTTAGCAATACATCTTAATGACTAGTCTTATGTTACTAACATGGTTAACCTCATTTGATATGATGGCAACTCATTCAGTCACTTGGTCATTGATCATACACAGGCTGAGAGGACAAAAACTGTGTTGAAATAGGTGTTTGGATTTTTGTCTTTTCAAAGGCCAGGACTAAAGACAAAGAGTAGATTTTGATAAATAGCAAAGCTGAAGATAAACTTCAACATATTGCTAAAGAGATCTGAGGACTAGAAAACAGTGATGGGGGCGGACATGACTGCGGGGAGGCGACTGATACAGCAACGCAGGGGACTCACCACCTGCATGTCTACAGAGGGTCTGCGGGGGGACAAGGCACAGCCCCGCGGGTTCCTGGACAGATTCAGAACATGGAGACACCTGCAGTGTTGCAGAAGGTGGCGGTGACCTGGGAGGCTGACAGGAAGGAGAGAGCTAAGCGTATATGGGGTGACCAGTGCCCTGGTCTCCGCTGGCCTACCCTGGGAAACATTCCTCCCCTCCCACATCTTTCTCCACCTACCTTCTCCAGAATTAGACTTTTATTTGCCTTTTTGTGATGTGTACAAAGAAAGACTACAGAACTGGAAATTCCAGGTATAGAAGAATAGAGGAGTGAGGAACAAACTTTAAAAAGGGGGGAGGTTAGGTCAAAGTTCACATATTGAAGAGCGGGACCCTCCTCCTGGCCCCCCAACACACACCCCACCAGCACAGGCAGCCTCTCCCACGCCTGCCTTCATGTGTCAGGCATGCGTCCTTTCTCCTAAAGAAAGAAAGGAGGGTTCATGCTCCGGGGAAATGATGCTCAGGCACTGACATCTGTGGGTCCCCAAATGCAGATGGCTATTTGTCAGCCAATCACCTCCCAGCAACGTCAGTCCGTTGAGGAGCCCGACCCTCACGCACAGTCTGCAGTTAGCTTTTCAGGGCTTGTTCTTGAACTTGAAGAGTCGGGCAAAACTACCCACACATTTGAGGAAAGACTTCATCAGAAACATAGTGAAACAAAAACAACAACAAAAAACCTCGGGAGAAACAGTAATGCAGAGAGCAGAAGAAAACCTACTCTTTCCTGCACATCACTTGACCGGCTCCGTCCATCTGCCTGCCGGGTTATCTGAGGACTTCGGACTTTGAAATGCATCTTAGCATTGCAGCTCACTCCCATCATTCCTGTGAGGTTTCGTCCTGCCTTGGGCTTTACAAAAATTCAATGGAGGCTCAGCTAAACGAGGAATTATTTGTTTTATGACTTTACCATGAAAAAATACAAAGAACTGGCAGAAGCTTTGAAACTACAGTTGTTCTTTAGTATAATCCAGGATCGAATTCTTAGGCCCAGATTCTCCCCACAGAGACCCCAGGGGTGTGGGCTGTTTCCTTCTTATAAATGATTATCTTACAAACTTTAGAAGTTATTGTAATTATGTTTGCTCAGCTGTTCCTACTGCTTCTACCGGTGAGGGTAGGCTTTTCTCTGGGTCCCACAGCTCTTGTGGTTAACCTTGGACTCTCTGGATTTCTAAGTGCTTAAGGAGCTTTTATGCCCTCCAGCTTTATGACCTCCTCCCTTGAGGACCTGCACCGAATCCCATCATCCTTTGGCCAAGAGCTGCTGGAGGTTTGCCCTGATATCTCACCATTCCTAAGGTGGGTAAGGTGGTGAGGCCTCCTTATCAGGAGTTGAAGTGTCCTGGCGATGGCATAGCCCCACTGCTTACATCATGGATGACGAACAGGCCTGGGGAGGCAGTTAGCTCGTGGTTGATCCAGAGCTAGACCCCAGAATTCCTGGCCTTGATTCCAGCATTCTCTCTTCTCCCTAAAATAAAGGAGTAAGAAGAGAGTCGAGGAGGCAGGAGACATACCTAAAGGCAGTAAAAAAGCACAGTTCTGGGAGAGAAGGGCCGCAAATCCAGAAGGAGCCTGAAGAGCCGGTGGTTTTAGGATTGGTGGGCAGAGTCCCACTGCGAGCATGACAGGTGCCACCAGGAGCCTGATCACTTGTCTGAAGATTGTCCCATGAGCCATAGCCTTTCCCGACCCGTCAAGGCCACAGTCCATTTGTCATGGCCAGGCATAACTTCTAGGCAAGGAGGGAGATTCTGAAGGAATCTCCCCAGGGCCTATGGGCTTGGATTTGGACCTTCTTATTTAGTTATCACCTGCCAGGTTTCCCCAAACACAGCTGTGGCTTCGAAGACACAGAGATCATGAAGCAAAGGAGCCAGGACTGAAATGGGACATTCTCCCAGGCGGGCGAGAGAGGGAGGAGGAGTCTGCAAAGGGGATGGCACAGCCCAGCCAGCCATAGGGAGGCAGGATTTGAACCAGCACAGCCCTATGGGAACCTGAGAACCTCAGAGTACAGTCAACTATGCCGAATGCTGCAGAAATCAGAGGTGAGGGCTGTGGACGTTTAGAAATGGTTGTTCCTTCAAGAAAGTCATTTGTTGTGATAGAAGAATATTCCAATTGCAAAGGAAGAAGTGAGGGGGGTTGTGAGGAGATGGGGGCAGAAAGAATGTACTACTTGAAGAACCTGGTGTTGAGAGGAAGTAGAGAGACATCTAAGAAGGGTTAGCAGATAACCTTGGTGTTATCAATGACAGTTCAGTATATGATATTTGACACACATGATACGAGAGCTGGGGAGCTCATCCCCTTGAAGAAGTTTAGAGAAAAGCCTTCAAGATTGAAAAAAAATGTCTCTGATGGTCTAATTACGAAAGGTGGGACATGGGGTGCATTCTTTTAGGTAGAGGTCCTCTAGCAATATCCACATCTGAGGCTTGGCCAAAAGACCAGGCTCTGACAGGGGGAGCTGCGCTCTTCACCCTTGTTCTCCTTCCCTTCCTTCAGGCCATCGATACAGGTCTACTTTCCAGGCTCAGAGGTTTAAGAGGCACACTTCCTTGACTGCCTCCCCTCCTCACACGCTGCAGAGGATCTGGGAGAGAGGGGGACTCTCTGGTGCCCTAGTGATTTCAGACTTATCTACGCTTTAGTAGGGGATTGGCACCTGCCCATCTATTTATTTGTTTGTTTGTTTGTTTATTTTTTGGCCTCTCTTTTTTTTAATTGTTGAAAGTATTACAGATGTTTCCTCTTTTTTCCCCCCATTGACCCCTTCCTCACTGCTCCCACCCCCATCCTGCTTTCCCCAAACTACTGTCTGTGTCCATTGGTTGTGCACATATGCATATAAGTTCTTTGGTTTATCTCTTCCCACCCCTATAACTCCCCATCCCTCTGAGATTTGTCAGTCTGTTCCCTACTTCAATGACTCTGGGTCTATTTTGTTCATCAGCTTATTTTGTTCACGATATTCCATAAATAAGTGAGATCATGTGGTACTTATCTTTCTCTGACTGGCTTATTTTGCTCAGCATAATACTCTCCAGGTCCCTCCATGTCGTCTCAAAGGATAAGAGATCTCTCTCTCTTACAGCTGCATAGTGTTCCACAGCTTTTTTATCCACTCATCTACTGATGGACACTTGGGTTGTTTCAGATCTTAGCTATTGTAAATAGCACTGCTATGAACATAGGGGTGCATATATTCTTTCTGATTGGTGCTTTAGGCTTCTTAGGATATATACCTAGAAGTGGAATCACTGGTTCAAATGGCAATTCCATTTTTAATTTTTTGAGGAAGCACCATAGTGTTTTCCATAGTGGTTAAACCAGTCTGCATTCCCACCAGCAGAGTACTAGAGTATGCTTTCTCCACATCCTTTCCAGCACCTGTTGTTTAAGGGTTTGTTGATGGCAGCCATTCTGGCAGGTGTGAGGTGATTTCTCATAGTAGTTATAATTTGCATCTCACTGATGATTAGAGATGTTGAGCACTTTTTTCATATGTCTCCTGGCCATTTGTATGTCCTGTTTAGAGAAGTGTCTATTCAGGTCCTCTGCCCATTTTAATTGGATTATTTGTCTTCCTTTTGTTGAGTTGTATAAGTACTCTATATATTTTAGATATTAACCCCTTATCCGATGTATCATTGGCAAATATGTTCTCTCAGAGAGTGGGGTTCCCTTTTTATTTTGATGCTGGTTTCTTTTGCCGTGCAGAAGCTTTTTAGTTTGATTGTAGTTCGATTTATTAATTTTTTTCTTTGTTTCTCTTGCCCTAGGTGTTTCAGTGAAAATTCTGTTATATACAATGTCTGAGATTTTTCTGCCTACATTTTCTTCAAGGATTTTTATGGTTTCATGAGTTATATATAAATCTTTTATCCATTTTGAGTTTATTCTTGTGTACAGTGTAAGTTGGTGGTCTAGTTTAATTTTTTTTTTTTTTTTTACATGTACCTGTCCAATTTTCCCAACACCATTTACTGAAGAGGCTGTCTTTTCTCCAAGGTATGTTCTTGCCTCCTTTGTTGAATATTAATTATGCATACTGTCTTGGGTCGATTTCTAGGTTCTCTGTTCTGTTCCATTGATCTATATGCCTATTCTTGTGCCAGTACCAGGCTGTTTTGATTACAATGGCTTTGTAGTATAACTTGATATCTGGTATTCTGATCCCTCCCACTTTGTTCTTTTTTTTTTTTTTCAAGATTGCTGTCTCTATTCAGGGTCATTTTTTATTCCATATAAACTTTTGGAGTATTTGTTCTAGGTCTGTGAAATATGCCACTGGTACTTTAATAGGGATTGTATTGAATCTGTAGATTGCTTCAGATTGTATGGACATTTTAATGATGTTGAGTCTTTCAATCCATGAACATGGTATATATTTCCACTTTTTCATATCTTCCTCTATTTCTTTTTTCAATGTCCTTTTCTGAGAACAGGTTCTTTATCTCCATGCTTAAGTTTATTCCTAGATATATTATTTTTGTTGTTGTTGCAATGGTAAATGGGGTTGTTTTTTTATTTGCCCTTTCTGAGTGTTTGTTATTGGTGTATAAGAGTGCCATCAATTTATGGATATTAATTTGTATCCTTCTACTTTCCAAATTCATTTATTAAATCTAGTAGATTTTTGATGGAATCTTTAGGGTTTTCTTTCTTTCTTTTTTTTTTTTAAATTAAATTTTAGAGAGAGAGGAAGGAGAGGGAGAGAGAGATGGAAACATCAATGAGAGAGAACATTTATTGGCCACCTCCTGCATGTCCCCCACTGGGGCTTGGGCATGTGCACACTGACCAGGAATTAAACCAGCGACCTCTTGGTACATGAGTTGACGCTCAACCACTGAGCCACACCAGCCAGGCTAGGGTTTTCTATGTACAAAATCATGTCATCTGCAAATAATGACAGTTTCACTTCATCCTTTCCAATTTTATTTTAATGCCTTTTATTTTTTCTTCTTGTCTAATTGCTGTGGCTAAGACGTCCAGTACTTTGTTAAATAAGAGTGGCAAAAGTGGGCATCCCTCTCTTGTTCCTGTTCTTAAGGGAAATGCTTTTAGTTTTTGCCCATTGAGTATGATGTTGACTGTAGGTTTGTCATATATGGCCTTTATTATGTTGAAATATGATCCCTCTATTCCCACTATGTTGAACATTTTTATCAGAATGGATGCTGGGTTTTGTCAAATGCAAAGGATTGTTAGAAAATACTATGAACAATTATACACCAACAAGTTGGACAACCTAGGCGAAATGGACAAATTCCTAGAATCACACAGTCTCCCAAAACTGAACTGGGAAGAGTCAGAAAACTTGAACAGATCAATAACAACTAAGGGAATTAAAGCTGTAATCAATAAACTCCCAGCAAACAAAAACCGTGGTCTGGATGGCTTCACAGGGGAGTTTTACCAAACATTCAAAGAAGAACTAATACCTATTCTCCTCAAACTATTTCAAAAAATTCAAGAGGAAGGTAGATTTCCAAGTTCTTTTTATGAGGCCAGCATAATCCTAATTCCAAAACCAGATAAAGACACTACAAAGAAAGAAAACTACAGACCAATCTTCCTGATGAACATAGATACCAAAATCCTCAACAAAATATTAGCAAATTGGATCCAGCAATATATTTTAAAAAATTATTCACCATGACCAAGTGGGATTCATCCCAGAGATGCAAGGCTGGTACAATATTGCAAATCAATAAATGTGATACACTACATAAACAAAATGAAAGATAAAAATCATATGATCATATCAATAGGTGCTGCCCTTTTATCTCCATAAGGGAATAAATAAATAAAAACTCTGAATGACATTTCTGAAAGATTATCAACTCCTGATGTAAATCCTATAGGGCACAGTCAGTGACTGAGTGTTCAGGGTATGGAGTGGAAGAGGCAAGGGGAGAGCTGAGGGTACTCTCTCAGCTCTTATGAGGCCTTGGAAATGAAATGAGGCTGCAATTGAACTCCCCACTGGCACTGACCTATGAATTCTCTGCCTTGGGAATGTGCTTCCATTTCTATCCCAACCTATGAACTGTGTCCTCAAGCATGCCCAGCAAGGCGTAGGAGTATTCCCTGTGGAAACACTCTGCTCAGATTTGATCTTTCATGTCAGCAGATGGAAACTGGAAGAAACCAGAAGGCTCTGCCAACAGAGAATATTTCCAGATGTTTGACGTGGGCTGTCTTTAGCTGTCCGTTTGATAGGTGCCGACAACAGTGCCAGCAGAATAGAAGTCTTCTGGGTGGAGACTCATGCCTGATTTTTTCCTCAGGCAGAGCACCCCATCTTATCCAGGTCCTCCAACCCCAGGACAGCCAGGGTCAATCACTGATGATGATAGTGCTAATAACAAGACCGTGTGTCAGGCACCATCCCTAGTGCTCTACAAATACTGCCTCACTTAATCCTTCCACAGCCCAGTGAGATCTGTGGCATTGTTAATCCCACTTCACAGTCATAGAAAGGGGAGTGGGACAAGAAGGTCACCACCACTTATATTAACTATACGCTAACTTGCCCTGCTCGTAACCCTGCTGCATGCTGGGGACTAGTGTGGAAGGGAATATGTGCGATATGTCGTAGATGTATGATGTGCAAGCTTTCCCTCGAGGGAGCCCCGGGCTACGCTCCTGTCTCCGCCCCCTTGGGCAATTGACTTAACTTTTCTGTGCCTCTCTGTCTTCACCTGAATCAAGGAAGTAATAGTGCCTTCCTCATAGCACAGTTGGAAGATGGAAGGAGATATCAATGCAAAGCATTGAGCACAGCACTCGCACATGGTGAGTTCACTATAAGTCATATGACCATCATTCAAATGAACTGTGTAAATGTTAGAAAGACATCAGGGAGTTAGTCATCTCCAGGATTTGGGGAGATAAGAAGGCAGAACATGCCTTGAAAACAAAGAACTGAAACATGATGAATTCAGAGTGGTGATAGTAGGTGTCTCTGGTTTTTGCCTGGACAGCGTGCGCTCTATCCCTCTGGTGAAACTGCCCAGCTTTACTTTGGGAAATGTCTCTTCCCCGTTCCACGGGGTTCCATTGGTTCCTCCTCAGCCCAGGCCACACGGACTCCTTTCTGTTTCCCTCCTGAGTTGCTGAGCTCATGGGTTGAGCAACTGGGCTGCTGATAGTCATCTTCCCCGTGCTGTGAGGAGAGCCCGCCTAAGGGGGAAGAGCGAGTCAGAGCGCTGAGGAGATCATCTGAATCTCTGGGTCCAGGTGTGCCTGGAACTGGGTGCACACCTGGATGCCCCTGACTTGTGATTTTAATAGTTCTCTCTTTCGCTTACCCTACTTGAATTCAGTTTCCATCTTTTAATTGAAAGAATACATATTATAAATGCTACTTGAATATATCCCTAAATCCCAGGGATACTCCAATTCTGTATTTGATTACTCTGCTCACAGCCTACAAAAAGTAATGATAATAATTCCACTATGCCTGATCTCTCTGTCAGCCTGACAGTAATGACTAGGTTAAGTAATTTGTTCCAGGAATAAGGAGCAGAGGTGGGATTCAAACTCAAGTCTTTCTGACTGTAAAGTCTGAGTTTTTTGCTACATCAAACTTCCTCTTCACCTTGGGGTAAAATGTTTTCCATGTGAGTGCATTTTGACATTATGATAAAAGTCAGTGAGTAAATAGGTTAATTTGGCAAAATTCACTGTAGATGTCTTTTGTAGGTCAAAATCTTTTTTATAACGATAACTGGAAGTGGTGCTTTATATTGTATCACTCAAGTCCACCTGCCTACCCCATCTCCCTGCCAGTCACACAAAAGCCCTGTTTCCAAGAGAAAAGCTTGATTTTCTCTCTTGGGAAACATGAAATTAATGCATAGTTTACAGTCACTTCTGTGCAAGGTCAACTATGAGGAAATGGGGCTGGGAGAAGCATTTGCCTTCAGGTAGCTTGATCTCCAGTGGGGAAGATACAAACACAATGAACTAAATCTCCTGCCAGCCAGTGAGATAGATGCTGTCATCAAGACAAATGACGGGCTATCGCCACAGAGAAAGGTCCACGTCTTGGTGGAGATGGGTACCTCAGGGAAGAAAGGCTCCAGGGAAGGGAAGTGTTGAGCAAAGTCTTGAAGCATGAAAAGGATTCCTCAGAAGAACGTATGCTCGGTGACCTAGGAGTTCACAAAGCTGGATCCTAGAACACTGCAGCCTGCATCGCTTGCTGGCTGTCTGAAGGCATTGTGCTGGGAGCCCGGAATACAGCAGGAGTGTAGAGTCCCCACCCTCACAGCACGCGGTTTGGTGGAGACGGACCAACGAGGGCATGTGAAGAGTGATGGGTGGAAAGCTCAAGCAAACACAGGTGCTGGGGGCATGTAGCAGGGGCCCTTCTTAGACTGCGGGGCCGTGGAGGGCAGTCCTGGAGACTTGTGATACAATGACTCATTTCAGGAATGACAGGTTGTTTGCCAGAGCATTTCCACGTGGGCTGGAGCCAGGAGATGAAGCAAGAGAATACGTAGGGACCAGATGGAGACAGGCACTGAAGAACTCAGTGAGGAGCTGGGTTGTCCCTAACCCCACCCTTGTCACTGACATTAGCTAAATGAAAAATTAACATCCAGCAAAATGGATTAGAGGCTTGTGACGAAGAACTCCAGTTGTTGCTCTAGCTCTCCTGATTTGATCCCTCCTCCCGCAGCGCATCCTCAGAGTCCTGAGTTTCCATCTCCGTCGACATTGCTACACACAGGCTCACACTTACACTCTTGCATGGGAACAACCTCGCAGGAGTGGCCTCCTGGAGACGGCGAAGCGAGCACCTTCCCCGCACCCCAACCTCACGGCATTCTTCCCTTCTCTCTGCCTATCCTCTCTGAGCCTGTGGAAACAGCTCAGCTCTGCCCTGGAGGTTGCCTCGAGTTCTCACCTCACCAGGGGATGGCCTGGCGAGGGGGGAGGGGAGAGGGGGAGTAAAAACCAAGGGCTCTGCTCCTCTCTCTGCCTGCCTGGCCTGCCTCTTCTCCCCTCAGGTCTCCACTTTGACACCAGCTGGTATGATACACAGACACCGCTGGTAACCCTGGTCTTTCTGTTTCTCTTTTTAAAAAAATTGTTTTTTAATCCTCATCCAAGGATATTTTTCCTTTTATCTTCAGATAGAGTGGGAGGGTGGTGGAAAGAGAGAGGGAGAGAGAGAGAGAAACATCGATGTAAGAGAGACACATCAACTGGTTGCCTCCCACACGACCGCGACCAGGGCTGGGACCGAACCACAACCGAGGTACGAGCCCTTGACCGGAATAGAACCCATGACTCTTTGGTCCACGGGCTGACGCTCTAACCACTGAGCAAAACTGGCCAGGGATAAGTTTCTCTTCTTAAAAAACAAAACAACAGCCCGGCTGGTGTGGCTCAGTGGTTAAGCGTCAACCCATGGACCAAGAAGTTGCTGGTTCAATTCCCAGTCAGGGCACATGCCTGGGTTGCAGGCCTGATCCCCAGTAGGGGGTGTGCAGGAGGCAGCCAATAGATGTATGTTTCTCTCTCTCTCTCTCTCTCTCTCCCTCTCCCTTCCTCTCTCTCTAAAAAAACTCAATAAAACCATTAAAACATGTACACACACACACACACACACACACACACACACGAATCAACAGGTCAAATTCACTTTTGTTAAACTGCATCCCAAACCAAAACTGAATAACAGCCTGATTGCCGTTTCAGTCTCTCCCACGAGTAGAATTTTAAACCAGTCTGGAATTTCCTGATCAACACTGGTGGGGTCGTCTGCCTGATATGACCCCCTGCCTTCCCCCTGGAGTGGGCAACATCCGGTCCGTGGGCCAAAATCAATACCAGCTAACATCACACGCCTCACCAAACTAGCCTGACCAAATATAGCAGGCTAATTTTTAAGTTGATAATTTTGTATGGCCCACGAATGATGTTATAAATATCCAAATGGCCTTTGGAAGAGAAAAGCTCCCCACCCCTGCGTAGTGTCCTTGCCTGAAACAATCCATTCTTTTAACTTCTTAGTCCCACCCTCGATCGGCCTATACACACCTTCCATTCTGGACAACTTCGCAGAGCCCCCGTCTAGTTGCTAGATGGCATGCCGCCCGGTCCATGAATTGCTTAATAAGGCCAATTAGGTCTTCAAATGTACTCGGCTGAATTTTGGGTTTTGACACTCAAATATCCAGATGTGCCACTCCATCCTGAGCGTGGAGAGGGCCGTTATTGGAACATTTGCCTGTAGATTTGGTCTTTCTCTGTGAGAGCTCAGCGAAAACAGAATGAGGCACAGAGGACAGCCGCTTTGACCCTGGTCCCCCTCTCCTTTATCACTATACATGGTAACCCTCACTTTTTAAGCTTGCTTTGGGGATAGAAAAGTAAGAGAAAAACTGAGATTATAGATTGTTCCTCAATGAAAAGCTAGCAGAAGTCTTCACAGATACAGACAGCCAAGCCCTGGGGCCACCGGGAGGAAAGGGGTGGCAAGAATACCGTGAGAGTTAAGTAGGCACCTGTTATTTTCACCTGAGACCCTATCCTCAGCCTTTATCACAATGACAATTTATTCTCCTGGGTTTTAGCCACTAAAGAATCTAACACACCTAGATCTTGAATGTGAATGCAGGAGGTATGGCTGTAAAATAATGCCACTGTCCATTACAAATTGGTGCAGACACTGCGGAAAACAGTATGGAGGTTCCTCAAAACCTTAAAAATAGAACTACCATATGACCCAGCAATCCCACTTCTGAGTATATATCTGAAGAAATAAAAAATACCAATTCAAAAAGATATTTGCATTCCTATGTTCATTGCAGTATTATTTACAACAGCCAAGCTATGGAAGCAGCCTAAGGGTGCATCAATAGATGATTGGATAAAGAAGAGGTGAATATATATAATGAAATATTACTCAGCCATAAAAAAGAATAAAATCTTATTTGTGACAGCATGGATGGACCTAGAGGGTATTATGCTAAGTGAAATAAGTCAGACAGAGAAAGACAAATACTATATGATTTCACTTATATGTGGAATCTAACAAAATAGATGAAGAAACAAAACAGAAACAAACTGATAGATACAGAGAATAAACTGGTGGTTGCCAGAGGGGAGGGGTGTTGGGGGGCTGGGTAAAAAATGTGAAGGGATTAAGAAGTACAAAATATAGTCACAGGGATGTAAAGTACAGCATAGGAAATATGATGAATAATATTGTGATAACTATGTATGGTGCCAGGTGGGTACTAGATTTATCGGGGGATCACCTCCTAAATTATACAGATGAATAACCACTATGCTGTATGCCTGAAACTAATATAGTATTGAATGTCAGCTGTAACTGAAAAATTAAAACAAATTTTAAAAATTCTTAAGCTATCTATACCAAGTAGGATTTGTTTATTCTCCTGTGTCAATTAAAATTAAAGTGGGATTAAAAGACCATAATGCCACTGCACACCAACAGGGAAACCATGTTCCTCCTTTGCCTTCCATAGAACGTGCTGGCTGTGTAACCAGCTGTAGTGTTTAAGATTGACCACTAGGTGGAAGAAGAGGATAAAAGTTTTCCTCGGAAGGATCTTTGTCAATTGGAGTATTAGGCCTTTCTGGCTCTCTTCTAGCTGTTTCTACAATTTGTTTCAAGCTAACTGTCTCAGGAGGGGTTTTGGAGACAATCATAGTGCAGTCTTTGAGGCAGAAAGGTTGTCTAGGACAATGATTCTCAAAGTGTGGTTCTCAGATTCCTGGGGGTCACTGAGACCCTTTCAGGCGGCGCATGAAATCAAACTCTTTTCAGACTGCTACGAAGACGTTGTCTTTTCCCCTGAGCCAATATACCTGCACCAAGGTGCGAAAACCATGGTGGTTGACACTGCTGACACCTTAGCCTGCAAGACACTGGCACCACGCTCTCAGTGGTATTCTTCACCATCACACTTCTGTAATAATAATAACAGTTATAAAGCCAGTTTCACCTAAGAATGTTCAGGATCAAGCAGTATGACTACTTTTATTAAATCTCGACCCTTGAATTCGTGTCCTTTTACCATTTAGTGAGACAAAATCGGAGTACACACAAAGCAATTCTGCATATCAACGTAGGGTGGTCATCTTGAAGGAAAAACATCGTCCAGCCTCAACAAGACTCCCTTTTAGGAACTCCACTTTTACGTTAAAAAAAAAAAAAAAAGTCTGGCAAACAAATTATAGTGTCTCATACTTCAGTAATTGGCCGATAAGATATTTATTCAAAGTAAGGTGAGCTTATCCCTTTCAGAAAAGCAATAGTATTTGTGCCAATGATAAATTTTGAGGTTTCCAGTGAAATTTGGAAAACTTGGATCAATCACAGTGAGCTTCACACGTTCTCTATTATTGAAGTTTTCTGATGAATTTGGTGGTGACATTAATGAATTTGATATATTTGATATTGTATAATGAAATGTGTCAAAATGTGAAGATCTGCATAACTCAGCAAATCATGAGTAAAAGAGCTATCAAAGTGCAGAATAGATCAATAGATTTTTTTTAAAATTGATTTTTAGAGAGAGAGGAAGGAAGAGGGAGAGAGAGAAACATCGATTGGCTGCCTCCTGCATGCTCTACTGGGCACCAAGCATTTGCCCTGACCAGGAATGGAACCAGTAATCTTTTGGTGCACAGGCTGATGCCCAACCAACTCAGCCACACAGGCCAGGGCAGATCAGTAGATTTTAATGTAACAGAGTACATAAATTTCATTGATAGGGTTCCAGATTCCACATTGTTACTAATCTTTAAGATACTAATATTGGTAGTTCGGTGTAGTATCCATAGCTGCAAGCATATCTGAAGTACCTCTCCCTTTTCCAACTGCTTATCTGTGTGTGGCTGGATTTTTTTTCACATGTTTCCACCTAAACAATATTGTCACCACAGACTGAATGCAGAAGCAGATATATGAAACTCTGATAACCACTAACCACCAACTCTACCATGTTTTAAATAGACAGTCAAGGAAGCCAAAGTCTTGATGTGTTCCCTTGTCCTGTAAGTACTACAGAGAAACGTGACTTCCTCCTTTGTCTACAAATTCTCTTCTTTAGAAAACAAGATCTTGACGAAGATCATTTTACTTGGCTATCTGTGCTTTGCCACCTTGTATTGTAAATATTTTGTAGTATATAAACACCATATGGCCCACTCACATACCCTAAGAAAAATGAAGTCAAGAAGGTATTTACCCACTGCTATATAGTATTATAATATAGCAGAAGGCTTTTTTTAGAAGGTTTTTTATTTTTTATTTTTTTATTTTTTAATCCTCACCAGAGGACATTTTTGCATATATCTTCAGATAGAGTGGGAGGGAGAGATGGAGGAAGAGAGAGAGAGAAACATCGATGTGAGAGAGACACATCGAGTGGTTGCCACCCACACAACCCCAATCGGGGCCAGGGACAAACTGCAACCAAGGCACGTACCCTTAGGGGGAACAGAACCCGGGTCTCCATGGTCCGTGGGCCGATGCTCTAACCGCTGAGCCAGACTGGCCAAGGCTAGAAGATTTTTTAATTCAAGGTCATCTGCCACCACATTACACCACTCCCTCTGGAAAGCAGTTCTCCACTTTGGTGGCTTGTTAAAGGAGGGAGGAAAAAAATTAGAGACCAATCAATTCTGAATTTGGTAGATAGTTAATCTGTCTCACTCAGGCAAAACTGATGAGGGTGAGCGTCTTGTGTGTGGTAGGTGACAGTCCCAACTACACGCAAACAATTCAGATTCTTTATTCGAGTGACAGGGAGCCCTGGGAATAGGGAGTGAATCCTATTCACTTCAGAATCAAAGGCAGTGTTCCTTCCACTTGAGCCCTCAAGGGGGCACTAGAGGTTCTAATCTGGTTTTGCAAGTGAAGTGGCCTCATACTGGTCATGGGCTACTGGGCTCCCTTTTAAGTTGCAGTGTCTTCACTCTATCCATTGTAATATCTTCGTTTTAAGTATAAACAGACAAGCAAAATAACATCAAGGGAGGGAAGCTATGTATACAGTCAAAACGATGATTTCTTCAGAAGCTAAGAGTAGTTTGTATAATCTGTCATCAGCATCTCTTCCATTTATTCCGTTTTCCTCCTTTATACAGCTCCTTCCTAAGAACTTGGCAACTTTAGCAATACTTACATTTGTATGGCCCCTCTCAGTTTTCAAAGTATTTCACAATTATCATGTTCACTGAACTTGAGACAGAGCCTTACCTCTGTGAGGAAAGGAAGCTAGGTGTTATTGGCCTGTGGTGTCTTTGGTAAGCAGAAGTGTTTAAAAATAGTATAGGAGATCAGCTAGACTGCCTGGACAGTAAGCTGGTAGGATGAGGGGGAACTACCCCAGTGCAGCTTCCCACAGGGCCTGCACCACCTTCCACTTGGAGAAGAGAAAGCTCCAGAGCCCAGCATTCCTCAGACCGAGGGACCAGTGTTTCCGATTCAGTTGGATCAGGGGAGGGCCTGAGAATATGCATGTCTATCAGATTCCCAGTAGATGCTGGGCTGGGGACTACACTTTGAGAACCACTGCTTGAACTCACACCATATGTGTTTGCAGAGTTGGTCTACAACCTTGTTGCTAGGTGGGTAGCATCCATGTCCATGAAAGAAGCCACCTTTACGAATAGCCCTTTACTGATGAGGAAGATGAATAGGGATTATTTGTCCAATATCACATCGTTAAAAATTTGGTATAATCTGAAGTAGACCCAAGATCTGATTCCTAACCAAGGGTAGTTCCTAAAACCATTAGCCTTGTGTAACTTTCTTTAATAGCAGTCAGAGATGACTGGCAGTTATTATAAGTGTTCAATAAATAGATGTTTAGTTGGCCTTTTTGCCGGGCATGATCTAAGGAAATAGCAAAGGAAAACAAACCTCCCTATTTTTATTCATGCCACATTGTAGGAGATAGAAATGTCCTTCAGTACACCTAAGAACATCAAAGCTAGACATATGTAAACTACTTAATTTCGGCTCTTTAGAATTGAATATCTAAATGCTCTTGGGTTTCCAAGATTTTAATGATGATTTTAACCCAATTTAATACAATGTTTTTGTTTGTTAATCCTCACTCAAGGATATTTTTCCATTGATTTTTTTTTTTTCTTTTTTAGAGAGTGTGGAAGGGAGGAAGGGAGGGAGGGAGAGAGAGCGAGAGAGACAAATATCGATGTGAAAGAGACACGTTGATTGGTTGCCTCCCTCATGACCCTGACCAGGGCCAGGTATGGAACCTGCAACCCAGGTACATGCCCTTGACTGGGAATCAAACCCGAGGCCCTTTGGTCTGCAGACTGACGCTCTAACCCCCAAGCTAAACTGGTCAGGGCAATACAATTTTTTTTTAAATGTTTACTTTGAGCAAACAATTCTGCAAATGAGAGCCGGTCATTGTCTTAAAGAAATGTGTAAGCTAGTGGGAAGAAGCCAAATGTTCATAGTTAGCTGAAGTATTACACCAGATGGAATGTGGTATCTGCTCAAGCAGACATTCAAGGTATGCAGTGTAGGGGGACAGGAGGGGGAAACGAGCCTCACTTAGGAGAGCTGACGAAGGATTTGTGGAGGAAGGAGCATCTGAACTGGTTCTAAAAGGTAGGAGGATCTTGCCTGGTAAACCAAGAGGAAGTGTCTTCCAGGCAGAGAAAACCGCCTGGGAAAAGATACAGGTAAGCACAGAGCTTGCTTGGGGAGCAGCTACTTTTCCATGTGGTCTGCGAAGGACACACGGGAGTAATGTTAGATACAACTGGAAAGTTGATGGGAACAACAACTGTGGAGGGCATTTCAGAAGTGGACATGAGTGAGAGAATGGGTTTTGGGTCTTTCATAGAAAACCTGGTTTTGAACATGGTTTCACTTACCTCTCTGACCTTCGGCAAAAGATGACTCTCTTTGGGCTTTAGTTTTCTCACCTGTGAAGGGAGTTAGATGCTCCCTGATGTCTGTCTATCCTGAACATTCTGGGATTCTGAGAATCTATTTGCTCTCTGCTACAAATCTAATTCTGGATGGTTTAGGTCGCTTTTTCATCCTTCAACTTTGCTAAAATAAGTGTGGTTTCAGCTTGGATCACAAAATGAAATGAGATACAATTGAAGGTCCCATTGATCTGCCATAGTTTGGGGTAGAAGTGAGAAGATGACATTCTTGAGTTAGAACATATTCAAACTTGCCTTACTAGACTTATTTTAACTATACCAGCTTTTCAAGCATGGTTGATTTGCACCAGAGAAAAGTTTCTTGCTGAGTTGACAAACTCAATTTCAACTTTGAAAATGTGTTAAGTTACTTCAGTTACTTCTTATAAACACAAGGGGTTACACCAGGTGTAGAGGCTAGACTTCAATGACTATAACTGGACTCTTAGGGGACAGATGAATCATATCATCCATCACTGCAACCGGAAAGCAAATGTATCCTACTGTTAGAGGTCATCTCAAAATGCTGTGTGAAATCTGGGGGAGCGGGAAGAACCCTCAGCCCAAGCCAGGTTTGGGGGTGTGATAGTGGAGCATAACTCCAGCCAGGAGACCAAATATTGCCTTTTGTTCTTTCCTCGGGGTGGGAAGGATATGGAAAACAATACTCTGGCCATGGAGAAGATTCAGGGGAATAAAAATGAGTCATCACCGGCCACCAGGAAACACCAGGAGTTCTCTAAATGGAATAAAGTCCTCCTGTTCCTCAGTGGGAGGAGAGGGAGTGGGGGGAAACAGCAGCTGGTGGGGGGACTCAGCTGGAGAAAGGGACACTGCCGCCGGACAGGCTGACAACCAAGAGGGAGGCACAGACCCAAAGGGATGTCGTTCATGCTGGTTTCCTGTGGCGTCCCTTGGGGAGATTTCTTTTTTCCTTAGCTGCTCTTGTGATTTCCTAATCAACTGCCCCAGCCTCCAGGCTCCACCCTATGCAGGGTCATCTGCATAAAAATGTGGAGAATTTGGCCAACTATTCACGGGTGTCCACAGGGCTCTGTGAATGAGGAGGCCCCACGTGCAGCCTGCTACACAGAGGGCCTCCTACCAGCAGGCCCAGCACAGGCTGCTGCCCTGGGCAAGGAAGGCCTGGGGGCCAAGAGACCTCTGGAGCCAGTCCAGCTGCAGCAGGGCTTTGGGGAATTTCAGGCACAGCCTGCAACTTGCTGGACCCCGGGACATGGGGTTTGAGCTTGCCTGTGCTCCATTAATTAATTAATTACCATTTTTTTGGTTTTTTGTTTTTGTGTGTTTTTTTAGCATCTCATATCTCTCCGTTTATTTGGATCTTTAGTGTTTCTAGATAAAGTATTTCTTTAAAATCTTTTTTATTAAGGACATTTTCAAATATATAAAAAACTGACAGGATAATATGATGAAACTGTACCCCTAACTTCAATATGTAGCAATAGTTTGCCAAATTTGTTTTGCTTACGTCTCCTCCATTTTGCCTCCAAGAATATATTAAAGCAAATCCCACATATATCATTTCAACTGTAAAAACTTCAGAATATATTGCTAGTAAATAAGAGCTTTTAGAAAACGTAACAATGTGACTATCATACATAATAAAGTTAGTAATTTTTAATATCACATAATACCCAGTGTTCCTCTTCTCCAGTTGTCTAAATGTGTCTTTTGTGAAGTTGGTTTGAGTGGAGGTCTCAGCTATGTGTGTGTTTTTCCAACATTACCAAGCAATTCTCCGATTCTCCACAGACACTGAATGGGTGTCCTATAAATTTAACTCAATTCTGACATTATCTGCCTGGGGACAGCATCAGATCCCATGGGGTAAGGGCTCAGTCCCACCAGACTGCCCCAATCCAGATGCCAGTTGCTAGTCCAGGCTGTTACTTGTGCTCCTGACTGACTGGTATGAATCGGAGGGTTCCACAACTCCCTCCTCAGTGCAATTACTTTGCTAGAGCGGCAGACAGGACTCAGGAATGTTTAGTGTTGTTTACAGTTTATTATAAAGGACAGTGTAGACCAGCGGTTCTCAACCTGTGGGTCGCGACCGCTTTGGGGGTCGAACGACCCTTTCACAGGGGTCGCCTAAGACATAACAGTGGCAAAATTAGTTATGAAGTAGCAATGAAAATAATTTTATGGCTGGGGGTCACCACAACATGAGGAACTGTATTAAAGGGTTGCGGCATTAGGAAGGTTGAGAACCACTGTAAAGGATACAGATGAACAGCCAAATGAAGAGATACACAGGGCCAGGTCCAGGGGGCCCCGAGAACAGGAGCTTCTGTCCCCGTGGAACTGGGGTGTACTACCCTCCTGGCATCTGGACGCCTTCACCAACCTGGAAGCTTATCAATTTTTGTTGTTCAAGAATTTTTCTGGAACCTAATCTGTAGCCCAACTGCCCCCTTTCCCCTTTCCAGTGCTCCGTGGGTGTGGCTAAAACTTCCCACCCTCTAATCTCCAGGTCTCTGGTGACCATCCCCACCTAGAGGCCCCCACTCTAAGTCACCCCATTAGCATCAACTCTGATGTGCTCAAAAGTGTTTCCTTTGGAATGGCCGAAGACACAAGCATCCGGGAAATTCCGTGTTTTAGGAACTCTGTGTCAGTAACCATGGACAAAGACCAAATAGTATATTTCTTATACTACAGAATATAAACAGAATCTACACATAACACACTCTCTTTTTTTTTGTGGCATTTATTTGTAGATGAAATTAGGGCATCAGTTTCAGAGAATTTCCCACCTACTACACCTGACAAGTTCAGAGGAGGCCAGCATGTGGGCCTTGCAAACCCAGGGACTGAAAGGAACCACATAGGATGGCTGGACATAAGGTAAGATAATATACCTTAAAATTTATTTTATTTCTTATTGATTGATTTTAGAGAGAGAGACATTTGTTGTTCTACTTGTTTATGCATTCATTGGTTGCTTCTTGTATGTGCCCTGACCGGGAGTCAAACCTACAACCTTGGTGGATAACATATCTTTTTTCTAATCCTCACCCAAGGATATTCTTCCATTTATTTTCAGACAGAGTCGGGGGTGGGGGGAGAAAGAGAGAAACATTGATGTGAGAGAGACACATTGACTGGCTGTCCCCTACATACACGACCCCGACCAGGGGCAGGGCTGGGGACGAACAGCAACCCAGGTACGTGCCCTTGACCGGAATCGAACCCATGACTCTTTGGTCTGCAGGCCGATGCTCTAACCACTGAGCCAAGCAGGCCAGGGCTAACATACCTTTTAAATGTCAGAGTGATCTCCTTTTCCAGACCTCAGGGCACACTCACGCACCAAAGCACAGACCATGGAATCCCTCATTGTTATGTTGTTCCCTGCACCATCTCTAGGTGCTGTAAATGTTCACTGTTAACTATCCTGTACCCACCAGTGAAAAAGATGTGTTTCTCTGTTTTACTTTTTATCCAATCCAAGAGATTGCCCCACTTTGCTTTCTCCCGCCCCTTAATCTACCACCAATGGATTTCACGTAAACCCTCCCTGACCTGTTCTTTATTCTAATTTATAAAATGAGCTGCAAAACTGCCATTCTCCAGAGCATTTTCTCAATTTGTCATCACTGTGGTTCAAATAAACTCATAAAATTCTCTAAAGTTTTGGACGGTTCTTACATTAGCACATCCTTGTGATTTTTTTTTTTTTTTCAAGAATCATTAGTTTCTTTTAATTGGGAAAAGGTATTTAGAGACCACTATTTGAGTACGAAGGATACTCATTGCTACCAAATTGTATTCATTTTGTGGGTTTTTCAGAGTAAACACTAAAACATATATATATATATATATAACGTATCTTTGAAAATGAGACTGAGTTCCTATTGGTATTTCCAATTTAAGCTTATAATTACAGAATTTTAACTTAGTCTATTTGATTTTATATTTGTATCTTGTTTCCCCTTTGCTGAACAACTTGGTTTCTATGATAATAACATAATTACTTATTAGCTTTAGTTTACAACAAATGGAACAGAGGTAAAGATCTCTCTGTAATAATCCTATGGAGGCAGTATGTCTCTTATGCTTCTGAGGATATTAATTATATTTCCTTTCTACAGTAAGATTTGCTTTTATTCCCTTTATTATTTCTGTTTTCACTGTTCTGATTTTCTTTTTTTTTTCCTTTTATCCTCACCCGAGGACATTTTTTTATTTTTTGTTCAGATAGAGTGGGAGGGAGAGAGGAAGAGAGAGAGAGAGAAACATCGACGTGAAAGGGACACATCGAGTGACTGCCACCCACACAACCAACCAGGGCCGGGGACAAACTGCAACCAAGGTACATGCCCTTAGCGGGAACCGAACCCGGGTCTCTCTGCACCGCAGGCCGACACTCTAACCGCTGAGCCAAACCGGCCAGGGCCACTGTTCTGATTTTCTTAAATGTCTAGTGATCCTTTGTTGCTTCAAAAATAAGAGATACTAAAGCATAATGTTACTGATATTAGTAAGGTAACTGAAATAAGGGAATATAATCAAAGAAGCTAAGTAAAAATCCCATAATTTCCACATGAATAGGAAATACCAGTATAAACTGTTAACCTAAAAATAAAAGGCCAATGTGAGAGGCAACAAGCATTTATTTGAGATCTAAATGAATAGCTATTTGAGAAGCCCTGATTCAGGCAGAAACAATAGTGTTCCAATTAGGAGGTGGAGGCACAGGGTATTTGTGAGAACGGGAGGGAGAACAATGATATGAGTAGGAGAAATTGCTATAGGTACAGATACGCTAACATAGTAATGCTAATTCTAAAGCATGTCTTTAATTTTCAGTCTGTGGCCATAATTTCTGCTTCCTGGTAGCGATGCATGCAGGTGTTTGGAGTGGAGTGCTGCTTCCAGCCCGGCCCCGAGATTATATTGCCCAGTCTGAACATTCCAGAGGTCTGAGGAGTGAGACATGCCAGGCAGTTACTTTGGGATGGCAGCTCCAACTCCATCTTGAAGTGGCTTCATCTATATTATTTTTACAGAACTCATATTTTCTCTTAAAATGAGTAAAAAGTACATAGTTGGTTACTCTGTCCCTCGAAAAGGCCTAGACATGATGACAATTCAGTAGTAGTGAGCATAGCAAACATTTAGATTATGGTCTTTAATCACATTCCCCACTAAGAGGAACCAGGACTTTTTGGAAAAATGCCTGATTCCAAGTCTAGGGCAGGAAATTAAAAAGTAAGTCTGGGACCTTGTTTTATGTCAAAGGAGAAACAGGAAGCCTTTCAAAACAAATTGGGTCACATCAAAAGGACACAAAAACCACCTTTGAGGTTCCCACTGGCCAAAGATGAGGAAATGTGAGCATGAAAAAGAATGAGAACACATCAGATATCTAAACATTCATGTGTTTATAATGATTTTTTTAAATATGTCATTGGTAATCTTTGGAGATGACCTAGGCATCAACTCATTACTTAAAAATGTATTGAAGACTTCTGGTCAAGATGGCAGCATGGATAAATGCGGTCCTTGCCTCCTCCCACAACCACATCAAAATCACAACTAAACTACAGAACAACCATCATTCAGAACCACCTGAAGTCGAGCTGAATGGAAGTCCTATGACTATAGAATTAAAGAAGCCACATTGAGACTGGTTGGAGGGGCGAGGCACAGACGGGCTGGTCCCACACCCACGTGTGGCAAATAAAAATCAGGACGGATACTTCAGCTATGAAGGTCCTCCCCAAGGTGCAAGGTGTCCCCGTCCCACACCAGGCTCCCCAGCTCAGGTTCTAGTGCCAGAAGAGAAGTCCCCATAGCTTCTGGCTATAAAACCAGTGGCAACTGAGGCTGAGGGAAGTTGAGGCTTCTAGAGTCCCAGGCAGTTCCTCTTAAAGGGCCTACACAGACCCGCTCCCTCCAGGCTCCAGTGTGGGGGAGGCAGCTTGAAAAGCACCAGAAACATATGGGGAAGAACTGAGTTGTTTGGCATCGGGGTCGGTAGGAGGGCACCATATCTAGGACTCCAGCAACCTGGCTCACACTGTTTGCCCTGTTCTGGTGATGCCATGAGGCCCTGCCCCACCCAACTTTTGGGCCCACCCAAGGTATTTACAGTGGCTTTACCATAGGATTGGCTTGTCTTGGCTCCTGCTTCAGATTTTTCCTAAATTCTCTCAAACAAACAGCATCTGGCCTCAGCTAGCCCCATACCTCTCGCTAAGTGGCCCCAAGTCCGGCACTAGAAGCAGCCGGCCTTGGTTCACAGCTTGGCTTTGCCTGGGCACCTCCAAGCCCAGCACAAGAAGCAGCCATTGGCAGATTGCTTTGTAACTTAAGCCTGGTGGCCCCAGGTAGAACACAGGCAGTGGCTGACCTTGCCCCAGAGCCAGCACACCCAGTGGACAGCTTCAGACCATAGTGAAGCACCACCACCCAACCACCTCCACAGGCATCACACACAAGGAATGGACTCAGTGGGTACCAGAGCCCTGCTAAAGTAAGTCTTGCTCTGTGTGGTGGGCCCCTGCATAGCTTATCTTCCAAGGTAGTCAGAGGTCAGTGGTTAGTGGGCACAGCCAGTCCTTGCAGCTGATCAGCCTGAGTAAAGCCCTCCCACTGATGTGCCAACAGCAATGAAGACTCAATTACAACTGAAGGGTGCACCTCACGGGCCCAGCTGGGGTTATCAGGGAGGCTGTGCCATAGGATCCTATAGGACACCTACTACAATATGCCACCCCACACCCCACAAAGCCTAGGAGATATAGCAACTCTACCTAATACATAGAAATAAACACTGAAGAAGTAAAGTTTGCCTTGCTGAACCATTTTTGAGTTTCTGTTCCTGCAACACTGCCAGAGAGCATTTCCAACAGTGAGAACTTTAAGGGACTTAGTGAGAACATCAACAACATAAAAAAGGACCAGTCAGAAATGAAGGAGGCACTAACTGAAATAAAGAATAATTACAGGGAATCAATAGTAGAGTAGGTGAAGCCAAGAAGCAAACCATCGATTTGGAATATAAGGAAGCAAAAAACACCCAATCAGAACAGCAAAAAGAAAAAAAAAATCCAAAAAAATGAGAATAGTGTAAGGACCCTCTGGGACAATTTCAAGTGTACCAACACTCAAATCATGGTGGTGCCAGAAGGAGAAGAGAGAAAGAAATTGAAAACCTATTTGAAAAAATTACAAAAAACTTCCTTAATTTGGTGAAGGAAACAGACATACAAGTCCAGGAAACACAGAGAGTCCCAAACAAGATGAACCCCAAGAGGCCCACGCCATGACACATCATAAACAAAATGCAAAAGGTTAAAGACAAAATTTTTGTTGTTGTTGTTGTTAATCCTCACCTGAGGATATTTTTCCATTGATTTTTAGACAGAGTGAAAGGAGGGTGGGAGGGGGGAGAGAGAGAGAAACATTGATGTGAGAGAGACACATCGACTGGTTGCCTCCCACACAACCCCGACAGGGGCTGAGGATTGAACCTGAAACCCAGGTACATGCCCTTGACCAGGAATTGAACCCATGACTCTTCAGTCTTCAGGCCAACACTCTAACTTCTGAGCCAAACAGGCAAGGGTCAAAGACAGAATCTTAAAAGCAGCAAGAGAAAAGCAATTAGTTACCTACAAGTGAGCTCCCATAAGACTGTCAGCCGATTTCTGAAAAGAAACTTTGCAGGCCAGAAGGGAGTGGCAAGAAATATTCAAAGTGATGAAAAGCAAAGACCTACAACCAAGATTACTCTATCCTGCAAAGCTATCATTTAGAATTGATGGACATATCAAGAGTTTCCCAGGCAAGAAAAAGCTAAAGGAGTTTTTCACCACCAAACCAGTATTATATGAAATGTTGAAAGGTCTTCTTGAAGGAGAAGAACAACAAAAATATGAACAATAAAATGGCAATAAATACATATCTATCAATAGAATCTAATAACAAAATGCACAAGAAGAACAGAAACAGATTCACAGATACAGAGAACTTTTTGTTGGTTGCCTGGAGGGGGTTAGGGGGATGGGTTAGAAAAATGTGAAGGGATTAAGAAGTACTAATTATTTGTTAGACTGACAAACCTCAAAGGGAATGGGGGAGGGTGGGTGGGAAGAGATAATCCAAAGAATTTATATGCATATATGCATAACCAAAGGACACAGACAATAGTGTGGGGAAGGCAGGAGGGGGATGGGAGTGGGGAGGAGGGGGTTAATGGGGAAAAAAGGGGGGAACATCTGTAATACATTCAACAAAAAAGATAAGAAGAAAAAAAAGAAATTTAACATGAAAAAAAATTAATACAAAGGAAAAGGTCAAGAATGTACCCTGCCCTGGCCAGTGTAGCTTGGGTGGTTGGGCATTATCCCATGCACCAAAAGGTTGCTGGTTCGATTCCCAGTCAGGACACATGACCAGATTGTGGACTCAATCCCAAGTAGGGAGCATTCAAGAGGCAGCCAATCAATGTTTTTCTCTCACATCAATGTTTCTCTCTTCCTCTCCCTTCCTCTCTCTCTCTAAAAAAACAATGAAAATATAAAAGAAAAAGGAAAAAAAAGAATTTATTCTGATTTTCTGTATGTATTGTATTTCAGAGTAACCAAATTGTTGATGTGCAAAAGTTCTTTATGGAAGAACTCCAACCAGTGAACGCACAAGCAATAATAGAATTTTTAAAAAATATCATCATTGACCTGGTTGGTTTGGCTCAGCAGTTAGAGCATTGGCCTGAGGACCAAAGGGTTGAGGGTTCAATTCTGGTCAAGGGCATGTACCTGGGTTGCAGGTTCAAGCCCTGGTCCTGGTCCGGGGCTTGCGGGAGGCAACCAATCAATGTATTTCTCTCTCATCGATGTTTCTTTCTCTCCCTCTCCTTTTCTCTCTCTCTAAAATCAATAAAAACATATCTTTAAAAACCACCATTTTACAACACCTAATGAAATAATGAATCTAGGCAACAATTATCAGTGTTTGATAAAATGATTAGGTTGAAAGTCAATGAAGAACTTTATAAGGGAAGTGTTGGATTGCTGTCGTTGGAACTCACTGATCAATCTTGGTATTAGTAGAACAATTGAACTATGTAATAATGTCCTACAATATAAAAATCACAATACTCCTTAGGAAGTATTCTTGCCTAAAAAAATTAAACCCGAATCTTCTCAAGTCAGTAGGTTTAGCTATCAGTTCACAGAAAATAAGAGGGGAAAAAAAGAACATTTTAAATAAGGCCACTAAGATACAATAAACTAAATCCCGAATGAAATATTCTGTAAGCCAAATTAGTTAGTTTCTCCAAGAAATAAAGGAATAAAAATAGATGGATGAATTTTTTTTAAAATCCTCACCTGAGGATACTTTTCCATTTATCTTCAGATAGAGTGGGAGGGAGAGATAGAGAGAGAGAAACATTGATGTGAGAGAGACACATCAATTTGTTGCCTCCTGCACGACCCCAACCAGGGCCAGGGCCGAATTGAAACCAAGATATGTGCCCCTGATGGGAATTGAACCCATGACTCTTTGGATCACGGGCTAATGAGCCAAACCGGCCAGGGCAGATGGATGGATTTTTAAAGGATAAAAGCTACTTGAGAGATATAATAACCAAATCCAATGTATGGATCTTGTTTAGATCCTGATTTGAACAGGTTTAGTATAAAATACATCTTTGAGATAACTAGGAAAATTTGAATTTATATTTAGTATTCACTTATAGAAAGGAATTATTTTAAGTTGTATTGTCATAACAGCATGATTGCATTTTTAAAGTTCTTAGCTGTAAAAGATGCATATTGAAGTATTTTCAGGTGAGTTAATATGATGTCTGGTATTTGCTTTAAAACACAGCATGGGGGTGGGGGAAGGAAAGAGGGAGAAACAAAGGGAGGAGACTAGATTTTTTTTAAACTACCGATAAACTGGGTGACGGGTACATGTGAGTTCATGATACTATTCTTTCTACCTCTACGTTTTTTTTTTTGTTTTTTGTTTTTTGTTTTTTAGTATATAATTCTTTATTCTTAAAATTATATGCTAGTCAGATAGACACAATACATAAATATACAAACAGGACAGAAAATACCTATATCAGAGTAGATAAGAAAAAAGCAAGTTACTTTGCAGAATTATGATCATTTTTTTGTATAATCAAAAAATAATTATATGTGGGGTGTGTGTAAAAAGAGAGAAGTGTAGCCCAGCTGGTGTGGGCACTACCTCTACGTTTGAAAATTTCTATCATTAAATGTTTTAAAAATAAAGAAAAATTCTTGGTGAATAATTAAAATGTAAGTGATCTCTAAATAAGCAGAGTTTTAAAGATAATAGAAAAAATTAATCTTGGTTAATGTAGAATAAGTAAACTGGATATTTCTAAAAGAACATTTAAACAAATAAAATAATCCGGCGAACTAACCACCTCCCCTATGGAGCTCCATTTCTCTCTCTGTGGTCACTACCAGTTTCCTGGTACCCAACCTCGTCTCTTCTGTGCGATTGCAGAAATACACAGACATTCCATTTTATGAGTTTTTTAATAGCTATCTTTCTCCCGTTTGTATTTGTAATTCCACCAAATCCATGCCATGAAGAAATTTCCCATGATTAATATGATTTACAGGACTTCAGTTTGTTTTCCGTGGTTATATATTAGATTTATTTTTCTTGACGTCACAAAAGGAGGCCCCTGACTTGCACAGGAAGCCCTGTTTGAGTCAGAGTACACGTTGGGGCACACCTCGTTTCTCCCAGACGAGGTTGGTTCTTCTCCACTGGCAAGTCCTGGCTTTGTCACTTCATCGCTGACACCAAACTGGGGACCCATTTTCCTCCCAAGCCTATTACCCATCATCTTCTTACTACAGTGGCTATAGCAGAAATGATTTTCGTTTTGATTTTTGAAAACTAGCTGATTTCACAACACAGCTAACAACTAGCTTGATTCAAGAATGAAAACTCTCCCAGTACAGACTTCTCCTTCTCTTGAGAGGCAAGGGCTCGGGGGGAACAAGTGAGCCTTGTGCTCTGCCCTCAAGGTCAGCAGACTGAATGTGGCCTTGTGTGTGTTGTGAATGTACAGTACATGACATCATGCATATTCAGCGGCCTTTTCCAACCGCTGGTCTCACTAATGACCAAAATTGCTCTCTTCAGAGAGGCACCCTCTTTGACTTCTGAGATGATTTTACTATCCTGGTACTTTTACCTTTTTTCCTGTCTTAGCCATGATTCTTATTCTTATTCTTTTTTCTTTATTGTTTTTTTCCTTTATTGATTTTTTAGAGGGAGAGGGAGAGAGAGAGAGAAACATCGATGAGGGAGAACATTGATTGGCCGCCTCCTGCACGCCCCCCACTGGGGATCGGGCCCACAACCTGGGCATGTGTCCTGACTGGGAATCGAACCAGTGACCTCTTGGTGCATGGGTTGACACTCAACCACTGAGCCACACCAGCCGGACTTTTTCTTCTTCTTCCTTCTTCCTTCTTCTCTCCCCATCCCCACTTTTTTTCTCCTTTCCTCTCCTTTCTTTCCACTGCCTGCCCTGTTCTCTCCTCCCTTCCCTTTTCCTTCCTCCCCTTTTCCCATTCTCTCTGCCTCTTGCCCTCTCCATTCTCCATGCATAAAATTAATAAAGATGCCTGGCCTCAGCTATTAATTTTAGGTGGATAAGTGGAAATCTTCTATATCATTTTCACCAAGTTCCAGTCCTGCCTCTCCAACAGACTACTAGACACGTATATTTGGATATCCTTTTATGAAATCTAAAATAAAACTTACAATCTCCCAAAGAGATTCTCTCTCCCATTTTCTTTGACGTCGTGAATGACGCTTCCAGTCTCCAAGCTGCCCAGACGTGGAGCCTCGCAGCCATCTCTTGTTCTTCCCTTGACCACTCTGCTGAGCCAGGAATGAATTCTGTTCTTTCAGTCTTTAAAATGCATCCTCGCCCCTCCCTCCTCTCCACATCTTCCGTCACTAGGTGGTCTGGGTTTGTCATGCCGAGTTACCCCTTTTTGCACTTCCACCCTCTACTTGTTTTTGTCCTGGGATCTGTGGGACCCAGTGCCCCCCACTCCCAGACAATTCTCACTTGAACACTGCTTGACTCATGTCATACCTCAAACCTTGCATGAACATTTAACTAAACCTTCTCTTCAGGAACCCATGTCATCTGGCTGGCATTTGACTTTTCATAACATTTCCAACTGATGTAGTCAACCTTCTCTCCGTCCAGATTCTGTATTTACAGTGTTCGTGTCCTGACCAAACCTTTCCTCGTACTTTCATTCTCACTTAGGATGCCGTACCCTTCTCCACCTGTCCCTGGCCTGTCCATTCTCCAAATCCACACAAAACCCTCTGCCTTCAGAAGGGATTTATGGATGAAATGCCTGGATGCTTGGTTTTGCTTTAAAATAATCCCACGGGCAGTGGGAAAGTATAAGGGAGGTATAAATGCGATGACTTGGCCATGTGTTGATGTATTAGGTATATAGGGGTTCATTATCCTATTCTGTCTACTTTTATATATGTTTGAAATTTTCATTAATAAAAAATTTAACATTAAAAATGATATAGAAACTAGAGGTATGCTTATGAAACATGGTATCCCACTCCAGTAGGACTTAGCAGTTGGAAGATTCCAGCAGAATGGCAAGTTGGTCTTGGGGAGGGTTGATGGGAAAGAGGTGGCTGATGGCCATGTAATTTCCTATAAAATTAAATACTATAAGATTTGTGTCTGTTCGATTTATTGCTATGCCCAGCCTATGGAACATTCCTAGCCCTCCATAGTATTTGTTGAATGAATTTATCGAATGAATAGATAATCTCTAAATCAAGGTAGGCCTGCCAACAGTTTGCAAATCCATTCTGTAAAAGAAAATGGCCATGCTTCTCTGGGGCTCCAAATCTACTCACAGTGTACCACAAAACCACAGATAAAGGCATCAGGCAGCTCATCTATTCTGAAGGTTGTCTTTACGTTCTTCTCTTTCTTCACTGGCAGGTAAAACAAAGAACAAAGATGTCTCTGCACTCCAGGGCATATATGCTAGAGGAGATACAAACAGAAAAACCCGTGGTCCAGAGAGATAACGGGGGGTGGGGGGTTGGGGGGGTGGGGGTGTGTGAGGCATGTGGCGTCCTGGGAGAGCAGAAGAGGCACTTCTGACTCTACAGCCAGGAAGGCTTTGCAGAGCTGAAACCTGAAGGATACATAGGAGAGCAGGAAAAAACAGCTTGGAGAAGAGAGGAAGGAATGAAATGATTTTGCCATGGGTGGGTCATAGAACAAAGGGGATGGGGTGGGGTGGTTGTGGCAAGTCAAGAGATAAACTGGAGAGGGGGGAGCAGGAACCAGATCTTGTTGGGTCTTGTAGGTCATTTTAGGAATGTGAACTCCATACAAAGAGCTAAGAAAAAACATTGAAAAAAGTTTTGGAGCGGTCAGAGTGGTGTAATCAGATTTTGCATTTTAGATAGTCCAATCGGCCTAACAGTGCAGAGAACAGATAGGAGATAGAGGATGGGAGGAGTAGATCCTGAAGACGGGGGTGGGGGTGGGGTGGGGTGGGGGGTGGTTAGATGTTGCAATCATTTTAGAAAGAGATTACAGTGCCCTCACCCGTGGATAACTCAGGAATGCAGACATTTTAGGATAGATGGTGAAGCCCTTCTTCGAAATAGAAAATGAGGAAATAAAGTAGGTATTTATCAGACCTTCCTCACTCATGCAAGTTTTTTCCAAAATAGCTTTTATTTGGGAAAATAAAGAAATGTCTCTAGCCCTGGCTGGGTAGCTCAGTTGGTTGGAGTGTTGTCCTGCTATGCCAAGGTTGCGGGTTCAATTCCTGGTCAGGGTCACATGCAAGAATCAACCAATGAATGCATAGATAAGTGGAACAACAAAATAAATGTCTCTAAAATATTCCTACTATATAGGGAGTGCCCAATTTAGGAATGGATTAATGTGAAGAAGGGGAAAGACTGGTGGCCTGAGAATGAGGAAACTGGGTTCTAGTCTTTAAGTGTCATTTAGATTGTTCCACTAACTTTGTTTTATCACATTAAGTTCTTCCATTTCTTTTTTATTATTATTTTTAAATCTTCACCTGAAGATACGTTTATTGATTTTAGAGAGCAAGGAAAAGAAGAGAGAGAGAGAGATGAGAGAGAAACATCAATCAGTTGCCTCCTGTTCTCACCCTGAATGGAGATCCCATCCGCAACCTAGGTATGTGCCCTGATCTGGAATCAAACCCACAACCTTCTGCTGTGTGGGATGGTGCTCTAACCAACTGAGCAACCTGCCAGGGCTCTATCATTTCTTTTGTTCATTGTCTCCATTTGTGGAGGTTGATTCTCTTGAATTCCTCATGCTTCCTGTTTATGGGTTTATCTTTGTGGTTGAGACTCCTTGTCAGATTCTCTGTCACATCTGCCTGCATGGTGCAACTGGGAAAGAGGCATGAGTTGCTCTTGTGACGCACATTCTGCCCTGCTATCAGTAAGAAGAAGGACAGGCATGTCCCCTGGCAGTGCACCTTGCTGGTTGGTCTTTTAGATGTTGATACTCACCACGCTCTCCTAAGGTCATGAGCCACCTGCTGCTCTGTCTCTGACCTGATGGAGCCTAGAGGCAAACACCCTATCATTGCTGTCTGGCTACTGTTGCTATGGTATCTACACCCTGTCTGTTGCCCTGGACCCCTTTCTGCTGCAGGTTTATAGGCCTCCAGGTGCCCATGCCTATAGTCTGCTCTCACCTTTCTTGGAAGTCTCAGATGAGTCTGGACTACAGATATTCAATCCAACCCCCTCAACTTTTATTCTTCAAGTTATTTATGACCAAACTCTTCATCTAGTTTTTAAGCACAGCTATTTCTAGGAATTTGGAGGAAACCGTAACTTGTACTTGGTTCGCCATTTTGAAATGAAAGTCTCAGTTTTGGCAAAACCATCCAGGTATCTCAGAAGCCAACCTTGTAGTGGTCACTGGGATTAGTGCTGCTTCATTCATCTGTGCTGACAGTGAGATAAGAAGAGGATGAGGCAGTGTGGCTAGGGAGCAGGAACAATTTATTTTCTTAAAGCTGATTTCTTCTTAAGACCCAAGTGGGAAGTTAGAAGTTTGCATCCAAAAGAATATTCTTAGGCTGTTGGGAAATGGGCCACTCAGTGTCAGAAACACACTCAATGTCAGAAAAAAGGTCTCTGCTTTTTGGAGTTTGGAATTATATAATCTCCAAATGAGTGAATTTCAAGCCCCTGGTTCTGGCGAAGCTGCCTCCTCTGGGCCGAGAAGCACATTAGTTCCAGGCAGCTGGAGAATTTATTGACCCTGGAGTCCAACCAGCTGAGCAGAAGGAGCCAGCAGGTACCCCACCCATTCCAGCTACAGTTGGGAAGAAGGGATTCCAGTATGGAGAGGGTCGGCCTGAGGGGCTGAGTCATCAATGCAGAGAGCATTTGAAGGGCTCTGGAATTCTCCTTAGGCCTTGGTGGGGAAATGAAGCTGGGCTTTGATCCTCCGCGCGGGGCAAACCCTACTGAGAGCGATTCCAATCAGAGGCTACTGTTTCATGAGACAGAACTGCAAAGTCCAGAAAAATAAAAAAGGAACCTTTTAAAGTTCTCTCTCCTTTTAGTGTGAGTATATCAATTTATTCAGATACAAGGTATATGGGATTTAATAACTTAGTTAAGAAAGCATTGCTTTACTTCATTTCAAGAAGCTGTATAAAAAGATTCAGGACCACTTGAGCATTTTCTAAAACTTAAATGTGTGTGGCCTGCACAGAGGTGGGGGTGGGTGGCTGGACAGAAGGGATTAACTATGGGGCTTAAACTTCAGAGTCCTCACAGAGTCCCCTTGCACGACCCCAACACTGTGTTCCCCTGGCTGTAGTAAACAAGAGGAAGCAAGAGTAAAACCAGTGTCTCCTATGACCCTGACTTCTCTCCATCACCATCCCTTCATATCACATGGCATTTAAGGGCATTTTGAGATCTGGCTAAAGGGATGTTAAATTAAAGATACATTGAGACTGAGTTCAGTGTGATATATTTATATAGTTTGCAGACACTTCTGGTACAGTTGCAATAGCTGTTTGAATATAGAAATGGCTTTCAAGAATGCTCTTTTAAAAAATTGATATATAACTCATATACCATAAAATTGAAACTTTTAAAGCATACATACATATGCAGCCACTCAAAACCAGGATCCACCCTGCCCTAGGGCGACACTTTCAACCCACTTTCTCTGTCGTATACTTAGAGCTTCTGTGAAGAATTTCCTCCAGGGAATTATATAGTGAGCTGCTGATTTTGTTGTTTTCCACCCTTTTCTTTCTCAGCTTGGGAGCACTTTCAGGAGAAACTAGCTCGTGCAACACCTTCATTAAATGTGCAATACCTTGAAGAGTGGCTGTGGTTTAATACTGTCCAGCAAGTATTCCCCTCCCACTTCCACTCTCCATCCCTCTTTTTCAGGCAGTGGACTTGGCCACGTGCCTCACTTTGGCCAATGGGGTGTGGACAAAGAAGTTCGCGTGACATTCAAGCACCAGCTTCAGGCGCTTTGCAGGTTACCCCTTCAGATCACACTCCAGAAGCCCGTGGACCTTCATTGTGGGTCCTGGAAAAAGATATGCAGGGGAGACTGCATCCTGAAACCCATATTCAGCCTGAAGAGGAGCCTCTGCTGCTGACCCGAAGACCATGAGTGAGAAATTAACATTTGTTATTCTCAGCTATTGGGTGGGTGGGGGTGGGGGGTGTTATCTGAAACACAGTGGAATTGCGCAGGCGCTAATACAGTTGCACATTCCCAGTCTGAACAGAAGAGCTAATATCAGTATCTCCCAGGGGGCAGCTGAGCTTAGTGTCAAAGTGCAGACTTCCAAGATCTCTGACACGGTCAATACATCACCTTTCCAGGCCCCACCTCAGCATGCGTCCACTTTTCAGGGAGATCCATTTCTGGGTTAAAGTCATGTCTCCTTTCTCCTCCTCCCTTCAGCTATAATTTTAAGTACAAATTATTTCACTGTTTCCACTTTTTATAGTAATATTTTTGTCACTTCAATTCAACTCCTTCCAGATGCAGCTCATTACACTTCCCAAGCCTGCAACTTGGCCACCCAATCGAAGCTCTGGAGCATCTGGGGACTCTTCGATTAAGCAGTTCCACTTTCGGAAATTTAGCCAGAAGAATAATCAGACAAATATATAAAAATGCATGTACAAGGATGCAAAATATAAGAAACAACTTCAATGCCAACTGTAGGGGATTGGTTAAATAAGGTGTGTCAATCTAATGGAATACTCACATTGCAACTATTAAAAGCGATTCAGTAAAAATGTGTTTATTGATATAGAAAGGAGAGGGTTACCAAACAGAATCAACAGTATAAACCCATTTTGTGAACACAAACGACACATGTCTAGAAATACATATGCCAGTTATTTACAGCGGTTATATGTGGTTGTTATAATAGAATTATGGGTGATTATTATTGCATTTTTCATAGTTTTCTTCTTTTGCTAACTATGGTTCCTAATATTTGGCAAAGAATGTGTTTTACTTTTGTAGAAAAAAATTAAACGGATGTGTTTTTTTGATCCTCACAACTGTTTTAAATGAATAGAGAGGACCTCTTTTATTTTTCTCTCTCTTTAAATTTTAAATTTATTTCAAATACATAAATACTCAGGGATTGGGGTAAATGAAGGGGTTTAACACAAAGAAGATGACAAGGATGGTGACGGAGGTGGTTCTGTTCACCAAGGAGACAGCAAAGGCCAGGCCTGCATGACAGAGAGGGGCGTGAAATGCAAGGTTACCACAGATGTAGGTGTACAGGTAAAGATGGACTTCCTCCTGCACCCTTCCTGTCAAAGTTAAGCAATTTCTGATGAGCTTGGGATTTGCATTTCCTGAGAGAGTACAAATCAGCTCAAGATGGAAACAATGGTCACTTCCCATCCCTGGAGGCCTGTAGGTTCTCTTACTACAGAGTCCTGGTTGGGGAGGAAGGAGCAGATCCAATGGAGGGAATTTTCAATTCATCACATTTTGTCCACGTGAGTCAGAAGTGAGTCACCTTTTGTTGCTCAGAGATCAATTTAGGAAAACTAAAGTGATATGCCAAAGGTCACACAGAAAGCTAGTGGTGAAGTCAGAGTTTGACTTTCAGCCCAATATATAGTCTACTCATGTCATTTCAGTAATTTGTGAGAATACTTTTATGATGGTGTCAGCAGTGACAAAGTTAACTCAGAACTAGAGAAAAAAGCCATCCTCAGCCTAAGCACTGTCTGAGTCACGTGGAATCCCATGTAGATAGATGGTCCCTAGAAAAAAGGTAGAATGCTTCATGAATGTGCATGTCATTCTTGTACAGGGGCCATGGTCATCTCTGAACCGGTCCAGTTTCAGTACCTGCATTGCCCAAGTGAGCACAAGAGGACCACTTATTGCTGACCATGGCATGAGCTCTCTACCTCTTTTAGTGTTCCCATCTGAAATAAGCAATGTAAAGAAATGCAATCAATAAGATGAAAATGATGACATACAGGAAGAGGGATATAGAGGTAAAATTGTTAAATAATCAGGTAAGCTGAAAAAGATCACAGAGTAAGACTGTCTAACAAAGGAGTTAGAACGGCAGCGGAGGACAGAGCTGCACATCTGCATAGCAGCCCTACCGGGAAGGCCCCTTTGGCCCGACCATCATGGAGCAGAGGAGGTAAACTAGGGTGTGCTGGAGGAGCTGACAGTGTGCATCACTTCTTGACAGCAGCCAGTGAAATCAGCTAGGGTGCAAGTATTTACACCATACAAATCAGCAAATGCTATAAATCAGGGCTCTTGTCCTCAGAGAGCTGGTTGTTAAATGTTTACCAGCACATTGCTGAGACAAACCATATACTCTTTCAGGGAAAGATCTAGGGACTGTCAAGAAGTGTTGGCAGAAGTTCAAAAGTATACAAACCCTTTCCCAAACCACTTCACCTCACTCCCCCTGCCCACCACAGTGCCCCAGGACTCTCAGAATACCCACCTCCCAAACACTGGCTGGTTATGCCCAAGCAGGAAGTCCCCCAGGGTCAATCGGGCCTGAAAACAGGGTACATTCTCAAAGAGAAGCAAAAGAATGAATGAAAATCTGACTCCTGCCATGCACAGGGCATGCCACCTCTAAGCACAAAGTGAAACTTGAACTATCCCTTTGAACTTACGAGGAAAATATAAAGGAAATTAAAAAGGCCTTTAATCGCACTTGAACTTGTAGAAGAGCAAATCTAACTTCCTTTATGCTTTTTCTCTAACATCTGCAGCTCTGTCTTGAGTAGAATTGCAGATGGTCTTTTGTTACTTTTTTTTTTTTTTTTATGTCTGGAGAAACAGCTCAGCTTTCAAAGTAGAATTATTAAAATAATTCCGAGTAAGATATAAAATCGTCCACTTTTCCCAAGCCATCAATTCTTTCTGCATTATCATAAATTCTCAAGCTTAGCTATTTCCCTCGCCTCCCCTTCTTGGCTGCACTGTTACAACAGCGTGGGTTCAAGGGGCACGATTCCTTCTGATTGGGTTTCTGTGGGACAAAAAGGCAAGGAGATGGGGAAAGAGAGAGAGAGAGGGTGACTAGACAGCTCCATCAAAATGACATCCTATTTATTGTCTACATGGTTGGCATTTTTTATGTTGGAGTCTTTAAGTCTTGTATCTATATATGATCTGTTGGTGCTGTCTGTAACATCCCTTTAAGAACAATAAAAAGCTTAATTAAATGGCTATAATATGTAGAGAGGAATAAGAAAAAGAAGCTTCAGATCCTGAGAATTTTTTTTAAAAAAAGATAAACTCTGTATTTTGGTGAAAAATAATACGTTAATGTTTTCATTATGAAAGCATCCATGCATATTAAAGAAAATTTAATGGAAGCATAGAAAATACTAGGAATCACCAGAGTCTCATAATCCAGCCACGAGGGGTGCTTTCATTTTGGTCAGGTTGTCTCTAACGGCTATTTATGTGTGCTCACGAGCTTGTGCGCGTGTGTGTGTGTGTGCACGCGCACCAGCACCTGTGCACACACGCGGGCACGAATGTAGGTGTTTATTTAGATACAGAATGGAAGATGCAAACCGGCAGCCTTTGGATCCCCCCAAATCTAGCATGTTTTATCTGGCCCATGCAATATTTTTATAATTTAAATTAGACTTTATCATGAAGAAATGAAATCCAGATTTGGGAGTTTTCTTGAAAAATTGAACCTGCATTCCCCAATGGCAGGAGCTGAAGAGAGGCTGTTGCCCTTAGAAGGGCGTGTGCTGACCAATTTGAAAATGGTTCCAATGCAGTTTCTTTTATTTGTTTATGCTGCCTGTTTGGCTCCTGGAGATATTTTAAGTTTGATGCCCTTGATGTAGAGTTTTGGGTGTGTTTTTTAAAATCATTGCACTCATTTTGTATGCAATTTTATGCTCAGCTCCTTTCTTTAAGCAATATATCATTAACCTTTCCATATGTCTTCTCCAGTGTACATACTGTTGTACATTGAAAGTGCATAAATATAGGAAGAGAAGAGTATTAGTTGGAATATTTCCTTCCAATTTTTTAATGCAAATATCTTTTTTAATAGTGGGAATCATACTGTACATACAATTTTCTTTCCAGCGTTTTCACTTTTCCTTATATTATAAATACCTTCAGTACTCATCACTTATAGCAGCTTAGTTGACTTAGTCTTTCCCCCAGGGTTGGATATTTAGGTTTTCCTTTTTCTGTCATAACGAATATCTTGGTGCTGAAAGCTTTTTTCTATATTGAAGATTCTTCTGCTAGGACATTTTCTGAGGAATGGGCTGTGCAGTTAAAGGATACAAGCAATTTTAAGGCTCTTGATGTGTGTGGTCAAATTGTATCCCAACAGGGCTATCCGGTGTTCTACGTGAGAATATGTTTCCTGACACCTTTCACAGCATTAAATGTAACATTCATTACTGATATGACACAGAAACGGAGCACCTTGTGGTTTTAATTTGCATTCTTCTCCTCCTCAAGAACCCAAGTTGTCTTTTGAAAAGAGCAGAACACGAAGGAAAGAGAATCTCTAATTCAAAAGGAGAGCCGTGGGACAGCCATAGCCATGAAGGTGGAGGCAAGGGTTAGAGGCAGAAACCAGGAATCCCCAGCTGACCAGAAGGAGCCAGGAGCAGAGGCAGGACGAGGACAGGATGAGGTCAAGGAGTGAGGCCATGATAGTCAGCCCTGGGAAAACCAAGAAGGTTCAGACAACTGTCTGTGATCCAGACCTCACAGCTAAAGCCCACCATAGTTAAATCCACAGGATATTGATTTTTTATCTGCTAGTGTGCAGTGTTTTCAGGTCCAAAGTCCCAGTGAGGCCAGTAGTGGGGCAGGAGGGCACTTAAAGTTTTCCGCCATGGGTAAGTTCTCCATTTTTTATTATTTTCCCCAATTCATCCTACCAGTTTAAAAATCCCTCTTGAAAAAGGGTTTGTCTAGAACCTACTGCCCTGAATCCAAATCATTTATTTAACCCACAGAAGCATGTAACCAAACTAGAAACCAAGTGCAACCACCAACCTGGCCTGTGGAGCCTGAAGGAAAATCACCCAACACAGGAAGGAGCCGGCAACGCGGCCAATCAGACGCCAGGGCCAAGGGCAACACAGGGAGTGGCTGGAGCTCACCGCCTGAAGCTGTTTATTATTGACACGGAATCAAAAATATTTTCACTTTTTTTTTTCGGTGAATATTTCATAAAGCCAAAATTTGAAGGGAAAAGGGAAATATGAAAACCTGAAACCTCATATGAATAAATAAATATACTTCGCCACAGCAATCTGTAATCGAACTTGAAGGGGTCAGTTGTTTCCAGATTTAATTTGAAATTTATTTCATTAAAGGAGTTTTTATTAGTTTCCACCTTTGGGCTTTAGGATTTGATTCTCGTGATCTTACTGCCTGGGAAACTGAGAGAGAGGAGCATGAATTACAGTTGTCCCTCGCTCCAATATGTATATGAGTAATGATCTATACATCAGTGTTAGCAAAGCTAAGGGAGATCATACAGTATTGTCTTTCTCTATCTGATTTATCCACTTAGCATAATGCCCTTGAGGTTCATCCATGTTGTCAAAGATGGAAGAATTTCTTTCTTTTTATGGCTAAATAATATTCCATTGTGTGTGTGTGTTTGTGTGTATACACACCCAATTTTATTTATTCATTCATCAGTGGACACTTAAGTTGCTTCCATGTCTTGGTTATTGTTTTTTTTATTTAACGTTTTTATTGATTTTTAGAGCGAGAGGAAGGGAGAGGGAGAGAGAGATAGAAACATCGACGAGATAGAACATTGATTGGCTGCCTCCTGCATGCCCCCCACTGGGGATCAGGCCCACAACCTGGGCATGTGTCCTGACCAGGAATCGAACCAGCGACCTCCCAGTGCATGGGTCGATACTCAACCACTGAGCCACACTGGCCGGACCATGTCTTGGTTATTGTAAATAATGCTGCAATGAACGTAGTGGTTCAGTTCTCTCTCCGAGATGGAGATTTCATTTCCTTAGGACAAATACCCAGAAGTGGGAGTGCTGGATCTCATGGTAGTTCTATTTTTGTTTTTTTGAGGAACCTCCATACGGTTTTCCACAGCAGCTGCACCAGTTTACATTCCCACCAACAGTGCACCGGCTTCCCCTTTCTCCACATCCTCGACAATACTTCTCTCTTATCTTTTTGATAATAGCCATTCTGACAGGTGTGAAGTGATATTTCATTGTGCTTTTGATTTGCATTTCCCTAATGATTAGTGAGGTTGATTTCACGTACCTGTTGGCCATTTGTATGTCTTCTTCATATTTGTATGAGTTCTTTATATATTCTGGATTTAACCTATCATCAGATATATAGCTAGTTCATTGTATTGGTCTCTACATCAGGGCTAGCAAAACTAGCCAAATCTAGTCTATTTTTGTATAGTCTAGGAGCTAAGAATGGCTTTTAGAAGTTTAAATTGTCAGAAAAGAAATCAAAAGGGAAATAACATTTTGGGACATGTAAAAATTATATAAAATTTAAATTTTTTCTGTCCATAAATTAATATGTTTTGGAACACAGTCATGCCTGTTTGTTATGTATTGTCCATGGCTGTGTTGTTGTTGTTTTTGCCATAATGGCAGAATTGAGTAGTTGCAACAGAGACCCTAGGGCTTGTAAAACCTGAAATATTTGCTCTCAATCCATTTAGAGAAAAAGCTTGCTGACTCCTGCTGCGGGGCATTCACAGACATAGCCTCACCCAAGTTTGCACCCTCACCAACGCACTCTGTCCATAGAGGAAGAGAAGGGAGATGTCCTACGTGACTTCAAGTCAAGTATTGCATTTCTGTTGGCCAAATTTGTAGATGTCAGTCAATCAGGCAGCACGAGGAGGGATTTGTTAATCTAGTGTCAGAAAAAGAATTCGAGATGAACAGGATGAGTGATTAAGTTCAAGTGGACATTTAGGATCTAAAATGAAATGCTGCAGGTCCCAGATGAGGAAAGCCTGCGGGGAAGCACGGCATTAACATTCTGAATCGTGTTGTCAAACTGGAGTGTGAAATTACACCACTTTCTCAAGGGAAGTGAACAATGGTCAAATCAGCTATTGTGTTTAAAGAATAAAGAAGGAGCCAGGACGGAGTGGAACTGAGGGCTTGGTCTTTAATGCCTGGCCTTGCCACTTACTAGCGGTGTACCATAACCTATCTAAACTTCTTTATCTAAGTAACAGAAATAATATCTCCTTAAGTAATTCTTTTTTATTTCCAGTACCCACCTGCACCATACATGGTTATTACAATATTATTGACTATATTTTCTGTGCTATGCTTTACAACCCCATTTTTATTTTGGAACTACCAATTTGTGATCCTTTTTATTATTTTTTTAAACTTATCTTTATTATTGCATGTATTACAGATGTTCCTCATTTTTCCCCCATTGCCCCCCTCCTCTCCATTCCCGCCCCCCTCCTGCCTTTCCCCACACTGTTGTCTGTGTCCATTGGTTATGCATATATACATATAAGTTCTTTGGTTTATTTCTTCCCACCCTCCTACCCCTTTCCTTTTGAGGTTTGTCAGTCTAACAACCAATTTGTACTTCTTAATCCCTTCACCTTTTTCACCCATCCCCCTAGCCCCCACCCATCTGGTAACCAACAAAATTCTCTGTATCTATGAGAATGTTTCTGTTCTGCTTGTTCATTTTGTCTGTAGATTCAATTGTTGATTAGATAGGTATTTATTGCCATTTTGTTTGTTCATATTTTTTTATCTTTTTCTTCAAGAAGACCCTTCAACATTTCATATAATAATGTTTGGTGGTGATGAACTCCTTTAGCTTTTCCTTGTCTGGGAAACTCTTTATATGGCTATCGATTCTAAATGACAGCTTTGCAGGATAGAGTAATCTTGTTTGTAGGTTCTTGCTTTTCATCACTCTGAATATTTCTTGCCACTCCCTTCTGGCCTGCAAAGTTTCTTTTGAGAAATCAGCTGACAGTCTTATGGGAACTCCCTTGTAGGTAACTAACTGCTTTTCTCTTGCTGCTTTCAAGATTCTCTCTTTGTCTTGAACCTTTTGCATTTTGATGATGATGTGTCTTGGTGTGGGCCTCTTGGGGTTCATTTTGTTTGGGACTCTCTGTGCCTCTTGGACTTGTATGTCTGTTTCCTTCACCAAGTTAGGGAAGTTTTCTGCCATTATTGTTTCAAATAGGTTTTCAATTTCTTGTTCTCTCTCTTCTCCTTCTGGCACCCCCAAGATGTGAATGTTGACACACTTGAAGTTGTCCCAGAGGCTCCTTACACTATCCTCATTTTTTTGGATTCTTTTTTCTTTTTGCTGTTCTGATTGGGTGTTTTTTGCTTCCTTATATTCCAAATCAATGGATTGCTTCTTGGCTTTACCTACTCTACTATTGAATCTGTGTAAACTATTCTTTATTTCAGTTAGTGCCTCCTTTGTTTGTAACTGTGCATCCTTCATTTCTGACTAATCCTTTTTTATGCTCTTGATGCCCTCACTAAGTTCACTGAGGTTCTCACTAAGTTCACTGAGGTTCTCACTAAGTCTATTGAGCATCCTTATAAGCAGTGTTTTGAACTCAGCATCTGTTAGGTTGCTTAACTCCATTTCACTTAGTTCTTTTCCTGGAGTTTTGTTCTGTTCTTTCATTTGGGACCTGTTTCTTTGTCTCCTCATTTTGGCTGCCTCCCTGTGTTTGTTTCTATGTATTACTTAGCGAGAGGTATGGGGCTAGCTGAGGCCAGATGCTGCTTGTTTGAAAGAATTTAGGAAAAGCTGAAGCAGGATCCAAGACAGGCCAATCCTATGGTAAAGCAACTGGCAACAGCTTGGGTGGGCCTGAAAGTTGGGTGGGGCGGGGCCTCAGGGAATCACCAGGGCGGGGCCAAAAGTGTGAGCCAGGTTGCTGGAGTCCCAGAAATGGTGGTGTCTGCCGGCCCAGGGAAGGGCTCACCAAAGGAACAAAGGCCTCTGATAGCATGTCTGTTCAGGAGAAAGCTGCCTCTCCAGCCCTAGCTCCAATGCCAAACAGCTCATTTCTTCCCCATATGTCTCTGGTGCCTTTCAGGCTCCCTCCCGCACGCTGGAGCCTGGAGGGTGCGAGTCCGAGTAAGTCCGTGCGCGGGCCCTTTAAGAGGAGCTGCCAGGGGCTCCAGCCGCCTCAGCCTCAGTTCCTGCTGGTTTTCCAGCCAGAAGTTATGGGGATTCTCTTCCTGGCCCTGGAACCGTGAGCTGGGCGCCTGGTGTGGGAGGGGGACCACTCAGTCCTCAGGGAGGACCTTCCCAGCCCGTCGCGCCTCCGCCCCTCCTACCAGTCTCGATGCGGCTTCTTCTTTAATTTCGTAGTTGTAGGACTTCCATTCAGCTTGATTTCAGGTGGTTTTGAATGATGGTTGTTCTGTAGTTTAGTTGTAACTTTGATGTGGTTGTGGGAGGACGCGATACTGCGTTTACCTACGCCGCCATCTTGACCGGAAGTCTCCGATCCTTTTTATTTTTAAGTTTATCTTTATTGTTGAGAGTTTTATGGATGGCCCCTCTGTTTCCTCCATTGACCCCCATGTCCTCCCAGCTTCTCCTGCCCCCTTCATCACACTGTTGTCTGTGCCCACTGGTTATGCATACATGCATATGAGTTCCTTGGTTTATCTCTTCCCGCCCACCTCCCCTTCTCTCTAATGTTCATCAGTCTATAAAGTAATGTTAAAAGAGCTTTATAGCCCTGGCTGGTTTGGCTCAGCGGTTAGAGCGTTGGCCTTCGGACCAAAGAGTCACAGGTTTGATTCCCATTAAGGGTTGCTGTTCATCGCCGGCCCTGGTTGGGGCCATGTGGAAGGCAACCAATCTCTCTCTCTCTCTCTCTCTCTCTCTCTCTCTCTCTCTCTCTCTCTCTCTCTCTCTCTCTTCTCTCTCCTCCACTCTATCTGAAGATAAATGGAAAAATATTCTTGGGTGAGGATTAAAAAAAAAAAAAAGCTTTGAAAATTCTAGAACAGACAGAAGTGGGACAATGTTGTTGCTAGAAAGCCAGGCTGCAGCAGTGACGGTTCTCGAGGACTGAGGAATCAGCCCCTGAGGGTGCAGGGCTTGCAGCCCAGTAGGCCAGTGGGGGCTTGCCAAGCTGCTCTGGCTCGGGCTGGGTTCATCAGGAAGAGGAGCATCTTTTTCTCACACTAATCTTCTGCTTGCCAGAACATGCGGCCACTCAGAGAGGTCCTTCCACCTTCATTCTCACCAAGGTGCTGGTTAGGGTTGACATGCAGCAGCCTTGTGTATTCCAACAGCAGTCATGGGATGATGCTAGATAGTTGTTTTCCATCTTCCTCAAAGGAGATAGAACATTTGCTGAATTTTCCACAAAGAAGAGTTCAGCCAGGCAAAGAGAAGCTTTCTGTTGATCTAAGAGAGCTCCAACATTAGACCACTCGAGGCAAGAACAGAATATCTATCTTTGCAAAATCTAACAAAACAGAAACCCTCAATGTCCGTCTTCTAAATATGTCCCTGACGCTTCTGGTTCTCTGATTCTCACGTTCTTCTGAGACTGAAAAACACGGAGACTGCCCACTGATTTCCTTGGGCCTCACTCACCAGAAAATGAAATGGTTTCTTTTTCTTAATTAGATTTGTATTTATCAAACACCAAACTGCTACATGCTAATAATAAGTAAGAAGAGAGACATAAGGAGAATGTTTGAAACTTTTTGGAGTCTTTACAGATGTCTTATATCCTCTGCATATATCTTATTTACATGTATTGATTAATCCATTCAACTTTTTTTTTTTTCCCCTCCTCACCCAAGGACATTTTTGCACTTATCTTCAGATAGAGCAGGAGGGAGAGAGGAAGGAAGAGAGAGAGAGAGAAACATCGATGTGAGAGAGACACATTGAGTGGTTGCCACCTACACGAGCCCAACCGGGGCCGGGGACAAACTGCAACCAAGGCACGTGCCCTTAGCAGGAACCAAACCCGAGACTCTCTGGTTCGCGGGCCGACACGCTAACCACTGAGCCAAACCGGCCAGGGCTAATCCATTCAACATTTTAACTGAGTTTGTAAGAGATGCTTCCCAAATGATGATGCTTTCCCTGCATTTGCAGGAAGCTGAGCTTATCAGTGAGAGATATGTGTCTACAGTTACCTAGGCATCAACGGCAAATACTGCCTGCTCTGAGCCAGGAACTGAAATAAAAGCAAACAGGTAAGCTGTTGGCTTGAGCCAGATGTAATTTCTAATGATTCCAGCATACTGATCTCCCCCTTTTGGAAATTATGCGGAAATTATAGCTAAACTTTCCTGGGCTGAGATCATGACTTCCCTCTCAGAAATACTTTATGCAGAGGACTCTTTGCTTTGAACATATTTTTTGCAAAGCGATGATTTTGTCACCTGTACAATGGCACCACAGAGAACCATCTGACTTTTTCAGTGATGGCAAATGTCCCACAACATAAATACCGCTTAAAATGCATTCAGTGACCGAAGGGGTGCTCAAAAACCTTTAATACAGAGTGGTTTACATTATATGTGCCTCTCCATATTATTTAATCTTTCAGAGCAACTCTGTGAGACACAGGCAAATATGGCCCTTGTTTACCAGATGAAGAAATATAGTTGGAAAGAAGTTAGTAGCTGCATCAGGTACAACCCATTACTCTTGGTCAGGTTCTCTTTGGGCTGTTCTCACGGAATAACAAGGAGAAAAAAGATGTATTTTTGGCTATTCTGAAAGACAAGCAACCATCGGTTCACATGGGCTATTCAACTATATTGATTCAGTCAACCTCCTGGCTGCTGCATTTGCTTTTTTTCTAATTAAATTTATCGGGGTGATATTGGTTAATAAAATTATATAGGTTTCAAGTGTATAATTCTATAATACATTATCTGTATATTGTATAATGCATTTTCTAATATCACATGATTTAAAAACTATTTTCAGAGGTCTTATGAGTAGAGCATAGAATAAGGTAGAAAGATCTTGATCTAATTTTAATTATTCTCCATTTGCCTAGATTTAAACCTCTAAGGATTATTTTCATTCTATCATCAGCCAGTTAAATCCCCATACATACTGAATGCCTGCCCTTGAGAAATTTATAATTGAGACAGAGAAGCTGATTACATATATTCAAAATGAAGAATGTAAGTGAAATCCCAGTGTCTAAAGCTAATAAACACAACTGTGGTCCCAACACACACAGGCAAGTCTTAATGGCAGTTGACTACAAAAAGTCCAATCTTTTCCAAAGCCATTTCCCCCGAATAAATCTTGGAATTTCCAGAGATGCTTACTGTATCCAAGACCTGCTTTTGGTTATTGAAGCGACAGTGGGTGACACAACCCATTTCTGAGCTCCTGGTTCTGACAGCCCCCCGAGGTGTCTTTGCTGATAGTGGGGTGCAGCTTGCTCTGCATGTCCCCTGCCAGGACCATGCATGTGGCCACTGCAGAGAGACCTGCTGACTGTTCCTTCCACATGTTAAGAATACTTTTGTAATGTTCTCCATCTGTGCAGGGGAGGGAAGCCTATTTGTTCAACAAATCCTTATTGAGCACCTACTGTGTACCAGACACTATTACATCTAGGCACTGAGGGTACAGCAGTGAACAAGGCACAGCCCCTTTCCTCATGGAACTCATGTTTCCAGTAGTGGGGGAGAGAAGATAAACAAGCACATAATTCTGTCAAAACAAACTCCTAAGAACGCAGTTTATCAGGAGGCCCTCAGTCTCTTTTTGATGCAGTGTCAACAGTAAAGGATAGATAAAGATAGGCCCTTTATCTATTTGTAATAATTATAAATATCTTTCGGAACCTATTTTGCATTCAATTTTTAGTCCTCCTAGGCCTAATCAGGAGAATAAGTTTCAAAGGATCAGTTTAAATTAACGAAGTGATTTTTATCCCCTTTATTGATTGTTTTATCTTTTGTTATTGTTGTTGTTGTTGTTAATCCTCACTGGAGGGTATTTTTTCCATTGAATTTTAGAAAGAGTGGAAGGGAGGGAGGAGAAGGAGGAGGAAGAAGAGGAGAGAGAGAGAAATGTTGATGAGAGAGAGACACACTGATTGGTTGCCTCCTGCACACACCCCGACCAGGGCTGGGGATCGAACCTGTGACCCTTAGGTTCTCGGGCCGACGCTCTATCCACTGAGCCATACTAGCCAGGGCATGTTTTGTCTTTTTTTAATGTTTTTACCCAGGTACAATAAAATGCATTAAATAGTATTATCAGACTCCATACTAACTGGCCAGTAAATAGCCTAGGGCATTTTTATTATTTAGGACTATTTTAGCCAACAAATTTATACTAGTTTCTTGAGCAACTCAAGTTTGTGTTATTTTATTTGATAGTGGGGCCATTGTCAGAGATAATTTTAGATCATACAGTATAGTCCAGGAATCCTTATGTGAACCAATGAAATTTACTATATTGAACAACTCTTGGTTATTTACTTTACAAAGCTCTCAATAAAACGTGAACAAATGAGAGACTGGCTTTGAATACTAGGAAAAACTAGATTACTGTGTCCCAAGATCAGATCTCATTTTGGTATGGTGAGGGCAAGAAGACTGTTTCATTATTCAAGAAGAATAGACTCAAGGATATCCATGGAGGTGCTGTTTGTTTAATGGGCACTAGTAACAGTCTGGTCGTAATTGGTCTAATTGTGAAGGAAAAAATCCTGGGGAGAGTTAAAAAAAAAGCCATGCAATGATTCCTGCATGGCTTTATGAGAAAAACAGTTGGACTAGTTTGCATAATTAGTCACGTCTCCTTATTTTCTGATGACATTGGGTCCCTTTGAGGCTCTAAAAGATATCAGTAACAGCAGCTAACTGGGTGAGGCTTAGAATCCCATTAAAATGTATAGATATGCCACAGTTAAATATATATATATATATATATATATATATATATTTTTTTTTTAATGAGTGTTGAGGGTGTATATCAAATTTAATATTTAGAAAGTTCAGTGATCACTGAAATTCTTTGAGAAAAGCAAATTTAGGTCAGATAATTTTACAGGAAAGTAAACAGTTGAGAAGAGAGCAAAAGAGATGAACACAAACAAAAGGAAGTAAAGAAGAAAGAGACAAACAGTAAATCTTAAGTCCAGGGACCAGTCCTTTGACCCTATCATGGGTGTTTGTCCAAAGGTGTTGATAGGAAACTGTCTACATTTGATGTCACCTCTTCTATCCATAGTGGGTTGGAAAGGAAGCTGATGACTTCCAGAAGTTGTCGGCTTCTGGAGGCCTTCTGGCGAGCTTAAGTCAGCTACCCAGTAGTCTAGATCGTGGGATCCAGATGGAGGATCCCGAGTGTGTTTACCGGCAAGCATGTGTCTTCAATGTACGTCTTGAAACTTAAGAACATACCGAGAAAGGCCCCTTTCCATGTGGTTGTAAGGCTGACTTTCACAGGAGTCTGAATATACTTGGTCTCCTAAATCTATGTCATGTGGTAGTGAATTCAGCCACGTACTTTCTGGAATTTTTGCTCACATCTGTGGGATCTATGACTGCATGTCAATCTGATCATATCTGACAAGACCAGGGGTATCCCAAGTAGCCTCTGTCAGAGGAATGTTCGAGTCAAGACTCACAGGGCTTTATGAAACAATTTTATACAGTGAGAATGTATGAGGGTTTTGACAGATCCCTTTAAAATGGAAAATGGGGATAGTTTTGATTATAAAATACCATTAGCTCATTTTATGTTCTTAGAGTTTCAGAAATAGTACATCTGTGACACATTTCTTTCAATATTTCCTTAAATATTTTAACTGTAAAGAGAAAATTTAAAAAAATCATCTTTTGTTCCTGGGTTAATGTAACTATAGATAAGGCAAGATTTGATCACCTGTTGAGTCTCTCAGGTAAATGTTTCCCCACCCATAGTTTTCTAAAGTCTGAACCAATTTGACCCAGCCACTGTCACTTGGGTTGTTTTTGAGTGCAGATGTATAAAAGTCTACAGATGTGGTTTGGAAAGACAACCAAAGATGTGAAAAATGTTTGAAATAGGCAACATCTTTTTTTTCTAGTGGAGTAAGTTATTACATTTGAGTAAGTCCATTTTATTTAGAAATCTGATTGAACAACAGTCTTCTAAATTTTTAAATTTAATTAAATTAATTTATTTAAATTTATCTTTATTGTTGAAAGTATTACAGATGTCCCTCCTTTGTCCCCCCATTAACATCCCACCCCCACCCCCACCTTCTCTGCACTGTTGTCTGTGTCCATTGGTTATGCATGTGTACATATCAGTTCTTTGTACACATCTCTTTATCTCTTTCCGGCCTGCCCCGAGGTTTGTCAGTCTGTTCCCTGCTTCCATGTCTCTGGATCTATTTTGAACAACTGTGATATTTAATGATATTAACACCTATAAGGGTTATTTGTTTTGTATAATAGTTGACTGATATACTTTCTTTTAGAATGGGCTTCAGTCTAATTACTGAGATTTTCTTTAGATGTTAGATTATTCCAATAAGTAGACATTAACTTCCTTTTTAAAAATTTGATTGGGATATCCAAAGAAGTTAGAAAAACCGTGTTTTAACAACACAGTTATATGTCAAAATCACGAACAATGTTACAATGTTAACAATGTTCTTAGACCTGTCTTAACGAAGTAAAAGCTATCTGAGGAGAAGAAGCTATTGGTAACAGAATATTTAGAATATACATCGACTATTCTTACTAGCTGAGTAATTATCAAATAATATAATATTAAGGTTATCATCAAGGTTGAGCATCAGTCAAATCATAACAGGGCATACTTACAGCAGCTCTTATACATCATGAAGTTCGCTTATATTAGGAAGGGAAGGTAGGATTACGGGTCCAGATCAGAGCAGCACTTAACCAGTGTGTGGGAAGCACACAGCACGAAGAGTGTGTAGTAATCAACTGACCTAAAGTGCTGGTTATTGTTGGGCTGCTGCTGGCAGATAAACAAGGAGCATCAACTCTAGGTGAAGGGTTGAGAGAAACAAACCATGGCTTATGATAAACCCCTGGTGTGGAATAAGTACCATTAAAATATAGTCTTGCCCGCCCTGTCCAGTGTGCCTCAGTGAATAGAGTGTTGGCCCTCAAACTAAGGGTCATGGGTTCAATTCCCGGTCAAGGGCACATACCTGGGTTGTAGGTTTAATCCCCAGCCCTGGTCGGGGTGCATGCGGGAGGCAACCAATTGATGTATCTCTCTCACATTGATGTTTCTCTCTCCTCTCTGCCTTCTACTCTCTCTAAAATTCAATGGAAAAAATATGGTTGAGTGAGGATTAACAAAAATATATATAACTTTGCCCTTAATGCACAAATCATGAGGAGGGGTTAGCATAAGTCATAATGTCCAAAGGAGGGTTAGTCTAGTTTTTGCTTAAGAAAGGGAAAGGCTGCCTGGCCGGTGTGGCTCAGTGGACTGAGCGTTGTCCCATGGACTGAGAGGTCGGGGTTTGATTCCCGGTCAGGGCACATGCCCGGGTTGCAGGCTTGATCCTCAGTAGGGGGCATGCAGGAGGCAGTTGATGAATGTTTCTATCTCTCTCTCCCTTCCTCTCTCTCTAAAAAAAAATTTTTTTAAAGAAAAAGGAAGAAAAGGAAAGGCTCATTTGACATCTGGATCCAAAAAGTGGGCATTGACACAATTATTTCAGTGACCCGTATCGTTGCTAGAGCTGATTAAAACATGAAGGACATAAAACATACCTTATTATTTTAGTATCACTCCTTTCATACTATGAAGGACTGGATCTTTTTTAGTTACCCAGGGACCATCTGGAAAACCTCAAAGATACTTTAGATGTAAAATAATCTTACATTTGAGTCTGGGATTTAAATTTAGAAAAGACCAGAAATATTTCCATGTATCAGGTGATGCTGTAAGATGATTTAGAGTGGAGAAGGTCTGCAGCCAAGGAAATTAGGAAAATATTGCAATTGTATAGGCATGTGGTGATGAGGGCCTGTCCTTGAGAATGGAAAGGAAGAAACATTTGCAGTAGCAAATGAAGGGAGAACTGGCAGGACTTAGGATTGCCTGAGAGAGAAGGCACAGGAGAAGCCAAAGATGATGTCTAGCTTTTGATCTTGGGTCACTGGGATTAAGAAGGAAAGCCCAGACAGAAATGAGTTGGTAATATGGTGGAGCTGAAGGAAAAGAAAAAAAAAAAAAAAAAAAAAAAGCAAGGAAAAAAAAAGGCAAACAATCTTGCAAAAGAGGAGAAGGAAAGATATGTGTGCTTTCATTCATTGATTAATACATCACCTCATTCCGCAAGGATCGGAAACCGTTTATAAAATTACATAGAATATAAGCAGATGAGGGAACTGGTAGATGAGAAAAATAAGCACAGGAAATATCAAATCCAGATGTGATATTAGCACATAGGTTTGCACGCTGCAGACACTGCCCTGCGAGTTACTAGGGCGATGGTGTAAATTTGGCTCCCAGCTCCTTAATGACCTGGGCAGGCCCGGGAGCCTAGAGCAGAGGATTGCCATACCCATGAAAATGAATCTGCAGGTGAGCAGGAGCACAGCTTTGCACGATACTGACTCTTGAATATTTTCCTGTTGTATGTAGAAAGAGAACATCAAGATGCAACAGATGATGTACGCTCCTGTCTAATCCTTCCCGGGATTTGAATGGAGCAAATGTATTAATATATGAATGCTGACAGCCTTTCCCTCCGCCCTGCTCCTGAGAGAGTATTTTGGCTTTGCTCACTCAGTTTCTTCTCCTCCTTCACCGTTTGAAGGCAGTTTTGCCTTTGCTGACTTTTCTCCCCTGGATTTTGTTGCTGACTGATGGAGAGGAAAGGGAGAGAAATGGGAAGCCAAGATATGTGTGAACTCAAGTTGGGAGAGAACCCTTTAACGAGTTTTTGGAGGAGGGGTTGGCTCGAAGGAGCCATGAGAGGAGCACAAGAACCAAACAGTTTTGGGAAATGTTGCTGTTGATTATGTGTCTCCTTCATAAGGCTTGAAAAACATTAATCAGGGACTGTTTTATTTTGAAATCGTAGTTGGTTGTTGGAGTTGTTTTTCAGTGGATGCTGGCACCATTCAGTGACTTTTTCATTGTGGATCAAGGTGGGCTGCCGGGTGGGATGGGGGCCGGCATTGCTGCACTCTAGCTGTGTGCTCGACTAAGTCATTACTGCACGTATGAGCTGAAAGCAGTTTCCTCTCTGATGGTTAGACCCAGAGCACAGGTGATCTTGAAACATTGGAGCAGCCAAACTTAAGACTTGGTCCACTCAGAGTTGCAAACTAAGAGACAACGTACTGGCATGTGTATGTTCACTGAATAGAGTTGTTTCATTACAAACAACAACAAAACAAGAAGTCTAAAGAAATGGCCAACTTGCAACTGGTTTCTATGTCAATATATATGAATACTGACTTTCTTTTTTTAATTGATTTTAGAGGGGGGGAGAGAGAGAGAGAGGGAGAGAAACATTGATGTGAAAGAGAAACATTGATCAGTTGCCTCCCACACACGCCCCCACCGGGGGATAGAACCTGCAACCTAGGTATGTGCCCTGTCTGGGACTTGAACCCACAACCTTTTGATATATGGGATGACGCTCCAACCAACTAAGCCATACCAGCCAGGGCAAATACCTACTTTTTAAAGAAAATGCCCAGAGGAGGTATAAACCAGATCCATGCTCTGCATGGTTGGGACTGAGTTTCTTCCAGTGTACACTTAGCGATAAGACATTTCTTTGTAAGGGCTGCAAAGACTGAGTGTTCCCAGCCTCTCCTTCCCATGCCTCCACCCCTCCTCAAAGGAGATTCTGGCTTTGGCTGATTAGTGTTTTCCTCCTCCCCTGTTTTCTGAGCTGGGTCCTGCTCTTCCGTAGACCAGTTCTTCTGAGGGTCATGATAAAGAACTGATAGGAAAGGGGGCGGGATGGGGAAGGACAATGGGCAGGACAAGTCAGGAATTTTCCTAGGGATTAGGAATTAGAGGCTCTGTAGAAACTGTAGGGTGTGATGGTGGAACACAGGTGGAAGCTGCATTTATTACTTTTTACAACTTTTTTGAGGTATAACACACCTCATACATACAATAAACTCTACATCTTTAAAGTGTACTATTTGATCAGTTCTAGTATGTGTAGACACCCATGAAATTATTACCACAATCAAGACAATAAATTTATAGGTGAGATTTTAAAAAAATATTGCTGTGAACTGTGTATTGCCTTTGCTACGTTTAAAAAACACAAGTTAAGAACTTGCATGATTTTGAAATTACTCTTTGGCTGCTGGACTGTGTGTCTTTGACTAGGACCCCACTCAGATTCTGGGCCACTGCTTCAGGAGAGTTCTGTAAAATACAGAATTAAGCCCTGGCTGGTTTGGCTCAGTGGTTAGCACGTCAGCCCATGGACCGGAGAGTCCCGGGTTCGGTTCCGCTAAGGGCAAATACAGCGGTTGCAGTTTGTCCCTGGCTCCGGTTGGAATCATGTGGGTGGCAACCAGTCGATATGTCTCTCTCACATCGATATTTCTCTCTCTGTCTTCCTCCCTCTCTCCCTCCTGCTCTATCTGAAGATAAATGCAAAAATGTCCTCCGGTGAGGATAAAAAAAAATATATATATAGAATTAAAAAAAATGTTTTTAATTGATTTTAGAGATAGAAGAAGGGAGAGGGAGAGAGAGAGATAGAAACATCAATTGGCCGCCTCCTGCATGCCCCCCACTGGGGATCGGGCCCACAACCTGGGCATGTGCCCTGACTGGGAATCAAACCAGCGACCTCTTGGTGCATGGGTCGACGCTCAACCACTGAGCCACACCGGCCAGGCTGTATAATACAGAATTTAGATGGTTGTTTCTTTAACATTCTTCAGTTGAAAATGTAACTTCAAATGTAATGCTGTGGCTGACGGGTGACTTGGGGCCGGGAAGGAGGCATAACAAACAGTACAGCCACGGCTGCTGCACAGCCTGCGTGAGCCAAGGGCAGAGCTTCTCATCTCCAGCAGAATGATGAATTGTGTGCCTTTTGGCAAGCTCCGTCCTTATAACTGAGCTCGGGATAAATCTTGGACCACAAAGTTGAAAGTTGTAATATTTAGCAAAGACTTGGAGTGGAGATTTCTGAGTTCCTAATTAAAACAAGATCCGAGTGCTTTGGCAATCTATAGAGCTGAGGATAAAATTATGATCCTCTAACTGAAATTAAGAAGCCTGATCAGGACAGTCGTCTGGACAGACGGTTTCCCACGGCTGGATGGCAGAACCAAAATCATCCTCAGGAAACAGTTCTGGGTCTATTTTAATTTCTGGATGATGCCAAGACTCCAAACTTCTGTGGCACGGAACAGATCACGTTAGATTGAAAAATATTTAAAGGAAATTGTATCATTTTCCCACACAAGTCATAGAAAAATCTAAATAAAATTCCCATGGAACTTCTGATTTTAAACAGTGTACCTTTCTGGTTTGCTCTCCAATATAAATTAAGTGTACATTGTATCCCCAGGTAAACTACTTAATTTGACTTGCTGTAATCAGGAAACTTTCAACCGCAACTAACAGAGATCCTGACGACTGCCCCAAACAATAAAGGATTTATTATGCCATATAAAAAATGCACAGGTTCACCCAGCCGGTGTGGCTCATTGGATTGAGCAGCGTCCCATGGACTGAGAGGTCCCAGTTCCATTCCTGGTCAGGGCACATGCCCGGGTTGTGGGCTCGATCCCCAGTAGGGGGCGTGCAGGAGGCAGCCAATCGATGTTTCTCTCACACATCAATGTTTCTATCTCTCTCTCCCTCCCTCTCTCTCTCTCTGAAAAATCAATAAAAACATATAAAAAGCACAGGTTGGGCAGCTCCAGAGCTGGTTAGTTTAGTGACTAAAAGACATCATCAAGAATCCAGGGTCTTCCTGGCTTCCATTGTGCCTCATTAGGGTATCAGCTTGATCTTCAGCTGGCTCCTCTCCTGTTCCAGGATGGACACAGAGGTGCCAGGCATCCCATTCTAATTCAACTGCATCTGGCGGCAACAGTCATTCCTCATCATTGTGTACCTTTTTACAATCAGGTACATTGTTCCCCAAAAGCCCCTCAGCTGGATCCCCTTCTTACCGCACTGGCCAGAATGATAGCATGTATCCACGCTGGAATGAGTTACTAGCAAGCTGAATGGGACCACCTTGAGGGACTTAGACAAATCAGGACCGACAACTGAGCCACTGCGGGAGAGGTGGCTCCTGAAACAGAATCAGGATTCTGCTAACAAGGAAGAGGGGGAGCAGCCACATCTGTATGCAGAGTATGGAAATCATTTGATTGAATATTGGAAACATATGCCAAAGTTTATTATTTTCCGTAAGATTCATTTTTAAGCCATTGTTTCTGGCAAAACTTTATTAGCAAGACTAATAGTCTATAAAACCCAGTCCTAGTACGTTGTAGTAAAATCATACCCTTTGCGTAGAGAATATGTGTTTCAATTCTTAATCATAGCCATTTAGTCATTAAAATTCAAGTCCAAAGGGAGGAGGCATAGAGCTTCTCTCTTTGCGGTGCTGCTAATTTAGATTATCTGATCAATTAGAAGATCAGTCCTATCAACCCTGACCCTCAGGAGCTATTAAGAGACAAGTTTTCTATGAGTATGATTCAGGTTCATGACTGTAGAACCACAGGTCAAAGAAAGGTCAATAACAACTGCAAATAATGTTTGTCATTCCTGTCTTCATAAGGAAACAGAGAGCAGGATTCAGGTCAATAGCAGCTGTACCAGACACCTGCAGCAGGTCTCACCTGGTCTTGTTCAAGCCCCCGTGGGAACCAGCACCGTGTGGACCCAGACAAACATGCAACTGCACTCTGACAGGGCCTCACCTTCTCTGCAGCCACACCCCTCCTGTCTCCAGCCCATAGCTTCCCTGTTGATGCTGGGATGAGGGACAGACCCCTGTTTGGTGCTCACACATGTACCTGAAAGTGCGGAAGGCAGCAATGCTCCATACAAACTTCTGACCGATAAAAGAAGGGAACTGGCCCTGGCCGGTTTGGCTCAGCGGTTGGAGCGTTGGCCTGTGGTCCAGAGTGACCCGGGTTCGGTTCCCACTAAGGGCATGTACTTCGGTTGCAGTTTGTCCCCGGCCCTGGTTGGTCGTGCGGGTGGCAGCCACTCGATGTGTCACTTTCACATCAATGTTTCTCTCTCTCTCTCTTCCTCTCTCTCCCTCCCACTCTATCTGAACAAAAAATGAAAAAATGTCCTCGGGTGAGGATAAAAAAAAAAAAAAAAAAAAAAAAAAAGAAGGGAACTGGTGGATAGATTCTTCCTCCTTCACCCCTGCCCCAGACACAGTTTATATCATGGCATCAATATCAAGGCATCAGTTGAATTCAATGGCAGAAAACTACCGATCCTTGTATTGGCTCTCCTTCCTTCCCTGCCTCACTCCCTTCTCTCGTGCCTGCTGCCTGAGAGTGCACGCTCTAACGAAATAGCCACGTGTAACGCAGCTTCGGGCTCTGCCTGCTGGGGAATGCAGGTTAAACCAGTAGATCTAAAATCTACCTGCTCCTTGTGTAAAATATGGGGTTGAGAAGCCCAGGCTCATGATTCATAATGGAGAAAATTGGCAGAGTTTAGAGGAGACAGTTACTTCATACATATATCTCATCCATTTAACGAATCAAAATATACTTTGGGAGGAAGGGAAAACTGCCTTATTTAAAATAGGATAGGCTGAACTCTGGATTCTTCTAGGGAGAGATGTAGATTTAGGAGGATGGGCATGTTCTGTTCATCCTCTTAGCTCTTGTACCTCCTTTTTGCTGACTGTTGTAGATGCTCATTTGACACTTGTTGAGTGAAAGGAGGAGAGAAAGCAACAGATGTTTGAAAGTGGGGGAGGGGATGTGTGGTTAGAGAGCAATTTGAAGGCAGGGGGTCAAGGGAAGAGGGCATTGCTCTCAGCTCTGCCTGGCTGGCTCTGTGACATTGAGCAAATCACATCAGGTCTCCGAATCTCTAGTGCCGCCTTTCTAACAGGGAGATGACATTTACCTACTTGGAGGTAAAGTGTAGGCCAGGTAGGGACCCTGAGTCATCATTGTTTCTGAGGATCAGTGATCTTGAGGCCTTCTCTGTAGAATGAGAGTATTGAACGACATAGTCTTTAATGAATCAATTTGTTCTTAATATGCTGTGATTCTGAAGTTCTCTAGGCCTTCAGAGAAGTATGGGGGTGGAGGGTGAGTGGGAAAAGCCTCGCCTGGTCTCAGTGGTGAATGTTGGATGAGGGCACAAACTGGGTTTTTAGTTGCAGTTAGGACACAGCTGAGGTCACAGGAACCCAGCCAAGCCTGGCGGCCTGCGATTGCCAGTGGAAAAGCCAAGGCCTGGAGAGACCCAGACAAAGTCAATAACACTGGGGGACCTATGAGCCAAAACGTGGGGGTCCAGCCTCTGCATGGGGAGTAGTGGATCCAGACGGAGGTTGGCATTTTGTGGACCATAGAAGGGGAGGGGTATCGCTGTGCGGGAATTTGGTTCAAGGTCAGCCTGAAGAAATAGAATTCAGAAAGTCAGTTCAGAGAAGGAGACTTGAAGTTTAAGGCCTTGGAGGTGAAAAGTTGCAGTCACTGTGGACTGGGAAATCTGCACTTGGAAGGAAGTAAAAAAAAAAAAAAAAATCTGAGCTCTAGACACAGCCAATTAATGAGCTGGGCAACCTCAGAAACAAGGATTTCAGCTCTGGGGAGTCCTGTCAGTGGAACCAAGTGCAATTCAATGGTCCTGTTCGTCTTTCAGATTCCACGGTGGGGGGGCGGGGGGGCCAGGGAAAGTCTGTATAAGAATCAACGGCACTGTCCATATAAAATCTTGATTTCACCCTGCTATAGGGCGCATAAATGCATCACATGCTCCTGACAGTCCCTCTAGAAAAGGAGGAGGCAGATGGTGGAGAGAAAGAGGAAGTGATAGAACTTCCCCAGAGCATTGGAGGCCATTTTTTCCACACTCTTCCTTCACCAGCTTATGGGCTGTGGCTTCCGGGGCTCCACCAGTGCCCTTAGGTCACGTCTGCACTCTTCTGCTCCTGCCCCGCCCTGCTTGCCCTGGCAACAGAGTGGAAAATGACGGAATGGCCCTTCACTCAACTGCCCAATGGGACTGCCTTGAGCCAAGGGCAGGCCTCTGCCAAGGGCATCAATAGGAAGGTGACCAGCTACTCCCTCAGTGATGAGGGAGCTGGGGGTGAGGCTTGGGAGGGGACAGGGAATCCATCCCTGTGGTCGTCTGAGCCATTCCTGCAGTATGAAGGGGGACCTCAGGCCCAAGCCTTTATCCACATGCCTCCAAACCACAGATTTTTATATTTTGAATATTTCTTTCTCTGGGCTCTGCGCATTTGGATATTTTGAAGCCTTTTATATGCCAAGTTTTTGAGCAATTTTTTATTTTTTTAACAAAAGGGATGAAAGCCTAAGAGAGTCTAAGGAGGAAGATCCTCCTGTTGGCAACGTTTCCGATTCTTTTCTCTGGGGAAGGCCGGCTGTGGAGGCGGGGCGGGCTGGGTTCAGAAAGGTTGTAGCATGTTCTGGTTTGGGGCCCAACATTGTTGAAAAATGCTCAGAGGAGACTCAGAGCACTTAGATTTTTGGCTTTAAAACCCTTTGTTTAGATGTTCATATTTGTTTAAATATTCTCTCAAACAGAAACAATGGAAGAACTTAAATAGAATTTTTTTCCATGAAACTAATGTTTTCCTAACGTAGGCTGACAAGTTCACTCTAAAATCACGTTCATGTTTAATAAATGAGTATCATGCAAAATAAGTGAAATATATAGGATCCAGCTGAGTTTTAAAATACTCCAGACTTTTTAGTGATAGTAACAACCACTTTTAGCTGCTATTAGAGGTTAGGTCCCAGGTCCTATTCTAAGGGTTTCATATACCTTATCTCACTTAATCTTTTCAACAGTCTTTAAATAATGTACTATTATGCCCATCCCAAAGGCAAGGAACCAGAGACTCGTGGCTCAAGGAGCTTGCCTCCAGTACACTAGTAAGTGTCAGAGTTTAGGTTTGTATCCAAACCTAGATTTGTTTGACTTCACAGCCTGATTTCTATCAGTGGTGTGTTGGTGAATGTTCAACAACCAGCTCTCTGGTGGGGGAGGAGAAGACGGCTTTCCAGTGTTTGCCAATTTCCTGTAGTATATATTATTCTCACAGTGGCTGGTTTCAAACTACCAACTTGACTTCAGTGAACACAGAGTTGAGAAGGAATACAGAAAAGACAGTCTTGCTGGTATCAGCTTCCTCCAGCACACCATAGCTTACCTTGCATATGATGTTATCATTGAATACATTTTGGGGCCTGGGGCAAACTTGTGTCACCCACCCTTTAGTAGCAAGGTCCACAGTCTTTCTGATCCTTGTATGCACGTACACTCATTCCTGTAGGCTTTCTTCTTGGAACACTGCTACTGAGTATTGATCGGCCAGGCAGTGCACGGAGGCTCCCGCACATTTTCTCACCGGATTTTCCCTGCAGCCATTCTGCGGAGGCTGCTGTAGTTTTCCTCATTTCACAAAAGGAGGAAAGAGAGAGAGGCTCCGTGAGCTGAAGTCTTTTGGTGAAGGTCACACAGCTCAGGAGTGAGTGAGGTGTGGCTAGACTAAGGCTACACCTGAGTCTGGGAATCCTGTAGATGGTGAACTTTTCAGGAGGAACTGGGAAATAAATAAGATGCTGGAGAGAAGTAATGTTAGTCAAGTAAGATTGGATATAGATGAAATTTTATCTCGATAGTGCCAAAGGGGAAAAAAAAGGTATCAGTCATATGTGTCTGGATGATAACAAATATCAGAATGATTAGCTGTATTTTTACTTTTTTAAATGTGGATAATTGGGGAAAATCAATTGTGGTGCAGTGATCAGAATGAGGAGGAGTGGAAGGGTCTCGATTGGGTCCACCCTCAGGCAGTGGACGCCTGCATGATCTTGGGTGTGTTCCTTGACCCTTCCTGGCTTTGATGATCTCATCTCTGAAATGGCTGACTAGGCACCACTGAGACCATTTAAGTGAATGATGTTTAGGACTTAAATGTTTATATAATATTACGTTTTCAGGTTGAACAGACACAGCTAAACAAAAGGAACTTTTTTGTTCACAGTCTTTGAGCTTTCAGGAAAAATGTTGAAAGTTAAGAATTAGCTCAGTTACTGTATAATTTGGGGGTTGATGATTTCAAAAAAGATACACAATTTTTTAAAATATGTTTTCATTGATTTTTTTCTTTTTAGTTCTCACCCGAGGATATTTTTACATTTATCTTCAGACAGAGTGGAAAGGAGAGAGAGAGAGAGAGAAACATCAATGTGAGAGAGAAACATCAATTGGCTGCCTCCTGCATGCCCCCCACTGGGGATCGAATCCACAACTTGGACATGTGCCCTGACCAGGAATCGAACCGGGACCTCTCAGTCCATGGGACTCCACTCAATACACTGAGTCACACCACCCAGGCGATACACGATTTTTTAATCTTTAGTTTCATGAAACTAAAATGTTGTGAATTTATGGATGAACATTTGGAACCAATTTTCTCCAGGAGGACTTGGTGCAGTCGTTTTATCTGGTTTCTTTGTTTGTTTGTTTTTTTTCTTTTTCCGTTTATCTTCAGATAGAGTGGGAGTGAGAGAGGGAGAGAGAGAGAAACATCAATGTGAGAGAGACACATTGATTGGCTGCCTCCCCCACGACCCAGACCAGGGCAGGGGACTAATCCACAATCGAGGTTTGTGCCCTTGACCTGTGACTCTTTGGTCCAAGGGTCAACACTCTAACCGCTGAGCCAAACCAGCCAGGGCTTATTTGATTTCTTAAGCTCTCTGGTTCTTGCTGATTTTAAGGTTAGGATAAAAAATCACCTGAACCCAGACGACTGAACTGTAGCTCCCAGTTTCTTTGTAGGGCTCGCTCTAAACTCACTCTGCATGAAAGTGGTAGGTGTATCTAGCCACAGGCTTATGGAAGTTTTCTCATACATGCAAATCACAAGCAGCATTAAGTTAAGACTTGATGCTTAAGGAATTAAATCCTCTACATTCTCCTTTGACCAGAAGGAATGTTGAGAAAGAAAAGTATGGCTCTGTTTCCCCATGGATGTGATAAAGTCTGAGACTTGCAAAAGAGTTTAAGTAGTACAACTTGTGTAAGAAGAATTTTTTGGGTGCAGTTAGTATAAACAAAGGGTCCTTGGCACGAACAGAGGACTAAGCAGCTGCAAGAGATTTGCTTAGAAAACCAAAAGATTAAATACTCTTAGGAGAGATTGAGAGAGAGAGGAAATACCCACTAAGTTCTCTGATATTTCCTTTTTTCTTTCCTACTTCTCTATAAATGTCTAGGATTAAATATGCTTATCTGTGGCTAAAAAGTCCAAAAGAATTTTTTACTTGAGAATGACTGTATTATCAGCATTTTGTCTTTATCACCTTAAATTTAAGCAACCATACGGGGCTTAAAGTTAAGTCACAAGATATAAATTATTTACATTCCTTTACCGGCATATCTATTCTCTTTGAGATCATCAATAAAAGGACAGTGAGAGTAATTTAAACCCCATGAGACTATTATGAGTTAGTAGGAGTCATTGATGCAGAAAAGAATTGCCTTGAAATGAAACAGTTAAAAGTACGTACCAGAATCCATTAGTTTGTTATGGGAAAACCCTGGTGAGTAATGATACAGTGTAATAAATTCTTTGTAGTTTTGCTATTCCTTGTGGTACAGCAGCTACCCATAGGCCAAGTTTCTTAAGACATAAATATGAAATGAACTGGACCCTGCTTCATATTCCCACATCATTCGACTGGTCACATTTTTCTAAAATAGTCCTTATTGCTGCTGCAGCATCAGTTCAAAGCTGGGAAATGTGCAGCACAGAATTTCATCAGAGAGTTTGTACAACTTTGAAATTTTACTCAAACACTAGAAGTACAATTGCTATTATGTCGAAACATATGGAATTGTCAAAATGTGACGTTTTATCTAAAAAACAAAATTTCTGTTTTATTAAAAAATAGAATACGGTAGATAAGAATAAAGCATACAATTGAATACCACAACATGGAAGGCTATCCAAGATTATTGTTAAGTGATAAAAGCAAGTTTTCAAACAGTATGTTTTCAATGCCACCATTTCTGCACTTGTTTAAATACTACATAATATTAGCATACACATGGGAAATATATGGAGGAATATACACTAAGCTGTTAACAATAGTTACAAAGTAAAATCATTAAAGGTAAGCTTTGTATTCAATATAACATATTTCTGTAACACTTTAACTTTTACAACAAGCATGTATCACATTTGAAATCAAGTAAAGATTATTTTTAAATTTTTTTTTCTTTACTGATTTTAGAGAGAGAGGAAGGGAGAAGGAGAGAGAGATAGAAACATCGATGAGAGAGAACATCGATTGGCCGCCTCCTGCATGCCCCCCACTGGGGATTGGGCCCACAACCTGGGCATGTGCCCTGACCGGGACTTGAACCCGGCGACCTCTTGGTGCATGGGTTGACGCTCAACCACTGAGCCACACCAGCCGGGCAAGATATTTTTAAAGTCTGTATATATGGATGGCAAATAAAAACATGAAAAGATGCTCAACATCATAAATAGAGAAATACAAATTAAAACCACAGTGAGCCACCAAAATACATCTATCATAATGGCTTAAGTGAAAAATAGTGCTAACATCAATGCTGGAGAGGATACAGAAAACCCAGCTTATTATTATTATTATTACTACTACTACTACTACTACTACTACTACTACTACTACTACTATTATTAAACCCAGATCATTTGTGTATTGCTGGTAGAAATGCAAAATGGTACATTCCAGGAAAAACAGTTTGGCAGAGTCTCATAAAGTTAAATATACCCTTGCATATGACCTAGCAATTCCACTCCTAGAACAAGAGAAAGAAAACATATTTTCACACAGACACCTGTGTGTGAATGTTTGTAGCTGCTTTATTTATCATCATCAACATCTGGAAACAGCTCAATGTCCTTCAACTGGTAGGTGGATAAATCCACTGTGGTTCACCCATAAAACAGACTACCACTCAGCAGTAAAAAGAAACAAACCATGATACACACGACATAGATGAAGCTCAAATGCATTACGCTAAGTTGGTGATTTTCAACCTTTTTCATCTCATGGCACATATAAATTACTGAAATTCTGTGGCACACCAAAAAAATATATGTTTTGCCAATCTGACAAAAAAAATAGGCATACTTTTGAATCTTTCACACCAGACGGCTATTGTTGTGTTGGCTGTTGTCATTTTTTAATTTGACAATCTAAGGGAAAAGAGGTCAGTGCCCCTGACTGAACAGTCAGGTATTGTGTGTTTTAAAAATTCTTGCAGCACACTGGTTGAAAATTGCTCTGCTAAGTGAAAGAAGTCTGATTCATAGCTGTATCAGTTTATGTGACATTCTGGAAAAGGTAAAACTCTTGGGTTGGAGAACAGATTAATGGTATCAAGAGATTAGGGGTGGGATGAGGAAGGTGGAGGCAATGTTTTAGGGTGAGGGAACTATTCTGTGTCTTGATTATGATGGTTACTATGCAACTCCAAGCATTTGTCAAAACTCACAGATCTATACACCAAAAACGTGAATTTTACTGTATGTAAATTTTTAAATTTTTTTTTTATCCTCACCCAAGGACATTTTTGCATTTATCTTCAGATAGAGAGGGAGGGAGAGAGGAAGAAAGAGAGAGAGAGAAACATTGATGTGAGAGACACATCGAGTGGCTGCCACCCACACAACCCCTACCGGGGCTGGGAACAAACTGCAACCGAGGCATGTGCCCCCAGCGGGAACCGAACCCGGGTCTCTCTGGTCCGTGGGCTGACGCTCTAACCGCTGAGCCAAACCGGCCAGGGCTTACTGTATGTAAATTTTAAAATATCATTAAAAAATAGCATAGGAGCCCTGGCCAGTTTGGCTCAGTGATTAGAACATTGGCTGATGGACTGAAGGGTCGTGGGTTCCAGTCCCAGTCAAGGGCATGTACCTGGGGTGCAGGTTTGATCTCCAGCCCTGTTGGGGTTGTGCAGGAGGCAGCCAATCAATGTGTCTCTCTCACATAGATGTTTCTCTCTCTCTCTGCCGGGGTCCAGCCTCAGCAGGTCCAGGGGTTCCCAAAGGTATGGACGGAGTCGGCGAGAGAAAGATGTGTGAGACAGAAGGTGCTTGATCCTTCTTCTGCTTAAGGCTAGCAGAATCTTTATTTATATATATCTGCAGGTTACATTGTTTCTCCTAAACCTTTTAGGCAAATAAGTACAGACATTCTTTTGGTTGTTTACCCAACACTTAGGTATATTAAATGTTAATTACCAACTATTTTTATCCTTCACCAGACATCCTCTTATAGACTCCTGACCTTTCCTCCTACCTAAGATCCTTCCAAGCTTCCATATTCCTATCCTAAATCTTTATTACTCTCTTGCTTTTCTTCCTGCAATCTTTTCTACCATCTACATAATTAATCATCTACATGTTACTTCTATAATGATTCCTAACAGACAGCTAACAGATAGACAGAGAAAGCAAAGATTAGTCTCCTTCAGTTGCCATCCTGCATTTTTATTTTCCCATTACTCTATATCTTCAGTCACCGTTCTTCGTGATTCCTGCCACGCAGTGAATCCACTTCTCCAGGGACTATGTCAAACCATGGAGGTCTTCGTATCTCCAGGGACTATGTCAAACCATGGAGGCCTTCATAACTCCAGGGACTATGTCAAACTATGGAGCTCACCTGTGACTATGTCAAACCATGGTGGTCGCTGTTCCAGTGACACCGCTCCCAACATCTCTCTCTTTCCCTCCTCCCTTCCACTCACTCTTAAAAACAATGGAAAAATATCCTTGGGTGATGATTAACAAAACAAAAAATATACAGCATTGGAAAAAAGATCTAATTAATGTGTTATTAAAATAAAATCTCTTCACAAGTCTTGATGCATCCTGTAATTTTCTGGGTAGAATTAAGAAAAAGAAGCTGCTTTTAAATGGACAAAGGTGGTTACCAAGTATAAATGAACCATGATATTTTTCCTACTGAGGGAAGATTGAGAGTTCAGGGCCGAGCTCACAAACTCTATATAAATGCCAACTGTCTGAAGTGTAGGTCAATCCTTGGTGACTTAGGAGTGGACAGACAGATTGTGGGTGAAGTCCCTTAAGACTTTAACACCAGGCAGCTCCCCCTTCACACCTGAGAGTTGCTTTTCCTTACCTGTCAGTTAATCTAATGCAAAAGCTTGTTTGATCATGGTTGTCTTAAACCCCTGTGCTCCTCTTCCTTTTAGTAAAGCCATGAGTAAAGAAGGCCATTGAGGGCCAGACAAGCAAGGTTCCCTGTCTTCTGACAGCTTTGTGGACCCTAACTGCATGTATCTGCTTGGGCTCCAACTTGTAAACTGTAACACTGAGCATAAGAATAATCTCTTTAGCCTGGCCGGTGTGGCTCAGTGGTTGAGTGTCGCTGGTTCGATTCCCGGTCAGGGCACATGCCCAGGTTGTGGGCCCAATCCCCAGTGGGGGGCATGCAGAAGGCAGCCAATCGATGTTCTCTCTCATTGATGTTTCTATCTGTCTCTCCCTCTCCCTTCCTTTCCCTCTAAAATCAATAAAGAAAAAAAATTTAAAAAAAAAAAGAATAATCTCTAGCAGTTAGCAATTTCCAATTATATTTTTTCCTTCACATTTGCTTGTCTTCTGGAGGGGCAATTTTAAAATAGAGGGAAAGAGGAGCAGGAGAAAAAGAAAACGACAACACAACCAAACCTGGGGCCTGAGGCCAGAAGACAGATCCTTTCTTGGTCATGTCCATTTTCTGGCTCAGCTTAGAAAGGAGGCCACCCTATTCATGTGGGTTGCTAATGAGTCAGGCTTGACAAATTTGGGTTTGTAAATAGAAGAGGCTGAAACAGATTGTTCTGTGTAAATAAGACTGCGAAGTGGCACCCTAAGTAATGGCTGTGATGGACCAGCTGTCCTTAATGGGTGACCACATCGCAATAACAGCATACCCTGGAGTCTAAAGTGAAGGAAGCACCCCCAATTGCCTATCATTTTCTTTCCCTTTCTGTAATAGGATACCTTTCCCCCATGAGAAAATACCTGATGCTTATTTGATTCTGTGTGGTGTTGCCAGATGCTTCCTGTGGGGACTAAAAGGTCCTTTGACCCCAAACTATCCAGTTAATGCTGCCACATCTAAGTCAAGAGAATAAGGGTCTTTAAGCCTTTCCTATATCCTCTGTCTTTGAAGAGATGATAGCCAGAAAGCTCAGGAGAGAGTGCATCACTAGTGCTTTGAACTGATCTGAGAGAGGGGGCTTCCTCTCCTCATTTCTGTTTATCCCTGGCATGACGTGCGACAGAAAGGGCTAGAACTTTGGTCCAGTGACCCCTTGCCTGGGAACTTGGAGACTTGATTCTGGTGCTGCGGTGCTTGAATGTGTGACTGACTCTTTCTGAGTCAGAGTTTGTCACACTAAAGTCAGCGGATTAGATTGCAGGATTTCTCAGGCCTCTTCCAGTTCTGAAAGGCCACGAGTCTATAAAATAAGGGGGTAGGGGGGAAGTATGACACTCAACTAGACTAAATCACTGATGGAGCTCAAGTAGACGTAATGCTCAGGGTTCTTCCTGAATCATTAAACTCACCTGTTTATCCGTATAGTACTCATTCAATATACAGAGTAAAAAGCAAAGAAGTGGCAAGGGGACAAATGACATGATTAAAGGAGGACAATTTAGAGAGATGAAGCTGTTTCTAAAGTTTTAGGGCGTATAGCATAAAGATGTTCAATACTCGGGATTTTGAGTCAGGCTGCCTGCCACGTTCGAATGTCAGCCTTACTACTTGGTGCCTGTGTATCCTTAGATGAATTTCTTTCCCTGGGCCTCTGTTCATCAGATGTAAAAAGAGATAACAATATGTTTCACCTCAAAGAGTTGCTTTGGGGATTTAAGGAAATAATGCATGCTTGTCTGGATCATGAAACACTTGCTATATGTTGCCAGTCCTGCTGCAGCTGCGGCTACCCCTACACGTAGTATACAGTGGATGGTGCTCTCCAGGACTATGCAGAACAATGGCTGGTGCTGGGGAGAAGGGACAGCTGTGGTGGAGTGACTGCGGCACCAGGCTTGACATCTGAAGTCTAGGGTTTTAGTTCAAGAAAACATCGAGATAATGTCCCCCCGCACAAATTCCACAGTGAAAATTACATTAGGCACATACTGCCTCTTACTAGCTGGGTGACTTTGGGCATGTCACCAACCTCCCTGAACTCTGGTCTCCCCATGAGGATACTAAGGCGCATCTCCCAGAGATCCTGGAAGGAGCTGCATGAGATGATGCCGACGAAGTCATGCTCTGTAAACCACAAACCCCTCTGCAAACGTAAGGATCGTTATGAGCTACCCTTCTGACTTGCTGAAATACTTAGCACTGTTCTTCATGGCTCAGGGTTATCTTCATGAACATCTATCACCTGTCTGTGGCGCTGTACCATTTTAACCTGCTTTCACGCACCTAACCTCTTTCATTCCCACAGCCTAAAAGGTGCAAGGGCTGTTGGTCCCCACCCTGATCCTGTCCTTAGTTCTAATCAGCATCTTTCTTCACAGCTGCCATGGTCTGGCTTCTTATCCCACTTCTCTTTCCTCACAGAGCTATTATTGGAAGCAGACGTAAGAATCGTATCAAACACTCACCTTGCACACTAGGTCAAGGAAGAATTTGAGCAAGAAAGGAGCATGTTCAGGTATTTAAAAAAATTAATTAGCATCCGTTGAACTCAGACTGGAACATATGGACTGAAGTCAGGACAGATTAGAGTATTTAATAACAAGGAAAGGTGGTAAGAGCCTGTGCTTGAGTGACGGCAGGGAGGACAGGAAGGAGCCAAAAGACTAAACAGGCTAGGAGATAAGGAAGTAAATCTTTTGAACTTCTTAGTTTGTTCAATAAATATTCATTGGATATCTGCCATGTGTCAGGTATTGCACTAGAGGCTGGGAGCACTTACCAGTCAGACAAAATCCTGATCTCTGTGTATTTACGGCCTGTGGCATTTGTCCAGCTATTGAATGTCGATGAGATGGGAAAGTGGGAAGTCAAACAGAGGTGACTGGCGTTTCCAGCTCAAGTGTCTGGGGAAGTGGTGTGATTGAATAGCCAGGGGAGGCAGGAGGGGGACTGGGTAGGTGTGAAAAGTGACACATTCAGTGCTCAGCACAATGAACTTGAAGACTTGATATCTAATTAAAATGCTTTTCTAAAATGAAATGAGCTCTGGATTTGACTCATGGGCTCTGGGGCTGGCACCAAGTGATCTATGTGGAGTTATACCGTTTCTCAGTGACTAATTAAAGACACACTCAGGTTGGGCTGGAGACACTTCTTCCTGGTCCCAAATTTTAGGAGCCATTTTTCTTGTAACCTTATATGAGAAAACACATTAAAATAGACAATATCTTTATATATAATTTTATGAAAAGATACTGAAACGCATATCAAGTTGACCTATCTCATAAAGACCTTCTTTAAAAGTTGAAAGGATAAAATTAAATTTTAATTCAGCCAAGATATTTTTTGGAAGCAGTAAGATAAAATAATCTAAGTACATTTATTTCTGATGATATAACCTAAAATAGGGATGGAATAGAGAGAATATATCCCATAGGCTGTGTTTCAAACATTAGCTGTGTCTAGGAAACTATTGCCGAGGGCTGGATTTTGATTAATTCATGATTAATTTCTCTGCCTGATACGGATACAGTCATATTCAGTGTGGCTCATCAAAGAAAGCTCTGTAGGCCACAGATGTACACTAACACAGTTGACTTGTTATTGGGAAATTCAGAAGCTTTACTTTTTTTTTTATCCTCACCCGAGGACATTTTTCCCTTTTTTGTTCAGACAGAATGGGAAGGAGAGAGAGAAAGAGAGAGAGAGAAAAACATCGACGTGAAAGGGACACATCGAGTGACTGCCTCCCACACGACCCAACCAGGGCCGGGGACAAACTGCAACCGAGGTACGTGCCCTTATTGGGAACTGAACCCGGGTCTCTTGGGACCGCAGGCCGACGCTCTAACCGCTGAGCCAAACCGGCAAGGGCAGAAGCCTTACTTTTTTATTCTTTCCCAGGCCAGCGATCATTCTACTTTCTCAGAGAAGTGGGTCACAGAGATGCTAAGATCATTTTTTGCCCCAAAAGTGTATTGAATATCCTCAGACTTTTAAAGGGGTTGTTTAAACCTTCCTGCTCTGAACCATAAGCTCCAGAAGAGACCATTTTATCTTGAAAAAAATATTGAGATTAGGTTCAAACAATCAATCGCTTATAAAAAGGTTTTTCTTAGGTCAGAGAGACTAGCATAAGCTATTTAGAAGGTGTCTGTGGAACAGTGGCTTTTCACTGTGGCTGTATTTTGACTTATCTTGAGAACATTAAAATATACTGATACTGGAGTCTGACCCTTGGGGTTCTGTTTTAAATGCTCTTTGAGAGTTTAAAAATTTCCCAGCTGATTCTGATAGACAGGTCTATTGAGGACCACAGCTGTAGAGCATCTGATTCGGAGTAAGACCACATCCCAGAGGTCCTTGCCAAACAAGCTAGCTGAAAAATTAAAGCGCAAGAAAGCTAACCTATTAGAGATACTCATTTACTATGACTACACGCTAAGTTGGTTCTTTCACTGGCTGTCACGCGTCTCAGGGCTTGTCCAGAGATGGCGCTGTTTCTGAAGTCTGCTCCAGTTTTTTGCTGATAAAACCATGCCATCAGTGTGGAGGAAGGGGCTCCCTTTCCTCTTTACTTTGGCCATTGAAATGCACCCTAGTCGATTCATGGAGTGTCTTTATCAAGTTACACGTCTCTGGTAAGATTAAAAAGGGGGGGAGGGGCAGCCATGGGACACAGCCCCATAGCCCACTTTACATCATTTAGAATTTGAGAGCTTGTTCTTACTCACGCTGATCTTGGTAGTGGTATTACAATATGATGAGTAGTGTCTGATAAGGACATACTACTGCTTAGTGATCTATCAATATATTAATGGAATCAAAGACTGAGAAGATTTTATAGCCTTCACATTTCTGTCTTTTCTTCATTATTTGTTGTTGCTTTTGTTGTTATTTCTGATGTTCATATTTGGAGGATTTCTGGCTCATTTTGGTGCTCACAGTCATTCTGGATGGCTTATGGACCGGGTTCCTGTCAACAGATGCGTGAAGCAAAACTCTATTTATGTTTGATGGCCCTTGGGGCCATCAGATCCTAGCTCAGCTGCTAATAGCTGTTGTAGCCTGAGCATGTCAGTTAAATTCTCAGAATCTCATTTTTCCTTATCTTGTAATTTCATGTTCCTTATCTTGTAGTGTTGTTGCAGGGGTTATAAACAATATATTACTGTCTACTGCATAATAACTGCTCAATAAATTATGGCTATGATTATCTCCAAATCTAGATTGCAAAATCCTTAAGGGTCATGTTTTCTCTACCAAGTTCAGATATTTATAGTTCTCAAGCATGCATGAGATGGTGCTCAAAAAAGATAACATAATTCCAACTTTACAAATGATAGGACATATTCGAACAAATTACTTTCATCAGGCTTGCAGAATTAGAGGCACAGTCATGAGCATGTTACTGAGCAAAGTGACTGGTCCACCAGAGAATGAGATCCACAGCCTAAGGAGGTTAAAGCTTGGGTCATGGAGTCAGATTGCCCATTTAAAAAAAATTTTTTTTTTCTTTATTGATTTTAGAGAGAGAGGGAGAGAGAGAGGGAGAGAGATAGAGATATCGATGAAAGAGAACATTGATTGGCCGCCTCCTGCACTAGGTATCAGGCCCACAACCCAGGCATGTGCCCTGACCGGGAATCGAACCGGCAACCTCTTGGTGCATGGTTCAACACACAATCACTGAGTCACACCAGCCGGGCATGATTGCCTGGATTCTTGATCAAGTTGCTTTATCTCTCTCAGTTCAGTTTCTTTACCTACAACCTAGACACGTTCAATGGATTAATGAAATAATACACATACAGTTCTTAGCTAGAGTCTGGTACATTATAAAGGTTCAATTAAGGCTTGCTATATTATTGTTGGCTTTGTTTAGCATTGTTCTGATTCATGCACTAACTTCTAGAGGAAGCAACAGTGGCCAGTAGGTTACATGCAACAGAAACAAGGTGACTCAATTTGGTAAGAAGCACAGGATGTCTAGGAAAGAAGTACAGAGGGAGCCAAGGACAACAGCCTTTGGAAACACAGCCACAGCCACTACCAATGGAGACAGCACACACTGACATCACTCTTGGACAGTCATTTAATTCCATAGAAGTTGACCAGCCTTTATTTATCCAACGTTGTGTCAGATAGCTGCGAGAGTCTTAAAGGCAGTGAAAAGTAGAAACTTTGAGGAACTTGGAGTCTGTGTGAGGAGAGACGTCTTTGTGAAGAAGATGGGGACCGACGTTATACAATTAAGTGCTGACTTGGTGGTTCAGCCTGTGCTTGCCATAGTAGTTAGAAGAGGAGAGAGAGCAATACTGACCTATCTGTACTATTCTTTCTAGAGGAAAACAATGTCATTAGTAATAACTCCTTCAAATATAATGAACAGTGAATGTATCTGATCAACCAACATAAAAGCCACACCTTTTAATTACTATTTTTCCAGAAACAACCCAACTATAACAAATATGTGAAGAATCAGGGAGTGGATTATTCAGGAAAAAGTACAGGAGTTATGAAATATTTCTTTACAACACTTTCCCCAATTCAAATCAACAGTGGTTTATTAAACAGCCCAGAAGTTTGTATCAGGTACTGTGCTAGACCCATGAGATTTCGAATGAAAAAGATATGGTCCTACCCTCAAGGTCTGGTTTACATTCTCATAGTGGGACTGTAGAGGCCTGTCTCTTCCTGTGCTTAGGCTTATAGTAAAAACAGTCTGAAACAGAGATACTGAGTAGATTAGAATGTATAGGAAAAAAGAAGAAAAAAGTGTGCCATGATATGAAAATTACCCCTGAGGCCTTTTAACCAGTTGAGGGACAGATAAAACTAGACCGTTTCTGTGAATTTGATGAGGAGCAAAGATGAGGTATGCCCAGGTGTTACAGCTGCTCAGAGGAGAGTTTTCCTGCCAGAACTCAGGGAGGCTGCTGCTATGATGTGCTGTCTGACATGAACACTGACAGGAATGAGAGATCAGCAGGAGTTGGGCAGGTGTTCCAGGCAAGGAGCAGCAGAAACAGAGGAACACCAGAGTTAGGCTACTTGCGTGGATGGGGACCCATAAACAGTTCAGTACTGCTAAAGGTGTGAGTAGGAAAGGACAGGAGATGACAGACAGAGGTCAACCACAAAGGCCTTTATAGTCCTGGTGGGCAGCTTGAATTTCACCCTAAAGGCGAGGGAGATCACCAAAGGGTCTTAGAAACATGTGATGGTCAGGTTTTAGATGCATGTAGAGAAAGGATTTAGCAAAGCATCAGTTAGGATCGAGTACTGTTGCATGGAACAGTGGCTTAAGCCAATAGAGGGTTTTCTCACATAACAAGAAGTCTGGAGGTTGGCAGTTACTCACTGGCTCAGACACTCCTCTCCACTCATCTCCTTACTGTCTTATTGCTTTTGTCCTCACAGTTGTCACCTCATGGTCAGAAGGTGGCCATCTGAACTTAAAGCATCATATCCATATTGAAGGCAGCAAGGATGGTGAGAAATGCAATGATTCCCTTTAATCACTAATGTAAAGGCCTCTCAGAAACCACCAGCCTTTCAGCAGAATGCTGGTGGTCAGGTCAGGACTCCACAGGATGGCCACCTCTAGCTGCAAGAGAAGCTGAGAAAGCAATCATCTTCTTACTTCTAGAATAGATTTCTATAAGGGAGAAGGAGGTTGGGAATAAGTGTTGGGTAGCAACCTACTCAACACTTGGTAATAAAGAACGAGTGGGTATTGTTGCCATTAATTGAAACTAAAACCTCAGAAATTCTGCATAGTGCATGCATGTAGTTCTCCTAGATGTGGGTTTGAGGGGTCATCCCAAGGGGATATTCAGCAGGGAGTTGTATATAAATTAAAAACTCAACTGAAGGCTTAGGGCTTGGGGTACATTTGGAGGTCATTAGAATGTAGGTGGGATGTAGGGGGAATGCCCTACATTCTAATGACTTCCAAATAATATCCCAAGCACTATTCACAATTTCTGAGGAGTACATGACTTTTCATCCTCCTAACATAATTTCAGTTTAGCCCAAGTTTGCAGAGACGTGCTAATTTACACAGCTATTTTTCTACATGCTCACACACCCACCCTGGAATTTAAAGGATAGTAAAGTTATGCAAAGAATCACTGTGTGCAACAAGAACCAGAATTTTTCTGCCAAGACCACCTCCAATACAAACAAGTACACACACCAATGCTATACATAGAACTGGCTCTTAAATACCCACATCTATTTGCCACACTGTGGAGCAAATGTGTTTTCATTCTCTTGATTGAAATAACAGGAACTATCATCATACTGGAAGGCTTGGTGTTTGTTATAGAAATATAACCACACAAAAAATACAACTGTGGAGACTCTTGCTGAGGCCTACTGGCAAGGTGTCTGGTACCATCCTTGGCTTGGGATAAAATCCTGCATCTAAATAATCTTACCTCTAAAGCAATGCTCAGATCTACTGTGAAGACCTAGTTCAAGAGGACTATTGAAGAAGTCCTCTATAACCTTCAGCCTGGAAGGGGCCTCTGCCTCTTTAGCCAGTCTGGCAGGTCACGGAAATTCTACTCTGAAACTGTGGATACAAGAGAAGTATTTCTTCAGTATTTACTTTGACCAGTGAAACAGCTATGACAAATTTTTTCTTTTCCCCAAGACACAAGGTGACATTTTAAAGGAGAAACTACTCTTTTGGTGCCATAGAGTCTTTTAAAAATATTAGAATAAGTGCTCAAAGGAATGTCTGCTCAAGCACAGCTGTCCAAAGAGTCATATTTCAAGGAGAATTCAGCCACTCTATGCAGACAGGGATTCAGAAGTGCTCATTTCAGCCTCTTCCCTGTTGGATCTACTATGTACTCAGCATCAGATTCAAAACTAGTAATATCTTCTTTGTTCAAGGACCCCTTTTTTTTCTGGTTTTGCTGCTAAATCCATGCTATATTCCAGCATTACCCCCCCCCCCGCCATGTTTATACTTTGTTTCCTGGATCATGAACTTCTTAAGGTTAGGGGTCACATCTTGTACTCGGTTATTTCTTGCAGAGTTTTGTCTGTCATGGTAAACCTGCAGGAAATCATTGTTAAATTAATGAATGAAAGAATGGAGAGCAGTGGTAGGTGAGTTGCTAGGCAGCCTGGAAAAGAGGATTAGAAAACTCGAGTCAGGTTAGCGGGAAAGGTGGTGTAGAGGAAGGAATGTTTTACTGAGCCAGCATACAGGGATCCTACCTCCAGGTTGGTTTGCTTGCCTTTACTCATTCAACAAACATTCCTTTAAGCTTCTTCCAATGAGCCAGGCAGGCACTGCAGCAGACCATGAGTAAGATAAAGCCCCTGCCCTCAAAGTGCAGTGGTGGTGATGAGGGGCACCTGTGACAGTCAGGGATTACAGAGATGTGTGTGATTGGAGATACAAAAATGGTCAGCACAGGGCACATGGAACAAGGAGAAGGGGCTTCTAAGTCAGACTGGTTTCCAGAAAAGCTTCCGGAAGGAGGATTTTGATTCAAGTCTTAGGATGAGTGAGTGTTGAATAGATGAGATAGATTGAGAAAAGTATCATAGGTAGAGGAACAAGCTTGTGAAGATGTTCCAAACCATAAAATAGGAGGTTGCAATTGAGAATTAAAGTCTCAACTGAAAGATTGGCTATGGCTAGAGCTGAAGTTAAGGTAGTCTGGAGTTACCTTTCAAAGGGTATTGTGGCAATATGATTTAGTGGTTAAGAGCAGAGGTTTAGAAATCAGAACTGAGTTCAAATCTCAGCTCTTACCAGCCATGTAACAATAACCGACTTTTTTTTTTACCCCTCTAAATTTTAGTTACCTTAGTATAGTGTCTAGCTGTATCACTTATCTATTGCTGCATAACAAATTATCCCAAACCATAATAGCTTGAAACAATACACATTTATTAAATTCTCAGTTTCTGTGGGTCTGGAATCTGGGCCTGTTTATCAGGGTCCTCCACTTCAGGGTCTCACAAGGGCTTGCAATCAAAGTGTCAGTTGAGGTGTCATCTCAACACATGACAGGGGAAGGATTCACTTCCAAGCTCATTTATATGTTTGTTGGCAGAATACAGTGCCTTGCTTGCTGTTGGCCAGAGGCTGCCTCAGTTCCTTGCCATGTTGGCCTTCCCATCATAAAGCTTCCTTCATCAAAGCCAGTGAGAAAGAGTCTGCTATCAAGACAGATGTAGTGTAATCACTGAAGTGACTTCTCATCACTATTACCTCATTGTATGGGTTAGGAGTCACTAGGCCCACACTCCAGGGCAGGGGCTTATACAAGGAAATGAACAGCAGGAATAGGGATCTTTGGAGGCCATCTTAGAGTCTGCCTGACCCACTAGCCTATAGCTTCTTACCACTAAGTAAGTGTTAGCTATTACTATGTTCAATTGAGAGTTGGGAAAACTAGAAAGCCAGTGAAGGATTTCATGTTGAGGAGTAACTTTAGGTGACCATGGGCAAGTCAAGTCTCCTCATGTCTTTGAGCCTTCATTTCATGAATACAATGAAAAAATACCTAACCCCCCAAGAAATGAGAACATATATATGCGAGCACAAATACATGTTGTAACATCACATACAGCTCTACACAGTCTGTGGAAGCAAACTGTTTGGGGCCAATTTTCCATTTTGTGTTGATTCTGTGACTCTCACGATATGGTATCTTCAAGTTTTTAGGGCTTGACTCTGTGGACCCAAGAGGATTTGTAAGATTGGAAGGAACATTCACAAAAAGAAAAACCTATCTTTTGAGCGTCCCTTAGGGCAATTCCAAAGGCTTGCTTTTTTACCTTCTTTTTAAATACGTTTGCTTCCAAGGACCCCATGGGGGACTGGAGAGAGAAAACAGACTATCTGGGAAATTTCAAGCTCTTGATAATAAAAATGGTAATAAAATCTTGTCCCGCTCCTGATGCTTCGAGGATAGAATGTTTATGGTGGATGGGGTTCCCCCACACCCTCACAGCTGGTTTGTGCGGGTTTCCTGTCCCGTGGAGCGGCTCGGGTTCCACCTCTGCGTCCGCAGGCGAGCGCAGCTCGGACGCCGGTAAGCAGCGGGTGAGAGACCCGGGGTCCCCTCCCCGCAGCTCTTTAACCATGTCTGCTTGGTGCTCAAACGGGATGCCTCATCCCACACCCCAAACGGAGCCGATCACACCCAGTCGTTATTCATGCTCTTCCCGGGTGCGGTTTTTCTGGGCACGGTAAACAGCGCTCCTGACCTGGACGGAACTTAGGCGTCAGATCCCCTGGCTTCGCACAAAGACGCGCTTCTCCACAGGGCGTCTCTGGGGTGGAGAGAAGCGGTCAAGGAGGGCGCGACTTCGACAAATTCCCTTTGCTTCTCGGCCCGATGGGTTGGCCTCGGGGACGAGGGGCGCCTGGGACCCCAGCACACACGCTCGCCCTGCCGGCCGGGGGGGGGGGGCACACGCCGCCGCAGGGTCCCCCTTGGCGCTGAGGTCACCTCCTGCAGCGCCTCTGCCTTCGGACCTCGCGGGGTCGGAGCTCCCGGGGACCGCCGGGCAGACCGGACGGGAGGGAGGGAGTACCCCCGGGAGGTCTCGGGCAGCGGAGGCGGAGGAGAAGGAGCAGGTCCGGGCAGCCCGGCCGGGGCTTTTACCTCGCCAGGGGTAAAAGCGGAGCCGCTTCCGCGACCCCTGCCTTAGAAAACTTTTAACGAGAACCAGATGTGGTGGCAGCTGTCGAACTTTCTCAGAGCCGGTGATTGGTCTCTTGTGTAGGGCTGCAGCCAGTCAGCGTGCTGGGAGGGCGGGGAGGCCCGCCCCTCCCGGGCGCCCGTGGGGAACCAGGTTGGAGCTCGCTCTGCGCCGCTAGTGGGCTAGGGGGCCGGGACGCTGTGCAGCAGGGCAGCCCAGGGGCCGAGCGAGCATGCGGGGGGACCGGGCGGCCGGGGTGCGAGAGCGGATGGCGCCACCGCTGCCGTTGCTGCTGCTGCTGCTGCTGCTGTCCCGGGCCGCGGCGCTGCACCTCAGCGAGCTCTTCCCCTACGGGCAGTTTCGGGGGGACCAGCTCCTGAAGGAAGGCGACGACGAAAGCTCAGCCGCCGTGAAGCTGGCGAGTCCCCTGCGCTTCTACGAAGCCCAGTTTAGCTACCTCTATGTAAGTTCGGCCCCCTCTGGGTGCGGGACTCGGCAGATTTCTCGCAGCTTCTTCCCAGGGGTCCATGTAGTGTGGATCTCACCAAACCCCTGTCTTCGGAGGGGAGGAAATAGTGCACACGCTTTGCTGTCCCGGAGCGCCCCAGGGGTGGGACCGGGCTTTGCAGCGGTGCTGCTACCGGACCCGCTGCCTTTCCTTACCTCGAGCGAGGGAGCAAGTGTTCGCTGCCACCCAAGCGTCCCAGGCAGAAAAGAAGGTAGCGTTGCTAGGGCAGCCAGTGGGGTTTCCAGTTAGGGCAGCGAGAAGGCTGTGCACGTCTGTAGAGCTGGGGTGCTCCCTCCTCGGACTTGGAGGTGTTCTCCAGGGTTGTGCGGGAAGTGAGAAAATACGAGAACGAGTTTTAGGGCTCCTGGAACGATTGCATCGCGCTGTGGGGTAGGAAGGGGCGGGTGGGACACGGGCTGAAGTTGCACTGGTCGCCCTGAACCAGGAGTCGGCCTCCCAGGCTATTGGGAAGGGAGAGCTTCATGCCCGGGGCGGTTCCCTTCCCTCCACGAGGAGCAGGGTGGGCGCCGCATGTCTGGACCTGTGGTGGCCGCGTCTTGCAGAGTAAGCGACTGTCACCTTTTGTCCCCCTCCTCTCCCAGGTGGGCACCAACGGCATCATCTCCACCCAGGACTTCCCCAGGGAGACCCAGTATGTGGACGATGGTTTCCCCACGGATTTCCCGGCCATTGCTCCCTTTCTGGCCGACATCGACACGAGCCAGGGTAGGGGCAGGATCCTATACCGCGAGGACACGTCCCCGGAGGTGCTGGGCCTGGCCGCTCACTACGTGCGCACAGGCTTCCCTAGTACCGCAGCGGACTTCATCCCCACCCACGCCTTCTTGGCCACCTGGGAGCAGGTGGGCGCCTACCAGGAGGCCAGGCTTGGGACGCCGCCCTCGGGAGAGGTAAGTGACAGGGATGCTTGGCTGCTGAGCCAGTTGAGGGATGGGCTTGAATTCTGGGCTGGAACCCAGGGACTGGTTTGGAGTTTTTTCTGAGTCTGCTCTTGAGCTGAATCTGATGTATCTCTGGTGGCACCAGGGCTGAAATGGCTTGGAAGTGAAACCTTCAGGCTTCCATTGAGAATCTGAAAGGTGGTCTCTTCTAGCAAGAAAACTTGCTTAGGGGAGGAGAGGAGCCCAGTGCAGATCCTGAAGGCCCTCAGAACACAAGGCAGTTTACTGTTTGGTTGTTTATTTTTAGAATCACCTCTAAGTATACATACAAGAATTATTTCTAATTATATGTTCATTGAAAGAAAAACAAGCAAATACAGGCAATTTGAAAAAGAACAACCTCTCATTTTTCTACCACTCAAAGATAACCACTGTTAAACATTTTCCTGTGTATATTCCAGAGGTTTTTTTCCTATCAATATTTATATTTATCTGTCATTTTCTATTAACAATGATGGGTTCACAGTGCACATACTATTTTGTAGCCTACCCCCCCTCCCCCGTGTCCTGACTAAATAGTATATTGTGAATATGTTTCAATGTCACTAAATCTATTTCTACATTATTGTTATTATTATTATTTTTTTTTATCCTCACCCGAAGACATTTTTCCATTTTTTGTTCAGATAGAGTGGGAAGGAGAGATAGTAAGAGAGAGAGAGGGAGAGAGAGTAAGAGAGAGAGAGAGAAACATCAACGTGAAAGGGACACATCGAGTGGCTGCCTCCCCATGACCAACCAGGGCCGGGGACAAATTGCAACTGAGGTATGTGCCCCTAGCGGGAACTGAACCCAGGTCTCTCTGGACTGCAGGCCGACGCTCTAACCGCTGAGCCAAACCGGCCAGGGCTTTCTACAACATTATTTATAAAATCTCCATAATATTCCATCCACTGGAATTACCACTATGCCCAGTGGTCATTAAGGTTATTTCTGATTTTTCATCATTATAAATACTTTTGTGAAGCACTTTTTTAAAGCTAAATCTTTGTGCATGTCCTTAGTTGACATTCCAGCATCTGGAATTGGTGGGCCAGAGGGGATGCACTTTTTATAAGGTTCTTGCTAGCTTTGGCCAACTTGCCCTCCAGGTTTACATGCCCCCCAGTTTACAGGAGACTGTCTTCAGTTTGTTTTATAGTCCCTACCTGAGGAACAGCACAAGCTCCCAGTCTTTAGGCTTGGCAGCAACATTTAAAATACTCCAAATGGACATCAGGTGGGGCAGGGTGGCTTGGCAAACAGTAAACTGTCTCATTCCTGGAGTAGGTAAGGACTTCCTCCCATGAAATTAATGTTATACTCCCGGGGCTGAAACACTTACAATTTACCTGTATTTTAACTCAAAGTGTTTCTTAGCTACAGAAAGATGGTACATCTCTTTCCTGAGAGATTAAGTAGCTTGCCCACTCTTGCTGAGTAGTTCAAGATGGTGGCCATTATTAAGTGTTCTCTAAGAGAAATATTTCCTAAAGACTGTACTAAGCAAAGAAGATTTAGAAATAAAAACTGTTTGAATTCATGATTTTTTTGCCACTCGTTTTTTTGTCAGGCAATATCTAGTTTTGTTTATTGAATCCTTTTTTAAAATACATGGTTTGACATTTTAATTATTCAATTTAACAGAATACAGTGAATTTAAACAGACATATTGAGCAGGGCATTGTGCAGGGCATTGGGCTAGGTGGAGAGTTGGAGAAAGTTGAATAAGGTAAGGCCCCCACCATTATGATGCATTCATTCATTCATTCATTTTTGTTTATAAGTTTAGAAAACATTTACAATTAAGTATAACATACCTACAATAAAACATTTAGAAAAGAAAGTAAACATTATTTATAATTTCACTAACCAGAGATCACCACTGCTAATAGTTTATTGTCTTCCAGTCTTTTTTCCTAAACAGTTCCTTTGGAATTATATTTATATATGTGTGTGTGTGTATGTAATTTACATGTAAACATACTTGAGATTTATTCATCCAGCAAACCTTTTTTGCACATTTACTATGTGTCAGGACTGATGTAGACACCATGAAAGGACATACTCTTCACCCCCAAGGATCTCATAGTTTAGTAGAGACATTGATTATTATTCAGTATGGTAAGTGTAGTAGCATTTTGACTAAAGGAGGCTAACTCTTCCCCTCCTTGGATAGCGGACTCAGTCGGGGAAGGTTTCAGTGAAGAAGTAGCTTTGATTCTGAGTTGAGCAGAGTGGAACATTCCTCAAAGAAGGATAACATAAGACATATCACCCATGTGCTGCAGAGTAGAATGTGTTTGGGGCACTGCGTGTGGCACATTATTACTGAAGAGGAAGGCTAGTGGGACAGGAGGCTGGAAAGGCCGTGGGGTGGGGACAGGTCATGCTGTGCTGAGAGTTTGGACTTGGTTCTTTGGTGCTAGGTATCCTTTCAAGGATTTAAAACAGGGGATTAATATTTTTTGTTAAAAGAACTCTTTCTGACTGTCTTGAGAAGGTGTGGGCACAAAGGAAAGATTGACTACTTAGACACATGATATAGGTTGTTTATTTAAGCTATCTAGTTAATTCTGATAAGAATACTTTATCAGACTGTCTTCCCAAGCAGTCCTACAAAATAAGTACATGACTTATTGTTTGCATTTCATAGATAATGGCAAGTAGAAGTTAAAGCATTTGTCCAAAATTCTGCACTTAGTGTGGCAAAGGTAGGTTTAGTATACAGATTTCCTGATTCTTAGGTTTTGTTGTTGCTGTTACCCAGACTTTTTTCATGCAGGACCCATTTCCTTGGCACACATGATGAAGGTAGACACAACAATAGTTGTACCTTTTCCCAAGACTTCCAATAAATAAGGCTGACATTTTATTGTCTCAATGTGATCTTAGTACCAGAAGAGCCCTTGGAATTATATTGTATTCAAATGAAAAGTGAACTTGGAATGAAATCTGCTGCCAGGGACACTATTGATACAAATTATATTCCAATACTCTGGAGAGAATAAGCTGTATCTGTCTTACTTTTTAAACACATAATAGAAGGACAAGGTTGAGCGAGATGAATAGGGGAGGTGAGCAGTTGTGCACAAGTTCTGGGGTGATGAAATCATGTTATGGCTTTGAGTTCCAATTTCATCAGGGCTTATTTGAAACCGAAAATTACAATACAGACAACGTGACTTTGTTAATTATTTTTCTCAATTTATTCTGTATCGTGGGAATACTCTTCTCTTACCTAACTTTCTGGGTGGCTGTGAAGACAGTGACAATAAAGATAAAAGCATTTTGAAAGAAAAAGTGTTTATGAAAGGTTATCCAAAAACAATGACTCAGTCTCAGCTTTAGTTACCTAAGCTGTAAAATGGAGCAGCAATGCCTACCTTATAGGATTGTTGTGAGAATTAATTGAAGTGACACTTTTACATAGCTGCTGTGGTCCCTTGGACCCAGCTGGTATAGATGCTCAGCCCATCTGTGTTCCCCTTCACTGGCTTGATGGGACCAGGTTCTGGTTCTTTTATTTCTCTATCTTGTAAGCATGCTGTGATGCAAGTCCTTTACATAAGGACTCTTTAAATACAAGGTTTTCCAAATTATAATTTCCATCTGGGCTTTTTTGGGTGGGGAGTGCCGGAAGATTTGTGGATTCCATCTCTCTTTCACTTTTCTAATTAAAATCAATCTTCAGACATTGCCATATGCTGAGCTGGCTTCAGAGTTTCTTTCATTTAGAAAGGAGATGAGGATTCTGTTTAGAGAGAGAATGTTTTTTCAATTACCCGCGTTGAAAGTTGTTCTGAATACTTTAAAGAGCTCTGTGACTTGAGTTTTTGTTTTAATAGTTCTTTGGAGGTAGATTTTGGCAAATAATCTACTTTGCTTGAAGGCATTCTACATGGCTTTCTTAAACCCCAGCATGATAACCTTAGGCTGTAAAGTTACTGGAAATGTGAAGATATCTGAGGAATGGCATCTGTACCACGTAAAACAATTTCAGTTGTTGCCCTTCCTCTCCGTGGATATTCATGGTGGGTGTGGTAGGATGTTGTAGCTGATACTGCAGGGATGTCGAGATGTAACTATATCTAAAAATATGAACAAATAGTGTTTATCAATTCAGTTAATCTGAGATTTCTTGAGCTGTCATAGTTATTTCACAGAGCAAAGTAGTCACGGTATTGACATTCAAAGAACTTACTGACATAAAGAGGGCTAGTGTTTACTTTAGCTGCATTTTTTGGGGGGGAGGGGAGTATTATTTTGTTGTTGTTTGAGGGATGGGGGTTATAGAGAACCGGTTACACAGAGCTGTGTGGTGTGGGGAATGTTTTGCTGACCTGGATTTTAAGTTGGGCTGAAGGAATGGATGTTGAGACTGAGGCAGCAGGAGAGATGTTCTGAGCCAGGCTGTGGGAGAAGGCTGGAGAGCTGAGGCCGGAGAAATGGACGAAGGAGTCATGGGGCAGTCATATAAGGTGAATGGAAGGTTGCCCATTAGAGACCTCAATGTAGGGGCTGAGGCATGTTGACTTGTTTCAAAGGATGATTCTCATTGATGGAGGGAGTTGGATCCACAGAGAGAATGAGGTAAAAGCAGGACTTGGTCGTAGCTTTTTGACTTCTGGAGTTGATGTCCAGAAGAGGGGAGGTCTGCAGTCTGTCTGAAAGAGTTCAACCTGAGACTGAGGCATAGCTATGAAGACATACGGAATGAAACAGATAAGGAAAGTGGTTCACAGAATGCTGACGTTTTCCTAAAGGCTAAAGGTCAGGAAGGATATGATAGCACCGAGTGTTTATCTTTGAATTTGGGGCAGGATCTGTAGGATTTAGAGCAGACAGTGAAGGAGGGAAAATCATGCATGTGACGGTATCATACAGGTAATGGGAGATGGAGAATTATACCGAGGAATGGAGGTTAGTGTGGACACCGAACACTGGAGGCCAGAAGTCAGTGATGCTGCAGCTGGAGCACGCATGTGACCCTACGGAACAGAGAAGACTTCTGACCCCTTTAGGAGTCAGCCTACTGATTGCTTTTCATTGTAACTTTTGTAAGCCACTATAGGCAAATCCCTTTGGGACAGGGTTGACACTGTTCTGATTTTTTGCCCGATGACCGAAATTAATTAAATGAATTGCAAAAATAGGAAACTCACAGATGTTCCGGTTTTATATCCATCAGCTTGGCTCTGCCGAGTGTCAAGGCAATATTGACTGGCCATATCCTCTACCTGCAAGGGAGAGTCAGTCTCCTTCTGCCTGCTTTCTGCTGAGGGCTCTGGCTTTTCTCTCTTTCTGATAACAGGATGGCGGAAACCCTGAAGCTCAGCAGACACGGGTCCTGATCCTGTCTGCGCGGCTCCTCTGCCCTGGGAGGCCCCCCTGTCCTCTCTGGGATCCTGGGGGAGTTGGGAACCTGTGACCCTGTTGTGAGGTTTGGCAGCCCATCTGAGGGTTTCCCTTCAGAGACAGAGCATGTGCGTTTCTTGCAAAGGCTTGTCTTGAGGAATGCGAAGACCTTTCCGGTCTGGAAAGAAGTCAAGGAGTGCCCGGGGAGGAAGAGCAGCCCTCAGGACTAGCGAAGGCCACTCTGTAGCAATTAGATGTAGAATTTTATGGAGCGGAGTGAGGACTTTAAAAGTGATCATTTGGTGTGTGGGTGGTTTTTAAGTAGCCAAACTTTTGGCATGTACTTTGGTATCCTAAATTCTATTTAAAATTCTTCTTTTTATTTGCCTCAGTGGAGACAAGTAGATTCAATGCTTGCCACCTATAATCAGTGCTTGTCTCTGGGATGGCGTGTAAAACACATGGAGTAAATTTTCGTTGAAATGAATTTGTTGACTAATTGAAAGGATGAATAAAATAATGCCCAGACCCCACAGTAAAAAGCCAGACCCTCCCCTTCCCAGCTCTGTTTACTTTTCCCTCCTCTCCTCCCCCATCCCTTTCAATTCCTTCACAATCCATAGGCCATCCTTATCTCAAAGAATTTCTCTAAACTCAGAACCAGGATTTCTTCCTATCTCACGTTTATTGTGGGCAATCAATGCCAGGAGCTTTGAAAGTTTAGCTTTTTAAAACAGGTTCTTTCTCTTTCCTTGAGCACTTTTCTTTCCCTAGTTGAACTTTATTTATTCTGACTAAAGTAAAACTCGGGAGTCACTGGATCCACACTGATTGAGGATGTAGTATATGGTACGTAGAGACTCATTGCAGAACGGTCTTGGTTTATTTTGGCAGAAGCGCGGCTTCCCAGCTTTGAGAAATTCTAGAAAACATCTCTTGCTTTCTGTTTTTAGAAAAACTCAAGCTTTTCTGATGAAACAATCAACAACTACAATAGCAAATATACTAGGCCCCTCCCCTTAACTCTATAAGTCTGTGAACTGAAAGCAAGAAACACAAAGTGCAAAGCCATGCAAGGTGAGCTTTTCAGCGTTAGAGAACCGAAAGAAAGGTTGTGTATCATTTTGATTTTTCTTGGAAGGCATTTAAAAACCTGTGTGGCTTTGTCTTAAAAGCAAACCCTCAAAACTGAACTTTGAAATTAAGCAGTAAAAGGAAGGCTTAACATGAGGAGAGAGCTTGAGTACCATGTGGGCAAGGACCCAGGACAGAACAACATGCAGGGCACATGCCTCTTGTTTGCTGTTTTATTTAGTAAACTGTGATGTTCTTCTCTGTGCCAATTTTGACTGTGTGGCAAGATGGGGAAATGATCCTACCTACCAGTAAATAATGTTTCTAAGAGTCACATTATTTAGGAAGCAGTGGTATTTGTAAGTACCTCCCCAGTTCCCTACTAATTTGTAAAAGGAGGGGGATTTAGTGAGAGAGGTGTTCTCAGAGTCCTAAATATAACATCTTTTTAAGATAACCAAGCACCATTTCGATCATTTTGGCAGGGTAGGGGGAGAGAGCTAGATGTAAAGGCGAAAAAAATGTCTTATTGAAAATATGAGAGTACTCCAGCTGGTGTGGCTCAGTGGATTGAGCTTCGTCCCATAGATTGAGAAGTCCCCATTCAATTCTCGGTCAGGGCACAGGCCCGGGTTGTGGACTCGATCCCCAGTAGGGGGCGTGCAGGAGGCAGCCAATCGATGTTTCTCTCTCATCGATGTTTCTATCTCTCTCTCCCTTCCTCTCTCTCTAAAAAAATCATTAAAGACATATTTAAAAAGAAAATATGAGAGTAAATTCTATTTTAAGGAGTGATTCTGTAAGGACATGGGTGTTAAGTTGGTGACAGATTCAGCTCCTGGTCTCTCTGGCCTGCTTTGGCTCCTGCTGTGTTCCTTAACATTCCGAGGCCTCTGTGCCATGCCTGCCTACACCGAGGTCTTGGGCACACGCCCTCCTCTGTGGCCTCTACTCTGTCTTCTAACAACTCTCCTGGAATCCTGTCTCCCTCTCCTAAGCCGTGAGAGCTTCCTGGGCAGAGTCCCTGGTCCTTTGCTCCTCTGCTTCTTCAGCACCAAGCAAAAGGTCCAGTGCTCACTAGGCACTTAGCTGTTTGAATTACTGTACAAACGAATTGACAGATGGAGTTTATAAACACGTAAACAGCTAACCAGGCAAAATGAGGTACATGTGAACTAGAAACACTTGCAAAGGTGTCATGGAGAGTCAGAGGGCAGAAATCAACCTACATGGAATCACAAAACACCCAGGAGGGGCAGCACTAGACGGTTAGGAGGGTCTGGGCACAGGGAAACACGAGCGAGAGTATAGATGCATCAGCGAACATGGGCAAATGGGCATATTGAATAGTCTGGTGGAGAGAGAGCAGATCCGAACCTGGAAGGAGAGTTCAGGCTGGTTACATATCACCTTGAATGGCCTGCTAAGGAGTAGGGTGGCCTGGTGGTACAGGACAGGGGCTCTGAGCTGGCCGGCCTGCCACCATGTGCTAGCTACCTGACCTTAGGCTGATTTGTTAGCCTCTATGTCTCTGTCTCCTCCTCTGTAACTCTGGTGCTGGTGTGGAAAGATCGATGGAAAAGAAAAGAGAGCAAGGCTGTGAGAACAGTAAGGAGGCCTTTTGATCAGCCGGCACCTAACACTGTTCCTGTCCACAGTGGGCATGCAGTAATGGGTGAATGAATGAATGATCCAGATGAGTGTCCAGGGCAGTAAGCTAGGGCAGTGGCTGTATGAATGGACACAGTAAGTTTGCTACTTGCTGTCAGCTCTGGAAGAGGTTTGGATGAGAAAAGTTTGAAACCTTCAAAGGTATTATTTTTTTAACCGGTGTTTTTTGTTTGTTTGTTTTGTTTACCTATGCATATTTCAATTATTTACTGAATTGATAAAAGATAATTATATATAACATAGCTTATAAAATTATGTTGTAACTTGAAGAGGAAATTTAAAAGAACAGTATATATAAAAACAGTTTGAAGAAATCCTAAGAAGGGGAAAACATTTTGTACTTTATGATGCTTTTTTTGCATTGTGTTTTTGTTTGTTTGTTTTCTTAGGAATATTTTCTTTTCTTTTTTTCACAGCTGAATACTTTCCAGGCAGTTTTGGCATATGATGAGTCTGACACCTACGCCTTCTTTCTTTATCCTGACAATGGCGTTCAGTTCTTTGGAACACGCCCCAAAGAATCCTACAATGTCCAGCTCGAGCTTCCAGCCCGGGTGGGCTTCTGCCGAGGGGAGACCGAGGACCTGAAGAGAGAGGGACCATATTTTAGCTTGTCTAGCACTGAACAATCTGTGAAAAATCTCTACCAGTAAGTACCATAGGGCGTAAGCCCTTTCCTAGTGGAATGTAACGACTCTACCCAAACCCAAGTGGCCGTAAGGCCATTAAATAATATCTTGGTGGTTTCTAAGTAAGGCATCAGGTCAAAACCAGAACTAAGCTAGACCCTGGGAGGAGCAAGTTCACCAAATATAAAAGGTCCTTTATTTTTCTTGCCCTATTGGCTAAAGATACCTGAAACAGACCTGTGTGTGTGTGTGTGTGTGTGTGTGTGTGTGTGTGTGTGTGTGTGTGTTTGCAGAGCCACTGAGGCTTGCTATGGAAAACATTGCTTTTGGAACCACATAAAAACACCCAGTAATATAACTGCCCAGATTGAAGTTTTTCCAGGTTAATTATTCCACAGAAGGAGATGTTGTGATTTGAGTCTTTTAGGCAGATATGTATTAAAAGTTAAAGTAAGAATAATGTAATCTGGGAAACAAACAGACTGGTAGAGTTTTAGCAGTCTCGGGATTTCCCTATGGCTTTGCTATGGATCTGAAATCATACTGACTGGTGTCGCATGGGGCAGCCAGGACTGAGCACGTTCCTCAGTCCCATCTGCGGCTGGCTGTTCATGCCACGCTGACCCCCTCACTTTCTGTCAGTCCGCATCACACCGGTATAGGGTTAGCAGCTATAGATCTTTATTCATTTCAGGGCTTTTAAAAACATCCTTGCTTTTATTCCTTTCCTGAATACTGATCTAGAAGCCAGACAGAACACGTTGGCTATTTAGCCTCCCTCCCTGCCGCTCGGTTTCACTACATTATTCCTGGGTGTTGGGACACCGTACACATTTGCGCGCCATCTGCTCTGCTCAGCGACCAGAGGGCGGGCCCTACAACCTAAATATGGTTACTCCAGCTGACATTTATTGAGACATTTATTTAGCACCAAACATTGTGCTAAATACTTTCTAGAAGCTGTCTTAATTAAAACTCACAAGAATCCTAGGAGGTAAGCTATACTTTTTTTTCAGTTTGACAAATGAGCTTAGGGAAGTTGAGTTGCCTATAATCTCAGTTATTAAGTGGCACAGCCCACATTCAAGCATAAGCCTGGAACTCTGAATTCCTTATTTTATGCTGAATCCTGCTTTTCTTTCCCATTCTTATGACCCATGCTGGGCATCTATAGGTCTCCATCCAGGCTGCCATTTCGTCCAGACGCTGGGGAAAACCGAGCTCCTTGCTCTTCCTCCCTGGGTCCCACCTAACTCTTCGACCCTGGAGGCCACAGAGTCTGTGCTCCTCAGATATCATGGAGAGTTCACGGGGGCCGCACACTTGAAAGACAAAGGTGTCTCAGGCACAGGCCCTGCGCTAGCAACGTGCCCTCTAGCGGGCTGACAGACAAAGAGATCAACAATTTCAGAGCATTAAACAAGTGCTGATGTTTACACACGGTGTGGGAGGCGGTGGGGGCCAAAACCAAAACACCTGTGGGGAAAGCATTTGTGCTCCCCCACCACAATCATGAAGGCCCCCAAGAATATACACACAGCCCTGGCCTGTGTGGCTTAATTGGTTGGAGCATCGTCCCATACACCAAAAGGTGGTGGATTCAATTCCCAGTCAGGACACATGCCCAGGTTGTAGGTTCAATCCCCAGGGTGCGTGTGGGAGGCAACTGATCAATGTTTCTCTCTCTCTCTCTTCCTCTAAGTCATTTTAAATTAAAAAAAAGAGAGAGAGAAAACACACACACACACACACACACACACACACACACACACACACACTTACTTCCATTTACCTCCTTCTATGCCTTTCCTCATTTTTATCTTTGATGCTTCCCAGAAGCCCCTGAGTTGCTTGATGAGAGCAGAACAGTTATGGGGCTGAAATGGCTAACAGATTTTTCTTTAAGTGTAACCCATGTTTAATATTAAAAAACAAAATAAATTATAAACAATGCAGAATAATGTGAAATAAAACTAAAAATTACCCAGTATCACTTCTTCAAATGATAACCAGTGTTAACACTCCTTCCAGAATTTTAGGTGATTAAGACAATTTATCGATGAACATTTCATTTGTTTCTGGTTTCTCCTTTTATAAATATCATCACAGGAGACAGCACAATCTACAGAGTGGGGTAAAAGTCGGTTTATAGCTGTGAGTACGCGAAACACAGAGTTTATTCTTGTATTATTATTTATTAATGATTGTATTATTTTCCACATGAACAACTGTCGACCTACTTTTACTGCACCCTGTGCATTGCTCAGGTCCTCATTTCCCTAAACATTAGAATTGCTGAGAAAGGATGTAGTAGGTTTTTGATGTGCATTAGCAAGTTGCCCTTTAGAAAAGTTGCACCAACTCATACCCTCACCAAGAATGCAGGCCAGTGATTCGATGTCTGTTCCCTACAAGCTTCCATCCTTTTTAATATTTGTGAATCTGATAGGTATAAAATGTTCACATTTTCACTCTAATTTCTTTGATTACTCATAAACCTGAACACTTTTTCATGTGTTTAATAGCCATTTATGTATCTTTTTTGTGACTTATCTGTCCATATCCTTTGCTATTTTCTGTTGGGGTGTTTACAAAGGACTCTTATACATAAGGAAAAAATATGGTAAAGAGCTCCGTCCTCTTATATGCTGTGGATATTTTTATCTAGTTGTTCATCTTTAACATTACTTAGGATCTAGAAGTTAGAAGTTGAGGGTTGTCAAAGTTATTGCTCGTTTCCTTTATGATTTTAGGTCTTGGGGTTATTCTCAGAAAGACCTTCTCTACCACAAAATTATAGAAATGTTCCTCAATTAAATCTTCTTTTTTACTTTTCATTACTTAAATGTTCAAAAATAGAGAAAAGTGGAGAGGGTAGCTAACTGAGCCAAATGCTTGTAATCTAGATTCAAGTTGTTGACTTTGCCATATTCATTCATTTTTTTCTTTTTTGCTGAAGTATTTTAAAGTAAGTCACACACCTCATGCCATGCACTCCTAAATACTTCAGTATACATCTCTGAAGAATTAAGTTATTTTCCTAGTCAGTGGAATCTTTGTCTTCCTCAAACTTGTTTCATCATTATAAACTCAAAGGTCATAAATCATGAAATTCATAGTGTGTTTGTCATACATCTTCTGAAAATTAAAATATGAATGCACACATTTGCATTTTTTAGATTATACTGTTCTATCTCCTGGAAGATAGTAGTTACTCAGTACTTATTATGTGCAGGGCCCCGTGTTAGGCATTTTATGTGGCTTTCTAACTTCATCCCCCTGACAACCCAGGGAGGAGGACGCTGTCAACTCATTTTGTAGTCTGTTTTCCTTTCGAGGAAATAAATTCTTTCTATCACTAACCTTTACAAAAGACCTTGGATTTTAGGATAAACTCAAATTGGTTTATTTCTCATCACGCACAATGACAAAACCAAGATAGTGATTTATATTTAATTAGAACTTTATTTCATTTGGCTTTTATCTGCCATAATTTGTATTTTCCTACTCTTTGAAGCTTTTATAGTTTTCTGTTTCTAACATCAAGAAGAAATTTCACAGCTGCAACACCTCTGATGTGATAATAAACTCAGTATCCTCAGATCTTCAGGGTTCTCTCTTATCTTCTTTAGTGTTCCTTAGTTGCTTGCCAAGAAACACCAACATTAATTCTCAGAACTGACCAACAATGCATAGCACATTGCACAAAGGACCAGTTTTGCTTTCTATATTTCTGTTTCCCTAAGTTAACTACAATAGCAGCAGCAGCAACCACAATAACAATCACACACACAAACACAGAGGGGGGGAGAGAGAGTGAGAGAGAGAGAGAGAGAGAGAGAGAGAGAGAGAGAGATACTCATTCTGAGAATTGTGTGAAAAATACTATTGCTATAGAAATCTGTATGAATATGAATAGTACCCACCCACCCAATGAACAAAGTTCTCTTGTCATTATATGAGTCAATGAATTCTTATTAACTTATTAGTTTGTTAACTCTTGTTCCTCACTGAATGGCTTTTGAGGAAATCCCACAGCATATGGGAGACTCTGCACCTGGCATTTTTCCCAGCCACCGGAGGAGTGCACAAACTGGTATATTCAAGCTAGCCAGACCCTTGTTTGAGTTTTTCCTTATTTTTAGGAATCTTATATGTAGTTGTTCTCTTCAGAATGTATCATTGGCTATAAAATTATGGATCGTTGGGATATCTGGGAGACTGAATAGTCCATGCTCTTTTCTAGAGGAGAAAATTACTGAGCTCCTGGTATCCAGAGACCTCTGGGCACTTCTCACCTATGACCCGTGGCATTTTGATTAAACTACTTTCTTATTTTCCTCTTAACTTTGTTCTGCATTGGCTCAACATTTTAGATTTTGCACTTGTATTTCTCCGAATCTTTTTACATGGACTCACCCTTCTCTGTGAATTCGTTAATTGATTAATCCATGCGACCAGACAGTGGCATGTCTTAACATTCTGTTGAGTTATGATAATTCAGATGCTGATTGATTATAGTGTATTGGTTTTCTGACATAAAATAATTATTATTTTATAATAATGTAAAGCCCAAGTGTAGAGCATGGGTTTTGGTGTTCGTGCTGAATCCAAGCTCTGTCAATTACTGAGAAGATTGGTTAGCCTCTCGAAACCTATTTTCTCCTCTGTAAAATTGGGCATGGTCACTGCCCTGCCTTGCAGATGGTATTGAAGAATGTTAAGGCCCAGCCGGTGTGGCTCAGTGGATCCCATGGACTGAGAGGTCCCGGTTTGATTCCTGGTCAGGGCACATGCCTGGGTTTCTGGCTTGATCCCAGTAGGGGGTGTGCAAGAGGCAGCTGATCAATGTTTCTCACATCAGTGTTTCTATCTCTCTCTCCTTCCTCTCTCTCTAAAAAATCAATAAAAACATAGTTTTTAAAAAAAGAATGTTAAGTAATTGGCACATATCTAAATCTTGAAAGCATGTAGTAGTCATTATTAGGTAAGTGTTTGGCAAAATTTTTTTCACCATACGTGTTCTTGAAAGTAGAAGAAAGATAGAATGTTCTCTCATTTTCTCTTTGTTTTCAATCAGCCATATTTTAGATAAAATGTGGATTGTAGAGTAGATTATAACTTGATAGTCTAGCATTCTGTGAAACACAGCCTGTGAAAGTGAAGATTAAATAAGAGGTTGTTTACCTCACAATTCCAGTATCATCCTGTTAGTCAACATGTAAGTCTTGTTTTATTTGGTTTTTCTACAGCAATGAAAACTCTGAATCTGATCTTAATAGTCTTTTTTTTTTTTTTTAATCCTCACCCGAGGACATTTTTTGCATCTATCTTCAGATAGAGCGGGAGGGAGAGGGGGAGGAAGAGAGAGAGACACACATCGATGTGAGAGAGACACATCGAGTGGTTGCCACCCACACGACCCCAACCAGGGCCGGGGACAAACTGCAACTAAGGCACATGCCCTTAGCAGGAACCGAACCCGGGACTCTCTGGTCTGCGGGCCGACGCTCCAACCGCCCAGCCAGACCGGCCAGGGCTTAATAGTCTTTTAGTTTTAAAATAAGTTGTTCACTTTTGTAGGACAGCGGATGAATGGCTATTTTTATTACAATGACTTGTTCCTTTTTATTTAGACACAGCAACCTGGGGATTCCTGGCGTGTGGGCTTTTCACGTGGGCAGCACCTCCCCACTGGACAATGTCAGGCCGGCCACAGTTGGAGGATTTCTTTCCAAAGCTCGCTCTCCAGCGTCCCGGGAACATTCATTCAGCCATGCTGCAGCCCTGGAAAGAAACTACAGTGAGGAGAACTTGGATTATTACGGTGAGAATGAGGAGGAAGCTGAATATCCACCGAGTGAACCAGAGGAAGTGTTGAAAGGCCACGGTGACACCAATGTTTCCTTCCACTCAAAAGCTGATTCAAGGCCTGCAGAAGGTGGTATCTCTCCTCCAGATTCCCACTTGCATTCAACACCTAGAAATAGGCCATTCCACCCTGACACAGAATCTGCCACCTTGGACCCTCAAACCAAAGAGGGGAGGCGTGGGGAGGACATGGATGCCCTAGATATAAGAGGCCCAGTTGAGTCTTCTGAACAGCCATGGACCAGAGGCCGGACTCCATCAGAAACAGAAGAAAATTCACTGGCTCCCTCCCAGGGAGCCCCACCTCCCTACCTTGAAAACAGAAGCTACAGGCCCAAACCTGATGGAGGGCCACTGCCTTCAGAAGGGGGTACCCCCCCGGCCCAGCATGACGGGGAGGTGGTTCTGCACATGCCCGGTCACACAGCACTGCGGGATCACGGGAGGCACACGGACCGGGTAGAAGACAACAGTTCCAGCACCGGGGGTAAGTGGGTTAGAAAACTGGGTGCTGAGATTCCATTTTAAAAAATGCTGGTTTTGCAGCGAGCCATGATTTTTCTCTCAGGCGAGTACGTGGAAAGTTGAGCAAAAAGGAGATTGGAACTGATTTTTAAACACATGTTTCAGGAGATAGAGTATCTTTCCTTTGCCAAATACATCTTGGCAGGCAAGTTCTGTTTGGAATCTCCTGACAATTAATAATGTTTTTCAAAACGGGCCTTGCGGAGCGAGTGGGGAAAGGCTGGCCCGCCGTGCCAGCGACGCTCTCGAGTGTAATGAAGTATTTCGCTCCGAGAGTTCAGCAAAGGTAACGCGCTCGGGGCCTCGGGCACATCACGGTGATGGAAGGCACAAGACTTGCGTTGTAAGGGGCCAACATTCCAGATTGCTCCTCTGTGAGGGGACAGCCCTTGTGCTGCCCTTGCTTAGAGCTGCTTGGCGTGTGTGGGAGAGGAGAGCCGGGGGAAGAAGACTGCTAGCCACCTGTGTCTTGTCCTTTCTGCTTCATGGCTGTGCAGCTGCGGCATTCACCTCCCTGGAGGCTTGTCCTCATTTCATGACTCACTGACCAGGGTGAGGGGCCGGGAGAGAACCGCCGAGAGGAGGCGGCTAATGAACACAGACATGGAGCCCGGGTCGCCTTCTCTTCCTAGTGGGGACTTGTCACGTCAGCTCTTTCTTCCCGGTCAGGGATGTAAACACATGAACGGGAAGCTGACCACAGAGTCATCCCGTTTGTCCCAGGGCCGGCTCCTCTGACCCCTAATGGGAGGAAAGAGGTCAGAGGTGAAGGCATTTTCCCGGAACCTCCTATTTTTTTTCCCACCTTTTCTGTTTCCCATCCCTTTTGCAATAAAAACATGTTGACTCAGCAAAGAGGGTGTCTGGGTTCTTCTGCGGTATTGAATCTGCTTGAAGAAATGCTTATTTCAGCCCTGGCCGGTTTGGCTCAGCGGTTAGAGCGTCGGCCTGCGGTCCAGAGAGACCTGGGTTCGGTTCCCGCTAAGGGCATGTACTTCGGTTGCAGTTTGTCCCCGGCCCTGGTTGGTCGTGCGGGTGGCAGCCACTCGATGTGTCTCTTTCACGTTGATGTTTCTCTCTCTCTCTCTTCCTCTCCCTCCCACTCTATCTGAACAAAAAATGGAAAAATGTCCTCGGGTGAGGATAAAAAAAAAAAAAAGAAAGAAATGCTTATTTCAGGTGGGAGGGAACTATTTTGTGACTGAAGTGGCATGTGTGATGGTGAGGGGGTGCTGGTGTCAGACAGGTGTGAACCCGGCCTGCCACACTCCTCCCGGGACACGTGAGGCAGCTGTACCCGCCAAGCCTCTGCTTTCTCCTCAACGTGTCGAGAGGATTGAGTGAGATAATGAAGTTCTTAGATTAGTGTCTGCACCAGTTGGCTCTCCGCCTGCCGTTACTAATTATAGGTGATTCATAGCAGTGGGGACGAGATGGGGGATGAGTGGAGAGTAAAGACAACGGGCTTGTTAAGTGGTTGCGTGTATTTGTGCCCAAAGGCTCCCTTGCTGGAGCTGGAGATGGGAATTTTAGTGGAAGACTTCAGGACCTTCGGACCCTCTCGACAATGTCCTGCCCTCCATCACTGTAATGTGTGAGTTCCTTATGGCTGAGGAAAATTTAAAGCTAAGTATCAGAGATTTTTAGCAAAGGAATTTTGAGGTAAAGTTGTATTTCTAAATAGTGTTTTCAACTTGCGATTCCCTACCCTGGAAAGAGGTTGGAATATTAAGAAGCAGACCCGTGGAGAGATTTATTAAAGAGTGACGAGGAAGGGGCTGCACCCCCTGCTTTGAGCGGTGAGAGGTTGAGGTCACTGGAGTGTCGTGGAGAGGGAGCTGGCCAGAGAGAACAGGGGCTGCCCTAACCCTCTGGACTGTGAACTGTGACATGTATCAGCTGCTGAGTGGCATTTGCTGCTGACATCTTGGAAATGGCAAGTTGCATATGGCAAAGCTGGTTAATGCACTGAGACGTTTAGAGATAAAATATTTAATGAGAAGGTGTTGAACCTTGGAGAAAAATAGCAGCAGCCACTATGTTAGAGAGCAGAGAGGGAAAGCTGTAAAGCCTGAAAGCAGAGAGGGAAACAGGTGAGCCTCTGTTTGCCCTCAGGTTTTAGGAAGACTGTGTGAAGTACGGAGCATGAGTTAGTCAGATACTTTTTTTTTGGTCAGTGAATTTTTTTTTTTTTCCAAATGAAACAGTGGCACCCCAGAGGTCTAGCAGGCAAAAGAGGCCTTCCCCTGGGAAAGCTGGTGGGGAGGAGCAGCAGAGACACAGAACACTGCCTACTCAATGCCCAGCCACGACCCACCCTGCCTGGCTTTTCCACCGACGGAGGGCAGGAGTGTGGATTTTGGTGTTAGGTGGACTCCAGCTTGATTCCCGCTCCGCTGTGTGGTTTGGGGTAAGACAGATGCTCCGGTTGGCTGCTGTTTTCCTCGGGTCTGAAATGGAAACGTTGGAGACCTCATTAAGTGGCTGTGAGCATTCAAGCTGGGCATCGGGAGCACCTTGCCCAGTGAATTTTAGTTTCTCCGTCAAGCTTCGTAGTAGTCATCTTGCTAAAACAAGAAATTAAGATTTAGTTGAGAAATCTAGATTCTTTTCAGATCATGTCTACTCCAGGCAGAAATGTCCCAGTCCCAAGCTAGCTCTGGCCTCCAGTATGTTACTTGCTTTATTCTGTTTTCATAGCGCAGAGCCAGCAATAAAATGAGTGTGCAAGCGTCCTCTGTCTGAGGTGTCGTGTTTATCCAGGGAGCGCTCTGAGCTTGTGCTCAGACCACAAAGTTCCCTGAGCACCTGTCCTGTGCTGTCTCTGACTGAGGCGCTGGTGGGCGTTTTCGCTGGCATTTGTGGAGTGCCCACTGGGGCTCTAAGAGGGAACTTGGTCGTACATTGCGCTATCACAGTTAGTCCTCAGAATCGCCCCGTGAGGTAGTACTATTATCCTTCCCATTTTATGGAGGAGGAAACTGAGGCCTGGAAATACTGAGCAACTCGTGAATGAGAGGCAGACCAAGACAACGAGGAAGGAGGCTGGGAGGTAACACAGGAAAGGGTGAGTCCACGAGTATCAGGTCAGCGAAGTCGTGAAGGAGGAGGGGCTTGAGCCAAGCCTTTAGGTCAGAGCCTGCATTTCGAGAGGGGAAAAGTGGGGAAATATTCTGGACTGAGAGGTGGTGAGAATGGAGGCATAGAGGTGGACGTGGAGAGAGAGCATGTGAGTGAGTGCAGGGGGTGGGCGTGAGAGAGGCAGCGGGGTGCTATGAGGAGCTTAACTAACCTCAGTCTGCGTGACAAGTTAGAAAGGAGGAGGGACACCTCAGACACATGCTCCATTGTGGGGACCCTCTTCCTTCTCCTTAGATGGCAGTGATGCTGGGAAAGCCCAGGTGTGAACCGGATTTCCGTGTGGCTTCTAGTCCAGCTCTACTTTTGGCCTGGGGAGGACTGCAGGGATGTGTACTCGTGCAGCTTGGACCCTGGACTGAATTGCGGCAGGCTCTGCTGCCCACTCCAGCCTCCGGGCGAAGGCCCCTCTCCGGGCATCGCCAGGCTGCCGGGGGTCTGTGAACAGGAGACCCCATACCTGTGAAGAGCGGCATGGTGGAGCCTGCTGGTGGCATGGCAGTGGATGTAAACCCCCCGCCCCAACCAGGGGCCTGATAACTGTTTGCCCAGCATCACTGTGCACACACTCATACATGGAAAATAAGCCAACATGTAGGTTGGAGGGAAAAGCATACCACTGTTTTCTGCTGTAAATTTGTCTGTGGTTTTTCTTACTAGTCGACCATTCTGGGAGGTGGGGAAACGTAGCCAAGCTGCACCGCAGTGGAAATGCGGGTCCTTGTGGGGGTCGCCCTGGAGCTTGTTCCTGCCGCCCCTGCGGGAAGCTCCATCCCCGTGTGCACGGTGAACTCGGGCTGTGCCTTGGAGCCCGCCTCCCCGTGGCTGGGCCAGGGCTGAGGACAATATCTGAAGTGTTTCTGGAAAAATGAGGATTGAAGAGGTGGATGAGAGCAAGTGCGGAGGAGACATTTTCCGCTTTTGTGAAAAACTCCCCATTAGGACACGTGTCAAGTACTTGGGCAGCGCCTTTGCTTTTTCTTCTCTTCGTCTCCTCACCCCATTTTTCTTTCTATTAAGGGTATGAGAAGAGTAAAAAAGCATTAAATGGGAAAAAAATGAGATTTAAAAATCCTTTTAAGATTCCTTGGGCAACTACCTACCCTCAGTTAACAAAGCCTTTGCAAACAACTCATGCACACCTGGCCAGCCTCCGCCCTCCCTGCTGAGATCCTGAGATGCCAGCAGACCTGTCCGGTCATTTTGACTCCATGACAGGAGCTCCCTGGCAGCGTGTGGGTCCCCGGAGGGTCTGGAAGACAGCCTGCCCCTGCAGGTAAATTCAAAATGCTGATTTCCATGCCTGGCCTCTAGCTTCTGAACCAGAATCTTTGTTTTTAAACCAGGTTCCCTGGTGCTTCTGAAAGTCTACCACACTTGAGTTCTACTGGCATAATGGAAAGAGCATGGGAGTTGGAACTAGAAGATCATGTGATCTCTGTGGACCTCAGTTTTCTTATCTGTAAAATGGAGACAATATCTCCTTACCAGAATAGGAAGAAGTGTGTGAAAATACATTCACAACTATGATGTAAAAGGCATGTAAATAACCACTGAAAAAGGAAAACATGCCACTTTGTTTTTGGAGATGCTCACAGCTGGGACCCAGGCACTGATCCACACACCTTCAGGTCCTTCAGCATCTTGATCTACCTGCGATTCCCACCGAAAGTTTGGCTTTTCTTCCCCTGGATAGAGAGCCACACGTGGGATCACGTTTCTGGGTCCAGCTCTCCCCCTTGGTCAGGGAAGGCACCCGGCCTCTGGGTCCCCTCCACCAAAGGGCCTTCACACTGCTTGCTGGCTTTAGGCCTAAGTGGACCATAAGCACTGAGATCGTTTCTCAGCTGGGCGGGAATGAATGCGAGAGTGTTCCTGAAATCCCGCCCTAATTGGTCAGATGAGATCCATTAACTACAGTAATGCGCATTCTCTAGCTCAGAAATGGAAAGTTTGCAAATATCCTGAACATTTTCCTCAGTGAGGAGTGGCTGAGGCACGGATCCCTGGGATCCACCGAGTCTGAGTTGGTAGGTCTGAGGTGTGCTCTGGGAATTTGCATTTTTTTATTTTTTATTTTCTTGTTAATCCTCATCTGAGGATATTTTTCCGTTTTTTTCCCCCTTTTTAAAAAATTTTATTAAGATAGAGTGGAAGGGAGGGCAGAAAAAGAGAGAGAGAAACATTGATGTGAGAGAGACACAGCGATTGGCCACCTCCCACATGACCCCAACCAGGGCCAACCCAGCAACCCTTGACCCTTCAGTCTGAGGGCCAAAGCTCTTACTGCTGAGCCAAACAGGCCAGGGCTGGGGATTTGCATTTTTAACAGGTACCCAGGTGCTGTGCAGATTCCCCTGAGAAAGGCGGGACTCCCTCTGAATTGGTTGAATAGCGCCCTGCTGAGGGGGTAAGTCGCTGTCAGAGCTGAGTTGGAACTTTCCAGCCCGGAAGCTGTTGCTAGAAGTGATCTGCCACAAACCTGCTTCTCACAGTCTTCCTGTCACAGTAACTGGAAGCTCCAACCTTCCAGTTTCCTCTCTTTCTATCCCCTCTGTGCTGCCTCTCTCTCCTCTCTCCACCCTAACCGCCCCCCTCCACTCCATCCATTGGCAAACCTGCCAACTCCGCCCTCGATGTTCCAGGTTGGGTCCCTTCTCCTTGCCACCAGCACTTCCTGCTGCGGAGGCACAGGCTTGTGCCTGCGGTTCCTGAAGTCAGATCGTGCTACTCTTCTGCTAAAACTCCTCCAGCTCACTCAGACTCCAGTCCTACCCTCCCTATGACCTAGAGGTCCTGGGAAAACTGCAGGGTTACCGCTCTGCCTTCTCTCTGTCTTCCCACAGGCCCCACCTGAAAGGCTGGCCCTGCCTCCACTGCCCCCCCTTCTTCAGGCCTCTGCCCAAGGCTGCCTTCTGAAGCCTGAAATTTAGAAGAGCAATTCGCCTTCCCCCTCTTGTCCTTCCCTGAGCTGAGTTTCTGCACACAATCCTCCATACTCAATAATTTACCTGTGTCTTGACTTCTGCCGAGGAGACTGTAAGCTCAGGACAGGAATAAGTTGTCTTTAGTTTCCTGCGATAGCCCTAATTCCTAGACCAGCACCAGGCCCATAGTGAGTGCTCAATAAACATTTCTTGAATTAATGAATGAAGAAAATTGCAACAAGCATTTACTTTTCACCCAACAAGCTGACACCGTAAGTATTAAGGCAGGCATGGAAAAGGGGTCCCAAAAGGAAGCCATATGTGCCCCCTCATCAGGAGAAACCTGTCATCGTGCCCTGGTGTTGCTGTCCTGCAGCTGGAAGGCTGAGCTTGTGTTCTTGGCTCAATAAGTTCCATCCTGAGAATGCAGTGTCTCACACACACCAGTTTTAAAAAAACTCCCCAGGCCAGCTCACCAAGAACTAATTTAACCCATAGCTTGTCTCATAATAACCTTTCATGGGAGTCTAACCGTTATTTTTTGTTGTCAGAAGAATGTAGTCTGCATGCCAGTCAGCTTAAACGTCTGCAGAGTTGCATCTGTACGTGGCTGACTGCATGGCTGTGCCTCTTTTCAGCCGTATAAAAGCCATGCCTACACCTAATTTGTTAATTACATTAACCTAAGTCTCCACGTCTGTAAGCTGCCTCCATCCCGTCTCTCCCCGTTTAATAACTCACCCATGGAATGGGAATTGGGTTGGAGAACAAGTCTTCACAAAATCACAAACAGAGGGAACATAAAACAAATCCATCATTTTTGGGGGGCAGAGCAGTGTTAGAGTTTGGTTTTATTTTTACCTGAATTTCCTGAAAAATGCCTACCGTGCAGACCTGCATGAGATTGGTGCTTTACCTTGGTGCTTTTTTACCTTGGTATATTAACATTTATGATTAACATTAACGATTTCTGGCAATAAGGTGTGAGCAGAGGTGTCATCCTGATTTTAGAGATGAGGACACTGAGACAGACTGCATTTCCGTGGTGTCCCAGAGCCACCTGAGCCGTGGTGGTGCTCAGTTCTAGAGCTTGGCCCCCTCCCCCTCCCCCAGCCCTTCCCCTGAGTCCCAGAGGGAGCATCCTGGTGGCAGCCAGTCCCTCCAGGTTCTTTGCACTTGACTGTGACTTTGAGCTGGAGAGAACTGAGACTTCAACATACCCAAGTTACATTTATTTCTTTTTACTGAAACTTGAGTTTTCATCCCCTTTCTTAAGCCAAAGGTAGACAGGAACCTCTTATCATAATTTTTATCATTATCTATTCCGTCTTGCGTTTTTGCCACTTTTCTGTTTTAAAAAATGTTCAGGGTTATATTATGCCTCATTTTTTCATTTTCACCAAACTGGAATTTCTCAGCTGTGTCCTCAGGCCCTGTCCCAAATCTTGAGTCACCAGCTTAGCTTCATTCTCACTCTATTCCCAGTCAGATGTTCCTCTTGAGTCAAGATGATCTGTCCTGCCACCCCCTCAGTGTGCTGCTTGCTCAAGAATCTGTAAGCAGCAAAGTACCGTCCCCAAGTCAATGTCCCCAAGTCGGTGCTGCCACTGCTGCACTCGCTGCCTCTTCCCTGTGTTTCTCCCAGAGTGCTGCGGTGTCCCCTGGGGAGGCTCTGCCACCCCTTCCCTGTGTTTCTCCCAGAGTGCTGCGGTGCCCCCTGGGGAGGCTCTGCCACCCCTTCCCTGTGTTTCTCCCAGAGTGCTGCGGTGCCCCCTGGGGAGGCTCTGCCCCTCCTGCCAGTACGCCTGGTGCATAAAATGCGACTCAGACCTTCCTTGCTGAAGCCTCTGCTGACGAACCCCAGACACCTGATCGGATCCTGAGGCCAGCTCTCGTGCTGTAGGTCCTGGGTTCCCCTGGAGGGGTAATAGAGTGCAGCTGTGAAGAATCTGGAGCCAGACTTCCTGGGTTCAAACCCCAACTCTGCCACCTCCTGCCTGTGTGACTTCAGGAAAGGCACTTTAATCTGGACTTCAGTTTACATCTACAAAACCGATCAAAAGCATCCCCTGCTCTATGGAAATGAAGTCCATAGGACAGTGTCTGGCATGTCTTGAGCACTGTGTCCGTGTTAACTTTGTTCTTCCTGGCGGATGCAGTCTTTACGGGGCTGAAGTGTGACATAGTGCTACATCGTCCCCCATTGGCTTCTTTGTTTATGTTCTCTGCTGGAATGCTGGGTAAACATGGATTTTTCATTATTTTCCTTCCCCTCTCATTTCCTCCTTCCCAGACCTAGACCTGGGACACAACTGCCACCTGGTTTTCCCTAAGATAGGGTGTCCTGTCCTCTCGGGAGCTGGCTCCTCACAGCAGTCTAGCACTCGAGTCCTGTGCCATCCCTGTTGGTCGGCGTGCTCTGGAGTCTCCACCCACCCAGCCCCTGGGGATACAGGAGCAGAGGTGTGCACGGCCCTGTTACCTCCTGGTGGCTGTGCTTAGGATGGGCACCATCCCCAGTACTGGGGAGCAAGCCCTCTCTTGTCCATCAGCGCCCACCCCAGCCACATCCCACCCACTTGGCCATTTCCCTTATGATTGATGGTGTCTGTTCCAATTCCTTTGTTTCTTGGTCGTACAAGTTGCCTTCTTTCTTTTTCCTGAGGGGGCACAGAAGGAACTGGGGCATTGCTGTTGCCGGGTCTGCGCGGCTCCTAGAAGGGCTGTGGCTGTGACCAGGCTCCTGCTGCGTGGTAGTCCCGCGTGGGCCACACCCACCACGAGGAAACTTGCACAGACTCAGAGTATTTAATTTTTTTTATTTTTTATCCTCACCCGAGGACATTTTTGCATTTATCTTCAGATAGAGCAGGAGGGAGAGAAGGAGGAAGAGAGAGAAAGAGAGAAGCATCGATGTGAGAGAGACACATTGACTGGTTGCCACCCACACGACCCCAACCAGGGCCAGGGACAAACTGCAACCGAGGTACGTGCCCTTAGGGGGAACTGAACCCAGACTCAGTGGTCCACGGGCCGACGCTCTAACCGCTGAGCCAAACTGGCCAGGGCAGGACTCGGAGTACTTAACAGCCAATGGATTCCCTGGTCTTCCCCCCTCCCCCTCCCGTTCTCCCCACACACTTTCCGAAGGGGGCTGTGTGTTCTTTAAGGCCCTTCTCTCTCAGGAAAACAATTTTTTTCTGTGTAGTGAGACAACGATCGGTTATTCTCTTTCACTTCAGGGTCACCTAAAAGAAGAGAAGAATGAATGGTTAGCCACAAAAGAACATTTCTTTCTTTTGTCTTCCTCTTAAGGGGTCATTACTATCAGGTTGAACCAAAACTGTTATCTTTGGCCATTTTTGACCCACGAGATGGAAGTTCTGCACAGGTCAGCCTCCCTCGCTCTCACTGGTTGGCTCTCTGACTGCACCCGAAGCCGACGGGGACGCCCATCCTGGTTCACCAGCCTGGCAGCCAGACCAGATGGGCGCTGTCAGCAGCTCTTCTTGCCAGAAGGCCCAGCAAGTTCATCCCCCTGTGTTGAATGTTATTCCTGTCTCCTAAACATCAAAACCCCATGTGTTTATGACCATCTAACCGATGTTAGGGAGCAGAGGCGGCGTCCACGAGGAAGCTGGCAGGGCCGACGACGCTGGAATCGCTTAGTTCTTTTAATGCAAGTTTGTTTCTCTTTCCAGTCCTCACACACGGAGCTTCCAACAAGCAGACCTGCGAACACAACCACAGACACTGCTCCCGGAACGCCTTCTGCACCGACTACGCCACCGGCTTCTGCTGCCACTGCCAGTCCCAGTTTCACGGAGACGGGCGGCACTGTCTGCCGGCAGGTGAGGCGCTGGCCCGATGGGCTGGGGGCTGCCCCGGGCTAGCTCTGCTGCTTGCTTGTTTCTAGAGCCCTGGGAGCTCTGCTTGTAGACCTTGCATTTCCGCTCCTTGGATCGAAGCCCTGGTGACTTGCAGGTGCTCAATGAATATTTGAGGAATGAACACATTTGGGCTGATTTCCCAACTTGAGGATTAACCAGAGATTTTCCTCCTTTCTTCCAGCTCATTAGAGTCAAAGTGGATGGGAGAGAGAGAGGATGGGAGAAAAGATCGAAGACAGGTGTATTTTGTACTTAGACGGATCATTGGCTGGTTAAGGAATCCTGAAAATGGCTAAAGATTGAGTGTCGGGGTTGCAGTGGCATTATCTTTTCTGTGGGCCCATCTCCAGCCTGGACAGTGGTCAAGGTTGACTGGATTTGCTGGTTTTCAGGCGCACCTCATCGAGTCAATGGGAAAGTGAGTGGTCACCTCCTCGTGGGCCACACGCCCGTGACCTTCAACGACGCAGACCTGCACGCTTACATTGTGAGCAATGACGGCAGAGCTTACACGGCCATCAGTCACATCCCACAGCCCGCGGCCCAGGCCCTTCTCCCCCTCACACCCATCGGAGGCCTGTTTGGCTGGCTCTTTGCTTTGGAGAAACCAGGCTGGGAGAACGGCTTCAGCTTCACAGGTGAGCAGGGCCTCTGGCAGGGCCGATGGTCACCAGTGCTTTGGTGCTTTGCTCCTTGGATTTTTATTCAGTGGAGGAGGGTTTGCTTCTTCACTGCGCCAGGGCCATAGGTGTGCAGTTTTCTGTCTGGAGGTGGTTAGGGATAATTTGGCCTCACAGGACTGTTTTCAAAAGACAGTGGTTTCTAATAAATGGCATCTGCTCCAATTCCTTTGTTCTTCGGTGGCACAAGTGGCCCTCTTGTCTTAGTGGGCAGGATAACTGGGAGATGGAAGGAATCGCTGGAGCAGCGAGCCACCCTGGTGCGCTGTGGCTTCCTCCAGGTTGTCCTGACAGTTAGCATGATTCCACTTGGAGCCCTGGTGTCTTCTCACCCCAGATTGTTGAAGCTTGTTTGTCAGACTTTGCTTACGTGAGTTGTTATACACACATCTGTCCAATAAGGGTGCACAAATGGTAACAGTGGGGCACCTGGAGAAGATTCTGCATCGTGGGGGAGGACACGCCCTTCCTCTTCCCCCACCCGCCCCACTCTGAGCCACACGAGTGTAGACCAGTGCTTCTCAGACTTTATCCAGCACACAGATCCCCTGGGTCCTTGTGACCATGCAGATTCTTACTCAGTAGGCCCAGAGTGGGGTCTGTGATTCTGTTTTCCTAGAAAGCTCCCAGGAGATGCAGTAGAAATTGGGAGGTGGGCATATGCACTGGTAATTCTTGCTAGAAGATGGAAGACCTCTTTTCATCCCTGTACTGATTTTTTTCAACCCCTCCAGGTGCTACATTCATCCATGACATGGAAGTTACTTTCTACCCAGGAAAGGAGAGGGTTCGAATCACTCAGACTGCTGAGGGGCTTGACCCAGAGGACTATCTGATCATTAAGACCAGCATCCAGGGCCAGGTGCCTCATATCCCAGCAAGTTTCACAGCCCACGTGGCTCCTTACAAGGAGCTTTATCACTACTCGGACTCAGGTATGTGTAACCAGTCTTCACATCTGTAAAATGGGAATAGTACATATCTCTTTCAAGGTAGTTATGGGGATTAAGTGTTACTACATGGAATGTCCTTAGACTAGCATGGGGCACATAAAATAAGCTCAATGTAGTTTTTTATTATTTTTATTGTTAATATCAAATTTATAGTGTAAGTGAGCAGGTTGCCAGCTGCTATACACAAGAATCTTAATGTTTCCACCCAGTACTTTCAAATAATACTAATGTAATCACGAACAACCTTGTCTTTGGGGATGGCTAGGGATGTTATAATATATATAGTTTTTAGCCATTTTGCTCTCTGGCCCATGTCAAAACATTGATTATTAGAATTTATACTCATCCCATGACCTTATTTTAGCCTGCCTTAAAATCACAGAGAGACATGCTGCCCAGTGTTGTAAAATTAATGCTAGGTTTGGAGTCAGAAAATCATATCCTGGATTTGCCACTTAAAATAGGTGGGGAAAGGGTCACTCATCTGAGAGCCTATTGTCTCATCTTTAGAATGAGAATCACACCCCCTTTTCTGTCTACCTTACATGGTTGAGATGTGTAAAGCGATGTGCTGTGTAAAACACGCCCAAATGCAGGACACCGTCTCAGTCACAGCCGCTGCCCTGCAGCACCGCAGTTAGCTCTGAGTTGCGCCTTTCCCCGGCGCTTCCTCTCCTCCTGTGTGAGGACTGGAAGCCGGGCAGGAGACGTAGGGAAGAGAATGGCTGCTGAGACCTGGACTGTACAGAGAATAGTGGTCGGCCAGGCAACTGGCCTGTGCTCCCAACTCCGGACTCAGATTGAGAGAACTGATCCCTTCCTGTCCCTGGAACCCTTCACTTACCCACATGTGGGGCGTAGGAAGCTGTCAGCTTGTGTGATGTAGAGGACGGACTGGTTAAAATCTTGGGGTGCAAAGTCAGGCCAACTTCAGTTCCATTCCAGCTCTACCACATACCAGCCTTGCATCTTAGACTGACTTCTTCTGTAAGGCTCTGTGCCCACGATCACAGGGCTCACCTCCCGGGCTGCTGTGAGGAATAAACAAGGCAGCGCATAGAGTCCTCGGTGTGGTTGGCACGTCGTAGCACTTATTCTTCATGTAATGACGAGCGCTGACTGGACTGCCTCCCCTCAGCGCGTGGGCTGTGTGTCAGCTCCGGTTCTTGGGCCTGCCTTGCAGGTTTCCCATGTAGACCCAGGAGCTTCCCAAGGGAACATGTTCCAGGAATTAGGCCAAAGACTCTGTGCAGAAAAACACACTCTGTGTGAAAATCTCTGTATTTAATGTTTTTCAAATTTACCAGTTTGCCCGTATAACGTGTCTGTTGCAGCCGTGACCTCCACAAGTTCCAGAGACTACTCGCTCACCTCTGGTGCTATCAACCAAACATTGTCCTACCGCATCCACCAGAACATCACGTACCAGGGGTGCAGGCACGCCCCCAGAAGCCAGGGCCCCTCTCCCACCCAGCAGCTGAATGTGGACCGGGTCTTTGCCTTGTACAGTGATGAAGAAAAAGTGCTCAGATTTGCTGTGATCAACCAAATCGGCCCTGTCGAAGGTATGGTTTCCTGTTTTGTTGTTCTTGGGCAAAATTGCCTGTAACCTTTCTTCATTCCTTTTTGAGTAGCCTCAGAATGATTCACAGAGGTTACTAAAGGTCATTGTGCCAGGCTCTGTGTTATGTGCTGGGTGTAAATACGAATAAAGCAGAGTCCTGTCCCTGAGGTGGAGACAGAGGCAGACATGGAATTCTGAGAACAGTGTCTTTGCCAGACTTGGGAATAGAGCATCCTGTGTGAGGCTAGGTTGTAGCTACAATTATGAACACCAGTCTATATTGGGGATACACCTGTGAACAAGGTAGAGCCAAGTTAGGGGGAGAATGATGCTGACAGGTAATTTTATAATTGTGATAAGCACAGTGTGGAGGTTCAGGGAAGCTGTCTCTAAGGAAGTGACATTTTAGCTAAAACTTAGAAGATGAGAAAGATTTCATTAAATCAAAGTGGGACAAATATTCAGTGCCCCGCCAAAACAAAACAAAATAGAATTGACATGTATGAAGGACCCATAGCTAACATCATACTTAATGAGGAAAGACTGGATGCTTCCCCTATAAGATCAGAAACAAGACAAGGGTTATTAGTCGAGAAAATGAGATAAAAGATATTGGAAAGGGAGAAGTAAAATGATCTCTATTCTTATATGACATGTTCTTATATGTAGAAAAATCTAAGGAATTCACATTAAAAAACTATTAGAACTGATAAGTTCAGCAAGGTTGCAGGATACAAGATCAATATACAAAAATTAACTGTATTTCTATATAGTAGCAATGAGCAAGCTGAAAGAAAATTAAGAAAATAATTCCATTTCAAAAAGAATAAAAAACTTAGGAATAAATTATACATCTTTTAAAAGTGCAATATGTCTACATTGAAACCTATAAAACATTTTTGAAAAAAATTGAAGATCTGAGTAAATGGGAAAATGTTCCATGTTCACAAATCAAAAACCTTAATGTTGTAAAGATTGCAATGCTTCCTAAATTGAGCTATAGATTCAACACAATCCTGTCAGCTGGGTTTTTTGGAGAAACTGACAAGTTGATCCTAAAATCCATATGGAAATTTAAGGAGTCCATAAGAACCAAAATCATCTTGAAAAAGAACAACAAAGTTGGAAACTCCAACTTCCTGATTTCAAATCTTAGAGTAATCAAGACTGTATGGGCCCGGCATAAGGATAGACCTACATGTCAATGGAACAGAAGTGAGAATCCAGAAATACACACTTACATTTACTCTCAATTGATTTCGACAAGGGTGCCAAAACAATTCAATAAGGAGAAAGGCTGATCTTTTTAACAAATGGTTCTGGGACAACTACTGGATATCCACGTATAAAAGAAGGAAGTTGGACCTCCACCTCATACCATGTACAAAAATTAACTCAAAATGGGTCAAATACTTTAATCTAAGATCTAAAATTCTAGAAAAAGACATGGGGTGAATTTTCATAACCTTGAATTTGCCAGTGGCTTCTAAGATAATGATACTACAAGCATAAGCAACAAAAGAAAAAACAGATGTATGGATGTTACCAAAGTTAAAAACTTTTGTGCTTCAGAGGATATTATCACAAAAGAGAAAATATTTGCAAATCATATATTTAGTAAGGGACCTGAATCTAAAATAGATGAAGAACAGCTTAATAATAAAAAGAAATAATTTAAGTAAAATATAAGCAAAAATTATGGCTAGACATTTCTCTGAAGAAGATATGCAAGTGTCCAGTGAGCACGTAAAAAGATGCTCAACATCGGCCGGCCAGTGTGGCTCAGTGAATTGAGCATCATCCCATGGACTGAGAGGTCCTGGTTCTATTCCTGGTCAGGGCACATGCCCAGCTTTCGGCGTCGATCCCCAGTAGGGGGTGTGCAGGAGGCAGCCGATCGATGTTTCTCTCGCACATCGATGTTTCTATCTCTCTACCTTCCTGTCTCTCTAAAACATCAATAAAAACGTATTTTAAAATAAGATGCTCAACATCATTGGTTAGCAAGAAGATGAAAAATCAGATCCACAGTGAGATTCTACTTTACAGGAATGTGTATGGATATAATAAAAAAACCTCATCAAGTATTGGTAAGAATGTGGAGAAACTGAAACCCTCATACATTGCTGATGTAACTGTAAAATGCGATAGCTACTGTGGAAAACAGTCTAGCAGTTTCTCAAAGTTAAACACAAATTTACAATTGAGCAATTCTACTCCTAGCTATAAACTCAAGAGAAGTGAAAACGTACGTCCCCACCAAAACTTGTACCTGAATATTCATAGCAGTGTTATTCATAATAGCCAAAGGTGGAAAAAAACCCAAATGTCCCTCGGTCGATGAATGGATTTTTTAAATGTTGTATGTCCATACAGTGGAATATTATTAAACATAAAAAGGAATGAAGACTGACATACATTACAATATAGATGAGCTTTGAAAACATGCTGAGTGAAGGTAACGAGTTAGAAAAGACAACACATTGCATGGTTCCATTTATATAAAATGTCCAGAATAGGCAAATCCACAGAGACAGAAGTAGGTTAGTGCCTAGGGCTGAGGAAATAATAGGGGAATAGGTCATCGATAGCTAAAGGGTACAAGGTTTCCTTTTTGCAGGGGTTAAAATGTTCTAAAATTGATTGTGGTGATGGTGGCACAGTTCTGTGAATATGCTAAAAACCATTTAATTGTGCATTTTATTTATTTCTTTTTATTTTTAAAAATTTCCATTTGCAAGGAATGAGCACTTTACATGAGTGAATTGTATGTGAATAATATCTTAACTGGGGAAAAAACAGTTGCGGGGGCGGAAAACCATCACTGTAAAGCAGTGGTTCTCATACTTCAGCCAGCATTACCCTCACCTGCAGTGCTTGATAAAAATGCAGATAAAAATGTTCTAGGCCTGCCCTGGCTGGTTTGGCTCAGCGGTTAGAGCGATGGCCTGGGAACCGAAGGGGTGCAGGTTCAATCCCCGGCCCCTGTCAGGGTCGTGCAGGAGGCAACCAATTGATGTGTCTCTCTCACATCAATGTTTCTCTCTCTCCCTCCCTCCCTTTCTCCCTCCTTTCTTCTGTCTCTCCCCCCACCCCTCTCTAAAAATCAATGGGAAAATATCCTCCGGTGAGGATTAGCAACAACAAATGTTCTAGGCCTACGAAGGCATTAAAGGACACGAGGAATGGTGCCTGCCTGTTGCTGGTGGAAGAAGCCGGTCTGAAAGGGCTACATACTGTGTGATTCTAGCTGTACAACCTTCCAGAGATGGTAAAACTAGAGAGACAGTAGAAGGAGCGGTGGTTGCCAGGTGTTCGAGGTGGGGAGAGGAGAGGGATGCACAGCCCACTCTCATCTCCCCGTGGCTGCTCCTCCGCGTGGGCTCCGCTGGCCTTGAGGCCGCCTTGTAATTCAGACCAAATTTTACAAGAGGGAATGTGTATTTGTAACCCTTCATGTCTGCACCCTGCTCCATCCACCCCCACAGAAAACAGCAGTGCTGTTGTTAATTCTCCCTGAATAGGAGAAAGCCGGGGGAGGGTGCAAAAGAAAAAGGAAAATGACAAAAAGAAAACCTCCCCCCACCCCCATCACTGCATAGCAGTATCTTCTTAAGACTTTCCCACTTTTCCAGAGGGAGCGATGATCGGGTTGGAATGTCTGAAACAGCACAGCGGCCCTGATGTGGGAGCCCCTGGCTCCCCAGGGGGTCAGGAGGAGCTCTGTGGTCTCCCAGCCACCAGCCCGCCCCCCACGCGGCTGAGCTTCAGGCGGGTTGGCTGTCTCCTGCCCTTGCTCCCACTTTGGGGCTCCTTCTGGCGAGTTGAGGAGACTCTGGGCAGAGGGCCCCGCACTGAAGCTGAACGGGCTGTTCCTTTAAGGAAAACCACTCTTCCCTTCTTGATTAAATGAGTAAATTAGTTCCAGATCCCCTGTCAGAGAGTCCAGCTGTTTAAGAGGGTGGGGGCAAAACAGAAAATGTCTCGAGAAGGGTACTGCTACTCTTTGCTTACTATAATAGGAGACAAGCTAACAAGCCACAGAGAACGAATAGCCACGTGGTTTTAGAAATGTGCTTTTGAAATAATGCTTTTGAAAACCAGGTTTAGTCAGCAGGGCCCTGTGCTCAGAAGGTCTTAACACTTGGTTTAAAGCTCTGCCATTGTCTTCTTGAAATGCTCAGTGGTTGTTGAACAGGGGCTCCTCGTCTTCACCGTGCCCTGGGCTCTGGGAATTCTGTGGCCGGTCCTGTCTGCGAAGTGTGTTTTAAATCAGTATCGTGGAACTGTGGGCATTTCCCTCCATGTCAGGTAGGCCAGTGTATCCTGTCCACCTTTGCAAGTGCTACATTTTTTCTTTTTCTTTTTAGGCCCAGCAGGGTGGTAAGCTCTTATATACTCACTAATCTGCTCTGGAATGTGCTAAGGTGAAAATTTGATGCTGGAAAGTACTGAGCAAGAAGGCTAAGCATTAGTATTTATAAGTTAAAACATTATGGAGCTCTTGTCCCCCTTTGGCTGGACAGGCCGGGCATTTTGTACGGAATGTTCCCCTAAAGTGGAGAAATAATAACGGGGGAGAAGCGGGTTCTCGTCTTACGTTGGGCCTCCAGGGGGGACAAGACCCTGTCATTAATGTAACACAGCCTGGGATTGACTCAGGATCTTGGTGTATGCCATTAGGTTAACCCAGTGACCACAACCCCAGGTCTGTGCTTCCATCCTGTCTTGCAAGAGCTCTGGGGGGATGAGGGGCGTCCAGGGATGTGCGCGTGAGGTGGGGGACGGGGCGTGCACTGGTGTGCTTAGGTTTGAAAAGTGCTGGAGCCATTAGTCGGTCCTCTTTTCTTGGCAAGGATGCTGCTGCACCAGCCAGTTGTCATGGAGGTGAACCAAGAAGAAATCCATGGCCTCCCTTTTGTTTTTGTTTTGTTTTTTTCAGGCCATACTATGGGAATCAATACCATGAGACTGTCCACTGCCAGAACACACTGTGTGTCTCTCATAAAGCAGGTGGTAGGAATTTGCCCGGAAGCAGGGTGTCCCATCAGGGACTCGGCTGAGGCATCCTAGTTCCGGCAGAAAACGGGAAGAACCTTAGTGTGGGGGGTGGGCAGGGACTGGGGCACTGGCCAGGCGTCCTGAAGGACTAGAGGAAGTCGTCTGTGGGGCAGCGACAGTAGCGAGCCCTTGGGTCCAGACTAGGGGTGACTTCGGGCAGGGCCTACCCACATGAGGTCCGCGGGTAAGGAGGCACGGGGCAGAGAGAAATGAGAGGGAATCCGGAAGGAGGTGGCACTGCCACCGTCTGTCTGTAGACGCCAGCACGCTGGCTTCTGGGGAAGCGAGGGGCTGATGAGAGCGAGCCAGGACTTGGAGCGCACTAAGCTGGCGGCGAAGACGGGGAATCAGGCATAGAAATCCAAGTCAGCCCGAGTTACCATGACTTGGACGGAGCCCCATTGCAGCAGAGATGGCGTGATGCAGTCTGGGAGGCTTGGGTGGGGCTTCTGAAATCTTTCCCGTCTAAGACCAGCTTTCTAGGGATTGAGACAAAGGTAGAATTTCAAGGGAGGAGGAAGAAGGAACCTAGTCACCGGGAACTGGGTAGGCCTGCCTTGGGGAATGGCTTTTCGCATACATTGTGTTGGATTTTCTTTATTTTCTTCAGTGGTTCTAGCAGATCTAAGCATTCTTTGTATTCTCATTTTATACCTGAGGAATCAGAGAAGTAAATGGAAGTGCCCACGGTTAATGGACTCATCCCGTCTGGGTGTTTGGGGCCCTTTCCAGCACCATCGTCTCTGAGCCCTTGGCTTAGACCTGATAACTTCATGAAGTTCCTTTGGTTGTAGTTGTAGCAGAATGGTGGAAAGCAGGGTCTCTGGAGCCAGATTGCCTGGCTTTTTGCTGCTGTTGTTAATTCTCATCCGAGGATATTTTTTCCATTGATTTCTAGAGAGAGAGTGTGTGTGTGTGTGGGGGGGGGACATCAACGAGAGAGACACATTGATTGGTTGCCTCCCAAACATGCCCTGACAGGGGCTGAGAATTGAACCTGCAACCCAGGTATGTGCCCTTGACTGAGAATCAAATCCACTACCCTTCCGTGTGCAGGCTGATGCTCTAAGCACTAAGCAACACAGGCCAGGGCACGGCCTGGCTTTTTATCCCAGCTCCATCCATCTCTTCTGGCTGTGTGTTGTTGGGTGGGTTACTCAGCCTCTCTGTGCTGCAGTAAAAATGATGATAATACCTTTCTCACAGTGCAGTCATGAGGATTTAAGGGGATAGTATGTAAAGGGTTTAGAACAGTGCCTGGCATATAGTGCTCAGTCAGTGTTACTATTACACTCTATCTGGAAATAAAATTATTTAGGGAAGATTTCAGATGTTAACAGTCATCACTACGTAGTGGATGGGTGGGTCCATGGCAAGGTTAATCCTAAAACGTAAATACTGCAAAAATCATTCCTCTTTATTTTGTAAAAGCAAGGTTTTCTCATTATTTGAATTTTGATTTATAGTTAATTTTAGTGAGAGATTGCCCAATTTAGAAGCAGAAATTTTGAATGAGTCCTGGCTGTACCACTTCCTGGCTTTGTGAGCTTGGGCAATTTTTCCAGTAATGCTCACTTACTTTCCTTATCTAGGAAGATTACCAGTAATGGGGATGACACACCTCAGAATTACCCTGAGAAGCATTCACATGAGATAACACACCAAAAGCATTTTAAAATAAAAGGATGCCATGTGTGGGATATTTTTATTCCCTGGACACAAACCTACTGTATGCAAGAAAAGGTTAGCTGTCTGTCGAGTAGGCAAGAGGAAGCCATTCCAGAATTTAAAACTGCTGTGCAGATACTCCACCCTAGCTTTGGATATTAATAATGTCGTAAGGTTGCCACGTGGGCCCCAAACACAGAGAAGTGTACAGTTGGTGCCAGCAGCTCTTGGATCTCCTTCCTGTTGTGCCGTTCTCTTACCAACAGCCAGATTGTGCTGTGGTTTATTTCCTCTCTCCCCACACAGAGCACCCAGACCCCGCACCAGTGAACCCCTGCTATGACGGGAGCCACACGTGTGGCACGACAGCTCAGTGCCAGCCGGGGACAGGTGTAGACTACACCTGCAAGTGTGCCTCTGGGTACCAGGGAGATGGACGGAGCTGTGTGGGTAAGTGGTGTGTGTTCTTGCATGGAGTCCTCCAGCACTGTGTTTATAAAAGACAAGTGTCCGTCTGCTTCACCAGCTCCGCTGATCCATGAGGTCAGCAGCTGCTAATCTATAAAGATGGCAATTTAAAAGCTAAGGTGTATTCTGGTTAGGTTTGAGAGGACAGTTTGGAGGTGGGTGTTGGGGGATGGGACTGTGAAAAGAAAGACCTCTATTTTAACTCCTGGATATTTTGAGTTTTTAGGTTTTGTAATTTTAAACCTGTGTTAAGTATTTCTTATGTTTACTAAACAGTATACGTTCTGGTTTTCTTTTGATTTCAGACACTGTTTCTTTCACCTATTATATTCCCCAGAAAGCAGCAGTAGAAATTTCTTTACATTTTAAAAGAAAAATTGTTACAGTACATTTTTCTTCTAAATGTTCAGTATTTTTAAATGTTCAAAAGATTTTCAGAATATTTGTTCAAAATATATCTCCCTGTAGAGTATTATGCTAAGCGAAATAAGCCAATCAGAACGACAAATATCACATGATCTCACTTTTTTGTGGAATCTAATGAAAAAAAATAAGCTGATGAACAAAATAGAGCCAGAGACATGGAAGTAGGGAACAGACTGACCAACCTCAGAGGAAGGGGGTGGGGAGTGAGGCATAGGGAGGAGGGTGTCAATGGGAGGAAAAGGAGAAATATCTGTAACAAAAACAAATAAATTAATTAAAAAGTATATATATTCTCCCTGTGGCTTACACTTGAATGACTGAAATGTTATTTGTGATCTGCAACGTGCATCCATAGTGGTGCTTAGAAACCCTGCATTTGGACTCCTGTTCAGTCCACCAACTGTGAGTCCCGTTGAAGCCTCCTGGTGGTGAGAAAACATTGTTTTCACACCTTCCACCTGTGGGACCCTTGACTTGCTCAGCACTTTTCTGTTCCTGTTTCTTCCTAGATGTGAATGAATGTGCAACTGGCTCCCATCGCTGCAGCCCCAGCTCCGTGTGCACCAACGTTCCGGGAAGCTACCGGTGCGAATGCCGGGGCGGCTACCGGCTGGCCGAGGACCAGCACACTTGCGTCTGTGAGTGCCGCGGTCAGCCCTCTCTCTGGCCAGAATGAGGCTGAACCCAGCTCTGGGATTCATTAATGTTCCCACTTCTGCTGTTCAGAAGCTCTGCTGGTTGCTCTTTCTAGAAAACATACAGTTTCCGTTAAAATAACCCTAAGCTATGGCTCAGTTCAGCCCTGGCTTTTGTTTTGTTTTGTTTTTTGTTGCTTTGTTGTTGTTGTTTTTCTCTAAATGGATATTTTTGGTGTTGAGATATTGAAGGATGTTCACCTCAGCTGGGACTCCTATGTGTCTCGGTATTTGGTCCAGTCATGTAACAAGACTATGAACCTCTTTAATAAATAACAACAGCATAAAGAAAATAAACAACAACAGCTCTAGATAGAGGTCAACTATTTCTCAAATTAGAATTAAATAGATTTGTATTCAAAGCTGCTTTTCCCACTTGACTAGCCAAAGACCTCCATCTATAATAAAATACCCTTTTGTAAGGTTCCTACCTGCTCCCCACTGCCCCCTGCAAAAAAAAGTGGATCCAAAACAATTAGAATTCCAAATTTAACCCATTGGTAGAGTTTGATGAGATTAGAGAAAATATGCTTTTAATCCAGTGGGATGAAAAAAGTAGCAGTGATCATAGAGACTGTGTGTGTGTGTGTGTGTGTGTGTGTGTGTGTGTGTGTGTAACAGGTATTCTGGGGAGGTATAAACTTTAATCAAGGACTGTTTTGATGATCTTCATGCCTAGTGTTTTAACCACAAACCCAGACCAGCACTTCCTGAATTTTTATATGCATACAAACCATCTAGTGATCCTGTTAAAATTCAGATTCTGACGCCCTGGCTCTGGGACGGGGTCTGAGACGCTGCATTCCTTCTTAGCCTCCAGATGTCCCAATGCTATTGGTGGGCAGATGATGCTGGGAAGAGCAAAACTTACCTATCTGCAGGCCTGAACTCTCGGACATCCTTGCCTTCTTCTCTTTTTAGTGATTACCCCACCTCTCAACCCCTGTGAGGATGGCCGCCATACCTGTGCTCCCGCTGGCCAGGCCCGGTGCGTTCACCACGGAGACGGCACCTTCAGCTGCGCCTGCCTGCCTGGTTACACTGGCAACGGGCACCAGTGTGCCGGTGAGTTCCTGCGGGTCAGCCTCAGCAACAATGGAACGTCAACAATAACATCCCCACATAGCCAGGACCTGGTTTAGAAAGGACCCCTCCCTTTCTTTGACTCACACAGCTTTGGAATTGTCAAAAGAGAAAGAGAAGACTTGAGTCAAAAAGAGGGGCCAAGGGGGACCTCCCTTACTGGACTGTTGAGCATATGCGGCTCAGCTAGCAGCTTCTGTTCCTTGGAGCCTAGTATAGGCTGGAGGGGCTTGGGGAAAGTCTTTCCGTCTCTGTTAGGATGTCTTCTTCTTTCTGTCTCTTTGGTTAATGGCCTCATTCACCTTGAGGTTTTCTTGAAAGCACAGTTCCTATTGAAATGACCTAAAGCTGTGCCTCACCCTCCCTTTAGGCCTCATTCAGCACTTTCAGTTGTGCCTAATTTTTAGTTGCTAGTCCCCTGCTTGAAGTAATATTTTAAATTATTTTTTCTTTACTGATTTTTAGAGAGAGAGGAAGGGGGAGAGAGAGATAGAAACATCAATGAGAGAGAACATCGATTGGCCGCCTCCTGCATGGCCCCCACTGGGGATCAGGCCCACAACCTGGGCATGTGCCCTGACCGGGAATCGAACCAGCGACCTCTTGGTGTATGGGTCGACGCTCAACCACTGAGCCACACTGGCCGGGCTTGAAGTAATATTTTAAGCAATATCTAAATATTTTAAGCAATATCTAAGCATGTAATTCTTTCTCTTAATTTTTTCCTTCTCTCTCTTTGGGGAGAGAGAGAGAGAGAACACGAGAAACTCTACAGATATAAAAGGATATTAACACATACCTAAGTACTCAAAAATTTTCTCCCAGAAATCTACCTTTAAGACTTTGTACGGTATTTTATAAAATCACTAAACCAGAATGCAAGACTAACTATTCAGATTTAACTTAGAAATAATGTGTGAGGTTGTTTCTGAAAAACTAGGTATAACCCTCCAGGTACAAATGCTCAAGAAAATGGGATTAGTAGTAGTTTAATCTAGGGACTATTCAGTGTTAATCTACACAGTCCACTTAGTAACAAGTGACTGAACTGAAATTCAACTTAATGCTGTCTGTCCATTAGTAATACACACAAATTATTGTAAAATCAGACACTGGGACTGAGGGAATGGTGAGAAGGTTTGGAATGGAAAAAGGTCTCTCTTGGGAGCATAACCCTGGGAGGCGCCCCCCACCTCCCCCCCGGAATTGCTGCTTGCATCTACTGCTGCACTCCTGGGCCCACTGAGCTGATGTGCTAGGAGCAGCCTTGTAACTCCTGGGAGCTCCATAACAGATGTAACGAGCCCAGACCTGCCCTGGCTGGTGTGGCTCAGCTGGGTGGGCATAGTCCCGTGCACCAAAGGTCACGGGTTCTATTCCCCATCAGGACACATGCCTGGATTGCAAGCTTAATCCCCAGTAGGGGGCATGCAAGAGACAGCCAATAGATGTTTCTCTCTCATATCGATGTTTCTCTCTCTTTCTCCCTCTCCCTTCCTCTCTCTCTCTCAAAAAAAAAAAATCAATAAAAATGTATTTAAAAAAAGAAAATAAATAGCCCAGGCCCCGTCCCTCCTCACCGGAGGTTTGAGTCTCATCTTTCTCCCATTCTTTTCTCTTTGGCTTCAGCAGGACAGGCTGACTGGACTAGCAGAATGAGACAGTGTTACTGACAGACCACGAGTCGGCAGCGCAGCCCCGCTCCTGTCCAGAAGTGGAGGGCCACTGGTCTTGTCTGGATCTTGCTGTTGGTTATGGTTTTCTTGAAAGCACAGTTCCTATTGAAATGACCTAAAGCTGTGCCTCACCCTCCCTTCAGGCCTGATGCCTCCAATCCTCCACCAAAAAACCACCGCCAGCTTTAGACAGAGCTCAAGTGTTTCTCAAATTAGAATGAGGTCGATTTGTAATTCACAGTTGCTTGTCCCATTTGAGCAGCCAAAGAGCTCTGTCTATAATAGGCTCTTTACCGATGGGGGTCCCCTCCACAGGTATGGGGGTCCGGGTGAGGAGCACAGACTCCTTGTTTATGTCAAGCCCCACAGTGGGAATAATGCTTTTTCTATTCTTGTGGGATGTATCTTTCAGCTCTATTTAACACACTACTGGTTCTGAGAAATGAGAATACATAGGGAAAAAAAATCTTGTCAGTAGAATTTCATATTTAAATATCTGGCTGCTCAGGTCAGCAGAGATGGTACTTATAAAGTATTTAATGTCTTAGGTCTTTGGCTTAAAGCAAAATAGTTGAAATGAATTGCAGTCTAGCTGTGCTGAGTGTAAATCATCAGAATGCTGAGTTAGATGCTTCTTTGCCCTAATCTCTCTACAATCATTCCCTCGTCCTTTTTAAACTCCTAGTCTGTCCTGTAAGACTTTGGCTACCTCTCTTGTTCTCTGCTTTTAGAATTCTCTCTGGAACCCATACATTTACAAATATGCCAAACACATCAGTTGCTTCCCCAGTGTGTTGATTATCTCTTGCTGTGTAGCGAATCACCCCAAAGTAGGGCAGCTTAGAACAATACGCGCTTATTACCTCCAGGTCAGGGCCTGGCTTAGCTGGGTCCTCTCACAAGGGTCCTCTTTAGGACCCTCAGAAGGCTACCATCAAGGGGTCTGGCAGGCTCGGGCTCTCATCTGAAGGACCAACTGGGGAAAGAGCCTCACAGGGTTATTATAGGATTAAGTTCCTCAAAGGACTGTTGGCCTGAGAGCCTCAGGTCCTTGCTGGCTGTTGCCTGGAGGTGACCCTCATGGACCTCTCCAGTGAGGAAGCTGACTTCATCAGAGCCAGGGGCAGACAGTCTGCTAGCAAGATGGAAGTTATAATCACAGAAATGTTATCCCCTCAATAGTATTGCTTTTGTGTATTGGTTAGAAGCAAGTTATTCAAGGGAAGGGGACCACTCAAGACGGTGAATACCAGGAGAGAAGAGGGATCTTTGGGGCAATCTGAGAGGCTGCCTCCCATGGTCAGTTACTGTGTGTGTGTGCCTTCCAAGCTTTTAGACTGTGGTAGGAGCGAACGAATGGCCATTTTCCTACAGACCTGTGCCATGCATCAATCAGGCTGGGCTAACACATGCAATATAAGTGTATGTGTGTGTGTGTGTGTATGCACACGTGCATGTACATATTTAAAGGCATGTGTCCCAATGACCATAGAGATAAAATACAGATAAGGGCTCTATTTTGTGGAAAGTATGCATTCTTAACACACATTTTTTTTTAATTCCATTGAACTAGCAATAAAAGGGTGTAAGAGTTTTTCTCCAGCCAGTTTATTGAAATCCTGGTCCCTGGAGAGGCTGTCCTTGCTCCCCTCAGTCTGGAGTGATGTCAGCTCTGTATTGGTAGGAACTGGATGTTTTTCAGGCATGTTTATCCTTACAGCTCTTTGGCGACTTTGCCAAGTGCAAAAACAGATTGTCTTGAGTTGGACCTTCCCAGAGAGGAGCAAGTGTGAGATGGGGAACTGGGTTCCAGATGGCCCATTATCCAGAGCCTCCGTTGCTCAGGAGGGACATGAGGGGAGGTACTTGTATTATTCTCGCAGGTTTTCTGTTCTAAGGATATGATATGAGTAAGGTATGGTAAAGTTGGTGCAGCCACAGGAGAAGAAAAGAACAAGACTTAAAAGGGAGGAGTTTACTATTATCAGGGGACCAGGGGGAGTTCGTGGGCCCCGCAGGGCCACAACCAGCAGGATGCTTGACAGAACCGTGGGCGTGAGCACTTGTCGGCCAAGCCTTGACTGGGGTCCGGACTGGGAGGGAAGGTCATGGGCCCCAGGAAATCTCACTGTGTGGGTCAAACGAGACGGGGGAGGGGGAAGCTGGAGGCCACTGGTGGGGTTTGTTTTGAAGGAATTTCAGCTGGTTTGGGGTGTGGCTCAGAATTCAGGCAGTGGGAAGAGTGTTGAAGCACCAAAGCATGAACTCAAAGTGGAGGATTTTTAACACATTCTCCAAACAGGTTTTTTGCTAGCTTAATAGATGCTGGAAAGGAGAAGTGTGCTGAGATTGTGCCAGCCTTCGTTATCTGAGTGGTACAGGAGCAGTTCCATGCCTTGGACATCCTAGCCTTGACCTCAGTGTTCTGACAGCCCCTGAAGACCCTTAGCGGTGATTGTTAGGCATAAATGCCCCCCTCCCCCAGGGGTACAGGGAACGCGCCTCCCTTGGCAAGGGGCTGGGAGACTTTCCATATCTTCTCTCCTGACACTTGATATCCTGTGAAATAGAGAAGAGTTCTCTACACAGACGCTCCAGTTACCCCTAAACCCCGCAGTTTGTACTCCAGAGGGGGCCATAGCCTGCTTGGAGCTCAGACCCTGGCGTGGCTGATTGGACTTCAGTTTTCTGTCCTGGTGCGAGCTCCTCCAAGGAGATGTCAGAGAACTTTAACCTTCTCGCTTGTGATGCCTTCAGTCTCTTCAGGGACGTTCTCCCTGTTGGTCATTTAAAAAAAATTTTTTTTCTTTATAGATTTTAGAGAGAGGAAGGGAGAGGTGGAGAGAGATAGAAACATCAATGAGAGAGAAACATCGATCAGCCGCCTCCTGCATGCCCCCCACTGGGGATCGGGCCCACAACCTGGGCATGTGCCCTGACCGGGAATCGAACCGGCGACCTCTTGGTGCATGGGTCGACGCTCAACCACTGAGCCACACCGGCTGGGCTGTTGGTCATTTCTAACAGTTACTGTCTCCCACGACTTCAGAGTCTGTGAGGATAAAGCTGCTCTGTTAAGTCCGATCAGAATTCTAGGCTATAGGCTTGAAGAACATGGGTAACTCGGTGGCTCTGGGGAGTCCCCTCCCCGTTCAGAAAGAATCACAAGAGACTGATGCATGGGTTCTGGAAATAGGCCCTGTGTCTCAGGAATTCCTGCTTCCTGTCACTGCCCGGGTTCCTGTCACCACAAGGAGAACTTTTAGCATATGTATTCTGAAGAGCTTTCATTTCCTGCATTTGGTTTCATGTTAATTTTTTATAGCTTTGGTTTTATAGCCTCTTCCATGCCCAAGGAGCTGGATGGTCACCAGCTTTGCCCAACCGGGAATTTTAATTTGCTATAGAAGACAGAGAGCCAACCTCAGGGATCATTAAATATGACAATATAGAACTCGCTCATTAGATTGGAGACCAGATTTTATTTTTTTAATTGATTTTTTAGAGAGAGAGGAAGGAAGAGAGAGACAGAAACATCTATGTGAGAGAGAGACATCAACGGGCTGCCTCCTGCACGCCCCCCACTGGGGATCAAGCCGAAACCCGGGCATGTGCCCTGACCGGGAATCGAACCACGATGCTCAATCCACAGAGCCACACGGGCTGGAGATCAGATTTTGGTTGTAATTGTTTCCATTTGGTTTATTTTTGGGTTAACTGAGGAGCTAACCAGAAAACCTTGTTTGTTTCTAACCTTGCCGGTGAACTGATACATTTCTGAGCTTTAGGCAGAGGAAGGTGGCCATGGGGGCCTAGTGCTCACCTGAGCAGAGCCTTTCTGGGCGACACTAAACTCAGTTGTGTCGAGCATTTAGGGTTTTGTTTTGTTTTTTTAACCTAAAGGGAGCTAATTTATGTTGACTAACCTCCCTCAAGACTGAGGATACGCAGAATGTTGATTTGCTAATTACTATGTAAGAGATTCTTCTCCTGTGAACAGAAGGTCTATGTTGAATGTCCGGTGTGTCTGCTTACTGGTACCTGGGACAGGCCCCTGGTCACAGGAGAGTGGCTCAGTGAGAGTGTGGTGACAGCCAGGGCAGCACTGACAACCCTAGAAGAGATTCCTTCTGGGTCACAGGAGGTGAGCGAGGGGCCACATCTGTCCCCAGCTGATCCACATCCAATTCAGGGCTGTGAGTCTCCGGCTTCCCGGCTCTGAGGTGTCCCTCCATGGGCTGTACCACGTTGTTGCAGTTCACGGGGGTCCCGTTCTCCAGGATTCACACTGATCATCCCATCCCATTTTTTTCCTATTTGTACATTTTGAAAACAGTTTTTGGATGTCAGTGCGGATGTGACTGTTTTCAGTGAAGCCTTGATCAGACCTACACCCTTAGCCTCCTCTTAACTCTGGAAGACTTCCTGTCTCTGAAGACGGCTTATCTCAACCGCTGGGCACTGCTTTTAACAGTCAGACTCTCAGAGATGGTTTTCTTTTTGTTTTTGGAGGGGCAGTGCCTTGCTATTGTTAGCATGTGCTGATTTCACTAAGTAAAAGGAATATAAGTTGGCTTTTGTTTGAAGTTTCAGGATGTTGTAGTTTTCAGAAATATGAAAATTCTCATGGTACTGTGGCGAGAGAGAGGGAGACAGAAAGAGAGAGAGAGGGAGAGAGAGTGTGTGTGTGTGTTTGGGGATGGGGGTCCTGAATTGTTTGTACTTTATAAGCCTGACAAATTTAGATTTTTTTCCCCCTTTATTGATTTTAGACAGAGAGGAAGAGAGAGGGAGAGAGAGATAGAAACGTCGATGAGAGAGAACATCGACTGGCTGCCTCCTGCATGCCCCCACTGGGGATCGGGCCCACAACCTGGGCATGTGCCCTGACCGGGAATCAAACTGGCAACCTCTTGGTGCATGGGTTGATGCTCAACCACTGAGCCACATCGGCCTGACTAAATTTAGATTTTTTTAATGTGTTGTTTCAAAACCTATGATAATATTTTTTCTTATACTTTTCCGTTCCGAAAGTGCAAAGCAAAGAAAATGCCTGATGAACTGGGCCCTCTAGGCAGCAGGACTCTGACTAGGGAAGACTGAAGCTTCCAAGCTGCTTGAAGGCGTGTCCGGGGCCTCCCTGGGCTTCTGTGCGTCCACGAATCAGTGCTAGGGAGACGGTGCCAACCACGAACGGGAAGACTACTGTTACACATATTTACTGTAGTGTTACTGAACAGAAATGAATGATTTATAGTCGGAAGGTTAGTTCATGGGTAATAACTTCCTGGACTTCACTGTAGACGAAACTGCTCTAGAAATAGACTACAGGACCTATTTTTCTGGGTGACCACATGTTGGATTTCTACACTGAACAGTCTAATGGACTAACTCACCCCCTTGACCTTGTACTGTCGGGCTTGCCTGTCGGTGGCAGTATATTTCTGCTCGTGCCCGGAGGTATTCTGAAGTGGATCCCTCATCCCGATCTCGTGTACTAAAGGCCAGGTAGTATCGCAGATTGAGTGCAGTAAAGTCACGCTGTCCCCTCCCTCCCTCCCTCTCTCTGTCCCTGTTCTGACCTCTGCAGATGTTGATGAATGCTTGGAGAACAGATGTCACCCCTGGGCTACCTGCTACAATACCCCTGGCTCCTTCTCCTGCCGCTGCCAAGCTGGCTATCACGGGGACGGACTTCAGTGCACACCTGGTAAGGTTTGGCGGCCAGATTAGGCAGAGAACTAGCTCCTTCTGTGCTGTTTTTCTACAGCACTTCAGCCCACTCGATCTCTCCAGGTGGAGGCTGTAGTTAGTGGATCTTCAGGCTCTGGGTTTTCCCACCAGCTGCTCGCTTTGCTGCTAGTTCACCGGCTCTGGGCATCTGGGAGGCCCGGAGTGCGCCTGTGCATTGCCCTCCCTGGGCACAGGCGCTCCTGTGACTGCTCCAGAACTTGGCCAGCACTGTGCTGTCTAGTGACAGCCCCTGACCTGGAGTGTCCCCGATGTAAACTCTGGGCCTGGGGACACACAGAGCTTTGTTTTCTCCTGAGGCTCTTGGGATGTTTGGACAGAAGCCATGGTTGCTCTTCATTTTATCCAGACAGCACTAGAAGCTGGAGGGTGAGGGGAGGGGCCGTTTGCAGTCAAGTCAGCCCCGGGACCTAGGGAGTGAACTGAGAATTAGGGAGATACTAAGTTGTTAAGCGGCAGAGGTAAAATAATCCAGGACTCCCAAATCCCAGCAACTTGCTGTTTTCCCCACATTACGCTGCCTTCCAATTATAGAAAAAACTCAGACAAGAGAACTTGAGGTTGGCTCATAAAAGTGGATGGGTTGCCATGCTTTCTGTTCCTCACCTGTGTGTCCTCTGCCCCCCGGAAGACAGCGCCTCAGGACTGAAGACCTGTGAGCGTCAGCAGCGTGCGGCCCAGGCTCAGCACACCTACCCCGGCACCAGGATCCACATCCCCCAGTGTGATGAGCAGGGCCACTTCCTGCCGCTGCAGTGCCACGGTGGCACCGGCTTCTGCTGGTGCGTGAACCCCGACGGTCAGGAAGTCCCTGGTACCCGGACTCCACCCGGCTCCAATCCACCTCACTGCGGACCACCGGGTGAGCCCCTCTGGGGGAAACCTTGTGCCTGGTTAGGCCTCAGGCTGGAGAAGCAGAATGACGCTGGTTGTGGGTGGACTATCACCCCTGCCCAGACCATGCAGACTCAGGGCTGAGGACCCTCCTTTTGTGACACCACCCTCCCTCCTAGGAACACTCGAATGATACGTGCACACCTACACGCACGTTCATGCTAGAGACGTGCACACGTGACATATGTGATCACTGTCACGCACTGTACTCCAGCTTCCTCGACCCCTGTCTAGTACAAGACTAGCAGTTGAGACTGAGTGACAGGCTGCGGCCACTGCCCTAGGTCTGTTGTGGCAGCTTAGAGACGTTAGAGCTAGAGGATCTTGCCAGACCAGCCTTTTGTCCAAAAGAAAAGCTGCATTCCCATATAACTAGATCGCTTAACTTTGCCTTCTGAATTGCAGGAAACTGTCTGAAGGCTGTTTTTTATTTTTTTATTTTTTACCCTCACCCGAGGATATTTTTTTTGCATTTATCTTCAGATAGAGTGGGAGGGAGAGAGGCAGGAAGAGAGAGAGAGAAACATCAATGTGAGAGAGACACATTGATTGGTTGCCACCCACATGACCCCAGCCAGGGCCAGGGATGAACTGCAACCGAGGTACGCGCCCTTAGCAGGAACTGAACCTGGGACTCCCTGGTTTGTGGGCCGACGCTCCAACCGCTGAGCCAAACCAGCCAGGGCTGAAGGCTGTTTTAATAGCGTTAGGAAGAATAAGTATGTCCCGTGTGGGTGGATCCAGCTAGTTTGCTCTAAGCTAATAACCCCAGTCCTCTCTAGCCAGCCCAACATGCCCATGGGGAAATCACTCTGGTCCCAGCTGCCTTCAGAAGAGAGGTGGGAACCTGTTTTGTTAGGCCACCTGATCTGAGGCTGACGATAAACATGTCTGTCATCATCTGACACCCCCCATCCAGGTGGGACATGGTTATCAAGTCCTCAACCACAGGTTGTTGCCAAGGCAGGTTTCTGCTCCTTGCTGAACTGTTCAGAGATGAAAAGAACTTAAAAAAAAAAATACAGAAGAACTTTATTATGAAGAACGTAGAATTGGTATGATACCATTTTAGCCAAAATAATTCCTTTATCAATGCACTATTTAAAGATCCATTTTTAGTATTGAAAAGGGTTCCGGAAATACTAGTGTTGGCTTTTAATGTACGTGAGTATGAAGAGCTGGAGAATTACCACCGGTGCTGATCCTTTTAATACTGAGGTTACGGCCAGGACATTAGTGACCCTGATTCATGTAGGTAAAAATTGGTGATGCTTAATCGAGCTGTAGGCTCGTTTCCAGTGACACTCCTAGCTCCTTTTCTCTGTCCCTGTTTTTAGGAAAAAGTTTTGCAGCCCCCACCCAATAGAATACAGAGACATGCTGTTTCACTCAGGCCTACTGTTTAAAGCCTTGGTTCTACCTCCAGCTGGGATTTGGAGAAATCAGATGGTTGGGGGTTTCTTCAGGGGAGTGGTTCAGACAAGCATGTGTTAAGGACAGTGATTCCAAAGGGAGCCAAGTGAATGAGACGTTAATGACTAGAGGAGGGGCATGTTCTTTGGGGCAGACTTGTTTCTGTGGCCTAGACTTCCCTCTTGGCTGCCATTGCTGACTGGTCTCATCTGCATAATGGGGTCAGCTTGAAGGGGGAGAGAATCGTTTCTGCCCAAGATTTCAAAATATTTAAAACCCTGCCAACCAGAAACATAAGACAAATAAATCCATGGTTGGATTAAGAAGTAGCTTCAAATAGTAAGGAATGAGAGGGATGCCACATGTGAGTGAGGTGTGGGGCCGTTTCCCAGAAGCTGACTGTGCTGTGTGTCCTCATTCCAAACAAAGAGATGTTCCTCCCTGGGTGGTCCCCTGAACCAGGAATGGGTCCTCTGAGTCTGGAATGTGGGCCTGCGGTGGTGGTGGGAACTTCTCCAGGGAACCCAGCGCCACCCTTGCGATGGACCTCAAGCATTTGAGGAAGTGGCATTTCCCTCTCTGGGTTCACTGAGACACATCTGGGTGAGGAAGTCAGCGTCTTTCCTTCTCCGTGAGGTCTTAACAAGACTATGCTTCCCATGGGTCACGAGCTACGGAGACAACCTGACGGGCATCCGCTTCCCCCAAACCTGGTGAGTCTTGCCGTTGAGCTAGTTGGATCTGAGCCCAGAGGGTTTTATTCACCATCTTCCTGCTTTCCTAGAGGAATCGTAGGTGCTGGAGCCCAGCTACAATGTTTCCAACTTTGTTCTTTGAAGCTGTTGGAGGTTTTGACCAAAGGAATGACATGAAATGACTTGGTTTTAAAGGGTCTAGGGGCAAGAAGGAGGGGAGAAGCCGGGAAACCAGTAACAAGGCTATTGTGGTAATCCTGGCTCGCGCTGATGGGGCTCGGACCAGGGCGATAGGGGTGGATGTGGTAAGAAGTGAAGATACTCCGAATGTGTTTTGAAGGTACAGCTGACATTTCGTGACATACAGTGAGCGAGAGAAAGGAGTCAAGGATGATTAAGCCCTGGCCGGTTTGGCTCAGTGGTTAGAGCGTCGGCCTGCGGTCCAGAGAGACCAGGGTTCGGTTCCCGCTAGGGGCACGTACCTCGGTTGCAGTTTGTCCCCGGCCCCGGTTGGTCATGTGGGAGGCAGCCACTCGATGTGTCCCTTTCACGTCAATGTTTCTTTCTCTCTCTCTCTCTCTCCCTCCCACTCTATCTGAACAAAAAATGGAAAAATGTCCTCGGGTGAGGATAAAAAAAAAAAAAAAAGGATGATTGGACCTGAGCAGTGACAGATGGGGGTGCAATTCACTCCTAAGGAAAAGTCCAGGGTCCCAGTTTTTGTTAGTTCTCCTCTAAGATTTCGTTCCACCAAGTAGGCTGTACGCTTCTACACACCACAGGCTTTGAGTCGCAGGACATAAAAAAGGAGAAGCACTTGCCATTGCAGGTCCTTCAGGTAAGCCTGCACAGATGGCTGTCCTGCAGGCGCTCCCAGCAGCTGCAGCCCTGTCCTCTCAGAACTGCATGTTGGGGACGCAGCCTCGAAGGCCCTGTGGAAGCAGTCTGGGAGGACTGCAGGCAGAGAAACTGCTCTGCAGGAGAAGCTAAGAGGAGTTGAAGCATGGCCATGAGCGGGGAGGGCAGGGGAGAGGGGGGAGGGTGTGGAGAAAGGAGACAGAGCCACACGGTGGGAAGGTGGAGCCTATAGAAAGAGGTTCAGCTTTGAGATAATCCCAGGAACAGTGGCCAGAGGGCTTCCAGGAGCTGGAGTGTCACTGCCTCTACTAGGCTCCTGAATACCAATTACGATGAGTTATACTTTCACCAACATAGTCTCCTAATGGACAGATACTGAGGGCCACATAAGTTGGACATTCAGTAATGTCCAGTCAGTCTCAAGATAACCCTCTCAGATTCAAGTCCTAGAGTTTGAAGCAAGTGGGAAATGATCAAATATTGGCTTAAAGCATCACGTAAGCCCCCGAGCCCCACAGGTGTTCTGTTAGCAGGGGCCCTGGGCCTGGGCGGAGTGGCCTGCATGGGCCTCTCCTGTCTGGAGTGAGATCGTCCCCCTTCCCAGGCTGAATGAGCCTTGCACCCCTGATCTTAACCTCCTCTTGTTCTTTCCGGATGTGGTAGGGCCTTGATGACAGAGTCTTCTGGCCTAGAAAGACAGGAGCATCAGATGGCCCCCTTCTCCTGTGGAGAACTTAGAGCACTGGGCTGCTCTGGGCCAGTGCTCAGGGGCTCAGCTGAGGCCCCGCAAAGGCACACGAGGAGGGCGGCCAAGCGCCGGGCTCTTGAGCTACATGCTGCACTCTGTCCTTGGCTTGCTATCAAAGGCTTTTTTGTCCCATCTGCTCAGCACCCACCCAGAGGCCCCAGACCGTCTGTGAGCGCTGGAGGGAAAGCCTGCTGCAGCACTACGGTGGCACACCCAGAGACGACCAGTACGTGCCCCAGTGTGATGACCTGGGCCACTTCGTCCCCATGCAGTGCCACGGGAAGAGTGACTTCTGCTGGTGTGTGGACAAGGACGGCAGAGAGGTGCAGGGCACCCGCTCCCGGCCAGGCACCCCCCCTGCATGTAAGCGGCACGTGAGGTTTCTCCGAAGGGAGGCTGTGCGTGAAGGTGGGCAAACAAGGGGTCAACGGATCCAGGGAAAGAAGTCACTACTGTGCTGTGTGGATTTATAATCTGATCCACCCAAGATCCCAATTTGGACTTCATGTTTGGTTTTGTCATTAGCAGTTGCTGTAATTAGAACATCTGGAACTCAGTTCAGCACCAAGTTACTCCCCTTCCCCAGCCCGGGGTGAAAGGGGACGCGTGTCACCCTGGGGCCCCAAGGAGAAGCTGACACAACACTGGCTCTGTTTTTTCCCTTAAAAAGAAAAAAAAACAACTTGCTTTGTTCTGAGGGAAATGTGTTGTTGTCTTCCTCCCTAGTAATTGGCAGTGATTTACATAATTGATCCTTGGAAAAAAAACCTAGAAATAATTTCTTTAAAGGAACATCTGGAGCACATCTGTCTAGGTTTAGGAACTTTTGATGTTCTTGGAGGCTCTGGTCTGTGGGAAAGTAACTTCTCTCTCTCCCCACCCACCCTTGTTTCCTCTGCTCCTCACACCGCCCTCTTCACCATGGCAGGTATACCCACGGTTGCTCCACCCTCCTTCCGGCCCACGCCCCGGCCTGATGTGACTCCTCCGTCCGTGGGCACCTTCCTGCTCTATGCCCAGGGCCAGCAGATTGGCTACTTGCCCCTCAGTGGTACCAGGATTCAGAAGGACACGGCCAGGACCCTGCTGTCGCTGCATGTAAAGTGGATTTCTCCTGCGGGGTGGAGCTGTGCGGGGTTTCGGATCTGGGGAAGGGCCTGAGATGGAGGGAGGTGGTGGAGGGTTTGTGGGCTGCAGTGTTCTCATGGGCCTGACACCAGCACCACAGAAAGTGGGGCTCTCTGTTGCTCGGTCATGCCTGACCAAGGCTGCCGCCTCGTTGGTTCATGGGGTTTCAGGTGCGTGGAAAGGGCATTTCAGAGTTATCAGGACACTGAGGCAGTAAGGTGATCCAAGGGAAAACCAAGGCTCTTCACCCAAGTCCCCAGGGTTCTTTCAGTGCCTCAGACATTGCCAGAGATCTAGAAATCACACAACAGGAGCAGCTACAGGGTGTGGTTTCTGCGGTCAGTTGAGAATCCCAAGAGGAAACCCATTAATGATTGCCTCATCGGAGCAGCGCCGTCCCCTCCGGTTTCGGTTCTCTTATCTTCTCTGGCTCCATGAGATGAAGATTTGGGGAGAGTGTGATGCTGGAAAAGGTGTGGACGGAGCTTTCCCTAGGGGATGCTTGCTGCCCCGCGCCAGCAGCCCCCCGTCAGGCAGTCTGGGAGGGCGTTCACCCAGGGCGGCGACACTCACGGTGGGCTGGGCTGAGTCCACTCCTGAAGGTCGAGCTCCAGGTACCTGCTCACCAACGAGAACAGTGTGTCCACGTTCACGTTCACTTCTGTTGATGAACTAACGCCTTATCTGGTTCCAAAAATGTTTAGAAGCAGCCGGTGTTTAGAAAAGATGTTTTTTCTTCCTTCCTAAGATTTGAGGTTTTGTGTGTGTTTTCCTGGCAAACACTAGCATGCTCTTTTATAGAAGTCTAAGAGACAGAAACTCCAAATGACTCTGAAGTCATTGCGTGGGTCAATGGACCCCATGATTCCCTGGGTTAATGGAAGCCCCTATGGATGTGTGCTCTTGCCTGAGACACATGACTTACTAATTTTCAAGTACAATTATACTTGACCTTCAGACCCCCCCCCCCCACCCCATATAAACTGTTCTTTTCCACAGGAGCCAAATCCTCCTCTCCCAGAGGCAGAAGTCACGCCAGCCCCAGGCTTTGTTAGGCAAGCTGGAGATGGCGTGGCCCCAGGGACAGCCAGATGGCCCAGAGATGTTGGCTTTGCACATCTGCTGGGCTTCTCAAAGCAGAAATCTGGGTTGGAAATTGAATGAAGCAAGTACTGTGCAGAGTTTTGAACAGGAAATCACAGACTCAGCAAAGTTTTAAAAAAGATTTCACATTTTATTTAGCAATAAGGAAGGAGGGCAGACCTCCCTAGCCAGAAGCTGGGTGACCGACATGCCCCAGTTCCTTAACCCATCAAACTGGAGCCTTTCTTTTACCTCGAGTACAACCAAAGTACTGCTTTGCAGTGAGAGGCAGCGTTGGGGGTGAGGGTCACTGCACCGTAGCTGGGGGAAAGATCTTATATCACAGGGGAGGGAGGGGGAGATTTTGTTGTTCTATGTTGGCAAATTTTAGAAAGGCTCATTTGGAAAGGAGTTTCTGTTTTTGCCCAGTAAAATATTAAGACCTTCCTTTGCTGAGACTAACATTTGTCCTCTAATCACTGAATGGGCTGATTTCTTTCATGCGGTCACTTTTGGTTTTACTGCCAACAGTAATATATTGAGAGCTTACTGCCTATGAATTTCTGATTAGGACACTTCACAAGTATTTATGGTATTAATTTTTATAGCAGCCATGTGAGATGTAGGTACTATTATCTTCATTTTAGAAATGAGGAAACAAAGACACAGAAAGCTTAAGTACCGAAGTTACACAGCTAGTAAGTGGCCAAGCTTGGCTTTGACTCCAAGAAGTCGGCCTCCACAGCCTACCTGTCTAACCACTGAGCTTGGCTGCCCGTAAGACTACAGTGCGCGCTTGTTCACTGCAGGCATGCACGGGTGAGGGGCGGAGCATGAACTCGGGAAATCCGAGGAGTCCTAATTCTTCCAATTCTGTGTTTTGGTCCACACAGGGCTCCATAGTCGTGGGAATTGACTACGACTGCCGGGAGAGGATGGTGTACTGGACAGATGTTGCGGGACGAACAATTAGCCGTGCCAGTCTGGAACCAGGAGCAGAGCCTGAGATAATCATTAACTCAGGTCAGCAGCTTCACCCAGAAGACACTTCCCATTTCATTTGATTCTACTAAGTCCAAGTTATCTGCCTGTTTTATGCCAGTCTCCCGTCTTATTTTCACCCAACAGGGGAGGTTAGATTCTAGGCAAGTCACTTTTTTTGAGCTATACAATAACAGCCTCTCTGTAAATAAACATGTTCATACATAAGGAATGAGAAGGTGATGCTTACTGTGGGCCGTTTCTATTGAGAAATAGGGCTCTCGATGGGAAGGGCTCACAGTGAGAATCCCGAGTGTGGCCATGGGTGAGGCTGCCTGGCCGCAGCCTGTGGATGCCTGGTGCCATCAGGCTGCTAGGTCCGTTAAGTCTAGTCAGCGGTTCTCAACCCGTGGGTTGCGACCCTTTCACAGGGGTCACCTAAAACATAACAGTAGCAAAATTACAGTTATGAAGTAGCAACGGAAATAATTTTATGGTTGGGGGTCACCACAACATGAGGAACTGTACTAAAGGGTCGCGGCATCAGGAAGGTTGAGAACCGCTGGTAGATGAACAATTATCAACCGCTGTGCCACTGCACGCTGGCGTGCCGAAGGCTTTTTAAAACATGCAACACCTGACTATTTAGTCAGGGGCACTGACCTCTTTTCCCTTAAATGGTCAAACAAAAAAATGACAACAGCCAACACAATGATAGTTCGGAATTAATCAAATTTATACATAATATTTTTGTCAGATTGGCAAAAATATATTTTTGGTGTGCTGCAGAATTTTAGTAATTAGTCTGGGTGAGCCATGAGATGAAAACGGTTAAAAATGTCTGGTCATGTGGAAACTAGAGGTAGCAGGAAAAATAAAAAAGGATCCTTTCTCCATTAACCTGATTCTTCCGACTTAAAGAGACTCTCCGGACATTTTCTGTTCAAACATAAATCTCTGTGCTCCAGGTCCACCTGCTCCAGTCCTACCTTGTTTTATTTCCAGGTCTGATAAGCCCCGAAGGACTTGCCATTGACCACTTTCATAGAACGATGTACTGGACGGACAGTGGCCTGGATAAGATAGAGAGGGCCAAGCTGGATGGCTCTCAGCGCAAGGTTCTCTTCTACACAGACCTGGTGAACCCCCGAGCCATCACTGTGGATCCGATCCGAGGGTGAGTTGGGCTTCCCTACTTCTCCATTACCTGTGGACCCTGATTTGAAGCCCTTGGATTTAAATGTGGTGTGGGGTCAGAACAAAAGCAGAAACGCTTAAATGCATTAATTTAACAGTATTTACTGCAGAGCTAGTAGGTGTCAGGCACTGTCTTACTTTTTATCAGATGACCAGGTGTAGGGCCTGTCTGAGGTTAACACTTAAACTGCAATGAAGTGGGTCTCCTTCAGCAACACATTAGGAAGTCAAACCACAGTAGGGTTTACGTCCATTAAATGGTGAGAGTAACCAAAACTCACACACCTGGCATTTTATTTCTCAGGCCTCGTTTTCACTGTAGCAAAAATCAAGAATAAAATGTTCCATCTGTAATTGCTAAGGTCATCACCTGGGACATACAACTTGGTCAACGTTTCAGTACTTGGTAGAACCAGGGAGGATTTCTATACCTTGAGAAACTCTTGCCATATTTAATGGGGCTTCTACCAAATGATCAGTAAAGAAAACATTCAGCTTTAAATTTCTGCAAAGTGTTTTTGACTCGGAAATACTTAGTGAAAAGCCTCTAAGATGGTTCTGAAATTTGAGTTCTACACATTGAGGAAGGTGTTTCTTTCTCTATTCCATTTAATTTATCCACAGCAACTTGTACTGGACAGACTGGAATAGAGAAGCTCCTAAAATTGAAACGTCATCTTTAGATGGAGAAAACAGAAGAATTCTGGTGAATAAAGACATTGGACTACCCAATGGCTTAACCTTTGACTCCTTGTCCAAGCTGCTCTGCTGGGCAGATGCAGGTAATACTACTGATGGAATGCAAACACAGAACGCTCGTTACAGTGGTGCCAGCACTCTACCAGACTTGACGACAAAACCAAATCCCATCTTTTAGATCTTCTGGCTTAAGTGTATAACAGTACAGTACATAATAATCTATTCCTTTGGTATATAAACTTTTAAAGAACACTGTTAATGATGCTTACAAATGAATTTCCTAGGGTTTTAGGGTGTGTGAACGTGAATTAGGCAGTTAAGTCTCAGGGGTAGTACTATGTCCAACTGTTCATATTGCGTGCCATCCCCCCACATGAAAACTTGGCATACTTTTTAAGTTAAAAAGAAGTATTACCCACTGTTGGAACTGACGGACTTAGATAAATGAACAAGAGGTTCTAGGTGGTTTTTCTTTGGCCAGTGTTATAAACTTACAAGCATCTGTTTAACAGTCAGTATGCTGAGGCACTCTTTGAAAAGTGATGTGGCAGCATGGCTTCTTTCAGTAATGAGTCTGGGTTGCCAATACCTAGGCTAACCATTTCTGTTGTGTGATTTCAGTATTAGCACAACTGAAAAGATGCTGTATGTCTACTTATATACTAAATAATATGAAAAGGGCCATTCTTAATGAATTTATAATCTAAAAAGAGACTATAATGTACATGGATCATTATTATAACACAGCTGTCCAAACAACAGTTACATTTTTTAGAAGTATTTAATTTTAAATCCAGGTTCCATAAGAAATGTGAAACTTGGAAATGTTTAACTTATTTAGCTATTGAAAAATTTTCATGATCGGCTTCCTTTACATTGAAAAAGATGAGCCATGTTGCCACATTTTATTCCTACCGAGAAACTAATACAGTCTTGAAAAAAAATTTAAGGAGTTTAGTTAAAAGGCAGCCTGGCTATTTTACATTACTTATAAAGGGCAAATATTTATCCAAATGTTTACAATTTGTGAGCTAACACTTGAAAGTATATCATTTATTAAAAAAACTTATTTCTAATGTCCTACTTTGGGAGAAACTTGGCCAAATCTCTGTAAATGCAATCCTTTCTTCCAAGAAAGGATTAAGTTTAAACTCTATTAAAAACTAGAATGCTATTAAATAAACTAGACTAGTAATAGAACAGAAAATTTTAGTTTTTAATTTATATCACTGCAATGGGAACAAATTGTTTCTCACTCTACCTTTAAGATGGAACTTACCTGCCACTGTTATTTTTGGTAAGGAGTTTTTAGTTCCCCCATGGTATGGAAGTGTCTCATTTTCCCTCTTTGATGTTTTCAAAGGAACGAAAAAACTGGAGTGTACACTGCCTGATGGAACTGGACGTCACATCATTCAAAACAACCTCAACTACCCCTTCAGCATTGCTAGCTATGCAGATCACTTCTACCACACGGACTGGAGGAGGTGAGCCTGGCACACTCTTCTGGACAAGCCTGAAAAGGCAAACTGTGTCTCCTGGAGGACACAGCACCTGTTTCATCAAATGCCAATAGTGACTTTAGTAATTAAGCCCTCTACTGAAGTTTTCATTTTGTTGTCTCTTCATTAGTAGATAACATCATTCAAATGTTACCCAGAAATTTCATGGTATTGCTCACATGTAGCTTAAAAGTGGCAGATCTATTAGGTAATCAACTATCCAAAAAGGAAGCACTTTCATCTAAATCTGCTCTTCAAAGAGTAAGACTAGCTTAAGTGGCACCATGAAGTATATTAATTATATAACTTAAATCGATTTTTAAAGATGACACTGTAGACTTACTAGCTGCCTACCAGTTTTTGAAGGAGGAACTGGGGAACATTAAAAATATTATCTAGGGTTGGCAAAAGTAGGTTTACAGTTGTTCATGTGGAAAGACATGCAAATTATGATCATTATAATAGTTTTAACTCAAAATGTCACAGTAAACCTACTTTTTGCCCACCCCTGTATAGTGTCTGAGCCCTTCTACCCTATCCCCTGTAATTTTGATTTAATTAGTGCCCAGGCATCAGTATTTTAACAGATCCTCATGTGATTCCAACATGCAGCTAGGGTTAGTCATCCTGAGGGCTTGTTAAACATGTTCCTGGGTCCTATATTCCAGAATTTCTGATTCAGTAGGTCTGAAGAGGGGCCCAAGGATTTGCATTTCTACCAAGTTCCCAGATGATGCTCTGAGGACCACTGATATACCTAAATGAGTCAAAACTCATTAATTTAAAAAATGTATTCTAGAAGTCCACAGAGATTTTTCTCTATTGAAATTGACTTTTTCTATCCAACCTTACATCCCATGACTTCACTCTTCCTTTCTGTTACCAGGGATGGTATTATATCAGTCCATAGAGACAGTGGCCAGTTTACTGATGAGTATCTCCCAGAGCAGCGATCTCATCTCTACGGGATAACTGCAGTCTACCCCTACTGCCCAGCAGGTAAACCAACATGCTCAGCCTGTGCCTTTGGATCAGCAGGGGACAGAAGGACAGATCTGGTAACTGATTACCCTTGGCCCAGATATTGGCTGCTGCCATTGACATTGCCGCCGGTGAGAGCCACTTTAGGCTGGAAAAGTTAATGGCCAACACATGGGGGTGACCAGTGCTTACTACCTTAAGTCTACCTAGCTAAACTGTACATAAAAAAAGGCTAGCCTCTTAGGATATTTCCCTTTTAAAAGACTTGCTGTTAAAACTCAGTTATAAAAATACTCAACCACTGTCCCCTCCCACACTTCCCCTTACAGGAAGAAAGTAAATACAGCAGCGTAAAGGACTTGAGTTTACAATCAGAATCTGAACCCTAAAGAACATTTACTGCAAACAAAGGTGAAGAAAGTGAAAAAGGAATTGGCCATTAGAAGTTCCTGGAGATACAAGATGGACATTTTCAGTGCAAAAAGACTAAGTATATTTTGTGAAAAGTTTATACCTCAATCTTTACTACTGTATTTTTAAAACCAGAAGTTATTGCAAGTTTAAAAGAGGTAATAGAATTTTAATTGTTGCTTATTAAAGCAACTTTTTATAAGACATTTGTATCATATTTAAAAGATCAAATTCATTCAAACTAAGAACCCATTAGAAATATGTTAAGACCCTTTCTGAGTTATTTTTGGCCAAGAAATTAAAGCACATATGACCAGTATAAAAATAAAATCCTAAAGATCATAAACCTTGACATAGAGAAGGCTATGCAGAACTGATGGGAAAGAACCAACTTATTTATAGTTTCCCAACAAAAGTTCTAAGTTTTTTTTTTACCTCTGCATCAGTGCATTTCTATTTATATTAAAAGGTGCTAGAATATTTCAGTTTGTATTTTCTGATCCTGTAAGTCCCTCTATAGAATAACCCACAGAAATTACCACATTTATAAATACCAAAGATGTATCAGTCTCAAATTTTCTAGATTACTCCAATAAAATATTTTAAATTTTCCTATGACTTCTGAGGATCTGTACTGTTTCTATAACAAAGTTGGGGGATGGCATGTACCTTAATCACAAAGGAAAAAGCAGATTAATTAAACATAACACACAGTCCAAAAAAATCTACTTTCCCAAACTTTATTAAAGAAAAAGAAATGATGGTAAATCTCTAAAACATAGTTAATTTTCTGGGATTCTTCCCTTGAAAATGTGGTGTGTGATTTCAAAACACATACCAGGGCGTGCACTGTTCCCGACTGTACTAAGTAGGCGAGAGGCTGAAATCCTAAAATGTTCATCTTCCAACTTTCCCCAGTCTATGGTCTGTCTTTGGATCAGCAATAATTGCCTGAACAGCTACTATGGCTTCATTAATTTTTGTCTGTAGGTCTCTGAGCTCTTCTATATGCAGCAATCTCAGAATTTGAGCAGCTTCATTAAGAACTGCATCTATTTATAAGAAACATGGCATTAATCAGTATCTTTTGTATTTAAGACAATTTACTCACTCATTTCCTCCAAATGTTCATCAAGTCTCTAAAAGTAGTCTGAACAAAATCACACTTACCTCCTGTGTCAAAACCAAGAATATGCTTGTCTAAAGCAACAGGCAATCCCTTAAAAAAAAAAGGACAAAATGAGACTACATTTAAGTATCACATTCTTTTCTCATCTAAAACTGAAAAGCAGCTAGCTACTGTTATTTTAACCCTTTTAGTCATAGTAGCAAGAGGAATGAGAATTCTCTAAAAAATGGCCTTTAAAGGTAGTGGAAAGCTAGTTCTACAACCCATCCAATCCTTTAAGACAGGCACATAAAATAGCTCCATTTTGTTGCAGTGTCCCTGCTGCAGGGCTGCTATTGTTCCATTTTACCTACAGTAAGCAGCAGTGTACAAGGCAAATGGAATAGGACTACTTTTAATATTACTTTCCTCAAGCAGGTTTATTTCTGAGCACATTAATTTGTTTTTGCAAATTGTATAAATCTAAAATATAGTTTTTCAGCCAGCATTTTTACCAGATTATCTACATATAATTTAACTTTCAATAGTTCATTTTGAAGTTACTTTGAAACAGGGTAGGAAAACGAATAGAATCTAAATCATTTAGCTAACCAGTCAGCACCTACATCTAGGTATACTACAGAGGGTGGTTATGATGATGCCAAACCACATGGAGTTCACAAAACTATCAAATAAAGGACAGGCAGTCCAGACTTTCTGTTGATTATACTGAATAAATTCATTACCAGTAAAAAAGTCACTATACTTTCAATACTACAAATGCTAAGCTGTCACTACTCCATTCTTGCCTACTCTGCTTCAAAATAACTAATAATAAACGGATATGAAAATTCAGTGAGCAAAACTAAAGAGAAGTGTACTCTCGAGTGGCTTTCTATGTTAGGCTGGTACCAGATGTTGTTTACCCTTTGTCTGCCAAATGACCAAGGAACACCTATGCCTGAAGATGATCACATGCTAGTTATGGTATCTTTTGAGATGACATTAAAACTAAGATTTGGAGCATTGAAAATAAAACTAAATGTTACTTTGCAAACAGCAGCAATGATCTGGCTATGTCCTCATTTGCACTGCCTTCCAAACCATAGCTTTACTGAATGAATTTATTATACCAGAACAATTTACTATCTGTTCTATAGTGTGGGAGAAATAGGCTGATCTTTAACCCAATTACCAGCGGCTGGATTCATACACAGTTAATAAGCTAATAAGAACCTTTAAAAGAAACTGAGTGTCTTTCAGAGGGGAGGACTCTTACCTGGCATTAATAACCTTTTAACACTGCCAGGCCTTGTTAAAGATGGGGTCAGAGGACAAACGACATTGGGGAATTGGGGGAGGCAAAACAAAGGACCAGGGTCCAGGATGGTGGCTGCACCAAAGGCATTCACTGCAACTTCTGTATAGCAGGAAGGGGCATTATCAGACACCTGCAGCTGCTGCTAACCCGTGAGGACATTCTCGGTACTGCCCCATAGTCAATGAGACTTTAGGGATATTTAGATTTCTGGTACAGTTCATCTAAAAACATCCCAGAATTATTAGTTAGCTATGGTGTAGTTTGCTCACTCTACAAAGATGAGTTTCAGTCACCTGTACCCTGAACCTCACACTCTAATAGCCCCTCTATCCTTCACCTAGGACATCAACTAGCTCAAGTAAACCACCACACACAGACCCTGTCCTCACCCATCGGAAGAGCACAGGCTGTTGAATCAGACTACCTGAACCCAACCACTTATCAACTAGGTGACCTCATGCAAGTTACTTATGTTTTATACTACGAAACAGAAAAGATGAGAAGCTATTTCTCTGAAGAAAAAAGTGAGAGCAGGATTTAGGTCAAAAAGAAAATTTTTAACGGAAGGTGTGTCCTGTTTCCCAGCAATTAGTCAAAATAACCCAGTAAATTTCACAAGGGCACATTCTTTTAAACTTCAACTAGGCACATGCAGTGGTTATACTGGTAGCTGGATGCACTACTGGTAGCTTATCTTAGGTATGAAGGGAAATGAACACTGAGTTAGTTCATTTTTCACTCAAAATGACTATACAATTTGCTTAGAAACCAAATTCAATCCCCTTGAATTAAGCTATTCTTTCTCTTGGCAGTTCTAATGAAGAATGGATATATTAAGCAGATAAATGCAGAGTTTAAAACTCTCATTAATAATTACTTTAGACTTTATTTAAAAAAAATACAAACCTCTTTTGCTTGACTTGCTTTAGCAATTGCTTCCTGCGTCAGGCGCTCTTGGACCAAAATGCGAATTGCCTAAGAAACCCAAAAATACTGTTTTTAGTTTTCATCTTTTCTTCTACGAGTCTAGATAAGAAGGATGCCCAGTTTGATAAAGTTAGAATTACCTAGTTCATTAACAAACTCTCGATTAAAAATTAGAAACAAAAACTGTAATAAAAGTTCTCACATTTAATATTTAATACTGTGGAATGATGCCTAAAACAATTTAAAACATTTTTTGAATAAGTAAGTCATGTGCGTGGTAAAAAAAAAATTTTTTTAAATGAAGGACACATGGTAAAAAGTAGGTCTCCTGCCTTGGACAAGCCTCAGCCATCCCTCCAGAAGATAATCACTGGGACCAGATCCTTGTCTCCTTACCAGGACTCATTAAATTACAAGCACACTCAGGCAAACATGCGCACACACAGGCGATCTCTGACACACAGGGTCAGACACACTGTCCTTGCTTTTTTTCACTTAATTATAGTAAAATGTTTTCAGGTCTTTCACAGAACACATTGTTTTTTTCTTTTTCATCAACAAGGCATATTATTACAGCAAACACAGTGTATGCATGCATCTGCACAAACTCAAAAAAAGAGAAGATTTTATATGGAATTTTAATTAATGGATGTCAATTACAACTCAAAAATGAGTGTGAAAACTGGAAATTTTAAAAAATAAAAACAAACCAAATGCTACATTTGAAAATAATTCAACCAATCGTTAACAGTGATCACAAATATAAACAATCTGGTTGTCAAACAGTTAATATACTGATTCTCACACTTGGCAAATCCATGAAAATGTTTTCCATGTTGTTATGTATTATTTGACTGCTTCTTAAAATAACTCAAAGGGACAATCATGCAGCTAGGATTAGAATTTTATTAAGTTTATGATTATAGCTGACTTTTACTTTTTCCCACTGAGTGTTTAAAGTGTAACGAAAAGTACCCTCAAAATGCTAACATTGTATTTCTCCTCCCAGTTTATGATTAAAGCTGATGTGAATACTATAGAACTGTTCCAAAGCAATTTACATAATTGCCTGAGTAAGGAACAAGCCTTTGAAAGAGCTAAATTTCACTAAATACAACTTTTTTGTCTCTTGGCATCCAATCTGAGTTGAGAAAATCCAAGCTGACATTCAGATTCAGCATACAAAATTATAATAATCTAGGAACAGAACAGTCTTTCTTTGTTACAACTGCTATTTAATACATACAATTCTAAAAAGTAGAATAAATTATGGCTTAATCTCTTGTGGGCAGAGTAAAATTTAATTATTTAATTCACTGCAAAGTAGTTTAACAGTAATTTACATTCACAAGGTATAGATTTTTATAAGAAACTAAAACTTTCTCATAAAAATCAGGAATTTCTAAAATAATTTTCAAGTCTGGTATCTTAAGTACTACTTCCCTCCCCCTGACCCTACTATACTATCACAATTACTTGGCATAAATCTTCTGAAGTATGAGTACATTTTTCCTCTCGGAAATAAGAGACATTTTTCAGACCACTGGGATCCCTGAAGTAGAGGTATGAACTGAGGGCCTATTTAGGATGGGTGACTTGGAAGACTGAGACATTCTTACCTCCCTCAAAGAGGTTGTGGAGTATGTATTTTTTAATAAATACACCATTACTAATTTGGTATTTTCCACTATCTTAATGAATACAGACCAAGAATACTTAAAGGGACTGATTAAACATAAGTGGGGTGATACAGGAAATGTGGGAACCACAAGGTCAGAGCGCCTATATTAAAATCTTGGCTTGCCCTGGCCGATTTGGCTCAGCGGTAGAGCGTCAGCCTGCAGACCAGTGAGTCTGGGGTTCAATTCTGGCCAAGGGCACGTACCTCAGTTGCGGTTCATTGCCAGCCCTGGCTGGGGTTGTGCGGGAGGCAACCAGTCGATGTGTCCCTGTCATGTTGATGTTTCTCTCGATCTCCCTTTCTCTCCCTCTCTTACCCTCCCACTCTATCTGAAGATAAATAGAAAAATATCCTTGGGTGAGGATTTAAAAAAAAATCTTGGCTCTACCTTTTTTTTTTTTTTTAATCCTTATCTGAGGATATTTTTTCCATTGATTTTTAGAGAGTGGGAGGGAGGGAGAGAGAGAGATACCAAGAACAATTGGTTGCCTCCTGAAAGCGACCCCCCAGATCAGGGCTGGGGATTGAACCTGCAACCCAGGTACATGCCCTTAACTGGGATCGAAACCCACGAGCATTTGGTCCATAAGCCAAAGCTCTAACCACTGAGCGACACTGGCCAGGGCCTGACTGTATTTTTTTGTGTCATCTTGGACATTTATTTTCTTTATGTGTTTCTTCATACCTATTAAAAAGAAAAGATGTTAGCATCGACCTCTAAATGTTGGGAGAATTGGATAAAATCATCTTTACAAAAGGATTTAAGCACAGTGGCAGGCACACAGTCAACACTCTAATATTAGTTGTTATTAGATAATCTAAAACAGATGAAATCTGCTTTATGTCCCACATTCCTCTACATTTTAGTCATTCAACCATAAATTTAAATATCAAAAATAGTTAATTGTTTAAAAGTGAAGTTTAAAAATATATATATACAGTTTCTGTCAAGAATCAAGAATATGAAACCGACCTTAAGCATTACCAGGTAATCATCATGACGCTGAATCTGAAGAAGGTTAGCCAAAGCCATTACACCAGCCTTAAAATCAGGATTATTAACTAGAAAAGATTAAAATGAAAACTTAGAGCTCTGCAAACATATAATTAGACACACATGTAAACATATACATTTACAAAAAGCATTTTAAATATTTCAGTAACAACAAATCTCAATATTTAAAACTGCTGAGCAGTGCAGGGACATCAACTAGGTACACTGATGAGATCAATGGTTTTCTTATTAATCAGCCAAAATGAACAATCAAATAAATGACTAAATTAACTCACATTAACTTTTTCTGCAAGGCCCATTTATGCAGCACATTTAATTAACATTTCTTCTCAAAGCTATTCACTTTAATACATAGATCCCTTCTTCAATAGTTTTCCCAAAACTTTTTCTCTAAGCAGCAGCTCTCAAGTATTGAAGCAGCTTAATTCATAAGGATAAATCAAATTATAGGTCACAATGATTCAGTGAAAGAATTATTTAACATATTATTATAATCTAAGTAATAAGACTATGCTTTTAAAAGGGGAATTATGAAGCGACATCTGGGACTTTAAATAATGAAAAATTTTACCACTTTCTCATAGTGTCACATTAGATTAGAAAAAATGTTATGGTCCCAGGAAGCAAACAATCATCACCACGATTAAATACAAATCAAAACCTCCACACTACTATGAGATCAAGAAACAGCATTTTAACATTCAAATGTTCAACTGCAAGAGGGAGAAAGAACACTGTAACTGACAATAAAAAACATCAGAGAATAAAATATCCTCCCAAATGCTGTGTGTGTGAAGCATTCTTAATCTACTAAAATCAAGTAAACCCAGACTTCATTCTAAACATTTAAGAAACCCAAAATTATCATTTTTACGCATTTACACAGTCATCTCCCCTTATCCAAAGGAGATCCATTCCAAGATCCCATGTATGCCTAAAACCAGGATAGTACTGAACCCCATATATAACATGTGTTCTTCCTATACATACATATCTTTTCACTTAAAAGAAGCACTTTACGGCTTCTCTTTGGCATATCTGAACTGCCAGCATCACAACTCTTGTGTTTTGGGGCCATTAAGTAAAATAAGGGTTACCTGAACACAAGCAATGGCATACCATGACAGCTGATCTGATAACCCAGCTGGCTACTAAGTGATTCGAGTGTGGATATGCTGAGCAAAGGCTTGATTCAGAGACTAGGCAGGACAGCACAAGACTTCATTATGCTACTCTTGAATGGTGTGCAATTTAAAGTGAATTGTTTACTTCTGACACTTTCCATTTAGTATTTTCGGAGAGCAGATGACCACAGGTAACTGAAAGCATGGAAAGTGAAACTTCGGATAAGGGGGTCTACTGTACTTACCATCCAAGTTGATCAATGGCTCTGCATTTTTAGCTGCATTGTCAGCATTTTTTGTATTATCAGCTACTGAATCCTTGTATTTTTCAGCTGTAAAAATAGGCAAAAATGCACTTTGTAAAACTGCAACTTAAGGTAAAACAATCATTGCTTTACTTATTGAATCTGAGTCAAACTGGTTATTATAAGACAACTCATCCAATCAAAATTATTTTTGCTATTAAAAAATCTAACAGAAGCCCAACCAGTGTGGCTCAGTAGATTGAGCGTCATCCCGTGGACTGTGAGGTCCTGGTTCATCTCCCTGTCAGGGCACATGCCTGGGTTGTGGGCTTGATCCCCAGTGGGGGGCATGCAGGAGGCGGCCAATCAATGTTCTCTCTCATCGATGTTTCTCTCTCTCCCTCTTCCTTCCTCTGTCTCTAAAAATCAATAAAGAAAAGAAAAAAAAAGTAATACATTTAAAACATTTATCTAAGTGTTAGCAAGAAAGTCTGCCTTTACAGCTTCCTCTGAAACTTGGTAAGGGTAAATGTATGTTCATGAGATTAAACGCAAACTCACTAAACAGTAAGTTTATTCCCAAATCTTTTGAATGCTGTACACAGAATAAAAAACTTTGCTTTCTAAAAAAAATCAGCACTTCAAATTAATACACCATCATGTACAAACCTAAACTTTCACAAAGACTTGAAAGCCTGAATTCCAAAGGCAGAGTTTGTAATGATTACTTGAAATATTTAATAATACACTGAACTTAATGTCCAAAATGCTATCTTTGGTCATAATGCTTATATAATTTATTTACTAATGAAACAAGAGGGAAAAACAAAAGCGTTAAAATTTAAATCAGACAGCGGTTAGCTTAAAGGAGCTCCCACTGGCCACCTAGAATAGTGTAAACATCAAAATACACCATAACAAAACAAAAAAAAGACTACGACTCACTGAGTAAATTAAGAATCCACATTATCCACATTGATTTAAATAAACAAACAAACAAATTGGAAAGAGAGGAAAGTTCCTCCTTAATGTAGAAAGCCAACAAATAAATGTAGAAAGAATGATGGAATTAGAAAAACGTCATTTGGCAATCATCATCAACATAACTGACTCCGATGAGAATCATCAAATGGATGCTAAAGCTCGGGGGAAAGTTTGAGAAGCAAAAGCATAGACATCATCTCAAAATATCTCCCAACAATAGACGTATTTCCCCCAACAAAGGGGAAATAGTAATTTTAGAATGGAGAAACCTTAACCAAGGGATCAGAGAAACAGGACCAGTAATGGGACATATCACTAACACATGCCTCCTGACATCATGCATTTAAAAGAACACAACATCACTTCTGTGTTATTCTTAACAGAAGTACAAACCCTAAATCTAATCATGAGGAAACATCAGACAAACCCTAACTGAGGAACATTCTATAAATATATGTCAGTGTCATGAAGACTAAGGAACTTTTCCAGATTACAGAAGACTAAAGAGACATAACTGAATGCAACACATGATCAAGGATTGCATTTTTGTTTTGGCATAAAGAATATTATTTAGACAATTGGTAAAAAATAAATAACAGCTTCAGAGAAGGGTATTGAATCAAAGTTAATTCCCTGATTTTGGTAACTGTCCTGTAGTTATGTACATTTAGGAAATGTACATGAAAATACTTAAGAGAATCACCTATAAATTAGTATCAAATGGTTTAGAAAAAGTTATCTATGTATATTATTGAGAAGAAAGCAAATAAATTGTTAATATTCGCAAAATATGTGTATGAGAAAATTCTTTGTACTATTTCTTGAAATTTTTCTGTAAATCTTAAATTATTTTAAAAAATAAAAAAAAAATTTAAGTCAGGTTTTTTTTAAAAAATAAGTTTTTATTGATTTTTTAGAGAGAGAGGAAGGGAGAGATAGAAACATCGATTGGCTGCCTCCTGCACACCCCCTACTGGGGATCAAGCCTGTAACTCAGGCATGTGCCCTGAATGGGAATCAGGACCTCTCAGTCCATTGGGCGACACTCAATCCACTGAGCCACACCTGTAGGGCTTAAGTCAGACTTTAATCACTTTAACTGACAAGCTAGTAAAATGCTTTAAAAATATTAAAGCACAATAAAAATTCACAACAGCCTAATCCAATAAGAATGAAAATTTTAAGTAACTTACAAATCAAGAAGAATGCAACAGAGTTAATGTAAAACCACAAAAGAACAACAGTGCCTTCTACTGATAAGGGACAGTATTACTACTTTAGCCCTGTTGCCAGTCTGTTCTTACAATTCTGAATTTTAAGATTACACAAAAACTTGTTCTCTAGTTTAGACTTTTAATATCCTTTTGATATAATTTACCTTTCAACTATAATTCAGCTAAAATTTCAAATAAAATTCAATAAATTTCAATATCAAAAAATTATTTCAGATACAACCTTAGTCTAATTATTTTATTAAAAAATACCATGCTAACCATGCTATATTACTGAGAAATAATTGTATTTAAGAGTTACAGTCAACTGCAGGGATACATGATACCTAGGTAAACTAAGCTGAAATATTATAAAAATGGGACAACTGGAATAAATAGAAGTAAAACAGAAATAAATTAGATGTGACTACAATTTCATTTGAGAATAGCTGAAAAACACAGTCAAAAATCTGGAGAATACTTTGTTGCAAATGAACTAACACAGAGCTTACCAACTCAAACCAGAATAATGACTTTCCTAAAGGTCCTAAAAATCAACCAATGCCACCAAGGCTTATGATCACAACATTTATTTTTAAACTAACATTCAAACTGGGGAAGTGGGGGGTGGCCTGGAGCTTTTCTTAACATTTCTGCCATAAGGTTTCTGAAATTTAAGTCTAAAGTTGGTTGGTGCTCCATATTAGAATGTGAACATTCGTATACTACATTTGCCAAATATTTATTAAAACTCATCTATTATATGCAAGAAACTATGTCAGGTACTGTGCAAACAGAATCATGAATGCCCACTCTCCTCCAAAGATGCCCATATTCCGAATCCCTGTAAACTATGAATGTTACCTTACATGGCAAAAGGGACTTTGCAGACGTGATTAAGGGTTATCCAGGTGGGCCCAATGTAATCATAGCACCCTTATAAGAGGGAGGCAGGATGATGAGTCAGAGATGTGACAATGGAAACAGAGTCACAGAAAAGACTGAAGATGCTATGCTCTTAGATGTGAAGATAAAAAGGGGCAGAGTCGAGGAATGCAGGCAACCTACAGAAGGTAGAAAAGACAAAGAAATGGATCTTCCCCTAGAACCTCCAAAGAGAACCTATCAACAACCTGACAGATGTTGTACTTCTGACCTCCAAGACTGTAAAATAACACATTGTGCTTTAAGTCACTGAGTTTGTGGTAATTTGTTACAACAGCAATAGCAGACTAATAGAGGTACAGTACCATGTAGGAAACAAAACAGTATGAGCTTACAATTTAGTGGGGCAAATAAAACATAAGAAAATGGAAAGTGAATGACTTAAAAGGTAGAGTTAAAAGCTATGAAAGTTCAGAAGGAAATACTAATTGGCATTTGCGCTGGATCTTACAAGGATGAACAGGATTTAGATGTGCAGAGAATAGAGTGAAATGGCATACTCGTCAAAGGAAAATGTAAGCCAAGAAACTGAGGGTAGAAAAGAAAAGAGATCTAAACAGGAACCAGCATTATTCTAGTTTGACTGGGATATCAAGTAAGTGAATACTGGATGGACACCAGTTATCAAAGGCCTTGAATACCAGGATAAGAAGCCTGGAGTCCCTTTTGTAGAAAATGGAAAACCAATGATGCTTCTGAATATAACAGGAGATGTTTTTTGGAAACCAAGTATAGCATTCTACAACAGATTTATATTTTAAAAAGTTAGCTTGATGGGCTATGCAGATGAGAACAGAGGAGGGTGATGCTAAGAGACCAGTATGAAAGATATTACAATAATCTCAATAGAACAAGGGACTGAATTAGGGCACTAGTAGTGGGAAGGGAAAAGATACAACAGTCATGGGAAAAGATAGATGGTGTCAAGATGGGAAGAAAAATGAGAAGTCAAAGATATCAAAAAAGGCTTAAAAAGCAAATAATTAAGAAAACTGGAACTGACAGTCCCATAAGAGAGGACAATATAAAACACAGAGGATAGAGTGATAAGATAACTGGATCTTGCATTTAAATGTTGAAATGAAATGATCTAACAAAAAGAAAAACTAGTTTATTGAAAGAAAATTTTTTTTACTAGATATTACTAGTAAAATGGATATTATATCTAGTAAATTTTTTTTACTAGATATAATATCCATATCTGTAATAAAATGACATTACTTATACATAAGTAATAAATATATTTTGGCCTAGAGTGTATATTGCCATTAGACATATGTTTCCGTCTTGTGAAATTACCTGCTGCAACCAACATTCTGAAATCCTATCAATTGCGAGACACTAACAACTATTCAACTTGAAAGGCTAAGGTACAGGCTGTGAAAGATGGCAAATTTGAACTCTACCACTACTTTCTGAGCAGACAATCACAATTAGCCTTCTCCAGAAGAACATCAGTTCTAAATTCTAAAAAAAAAAAAAAAAAAAAAAAAAAAAAAAAAAATCTAAATACCAATGAAAAACAGTGCTTTTAACTTCATATGACAATAAAGAGACTCTAATTTTAGAAAAGAAAATTCTTTCCCAGACAATTTGGGAGGGTAGGGGTGGGGGGTAAGTACTATACACAGAAGAATGGTTACCAAAAAAGTAAGTTTTTAAATAGATGCTGAAAAGGAACATGAAGATATATATATAAAACTTAAAATGAACCAAAAGTAAACACAAACTGGTGGTTCCCTACATTTTTACACTCCTTTCCCATCTTTCCTCTCCTCTTTAAAACACACATTCCCGTAAAACATACCATTATCTCCATATTCAAGTCTAACAGCTAAACCAAGAAGCCAGTCAATTGCTTCTTGTCGATCTTGAATCTTGAAAGGACAGTTAACATCTGTGAGATACTGTAAGAGGGAAAAAAAATTACTTTCATGATTACTGTAAAGTCACAGAATCAAAAAATGATAAAGTTGAAAGATACCTTAGTTTGGATCTCAAAGAATTTCTTATAATATTTAAGTGTACCACCTTTAAGTGAAGTATTTCCATCACGCTTTTTGAAATTTTTCTTTTGCAGGTTTCAGGTAGGGCACCACTGATCTAGAACAACTTCCTCGTTTTATAGAAAAGAAAACTGAGGCCTAGAGCAGTTAACACTTGTGAACAATTAGAAACTTAGATCTGGGACCTGAATCTAAACTTTCTGATTCAAGGTCTCAATATACATAGAGCAATTAAATAAAAAGGACTCTAAAAAGGAGAATATAAAAATAAAGCAATTATTATCTTAACCTTAGCTTTCATATTATGGAAATGCACTGAAGAGAGTAAGCCATGTAACATACATGTACAATGTAAGCAAACATTTAATAAATAAAATAAAGAAGCTGTGTATCAAAATTATCCTTCAAATGAGTCTCTTAGGAGCTTAAAATCTAATTCCAGCAACAATGCTACTACTCAGACTTCTGAATTCCCTTTTGGAAATCCTTTTGGGGATAATTAATCAACACTTTTAAGTCATACCTCATTTTTTAATGAAAAATTTTATCCCCTGGCTTAAAACACACACAAAAAAACCCACATCTCATTCACAAGATTTGGTCATGATCTATAAAGTAAATCCACCTTCAAAATTTAAAAATTGTCAATACTAAGGATATTCAAAAGATGTTTCATGATCTAAAATTAATTCCAAAAGAAGTTCCAAATATGCTTTAAGCAATGACATCACCATTCCAGAGAGACCAACGTGAAAGAGAACATCTGTTTGGATGTGTATTTAAGTTCCAACAGAACTATCTTTAAGTTATCCGCCTGGCTACCTCCTGCATTCCCCCCACTGGGGATTGGGCCTACAACCTGGTCATGTGCCTGCGACCAGAAATCGAACTGGCGACCACTTGGTGCATGGGTCGAAGCTCAACGGTGACCCACACCAGCCGGGCTGGGCTTTTTTTTTTTTTTTTTAATCTTCACTAGAGGATTTTTTTTTAAATTTATTTTGAGAGAGAAGAGGGGTGGGGAAGAGAGGGGGGGGAGGGAGAGAGAGAGAGAGAGAGAGAGAAACATCAATGTGAGAAACATCGATGGGTTGCCTCTCACACATACCCTGACTGGGGATCCAACCTGCAACCTTTTGGGTGTATGGCACGATGCTCCAAACAACTGAACCATCTGGCCAGGCCTTGGGTGTTTTTCATCAGAAATTTATATAGCAGTCCCAAATTATGTGCAGGGAATATGTTCCAAGACTCTCAGTGGATGCCTGAAACCTCGGATAATACCAAACCCTACAAATACTAGGTTTTCCCTACAGGTACACACCTATGGTAGCTTAATTTATAAATTAGGTACAGTAAGAGATTAATAATAACTGCCCGGCAGGTGTGGTTCAGTGGTTGAGCGTCGACCCATGCACCAAAGGTCAGTAGTTCAATTCCCCGTCAGGGCACATGCCCATGTTGTGGGCCAAATCCCCAGTGGGAGGCATGTAGGAGGCGGCCAATCGATGTTCTCTCTCATCGACGTTTCTATCTCTCTCTCTCCCTCTCCCTTCCTCTCTCTCTAAAATCAATAAAGAAAAAAAATTTTTTTAAAGAGATTAACAATAACTAATAAAATAGAATAGTTAAAACAATATACTGCAATAAAAGCTATGTGAACGTGGTCTCTCTCTCAAAATCTTACACTGTACTTACCGTCTTCTTGTGATGATGTGAAATGATAAAATGCCTATATGAGATGAAGTGAGATGAATGGCATAGGCATGATGATGTAGCATTAGGCTACCAATGACCTTCCGTCAATAAGGGTTACTTAAACACAAGCACTGTGATACCATGAGAGTTGATCTGATAACCGAGACGGATAATAAGTGAGTAGGTAATGGGTGAGTAGTATATACAGTGTGGAGACACTGGAAAAAGAGATGATTTACCTCTGGGACGGGGCAGGACATCATTAAATGTAACCGTGATACTCAGAATAGTGCACAATTTAAAATTAATGGATTATTTCTGGAATTTTCCATTTAATATTTCTGGACAATGGTTGACTACAGGTAACTGAAACCTTGAAAAGTGAAACCACAGATAAGAGGGGACTACTTCCTTCTTCAAATACCCTTCCTACATGTGGAACTCTGTACAGTCTTGTACACAAGAATTGATCATAAGATGCAATATAAACCAATATAAAATCCTAATAATATATTTCAAAAGTTAAAGAAGCCTATAAAAGTTTTCAAAAATACATGTTAAGAACAAAGGAAAATAATCTAGTAGTAGCAATGACAGCATAGAGGCAGTGGAATAAGCATATAGCATTTGCTGTGGGCCAGGAACTCTGTAAACAGGTATATTATCACTGATTAACAACACATGCCACCCCTAAGAAATAGGTACCACTGTTATGTCCATTTATTGATGAGAACATTGACACAGAAAGGTTAATAAACTTGCCCACAGTCATAGAGCTAGTGTGTAACTTACACAATCCCCTAATTCATAAAATCTCTGATTCTAAGGAAAAAGTTAGGTACCCTAATCACTTTGCTCCAACAAATGAAAAATTTGGTCTTTTTCTTATTTTTAAAGGAAAATACCTTACTCATTAAAGTATATAGCCAATGAAAATGTTTACCATAAGTAACGATATTGTAAAAGGTGATTGTTATTCTAATTTGGAAACAATTCTTTTTCTGCAAAAGTGTTATTAAAATTAAACTAAGTCAATGTAAAAATTATTCTAGCCACAAAAATAAGATATAATACAGGGCCTTTTATGTTTATTTCTATTGTACACAACGAGGGACGTGTCTATGTTAAATATAATCATAATCAAGACAACCTTCGTTTATGTCTTATTTTAATATAAATATTATTGCCCTGGCCGGTTTGGCTCAGTGCTTAGAGCGTCGGCCCATGGACCCAAGAGTCATGGGTTCTATTCCAGTCAAGGGCACATACCTCAGTTGTGGTTCGGTCCCCGGCCCTGGTCAGGTTCATGCGGGGAGCAACCAATCTATGTTTCTCTCTCTCGCCCTCCCAACTCTGTCTGAAAATAGATGGAAAAATATCTTTGGGTGAGGATTAACAAAAAAATAAAAATAAAAAAATAAAATAAAAAAATAATATATGTATTATTGCTCCATTTTTAGTCTAATGTAAAAATTCTTATTTTGGCCATTTTTACCATTTATAGAATATATGAATGTCACTGTTTATTTAAGAAACCTTATAGTGTTTCCAGACAAAAATATTTTTATCTAATACTCTAAAAAGAAAAGAAAGTTAAATCCTGAAATCCAGCTCTTCTAACACTGATCATTATTTTTATTTTAAAAGAACAAAGCAATTTTAAGCTTGTCTGTCTACATATAATTTTTAGACAAGCTCCTTATAATTTTACTTTCTAATTCATTACCTTTTCAAAGAACTTGGGCCAGTCACTGCTGTGGATGTTTCTTAAATTACCTCTGTCTTCAATCTTGTAGTATCTGATTTTCTGGTCTTCAAGCCAAACAATGAAGTTTCTAAATTCTGTTTCATCTGCAACAAAAAGACCATATAAATTACTAGAAGCACTTTCTTCGCCATGAATAAATGGTCTCGTGGAACTTTTAACTCTAAAATAAGAAGTTAATTGAGCTGCTCGAAGTAGGAATTAAAAGTGCAGACTCTGGATCAACAGATTTAAAATGTTCTGCTCATATCTTGGCCTAAATTCAAACACTTAGTGGTTGTGTGAACTTGGGCTAATCACCTACATTTTCTGTGCCTCAGATTCTTAAGTTACAAAATGAAGGTAATAACAGGGCTTACCTTATAGGGTTGCTATGAAAGTGAAATGAAATAAGATTAAAAACAGTGTTTGGCAGATAGTTTTGGCTACCTAAGTGTTATTATTCCAGTTCCTTTGGAGAGAGGGACGAGGCAAGGTTAAATTTATAGCAAAGTAATAATAAAGAACAAAAATTAAATGACAAAACAGAAAGAAGATACTATTGTCACTATTACAGCACATTAAGTGCACACATGAGAAAGTACATGTTGTTTCATTTCACCTTTCCACACGCTTTTGAGGGAGGTAATATCTCCCTCCTTTCACAGATGAGAAAAACTGAGGCTCAAAGATTCAAATCCTGATCTAAGCTCTATTGCCACTGACCCTTTCTTGTTCAATAAAAGGCAAATGCACTGACCCTTTCTTGTTCAATAAAAGGCAAAGTAGAAAAACAAGATTCTGTAAATTACTATGCTTCTAAGGAGATCAACAGAACCCTGTTAATCCTGCTTAGAAATTATTTTCTCTTTCAAATTCAAGCTTCCATTATGCAGTCTTGAGAACTATATATACAACGATCTGAGTAACCCAGGCTGTACCTGGATCACTTTCAAACTTATTGGTCTACCACAGGCTAAGAACTATGGAAGGAAATATATACTGGTGGATAATAGTGAAGTAACAGTGGTGGGCAGCAATGTCAATACTTAAAAAAAAATTTTAATGCTGTAAAATCCCAAACACTTTTGTATTTACAATTCAACTGCCCCATTTGCCTGCTATCAACTTTCGTGCACGACCCCACACAAGGTATTAGCCCGTTACTACATCGGCTACTCCAACACTATCGGCCTGGGGGTTCAGTATGTACTCTCTCGATCTCAAATTGCTGGGTGGGTTCCGAGTGCCTCCCACACCCACCTTCACCCGATCAGTTCCTGGAGGGCAGTCAACTAGTCTTCAAATTACTCAGCATCTCCCTCAGTTTGCAGCTCTGCACTAGCCCACAGCTGGTGCTCAAGGTATCGCCCAATTACAGGGAAACCATGGAGTCGAAGGGATAAGTCAGAAAGCGAATAGTTTTTTTCTGATGTGCTGCGGGGCTGGGAGATGTGTGTGTGCGTGTGTGTGTGTGGGGGGGGGGGAGGGTTGGAGTTTAGCACCTGCAGAAAGTGACGAGCCAAGGCAGGAGCGGGTGAGGGGGCTCCGGAGCCCGGGCGTGGCCGGGAGTGCGGGGGGGTGGGGAGGTGGCGGCGGGAAGCACAGGTGCCTGGAGGCCGGGAGGAGAGCGCGGTCCCGGGCCCTTCGGGGAAACAGGGCCGCGGAGAGGCCGGGTAGGGAGTCCGGATGGGGGCGCTGAGAGCGCGGCCACCAGCGGGCTCCGTGGCGCGCAGCCGGCCCGGAACCACCGCCTCACCTTTGCAGTTGAAGCCCGCAGGGTTGTGGTAGTCGAGGGCCGTCAGCTTGCGTCGGAACATGGTCCCGGCTTCTCGCTCTAGTCCCCCGGGCTGCGGCCGGGAGCGGACAGGCGAGGAGCGGCGGGCGGCGGGCAGCAAAGTACCGGCGACGCGGCGAGGGGCGGGCAGGCGCCGGGACGCTCCGAAACGACGGCCGCCTTCACCAATGGTGGCTTAAGAAAGGCGGCCGCCACGAATGCCCACCAATCGCGGCTTCGGCTGAGGAGGCGGAGCCACGTCGGGGCACGTCGACGCTCAAATAAACTTTATTGTCAGCTGCCTAGTTGAACAATAGGCAGCAAGCAGCTGAGAAGCCACTTACCTCATGTTTTCCAAGCCAGTTTTCTCTTGTTTTCCTCGCCTTCTTGATACAGCATGCATAGAATAGTATATGTAGAATTTCTACTGCCGGCCATACCGCTCATTGGATCACAGAATTACTCTTTAGTATTTTCAGTGTATTCATTCATTCATTCATTCATTCATTCATTCATTCATTCATTCATTCATACACTGAATACCTCCTACATAATAGGTACTCTTCTAAAACTGCTAATACAAAGTCTTAATTTAGCAAGGTCCCTTTCAGACTAGTTGGGAGTGATCCAGAGGTAAACATACAACTACAATACTATGTTAAATTTATAAACACTGCCAGCTATATATGTTTCATTTCATTTCAACAGATTATATTAAACAGTATTTGTGGGTCATACAAATGAGTAAGATATTTTTAGGAAGTTCAAGTATAATAGCAAAAATAGATATATACATAGATACTTATAATCTAGAGTTAGAAAGTGATAAATTATGAGAAGTACAAAGTGTGCTGTCAGATCAGAATACAGGTTTATGGTGGGAGTGTGAGACAATGTATTTTCCAATTAAGATGCTTACAGACTAAATCAAGAAAACCAGCTTCAGGAGTGTGTTGCCTTGAACAAAATTTGATCAAAGCTACAGCTGTAATCACATACTGTGGTGTACAATAGTTGTATAATTAATGAAATACTAGCCACAATATAAGAACAAAAATAAACCTATCAAGGAAGGAAAAATAATAAAGCAACTGCTTACATGCAGTTGCAGATAACACATTATTTTTTTATTTTTTTATCCTCACTTGAGGACATTTTTCCATATTTTTTGTTCAGATAGAGTGGGAGGGAGAGAGAGAGAAACATCGACGTGAAAGGGACACAGCGAGTGGCTGCCTCCTGCACGACCCAACCAGGGCCGGGGACAAACTGCAACCAGGTACATGCCCTTAGCGGGAACCTAACGCGGGTCTCTCTGGACCGCAGGCTGATGCTCTAACCACTGAGCCAAACCGGCCAGGGCAATAATACATTATTTTTAAGGAGAGAAAAGCAGCTCTTAAAACTTATTTCTGGAATTGACTCTTTAATGCAAAATAATAATAATAAAAAGTAGGTTGTTTGTTCCTGACCTTGTCTTTCTATTTCAGAACTCTAAGTTGTCAGCCACTTGAAACTGGTCATCAGCCCTGGCCACCCCCAGGTGTGTGGGAAGGTTAGAAGAGGATTGAGACATACTGCTGAAGGGACCTACCAGACTTTAGGAGGAGATAAAGCTAATTTTGGAAAAGAGATATTACAGATTATAAACATTCAACCTCTTTTTTGTATAAAGAAACTTTGTCTTTTTTTTTTTTCTGCATTTGAAGTCATTTGGCCTATCTTGAATGAAGTGTCCAACAAGAAGTGAATCTTAGAAAATTCCATTTCTGAAGACTAAGCCCTCTATGCATTTCAAAAAGGGGGAAACTAACCTTTATTATCAAATGTACTGAGCTCCAATCTTATGGTTGATCAGAGGTTTTATAAGTCATTAATCCATCTGTGTAATTACTTAACACAGTTAAGTACTGTCTGCCTGCCAGTCTTCTAGGCACGTTGGACGCATCTGTGAAGTTATACACAAAAACCTCTGCCCTCGGAGAGCTTGCCACTTGGCAAGGGAAGACAATATAATTATAAGTAAGTAAATTGTTTAGTATTTTAGAAGGTGAAAAGTTCTATGGGAAAATCATAACAAGATAAAAGGAATAAGGACTGGGGGTAATGGGAAATGACGCAGGTTGCAGTTTTAAACAGAATGGTCAGGTTAGGTCTCATTGAGAAGGTGAAATGCTGAGACTTGAAGGAAGTAAGGGAGTCAGCCATGTGAATAAATGGGGGGAGACAGTTCTAGATAGAGTACCCAGTGCAAACAAGTGATAGGAATGGTTTATATATTTTTAAATAGTTGAAAATCAAAAGAATATTTCATGACACATGGAAATGATACGAAATTCACATTTCAGTGTCCATAAATAAAGTGGTATTGGAACACCGCCATGCCCACTCGCTCACTGGCTGCTTTGGTGCTACAAGGGCAGAAATGAATAATTGCAACAGAGACCATCTGGTCCACAGAGGCTAAATATATGGTTTCAGAAAAGCAGAGGTGGCAATTTCACCATTATTACCAGGCCAACACTTTATCAAGCAAGACAACAAATCAGAGATACAGGTTGTTCTTTGAAAGTTATTTTCACAAATTGCAACATTTTTTTAAAGTCCTGGCAGATTTACTAGACCCCTTTGTTTAAATTATTCTTCCAAAGACAGTGAACAGAACAAGTTGGTAACATTTAAGAATATACACAAAGTCTCTATATTGAACAGAAAAACAAGCTTGATGTTCTAATGAATGTTATCAATTTAACACTCCATTAAATCATATCTTTTTTAACAAGTGGTAAATACAAAGAGAAGCTTCAGGACTTCTTCCTTCAAGCCTCCTGGAGAGAGTACATCTCCTTCATCTCTTTCTGAGATTCTTTTTGTTAATTATGAAGATCTTCTTCTCCTCCTCCTCCCTCTCCTCCCCCTCCTCCCACTCCTCTCCCTCCTCCTTCTCCTTCTCCTCTTCCTCCTCCTCCTCCTTGTCACGACTTAACATTAAAAGTAAACAGCAGGCCAGTAGAGCTCAATTTTATTGGTAGAAACGGAATAGGAATGTCCTTAGTTATAACTGGAGCATGAAGCATTCACCTTCCATACTTGATACTGCAGGGGAAAAGCTTGCCTGACAATGAAAACAGACCCAAGAGTTGGAGAAAGGCAATTCCTGAAAATGTCTTACAAGGGCCTAGATCCAGCTGTTCAGATACATGAGCCAATAAATTCCTTTTGGTGCTTGAACCCAATTGGGTTAAGGTTCTGTCACTTACAACCACAATAGTCCTAGGATGAGAACAGGTTCCAGAGAGAGACAAAGGAAATGATCCACAGAGTTGGTGGAACATGGATGAAAAGGAAGTGATGACTTCAGGTGACCTCAGGAATGCCACACACCAGAGATTTGGAGAACAGTGGATGCAGGCATAGAAACCAGAACACCAGTAGAAATGAACCAGATGGAGAAGGTGAAAAATCAAGTTCAGCACCTGTTGAGTTTCAGGTGAGGAAACCAGAATATGTCATCCCAAAATATGCCTCTTTGACATAAAAATTATTTTGAACTAAAGGCAAATTAAGCAGCAAACTCAGCAAAAGCTCCCCCTTTTTTGCCTAAAGGCGGGATATAAATTCCCATTTTACTAGTCAGCCTCTTATCAGCCCAGAGACTTATTAGAGGAATCTGCAGACAAACCTCACTCTGTCGGTTCCCTCCCATGCATTTCACCTTCCCATAGTTTGTCGTCCCTGGAAGATTAAAACTGTTTTGTCTATACGATTCCACTTATATGAAGTGCCTAGAGTGGTCAAATTCATAGAGACACAAAGTAGAATGGTGGTTGCCAGAAGCTGGGGTGAGGGGGCGAATGAGGTGTTATTGTTTAATGGGTACTGAGTTTCTGTTTTGCAAGATGAAAAGAGTTCTGGAGATGGATGGTGGTGGTGGTTGTACAACAATGTGAATGTACCTAATACCACTGAACTGTGTACTTAAGAAATGGTTAAGCCCTGGCTGGTGTGGCTCAGTTGGTTGGAGCATTGTCCCATACACTGAAAAGTTGCAGGTTCCATTCCTGGCCAGGGCACATACCCAGGTTTTGGGTTTGATTCCTGGTCGGGGTGTGTATGAGAGGCAACTGATAGATGTTTTTCTCTCACATTGATGTTTCTCTCTCTCTCCCTTCCTCTCTCTCTCTCTCTCAAATCAATAAAAACATATCCTTGGGTGAGGATTAAAATCATGGTTAAGATGTTAAATTTTATTTTATGTGTATTTTCCCACAATAAGAAATTTCAAATAACTGCTTTGCCCTGTCATTTCTCTACCAAAGTATTGTTCTTTGTTGAAGACCCTCTAAAAGCTAGAATTCTAAGCCTCCGTTTTGTTTCTCTCACCTGCTGTGTTCTGCATGCATTAAATATACTGTTTTCCTTTAGTTCATCTCTCTTTAGACAGGGTGATCAGAGGAGGCCTCCTGGAGGAGGTAACATTCAGAGTGAGTCATAGACATGAGCTCTTACTGGATGTCCAGATGAGAGAAAGGGCAGAGAAACTAGCATAGGTAAAAATGTTCTTTGGCAGGAAGGGCATGGTATGGTGGAACTAAAGGCCGACCAGAGTGCTAGAGGGCACTGGGCAAGGTGCATGGGCGGGTGCATGCCAAATGAGGAGGAAGTGATGGTTGGGGAAGGGCTGGTGACAAAGATTCTCTCCAAGACCAAACTCCAGCCAGGCTCCTCTGAGCCCTCTTCTCAGCTAGGTCTCAACCTTGTTCTATAAAGACTTGAACAACTACTAACACAGTTTTAAGGCTGCTTCCCTAAGATAACTCTAGTCCCCTTGAAAGTGCCTGCCTGAGAAAACTCAAAGCTGTAAATAAAATTTACTGTTTGGCCTGGCCAGTGTGGCTCAGTGGTTAAGCGTCGACCCATGCACCAAGAAATCGCCAGTTCGATTCCCGGTCAGGGCACATGCCCAGGTTATGGGCCCAGTCCCCAGTGGCGGGCATGTGGGAGGCAGCCGATCGATGTTCTCTCTGATCAATGTTTCTATCTCTCTCCCTCTCCCTCTAAAAATCAATAAAGAAAAAAAAATGTACTGTTTGTTCTAGCCATCACCTGAGGATAGGGCTTGTCTCTAAAGGAAGACAGAATCCTAACTTTGAGAGTTGCTAGCCCACAGACACAGCCGGCCTAATTGCATTTATAATCTTTCACTTCCTTCACTGTACTAAGCCCTTGTTTGCTCCCTCTCCCTACTTCCTCATTTGCCCTTAAAAACACCCCTTCACCTCTACAAATCCAGGTTGAGTTCTGCTCACGATGGCCTCCTGTTTTTATTGCAATAGTTACTACTGATTGAAACCTGTTCTTCCCACGTTACTGCCCAGCTTTGACACAGGTCAGCAGGGCCTTAAAGGTCATGGTGAAAAGTCTGGGTTTTATTCTAAGTGCAGCAGAAAGCCATTGAGGGTTTTAAACAGGGGGTGACAAGGATCTGACGTGGGGTTTCAGATCCTTCTGGCTACTCTGTGGAGAACAGAATGGAGCTGGCAAAGAGTAAGGAGCTGGGAGGCTGGTTGGGAGGCTACTGCTGTGCTTAGGAAAGCAGAAAGATGCAAGTAAGAGCTACGCACACTGTCTAGAGTATTGTAATGTATACGAGAGGGATTAGCTGTTGCAAATTACCGTTTAGACTCTTTTCAACCACCACTGTGGGTGATTGAGAGTCACCCCTATGCACTATTCTTCCTACTTCCCATGTATTACTCGGCATTGCTGGAAGAGCTGGATAGCCATTTGGATAACTTTTCAATTATAGAAAAATAAATTCTAAGGCTGAGAGAAAGAGACCATTAAAAGAAAGGGAGAAATATAGCTGCTATCAGTCAGGATACCTATTTCCCAGCTCTCTCATTGTGAATCTTAATTCAAATAGATTTTCATATTTTTCAGTGACATATTGGCCCCCATTCCTCTCCTGGGCTCAGGAAAACACGATAGTTTCCTTGTACTTTTTCTTTTACAAATCTCCTTAAAAAAACAACAACAGTATAAATGTGCTACTGCATTGGGGTTTAATAATAAAGGGGAAAACTTTTGCTCTTTATACTTATTACACTTGAACACTTTGTTTCTCTTTATTTGTCATGTTTGCTGGGTCATTCTTACTTTAGCTTTGGCAAATGAGAGTGGCAGCAGCCTCCTGGGGATTTAGTGTTCAGTAGCTAATGTTCAGTGCTGGGCACGCATGTTACTAATGCCCAGGACACGCAGCCTCTCCCATCCTGCCCTCTCCAGCTGCATCACGCTGTCTCCCTGATGGTGTTGCTGGAACCTGAGGCCCGACTTCCTTGGTCCCACTAACAACTGTGTAGGAGTAAATCATTTAGATTGTTAATGAGGGTCTGAGCTTTCTCCGCAATGAGTCCACCGTTCTGGCCGCTTTAGCCGTCAGGGCTCAGTGGAGTGTGTGTCTCTACAGATGCAGCCGTTTTCATATTCTTTCCTTACAGTCAGGAAACATTTGGAATTTGGTTTTCAAAAACAAAGTATAGATCTGCTTCTGACGATGGGCCTCTTTGATGGCACCCCTGGGAAATAAAGTCGGTCCCAGCCTGTCCATTCTAAGCACTGCTGGAGAAAGTGACATACAACAGTCCATGTATGGGAACCTAGTTTCAGCTTTGAACCTTCCTTCTACACAGGAGAGAAGCCAAATAACAGTCTGTTTATAATATGATGAGTCCATTTTGATCTCTTTTTCTAGGGCTTGCACCTAAATTTGGGAGAACTTCTGAAATGCCAGGGAGTAGGTGGCAGACGTGTCCTCGTGGACCTCCTCTGGCATCCCCCGGGACATTCTCATTCTGTACAGTCTTTGGTTGCAGGTGCACAAGTCACTGCTGTGCCCGCCTCGTGCCCACTGCCAGGTCTCCAGGTTCTCTCTGCTGTGCTGCCCTCCGTTGTTCGGGAACACCTCACTGCTCCTGCACCATCCATGTGACAGGAACTGCATTTCCGTGGCCTCCGGGACCCATGGGACCACAGCATCAATCCTCTGCTGCAGCCTGTGAAACTGAGTAACTCAGCCCCATCTGCCTGCACCCAAGGTTCGAAACTGCTGGCCCACCTGTGGCCCTCAGATGTGTTCTGTTGGATCTATACTAATTAGTTAAAAATATTAAAACTTAGCCCTGGCCGGGTGGCTCAGTTGGTTGGGACATCATCCCGTACACCAAGGGGAGGTGGGTTCGATTCCTGGTCAGGGCACATGACCCAGCTTGTGGTTCCATCCCGGGTCCAGGTGCGTGTGCATGAGCGTGGGAGGCAGCTGATGGATGTTTCTCCTTCTCTCTGAAATCAATAAAAAAAATATTAAAACTTAGAGCCAACACATAAATCAGAATGTTTCATATATTTCAGATTTCCTCTCAGCCTGTTCTGTCGCCTTGCTTTCTCTGAGCCTACAAATAGGCTTATATCACCTTTTAAAAAACACCATCCCCCACACTATGCTTCAACTTACCACTTCAAGTGTACTTTTTCCAGCTCTGCTTCATCTCCTGCACTGTAGGGAGCTCAAGACGTGGCAGTCCTTAAACCCCAGTGATCCTCAAACTATTTGGGACAAAGGACCAACTTTAAAATTTCCAATCTATCATAGACCAATACTTTTGTAAAATACAATAAAAAATGTAACACCAGAAAAATGAAAGATAAAGATACACACAAATACAAGGTCAATTTTATTATTGTTAGTTTGAACAGAAATAAAATTATTCCATCAATTTTCTATATTTTTTATATGCTTACTCTGTTTCTGTACTTCACTCCCTATAAATCAATAGCAACTGTATGTAGCCCAAAGTAGGCAGAAGAAAGGAAACAATAAAAATTAGAGCAGAATTGAATGAAATAGAAAACAAAAAGACTATACAAAAAATTAATATGGCAAAGATCTGGTTCTTTGAAAAGATTAATGAAATTGACAAACCCTTGGCTAGACTCACTAAGGAAAAAAAAAGAAAAGACTCATATAAACAAAGTCAGAAACGAAAGAGAAGTTACCACAGACATCACAGATATACAAAGGATCATACTAGAACACTATGAAAGACTATATGCCCCCAAATTCAATAACCTAGAATAGATGGTAAGTTCCTAGACTGAATCACAAAGAACTGGAAAATCTAAATAGACCGATAAACAGCGAGGAAATGGAAACAACCATCAAAAACCTCACAAAAAAAATGAAAGTCCAGGACCAGATGGCTTCACTAGTGAATTCTATCAAACATTCAAAGAAGATGTGATACCTGTCCTTCTCAAACTCTTCCAAAAAACTGAAGAAGAGGCAAAACTTCCTAACACATTTTATGAAGCCAACGTAACCCTGATACCAAAACCTGGCAAGAATAACACACAAAAAAGAAAACTGCAGACCAATATCTCTGATGAATACAGATGCAAAAATCCTAAGCAAAATACCAGCAAATCAAATACAACAATGCATTAAAAAACAAACAAAAAACCATCAGGAATAACAGTTGTAATAATGGCCCGAAACAATTCCCAGCTTCCTCTGCTTGTGCCTCTGCTTCTGCTGTTCCCTCCATCAGGAATGCTGTGCCCACTGCTATCCACTCTCCCTTTCTTTCCTCCCCCTCATCATGCTTGTTCCAAAGACCTCCTGATCCTTCAAGTCCCTTTCAAATGCCACCTTTGCAAGGAGGCATCTTTCTTGCTACATGAGCCCCCCCCTCCCCGCCCCATGGAGCCCAGGCTGACTGTCATTCTCTTGGCACTGTATTGGGATCACTGTGTACTTGTGTCATCCTGCCCCCACCTGATACTAAACTTCCTGAGCCCGGTGACTTTCTTTCCCATGGCACTAACACAGAGCCTTGTGTGCAGTAAGCTTTCAACACACATACTACTTCAATTAAAAAACAGCAAGGATGCCACTGGGTTGATCTCAGAGTGTTAGTGGCAGAGGTGGAAACAAAACCCAGGGCTTTGGGCTCTTAGTTTCCTTCTCATGAATTATTACAAATGTAGCCCTAAAAGTGAGATAAGCCAGACAGAGAAAGACAAATACTGTATGATATCACTTATATGTAGAATCTAAAAAAGCCAAACTCATAAAAACAGAGAGTAGCATAGTGGTTACCAGGGGCTGGGAGGTAGGGGACTTGGGGAGATGCTGTGCAAGGGTATAAACTTGCAACTAGTGGATATATTAAGTTCTAGAGCTCTAATGCAGAACATAGTGATTATAGCCAACAATACTGTATTATAAACTTCCAAGTTGCTAAGAGACTAGATCTTCATTATTTTCACCACAAAAAAGAAATAATTATGTGACATGATCGAGGTGTTAGCTAATCATATTGCAATATATAAATGCATCAAACCAATACGTGTTGTATGCCATCAACTTACACAATGTTATATGTCAATTATATCTCAATTAAAAAAGCAAAACTAAAAATAACAAAACTTGAGCTCTAAATCATAATCACAGGAAAATCCAATTAACAAAAGAAAACCACAGCTCCATTTATTGTTGGCAAATAAAATTTGACAGTCTGAATATCTTACCTGAATTTGAATGAATGCACATGAAAAAGCCCTGGAATTAGAATCCACACGTTCTCTGACCTTGGTACACGCTCACTCACGACTTGGGAATTTTGTTCCAAAAGGGGTCTTATGAAGGGACTGCTGTAGGGGGTTCCTCCTGTCTCAGGGAACTGTTCTGGTAAAAGAACACCTCTGAGAACAATGAAGGAACCAGCCAGCTTGAGAGGGACATTGAGGTCACATAGAATCTTGACTCCCCATTCAGGGCCTCCTGGAAGTTCAAGGAGGTCAGACCATTTCCAGTTTTTGTGGTTTCAGGTTTATTTTTAAAATCAAGAAACACCAAGCCTTGTAAAAATTAAATGTTTAAAATATACCAAATGACCACTTTTCACACACACACACACACACACACACACACACACAACTGCATATGTAGACTCACTAGGAATTTGACCTAAAAGTCTGTGTGTGAGGTTGTTTGGGAATCTGCCAAGATATGGGGGTTTAGGTGGGAGGTGGGAAGTCCCACAAGTGGTGGTTTATGGCGGATGTTTCCCCCTTTCTGCCCCAAAGGTTTCGAACATTTCCCTCCTGGTCTATCTTGGAAACCCTTTGCATCCATGTTCCCTTTACAGTCACACATTCCTGGGCAATCTCACTCATGCCTATGGGTTTTATTGCCATGAGTTTGCTGATTCTCAGATCTATACACTCAGGTCTGGCTTCTCTCCTGAAGTCCAGATCCTTGATTTGAATCTCTGTACTCCGATGCCCACTGGACATTTCCACTTGTGTGTCCCCTTGGAACTTCAAGCTCAACACTTCCAAAAATAAAGCTTGTTCTTCCTTTCCGTTTCCTGTTCCCAAATCTCTGATTTCTTTGTGCCAAATACAGTTCCTTGTATGTGACAAGTCTTGGCATACCCACTTCTCTCTCTAACCTCTCCTCCCCATTTCCCTTTGCCTGGTTCATGTCTACTCATCCCTAAGCAGGCATTTTCCTTACTCTGGGAAGCTACCCCTGATTCCCCAGAACTATTGGGGGCCTGGTTACACACTTTCATAGATCCTAATCTGCTCTTCCATTTCACTTACCACCATGTTCATGAGTTAATTATTTGTGGACTTCTTCCTTTAATGACTATTCTCACTGCTAGAAGATAAGCCCCCTGACTGTAGGGGTCATATCTACCTTGCACTGCTCTGTTCCCAGGGCCTGGTGCATGGTACCTGGCATATTGTAGGCCTTCATAAATGTGTGTCGACCAACTGAATACATGAATCATGTCTCCCCTTTGCTCTTGCCCCTCAGTCTAGAATAGCCTCATGCCCTCCCGCCACGTGGCTGAGGCTTCCTGGCCTTCAGGACTCGGGTCAGGTTCACCTTTGGGGAGCCTCGAACCATCCTCTCTTCAGTTGGTGGTATCAGGTGTCCCTCCACATGTACAGTGTCCCTCAGAGCATCACTACTTCATGTAATGACTTTTTATCTGTCCCCACCACAGACTGTGAGCTCCTCAAGGGTGGTTTGTGTCTTACTGCTTTGTATCCTCGGTATCTAGAACAGTGTCCTTGCACAGAGCAGTGCTCAAGAAATATTTGTCAAACAGATGCAATGAAAAAAATCTATAAGCAGGGCTTATAGATACACATGTATGTGTGGGCCAATGACCCCTGCGAAGGGCCTGGGAAAGTCGCTCTATTCCTCCTGCGGGTGGTAGGAGGGACAGGGTTACGAGGTTAGAGAAATGTGTCCAGCTTTCCATGTGAGTGTCCTGGGCACATTTTGCTGTTCTTGTCTCCGCAATGCTATAGGTTCTAGTCATAGCTTTGCTCTGAATTTGACTCTGATCTTGATCTCTTAATTTCAGTTTCCTCATCTATAAAACAGGACCCAATGAACTGCCCTAATTAGGATATTTCACTGTATTCAACTCTACTGCAGAACTGACTGTGTCCGTCCTGGCGGGGCAGTGTCCAGGCTTTTCCGGTTATTTCTGAACCCACCCAGCTCCTACCTATATAGTAAGTATGAATGGAAGGCTGCTCCTTTTTATGCTCATATTTACTAACTGTTAGTCATTTGCATACCACTTTCTGATTTCCCTATATTCACATTTCGCCTACACTACATTTTTCTTAATATTTTATTTAAATTGACTCACTTTTTACTTATACCCACTTCTGCCTTGTCCTAAACAAGACTATCCTTAAAATCATGAATTTGATAGACAAGGGGTACTTTTGAATACACATGCACATACATACATAATTGTTACAAAGACTCATATTCATCTGTGTGCTTCCCACAGTCACCTTGGGGATCACACAGACCCGTTGTTCTCCAAGCCTGATCCCTGGACCATCAGCCCCAGCAGCACCTGGGAACAGGCAGAAGCGAACGTTCTCCAGCTCCGCGCCAGATTTATTGAAGCTAAGACTCTGAGGGTGGGGCCAGCAATCTGTTTTAACAAGCCTCGAGGATAATGTGCTCAAGACTGAGAACAGAACGGCTGTCAGGGAACTTTGGGAGCTGACCTCCAGTACACGGAAGAGTTCCCAGCTCAGACCCTTTCCTGAGCCTTGGCTCAGCCGCGCCTCCCTTCGGGCGGTCCCTGCCCCACCGCGGAGACCTGAGCGCAGCCCGCGGGCTCACCTGCTTCCCCGCCTCTCCTGCCCCCCTGCAGCCTTCATCTGGAACAATTTCCTTCCCCCTGCTGTTGCTTCCCAACCTTTCAGGCATTGAGTTGATTAAATTCAGAGGAAGAAATGGGTCACATCCTCTGTTCCATAAAAACTAATTACCTTCTCTGTCCTCTTGGTTCTGTGCTGTGAGGTGGGGGAGTTCTTTCCCTCCCTCCTCTGAGCGGAGTCCTCTGTCGTGTCCGTGGCCCCATCCGCTGGGCAGGTGGCACGAGGCCCCCAGGTGTCCATACATGCTCCCAGGGGCTCTCTGGTCCCCTGACAAGAACCTCTGTCCCCGGAGGGAGAAGCATAGGAGCTTGTAAGGCATCTCGCTTTGCTCAGCCATTGAGAAGCATAAGATAAGAATTGCTGTTTCCTTCAGGCTGTTTCTTCATCTTTGTTCCACCTTCTCTCTTTGCTGGTTTCAGCTACAGACACACCTCATTTCACTGCACTCGGCTTTACTGCACTTCACAGAGGTCGCGTTTTTACAAGTCAAAGGCAAGACCCTCTACCAGCAAAACGATTACAATTTGCCTTATTGCGGTGGTCTGGAACCGAACCCACGCTACGTCGGAAGCATACCTGTGTCTCATGGCTTCAGCTGTCTCCCTGCCAATGAAGCCAAAACCTGTCTGTTTGATCCCCACTGTCTGAGAAGGGATCCTCTCCGAGAAGCTCGAATCCTGCCATTCCTGGTCTGGCCTCATCCTCTGTACCTCACAGCCCACCTGTCCAAATTAAACGTCCCACCTTTGAGGAGAGGAACCAAAAAATGTTTCCTCTACCTTTCTAAGTTCTCGGCTGGGGCCCCTACTAGAAAAGACAGAGAAACGAGAGAAACGCAAACAGCAGTTTATTTACATGTATCGCTCATATATACACGGGAGACACTCAGGGAAAATTCAGTGACTCTTTGAGAGGAAGCATAGAATTCAGGCTGAAATACCATCTTTAGCTAAAAACAAAAACAAAAAAGGGTGTAGGGAATACCAGTCTGGGGGAGATGACCGGGAAAAGTAAGGTCAACAAGAGTCAGGATTGTTATTAATTGCAGAATTCATTCGGTGCCTTAAATTAAGAGTCTCTAGTGGTTTAGGCATCCTCTTCTTCCAGGTCCAGAGAGGGAGATTTCCTTCATAAATGTACATTTCCCTTACTAAAGGGTAACTTCTATTCTGTTTTCAGAGCTTCTCCTGTGTCTGCTGTTTCTCAACACAAAGCTCATGCCGAAGGGGCCCGTTTTGGTGTGGCATATTCCACAATAAACCCACTTGTTCTTTCGAATTTCCCACCACAGCTAATTAAACCAACGTCTATTGTATCATCCAAGCCAGAAAACCTTCTCGCTTCCTTGTCCAGTTTCAGTGAGTCACCAAGGGACAGTGATTTTACCTCTTCATCGTGAATTTTTCCCCCTCTCCATCCTCCAAGCCACTCTCTTAGTGAAGACCCTCTGTCTATTGTTGCAGCAACAGCTTTCAGGCTGGTTTGTCCTTTTTTGCACCCACACACCCACCACTCTGCAGCTGGAGTGGAATGCTAGATAACAAGTTTAAAATCATTAGCACATATGCCCAGCCAGTGTGGTTCAGTGGTTGAGTATCAACCCATGCACCAAGAGGTTGCCAGTTCGATTCCTGGTTGGGGCACATGCCCAGGTTGTGGGCCTGGTCCCTAGTGGGGGGCATGCAGAAGGCAACCAGTCGATGTTCTCTCTCATTGATGTTTCTATCTCCCTCTCCCTCTCCCTTCCTTTCTCTCTAAAATCAATAAGGGGGAAAATCATTAGCACATGTAGCAGTTTGCTGCTAAGCTTTTCTCAGAGGCTAGGACCTCCTGGATAAAGTTCAACACCTTTGCAAACAAGGCCCTAGAGCACCTGGCCCCAAACTTCATTTCCTATGTTGTTTCCAAAACACACGACTCCAGCCACACACAACCACTTGCCATGCCCAGAACACAATGGGAGGTTTCAGACCTCCTGGTCTCAGAAACCTCCTGGCTGCCCCTCCTTTCTTAGTTTGGAGAATTCCCACCATGCCTTGAATCTCAGCTCTCAAGACAACTCTACAAGGTTCCCTGGTTTCTCCCCTGGGCACTGTCCTCTGCACATTCAGTAGCTCTTAAATGAGAGCCTCTGCAAGGGAGCAGCTGGGGTGGTCTCTCATTCCCCTTGGTCCCCTCAGGGCCAATGCAGATACTCAAGTCAAACCAGGACCATAGCAGCCTACAAAGATCTACCCTTTTCCTGTCAGGTGAAGGGGAGGAAAACGTTTTTCTTGACCCTCTTGGGGTCCTTGGCTAGGTCTGAAAATTAAACTGACAAAGACAGACTAAGAGGAGAAAGGCATACACATTTCATAGAATTTTTACTTGTATACAGTATCTTCACAATAGAAGGAGGACTCGAAGAAATGACCAGAGCAGGAAGCTTGTGTAGGTGTACCTCGGAGAACTGTGGGTGGGTTCCAGACCACTGTAATAAAGTGAGTATTGCAATAAAGTGAGTCATAATCTTTTTTTGCTGGTGGCATGTCTCTCCTTCAATTAATAAAAAATGCAACACTGACAAGTGCAAGAGAATTGACAAGACAAAAAGGTCTGGGCCAGGGTACTCCAGCTAGGGCAGGGCTAGCAGTCCTCACCTCCCTTAACTAGGAAGCTAAGGTTAGTTTAACAAGGTTTGTTGGCAGAACCCTCTGGTGCCCTCTCTTGGCTAATAAAAGTCTGTCTCCAGTTAAAGGAGAATTTATTTCCTGCCTTTAAGCACAAAATGGGGAGCTTTTTCTGTATCTATGGCTTCTTAATTGCCTTCAGCTCAAGATACTTTTCATGTCAAAGAGGCATACAAATTTAGGGTGATGTGTTCTGGTTTCCTTCACAGGCTACCTTATAGCCACAGAGTCCCCACATCCAAACATGAATGTTGTAAACACAGTTCCATGCACCCCCAAAACCTGGAAGCCCAGAACAGGCCCAGCATTTTGTCTCAAGTCACCAGGGCACTGGCTCTGCCCGAATCCTGTCCACAATGAGCCCCTTAGACCATAATAACCATTTTCAGGAAGCTGAGAACCCAAACCCTCTATCCCCTAACCCCACAGCTTACTGTCTACATTAACGTACCCCTACTATTCCATCACCCTTATTACTATAACTTTACTACTTCAGAGACCTTTTACCCTGGATGAGCAAATTTGCAAATCTTTGTTTCACTGTAGAGATTTCTGGAAAGTCTCAGCAAGTCATCAGCTGACAGTTTACGTTCCTAGACTGGTCTCACTTGTGTCCACCAACCCCAAACAGCTATTCCATAATGCTTGCTCAATCCTATCCTCTCCCAACATGAAAAAATCTGGTTGTAACCAGACCTCAAAGTCTTGGTAAATCAGACCTTGCCCTTGCCCTGTGGAGACCCTCAGAATTCCTCATGGCGGTAGACAACAAACTCAGCTTTGCCTTATTAACAGGTTGTTTGGTGAGCCAGCATTCAGCAAGGCTTTGTGTCCCCAGACCTCCCCTGCCTCACTAAGGAGATTGTTAGTTTGCATTCAAGGGGAGTTTTGTTCTCTCACCAAGTTAGACAGTGAAGAAGTTCTGTGTCTTCAGATGCTGATGCTCATGTACTGTGAAAAACTTGACCAGGCATGGAGATAATACACGTGTCTAGATCAAAATCGGCCTTTGGCCTGTTCTGGCCGCCAAGCCCACCTGCAGGTGTAAACGCGCGGGCGCGGTGCCTTCTGAGAACTGACCAGCAGAGGGTGCTCTTGAGAAAGAAGTATTTGGAAGCTTCTTCCTGTCAGGGACTGGAAAATTCCCACACAGGAGGCACCACTTAATTTTAATTATTGTAATTAATGGTAAAGACAAGCGGAGCTTCCACAGGACATAAACCAGAACAGCCACGGAGTGATAGAGGTGCCAACAGCAGGAAACCCAGCGGAGAACCTCCCCAAGGTGGTGCTCAGAGGAGGATTTCAAGCCTCTAGTGGGGTTCTGCATTTTTACCGAGACTCCTGCAATAACAGAATTTCCCCAAGTAATTCTGAAACCTGACACATTTAGGTCATGCCATGCTGAAGGCCTTCAGAACTACTCATTCTGGGGTTTCTGAGAAATTATTCTTAAAATTCACACAGAAAGCCAGGGGTTGGCTATTCTTTTCTGGTAGTGATAGATGTTTTCACTTTTGCAGGTCATACAGCTTCTGTCACAACTTCTCACACCTGCCCTTATAACTTGAAATCAGGCTCAGAAAATACAAGACTAATAGGTGTGGCTGTAGTCTAATGAAACTTCGTTTATGGACCCTGAAATTTGAATTTCATGTAATTTTCACAGGTCACAAAATATCCTTTGTCTTTTGTTGTTGTTTTTTTTAACCATTTATTTATTTGTTTTTTAAAATATTTTTTTATTGATTTTTTAGAGAGAGAGAGAAACATCGATGTGAGAGAAACATCAATCAGCTGCCTCCTGCACGCCCCCTACTGGGTATCGAGCCTGCAACCTGGGCATGTGCCGTGACCGGGAATCAAACAGGACCTCTCAGTCCGTGGGACGATGCTCAATCCACTCAGCCACACAGGCAGGGCTTTTTTCAACCATTTATAAATGTAAAAATCATTTTAAGCTCACAGGCAGTACAAAACCAGCTGGATTCGGCCTATGGCCTGTGATTTGCCAACTGCTGAAGAAGGAAGAACATCTCTTTGAGGTCCTACTCAAAGAGATTATTGAACAAGGATCTGTTAAAAATTTTGGACTGAGTCAGGGTTAATAAAAACTCATGATTCTCAAGGGTCAACATAATTAATGCTCTTTCTGGTGTGAATGCTGACTGCAAAATGCGTGTTTTGCCTGAGAGGCTCTTCTGAGTCGGCACTGAACTGGGGAGAGAGTGAAAGTGGAGTCAGTTACACCATGGTGTGAACCCAAACACAGCCTTACGGATTGAGATCTCGGGCATGTACGTGATTTGACTTCTCCAGTTTCTCTTTTCTCATCTGTAAAATGAGAAGATAACGTTATCTATATGATGGGGATTTAGGGAGGATGCCAAGAACTTGAGACATAGTAGGCGCTAAATAGACGGTAGCTTTTATTACTCAGGAGATAGAGATGAACCCTGAGAAATACCTCATCTTGAGAAACAGGGTACACGTCAACTTTAGTAACGGGTTATAGGGTATCTTCATCTATTTGGGCTGCTATTACAGAGTAGCACAGACTGGGTGAATTATAAACAGCAGTTCTGGAGGCTGGGAAGTCCAAGATCAAGGGGCCAGCAGGTTTGGTGTCTGGTGAGGGGCTGCTTCCTGGCCCACAAATGGCTGTCTTTTTGCTGTGTACTCACATGGTGGAAGGGATGAAGGATCTCTCTAGGGTCTCTTTAATAAGGGCACTAATCCCCTTCATGAGGGCCCCATCCTCATGATCTAATCACCTCCCAAAGGTTCCACCTCCACGTTGAGGGGTAGGATTTCGACATATGACTATTGGGGGGACACAAACATTCTGTCTATAGCATATAGTGATAGGAATGGATTGTAAGATCCTTGACAGCAGGGTACACACCAAGTTCCTGTTTTTCTGACCCACTTAGCTTAGCTTGGTGCCTGTCACCTAAGGGGGTCTCAATGGTAGAGAGAAACCTGTGCTTTAAGGGGAAGCTATGCATTGCTCAGAGCACACTCTTCCAAGTTACCTGAGCCTGGCTCCACGGGCCTCTGTGCCTTTCCTTGCCTTTGAGTGATGTTGTAACTGATAGCAGTGTGAAGTAGTTCTTGCTTTAGTCATGCAACTAATTTCCGTCGGAGTTTCCACGACGTCTCTCCCCCTTTGTGAAGGAAGCCAGTATTGCATCCCTTTGCAAATTCATTCCACTGATCCTGATTTTTAAATGTCTCTGCGTTTTTACTTTTGCTTTGAACCAATGGTGACATCTGCCCGGTTTCCTTATTAACAGTGAGTTAAATAAAATCTTTGACATGTGTTCATTTTATACCTGTGTGAGAGTCAAGATTTTACTTCTGTGGAAAATTCTCCATTGACATGCTATTTGACTGTGAAATTGAATTCAGGAATGTTTTGCTAGAAAACATTTGAATAGCACCCAAGGAGACAACCTAAAACATTTCTGTCTTGCCCTTTCGAGTTCTCTTCTCTCACCACTTATGTTCTACCCATGACTCCATCACTACATAGCTATAAGATTTGGAATGACACATTTTTCCATCTGCAAAACAGGGTGTTGAGCTAGAAAACTGTCTACAAGGCAGCAGTTCTCAAACTTTAGGGTCCAAGGACCTTTTCCCACTCTTAAAATTATTGAAAATCACCTCAAATTATTAAGATTTTGGTTTATGCAGGACATGTCTATGGCTATTTACCGTGTTAGAAATTAAAACTAAGGTTTTTAAAAAAAATATTCACTTTTAAATTCACTGAAAATAACTACAACAAACCCATTACATGTTAACATAAGTAACATATTTTTATGAAATATGACTATATTTTCCCAAACAAAACAAAACAAACAAAAAAATAGAGTGGGAGAAGTGGCATTGTTTTAGACTTTTGCAAATCTTCTTACTAGGAGACTGCTGCATTCTCATATGGGCGTTTGCATCCATCTGTTGTGACATCCATATCATTTAGACTCCAAAAACTCTACTGTATACTCATACGAGAATGAGAGTATCATAAAAATAGTAATCTAGCAGACTCCTCACCCCACCCCCAAAAAAGGATCTCAGGGACCCTCAAGAGTTGCTGAAACTCTTTGAGAACTGCTAAACCGCTAAGTAAACCAAGACAACCTGCAGGCGGAAGTAGTGGTTTCTGATGGCTGGGCCTGCCAGTACCTCACTCCGACCCCTCTTTCGAGTGTCCTTTGCTCTCTCCAGCACTCTGGACAGTCCGCTTTCCCTCCTGAGTGTGGTAATTGATCCGAGCTGGGATTCCGTGTGACAGGCATGAGTGGGATATTGCCCAGTGCTGGAGCAGGGACAGGAAATGGGGTGGGAGTGGGGAAGGAAATGAGCACCATTCTTATCTGTTCCCAGAGAAGCTCTGGGTGAGACCTCGAAGCTGCATTGGCAGGGCCCTTTGTCTGAGATTCTTCCTGATCCTTTTCTCAAATGAAGCCTCTGGAATCCTCCATTGCCACTCAGACCGCGCTTCTGACCCATGGAGGGTCCCTGGGCTCTGAGATTACAGGGAAGCAGCTGTTGGAACAGTAGTTGGAGAGGACAGAAACTTTCCCCTCCTGAAGTCCTGGGAGGATAAACATTCAGACCATCCCTGTTAAAGACCCTTCTTGGTTTTCCTTGTCCCAGCTCCTAGGTGCCAGTGATGTTCTCCGTGCCAGGGATGTGCTCTGTGCGAGGCAAACACTTTCCAGGTACCAGGGGAGCACCGTGGTCACAGGGTACGTATCGATGAGAAAGAGTTCACGGATTTGTTCATTCCAGAGCAGCAATTCAGAGGTTGGAAGTTTTTACAAGAACAGTTTCAGAACTTTTCTAATAGCCTCCCTCTTCCGTACTTGCATTCCCATTTCCTACAAGATAGTAGTCAAGTTAAATCTTTGGAATCAAGACACAGCTGGGTACATATCCTTGATCTTCCACTTACTAGCAATGGAGACTTGGGGAAATACCTATTTTTAATCTCATATCCTTTGGCTATAAAATGGGGTTGAGTCTTCCCCAACACAGAGTCCAAGTCAAGGACTTGGGGCTGGTGGTGAGGTGATCTCAGAAAGCAGAAATGTAGGAAGACAGAAAATGAGACAGATAAAGACAGAAAAAGACATAAAAATGAGACAGATAGTCTGAGAAATATGGTGAATTGTTGGGCTGGTTACTATTCTGGATAACTGAGGCTCAATCCTGCCAGAGACCCTCTGGAAAACCATATAAAATATACTCCAGAATTATCCTCTGAAGGGTGGGTGCCTGAGACATCTGTGCCTCCATGGCTGAGGACTGCCCCAAGGGCACTAATCCCCCCAGGGGAAGAATGAGCTTGCACAGAAGTCTGCACTGCAGCTGTGGCTGAAATCAGAAGTGGGTCACCAATGTGACATGGGGCACAGAACGTATGTGCTAGGCGAGTAAACAATATCCACATTATAGAGTTATTGTGAGCGTTAACGGAAATATCTATAAAAGGGTTAGCATCGTGCCTGCCACATAGTTAAGTCCTTAATAAGTGTTCACTTTACTGTTGCTGCTACTGCTGTAATTATTGTCATCATCACGATGATTATCATTGCACTTTCTTGAACGAGAGACAGGGGTACATTTTTGAAATGATACATAACCCACAGCCTGTCTCGTCTATACCACAGCCTGTGGAATTGACCATGACCTCTGGCTACTTGTGATTATTATAGATTATTATAGTACTTTTACTTTCTCCGTATGTGTGTTGAAATTTGGTTACGAGGAAAAGTCATGTTTGGTCAGTTGTATGCGGTGGGAAAATGGTTGTAACCATGGCTCCGGAATAGCGCTGTGCAGTAGGACTTCCTGCCGTGATGAAAGGGGTCTCTGTCGCTGTCCAATGCGGTAGCCACTAGCTGCACGCGGTCACTGGGTACTTGAAATACGGCTCGTGTGGCTGAGGAACTCAGTTTTTAGTTTTATTCAACTCTAGTTAATTTGTATCTAAATTTAAATAGCCACATCCAGACACAGTGGACAATTAAGAGATAGTGTTCTCAGTGAATAGTGAGTGGAAAGGACCCTTTTCCTGGGGCTAAGATTAAGGCAACGTAGCTAGTGGTGCATTTCATTTAGACCTAAGCCCACCAAATCCACTTCCGGGTTGGAGAGTGGTGGTGTCACGGGGGCCAAGGGCTGCTGGCTGAAAAGCATAAAGTCGTGGGCACACAAAGCTGGTACTGGCCGGGGGAGGAGAGGCCACAGGCGCCTACAGCTCGGTCCATTGTTCTGTGCACAGAGCGCCTGCTGACTGGTGTGCAGGGGAGGGCTCCACGCTTAGCTGCCTTTGCACGCTCACAGGCCAGCTTTGACTAGTTATGCCTCAGCCTTGTCCCGTTTCTCAGCAGGCATCTGTCCTGTGCTCACGATCCCTGAACGATCACTGCTGAGTACTTACTGTGATCCCAAGTGCTGAGCTAGGCACCGAAGAAGATAAAAGAGAGGCCCGTCCAACTGGTGTTCTCTACTCCCTAGATGCTGACAGTGAGGGACGAGATTCTCATATAATGAGCCACTAACTTCCACAGCCCCTTCTCTGGTTGGTAATGCTCCTCTGCCCGCCTCCCCCAGCTCCCTGTGACCTCGAGCTTCTCACTGTGACTGTAATGGACAACTCCCTCGGCTACTTCCTGCGCTCAGGCACCAGCTCCACAATGTCGGGGCCTCACACACAGCCAAATACTAAATGGTTTGAGGCTGATAACAAGGGCAACGGGAGTTAGAGAGGAAAGAGACAGCATTCCCTGAAGTCATCCACAGACAACATGGAATTCAGACTGGGCCTTGAGAAATGAGCAAGATTTATTTCCTCGAGGAGTTGGGTAATGGCATTCCAGAGGGACAACATCATAAGCAAAGGCGTGGAGGTGGGATTGTGAATGTTATATTCACAGGAGGCAAGATGAATCAGAAGAGAGTTTAGAAAACAAGGTCGGATTAGGAGGGGGGGCCTTGAGAGCCAAGCATTTGAGTGGGGATCTATCTCACGGGTTGATAAGAGCACCAGGAGCAGAGCACTCTGGGCCTCTGAGCGTGGGAAACCTGAGTTACATCAGTGAGTCTGGCAAGATGTGGTTGACACCAATTGTTTTTGCCTTTAACCTTTGACCTCTCCTCCTCTAGTAGGGCCACTTCAGTTTCCTGACAATCACCGTTCTGCCCGTATGGCACCGTGACTTTACTGCTGTCTTGGTTCAGCGATGGAAGGACGTGAACCAGATCCAGCCAATAAGAGTCTTAGGAAGCGTTTCACAGATCCAGCCAGGGACTTTGGCTGGAGCTGCTATCTTTCTTCTCTGATTGCTCAGTTAGTGAGATGTAAGCCTGGAGCTGCTGACTCTATCCTTATGCTGCAGGGCCAGAGTCTGTCTGAGAAGGAAACCAGCACAGAGCAAAGCAGAGCCCAGGGGTGCACCTGATGACGTCATCTGAGCACGTGGATCTAGCTGAGCCTGAAGTAGCATGTATTTCTGAGCTCATCAGTTATTAGCCAGTTTCCGTTAGTTTCCTGCCACTTGCAACCAAAGGGGTCTTAATGAATGAATACACAGTGGTACGTGGGATGGCTTAGAGTGGAAGAGATGAGCATCAGAGTGGCCACACCCGCGGGTTGTGGCTGGAACTCAGACAGGAGGCACTGAGGGTCTCAACCAGGGGCTATGGAAGTAAAAATTAAAAAAGAAGGTGAGTCAAGAGGTGAGAAGGAACTATAGAGTCCTTTGTTCTCTTTGAAAGCTATACAGGCAGTGCGTAATGATTCCTTATCACCTCTTCCCTCATGATGCCCTTTACCTCCTCTCTTTCAGGTGGTTTTCACAACCCAGTGAGGCAAGTGAATCTGGTATTCTTGCCCCCACTTTATAGCATGAAGAGGTTCAAGGACTTGCCTAAGGTCACATGGGAGCTCTGGGGCACGCTTCTGATGCTCTAGCTCATGCCAGATGGGCTCTTGTTTGCTTGTGTACAGTACGGACTGAAGTCACCAGACACGATCTTTCTGTCCCCTCAGAGTCGAGGTGCACATCCAGCCCCAGGCTTCTCTCATTACGGACATGGGGACACGGTAGGAGTTCTTACTGAGGAAAGGCCTGGGAGCCCATGACCCTCTTCATTAAAAATAAACTCTGCCTGAGTCTTCTGGTTCTAAATAGAAGAAATGTAGATTTGGGGCAGAACCAAAGGGAAAGGGATTTCCCTTGGCAAATTATTTGCAATTTGTGGATTGGAGCTGACCCAGCTCCAATTCCCACGTCACTGTGAGCACTAAAATGTGACCAGCTTATTAAAGAACCAGAGCTGGAGGCAACCCTCCCATGGGGCTCAACAGAACAGGAGCAGAGTGAAAACCCACCAGCTTCCTCTGCAATGTCTCCTGTCCAGGAGCTGCCAGGATCCTCACCCTCGGGTACATGTGCACTCCCAGGCACCACTTCCCGCGCGTAGGAATCAGAGCAAGCGTATTTATCGCTGGTTGTGCCTTTTCTTAGGCATTAGGGAAAGCTGCCTGTTATAGTACAGGTGACCCTTGGACAACATGGGTTTGAACTGCGCAGGTCTACCTGGGCATGGTTACCCCCTGCAATATATATGCACAGTACTCTAAGTGTATTTCCTCTTCCTTATGATTTCATTAATGACATTTTTCCTTCAGCTCACTTTATTGTAAGAATACAATATATAATACATATAACACACAAAATGTGTGTTAATTGACTTTTTATGTTATTGGTAAGACTTCTGGTCAATAGTAGGCCGTTAGTAGTTATGTTTTGGGGGAATGCAAAGTTATATGCATGGGAGAGGGGGGGTCAGCACCTCTAACTCCTGGGTCAACTGTACTGAAATGAGTAGTCCCAGACTATAGCATGCAGCAGGTGCATGTTTCTAAGTGCTACTGCCAGAAATTCTGAGTTAATGTAGGGCCTGGTGTCTGCCTTTCTAACACACACCCCAGGTGACTCTGAAGCACATGGTCCAGGGACCACAGTCTAAGAGACAGAGAGGTAAATGGACAAAGGCACCAACTCCAGTGGCCCCGTCATCAGAGGTTTAAAGATGCTGCTGTCATCGGCACAAGTCCCAGGAGATCCAAGATTTCCTTCTTTACTAACAGGGTATATTATTGGCATAATTGGAAGGACATACAGAAACTTTTCTTGACTAAGAATAGTTCCGAGGAGCTACTGAATCTAGAGTTCTAAGCATTTATCTTCTCCAGCACTCTTTTAAAATCATGAACAGTGAATGAAGAATGGCACTTTCTGTTCTTTTTCTTCTTCTTCTTTTTTTTTTTTTTTTGGAAAAGGGGAAATTCCCACATGGCAACCTACAGCATGTTAGAGTATGAATGCAGCGCATCTATCTTCGTGGTCTAGCAGAGCCCTGGAGGTGTCCCCATCATCTTCCTCTGTGCCCAAGCCCTGCACCTGGGATGTAGACACCAGGGACAAAGGCTTGTAAAGAGCCTCATGTTTTTCCTTCCTTAGGGCACCTCTGTTAACAAAACCCTAAAGAAAATAAATGAACTCCCATTTCCACATTCACCTAATGTGTTATCACCCTCCCCAAATCAACCGATAGGTGAGGTGGTCCACAGGCCTTCGCAATAAAATTGACTGCGTATGAAATGAGTCTGAAAATTCCATTTATTAAAACAAATAAATGGTCCATGTGGGATGAAAATGTACACATCGCATTCAGGTTTTCCTGCTTTAACATTTCTGTATTTCCCTCTCTTTGAAAGACACACTCCATCGATCTTATATAGGAAAAACATGAACAATTTTTAGGCTGGGAAAATATTAATGTATATGTAACAATTCACCATTGCCAGGAGCAGCTAGAAGCAAATATTTTTAAAAAAGAGAGAGAGTACAAAAATTCCTTAACACAGCATGCTCAATTTCTCAAAATTCCATTTGTGAATGAGTATATGAAGAAATGGTTTTTAATTTTTCCTTGGTAAGCAATCTCTTTAGAAGATTATTAGCAAATTAGCCTCAAATCAAAGTACTTATTTACAACCTCTGATTTAAATAAAATAGTATTTGGTTTAAAATAAAAATAAGAAAGGAACTGGAGTTAATATTGAGAATGATGCAAGATTTTTTTTTTTCCTAAATATTAGGGTTATTGTTACTGTTTAACTAATTCTATGGCAGATTTCATTACTATTATACACAGAAATTAGGGCCTTTAATAATTAAACTAAGTTTCTCTTTAAGATAAAATTATGCTGGTGAAAATGATTGCTGAATTTCTAAAAGAATTAAAGCTCTGTAGAGACATAAGTAATCAAAAGAGTTTTTATCCCCCTTAATAAATAAAAATATCAATAAGCCAAAACTCAAAGACTCTGGTATTATAATTCCATACTGTAGGACATGAAAGTATGAAAAAGCCAAAATATTTTCCTTAAACTTAATTTCAGATGTGCTTATATTTACTACCTTTTCTCTCCTTTTATACCCCAGGTCACATGAAATTTGGAACTTTCTTAACTTAAAAAAATTTTTTTTTCTTTATTGATTTTAGAGAGAGAGAACATCGATTGGCTGCTTCCTGCATGCCTCCACTGAGGATTGGGCCCACAACCTGGGCATGTGCCCTGACTGGGAATCGAACCGGTGACCTCTTGGTGCACGGGTCGATGCTCAACCACTGAGCCACACCGGCTGGGGCAGCACTTCCTTAAGTTTTAATGACCAGAGCTGTATTATGGTGCTTCCTAAAGTTTTGATTCCATTTTCATTGCTCCAAAGATCTAGGTTTACATGAAAATATAAAGACTCCTTATAAGAAAAATAAATGGTATGGATTATGAAAATCATCAGGGTCATTTAATGATGCCTTAGTCACCCCTAAAGAGTGCTTATTCACTCATTTTCATGTGACCACATATTCAGTTCATATTTTGGCTCATTTTACAAATGGATATGGTTTTAGCTGACTCCACGGATTTACTAAGCTAATGGTACAACACTTTAGTTTAATACATTCCCCTCCAGGGTCCTTCCCCTCTAATTCTTCATCTGTGTCCTACTGACTGTAACAAAATCCCAAAGTTTGAACAGAAGTATCTGGTTATAGAAATGCATCCATTCCTTTCACAAATATTTCAGTATTCTCTTTGCCTCACCCCAGGTGTGAGCTTTAATTGGGTGCATCTATCCTTTCACTAGCATACCTATAAAAAGGAACTAAGGAAAATATTTGCCAAGTCTGTTTCAAAATCTGTCCTTGGCATATTAAGTCTTTTTATCTTCTCTTTTCCTCCCTCTCCATCTTTTTTTTTTTTTTTTTTTAATGGGGATAAGGAACGAGAGGAGAATAAAATTAATTTGGAAATGGTCTTTTGGGATTTTGAAGCAAACAAGAAGATGTATGAGAGGCTCTCTTTTATCTGGGAATGGTGCAGAAAAAAAATGATAAAGTCTTCCAGGGCCTCCCATTACCGACGGAGGCTACAGCTGCCCTGAAAAGTCACGTTCAACATCACCTCTTGGGAAGAGAGGGCTCCTCTAGCTGCAGGGGAGTTGTAAATAAAGACGGAGAGACCCTAACAAACAAGATGGAGAACAAAAACAAAGAAAAAAATTCTAGTGAAAAAAATAGGTGAGTGACACACAAAACCATCTCAGTGGGAAAAGGAGCCAGACCCCGTCCGGTGGCAGTGGCGGGCACACCTGCCCCCTTCTTCCTGGCAGGCAAACAGCCGGGATTCTGAGAATGGGTTTTTCGGGTGCCATGGGTTCTTCTCTCCTGATACCTGAAAAACGGGTGAGGGGCACATTTTTCTTAAGCGCACAGAAAGAGTTCTTTCAATCTAGAATTCCTGTGATTCGGAAAAAGAAGGAATTTGTTCTTACTCTATAACCAAAGCACCTCCCAACTCACGGTAGACCCTGACTGCTCCTGCTTGGCGGTACCTGTGATGCCGTGGGTCCCAGATAAAACCCAAATGCTTTAGATTCTGGAAATCACGTTGGAGATACACCATGGATAAGGCTAAGGCGCTGAAGCAACCTCAATTTTCAAGATACTGAGTTTTTTTCCTTCCCAGCGTCTTTTCTCGCTCATTCCTTTTCCAAACGTTAGAGTAAAACAACAAAACTTCTGAATGGATGTAACATGGGGACATTTTCATGCAATATTACTCAAAGATTGTCACAAATATATGAAAGCACCAGTCACAACACATGATTTACTTTTACTTGCAGGATCAAAGCTATCATGTACAAATGTTAGGAATAGTGATAAGAGAACACAGACAACCGGCATTGTTTTTGTTATTACCATGGGGATAAACCACAGGGAATATCTCCCTAAACATTTTGGGTGCTCATCCTTGGAGTTCCGTCTCACAGACAAGTCCAGCCTTATCTCTGTACTACTCTACTGGGGAGGGGCTAGAGGGAGGGTCAGGGAGAAAGTGAAAAGAACAGAAAGGCACAAAGACTAGACATCAATGCCATTAAACCGAACCGTGGTTACACTGGACAACTCAGCTGATCAAAGGGTATTCTAAAGGCAATATTCATTCCAAGAAGGTCAGACATATCTTAGCTCAGTACAGCTGTCTGTTTGAATTTTTATTTATTTTTTAAATATGAAGCAGAAACAGGAGGTTTCAGGAGGGAGAGCAGAAAAGAAATGACAATTTTATCTTTACACAGTCCCCTCCTCCAGGCAGTTCTGCAGATAACAGAGCTCTTAACTCAGGGTGTGTGGATTGGCTTTCATTGTTATAAAGGGACCAGTCTTTAAACATGCACAGCCTGGAGTTTCCAGGATGGTTCTCCTCCCTCTTTTTAAATGCTGTGGACTAGAAAGGCGCCCACTTTGCTAAAAACTCTACATCAGTGTCCCAGGAGCCCCAAGGCTCTTCAGGTTCCTCGTGAAGACTTAAAGGATGGCACAGAAAAACTTCTTCTCCCTAAATGGGTTCTCTGAAGCCGGAACAGGGGTCAGGAGGGGATCTTCCTTGGCATGAGCTTCACAGTAGGCCATCAAGTCTGCAGCTGCCTTGGATACCTGGAAAAGAAGACAACAACCGAAACTTTAGAGGCGGCACTGATGCAGGTGCAGTCAGTCAAGGCCCAGGCTGTGGTGTCCAACTCCCCTCAAGAATTCGGGTTCACATCCTAAGGCCAGCACTTACTAGCTCAAGTGAAAGCAAAGCAAGCTACTCAGCCTCCATAAACTTATGCAAAGAAAGGAGTCGATGAACTTGACCTCACAGGATTGTTGCAAGCAGGTCCAGGACTAGGGGGAGGGGATTAAGGCACTTTAGGCACTAAATTGGAGACACTCATGGTCAGGGTCACGCAAGTCTCAATTCTGCATCTGTACAGCCCTGTTAGTGGGTTATCCAATTTACTGGCATTTAATTGTTCATAGTATTCTCTTATGATGCTTTTTATGTGGTATTTATGTGGTATCAGTTGTAATGTCTCTTCTTTCATTTCCGATTTTACTTATTTGAGTCTTTCCTCTTTTTTATTAGTCTAACTAAAAGGTTGTCAATTTTGTTTATCTTTTCAAAAAACCAGTTCTTAGTTTCATTGATCTTTTCTATTGTTTTTCTGGGTCTATTTCATTTATTTCTGATCAGATCTTTATTTTTTCCTTCCTTTTGCTAATTTTGTGCTTAATCTGTTTTTTTAAATCCTCACCCATGGATATGACTGTACTGATTTTTTTTTTCTTTTTTTTTTTGAGAGAGGAAGGGAGAGAAAACATTGATTGGTTGCCTCCCATACATGCCCTGACCAGGGATCAAACCCTAAACCTAGGTATGTGCCCGGATAGGGAATCGAACCCAAAACCCTTTGGTGCACGGGACAATGCTCCAACTAACTGAGCCATCCGGCCAAGGCTGTGCTTAATCTGTTGGGGTTTTTTTTAAGTTTCTTGAGGTATAAAGTTAGGTTATTTCAGATATTTTTTTTTCCTTATTGTAGGCATTTATCACTGTAAACTTTCCTCTCAGAACTGCATTTGCTGCATGTGAACTTCAGTTATGTTGTTTCAATTTTTTTGTTTGTTTCAACATATTTTTTTTATTTCCCTGTTTATTTCTTCTTGATCCATTGGCTGGTTGTTCAGGAGTGTGTTCTTTAATTTCCACAAACTTGTGAATTTTCCTGTTTTCCTCCTGTTATTGATTTCTGGTTTCATACCACTGTGGTTGGAAAATATTCCTGATGTGATTTCAATTTTCTTACATTTGCTAAGACTTGTTTTGTGACCTATCAATTCACCTGTCCTGGAGAATGTTCCTTGTGCACCTGAGAAGAATACGGATTCTGCTGCTGTTGGATTAGATGTTCTGCATATGTTTGTCAGGTTCATTTGGTTTAATGTATAGTTAAGGTCAAGTCCAGCATTTCCTCTAATCTTCTGTCTGGGTTATCTATCCATAGTTAAAAGTGGGGTATTGAAGTCCCACACTATTATTGTATTGTTGTCTATTTCTCCCTTCAGCTCTGTTAATATTTGCTTAATATATTTAGGCCCTCCAATATTGGGTACATACATACTTATGATTATTATATCTACTTGATCCCTTTATCATTATATAATGACCTTCTTTGTCTCTTGTTATAGTTTTTGGCTTAAAGTCTCACTCTTTAATAGGCAATACATTGCTGATAAAAATATTTTATTGTGTTTCTATTTTGTTCCAGACATTGACTTAAGTTTTCTCTTTTTAAAAAAAAATTTTTTTATTGATTTTTTTAGAGAGAGAGGAAGGGAGAGAGAGATAGAAACATGGATGTGAGAGAAACACATCGATTGGCTGCCTCCTGCACATCCCCTCCTGGGGATTGAGCCCGGAATCCAGGCATGTGCCCTGACCGGGAATCAGTCCATGGGATGATGCTCAATCCACTGAGCCACACAGGCAGGGCTAAGTTTTCTCTTTTGCTGTATACAATAATTCTGAGGTAGAAACTGTTATACTCCTTTTAAAAATGAAAAATTATGGCTCAGCAGATTGTATGAGCTGTTCAATGTCATATAGCAAAGTACACAGCAGAAAAAGAACTTGAACCCTTTTATGTTTTGCCATTAAGCCACAGCTATCCACATACAAACTACTCAAATGCAGGGCTAGCTCGAAAGGTTGATTAAAATTCTTTGTGCATCTTTATAAAATGCTACTATGACAGAATGAAAGGAAACATCCTGTTCTTAGCTCCTCTAAATGAAAGCAAAGAACAGACTTTCAGCATCTTGATTACTTTTTTTGTGCCTTTTACTGTTTGAGCCACAGTCATTATTATACCAAACAGGAGCTTAGCTGTAAGCAGCAGAGACTGGACAGCAGTAATACCGAAAACTCACTTGCTAAGACCAGATCCAGCACCATCATCACTCATTTGCAATGCTCACACACAAATATGTGGCAGAATTCTCAAAGTCTTGTTATGAAACAGAAAGTGCTATTCTGGACAAAATTAAAAGCTTAGAATCGCTCATCTCTTATATTTGACCACTTGATTCTGAATGATTTCCTTCTCAAAATATATTATGTGTTTCATCTTGTTTCCTCAACTAGATTGCAATCCCTTGGGGGTGATGGTTCAAAACAATGTCAGAATCCTAACAGTAATGAGAATAATTGCTAATATCTATCTGCCATTGCTATGTGTCAGAACTGTGCTAACCACTTTACATAAAATATCTCATTTAATCCCTACAACAACATTATGGGTCACAAGCTATTATTATCCTCATCTTTAATATGTGAAGCTGAGGCTTCATTAGGTAAGTGTTTGTCCTAGGTCCCATGCTCATGAGTGGCCGAGTCATGGGTCTCAGTGTTCCTGACTTAATCTTCATGAACACTCTTCCTTTCTAACCCATAGCTGTCACCCTTGTTCCTTACCTTACAATGATTCACAGCAATAATCTGCCTGGCAAATCTTGCTTTCTGACTATTCCTTTTAACATTTTGTGCACAGGTTCTTTTATATTTACATCCCGAGGCCTAGTTTTTCCATGAAGAGTTCCCCAATAACTCCAGGTAATCTCCTTTTTCTGTCCTGTTGATTCTTCTTCCAAAAATATTTCAAATCTGTTCCCTACTGTCATCTCTGTTACTACTACCCTACTTGAAGCCCGTACCCTTTTTTCTCCATGATTAGTGAAATAACCTCTTAAGTTAAAATTACCAAGGGATCTGCTATAGACTGAATGTGTCTCCCCAAAATCATATGTTGAAATCCTAATCACCAATGTGATGGTATTTGGAGGTGGGGTCTTTGGGAGGTGATTAGGTCATGAAGTCGGAGCTCTCATACATAGGATTACAGCTCTTATAAAAGAGACCCCAAAGAGCTTCATTGCCCCTTCCACCATGTAAGGTTACAGTGAGAACACAGCCTTCTATAACCAAGAAGCAGGCCTTCAGCAGACACCAACTCTGCCAACACCTTAACCTAGGCTTCTCACTTCCAGAACTGTGAGGAATACATTTCGATGGGTTATACGCCACACAGTCTGTGGTATTCTGTATAGCAGCTCAAACTGGGTCCATGGGTAGAATTCAGGGGGTAGTTTATGAACTTCAATGATTTAAAAAAAATGTACATCTTTATTTTCACTAACCTCAATGGACATTTAGCATTTCTTTCCATTACAGATGTAGGTAACACATGACAGTAGCATTAGCAATTTCTGTGACATCACCAATAGAAATCAGATCTTTTCCCTCATATGACAGTTATTACAAACATCTCAACATTTCATTTATGTTCACCCACTTTATACTTAGAGACCCACTACTAGATCTCACATGATCAGTTAATAAAGGACTCTGCATATAACTATATCACAAATATTTTTCTAAAAAATATTCTGATGAACTGTATTTCAATATAATTAGTTCCATTTGTAATTTAAAAACATTAATCTGAGAAGGGGAATATATTCTTCAACAGGCAGCCAAACAGGTTTAGGGCACATAACATGTTTAAGAATTTCTTACTTTTATAACTGTGCCAGGAGTAGTATTCTCCATATGTAGCTAGAAAGACATTTTAAAAATATAAGTTGGCTCATATCCCTCCCTATTTAAAACTTTCAATAGCTTCCCATTGTACTTTGTAGCAAATCAAAACATCATGAAACAAGCTGTGGGTCCTGCCTGCTTGGGAGCTGCCCACTGCTTCAATGTCATGTTGTGGCATTCTTTCCTCCTTGCACGGGTCTCCTCTAATTTTGCAAAGTCTCCAAGTTCTTTTATGCCTCAGAGCTTCACATATACAATTCCCTGAAACATTCTTCTCCCCAACGCCTCAACAGGCTGACTCTTATTCTTCCCTCAGGAGTCAGCTGAAATATTGCCTCTTTGTAGAGTCTTTACTGAACACTTCATCTAATTTTCTCATTATTCTCTCAGAGCACCCTATTCCTTTCCTTCATAGAAAACACTTATCACAGTATATAATTACGATCATGTTTGTTTATTTCCTTTTTGATATATGCCATCTTTCCTCTAAGCATTATGCTCTCTGAAGGAAGGAACTACATTTGCCTTACCCACCACTGTAAAATTGGTACCTGCCATGTAGTAGACACTCAAATAATTGCTGAAAGAGTTCTCAAACATAATCTTGTTCAACAAATATTTCATTGAAATAAAATTTTTAAAAACATTTTAAAGTTTTTATTTTATTTTATTAAAACATTTTTTTTCTTTGTTGATTTTAGAGAGAAAGAAAGGGAGAGGGAGAGAGACATAGAAACATCGATGAGAGAGAACATCGATTGGCCACCTCCCACATGCCCACCACTGGGGATTTGGCCCACAACCTGGGCATGTGCCCTGACCAGGAATCTAACTGGTGACCTCTTGGTGCACAGTTTGACGCTCAACCACTGAGCCACACCAGCCAGCTCATTGAAATAATATTTACTGAGTACCTAATATGCCAGACACAGTTCTGGAGGCTTGGAATTAGGGAACAAAATTCACAAAGATTCCTGTCCTTGTGGAACTTATGTAGTACTGTAGGTTTCCAATTCTGATTCTGATGGAGTCACAGAGACCAATTAAACCTTACTACTTTAACTTAAAAATTTGACAAAATATATGAACAAATGGTTTTTAAATATTATAGAAGAGGCAGCACAAGAGTAATCCCTGAGAGAATGGAGATGAGATAAGCCCTACAATTGCCCTAGTTTATTGCCCCAAAGGGTTCCCAGGCCACAGCACAGGTAGGGATCACCCAAACAGAGTTCAGAAATGTCCCTGAGTTGAGGCAAAATTAACAGGGAAGAAAGATCTGGTGTGTGTGTGGTGGGGGAGAGCACTCATGCTCCGGATGTCTTCGGGGGATTCCTTTGAGTCTTTAGCTGAATACTGATAAGCAAACAGGTGGAAGAAAACTACTTGAAGCTGTGCAGAGAATTTCAGAAAGGAACAAGGGAAACAATCCCTGATGAGCACATGAGGCCCATGTAGTTTGTGTCTCCATTGGTCAGAGCGGAAAATCCTCATAACAAACAGGGGATTGAGTAGAGTCCTAAGAAGGGTATTGCTTCAGTAGTGGTGCCAAATGGGCCTACATTAAAGGATGTTGTGGAATCACCTATCAAAGTCTAAAAGTAAGCCTTGAATAGATCAAAATGTTTCCCAGTACCTTAACTGCACCTCAGAACAAAATGAAACTATTTAAAAGAATACAAAAAACTTCAGCATGCCACAAAATAAAATTCACAATATCTAGGGGGAAAAAAAAGACCAGACATAAAATAAGTAGAAAAAAATCTCTCCCATAATAAGGAGAATTAATACAAAGGGCAGGGGTTAGAACTGACTTAGTAGATAAGGATAATGTTAAATAGCTACTGTAAATATTGTCCATGTAATAAAAAAGATAGAAGAAAGCAAACATAATAAAAAGAAATACGGAAGATATTAAAAAGATATAAATCAAATCTCTGGAGATGAAAAATACTCTAGATGAAATTAGCAATAGATTAGATACTGCAGAAGAAAAGACTAGTAAACTTGAAGGCAACAAAAGGAACTGTCCAAAATGAAGCAGAGAGGAGACTGAAAAGAAATAAAGAGCACACACTGAGCAAGGAGACAACTTCAAGTGATCCAAAATATGTATAGTTGAAGTCTCTGAAGGAGAGGAGAGTCCTGGTGGGTAGAGGGGAGGGGAAAATATTTGAAGGCATAATGAACAATTTCCAAATTTGATGAAAACTAAAAACCCGCAGTCTCAACAAACCCCAAATGAAGAAACATAATTCAAACTGCTCCAAAGTACAGCATAATCAAATTGCTTACACAATACTTGAGTGGGAGAATAAGGAGAACAGGAAATAAAACATAACAAATTGCTTTAGGTAATGAAGGTTTTATAAGAAAATGAAAAAATAAAGTAGGGTAAAAGGAATTGAGAGTGTGTGTGTATTTGGGGATAATGGTGAGGAGCAGGTTGCAATAGGCTTAATTGAGAAGGGAATTAATCTTTAGGTAAAAACACACAGAATGAAGGTTATAGTAAGAAATGGGGAGCCACTGACATGTTGTAAAGTACCACTCTGAATGCTGTTTGAGAACAGGACTCTAGGGAAGTCAAGGGTAGAAGCAGAGGTGACCCTGTACACTATTGCTGACACAAGTGAGAGGTGACAGTCGTTCAATACAGTAATAGCAGCAGAGGTGGTAAGAAGTTGCATAATTCTGAATAAACAGCATTTCAGTGTAGAGTCACCATGATTTTCTGTTAGATTAGAAGTAGAGTGTAAATAAAAAAAAAGAATGAAGAATACTTTTAAGTGTTTGGACTGAGCAAATATAAAGATGACGTTGGTATTGTTTCAACTGATTAAGGCTGCAGGGAGAGGTTTTTGTAGGGAAGATTAGGAATTCAGTTTTAGACAGGATGAAATTGAAACATCTATCAATACAATGCTGCACTTCGGGAGAGAGACCAAGCCCAGAGCTATAAATTTGGGAATTGAGGCCATATAAATGGTACATAAAACCTGGGGAATGATCAAGATCATCAAGAGAGTAAATTTTTAAAAAATTTATCTTTATTGTTGAAAATATTACAGATGTCCCTCTTTTGTCCCCCCCATTAACCCCTCCTGCCTTCTCCATTTTTGTCTGTGTTCACTGGTTATGCATATATGCATATAAGTTCTTTGCTTTATCTCTTTCTGCCCCTCCTCTCCCCTTCCCTCTGAGATTCATCAGCTTAACACAATTTGTACTTTTTTTTTTTTCCTTATTGATTTTAGACAGAGAGGGAGAGGGAGAGATAGAAACATCAATGAGAGGGAACATCAACTGGCCGCCTCCTGTATGCCCCCCCACTGGGGATCGGGCCCACAACCTGGGCCTGTGCCCTGACCGGGAATCGAACCGGCGACCTTTTGGTGCATGGGTCGACGCTCAACCACTGAGCCACACCGGCCAGGCATGATTTGTACTTCTTAATCCCTTCACCTTTTTTGCCCATCTCCCAAACCCCTCTCATCTGGCAACCAACAAATAGTTCTCTCTATGAGTCTGTTTCTCTTCTGCTTGTTCATTTTGTTTACAGATTCAATTGGTGATAGATACATATTCATTGCCATTTTAATGTTCATATTTTTTATCTTCTTCAAGAAGACCCTTCAACATTTCATATAATACTGGTTTGGTGTTGATGAACCCCTTTAGCTTTTTCTTGTCTGGGAAGCTCTTTATTTGCCCATTGATTCTAACTGATAGCTTTTCAGGATAGCTTTGGTTGTAGGTCCTTATTTTTTTTATCATTTTGAATATTCTTGCCACTCCCTTCTGGCCTGCAAAGTTTCTTTTGAGAAATCAGCTGACAGTCTTATGGAAGCTCCCTTGTAGGTAACTAACTCCTGTTTTCTTGCTGCTTTTTTTTTTTTTTTGCATTTATCTTCAGATAGAGCAGGAGGGAGGAAGAGAGAGAGAAACATCGATGTGAGAGAGACACATCGAGTGGTTGCCACCCACACGACCCCAACTGGGGCCAGGGACAAACTGCAACCGAGGTACGTGCCCTTAGTGAGAACCAAACCCGGGACTCTCTGGTCCGCAGGCCGATGCTCTAAACGCTGAGCCAAAATGGCCAGGGCTCTCTTGCTGCTTTTAAGATTCTTTTTGTCTTTAACGTTTTGCATTTTGATGATGATGTGTCTTGGTGTGGACCTCTTTGGGTTCATCTTGTCTGGGACTCTCTGTGCTTCCTGGACTTATATGTCTGTTTCCTTCACCAAGTTAGGGAAGTTTTCTGTCATTATTTTTTCAAATAGGTTTTCAATTTCTTGCTCTCTCTCTTCTCCTTCTGGCAGCCCTGTGATGTGAATATTGGTACGCTTGAAGTTGTTCCAGAGGCTCCTTACACTGTCCTCATTTCTTTTTTGAATTCTTTTTTCTTTTTGCTGTTCTGATTGGGTGTTTTTTGTTTCCTTATATTCCAAATTGATGGTTTGCTTCTTGGCTTCACCTACTCTACTCTTGATTCCCTGTAAATTATTCTTTATTTCAGTTAGTGCATCCTTCATTCCTGACTGGTTCATTTTTATGCTCTTGAGGTCTTCACTAAGTTCCTTGAGCATCCTTATAACCAGTGTTTTGAACTCTGCATTCTATTAGATTGTTTATCTGCATTTCATTTAGTTCTTTTCCTGGAGTTTTGTTCTGTTCTCTCATTTGGAACATTTTTTTTTTTTGTCTCCTCATTTTGGCTGCCTCCCTGTGTTTTGTTTGCTTGATTGTTTTTTGTGTATTAGGTAAAGCTGCCATGTCTCCTAGGCTTGGTAGGGCAGCCTATTTTAGTAGGTGTCCTGTAGGGTCCAGTGGCACAGCCTCCCTGAACACCCCAGCTGGGCATTCAAGGTATACTCCCTGTGTGGACTGTGCACCCTTCAGTTGTAATTGAGTGTTGATTGCTGTTGGCCCATCAGTGGGAGGGGTTTACTGGCTGATGAGCTGTAAGGACTGTCTGTGACCACTGACCACGAACCCCTGACCACCTTGGAGAATCAGCTGTTCAGGGGACCACCACACAGAGCAAGACTTCCTTTAGCCAGTTTCTGGTACCCACTGAGCCCATCCATTGAGTGTGTCGTTTGTGGAGGTGGTTGGGTGCTGGTGCCTTGATGTGGTCTGAAGATATCCACTGGGTGTGCTGGCTCTGGGGCCTCCCGGGAGGCACAGGCCAAGGTCAGCCACTGCCTGGGTTCTACCGGGGGCCACCAGGTGTAAGCTACAAAACTATCTGCAGATGGCTGCTTGTTGTGCTGAGCTTGAAGGTGCCCAGGCAAAGAAAGCCAAGCTGTGAACCAAGGCTGGCTGCTTCTAGTGCCATGCCAGGGGCTATATAGCAAGAGGTATGGGGCTCACTGAGGGCAGATGCTACTTGTTTGAGAGATTTCAGTAAAATCTGAACCATGAGCCCAGACAGGCCATTCCTATGGTAAAGCCACTGGAAACAGCCTGGGTGGGCCCAAAAGTTAGTGGGCAGGGCCTCAGGGAATCACCAGGGCAGAGCAAATGGTGTGAGCCAGGTTGCTGGAGTCCCAGATATGGCGCCTGTCTGCCTGCCCCGTGGAGGAAGGGCTCACCAAAGGAACAAAGGCCTCCACCAGCTTGTCTGTCCGGAAGAAAGCTGTCTCTCCAGCTCTCGCTCCGGTGCCAAACAACTCAGTTCTTCCCTGTATGTCTCTGGTGCCTTTCAAGCTGCCTCCCACAAGCTGGAGCCCAGAGGAAGTGAATCTGAGTAAGTCTATGCGTGGGCCCTTTAAGAGGAGCTGCCTGGGACTCCTGAAGCCTCAGCCTCCCTCAGCCTCTGTTCCCGCTGGTTTTTCCAGCCAGAAGTGATGGGGACTTCTCTTCCTGGCACTGGAACCCTTAGCTGGTCGCCTGATATGGGACAGGGGACCCTCACTCCTCAGGAAGGACCTTCCCAGCCGAGGTGTCCCTCCTGATTTTTATCTGCCACACGTGGGTGTGCGACCAGCCCGTCGTGCCTCTGCCCCTCCTACCAGTCTCAGTGTGGCTTCTTCTTTAATTTCGTAGTTGTAGGACTTCCATTCAGCTCGATGTCAGGCAGTTCTGAAGGATGGTTGTTCTGTAGTTTAGTTGTAATTTTGATGTGGTTGTGGGAGGAGGTGATACCTTGTGTACCTACGCCACCATCTTGACCGGAAATTCCGAGAGAGTAAATTTAGATAAAAAAAAGAGAAGAACAAGGATGGATCCCTGGACTACCTCAATAGAAGAAGCTGAAGGAGCAGCCTGTGAGAGTGGAGAGTATTGAGAGCCACATGAAGAAAGTGCTTCAAGGAATAAAGAGATGTCAATCATGTCAAATGCTGCCAATAGGTCCAGTATGATCAAAACTGAGAACTGACCATTAGATTTAGAAATCTGGAGTCATTGGTGATCTTAATGAGAGAAGCTTCAGTACAATGAAGGGAGGAAAAGCCTCACTGAGATGGGTTAGGAGAAAATAGAGCTTTCTCCTCCTTCTTCCTGAACAACCCAGTTCAATCTTAAAGGCTTTGAGTGGGATCAAGTGAGGAAGGTTTCCGCACTAGGTCAGGGGCCCAGGGTGGGACGCCAGAGCTCAAGCAGGGTGAGGAGAGCATCTGTGCAGAGGGCAACCTGGTGAGGAGCATGGGAGCCTCAGTGGGAATAGAGGTTGTGGTGTGGGAGCTGGGTTCCCTACAGGGGAGTCGACCAAATAAGGGTCAGGGGACCCAGATTTCTCATCCAGTGATGGGAGTTATAAATACAGAAAGTGGAAAGCTGGAATGAACCCTGCGGTGTAGGATAGGACCTGGTGTTGTCAGTATGAACTCATGGTTACCTATACACACATATAGAGACAAATAAATATGGATGCAAAAGTATGTGTGTGTGTGTGTGTGTGTGTGTGTGTGTGTGAGTTCTCCAGCTCTGTCCACTGAGAGGAAGTAGAAGCAACAACACTTCAGCAGTGACCACACCTAACATCCACAACTTGGTTTCTAAATGCCATTCTCAAAGGAACTTGTGCTGTTTGGAGAAATGAATGATTCCAGGGTTGGGGCAGAGAAATAACAAGAGGATCCTAGGACATCTTTTTGTGCCAAAAATTAAGAAAGCACTCCAAGAATGATGGAGGCACAGAAGCCTGCTTTTTAGGTTGCGTCAATTTATTTTATTTTACTTTTATTTTTTAATCCTCATCCAAGGATATTTTTCCATTTATCTTCAGATAGAGTGAGAGGGAGGGAGAGAGAGAGGGAGAGAGAGAGGCAGAGAGAAACATTGATGTGATAGAGCCACATCGACTGGTTGCCTCCCGCACAACCCTAACCAGGGCCAGGGACGAATTGCAACCCAGGTATGTGCCCTTGACCAGAATCGAACCTGCGATTCTTTGGTCTGCAGGCCGACACTCTAACCACTGAGCCAAACTGGCCAGGGCTAAGTTGTGTCAATTTACATGATCACAGATTATAAACCATTGAATAAAAGTAGAAACCATGGGTTCATAGCAATATAATGAAATACAATTTAAAAAAATAGAATGTTTGATGAAGAATGGGATAGTAATAGTCTCAGTTTCCCTACCCCAAACTCCAAATATTTATTAACTAAAGGGAAAAAGAATAACTTTACATGAAGAAACCTGGAAGACACCACCTTAATCAAGTAATCAAAGTTAACATTACTAGTAAGTGACAATTTGAAATCATATGCCTGTGACAGAATGCAATGAGACAAATGCCCCATCAGTTCTAGTATATTAATGCCACAATTTTGTTACCTAAATTTAATCATAAAGAAATATCAGACAAACTCAAATTGAGTTACGATCTATAAAATCAATGGCCTGTAATCTTCAGATGGGTCAAGGTCATGAAAGTCAAGGATGCCTAAGAACTAGATGCAACCCATAAATCTGAACTGGGTCCTTTTGTTAAAAGGGACATTACTGGGTAATTTGCAATACTTAAATGGGGTCTGAAGTTTAGAAGGTAGTAATGCATCAATGTTAATTTCCTAATTCTGATGATTGTATTATGATTGTAGAAGAATGTTTTATTTGTAGAAAATACACACTAAAGTATTCAGAGGTGATAGGGCATCTGTTGACAACTTATTCTCCAGTAGTTCAGGGGAAAACAAAATTCTTTCCACTGTACTTGCAACTCTTCTGTACCTTTGAGATTATTTCCAGAGTAAAAATAATTTTTCAAAAGAAAGGGAAAGGGGAAATTAGAGACAGTGAATGCAAACAATTTTTTCAAGAAGTTATGCTACACAGCAGAAGAAACAAATGAGGCAGTTGCTGGGAGAGGAAGTGGGAGATTCAAGAAGAAAAATGTAGATTTTATTTAAGATGGAGAAATAACATCATGTTTGTGTGCTGATGGAATGATGAAATAGCCAAAATGATTCAGGATGGGCAGGTGGTGGGGGGCAAGCTGCTGGAGCATGTCTTTGATTGGGGAGATGAAACTTATGGGCAAGGGAAGGAATTCACTTTTGCTAATAGCAAGGATCTCCCCAGATTGAGAATTGCTAAAACCCTGCTATCCACTATCCAGCAGCCTCACCAAACCAGACGGGCTGCGAACCAGGGAGTAAGGGGAGAGGGACTCTAGACAGTCCCAATAAAGCCCACTAGACTGTGATGTTGAGCTCTAAAAAAAAGGAACCTACTCTAGGCAGACTTCCTGACAGCTCTGAGAAGCAGTTTTCTGTAAGGATAAAAACCAGACCCAAGAATGTAACCAGTATGCTAGGATATAGCTCTGTCTTCATTACATCCTGAAATTGAGACACGTCTTTTATTTTTTTAAGATACTTCCAATTATGTAAGTCCACCCTAGTCTATCTTTTGAGACACATCTTAAAATTGATGTTGCAAAATGCTCAAGAAGCATCAGACAAAGAAGTAAGTACTGACAGGTTGTCATTGCCATGCACGTGGGAAGTTGCTGTGCATTAAGGCTATCGTCATTCAATCACTCCTTCAGCTGACTTGCTGGCATTAATGGAGCCATCCAGGCTGACAACTTTAATTTGTTGCTTAAAAGAACTTCAAAGAGTACACTGAGACGGAGGCTTGGAAAAGGGGCGTTATACTGAACACCAAACGTGGTCATTTCACAGGCCTGGCAGTATGGTTGAATTTTCAAACTAGGAGAGATTGGTCTGACATTTGTTTAGAAAGATCTTTTACTCAGGTCAAAAGCTGCAGGCTACTTTAAAGCTTTAGTTTTCTTTGAATCATTAACATGTACTTTGAGTAAGGGAAAATTTACATTTGTAGCTCCAGCACTAGTAAATGCGGAAGAAACCTCAGTATTCTTTGCTATGCCGTGGAATTATACGGAAAACACGGGAGGTGCTATAGGGAGCAAGCTCCCCAGTGCAGGGAATGGAGAGCAGGACGTCACCGGGATGCCGGTGAGACCACGTGGCCACCATCACTGCTGTAGCCAAAGGCAAGTCCAATGGATCTTTCCACTGGGATTGTGAGGAGTACCAGGATCAAACTTTGACTGTGATACTAGAGAAATTATCATTGTAGAGGTAAATATCTACTATTTTTGTTTATAAAATAATGTGTGAATATTCTAAGTAAGCTTTCCCTTCCCGCTCCTCCAAGGTGATACTAAATTGATGGTACATATCAATAGGATATTTTTAAAAAGGAAATAGAATAATTGATTTTTGAAACAATAGTCATCAAGAAAAAGTACCTTATATTTAATTTACTCTATTTAATAAGAGAAATTCAGAATTATTATCCAAAATAGTTACTTTTTTTTTTTTTTTTTTTTAAAGAAAGGAGACATCATCCAGCCTGAAAACTAGGCTATTCAGAAAAATTCATTTCCCAGAGATTTCAAATGATCAAAGCTCCACAGTACTAATTCTGCAGCTCCGGGTACAATAGAAAAGGCTAAGCACCTGCTTGGTGCTTAACAAATATCAATTAACATTTTTAAAATTATATCAACTCTCATAAAAATGAAGTTTTATGTTCCATTGTTAATGTATACTTGAATTGAATTTTTAAATTTTTGCTTCATTTCCAGCAAATCAAATGAGTTAGAACTGCCCATCTTTCCTCTATAAGTCTTTGATATATTGTGCCAATTTTATTATCCCTGAAAATACTCTCAACGGGCCTAGAAGGAGGCTTGCACCTCGTCTGTCTAATAAATTGAATGCAAGCATGTTTAGGAAATAAATGTTAAAAGTTTCAATTACATGCTGGAAAAATACTTGAATGTCCCTCTCTGGTATCAAGTATAATGACTTCCTGGTCCATTTCTCAGTACAGCTTTCTGTGAAGTTCAATTCCAATCTGTCATGAACCAATCATCAGAAAGATGACTTAAAAATTGGAAATGTTCATATGTGGTTAAATAATTTACACATATTTGCCAATAATAAAAATCAGTCTTTCCTTTTTATATTGAACTCTTTTAAAAAGAAGATATACTATAAACACTGACTACTTATAATCATATGCATGACATGATACACTTTATCCATAAAATGATCAATTCTGCCCTTCTTTTTTATATTTCATTACATTTTCTCCTATTATCACAGTTTTATTTGGCCAATTACCTTAATTCTTGGAATTTCCTAAAGCATAAATGTAATTGGAAAAGTCATGCAGAATATAGTTCCTAATGTCTTGTTATATGACACTCAGTATATAAACTTAAAGCTATCCATCAAAAAAATGTTTCCTGAATGCCTGGATACCTCAGCACCATGAAGTATGCAAAGAAGTAAATAGCACGGTCTTTGGCTTGGGGGGATTATAAAGTTCAGTTGGAAAAATTTATCTGATGAGGGCAAAATTAATTAGTAAACTGATTAGTAAATATGGCCAGAATGGCAAAAAGGATTCATGGACAAGTGAGGATTTGAGCTGACCCCTAATGGAGGAGTAAGATTTGGATAGTGTCTTAGTCTCTTGAGGCTGCTATAACAAAATACCATAGACTGGGTGGCTTATAAACAACAAAATTTGTTTCTCACAGTTCTGGAGGTGGGGAAGTCCAAGATCAAGGTGCTGGCAGATTTGGTGTCTGGTGAGGGCCTGCTTCCTGGTTCACAGGTGACTGTCTTATCACTGTGTGCTGACATGGTGGAAGGGGTAAGGCATCTCCATGAGGTCTCTTTTATCATTGCTCTCATGACCTAATAACTTCCCAAAGGCCCCACCTCCAAATACCATCGTGTTGGGGGTTAGGATTTCAATATACACATTTTTGAGAGGGACACAAACCGAATAGTCTATAATAGATAGAAAAAGAATAAGGGGCAGGGTGTTCTCAGTGAGGGGCCCAGAATTACCAGAAAGGTGGGTATTTGCACAGCATGTTCTTGGGATGATAAGGAGAACCAGTTAGAAGGGTCTATTGGGAACATTTGGGAGAAACGAGAAATAAGTTTGACAATTTTTATTTGGGGGTCAGTTTATGGAGCATCCAATTAGTAAAGAAGCAATCAGTTCACCCACTCTCCTGGCCTTGCCTTTCTTTTGCTTTTACATCTACAGTGTCTTTCATGGACTCTGTCACAGAACATTTTTCCAGCTTACAGTGATTCTCTCTCCTCCTTAAATACCTATCCCCTTCCCACCCACATGGATGGGTTAATTCTTAGGAGCCATGTTTGTACAATGTGGTTCAACTCTGATGTCAGTTGATTGTGTCTGCAGATGGCTCATTCTTGCTAGAACAGAGATGCCACTCCAGGAATACAGAATTGAGACTAACAGGGATTGAATCAACCCATCTCTTTCTTCATGGAGCTGGAACTGTGACATGTGATCCTGGGAGCCATGGGAAGTCATCCTGTGTCTGCCACATGGGGTAGGTAGCTGAGAAATCTATTCTTCCCCAGAAAAGAAAGAGGCAGACACACAGGGAGAAGCAGAGACGTGTTGCAGAGCGCGCACTGTTCCCGGGGGCCTTCCCATCCTCACGTCCACTGCTGACACAGCTACATTTCTGCTCTTGGATTCTGAGACACTCTCTATCTTTTACTATCAATCCCCTCTTTTTGCTTAAGCTGGCTTGGGTTAGGTTCCTATTATTAGAAACCCAAAGACTCCGAATATAGTGATGAATAAATAGATTTACTGAAGTCCTGCTGTCCTTTACTTTCATGCATGCTCTCAGGACAAGGTTTCTTTTCATTCGCCTCGGTGTGAGTATACTGCGCTTCACATATCTGAGTGTCACGGTCTCCACAACACCCTCCCTGCCCCTGCCCCCAGCCTTGCTCTGCTTCCTTTGATTTTACTTTCTGTCCCTGAATGAAATGCTAACAAAGAAACACAGAAAGTCTGGGAGTAGAATTATATATGCCTGAGGCTTATGAATAGATAATGGGTTGCTTAGCCCAAATCTCCCAGGATCTGTGATGCAAAGGGATAGGAAACAAGGTTTAAAAATGAATACGCTATTCAGATCCTTTTACGGCAGGGCTACTCTATGCAGCCCAGTTATTCTGGAGGTCACAGGAGAGATAAGGCCACCCCCTACTTAAGGGACCCTCGGCAGCTCCAGGGCCAGCTGTGCCCCTTCACCCCCGTTCCCTGTGGCCTCCGCCACAGTAGGTGCTGATGGATGTTCGTGAAGCCACTGCTGCCAGCAATGATGACTCGGACAGGTCACCACTCCGACTAGAAGATCACAAGGGCTCCGCAGAGAGAAGCCCCTTCCTGCTGACAGTATTGTGCCGGAAAGCAGGCAGCGAAGCCTGAGTGCCCAGAAGCCTGAAGGGATTTCCAAAGACAGATAACCAAGCCCTACACCAGCTAGCTGACAACACAGCCGGTTTTGTCCTACAGCTAAACTAAAAATAATCTCACACTTCACCACAGCATGCCGGCCTGGCTCTGATGTCAGACGAATGCTGAAATACAGGCTGCTGCTGTATTGTCAACAATTTAAGGTCTAAGGACGTCACGAGGGCTCCAGAGATTGGAATGAGATCACCTAGGAAGGCAACTCCTCGGTGCTCAGTTGATTAGGCTGATGTTTTGTCTCTCTTTTAATAGTGACATATTTGGTCTCTTTAGAAGTAGCATACAAAGGGATTCAGGGTGTGCTGTTGGCTTCTTTCTCGAGATATTTGGTAATTATGCTCCTTGGATATCTTATTGGCGTCATTGGTCGGTCTTGTTCATACTTCACCTGACAAGGAGATCCTTGAGGGCAAGAAACGTGTCTTAATCTTTATCCATATCTATATCTCTAGTATCTAACAAGCCCTGGCATTTAGAAAGCTCTTAGTGAAGTATTTATTAGATAAATAAATAAATGACCAACAGAAGAAACAGCAGAAATCCAGCTTTAGGAGGAGGGTTTGGGGAAGCTTCTTAAAGGATATAATGATTGGGCTGAATCTTCAAGGAACTGTACATTCATTAGAGTTAGTAAAACAGAATGGTAGAAAGGAGACGGAATGTTCCGGGCATTTGAAATACCCATCAAGAGAATTAAATGGTTCATTATCACGTGTGGGCAAAAGAAAGGGGATGAAGCTGAAAGATGGGCAGGGTCCAGCTTTCAAATTTGAATTTTATAATGTGCTACATCACATAAATAAAATGAAGGATAAAAATTATGTGATCATATCAACAGATGCAGAAAAAACATTTGACATAACCCAACATCTATTTATGATAAAAACTCTCAGCAAAGTGGGGAAGGGGGAATATGCCTCAGCATAACAAAGGCCATACATAACAAACCCACAGCTAACATACTCAACAATGAAAAGCTGAAAGCGTTCTCTTTAAGATCACGAACAAGACAAGGATGTCCACTTTCACCACTTTTATTTAACATAGTAATAGAAATCCTGGCCGCAGCAATCAAACAAGAAACAGAAAGAAAAAGTATCTCAATTGGAAAGGAAGAGGTAAAACTGTCATTATTTGCAGATGACATGCTACTATATATAGAGAGAATCCTACAGAGTCCACCCCCAACTTATTATAACTAATAAATGAATTCAGTAAAGTAGCAATATGTAAGATTAATATTCAGAAATTGACTGCATTTTACACATTTAAAAATAAACAATCAGAAAGAAAAATTAAGAAAACAATCCCATTTATAACTGCATCAAAAAGACTAAAATACCTAGGAATAAATTTATCCAAGGAGGTAAAAGACTTGTACCTGGAAAACTATAAGACATTGAAAAGGGCGAAATGGATTAAGAAGCACAAATTGAAAAGTTACAAAAATAGTCATTGGGATGTAAAGTACAGCATAGGGACTAGAGTCAATAAGATGGTAGTAACTATGTGTGGTGCTAGATGGGTACTAGATTTATTTATAGGGGTGATCACTTCGTAAGGTATGTAAATGTCTAATCACTATGTTGAACACCTGAAACTAATATAATATTACAATGGCAACTGTAATTGAAAAATACTTTAAAAAAATTTTATTTTATTTTTATATGGCAATCACAAAAAGATTTTCAGTAGGAGAGGAATATAATGAGATTTTTTATAGAAATGTTTCTTTGGCAGCAACATGGAGGGTAATTCAGATGGGGTTTCAGAGATTAGCTAAGAGCCCCTTGCAGTTAATAGTTCAGGTGAGGAACAATACAGGTCTGACCTATGGCTGTAAAGGCCTGTATCAGTCTTCTTCCTCCCCTGTCAGCTTTTCATCACCAACAACACTGTCACAACTTCTTTCAGGAGCCAGGGGATGTTGAGTCGTAACAGAAAATGCCAACCACAATAGTTCTTCACAGACACTTTTATCTTAGCTGGGCCACCCCAAAGGGCAAAGTGTACTTTTTCAGACGGTCTATGAGCAGAATTTCCCCACACCCACAAACAAACAAACAAACAAAAAGAAAAGCTGCAAAACTCTTTCTGATGCCACCATCCTTGGGCCATCTCACTTCTCTCAGCAATCACTGTGCCCTCCTGCCACACTGCACTCTTTCAGCAAGGGAGATACAAGAAGAGGCAACTGGAAGAGAGGAGAAGAGGAGGGTGCTAGAGAAGCAAGGCAGATGGTGAAGGCCCTTTATTTACCTCATGTGTGAATGAAGAAGAAGAATGAAAGCTGTTACAAGAAGAGTAGAAACTGTTTGGTTATATCTTGTAGCCCTTTAGCAAGACTCAGATTTTACAAAGCAGATTTAGGACAGATGGAAAAGCTTATTTATGGGGAAGACCAGCTCTCCCTTTGCTCTCTGGCACACATCTGCTAGGAGTTCAGAGGAGCTAACCCCTTCTCCTAGGACCCTGGTCCTCAACCTCAGCTATACATTGACATTAACTAGTAACTAAAAGAACATATTCATGCCTGAATCATACCCTAAAAGAGTCTAATTTAATTGGTCTGGGATATGGTATTGGAACTGGTCCATTTATAGAATTCTCTGGGTGGTTGGAACTAACAGAGGGGTGAGAACCACTGCTCTAGACCAGGGGGCAGCAAAGTTGTCTGTAAAAGGCCAGAGAGTAAATATATTATGCTTTGTGGCCCACATGGTCCCTGTCACAACTACTCTGCTCTGCTGTTGTAGTGTGAGAGCAGCGACAGACAAGATGCACATGAATGGGTGCAGCTGTGTTCTTATAGCACTTTATTTATAAAAACAGGCAGTAGGTTGAATCTGGCTCATGAGCCGTAATTTATTGATCCTTAACCTAGAAGCATGCTTCAAAGGAAGTTGGGTTGTCCAGGTTGGTATGTCAGGTATGGAGAAAATAGAAAAAATACTGTAGTTTATAAAAAAGGCATTTGGAAGAATGTTCTAGTTTTATTTTAGTAAAATGAGATGTGTTTCTGAGTTCCACTGCATAAAGTGCTTGGGTCTTCTGGGTAAGTGAAATTTTGGTAGTTGACAAAAATTCCCTTTACCAACCCTGCAGTAGTTATCTGTCAGTAATGACACTGTGTGGGTCGACTTTACATTTAAAATCTGACAACAAAGAGTTTGGATTTAAAGTCTTGGTTCCATATGAGTTAGCCCTAACTTAAGGCAAAGCTGTCAGGTTAAATCTGGGGAGTAAAAGAAAGAAGGAAAAAAGTAGACTCTTAACGTCCATTATTAAACCTCTCTGCTGTTCGACTTCTTAGCGAGAACATGTGTGTGTGATTTTTGTGTTTTGGATTAAAAATACAATAAGGTATAAACAAAAAAATAATAACCTACAATGGTGAATGAGAATAATTGGACATGAAAGATGGACAACTTAACTTTAGAGCTTAAATCAGGACAGAAAAAAATTAAAACCCAAATAAGAAGAGGGTCCTACCAGGTAAGGGAGGTCGATTGGTGGCCTGCTATATTTTACATGTCCTCCAATTTCCTCGGCTAGAATTCAGTCAGGAGCCTATGTTTTATTTCTATTTTGTTCTGTTGTTATCGTTTTGTCTTTAATCCTCCTTAGATAACTGATTTTAATTTATACTATATTATGCTGAAGAAATCTAGAGAAAGCAAAGACATCAGAAAAATGAACTTCTGCCTAATCATTGAGTGTCTCTCCCATCGTCACGGGTTTCATCCCTCTCTCTGGGAAGAGCAGGGACTGTTAGGGTGCTGTACATCATGTCCCTTAGAATCAAGGCCAGATGAGCTGGGTGGGTCTGTTGCCCTTACCTTTATCCTATCGATGTTGGCTTCCATCTTCAGCTGTTCCACCAGCTTCCTGGCTTGTGCTATGCTGGCAGTGTTGTTGCTGGCCATTGGCGTGCTGGACGGGTTTTTCAGACACACTGGGAAAGAAAAGGAGGAGGAAGAATGCATCAGAGAATTCAGGAGCTGCCAAAAGTGCAGGTTCATCGTAACTGAGGGATCTCAAAGGAGTGACTGCAGTCAGGCCCGGCTCATCCAGCCCTCTGCCTCGGACTGTCCGGCAGACCAGAATATGGGGTTTGCTTACCCAACTCCCCTCCTTTTCTGCCCTTCCATCCTTATTTACGGGAAGAAAGTGAAGAATGTTACCAAGTCAGTTATAATGAGATGTACTGCCACATTAACAAAGCAAGTTAATAAAATTATCCTAGCTTATGAAATTAATAAGGGTGACCATATACATTATTACTGATGCTATTTATTCGGTACTACTATTGTCGGATACTATGTTAAGTGCCCTGGGAGGAGGCGTGAAAGACAAGCAGAGAGAGGAATGGTACACTACACAGTCCTCCAGGACTAAAGACACTGAGTTCACCATGTTTTCTTGATGGGCTTACACATCAACCTTCTGGATAACTCTAACCACCCAGGCCTATTAAACAGCAGAGCATCCCGGCCGGTGTGGCTCAGTGGTTGAGCGTTGACCCCTGCACCAAGAGGTCGCTGGTTCGATTCCCGGTCAGGGCACATGCCCAGGTTGTGGGCCCGATCCTCAGTGGGGGCGTGCAGGAGGCGGACAATTGATGTTCTCTCTCATCGATGTTTCTCTCTCCCTCTCTCTCTCCCTTCTTCTCTTTCTAAAATCAATAAAGAAAAAATAAATACATTTAAAAAAGTAAAATAATAAAATAAATAAACTGCAGAGCCACCGCAATGGGATGTGTGGCTTTGCGGTGTCACTTCTCCAGCATGGCTTAATAGTCATTTCTCTTGGCTCTGCTGAAATACGGCTTGTTCTCCACTATTCACTTTACTCACAGCTCTTCAGAAGCACGTCTGTAATGTCCAGGGGAGGGGTTGCCATGTCTAAACGGTTAATTATATCAATGAGTTCACGAGTGGCATTCTAAATTAAGTACAACAGACATTACTTTTTGAAACGTGAAAATGGAGCATAAATGTTCGGAGGAGCTCTGTACCTATGTAGGTTGTGAGATGGTTTCTTAGCCACTGGCTCGGCCACACCCCTCCTCCCCATCCTTGCCCCACCCCTTCCCGCGTCCTAATTTCATTCCTTTTCTACTTCTTTCTTGACCCACCGTCTCCTGTTATTCTTGTTGTTCATCCCGGAATGCACCCTATTTTATTCTCAGTGCCCATTTCCCCCACCTTTCGATCAGGCCAAGGCTCCATGTGCTCTCTCAGGACTGTGTGTGCAGACGTGCCCCTGGAGGTCACGGACCCCAGTGCCGAAGCGATGTCTGCGAGCTGCGCCATTGGCTAGAGTGCATGACTCCAGAAATGCGCAGCACACAACACTGCTTCAGTCAACACGAGTTGACTCTTGTTCTGAAGACACTAAACTAAAAGCCGTGACTTCTGCTAGCTTTGGGGAATATTTTTATCTACGGATAAAGGAGGATCAGGTTACCATCTAAAAAAGGAAAGAGGGCAAATAGAAAACCAGAGGAAGGAAGAATAACCCATAATAAGTTCAATACATAGATTTTTTAAAAGTAAAATCAAGAAACAATTTTAAATGAGCAAAAAAGCAAAATGCTATAAATTATCTCATTTGGTTCTTATTTCTTAATATCTAGTTCTTCATGACAAAAAAAAAAGTATAACTCTTTGTAAACAAAGAAGTCCCTTGATAGAGAGTGCTATTTTATAAAGAAGACTGCAAAATAAGCCACCTTGACATCATTTACAGTAGAAATTGGAAGATAAATTAACTGTTGTCTCAACTTATTCTCAAAGGGTTTGGAGACAATAAAGTGGGAAGATGTCAGAGATTTTAACGCCACAAAGATCTCTAACGCTGCTTTCACAAGCTTGGAGAGCAAGGAACATGTGAAAATAAACAAAATAAATAAATAAAAGGAGGCTTTAAGAACTATGATTTCATCAGCATGGTTAGGGACCCAGTCACTTCAGTCCTACAGGAAATTAATTATATGTCCCCCAAATCTAACATACATCTAACCACCTTGCAAAACCTCACAGGGCCCGGATGGAACGCTGATTTATTCATTGAGTAGCCTAACTCTTCCATTCATCCAAAGCTGGAAGCCGCCATGATCTACAAGCCCCTGGACAGGGTTCCGTGAAGCGAATGTTTCTTACAAACTAAAATTTATCACACTAGAATAGACACTATCACAGAATTACCAAATCCTCACTGGGCCCGAGGGAGCTTTGGGATTCTGGCCAGCTATTCCTCTGCCCTTTAATATAAATCAGATCACAGAGACCACAGCTTGCTTCCAAATACTCCTCTTCTTCGTTAGTAATTTTTTCTTCTTCTTTTTAACAGAAACCTCAAGAACCCTGAATTTTAGCTGGGCATATTTAGCTGAAAGATACATTCCCCACCCTCCCTTGCAGCTTGGTCTAGTTAAATGACTAAGTTTTGGCCAATGAGATATAAGCAGAAGTGTCCTTGAAGGGAGTGGGTATGCCCTTTGCCTCCCCTTCCTCATGCTACTGGCCTGGAGAGTAATCGTGTTGACCACAGAGCTCCATCTTGAGCCCCTAGGCTGCTCTCCAGGGTGAGCAGGAAGGATCTGGGTCCTTGTTGATACTGTACAGCCACCAGACCAACTATGAATTGATGACCATCTATGTGAAGAGAAATAAGCACTTACCTTGTTTCTATCACCAGGGTTTCTCTGCTATTGGCTGATAGCTCTGCCATTGAGTTAATAAGCCATTATTTTCATTTGTATATCTAGGAAAGTCTATGACCTAATGCCTGTTCATGTTCCTGGCAAAGCTGTGGATGTCCTGAGGAGACTGAGCTAGAAAGTATATGACTTGTCTATTGCTGCTGTGATACATTACTATAAATTTAATAGCTTAAACAATAGAAACTTATTATTCTAGCTTTTTGGAGGTCAGGGCTGTGAAATAGGTCTCACTAGGCTACATTCTAGGTGCTGGCAGGGCTGCATTCCTTCTGGAGGCTATAAAGAAAAATCTGTTTTCTTTTCCTTTTCCAGCTTCTAGGGGCTGCCAGCATTCCTTGGCTCTTGGCCTTTTCCCTCATCTTCAAAGCCAGCAAACGTGAGTTGAGTCTTTCTCATGTCATATTGCTCTAACCTTGTCTCTAGTCACATTTCCCTTTGATTCTCCTCTGCCCCCTTCTTTCACGTATAAGGACCCTGTAACTACATCGGGCCCACCCAGGTAATCAGAATAATTTCCCTATCTTTAGGTCAGCCGATTAGCAACCTTAATTCCACCTACAACCTTCATTTCTCTTTGCCATGTAACAACATAGCCACAGGTTCCAGGAATGGGGACATGGGCATCTTTGGGGGCCTTTATCCTTCCGGCCATAGAAGGAGACCTCTGTGCAGGCCGAGAAGGGAAGTGGGGAGGAGGGGTGAGATGGGAAAAGGCGAGGAATGGGGCAGGATGCAGGTCTAGAAATGCTGGGAGAGAAGCCATTTGACATCTGAATAGACTTAAGAGGAAAAGTAAACATAGGATTTGACTTGGGCTCCTAGTTTTAGGAAGATACACTCTGACTGTTCTTGTTTTACCATACGACCCAATGAAGCCTAGAGCCTCTTTTAGAATCCCCTTGTGCATTTTCCTCTTTTTCACACCCAGCTGCTTTCCCATGCAAGCACTGACAAAATGCCCCTGAAGACTGTGCGGTCCCACAAGTGTTCCACAGAAGTACGTGTTTTCCTAAAAAGTGGCTGTGGTAAATAAGAAGAGTTGGCCTATCTCCTAAGCTTGAGGCATTTGGACAAAGCATTTTACACTTACACATACACACTATTTTTTTCATATGAAATTGAAACTCTATATACAATCAACAATAACTCTCATTCTTTTCTCCCCTCAGCCCTGAAAACAACTCTTCTACTTTCTGTTTCTGTGATTTTGGCTACTCTAGGTACCTCAGAGAGGTAAAATCATACAGTCTTTGTGTTTCTATGACTGGCTTGTTTCATGTCCTCAAGGTTCAGCCATGTTATAGCATGTGTCAGAATTTCCTTCTTAAGAAATTTCCTTTCCGAGGCTGAATAACATTTCATTGCATGTATATACCATATTTTGCTTATCCATTTATCTGTTGATGGACACTTGGGTCACTTCCATGTTTTAGCTACTGTGAGTAACATACCTATGAACATGGATATATAAATATCTCTTCAAGACCCTACTTTCAGTTCTTTTGGGTATATTCCTAGAAGTGGAATTTCTGGATCATATATAAATCTATTTTTAATTTTTTGAGGAACAGCCATACTGTTTTCCACAGCGGCTGTACCATTTTACATGCTCATCAAAAGTGCATAAGGGGCCCGGCTGGTGTGGCTCGGTGCTTGAGCGTCAACCCATGCACGAAGAGGTCGTCAGTTCGATTCCTGGTCAGGGCACATGCCCAGGTTGTGGGCCCGATCCCCAGTAGGGGGCATGCAGGAAGTGGCCATTTGATGTTCTCTCTCATTGATGTTTCCATCTCTCTCTCCCTCTCCCTTCCTCTCTCTAAAATTAATAAAGAAAAAATTTTTTTAAGTGCAAAAGTTTCCAATTTTTCCTTATCCTCACCAACAATTGTAATTTTCTGTTTTATTTATTTTTTTTATAGTAGTCATCTTAATAAGTGAGAGATGGTTTCTCATTGTGTTTTTGATTTTCATTCCCTAATGATTAGTGAAATTCAATATATTTTCCTATACCTATTGACCATTTGTACAGCTTCTTTGGAGAAATGTCTATTCAAACCCTTTGCCTATTTTTGAATCAGCATTTTTGTTGTCGAGTTTTAGGAGTTCTCTATATATTTATAAGTATTTTCTCCCATTCCATGAATTGCCTTTCCACTTTGTTAACAGTGTGCTTCGATGCACACAAGTTTTTAATTGTCATGAAGTCCAATTTGTCTATTTTTTCTTTTGCTGCTTGTGCCTTTGTTGTCATATCCAAGAAGTCATTGCCACATCCAATGTTGTGAAGCTTTTGCCCTATATTTTTTTCCAGAGTGCTTTATCGTTTTAGCTCTTACATTTAGGTCTTGGATACAGTTTGAGTTAATTTTTGTATATGGCATTAGGTAAGGGTCCAAGGCCATGTGGACATCTAGTTTTCCCAGCACCATTTGCTGAAAAGACTGTCTTTTCCCTATTAAGTGGTCTTACCACCCTTGTTGAAAATCATTTAACCATATATGTGAGGGTGTATTCCTGGGCTCTCTCTTCTATTCCTAAATGAATTCTCTTCTAATTTCTAAGTTTGTATTCTTTTGACACTATTGTAAATGGAATTTTAAAATTAATATCCTTTACAGATTGTTCGTTGTTAGTACACAGAAATGCTACATTACTGACTCTTAATGGGGAAGAGGAAGCCTTTGCCTTCCAACCCTGTGGGAGTGAGAGTCCCTGCATGCTGTGAGAAGTGTGGTTGAGGAAAGGGTCTAGTACCTTGTGAACATAATGGGACCAAGAAAAAGTGCTGACAGCGTCCTGTTCGGTGCTTAGGCAGTTTCAACAGGGAAGCACAGACACACATCAGATATTCTTGGCTAATGTTCCTGTTTCATTTTACATGTAACCCAAATTGGGCAGAAATTTTTTTTATAAGAGGGAAGGAAATTATTTGAATACACGAACTAAAATAGCTAAAACAAAAAGTAAAATTCTGCTGAAAAGATCACGCTGATGAAGCTTTAAAACACACACACACCCCTCTTAAAAACAGCTATAAACTTTTAGTTAGAAAGAGGGGCGATTCATCTTTATGCATTGCTCCTCTCTCACCCCTGCAGCCCAGTCTTTGGACTGCCCCGGGATGCTGGAGTTTACCTTTGCCGGGGCTCAGCCTGGCCCTGGAGCCAGCAGAGGGCCACTCCAGAGAGTCACCCAGCGGAGGACTCTACCTCTTCTCAAAATCAGTGGGGCAGAGGGGAACTGAGTCCAAGTCTGGTTCTCTTGGGGAAACTCTGGATTCCTGAGGTCATTTCTGGAACCTCAGAACATCTCTGGGAGTCAGCTGGGGTGACAATCCTAACTCTTGGGCAGCACTAGAGTTATGCTCTGGTCCAGCAAGCTGTTCTCAGCTCAGCAATTGGTAGCACTTGCCCAGTGCTGGATCATCTGGCGTCCAAGTTCTGGCAGAGACTATGGGTGGTGACACGCCGCTCAGTTTGAAGTGGAGGACTATAATACTGCACACTGATTCTTTCAGGATTCTATAGCCAAAGGCTCTTTTAAAATTTTTAATAATCCACCCTCTGGAAATTCCAAATGGGATTCAATCTATTCTCCAAGCCTCAGTGGTGCTCAGTCAGGGAGGCAGCACCCCTTCGGAGGCATTTGGAGATGTGTGGGGTGGTCTGGGTTATGACAATAACTGGAGGTGCTCCTGGCACTTAGTGAGCAGAGGCAGCGGCTCTCATGCCCTGCAGAGTGCCAGGCAACAATGACTTGTGCTGCTCAGAAGGTCTATGGTCCTCTCAGTGGGAAAGGGCACTGACAAAGTGGCCACAGAGCTGTGCGTGAAAATCTGCTCAAAGAAAGTCCTCTGCACGGAAAGTTTCAACCAACTGGGCTTTTACACTTGTGGCTTATGGTCCCTATTACCTTGCCAGTGATGAATACGTGTTAAGTGCTCTTAATTCTCATTAGCATCATGCTTTATGAATATTTGATTCCTGCTTATTTAAAAAAGAACACAGTCTTTTTCTTGCAATGCGCTGGTGGAATGAGATTATGCTGGGTTTTATCTGCCAGTGAGCAAAAAGCATACAAACAACAAAACCCCCTAGAACAATGATAAAGCTTGTGTAGGACCGACTGGCAGGACTGCAAGAATGTCCTAATTATCCCACCTGAATTCCACACCCAACAAGACAGACGGCGTTTTATTGTTTTCAACCGATGAGAGGAACATTCCCTCACCCCCACCCCAGCAACAGGAGAAGTAGGCATGCCATGGAATAGTAACTATTAGATGAGTTTTCTTTTCCTAATAATACATCCTGCATTTAAGTTTTTTTCAGGAGGAACTTTTCTGTTAAGAAACCACACATTTTCTTGCCATTTAGGCTTAGGAGTAAACACACAACCCCTTATTTCTGAGGCACAAAGATAAATACATGTTTTGATAGTGGGATCTTTGCCTGAGAGAGTGTAGGTTAATTGTGGAGCCTTCTTATTATTTTCTAACGGTGCTCCTTAAGCCTGGCGTCAGGCAGGCCCCTATGGCCTTGCATTTTCATTACAACTGTGTGTTTCTCAGAACTGTGTTTGGATATTTGCAGTAGGTGCTAAGGGGTTTTGATTTATTTGTTTTGTATATTTACAGGTTCAGATTACAACGGCAACAAAACAAATGATTTCCGGTCTAGAAAACAAATGAGAGGTTTATAGTTTCCCAATCACCTGATGATACCTTTATTATTCTCATTTGTCACTTAGCCGTATCATTCATTGGTGAGTGGCTGTTACTTGCTTTTGAATTAGAGGACTGATTTCAAACTATTCAGATTTAAAATATTTCAGAGCTTCTACAATTAGTCACCTAGATAAATATCTTTGTTAACTGTTTATACCACAACCCAAGTTTAGCTTGGTCATTTTGCCATTCTTTTTTTTTTTTTTTTTTTTTTTTGATCCCTACTCTAATTTATTCTGCAGCTAGTAAGGACACCATCATGAAACTGATTAGATCAGACATACAAAGAGTGCAGTTAACATCCATTCCTGTGAAGGGCTGTAACAGTCAGAACACCGGTGAATTTACGTAGAGCAGCTGCCGTGTGAATCAAATAATAATTGTAAAATAGCCTGCCAGCCTTCAGCATCGTTTTTTTGTCAGGCATCTCTGTCTATCACCAGCTGGCCACTTTGACTTGACACCAAAGTAGCACATGTCAATCTGTACTAATCAGCACACACGAATTTCTTTTTGGTTCTCCAGCTACTAGGGATATTTGAAATCAATAGGGGATTTATTCGTGAAGCTTGTTGCTTCTCCCTCAACACTTCCCAGCCCCAGAGAATCAGGGTTGGAATCCATTTGGACGCTCATTCTTCCCCAGGCATGCGTTTCAACAGTTGGGAACGTCACCAAGACATCTTTTGGGTGTCACAATGTCCTAGTCCCCTCTCCTGCCTTTGCTCATTTCTGAGCAGCAGTGTGGAGGCTGGAGGTGGAGAATAAAAACAGAGATAAGAAGAGGGCAAGTGGGGGGACAGTGTGGGGGTAGGGTAGGGTATATCCACACAGACTTAGCCATGGAGGAGCTTGGGGATAAAGGGTATGAAATGATATTGAGCTCCACCGGGCACTGGTTGATATTCGAAGAGGAGAGAGGAAGGGGGAGAGGGGAGGGGAGGGGACCCAGGGAGATGAAGGAGGCACAGGAAGACATCCTCCCCTGGGGGTCAGGGAGTTCGCAGGCGGCCAGGGTGCAGAGAGCTGGACAACACACGCTGGCTCAAGTGAAAGATGGATTTGTAAACAAAACAAGACAGGGGACTTCTAAGTGCCCACCCCCTCCTCCATCTTCTAGTGCTTCTCATTTCCGGGAATTCGATTTTACAGGCCGAAAGCTCTGTTCTGTCACCAGAGGACCAGGAACTCATATTGAAAATGAATATTCGCTTACAAACCAAGGACTTGCCATGTGCCAGGAAGTGGGCCAAGTGTTTTAAAGCGTTATCCTATTTAACCCTCACAATTCTAGGGAAGTAAGTAACCACTGCAGCCCCAGTTGGAGGAAACTGTGGTTTAGATGAAATCAGATCACCAGTGAGAAGGGTGTTTCTGAAGCATGCTCCCCAGGGAAAGATTTTCTTCCAGCCCTCTCAATTCACAGTTCTAGAGGCAGCAGACTGATCCTAATCTGAGGACTATGGCATACGTTTGGCCATTTCACAAACATAATAGCGATTTTTACGGTCTCTGTAGCTCAGGGAGAGAAAATGCGAATGAGGGCTGGTGTGGAAGATGTACCAAGCAAAAGTGCTAGGGGGTCAATCGGGAAGAAAAGGAACCAAGGGAACGACATCAACTTCAAATCCACTCTGTACTATTTCATGCGGGTTTGCTGAGATATGGCCACTTGCCCGATGGGAGAAGGACAAGATCCCATTTGATTTCCCTAAAACCAGCATGGGGGCCATCTATGCAGTGTAGGTGGAGAGCAAGACACAGCACAGCTTCCCGGTCCCACTGGGGTGCCGGAAACCACGATTTGAAGTGACAGCTCTCTGCTTTCCAGTAAACTGTTGCTTTTGAAACAACATCTCTGGGAGATGCAGCCTTCCCCTTGGAAAGAGCATCCTTGGCTAGCTGCTTTTAACAACCTTGACAAAAACACAGCCCTTGAAAAATGTTGACTCAAAGTCATGGATTTCAACAGATTTTGTAAAACGAAACAGGAATGAATAGCCCATGTTGCAACTTAGAAATGACACGTAAGCTTTTAGTTTTTATCTGAGCCTTGGATAAGGAAATGGCTTGTTATCCACCGATGGGGCTGACATTCTTAGATGTTAAATGGGCTTTGTTCACTCCAAGGAAAAAAAGACTAGTACTTTGTAGGCATATGTTGGATTTTCTTTCTCTTCTTTTAAAATATGGAAGCCCAGACCATGAACCAGTAGGATTCCAACAAAAGAGAAATAATGAGCTTGTTTCCTTAGAAAGGGCTCTGTTAACCTACTGTTGTCTAAGACTCCAAAACAGCAGGCAAGGGGGATCTGACAGGCAGTGGTCATCTGTCTCCTTGCAGGAAATTATCTATTGGTCAATTAACTTCTTTAAAAAACAAACAAAACAAAACAAAAAAACCACCACTGCTTCAGTTCTAAATCCTCAGTGTATCTCAAGCTTCAGGCAACCTGCGGAGTTCGGGGAGCCTCGCCCGCCCGAGCTCCTCGCCACTGTTCCATTGGCCCCTGGGGCTTACGAAGTGGTGACAGCAGAAGTCCTTTGGCTGAGCTCCCCAACACAGCCCCGCCCCAGTAGGAACTGGACCTCCCCCATTCAGCTTTGTTTTGTATCACTGTGTTGTCTGGCGATATTCTCTGTGATGCCACTGACAGGTGGTACAGGAGTGAGAAAACAGGCACCAGGAGATAGGAGACCTAAATTTTAGTGTATTCTGACACCCCCAAGCTGTATTACAGTGGAAAGATCATTTAATCTTTCTGGGGCTCAGTGGCTCTGCCGTGAAGTGGAAATAACAACTCCAGGACTGCACTAGTGTGCTGACTGTCTGTAGCAGCGTGTTATAACTTCTGGACTGCTATACAAGGAGCAGCCAGGAACAGAGAATGACCACCACCATTTATTGAGCAGCCAGTAAGCACCATGACCTAAGAACATTACATACATAATCTCCAATCCTCACAACAAGGAACACGGAAAAGGAATCAGGGACGAAGAAAGGCAAAGGGAAAAAATCTATGATGACCAACTGTGACTCTGCTAAGTGAGAACTTAATAATAAGCAAGAACTCAACAAAAAAACCCAAAGGGAAGGAAATCTTTTGGGGAGGAGGACGAGTAAATCTTCACATTCAATTTTGAACTTTCTCATTTGCACTGACAGCCTATGGAAGAGATGGAGACTGTCTGAAAATGAACTGTGATTTGGAATTGGTAAACAAGGATTTATTGAGTGATTCATGTGTGTGAACCAGAAGCCCGTGCCCAGGTTAGACACAGTGTTTCCAAGGAAATCAGCCGCGGAGCAGATGTGCTATCTCAATAATTCCAGGAAGGCACTTTCTTTCATTGGTATCTTCTGAAAGGAAAGGTTCACATCCCTGTAGAGAGTAAAGGTTTTCTGTGGCCATAGAAGAAACTTGCAAGCCTAGCACCTGAGGCTAATTGGCTTCTGCCTCTCTCAGGCCTGTCTCCTGTACGTAAAGGCAGCAGAGCATCCGTGCACACACAGCGAGCATTTCCACCAAAACCTCCGCTGCTTGCTGCTGCCCGCAGCACCAGCCAAACCAGCCGAGCTCTCTGTGCTCCGGGCACAGCTCACGCCCCCGGCAGCCGTGATTTCACCATTTCTCTCATGCCTCATGCACGCCTGTATCTGACAGCTCGGCTCAAGCCTCTCTTCCCCTGAGAAACCTTCATCAGCAACTACAGCAACCTCTTCAGTCCCTCAAGCCCACCCCAGCCCAGGGGCCATTTCTCTGCCTATTTTTAAAATTGCATGCTGACTAGTATTCCCAGTTGTTAGTATTTTGTCCAGGCTTCCTCCCATAAATATTTATCAAACCTGCCTTTCTATCCCCCAAATTGCTTTAAGTCTGTCTGTCTTCACTGGTTCAACAGACCAAGCCAGGTTTCGCCCCAGGGCTCTTGCACGTGCTGTTTCCCAGGTCGGCCATGCTGCATCCTCCCTGGGTGGGGCCGCACACAGCTGCTGTTTTCTCCTTCAGATCTTTGCTCGAATGCCAAGTCCCTTCCTGATCACACTATCTGAAGTGCCGCGTCCGGCCCCAGTCATTTTCCCGTACATCACCCTGTTTATTTTGTTCAATGCATTACAATAATCTGGAGTTATTGAATTAATTTATATATCATTAGTCTCTTTTCTCCTCTAAATGTAAACTAAGAGCAAAGACCTTGTCTGTCGTATTTACAGAAAGTGCTCAATAAGTGTATGTTAAATGAATGAAAGTCTTCCAGAGCGCCCCCAGCACCCAGCCTTATGTGCATAATGTTAGATGCACCAGTAAATGTTTGCTACTTCTGAGGATGAGGACCTGGCACTAGCATCATCCACGCCCCTCTCTGTAGCCCTACCAAACATGTGTTTCTGGGTACAGACTGCTAACAATGGCCTTTGTTTGGTAGCAAATGTGCTTATGAAGCATATTCCCAAAAAAGAGACCTCCCAGATTCTGTATCTCCTCTGATTGTCAAGTATCCCCACATTCTTGGGGCAAAAGATAAGCTTGTTTGTGACCTGCACCTTCTTCCCTCTCACCATTTCCTGGCTCCTGACAAAAAAGGGACAGATCCTCAAGTGACCAGATGCATTCTGGGTTGTTTTGGATAACACAGAAAGCATCAATAACTTTTCCCAGTTGCAAAGTTACACAAACGCTCTGTTTGAGAGCATAAACGTCAGTCCAGTGCTGAAGGCTCTTCTGTAACTTTGGCCTCGCGCCCACCCCCCCCACACCAAACTGTGACCACTCATCTCAGACAGAACCCCAGTGAGACCACAGCCCCAAAAACAAGGCAGAGAAGGCCTCATCTCCTTTCTATTAGCTTAATGTCAGGGAAAGCAGCAGGAGGCCCATTTTTGCCCAATTTACTCTTTTATATATTTTTTCCGTATAAAACAGATACATAGCCATTATTGGAAAACTGAAAAACACAGAGATTCAGAAAACAAAAATCTATAATCTTTCCACCAGTAGACAACCACATTAATCTTCACAGTAACGTTTCCAGTGCCTTCCTCAACGTAGAGTGCTTATGTTTTTGGTGTGTGATATCATGCTGGGAAGATAATATTAACTAATGCACATAACCATTTGCTGGGCCTTGCAGAAATGTGGACCATCTGAGATATTTTCTCATTATCCACACTGCAAGATTTGGTCCTCTTTTGCCCAACGTCTTTAAGAGAATGAAGTTATTTTATTTATTTATTAAAAAAAATTTTTTTTTAAATCCTCACCCAAGGATATTTTTCCATTGATTTTCAGATAGAGTGGGAGAGAGAGAGAGAGACAGAGAGACAGAGACATCGATGTGAGAGAGACACATCAACTGGTTGCCTCCCACACGACCCCAACCAGGACCAGGGACCAAACCGCAACCGAGGCACATGCCCTTGACCCGAATCAAACCGGAGACTCTTTGGTCTGAGGGCCGACGCTCTAACCACTGAGCCAAACCGGCCAGGGCGAAAATGAAGACATTTTAATGTTTCCCCATTACTCAAGTGTCAACTTTTATATCACATCTTTTAAGGCTATTACATATCTCTGTCTTACAGAGTCATTTTTTATTCTTTTAAACAATATTGTTTTTAAAACTGCTGCTCTATGTGCATAAAATAAATTGCCATGCCAATGGCCCTCTGATCATAAAGAGTGAACAGAGGAAAAAGGTAAGAAATTAAAGATGAAGAGACAAGTAACCTCTTTTTTCTTTCTACTTTGTCACAAAGTAAGGACACAGACAACGAGTGCTCACGCTGAGTCAGAAGCAGCCTGGATTGCAGGACAGGAGAGTCGAGATAGGGGCCCTTCTCCATGGGACAGCTGTTTATCTGCCATCTCCAAAGGGTGAGAGGAACTTGCCTGAAATGTTGACTTGGGAACCAGGAGTTCATCTTACAGATATTTTCTGTAAAGTCAGTTTTATCAAGGTGTGATTTATATATACACATTAGAAGTCACCGTTTGGTGTGCCGATGAAAGGTTTGATAATTGTGCACAGATGGTCCTGAAAGCACCCCAATTGCAGATACTGTTTCCAGGAGCTATTTAACCACTTTAGCTGCTCACTTTCTTCCTTTTCCAGCCTGCCCTCACAGAATGAACACCTTGAGATCAGTCCCCAGCTACCTAGAGCAGTTCAGAGAAAGCAAAGGCTGTGAACTGGACTGACCTTAATTAATTTACTCTGCAGTTCTGTTATCAAATCTCAGAGTTTAGCAGTACCTAGAAGTTATCTTGCAGAACTGTCTACCCAAAACAGAAATCTTTTTTATAACCACCGATTTAATACCCTTTAATCACTTATGACATAGGCTTAGAAAATAAAATGTATGGAGCCCAGAGTGGCACTGTGTTTTATTTAACATTTGGTCCAGTTTGAGCAGCCCCTTAGGGGCTCATAAAAGGAGGCCGCTCCAAGATAAGAGTTCAGGATTTTCCTAGGAATGAGCGTTAGAAAATGGTCCTCTGCAAATTTATGCCACCAATGCTTAAAGAGGGCTAAATATAAGACGTTTGAAACCCACTGAACCAAGACCCTTATTTCACAGATTAAAAAAGCTTAAGGGCCAGAGTGATTAAGTGAATTGCCTTAAAAAACAGCTATAACCCAGCCTCAGAATCAAAGACTTAAACCCTAGTTTAAAAGTTAGATGCAATTTTCACCGTTTCTTGAGTATTTCTAACATTTTAGTACTCCCTACATTGGAAGCATTATTAAGGTTGAGGTTCTTACTCAGTTGCCCCCCACCCCCACCGCAATGTGTGGGCACTACTAGGGAAAACCTATCAGGAAAATGGGGTACGGAGAGAAGGGAGTCAATGAAGTAAAAATAAGAGCCTACTCTCTCTGCTGACCCCTCACCACCCTATGTTGATAACTACTCAACAGTGAGACATTCTGATCTATTTAGACTAGAGGAACTAGACTCGATTTTCCCACTTTAGTTATTTTTTGCACTATTTTGCAAAGAATGTAAATAGCTAGCAAACTTGACTACAAAGTTTCCCTGATTAGTGAGTGAATAATATTTGTTAGGCAGATCCCTGCACTTAAATAAAATAGGTTCATGAGTGAAGGTCAGGGAGGGCTCTCTGACAATATGACGTTTAAGCTGATATATCATAGATAAACATGAATTAGGGAGACAAAAACAATCCTAGGTATTATTTTCAGCAAAGGAAACATCTTGTAGAGAGAGAGAGAGACTAGAGGTAGGGTAAAACAACAAAAATAAATAAATAAATAAAATAGGTTCAATGTTGTGTGGAAGGAGAAACAGATAATTATGTAGATCCCTAAGGACTTCTTTTAGAGAACATCTCTTTTTAATAAATGTGGTTCTCTTGATGGAAATGTGAAGGGAAAGACAGGTATGGAAGCAGCAGAGTCCTGAAGACGCTCAATGCGCTGACAGTCATGGTGTCCCAAGGTACTGAACCAATGTTAATAAAGACAATGTCAGAATGAACGTAGGGCCATATAGAGTGTGAATTCTGAGGCTGGAGGTCTGAAGCTGAGTTTCAAGTTTGCTGCATAATCATATATGAGTCATTTTACCCGCTTTGGCCTCAATTTCCCCTTCTGTAAAATGAGAGAATTGAGATGGATGACTGCTTGATTCCCTTCTAGTTTTCTTTTTGCTAGTTGTTCAAGAGATATTAACATAGTTCCATTCCTGTCATGGTATCATGAAATCTCACAGCTCTGAAACTCTCTCAACATAGTCAAGTTTCAGCCCAAATCCCAAAATTAAATGTCCAAGGAAAGTGGGTAAATATGCAGAAAAGCCCTAAGTCCAAGAGGACCCCAGCTGGTTGAAAGGAGGATTCAAGCTTTCCATTCCTCATGCCCATTTCCTGTCTTTCCAGATCACTCCCACTGAACCCCAGTTCTAAGAATTCAGGACTCCAATCTATTGAGCCTGCTGTTTCTTCACTGTCTCTCAAAACCCTCATGTCCTCATGTGCCACCTTACCAGGCTTAGAGATCCCATGGTCTATCATGTGGTCACTCCCTTTCAAATCACAGCAACTCTGTTTCTCTCTCTCTCTCTCAATCATACCAGCTGATAAAATCCCCCAACCCCGGTTGAATCCAACTCTTAATCTGTCCTTGGGCAACTAAAGAATGTTGAGTCAACACACAACCACACATTCATAGATATTAACTTCAAGTGGGTGTTTGGAACTGCCCAGTATTTGTTCCACATTTTCTTAGTCAACTTCCAATGACTTTTCTCATACCTTCTTCTCTCTCCTTAGACCTCTAATACCTCTTCTCTCCCAGTCCTCATCCTTAGCTGGTAACCTTGCTTCTTATTTCACTGAAAAAGTAGCAGCATCCAGAAGAGAATGTCCACATTCTCCCATGAGCAACCTACCAACTCACCTGTACCTGCACTTTCATACACTCTGCCTTCTCTGTTCTTGTGATGATGAACTGCTCATGCCCTGTTTTTGTTGTATTTTAGCACTGCTCCCATCTTCTCTTATCTAGTAAAGGACTTGTCCCTTGTTCTTTTCCTCTTGCTTTCTCCTGCATCACCATTTTCCTCTCCTCTTTATTGGAGCAATCTCATCAGCATATAAGCATGCTAAAACATCTCCCATCTTAAGAAAAACAACAACAAAACATGTCCCTTGACTCTGCATGCCCTCCTCAGCAAGAATCCCATTTTTCTGCTTTCCCTTACAGATGACATGGAAGATTTGTCTAGCCTTGCTGTATCCACTTCTCTTCCTCCATTTCTTTCTTGTACTCACTTCGAATAGTTTTTCCCCAATGACTCTACAGAAATTGCATTTGTCTAGGTCATCAGCAGGTCCAACTTCCAGTCTGTCAAATCCAATGGTTATTTCTCAGTCCTCATTTTATTTGACCTCTGTCTTGATTTCCTATGGTTGCTATAACAAATTACCATACACTCAAGGGCTTAAAACAACAGAAATGTATCCTCTCACAGTTTTGGAAGCTAAAAGTTGAAAATCAGTTCCACTGGGTGAAAATAAAGGTGTCACCAGGGCCATCCTTTCCATAAACTCTCTAGAGAAGAATCCATTTCTTGCTTCTTCCAGCTTTGGGTGGCCACCAACATTCCTTGACTTGTGGCCACATCACTCCATTCTCTGCCTCTGTGGTCACACTGCCCCCTCCTCTTCTGTGTGTCTTCTCCTTCTGCCTCTCTCTTATAAGTATACTATCATTGGATTTAGGGCCCACCAGGATAATCTAGGATAATGATTCCATGTCAAGAACATTAACTTAATCACATCTGCAAAGATTCTTTACCCTTATAAGGTAACATTTACAGATTCCAGGAATTAGGACCTGATATCTTTAAGGATCATTATTAAACTTCTACAAACTTCTAGTAGCATTTAACACAGCAGATTACTCCCTTCTCCTAAAATACTTTCTTCACTTGACTTTAGAGATGCTACTCTTTCTTGATTGATTAATTCATAATTGTGGTAAAAGACATATAACATAAAATTTACCATCTTAACCATCTTTAAGGGTACAGTTCAGTAGTGTTAGCTTTGTTCACACTGTTGTGCAACACATCTCTAGAACTTTTTCATCTTTCAAAACAGAAACTCTATGCTCATTGAACAACAACTCCTTGTTTCCCCCTCTCCCCAGCCCCTGGCCACCACAATTCTTTCTGTTTCTGTGAGTTCAACTACTTTAAATACCTCATATAAACGGAATCATACAGAATTTGTGTTTTTGTGACTGGCTTATTCCATTTAGCATTATGTCCTCAAGTTTTATCCTCATTGTAGCATCTGACAGGATTGCCTTCTTTTTTAAGGATGAGCAATATTTCGTTGTATGTATATATCACATATTGTTTATCCATTCATTCATCAATGGCCATTTCAGTTGCTTCTACCTCTTGGCTATTGTAAATAATGCTGCTATAAACATGGATGTTCAAATATCTCTTCAAGATCCTGCTTTCAATTCTTTTGAATATATACCCAGATGTTGGATTGCTGGATCATATGGAAATTCTATTTTTATTTTTTTGAGGAACCTCCATACTGTTTTGCCCATTTTCCATCCCCACCAACAGTGCAGTGCACAAGGGCTTTCAATTTCTCCACATCCTTGCCAACACTTGTTATTTTCTATATTTCTTGATTCCTTTTTTTTTTTGCATGTTGCTCATTTATTTTATTTTATTTTCATTTTCTTTTTTTAAATTTATTTTTGATAAATAAGTATTTATCTCTAAGTATTATTCTTACCTATATAATCAGGTGATTTAATGCTAACCTTTAAGTGGTACTCCTAAGGCTTATTTGTTCCATTTAATTTTAGGCCATCAATATAGAATGGCAAGTATAATTGTGGAAAGTTTCCTTCAAGAACTCATACTGTATTTCCACTGTTCGGGGGAAACACCTCTGAGGCAAACCAGAAACAGATTTTCAGATGAAGAAACAATAGAGAGAGCAGGTGACCTGACACGGCCACAGATGGTGAATAGAGCCAGTTCTAAGTCTCTGAGACCTAGTGCTTTCACTAGGAAACACCAGAAAATAGAATTTCTTTTCTTACCCATTCTTTCCTATGAAAATGACTAATTTCCTCCATTAAGTAGGGCCAAGAACGGAGCTCACATTCAGAAACACTTTGCTTATGGTGGTGATGGGTTAGTCAGGCACCATCACCAAGAAACATGGCAGGACAGAGCTGAACAAGCATTCTGTGGCCCTGGAATAAAGCAAGTTGACTCTGCTAAAAAGGAATAAGAGTGTTCAAACCATATTTGTACAATGTGCTAACCAAATACATCACAGGAAGTACACACACAAGAGTCAGAAGAGCGGTTCATGCCTGGGTAGAGCATGATTCGCTTGGCTGAGGGTTATTTACGTGTCAAACAGGTTGAGGCCAAGGTGAATGAGCCACTTCACAGACAGGGGTGGTGATCAGCAGTCTGTATAGAAACACATTCTGGAAGCCCTAGAGATGGATGCTTTCATTATGGTGAGTTTAAAATTAGGATGATACATTTTCTTCTGGCTGGTGGGAACAGATATTATCATCCTAGCAAATAGTTTTCCAGAGGCACGGAATGTTCTAAAAAATTTTCATTTATCTGTCAGACTGGCATCAGAGCAACCTACGTCGATTACCACTGCCAGCCTTTCCTCTCAACACCAGCCTCACACCCCCCTTGTGTTCTCCACCCGGCCAACCACAGAAGAATCAGGAGGGTCCCTGTGGCAAGCGGATCCAATGTTCTCTTTGTGTGTGGGGGTGTGTGTGTTTTCCTTATTAATTTTTAGAGAGAGAGAGGAAGAGAGCGGGAGAGAGAAATAGAAACATCAATGAGCAAGAACATCGATTGGCCGCCTCCTGCATGCCCCACACTGGGGATTGGGTCCACAACCTGGGCATGTGCCCTGACCGGGAATCGAACAAGTGACCTCTGGTGTATGGGTTGACGCTCAACCACTGAGCCACACCGGCCGGGCCAATGTTCTCTCATCCTAAAGAATATTTCCATGAAATTCAAACCAAAACTGAGTAGGAAAGAGAAGTGGACATACATTTGGTTTCAACACTCGGATATTCATTAACCTCAACCACACCCAGTTACTTTTGGCTCTAGGCACATAAGGCTTACAATTATGACAATGCCTGGTATTCTTTCTTTAGCTTTTGCTTTCCTTGGAGAAACAACTTCTGCTGAAGCTGCTAGAGAATCCTCTGGTTTGTAGATAGCCATTTTCAGAAACCGTGTGTGTTTGAAAGGCTGCTCAGCAAGTGACTGGATTCTCAGCACCCTCACATCTTTCCCCTCTTTACAACGTGCGCTGGGCCATGCAGCTGTGAACGGCATCCACCGCTGGAGGGTAGACAGGAACGGGAGGAACAGTCAGTGGCCCCATCACAGCAGCTATTTACAATAGCGGGGAAAACACAACAAACAAGCCTGCATCTGAGCCAGCTTACTTGCTGGGCCTGTTCTTCGGACGACTCCTGATTAAGCAAATGAGCCCATTCCTTTTACAGAGGTCTAATCAATACTGTGACATGACAAAGTCATTTGAAATTCCTAGAATTTGCTTCTAAAGACCCTAATGTCGGTAGTTCCACTTGCTTGTAAAATACTTTTTATCCCCAAGTGTTCCACAGATACACAGAGGACAGAACAGAAGCTTTAGTGAGTCTTTTAAGATGACGGAAGTTATGGTTTAGTGCAAACAGAGCGCCCAGGATTTCCGTGAGACAACGGCTCAGTTCACACCAGGTCTGTGAAACGGCTCAGAGCCGGGCACGAGGCAAACACCCAAGAGGGACTTCAAAGGAGACTTGGTCTTTTCATGAAGTGTTTTGGTGTCTCAACAAAAGCTTAGGATTTTAATTACACAAGCAATCAATCATCTTTTCTTCCCATTGTTTGCAAAGAACACCAAAAGACTTAGTTTTAAAGACTTTCAGTCTTCCTTACATGACAGATGTTTCTTCCTAAACACCTGTGTGGCTTTAGTTCATCTAACTGGGCAATTAAACAAAAGGCTGACCACCCTCTGTGGCTACTTTCCTTTCAAATCTCAGTGTAATCAAGAGATTTGGGGCTTATTTATTTAATGAGCCAGGTGGTGCTGGGAGCCTAGGCTAGAACATGAAACTGGACACAACCCAGTTTTTGAGGAGCTTATACTCTAAAGGTAAAGACAGACCCATAAAGAGGCCATTTCAACATGGCGTCTTGTGTGCTAAGGCAGGAGAGAGCCCAGGTATAACAGAAGCACCCAGGCGGGGCACCTAACCCATTTTTTTTTCCCCCAGAGAGAGGAAGAAATAAAAAAGAGTTTATAGTACTAATGTGAAATATAGTGATCTGTTAGGTTAAAGAAGAATTTCTCTCCAAGTACAATGGTGGTTGCCAGGGGCTGGGGTGTAGGAAATGGGGAGATGTCAGTCGAAGGGTACAAACTTCTAAGATGAATATGTCCTGAGAATAATACAATGAGTAAGTCCTGGGACTCTAATGTACAGACTATAGTTAATCATGCTGTACGTTATACTAGAAAGTTTCTAAGAGGATAGATCTTAAATGTTCCCACCACACATACACAATGGTAATTATGTGAGATGATGGAGGTATTAATTAACCTTATTGTGGTAATCATTTTACAATACATTATGTTTTAAATAATCACATTGTATACCTTAAACTTACACAGTATTATATGCTAATTATATTTCAATAAAGCTGGAGGAAAAAAAAGGAAGAATCTGGTACACAAATAGTCCTCCAGGAAAACAAAAAACACCCTACTAAAAACTTGCTTTGTAATACCTGGGTAAGGGGTACTGTGGTTTAATCTTGAATAAGACGACAGTGAAGTACAAAAATAATAATTTATCTCTAGCTAATAACTGCAAAGCTCTCTGTGCTCAGTGTATGATTTGTTCAGGTCACAGACTTCAAGGTAAACAAAATGTTTCAAGTGACAGTGAGAAAGGCAAGGAACTTAATTGAAATATGTGACAAAAGGTGACTACAGCAGCTGAAAACAAAGATACCAACAGTTTTTTCCAGTTTGGGACATGAATTCTTATTGATCCCTGGTCACACAATCAAGGCAGACTTCAATTTGAGCCAATGACATAAATAATCAGACATGCCCGACCAGTGTGGCTCAGTGGTTGACCGTCGACCCATGCACCAAGAGGTTGCCAGTTTGATTCCCGGTCAGGGCACATGCCCAGGTTGTGGGCTGATTCCCAGTGGGGGGCATGCAGGAGGCGGCCAATCGATATTCTTTCTCATTGATGTTTCTAGCTCTCTCTCCCTCTCCCTTCCTCTCTCTAAAATCAATAAAGAAAAAAACTTTTTAAAAATAAATAATAGCCCTGGCCAGTTTGGCTCAGCGGTTGGAGCGTTGGCCTGCGGACCAGAGAGTCCCGGGTTCGGTTCCCGCTAGGGGCACATACCAAAAAATAAATTAATTAAAAAAAATAAATAAATAAAAAATAATAATAAAAATAAATAATAATAATCAGACATGAATGATTTTGGAGGTTTAATGTTATTTGCTGTTATTCACACAGTGGGAGGTGGGTCTTAGTGGAAGTAGAGACCCTGACTGACAAAAGAAAACCTGAATTTGAAGACTTCTAATGCTCTTAAATGGGGAAAAGAGGTCAGAGAAATGGAGTGCAGTGACTGTAATTTAAAATGGCATCAGCTCCTGATAAGCAATAGACATCTGATCCCAGACAAAATTATTTACCATGTTGCTGGATTGACTGTGCACTCAAATGGAATTATCTGACCAATGGGACTGCTAATGGTCAGAGACAAAAAATGAGAAGGTCAGCACAGCCCAGGAAGGAGGGAAGACTCTTCTCCTAATTAATAGCCCAAGCAAAGGAACCAGCTGCAGCGCAGTTGGCAACCTGCCTCAGGTCAGAGAGCTGCATTCGCCTCCAAGGCCCTCCTCTCTCTGAACCCCGGGGAGCTTGAGCAAGGCACCCACACACTATGTTATTGATCAACACTATACGTGAAAGTCATTTTATATGAATGAGCCTGAAAACAGAGAAATACAGATATCTGATACCTATATCCAAGCATTTTTTCAAAAAGATTGCTTTACAGTGATTTTAATACCTAGACTATTATAAATGTTAGTCTATTTTACTGACGTTTTGAAAGCAAGAATTGGCAAACAATAACCAAAGTAGTCATTCAAAAAATTAGAAATCTCAGACAGGGAACAGTATTGGGGCCACCACTGTCCTGTGTCAGTAAGTCATGACATGCAGGCACATCAACCTTCGGCCTACATTTCTGCCCACTGCAGCCCCCATCTCCGAAAAAATTAGTCCAAAGCTCATTCAAGAGTCAGATATAAACCGTCTACCTTTTTCCTTACATATGAATCTACTTTTGCCTATAATTTCTATGTCTTATTTAGAATGGAAGAGAGGATATTTTTAAAAGGTAAGATCTAAAATCCACTATTTTGCTCAGCTCTTCATGACTTTCTCCAAATACCTTAGTGAAGCCTGGTGTTAGAAGCAAACATAATGTCAAACTGACGATTTCAGGGAGATCTGGAAACAGCACAACAACTCAGTGTATCTCATCATGGCCAACAAACAGGTCTGAGAGCTCACTACATACTACAGATCACTTTATTTATTTAAAAAAAATTTCCCCCTTTATTGATTTTAGAGAGAGAGGAAGTGAGAAGGAGAGAGAGATAGAAACATCAATGAGAGAGAACATCGACTGGCTGCCTCCTGCATGCCCCCCACTGGGGACTGGGCCCACAACCTGGGCATGTGCCCTGACTGGGAATCAAACCGGCAATCTCTTGGTGCATGGGTCAATGCTCAACCACTGAGCCACACTGGCCGGACTGCAGATCACTTTTAAAATGGGCATGTTATGTTCTTAATGTCCCTACACCTGTGTTCTTCTCAAACCCTTATTCAGCTTAAAAAACAAAACAAAACAAAACAAAAACACACTGATCACTTCTTTGGAGTCTTTTCCGTTTTGTCCCCACTCTGTCCTCACCTCTCCAAGTACATTTAAGGCTTCAAGGTCAAGTCTCGCATAAGAGAATTTGAGTGCTGGCCCCAAAGAAGGGAGCATCCTCTGCTTGTCAGAGAAGCCTACGCCAAGTGCTTCCTGTCTCCTGCACGTTGTAATGACCTTTACCAGCAACCGCTACGCCTTGGGATGGGAGGAAGTACAAGGAGACACGGTATCTATTCAGTTCTATAGGCACACGACCTGGTTTCAGTTGGATCTTCTGCCATATCCTAACTGGTCAAGTTACTTAAATACTCAGCCTCAGTTTTGTCAACTATAAAGTGGGAGTGGTAAAGCATCTAGTTCTTAGGGTTGTGAGGATAAAATGATTTATGTATAGTGCTAGAATAGTGCCTCATACGCAGTGCTTGCCTAATGACTATAGCTGTTATTAGGATGATGAACAAGAGAAGAGATGACAGGCTGTGTCATGAGAAGTAGAAAGAACATACACATTTTGAAAGGTAAGTGGAACCAGTGTTTACCTTCCATTATTTACACTTTTGGTAATCTCCCTGCATTGAGAAATATTTAGTCTGTGTCCTGGGGGTTATCTAACAATCTCATCTCTGGACTTTTTCCTTTATAGTAACTTGGGCAACCAGGGGTCTACTTCGAGGTCCCTTTGCTGAATTGCAGAGCAGAAGTCTGTCCTGGCATTTACTCAGCTCTTTCTTCTTCCTTCTCTCCTCTGACTTGTAAGGTCTGATCTTCCTAAATGTCTTATATTTCAAAATTACCTCTTCCCATGCCATTCTGCCTCATCTACTAACTAGTCTCAACTAAAATGATTAGTAGTGACAACGGATATTTAAATAGTACTTCATAATTTAAGAGAGGTCTTCCATGCACATTGCACGGCATTCTGACTTCATAGCTGTCCGTGACGGCAAAGCAGGTGCTCATTCCTATTTTCAGACTAGGAAACTGAGCCTCAGGTGAATTAACTGGCTAGCTCTAGTCCACAAAACTTAAGTCACCTTACGTTAGGAAGTCACAGCTTCTGATGTGGTCTGTAAAGCCAATCAGAACAATAAGCTAGTTGTTTAAAGTAATTCATGCTAAGATGTGGATGACCAACTGCTTAAACCTAACTGGAAATATATGCTGTACGAAAGAGAAGGCTGAAAAGACCAAAGAATTTATAGTTATAGAATAAAGGTGGGGGTCGGGAATTTAGGTATTTTTGAACAGAGAATTTTCCTGATTTTTGCTGTCCACACCCGCTGACCTGCCTGGCCAGCCCTACGCTGAGGTGTCTCGGGGTTTGTGCTGCGGCTGAGGAGAGTAAACCTATGTCCCTAGGGAGTGTGTGGGCCTTTCCTGTCACAAGCAAGGGTTGTTTCATTTTTATCTCAAATTCACATACATTTTGTATTCTAGTCCATGTTTTTACTTTTATATGAATTTAAAGAACATAAAATAGAGTGAAACTTTTACTATATGAATCTTGGTATAGAGTAGCACTATCCCAGTTTAAGAGTCCCACAAACAGATGTCTTTTCATTCACATTTAAATCATATATGTACATAAAATATGCCATGTATATAAAATCTAAGTCATACACATATGTGTTTGTGTATGTATGGGGGAAATGAAACGAACCTTTTGATTTTATAGCTTCAAAAAGTTGTGAATCACTAAGTCAACCCCCTCTTGACTGCCACAATTCAGAGTCAAATTTTCTGGAAGCCTGGTGACCTTGATGTAATTCTAACTTAAAACCCAAGACCAGGCGGGAACTCTGTCCTAACGCTCTGGGCTTGCACAGGAAATGCGGCTCACTCTCTGGCTGACGGTGGCGGTGTAGAAAGAAACCTTAGACAGGTTCCAATCATTGCCTACTTAATGCCTATTATTTTCTCTGCTCAGTTATTACATTTAATATGGGTATTTTGTGAAAAATAAAACCTCTGTACGTGGAAAGCCACAAAGAAAGTTATTTGGCAGAAAGAACTGCTCGGCTAACACAATGAATGTCGGCCTGTGGAAGGCAGAGCTCCTGGAGCCACTTTGAGTGACTGGTGGGACACGTCTCCATGGCTGCGTGCCCCGCCCCTGCGCCCGCCCCAGGCCCGGGAAAGGAGCAGTTGCGATCTCTGACTGGGCTCCATTGAGCATCCCACCCGCGGCTGCAGGAAGCACATACCAGCAATCAGAATGAAAGGGGCCTTTATAAACAGGAGTCGGTTATTTCTTAAACAGACTCCCACATAAAGGCTTTTTTGTTTCTTACTCTTCAGGAAAAACTGAGCTCCTTCTGAACAGTCTTTGGAGAGGGAGGAGAAACTGACGATGGGGAGGAGACTCCAAGGGGGACACAGCTGGGGACAAGAGAGGGGCAGAGGGAAGTGTCCCAGACCTTTCTGAGGTTAAAGCTCAGTGCTTGGTGGTTGAGAGGGAGTGGGGTCAAGGTGCTGTAGTCAGGCTTAAGAGCAGTTGGCTGGACAACCACTTGGGGTCTTTCCCCCCAGAAAGGGATCCATCCATGCAAGGAACGTTTAGGAGAAATCTTAGTGCTCTGGTTTCCAGAAAAATTTCAGGGAACTAGGTGTTCTCTGAATAGACTTAATTTCTTGTCTTTTTCATCTCCTTTTCTTTTTATCTAAAGAGCTACATATTATATTTTACAAGATTCACAAGCAATGTTCTTCCCATCATACTACTCTAGTTTGTTTTTCTTTTCCTAAAGAAGCAAACTCTCCTCCACTGTTTCAGACATCCCATAACCTGAGTAAGTATACAGAAAAAGGCTAGTTTTATAATTTGACTTATTTGGCTGTACCATGATTAAACACGTGTGCATGCGCGCGCGCACACACACACACACACACACACACACACACACACACACGGTATACAGTACAGTCTCAATTTGTCCTTCATTAACTAAACATTTAATAAAAATGTATCGCAAGCTCACTGAATCCAGGTGCTGCCACTTAGGAAGAAAATGCCGAGGAAAACAGCACAAAGGAAAATGATAGGGGCTTTAGAGGTTTGGATTCATTAAGAAATGAAGAGAAAATGCCACTGCTTATTGCAGTTCTGTATCAGCTTTATTAAAACAGTCTCTACAGTAGGCAGAAGTCAGCTGAAGCGAATTCTTATCATTTTTAAAGAACTTATCATGATCTGAAAAATCCTTTCCAAGTTTAATTTATGAGGCCTCATTATGTTGCTTAAAAAGAACAAAAACTCATTGCCCTAAGAGAACCCACATCTCCGCACCTCCGGCAACGACATTGATCTCTGCTGCTCTGTTGCCCTGGCCACAGGCTAACAGCATTATGAAGTAAGCGCTAGTTTAATATCCTGTACACACCCCATGCCCAGGGACTTAATTGCCTGCCTGTGTCCTAAGGAAGAAGAGTCCCTGTGGGTATCAATAAGGCATTCTATGGTTATTGCCCCTCTGCGAGCGACAAAAAGTTATCCCTTTAAAACAAAGGGAGGTTTGGTAGGAATTTGGGGATTATAAATCTCGGTTCTCACATACTCATCTGTTTATATGTTTGCTCCAGTGTCTTGAGCATTCTGCATCTACAGGAGTCCCATCCTTCAAGGAGGTGACCTCCTTTCAGAGGATATTACTAATAGAAACACTTCTTAAGTACGTACCATGAGGCAGTCACTGTTCTAAGTACTTTACTTAAATTAATTCATTGAATTCTCACAACACTGTGTGGTGGGTACTAACCTTATCCCCGATTTTACATTTTTGGAAATGGGTGCACAGAGAGGTTAAGAAGCTTACCCAAGGTCACACAGTCAATAGGTGACAAGGCTGGGATTTGAACCCTCACAATCTGGTTCCAGAGCTGTATTTTTTGTCACTATACCATACAGCCTTTCAGGACTTTGGATCTAAAAGGACCTCAGAAATGATATCATCTTAACTCTCTTATTTTATAGGAAAAGGAATGAGAGTCAATGGAAGTTAGGTGACTTTACTTAGGACATAGAGCTAGTTCTTAGAAAGTCCAGAGCAGACCAAAATCATTCTAATCCTAATGAAATGTGTGAGTACTGTCCTCTTCTCTCACCCTCCACCCCCTAGAATAATTCAGGTTTTCCTATGGAGCTCAGTACCCTTTTCACTAGGCAACATTTCCTCCCATATTATCATGGCCCAAACAATTGCAATTTGTCAGGCCTATGTAAATTTATGATCTCTTGGTTAAGAAAGATCAATATTGGCAGTAACAAAGGCAAAATTCGTGGTTGGGACATTCTGGTTAGTTATAAAGAATGAAAGGGAAGGAGGGACTAAGAACCATTCAAAGGACACTATTCTAAGAGTTCAAAATTCCTGAGGCTCTTCTGACCTTTCCACTTACAAGATCTATCCAAAGTAAATCTCCCCTCTTGCATCCCATGGCGCCCTGTTCCTAGCCTTCAGAGTACTTCTATAACACAGTCTGTAATTGTATATACAGCTGTATGCGTCTGTGTTACAGCTAGACTGTAAGCACCATGAGGACAGGGGATAACTCTGTTTTATTTGCCTAGAACCTGATGTATAATAGGTGCTCAGTTAATAATTTGTTCAATGAACTTACACTAAAGACTCAGCAAACACAGTGTTAAAAGATGGTCTTTGGCTGCTCTACATTTTGCCTAACAAACATTTCTTCTTCAGTGCTCATTACCTGGACCACATCCATTACTAGAGTAGAACATGTGCAAATAGACAGCGTCTCCATCAGCAGAAGTCTAGTTGGCTTACGTATCTACCTTTCATTAAGGGTCAGAAACCCCCAGGGTGGGGCTGGTTATAACACTAAACCTCCATCATCAAACTATGTAGAATACCAGTTAAAAACATGTAAATTATGAAGCATGTTAGGAAGAAATGCATGACTTTTAAGTTCTGAGTGTAACTCAAAATAGGTGAGCAGAGCTTGCTGTAAGACACTTCTTTGGGGACCTGCTTGAAAGATTAGAAAAAATAATTTGTGCTTGTCATGTTCCTATTTGGCATGCACATTTATATGTGAAGAGCTATTGCAAAAGTCCTTCAGGATGCTCAAAAACAAATTATTCTTTTAACATTTAAACATTACTCTTACAGTCTTGCTTACACATTAGTGTATTACAATAATTGCGTTATTATCCACAGAGGAAAAAAAGAGTCTGTTGAGTAAAATTAATGTCAATGCAGTCACTATCTGAAACAAAACGAACTGTGAATTAATGGAATTTAAATTAACAAAATTTTATACTAGCTGAATTATAAACAGTTTTCTAAATTCTATTTCCTTGGTGATTATGTGTAAGAATTTCTTCAAGAACAGTAACAATGAAGAAAACAGATTCAAGTCAGTAGCATTAACTTCATGCCTCAGCGACCCAATCGCTTTAGTTTCTATTTCATAGCTGGATCCAAGCACAATCTGTCTTATTTTTGTGCTATATATGTTACTTACTTTGAGAAGCATAAATGATTGAAAAGAGAGCCTGCAAAATACAAGGTAAGCGCTCTCCCATGGGGCCCATGCCAGAGATGAACAACTACTTTTTTATTTTTAGAAAATACGTCTGCGTGAGTTGGGATGGATAGAAATTTTTTGAAATTCGCATTCAACACTTAGCCTCATCTTATCAAAATGAAATGGCAAAATCTGCTCCTTTTTAAATGGAGATAAAAGTCAACTTCATTTTTAAAAAATGCTCTCTGTTGGGACTTATGTGTACATAAGGACAACTGAGCCGCAGAATTGCTGGCAGCTGCTCCGTGCAGAGATAGTCCAGTCGTTACCAGCGTGCATGACCACATCTCTGCGCTACAGCCAAGTCTTACTGGGTCCCGACCCTGGCAGGTGTCTTTGACACTGTCAACAATGCGTTGGAGATCGCTTCTACCCACCGAATCCCATTGTTCCCCCCATCACTAAGGCTTATTACCCTATAACTTTAGTCTTCTTCCCTTTTTTGGAGAGGGAGGTGGCGCTTGCTTGATAGTGTTTAAAATAATAGTGTGCCTAATGATTGATAAGGAAATGATCAAAAATTCAGATTTGCTTTTACGATTAAAATAATCATGGCTAACTAGCTCAATGGTATATCTTTTTATTTTTTAAAAAAAGGCTGATTTTTACTTTAAGGGAACACAAAAGGCTCCCTTGATTAATTCTAAATTCCTTTAATCAGAGGAAATTCTGATTTTAAAATATACCATTTTCTAGATGTTAAGTAATAAAAAAGACACCCAGCTAAGGTTCTGGCGCTAAACCCTACAGGATGTTCATCTCGCAGGAAGATTCCAGAGGAGACTGCAGGACGAAGGACGCCGGTCCTGTCAGCCGACTGACAGATGGGATGCAGTTTTCTTATGCTTTCCTCCTGGAGCTCAGCTAGTGCCTCTATGGAAAAATTGCTCCTTATTTATTCATCTTCCCAGCAGTGGCTGGGTTTCACTGGGGCGTGTGGTGACTGGGTATGTTGAGTCCAGAGCATTTGGGGACTGTCTCCACTTTGATGGAAGAAATTTTGGAAATGGGAAATCATTTTGAAAGGTGAGGGATCAGCCTGGCCGGTATGACTCAGTGGTGGAGTGTTGACCCATGCACCAAGAGGTCTCCGGTTCGATTCCCAGTCAGGGCACATGTCCAGGTTGTGGGCCAAATCCCCAGTGGGGGACATGCAGGAGGTGGCCAATCGATGTTCTCTCATCGATGTTTCCATCTCTCTCTCCGTCTCCCTTCCTGACTTTCTAAAATCAATAAAAAAAAATTTTTTTTTAAAAGAAAGGTGAGGGATCAGCTGGAGATGCACTGCCATGCCTGAGGGCTACCAGAGGTTTAGGGGAAACCCATCAGGTCACGTCTTTCCTAGCCACCACCACCTCCTGTCCAGCAGCAGCCTTACTTTCTGGCAGGCCTTGTCTAGCTGGTATCTGAGCCAGCTCCAAACAAGCCTGGCAGTGTATTTAAAATCAGATCTTCAGCAATGGGTGAGTTATGAAATAGATTTTGCTTCTTAAGTCATACAGCCAGAAAGCTGGGAACACCTGGGTACCCAGGTCATGTTCCCTGCATTCTGCCCATTTGGCTGGGCCTTCTGCCAGGCCTCAACCCTCAACAGCCAGGCCCCACCCCTCAACGGACAGGACTTCCTGCCTGAATCTTAAATGCTATTAGATAGGAGGTAGCTTCAAAGCTGGCAGATGACCCTGGGACCTTAACACTATTCACTAGCTGACATCCCCTGTCCATCGCTCTGCACCCCTGGGATACCTGCACTAACCTGGGTGTGGGCCAAGGCGGCAGCCCCCACCACATTGCAGGCAGCTGTGTCTCCCAGTGCCCCCTCTTCTGCTCCAGGCTTCCTCCCTTCTCACTGGCCCCAGCTGAAGATTCACCAGCTACAAATCTTGATCTCCCCAGGAGAGTGTGCTTAATTTGATTAAGGTCCATTTTCTTTTTCAGAATTATTTTGGTGGTGAAATTTTAGCACTTCAAAATGTTATAATTTGGCATCCTTGAGACTGAAATATGAAATAACAGCACAAAATAGGTCCTTGTGGGAAGCCAGTGTGCAAATGTTCTCACCATGTTCTGCCAACGGTGCACAATTCTCAACTACTTTATTTATCTCCAGGGGGCAAATAATGGATATGTTCCAGCACCCACTCAATTTGTGTGTTCTTCTGAATAAAATAATAATAGAGCTAAAATATGGCTTTCCACCTAAAATTAGTCCTTCGTTAGACACTATCAGCTACCAGTCAACACAAGGAAAATCCATACAGAAATAAAATGATTATGTGATACAATGATGCATGATTCCATTAATTGAATCAACTGTTCTTTATTCATTTGGTGTCTATTCTGTGTTGTATAATAGGGGACAAAGAAGTAAACAAGAAGAGATCCTGTTCTCAATAAATTTATCTCTGAGGTTGACTTAGAATATTTTATAGTCCCATTATATCCTTTGTATTCTTAATGCCTCACCTCTGAAAATGACAATCATTATAGGTTTATCTTTCTCTAAATATTGTTGTCGCCTACTGACACACTCCCAGCAGAATGAAAAAAAGCATATATGTGGTCTTCTGTAGTATGTTTCTGCCTGAGAAAAGACTACAACATCTGTTTACAAAGTTCTAAACACACGCCCTTAGTCATGTATGTGGTCCAAAATATTTCCTGCTGAGTGTATGCTCCTTTCAGAGAACTAATTTAGAGCAATGCCAGTTGTTTTTTCAAATAGCATTTTCTCACAAAACATTTTAGAAGAATATCAATTTACTGTTGTGGAGAAATTCTTTGAAGGATTTAAAATTTACAGAGGAAGGTTGTTTTTTAAATAAAAATACATGTTAACTCTGATTGGGGATCAGCAAGGACTGGGGTTTGTTTGAAAAGTTGTGTGAGAGCCAGATCCCACTTCTGACAACTCTACAGAAGACAAAAGGTGGCTTCTAATGTATCATATTTACCCATTCCCCCCCAATTTTCCATTTATTCCAAGTTCAATTTGTTTACCTGCTGCCTCTCTAAATGCCTCCCGTCACCTACAGCAGCTTAGGGGTCTTTGGTGAATTCATTTATGCTCTTTGTTCTATTCATTTTATTTGAGGCTGTAACAGTTTAAAAGAACACAACACATTATGAGTCAGTCATAATTCTTACACTCAAATGTATCCTTTTCCCTCATAACAGAGCAGAGGCTCAATATCATAAAATATACATTTCTCAGCCAAACATTGTTATTTGTATCCATTGCCTTTACAAGGCTCTTTTCCTTTAAAGGTGATGCCCTTATTCTAAGAAAAGAACAGGAAAGATGAAAGAGAGAATAGGGAACAGATAACTGAACTGATTAAAACATTTGAGCTCTACACATGGACAAAATTTAATAACTGAGGCAAAACAGTGACTTCTTCGGGTTACATTGTTTTCTGACAAGGTAAAGGCAAAATAAACGCCTACTTACTGTCCTTTGGGCCACTACTATTCTTCATAGATTCTTCAAATGTTACAATTATAACACTACAGTACATTGATTGTGATTATTTATATGAATCCTCTTAATTTAGATCAGGTTCCAAATCTTATCTGTTTCTTTCACTCAGCCTGCAGCACTGTGTTTTACTTGATGAATGAATGAATGAATGAATGAATGAATGAATGAATGAATGAATGAATGAATAGCTTTAAAAAAGAGAGAGAGATCCTAATCATATACTCTTCCAGTTTCTTCCAAAGCTATGAATATGAGTGATGTCGGTCAATATTAAAGATCGGTTTAAACCTGTATTACACTTAAAAAAAACAAAAAACACTCTTCAAATAAAATCTGATTAAGCTAACTAGCCCCGTGGGAATACATCCAACAAGCTTCATCAGCTTGTTACGGGACCCACCAGATCAGGGCCGCAAAGGAGCTTCCTTAGACTGCTTTAATTAGGTATTTCAGTTACAAATGAATTAATTAATTAGTGATAAGCACTTGAAGCACATTACTCGTGTGGTATATTTAAAACCTTAAATAGCTAAAAATTGCTGGTATCTCATTACCATCAGAAAACGTTACACGGGGCTTAGCACCTAAAGTGATTTACCAAACCTCTTGCCAAAACAGTTTGCCTTTCTGCTCATCCCTCCTCCACTCAGGGCACCCTTAGCAGGAAGGCTTTTTCAAGAAGATTCAGGAAGCAAGTGTCCAAGCAGGAGTTAAGGTCACTGTGGTTGCTGTGGGCTGCCCAAGACGGCCTCTCCTGCTGCCGTGATCCCAGGTCTGCTCATGCTGCCTGACGATCCCTGAGCAGTGGCCCTGGCATGTCTGGCAGCCTCTAGCTGGAATAAAAGTGGTGACAGACACACACAAGAGCCAAATGGAACCACTACATTCTCAAGAAACAGAAGGTGATTGCAACTTAAGTATCTTGTGCAAAAATATATAAAAAAGCCAGCAAACAAAAAGAAACCTTGAATTTTATACTTCATACAGTGACTCCCCGTATCAAGCACACATATGGACATTCCTACCCCAATAGGCCTAGTAAATATGGCAAATTGAATAAAAATTTGAAATTAGATCAGAAAGAGTTTTTGTGTGTCCTTTATAAAACTCATTCATGTAAATTAAAAAAAAAATCATTTGGTTATTTGTGGACAATATGGGCCTAGGGATGAAAACATGTTTGTCAAGAAACTGAATGAATTCTTGGCATTGTTCTTTATTCAGGAAGCCACTGGAGAGATTCCCATCTGAAAATAATCTTGGGAAAGAGAAATGTCTGAGCAAACAAATCGAGCCATGGTAAATGCATGTCACATTCCTGAACAGGGTAACCGCACGTAGATAGGTCACCAGGCCAGCACGGTTCTACTTGAGATTCCAAGAAAGTAAGACTGAAATTGTGGGACTATTGGCCAAAACACTTTTAAAATCAGTACATGTGAAAAACTCCTCAAAATTGGGCAAATTATTAAGGTGGTCAAAATTCATAAACTCGAAAGTATGAATAAAGCCATCAAAAGTTTATTCATTAACTCCTGTTAAGATATAGGACATACTCCCTGGAAATGTCTAATGTTAATTTCTGGATAAAAGGAGTATCTACAAACAAAATGAGCAAGCAGAACAGAAACAGACTTATAGATACAGAGAACTTTTTGTTGCTTGCCAGATGAGTGGGGGCTGGGGGGATTGGTGAAAAGATGAAGGGATTAAGAAGTACAAATTGGTTGTTAGACTGATGAACCTCAAAGGGAAGAGGGGAGGGAGGGCAGGATGACATAAACCAAAGAACTTCTATCCATATATGTATAACCAGTGGACACCGACAATAGTGTGGGGAAGGCAGGAGGGGGGCAGGATTGGGGAGGAGGGGGTCAATGGGGAAAAAAGGAGGGGACATCTGTAATACATTCAACAATAAAGATGAGTTTTTAAAAAAAAGGAGTAAATTCTATATGGTGCAGTTGTTAATATGGTAACTATAGAAAAAAAGTTATGTACAGATACTATGTACATACCATTTATTTAATAAAATACTGCCTTTTTCCTGATTATAAAATATGTCATTTGACAAGAACCTGGGCAACTCAGAGAGGTAATATGAAGAATATAAAAATCATTTGTAGTCTACTATTTAGAGAAAATTTGAGGAATGTTCTTTCCACCATTTTTTATAAACATATAAAATGAAACATGTGGAAAAATATTTCATATATATGTGCAACCGTCCTGATGTTATTGTTGGATCCGTTTCAAAGGAATATAGGGAGTACCTCAATCCTAATATTAGATTTAAAATGTAATTTAACGGTTGTAACCTTCACTCCCACAGAAACTTTGAGTTCTGCAGCAGGGATGCCTATTTCTTTATCTGGAGCACCCCTTCCCATTTCCCATATGCTTCCCTCCCTACAACCTCTCCAGGTCTCAGCTGCTCCTCCTGTGGCTGATGGCTGGAGAAAAGGACGACTACTCCTACACTACCTCCCATTATGCAGACCCTGTCCGTAGCAACCATATTTTAAAAAATTCTTCCCCTTAACATTTTTTAATGCTATTCTTTCAACTTTTCTGTTTACAATTTTTAAAAATAATAAGTTGAGGGAAATAAAAGCATCCAACACACCATCCAACTCGATGGAACAATTGTCCCTTCCGCTTTCTCTGTCCTTCTGTCTCTCCCCACCATTTGAAAATAGGTAGCAGACATCATTACACTCCATCCTGAACATTTCAGCAGTAGCATCCCTTTCAAAGCAGAACACTAACATTGCAGCTTAAAAGAATTCCCAGAGAGTGAGTGAACTTCAGCAGTTTTACCTAAATATTTATTTTGGCGTTTCCTAGGCAATCGCCCACCTCAAGGATACAAAACAAAACCAAGCCAGGTGTCAGAGACAGGGGCTGCAGCACGGCATTGGTGCGAGGTCTCTGTACAGCGCTGCCCACGTGACGTTCCCCTGTGTGGTGACCCTGGCCTCACATTAGAATCATTGACATATTAGAGGAAAGAGTCTAGGCTGGCAACCCTGCAGGGAATAACTCTCCTCTAGAATGTCAGATCTGGTCAATCATGTAATTCTGTTATGAGAATTTCACCCCTGAGGACGTCTTCTGGAGTGTCCGAAGGAGCCAGTGGCAATCGAAGTGGACAGGACTCAACCCACAAGAGGGCTTCTGCCCTGGCGATGGTGGCAGGTACCCCTGCAAAGACCCCTGGCAGGAAGTGGCAGTCTCTCCCTCACATCTCACTGGGATCAGGAGGTCTCAGTGAGGGTGCAGCATTCTCTGGACACGCTCAGTATTCAGTCTGAGCCACTGGAATGAAGGGGTTTGGGGTGGCAGAGGTAGAAGGGGGGTAGAGAGTGGGGGGCAGAGAGGCTCCCAGTCCTGCCCAAGATACAAGGGAGTCTGAGTGCTTTCTTCTTCCCTTCCTGGCTACTCCTACCATATTTCCCCCATTCTTTCTTCCCCTCTCCCAGTGATAATGAAAGCTAACGTGGGCATATGGCTCTATGAGGCAGGGTAGCAAAGGGGTTAAGAGCTCGGACTTTGAGCCCAAGTGTCCAAGGTAGAGACTGAGTCCTGGCATCTACTAGCTGGGTGATGCTGGGCAAGTTACTTGACTTCTGTGCCTCCCTGTCCTCATCTGGAAAGTGGGGATGACAAGAATGATCACATGCCTCCTGAGATCCTGTGAAGATTAAATAAGTTAATATGTTTAAGGCACTTAGAACAGAGACTGGCCCTGTTAGCTGTACCTTTTTTTATTTTTTTATTTTTTAGGGGAGAGCGTGAATGCAGTCCCCCACTACCACAAATTACGCAGTCGAGTTTCCCACATTGGGAGAAATCGCAGGGGTCAGCACATCCGGAGTGCAATGGATAAGCCTCACCCTGGGAAAACCACCTTCGTGACCATGGCATCTCCCCTGCCAGGTAAGTAAGTTAGCTGTACTTTAAATCTACTAAATAATTATGTTATACAAAGGCCCTTTCCTGCCTCAACTCTTTTAATCCTGAGAAAAACCCCATGAGAGAAGGCTATCATTATTCCCATTTTATAGTGAAGAAAATTAAGGTCCAGTAACTTCATTAAATCTCCAAGATTTCCCAGATAGTAAGTGGTGGTACCAGGTTTTGAGCTCAGGCAGTGGATCTCCAGGCCACATACTTGGCCATTCGGGTCTGAGGCTTCCCCATTCGGGACACAGGAACACCAAGTTCATGCTCAGGGGCTATTTCATTCTCACAGGGCTGGATGGACATTCCCATCCCTGCCCCATGACAGGGTGACTCGTGCATCTCCCCATCCCAAACACACACACACAATTTGTATGAAGCCTGACCTTAAAAGCATGACACCATTAAAGCATGACACCAGGTCATGTTATATTTTTTTACACGATTGCAAAAGCTGAAGCTGACCATCTTGGTGAGCAGCACTGACAGGCCCCTGACCCAGTTCCCACGGCCCTGCCCACATTGCCTGCTCACATCCCCAAAGACACGGCTGCACACTGAGGCCAGGAGCACAGCTCGCAGCTGTACCCCTCTTGGTTAAATAATGGCTCAGAAATGACTTAGCAGCAGTGATGCATTTCAGAAGTTCAAAAACTAAAGGCAAAAAGGAGGGAAAGTAGGTTGTTCTGGAAGCTCTACCAGCTAATTCCATGTAGACAGGTGACCCATATTATGTCAATTAAGTGCCACTCCAGAGGCATGCCGCAGTGGGCTTTTCAAAACACTCAACACTGCACGGTAATGTGGGAGAAGGATTAAGGTTTGTTGAATGCACTGGGGCCTTTCCTCTGTAATTCAATTAACAGAATCAGGCGTGGACTTTTGTTGGAATCCGCCAGGCAGCTGAAAGGCAAACTGGGGCACAGACTTCCAAGTCTACGAGGGTGGAAAGGTAGGCCTCGGCAAGGCTGCTCGGCCCCCGGGGGGCGTGCCCGTGCAACCGTGGTCCCAGCCCGAGATCCTTCTGCCCATGAAGCCCAGGTGGATAATGAGGGAAGGAGGAACATGGCTAATGAAGCCGTCGGGGCCTTCTTACCCAGCTGACATCTCATCCTTCCAGCCCAATGTCCACCACTTTGCCCCCACCCCTTCATACCTGTCCTTTTGAACATTCCCATATCCTGAATTCCTTTTTTTCAAACTGCTTCTTTCAGCAAAATATGTAGGCCCCACATGATCTGGCTCCCAGCGCCTTCAGCCTCATCTCTTGCGATGACCCCGTCTGGCCACACTGGCTTTTTTCGGTGTTTCAAACAGCCAGACTCCTTTCCACCTTAAGCCTTTGCAAGCATGCTCTTTGTTACTTTATGTTCTGCCTGACCTGAGTCTCCCAGCATCTCTCCTACTGACCTCAAACTCATCCTTTACATCTCCACCTTCCTGGTTCCCTAAATTACTGCTCATTTGTAGACATGATTACAGTTTGTAAATATATATTTGTGAATATTTGATTACTGTCCATCTCCCCACTGGACTAGCAGATTCATGTTGATGTCTGTTTGGGCTCACAATTATATGCCCAGGGCCTATGATAGCTTCTAGCCTACAGTGGGTACTCAATAGTTATTATATGTTGAATAAATCCATGAATAAATGAATGAATGAATGGTCTCTTCAAATAATGTGAAATATTAACCTTGTTTGTATATTAGTGGCTGATATCAATGCACTACTTTTCTCAGACAATATGTGTGCTACTTAAAGGATCTTGAGTCCAAGATGTCAGACAAAAGCAATCGTGAGGGCCCGGCTGGTGTGGCTCAGTGGTTGAGCATCGACCCATGCACCAAGATGTCGCCAGTTCAATTCCCAGTCAGGGCACATGCCCAGGTTGTGGGCCTGATCCTTAGTGGTGGGGCATGCAGGAGGCGGCCAATCTATGTTCTCTCTCATTGATGTCTCTATTCCTCTCCCTTCCTCTCTCTTTAAAATCAATAAAGAAAAATTATTTAAAAAAAAGCAATAGTGAGATTTTCAGGAAGGAATTGTGCGGGAAGGAATTGGAAAGCTGGTGAAGCTGGCTTGCTACAATCCACTTATCTTCACATCTAGGCTATTACTGCCTTCACTGATGCATAGAAACCTGAAGACATGAGTTATTTCATTAAGAGGAAAGCTGGGTAAACACCCCAATGTTCATACTCAAGGCACAGAAGCCACATTTGGGCTCTGGAGCTACATGCAGAACTCTGGGGGTTGGGTGGGGTGCAGCTGCCTAGAATCAACCACTCGCAGGGTCCTTTTCACTCTCCCTGATGGTTACTCTGCTCATCACGGGTATTTTCCCTTTCTTTTTGTCTCAGGCTTCTTTGCAAAATACAATGCCATGTGCCTTTCTTAAAATCACAGCATGGTGTGTCATTAGAAGCCGGGTGTTTGGGGCACTTTTGTCACCCCTGGAAAGAGTGTAAGTACAATCTTTTTAGCAGACAATTCAGCAGTATTTAGTACATTTGTTTGTTTGTTTGATTTTTGGTTAATCCTCACCCAAGTATATTTTTCCATTGATTTTTAGAGAGAGAGTGAAAGGGACAGAGGGAGAGAGGGAGGGAAGAAGGGAGAGTGGGAGAGAGAGAGAGAGGAGAGAGAAACATCGATGTGAGAGAGACACATCAGTTTCCTCCCACACAACCCTGACCAGGGCCAGGGATTGAACTTGCAACCCAGGTACATGTCCTTGACTGGAATTGAACACAAGGCCTTTCAGTCCATGGGCTAACACTCCAACTGCTGAGCCAAACCAGCCAGAGCTAGTAAATTTTTAATGCACATACTCTTCACTCAGTAATTCACCTTGTAAGTTTACCCTGAAGAATTCTCACACAGCAGACATATGTACAAACATGATTCTCATTTTGTCTAAAAATGTTCAACAGTAGGGACTGGTTAGAAAATTCTGGACAGTTATTCTATTTGCTACTGTCATTCAATAGAAGATTATGCAGCTAGAAAAAATGAATTTATATGCTGATTTTGAAAGATATCCACAATATACTGTTAAGTTAAAGAAAAAAGATTCAGAATAGTGTATAGTGTTCATTAAATATATTTTATAGTGATATAAAGATATGTTATTAACTATGGTTATAAGTTTACATGACAATTTAAATTTCTATATTGTACACTATTACCTATTATTTACAGGCTTTGTAACTATATTTTATTTAAATATAATAATATTCAACTTTACAGTTTTAAGCAAAAACATAACATTTGTGTTGAAATTTGATAGTCATTGTTATTCACTTGATCAGCTACCGCAACAGACTTACAAAGAATACAGCTAACCCACTGCATGGTTTCTAGAAAAGCTGGTTCACTGGACCTGTGGGAGCCAGCCTCCAAGATGACCTACAATAATTCCTGCCCCCTGGTGTGACCAGTAGAATGTGGTAGAAATGATGGCTTGTTACTTCTAAAATTAGGTTGTAAAATGCTTTCATCCTGGGTGTTCTCCCTCCTAGATCACTTGCTCTGGGGGAAGCCATGTCATGAGCAGTTGTACGGAGGCCCCTGTGGTGAGGAACTGAGGCCTCCTGCCAACGGCTTGCATGAATGCGCTGGGAAGCAGACCCTCCAGACCAGTCAGGCCTCAGATGACTGCAGCCCCAGCTGACACCTTCACGGCAGCTTCATGAGAACACCGGAGCCAGAGCCACCCAGCTGAGCCACTCCTGGATTCAGGACCCACAGAAACCGTTAGATAATAAATGTGTGTTGCTTGAAGACACTGTTTGGGTTAGTTTTTTATGTAGCTACAGATAACTAACATAGGACTAAATGAACTCTATAGTTTTCAGTTCCACTTTCCCAATCTGCACATGTTGCCTTTTGAAGTTACCACCTTTATGCTCTGAACTCAGTCTCACATTGGTTCTCACTTTGCACCAACCTCAAGTTGGTCAAGACCAGCACCTCAAGTTACCATAGGGCATTGTGTTCTGTCCCCAGGAGGGCACTGCTAATGAGGAAGGGAAAGGGACTGAATAGGGGCAGTCCCCAGAGACATAGGAGTCTGGAACTGATTTGGTCTCAAACTTTCAAATTAAAATCTTGTACACTTTAAAAGTCTTCTGCCCTTTTTTATCTGACCCAATCAAATCGTTACTTTATTGATTCAGGCAGTGGTGCATACTGAATGCCATAAGAGAACACCCATAACAAAGAAGAAAGGACAGAACAGCTGAAAAGCTGTTCATTATTTTCTTGCTAAGTGGGGTCTCTGATGAAAGAAGAAATGGAGTCGTTTCCTAAGTAAGTTTAATTCTACTTAATGCCACCAGAAGGAAATGAGCTTCCATTGTTCTACCAGTCTTTTCTGCTATTATTGTTGGTGTGTTTCCACTTGAGACTCTTATTTTCAGTGGTGTTTAATCCAGCCATATGCATCTGCTCAAATAGTTCAAGGAATGGCTTTTATGTTCTGTTTTAAAATGGCTTGCACATGTACTGCACATTTTATGTAACTGAACAAAACATGTATGAACCATCATCTGAAGAATCGATGAGCGGTCAGGGAAGCATGGCCAGCATGTCTGGGGGAACCAATCTCTCCCAAGGCACCATCAATTCGCTGCCAGCTTGGTCCAAGGAGAGATGGCAGTGGCTGCCAGCCTGCATAAAATCTGGGAGATGTCATGTCTGTGCCTCCAGTGTGACTTAGTGAAAAAAAAAATCATGAGGTCCCTGCAAGGGGTACTCAAACAGGCTCCATGTAAAATATATTCAACACGTGTTCTTCCATTTTCTAAATATAAGTAGATGACAGTGTGATACATCAAATGCAAATTCATTCAAAACTGCTTTTCAATTAATAGCTTTCTTAGTCAATGGATAGGAAAAGTATAGCTTCCATTATGTAATACACTGAGATTTTGTAAAATTTTATTTTAGTAAGAGACTCTCTCTTTCTTATTCTCCACTGAAATGTAACTGCAATCTAATTCAGTTTTGCCCACTCCTGAATGTGAAAATTCAGTGCACTGACTAAGCAAATCATGCTTTATGCATAAATTTACATTACAGAGTATACATTTCAAACAAAAAGAGCAGTCTCCTTGTACATTAAATATGGTATATAAAATGTACTATAATGTTGCAATTCCTAGTATATCAAAAAATTAATATGGAATAGTAAAATAAAGAACGAAGGAAGAGGAAAGAAGGAACAGAGCAGGGCCCTTGAGGGCAGGTGGTAGGAAAGGCAGGGAACAGAAACTCCTGCCTCAAGTGGAAGATTCTAGAAACTTCAGTAGACTAGTGACAGAAATAAAGTTTACTTAGAAGGATGAAGGAAAATGTTATCTGTCTTAAGTCTCTGTCATATGTGAAGGCACTCAACCGAGGAATACCTCCTCTATTGCTGTGGGTGACCCATTTCTATGACATATTTGACTTCTATTCTTTCTGAGCTTGTCTACGGTTCACAGTGAAAAGGTAAAGGTAATCAAAATGAATCCAACATCCCTAAGTCTTCTCTGGACCAGCTCTGAGGTATGATTTGAATGTTATTTCTTTCTTCTTCTTCTTTGTTAATGTTTTTATTGATTTTAGAGAGAGGGGAAGGGAGAGGGAGAAAGGGAAACATTGATGTGAGAAACATCGATTGGTTGCCTCCCATATGCACCCTGACCAGGGATCGAACTCACAACCTTGGTACATGACCTGACCTGGAATCGAACCCATGACCTTTTAGTGCATGGGATGATGCTGAACCAACTGAGCCACACCGGCCAGGGCTCAGTTATATCCCCCATGTGTCAAGATTCTTCAGCTCTCCCAGAGATTCTGTGAGCGTCATGTATCCTTTTGATAAATTGCTTCTATGGAAAAATTTGCCCAAGTTAGTTATGACTCCTTGTAACTACGAATGCCCACAGTGGGCAGAACTAGGGAAGAGACCCTAGTTCTCTGAGGTTTGAGTCTTTCTGTCCAGCATGGGCTGTCTGAGTAGGATCTGGGTCACAGCCACCATGTCACTATCTGAGTTCTTCCCAAATCGTAGAATTGGTAGTAGTTATTAGCTTCTGATCTTGTGGGGACATAAGTAAAAATATTGGATATATCAGCTTCCTGCCATTTTCTTAGGATTTATTGTGCTGGTCTCCACTGCTTGAACAATAATATTTTTGTTGATCTTAGAAGAAAAAAGGGAATAGCCCTGGCCGGTTTGGCTCAGCGGTTAGAGCGTTGGCCTGCGGTCCGGAGAGACCCAGGTTCGGTTCCCACTAAGGGCACGTACCTCGGTTGCAGTTTGTCCCCGGCCCTGGTTGGTCGTGCGGGTGGCAGCCACTCGATGTGTCCCTTTCACGTCGATGTTTCTCTCTCTCTCTCTCTTCCTCTCTCTCCCTCCCACTCTATCTGAACAAAAAATGAAAAAATGTCCTTGGGTGAGGATAAAAAAAAAAAAAAAAAAAAGGGAATAAAGGGTTTGAAAAACTCCACAAAAACTGCAAGTCACAGAGGTCTGGAACTGTATATGATCACTGGCATGGGGGTGGGGAGTACAAACAATAACCTATAAAAACATCTGTTTTTTTCTCTGCCTTACCCAAGACATTGAAGATCACAGAGACACTCAACCAGATGTGAACACTTAAGTCTATGCCCCTACTAACCACATATGATCAATTCTCATTCCTCGTGGTAGGTGTGTTCTAGCAAGTTGCTGCAAACACTGAATTAGCAAATGCTGCAGCATTGCACCTACGAGAAATACAGGGTTAGGTTCCTGGGAGGCTTTGGTCATAACATTTGGTTAACGGATCAATACATAACCTTGCTTTATGTGTGTTTCTGTTTAAAGACACCTTATCTTGCCCTGGCCAGTTTGGCTAAGCAGTTACAGCGTCGGCCTGTGGACCAGAGAGTCCCAGGTGGTTCCTGCTAAGGGCACGTACCTCGGTTGCGGTTCATCCCCGGCCCCGGCTGGGGTCGTGTGGGTGGCAACCAGTTGATGTGTCTCTCTCACATCGATGTTTCTCTCTCTCTCTTCCTCCCTCTCTCCCTCCCGCTCTATCTGAAGATAAATGCAAAAATGTCCTCGGGTGAGAATAAAAAAATAAAGACACCTTATTTTAATATATATTGCTGATTTGTTAACATTGAACTAAGGGCCAACAGTACTATAACTCATGCCTGAATGAAGCTTATCTGTGAGGAGGAATGTAAACTGCAGAAAATAAACAATCTTTGGTTTTGGGAAAATAAAATTTGGGTTAAATTTTAATGTGCTAATAATGATCTAAGGTAATAATGATCTAAATGAGCAATCTATAAGGAAGGTCAGTTTTTCTTTAATAATATCTGTTTGTTCATTAGCAAGGAAACTTAATCAAAATTACACCCCAATAGCTTTTCATACAATAGATAGATGTTTTTAAACATGGCTGCAGACAGAATATGCATATTAGTTAACATTTCTTCTAAACTTCTCTACGTCACATTCACATGTATCATTTTAAACAAGTGTATACTATTCCACTGAGCTGTCAGGTGTTTTACTGCTTCCAATTTTCGCTATTATAAGTACTCTACTATAAACATTTTTAAAGTAAGTTTTCATTTTCTTTAACGTTGTTTCCTGAGGCGAAATCCTCACAACTGGTGAAGAAAGTGAGCATCCCTGATTGCTAGTAATAAATTAGCTGGGTCCTTTCAGAAGTGGTGACAAGCTTTCTCATTTCCCCAAAGGCTCTCCAGCATTGGTTTTATTTCTTAAATTCATGAACTTAATAAGTATGACACTGTATCTCATGATTGTCTGAGTTTGCATTTACTTAACTATGGGTGAGGATGAAAAGCTTTTCCACAGACTGATTCAGTCATTCACTTCGTCACATAACATTTCACAAGTTTCTACCAGGCGACCAGGAGGCCAGGCCCCTGTCACATAGTGTCCCCGCCCTTGGGGAACCTCCCTCTGCCTGCCTTTGCTTTTACGTAACATGCCTCACTAAAATTTGATTGCAGGTATATGTCAGGTTTCTAGCTTTGAATAAACACTTTATTTATGTATATTTAAACAATAAATCTTTACCTATTATATTGTCAATTCATTTTTTCTTAGTTTTAATGGTTTGAATGAATATTTTAAATTTTTAAACAGTCAGAAATGAATCACATTCAAAATATTTAACAGTTGGCAAGCTAAAATATTAACATGTAATGTAATAAACCAAAATATTTAACAAAAATATATTTACTATTCATTTTATTTTCTAAACAAATGACATCCTCATATATTCATAAGTAATAGATTATGGAGAAAATGATTCATCAAAATATTTTAGAAATTCCCAAATCATTTGTTGATTTTTGCAAATTGTTGTGATATAGCCGTTACCTAGCTAAGCGATGCCCCATAAGAACCACATCAATGACTTCACCATATACAGATAGTAATTAAATCTCTAGTGCAGCTGGGATACTAAAGGCTTTTCACAACAGGTATGTGTCTGGCTCCCACGGCCTCCCGGAGGGCCTGTGCCTACCTGGCTGCCCTGCCAACTCCAGGCAGCCCTGAGGCGGAGGACTCCGCACAGACCGCCCCGTTGCCTCCTGGACCACTCAGTGGCTGCTGGGGCCACCAGCATCTGTCTGGCACTCCTCCCAGGTCCATTACCACCTCCCGGGCCACTGATGGGTGACATCATTAGATACCTTATAATCCCAATGACGACATAATTCCTCTTTACCAACTAATATGAAAACATTTCAGTATTTTAACACATAATAAATGCTTTACATGAAATGATTATTCAGAAATGTAATTCCTGCAGACCTGACACCTGCTTCGATAACAAATCCCACACCTTCCCAAATATTCAGATAGTCAGCTTGGCAGGATGTGGGAACACATTGGACTCATTCTTAAATGTTCCACAGTTGAATTTTGTATGACTGGCTAAATATCTAACCTAAATAAACATCACCTAAAGTCGGTTAATAAGAGCATTTAAACGCCGACACGCACATTCACACCATTGCTTTTATTCATTCGGGAATACTGAGCTACTCTTTGCAGCAATGAGACAACCAATAGATCCAAATCCCTTTGAGGCCAAGTCCCTCTGGCCTGGAAGAGCTCAGAAAGGTGCAGGGGAAGTGACTGAATAGTTTCTCTCTGCTCTTCCCCAGACCCATCTCTCCCCTCGTCCAGAGAATATCAAAACGAGGAAACAGGGTTGCTCTTTGAGAGTAAAACTGTTCAGTTTGTTAAGAAAAATATTCCAAAACTCAGAAATAAGGCAGAGAGGTGACTATCTGCCACTTGGGTGTCATCCTGGGAGCTTGCCCAGCTTCATTTGACACTGGAGAAAGTCAGATTTTTTATTTACTATTGATTAGGGCCCAGACTCTGCAAAGCTAGACATTTACTTGTAGAAGATTGATAAATTACAGATATTTTTTCTGCCAGAAATGCACATTATTTCATTGAAAAAATAACCCCAAACGTTATGCTTTTATTGTCCTATGGAGCACTAACCAGTTTTGTATGTGACTTGGCAATATTATTTCAGCATTCCTTCTTTCATTGACTATGTATATTTCTTGTATCCTTTTGTTGTTGTTGCTGTTAATCCTCATCCGAGGATATTTTAGAGAATGGAAGGGAGGGAAGGAGAGAAAGAGAAATGCTGATGTGAGAGAGACACAGAGAAACACATCAATTGACTACCTCCTGCACGACCCTGACCGGGGCCAGGGATCGAACCTGCAACCCAGGTACATGACCTTGACCAGAAATTGAACCCGTGACCCTTCCATTCATGGGCTGATATTCTAACCACTGAGCCAAACTGGTGAGGGCGATATATTTCTTGAATTCTTTAAATTAGGTTTTTCATTCACTGTTTCTTTTAACAAGTTAATTAAATCTTTACCTTGCTCACTATGTATGTGTGTAAGATTCATGCTCTTACATTTTTCAAAATTGACTTTGACAATCATAACTTAATGGTTTACAGTGATTTGTTAAGACATCACCAGAGACAGAATTACTTCCAGACAGGGCTGACTAGATTGATGGCAGCGACTTGACTGCATTAATTTCATCACCTGTCAGTTACGAAGGGGAGACGAGTGGATCAGCAACGGAAGCTTCGTCGGTAAATGTCCATGCATGTAAGCACTCGGCGTAGGGGAATGTGGGTCCACTTGGCAGGTGGATCCCTGTCAACAGCCTGCTGTCACCAGCACACAAACCATATATCTAGCTCCCTTTTCCCATGTCCACGCTCACAGAGTAACCTCTAGATTACAAGTTGGTTTCCCAGGCGCAGAAATGATTCACTGGCCAGGCCACCATGAGTAATCCCTCCAGTTGCTAGTTTCACTTTTCCTTGCAAACGAAGAAATCATCACTGGCATGCGGTTTGACATTCCTGCTCTTTGTGGAGCCTGACAGCGTGTCTGTGTTGTGACTCTGGTTCTTCACGAGATCGAGTTTCTGGGCCCACAGGCTATGGCCTGCCTCAGATCATGCGATCCCACCAAGGCAACGCCAGCGGGTCAGCGCTTCTCAAACTATCTGTGGTTGCGGACATGTTTTTTGTTCATTGGTTTGTTTTTCATTTCCAGTCCCTGTGGACCAATACTTTTATAAAGTTTAATAAAAATATATTACCAGAAAAGTAAAAAATTTTTAAAAAGTAATACAAAAATGTAAACCCACTTTTACTATTAGATTCAATAGAATCCAAACATCCAAACTACTCTCTGTAACATAGGAATTTCTTTTAAAAGTATAATAGTCTCTCTCTCTTTTTTTTTACACTTGCAAAATAAAGTTTGTTTTACTTTTTATTATTAAATGTATTGGGGTGCCATTAGTGAATAGGATCATATAGGTCTCAAGAGTACATTTCTATGATACATGATCTGTATATAATAGTTTCTCAGGGCTTACTCTCTATGGACTTCTCAGGTCCAAGGACTACACTTCATCTGGGAACTTGTTAGAAATGCAGATTCTTGGATCTCACCCCAGGGCTATCGAAACAGAAACTCTGAGGGTGGGGTCCTGCGGTCTGTGTTTGACAAGACCTCCAGGTGATTCGGCTGCACGCTCAATTGTATGAGAATAACTCACCTGGAATAAGTATACACATCAGAAGTCAGCTTCAAGGGCAAAGGGGCCAGGCAGGTGAAGAAATGCAGTTTTACAAGATGAGGATTATAAGGAAGGGTAGATTCCCTGGAAAACTGTAGCCTGGATGTCCTACACAGAAGCATTCAAATTCAGACACACACACACACACACACACACACACACACACACACACACACCTTTCTGGTCAAACACACCTCTGGCTAGCGTGGGACCCTTTGATCTATGACTTTTTCTAAATATGGATTAATAGTTATTTCAGCCTTGATCAAACGAGTCGCTTTCCCCTGACAATTGTGTAAACTCAGAGTATTATATATTAAAGACTAAATGTATAAAGGCTATTCCTAAGGTCTTTGATCTGTCACAATAATCTATGTTTCCCCTTTTAATTCTCTATCACACCGTTTTGAATTGTGAGACATTATAATACATTTTTAATCATCCTTATTTCTTTGATAGTTTTAAAGTTAATCCTTACCAATTAGTTTTAGAATAATTTTGTTCCATAAAGTGTCCTGTCTATATTTCAATTGAAATTGTTAACTATTGGTTAACTATTAGTTAACTATTAGCTCACTTGGTGATGGGTTTAAACAAAAAACAACAAGCCCTGGCTGGTTTGGCTCAGCGGTTAGAGCCTCGGCCCGCAGACCAGAGAGTCCCGGGTTCGGTTCCCGCTAAGGGCACGTACCTTGGTTGCGGTTCGTCCCCGGCCCCGGTTGGGGTCGTGTGGGTGGCAACCAGTCGCTGTGTCTTTCTCACATTGCTGCTTCTTTTCTCTCTCTTCCTCCCTCCCTCCCTCCTGCTCTATCTGAAGATAAATGCAAAAATGTCCTCGGGTGAGGATTAAAAAAACAGGCTTTGGATTCCCATCCCAGCTCTGCTGCTCAGAAAGTCTGTGGCTTTGGGCAACATCTTGGGTCTTAGCCTGTGACCTGGCAGCTATAATGCCTCCCTAGCAGGCCTTGCCAAGAAATTAATAAAATAACATGCAAATCACCTGTCAGTTGGCAGGTGCTCCAAAACATTGCTGCCTGTTCCTTCTTCTCATTCTCAAACACTGCAGACGCCTCCTCTCCTCTGGCCAGTCAACAGTTTTCTTTATTCCAGGGAGGACAGAAATGGAGAATAAAGCCATCCCGAAAGTGACACACTTCTTCCTTTGTACGGCTCGGCCATAATCAAATTATTTTATAGGTAGTTATTTTCATTATAACTATTTTTGGGTGAGCTGTCCTATGGTCACAAAATGTGACATGATGATATAATTCCTGATTTCTTAGTTCCTTTTTAAAAAAGATTTTAAAAAATTGGTTTTTAGAGAGAGAAGAAGGGAGAGGGAGAGAGAGAAACATCAATTGGCTGCATCCCACATGCTCCCTACCAGGAACCAACCCACAACCCAGGCATGGGCCCTGACTGGAACCGGAACCAGCAGGGCTAATTTAAAAGTTCTTGTGGAAAACTTTCATGTGTTCAAGTAGAGGATACCTTTTAATAACATCCTATGTGTCTGAGAGAAAAATATTTTCCACAGGCAACAAAGAAAAAACATAAATTAGACTACATCAAAATTTTAAAACTTTTGTGAATAAAAGGGCACAATAAACAGAAGAGGCTGCCCACGGGAGAAAAAATTTGCAAATCACATAAGGGGTTAACATCCAGGATATATAAAGAACTCCTACAACTGAATAATAAAAAACAAACAACCTAATTTAAATGGGCAAAAGACGTGAATACCCTTTTCTCCAGAGAAGATATACAGATGGTCAATAAGCGCATGAAAAGATGCTCAGTGTCACTAACATCAGGGAAATGCAAATCACAACCACAGGCTATCACCACACACCTGTTAGAATGACTATTAGCAAAAAGACAAGAGATAAGTGTTGTTCAGGATGTGGAGAAAAGGGAACCTTTGTGCACAGCTGATCGGAATGTAAACTGGTGCAGCCACTGTGGAAAACAGTATGGAGGTTCCTCAAAAAATAAAAAAAATTGAACTACCATATGATTCAGCAATTCCACGTCTGGGTATTTATGAAAAAGAATTGAAAGCAGGATTTTGAAAAGGAATGTGTACGTATGTGTTCATAGCTTATTCGCAATAGCCAAGAGGCAAAAGCAAACCCTGTGTCCATCAGTAGATGAATGGGTAAATGAAATGTGGCATATACATATATTGGAATATTATTCAAAGTAATTCAAAAGGAAGGAAATTCTGACACATCTACAACATAGGTGGACCTGGAAGACATTACGCTAAGTGAAATAAGCCAGACACAAAAAGACAAACACTGTATATAATAGATCTACTGTATACAAATATTTATATGAGGCTCCCACAGTAGGCAAATTCATAAAGACAGAAAGCAGAGTGGTGGCGGCCGGGGGCCGGGGCAGGAGAAATGGGCGTTGGTGTGCCAGGGCACTGAGTTCCAGCTCTGGGAGATGAAAGCCGTTCTGGAGATGAGAGGCGGTGGTGAGGGCTGCGCAAGTCAGAATGTGCTTACTACCACCGATCTGTATACTTTCCAAGGGCTCGAATGGTACATTTTGTTATGTGTATTTTACCACAATTTCAAGAAAGAAAAGAAACCTCAAAAGAAAACCCAAGCTGTTTTTCTTTATCCTACCCTTAATTTTGATATCAATCATAATTCTGCCTTACTGCCGGTACTATTCTTGCTTCAGTTCCAACTAGGGCCTGGGCTGGGGACGGCCCCAGCCTGAGGGAACAGGCTCGTTCGGAGCCTTTGGGCTGACTGAGGATGGCTGGACCTTGGCAGACCCAAGGCCAAACAAGAGCCGATGGGCAGAGACAGACTGGGACAGGGGAAAACACTCGGTTTCCCAGAAGAGCTCAGAAGTAAGCTCCTAATCGTCAGCAAGGCTGTGAGGACCAGAAGTGTGCTGCAGAGACGGGAAGGTCTCTACACAGGCCGGGACACAAGTCCTTGAGGGTCAATTCCAGAGGAGAGCCGGGTTTCCAGAAAGCTGACAAGGCACTATCAGGGGTGGAGATTTGACCACAGCTCCCCTTCCTCCCCTTCTTTCCCATTTCCCCTCACTGCTGCTGAAGGGGAATCACATCAGAACAAGGGCTTTATTCATGAGCGGTCTGGCTCACCCCACCTATTCTATTTCCACCAAATCCTCGAGGTGTTGTGGCAGGAACCTGAATGTCCAGGTGCTGTAGTGGATTGTCAGAGAAGTCAGGGGACAGGGACTTGGCCCTGGCAGTTGTGAGGGAGCTCTTCCCCAGGGTGGCAGAGGCCCTGCTGTCTCAGAGGCTGCAAAGGCACAGAGCCAGAGGGCTCTGCAGTGGAACGTACATTTGCATTCAATGCACACCCTCCCATTTAGTTATTTTTAATTCAGACAAAGAGCTTTCCCCAGTCCTCCGTGGCTATTTCGTTTGTTCCATTGGTCTTTTGCTGGAGCTATTATTTTACAATTTTCTCTTTCTTTTTTGAATGAGTGATCTTCTTATCTTTCTTTCATGTTACATTTTTATGTGTTTTTTGTTTGTTTGTTTGTTTGTTTGTTTTATTAAACAGGGATGAAGAAACAAAAAAAGACCTATGCGGGCAATCTCTTCTCCTGGCCAGGTCTGTGGTGTTCCTTCCTATACCCACTCAACACATGTCTATGTCAAACTCAGACCCAGCAAAACCTAAACGCAGGGGCTATTTCTATGCTTCAAATGCATCCTGCAAATCATCCAAAAGAACCACTAAGAAAGAAAGTCTATGTCCTTTTCTGTATAATTTAAATATTTTATAATCATTTGTAAGCAATAAAATCAGCCTCAAAGACAGCTTAAGGAAATGGTTGGAATAAAAACCCTCCAAAATTTCCAGAATATGAAATCTGTAAACTAGAATCTGTGGTCTCTAACATATGTAACCACAGGACAGAGACAATTCACTAGAGAAGCCCAGGCCACAGATGGAAAATAAATGAAAAACAAATCCCAGAGAGCAAGAATCTTCTAGAAAACAGCCAGAGGGTGTTAACTGCGTAGGCAGAGGGTTTCTCTGTTACAGAACCCCTTTCAGATTGGCCTAGCTCCCCACAACCTCAGTTTGAGGCCGGACTTGAAGAGAATGTGACTGTCATGCAGACATTTCCCCTAGCCTTCCTTTAAGACACTGTTCCTTCATATGTTGTGGGACATGGGCTGTCATAACCTTATGGGACCGTGGTCTCAACCACGGCAGGGCCAATAACATGTTCTGTCTACTCGGTCCCTTTCAGCTCCACCTGGCCTTTCAGCAAAGGCGTTCCCTGCCCTCCCAGGGCCCGGTAAGGAGGAACCACAGGCCATACTACAGACAGGCTGATGTGCCTGCAAAGCAGAGCTGATCACCAACTCACCACCTAATAACGTTTTCATCAGTTAAACTCCTCAGTTTATTTCGCCTTCTTGAAGTTATCACTAGAATTCTGATTCAACTGGATACTTGGTTCCACTTTAATGACCTGTTTATCCTACACCTTAATTCTAACATCCTTTTCTAACACTTTAATTCTACCATCACAGGTTTACTTCCCTGACACCCCTGGAGTTGTGCAATGAGGTAACCTCGACTCCTACATCTATTTCCATTCTCCTTAGCTCTAGGAACCACCACGTTCGCAGCTGCATGACCTTAGGAAGCCTCTTTCCTTCTCAAGATGATCAGGCCAAGGAGATTCACACACGTTCTGACTGAGCGAATGAATGGTTTGACTCTGCTATATCTCAGTCCAGATAAAAGCTGACTGCCCAACTCCACTTGGTGTTAGTAAATCAGAAGTGTACAACATGTATTTCTAAATCTCAAAAGGCCAAAGCTCTCCCCTGGCCCTAAGGGTTCTTGGAATCTACCACACAATAAGCCAACCTCCACCCTTAGAACGATGCCCCCTCAAAGGAGAGACTCCACCCTAATATCGCCACTTACACGTCTTAGCATTATTTGCTGGTTCCTTTTGTTTGTTTCCCACCTCACGCATTTTGTTGTGCAATTAATTCTCAGATATTATTATTCTCAGTGTCCTTATGATGTTTAATTAATTTATCATAGTCTTGCCTAGTATTTTAATATACAACTTTCTGTTTTAGGTGCATCTGTTGTGCAGCATAATTGAGTTCATATCTGTTATGATGATTACATTTGGACCATCATCTGTCATTCTTTATTTCCTCTTATTTTTGCTATTTCTTACTTTTGCTTAACACATGCCATTGGTATTAACCAAATGCTGTATGTATACTTCCTTCTCCTTTCTTTTGAAATATGTTTGAAAGAAAGCAGAGTGAACTCATTTCTATTTAAACCAAATCTATACACCAATACACACACATACACACAATTGTGACAGTGATCAGATAGATTTTTCTGCTGGTTTCTAGTTATAGTCACAAGAAAATCCAAAATTCTTAGGCTTCTTTCCATGAGTAAAAGAGAACACTTGAAATATGGGTGTCAGCCCTTCCCCTTCTTATCTCAGCCTCAGTTTTTAGACTGTTATTCTGAAACTTCCACTTTTTCTTGCAGGTCAGAAGGACATTCTGACTGTACTGCTTAACAAAGCAAGTTTCTTAACCTGAGCTGTTTTCCCATCTGAAACAAGGGGATCATACCACCAGGATTTTTAAAGATTAAGTGAAATAATGCATTGTAAAAAAATGTAATGCATAGTAGACGCTCCCTAAACATTGGCCCCTTCCTCTCTTCCTTTTAAGATCTAGTGTTTTTAATCTCCCATCTTGAGAGTTGGTAAATCAGCCACAATATAAAGAAATTCCTGTTTTGGACCCAAAGTGTAAGTAAGGTCAGTGACTCTTTAGGGTTGGTGGGATATGTGAAAATCTTTCTTTAGCTTTCCCAAATGAATGACATCTTGCCTGGATAATTTTTTCCATAAAAGAACTGCAGATGTTTCATTTCCTTGGGGAGTTCATGGTCTCAATTGTGGCTACATCTGAAATCAGTATTCTGAGTGTTATCTGGCCTTGCAATCCAGATGTTTTAAGATTTCTTCCTAGCTGAAATTTGAAATGTTATAAGTAATGTCTTCATATCTTTCTCTAGATGTTAGTTTCTACTTATAGGCTAACACTTTATACCTTAAATTGTTGATTCCTTAAACTTTATGTTTTCTCTATCAACTCACATACTCTTATTATTTCTAAGTTAAAACACTGCGCTCAATTTTAGAAATGAGTCATTTTGGTTTGCTATTATTTACACACTTTTACCTAAGCTATCTAATTTTGGATTTGATTCTGTAGTTAATAAGCATATACTTTTAATTAACTGTTTATCAGTTCTCACTGTAAACTCTTTACTACTTCTAGAACTGTCTTTAATTGTGATACTACAATTTTCACTACATGGCCTTTGTTTCATGGCCTTATATCTTGTTTCTTATCATTTGGAGTATATTTGACTCATTTCTGAATTTTGACTGAGACTTTTTGGTTGTTCCAATCAGACTTTTTTTTGGAGAGAGAGAGAGAGAGAAACATTGATTTGTTGTTCCACTTACTTATACATTCATTGTTTGGTTCTCATAAGTGCCCCGAGTGGGATGGACCTACAATCCTGGCACATGGGGACATGCTCTAACCAAGTGAGCTACCTGGCCAGGGCATATCAGACAATTTTAAAGTTCATTATTACTTTATAAATATTTAAACATTATTTGGGTTATTTTGAAAATTCTCTTTTGACTTGTTTTTTGGATATTGAGGTTATGTTATTAAAGATTTTTGTTTGAGACATTTTCATGGGTTTTAATATGAAGAAGGCTATCTACACTGCTACTAGGCCATTATTTTCCAAGGATAACATGTTTCTACTAGCATATTCTAGGCTTTAAAAGTAAATACAGGGGTACTATATATTTTTTTTAATTGATAATAAAAATTTTCCAATAAAGGATATTCTTCATCTACCTTATATCCTTAGGTTTTATTTTTAAAGTCTCTGTTCAACAGATAAAATTATGCTTCAAGGAAAACTGAAATGTAAATCTAATAATTAAAGATTTTCTTATTTTTATTTTTACTGATTTTGAGAGAGAGAGGAAGGGAGAGAGAGAGAAACATTGATGTGAGAGCAGAACGTCGATTGGCTGCCTCCTGCACGCCCCTTACCGGGGACCGAGCCTGCAACCCGGGCATGTGCTCTGACCGGGAACCAATCAGGCAACCTTTTGGTGCACGGCCCAATGCCCAACCAACTGAGCACACTAATTAGTTTCCTCTGTTAAAATCCCACCTTCAACAACGTCTTGGCTAATCCAGAACTAAAAGGAGAAATAATCACACAAAGCTCAAAGTGCTGCCTTCATCTAAAATAACGGTGCCCCACAGTAGCAATGCTGGAATGAGCTCAAGGAGCACAAAGCTCTTTTCAACATCCGTTAAGTCCAGCCTGACACAGCTGTCCCTCAGGACCGGAACTAGGGACTCCTCTGTAGTTCAGTCTGAGAACAAGTTTTAGCACTAAGAGAAGAAAAGCTATTTGTTTTTATATTTATCTTATAATCAGCCATTTAATAAAACTTCCAATTCCAAAAGACATAAAAACTCTTATATACGGAGGAATACATTTTAGACAAAAGCTACAGTATCTATTTGAAAATGATTACAAAATATTTTTAGAAGATATAAAAAAGACTTGAACAGAGAAACATGTTTCCTGAATGGAAAAAAGCTGAATATAAAAAAGGTGATCCTTTTCAAATTAATATATGACTTTAACATAGTTTTAATCAGAATCTCCAATGGTTGTTTCCCCCTTTATAGACTGTAACAAAATGAATTTAAATAAGGTGAAGAGATTAAGCAAAAAAAAAAAAAAGGCATTTATATATGTGTGTGTGTGTGTGTGTGTGTGTGTGTGTAATATAAAATACATAGACACAGAAACAGTGTGGTGATAGCCAGAGGGAAAGGGGGGTCGGAGGTAGGTGGAGGTGGGCAAAGAGAGGAAAATGGAGATGGAAAGGGACTTTACTTTGGGTGATGGGCGATGAATGCAGTGTGCAGATGATGCTTTGTTGAGTTGTACACTTGAAACCAGTATGATTTTGTGAACCAATGAATGTCACCCCAATAAATTCAATTGAAAAAATAATGTCTTTAAACTCAAGGCCTTTGACTTTAAAATAAAATAAAGTTTATATGGAAATAAATGCCAAACAATACCAGGAAATATTAAAAAGAAGAGTAAAATATGACTCAGTTGCTTTTCTATACAGGAGTAGGCAAACAAAAGTAGGTTTATGGTTGTGAATATGTGAAACACAAAGTTTAGTCTTATATTATTATTTAGTAATCACTGTATTATTTTCCATACAAACCACTATAAACCTAAGTTTTCCCATCCCATATATTAAAACTTAAAATAAAACTATTATAATCAAGATGGTATCATATTGACATAGGAATAAAAATAGATCAAGGAAATATAACACAAAGTACAGAAATCGATAGAAGTATATGTGAGCCATATATGACCAAGGTCGCATTTCAATCCAATAGATAAAAGAAGGTTTTTAAAGTAAGAAGTGTCATCAAACTGGCTATACATTTGAAACAACATAAGGTTATATTCATATCTTATACCATATACAAATAGATTCCACATAGACTTAATATATGTATATTAAAATAAATCAATGAAAAGATTAGAAGAAAAGTTAAGAGGATGTTTATATTACCTTGGATGAGAAAACCTTCCTAAGCAAAGTAGAAAACCATAAAGGCAAAGTTAGATACATATGACTAAATATAAATTTTTTTGTATGGCAAAAGATAGTATAAACAAAATCAAAGACAAATGATAGACTGGGAATTATTAACTGCATCATGTAGACCAGAGACAGTATTATCATCACTAATACACTAAGAGCTCCCTACAAATTGAGGGAAGAGTCAAATAATATTATTAGAAAAATGAGCAAAGGATAAGAAATGACAACTCACAGAAGAAGAAATACAAAAGAACAATAAAAATATATATGAAAATATACTCTACCTCACTAAAATTCAAGGGAATATAATTTAAAACATAATATAATTCTTTACCCAGCAGAGTAGTAATATCAGAATGACGAGAATATAGAAAACAAGTAGTCTCATACTAATGAAAGCCTGAACTGGTACAACTTTTTTGGCAAGAAATCTGTCAACATATTTTAAAATTTAAGATACATGTGCCTTTGACTCGACGAACCCTTCCACCCTGCTCTTGGGATTCACCTAGAGTGAAGTACTGGTATACAGGGACAGGTTAATTAGACAAAACACAACCAACCAAGGGAAACCATGTTAATTTCTCTCCATAGGGGACAGTGGAGTGAACACTATGCAATCATGAACTTGAGTTAGATCCACACCAATGAGCTGGATAAATGCCTGTGACCTTTGCATGTAAAACATAGTTGCATGGTAACACTTATATTTGGAAAAAACAAAGATATACTATGCAGGCAGTGTTATTGAACTATATGAAACTGCTGATATGTGTGTAATTGAACTACACAAAATTACTAATATTCAACTGCTTTGGAGCTGATAAAATGGCAGTCTCATAAGTCTCAACCTAATAAAAGTTTATTATATATTTATGAGCATGAAAGAAATGAAGAATGATATACCCCAGAGCATTAATACTGGTTACCGAGGGGAGGGGAGAGATAAGGGGGAAAATGAGAAAATAAACTTCTTCATACATCTTTGTACCATTTTATTTGTTTACAAATTTGCAAATTAAAACTATTTAATAAATTAAAAATTTTAAGAATAGAAAAGAAATGAGACTTTCCATGTGGATATTACTTGAAAACATCTATCTAGGGGCAGAATCTACAGCAGTGGTCCATTTAACGTTATCAAATGTGGTAAACAAAAACCAATTTATTTCCTGGTCTCTTTCACCAAGATAATTCACAATAAAAATAAAACCAGTTTTTGTTATTTACAAAAAGAATTTCATAATATAGCTGCCACAAAACTGAAATTCAGAGAACATTATTGACAAGTAATAATGAAAATTCAGAGAAGAAAGGAGAAAGGGGTCAGGGGAAGGCAAACAGGAACCTTTAAAAGTGATGCTGATCATTGTTTCTATGAGTCTGTTTTTGTTTTGTTTGCTTGTTCTGCTTTTAGATTTCACATATAAGTGAAACCATACAGTATTTGTCTTTCTTTGACTTATTTCACTTAGCATGATACTCTCTAGATCCACCAATGTTGTCACAAATGGCAAGATTCAATTTTTTTATTGCTGTGAAATATTCCATTGTGTGTGTGTGTGTGTGTGTGTGTGTATACACACACACATATACATCACATCTTCTTTATCCATTCATAAATTTATGGGTGAAAGGGGAGGGGGAATAGAGTCAATAATACTGTGATAAGTTTACACAGTGACAGATGATTACTACAATCAGTGGGGTGATCACATGGTAAGGTATAAAAATGTTGAATCACTATATTATACACCAGAAACTAATATAACCAATATAAGATTGTATACCAACTATACCTAAACAAAAAAAATTAATTAAAAGCAATTTTTAAGTGATACTGATCAATAAAGTTGGAGGAAAAAGACAAGGAATAAGATGTATGTTTGTTTAGTTAATAGTCTTTAAGTGTGTGTATGTGTATATGCATGTATGTTTTACTGTATAGTACATTTCACACATGCACACACATGCACGCACACACACAAAGAATCTGGGTCAGTGTTGGCTTGTGCCTACAAAGTCCATCCTATTAGCCTAAATAAGTCAAGGCCCATCCTATTACTGGAGAAGCCACTTAACCATCTTCCAGGTATACTCTGCATTGTAGATGCTTAACATGAATGGATATATTGCTAGAGTAATACTCAAAGGAACATCCCTGGGAGCCATGTTCTTCTAGGGCCAGGATATAACAGAAAGTTCTCCAAGGCATTTTTTTTTAGTAGTGTACCAGGAGCTGGAGAGAATATAACAGAAAACCCAGTATAGACATGCATACCGACATAAAATTTTTCAAGTCACCTTGGGAAAGCTTTATTTGCCAAGTTACAGCAAACATCAAAGGTAACATTTCTGAGGAGCATTAGCTGGGTTTTGCTCTCACCCTAGGTTAATACCTTTCATTCACTTTATGATACAAACTAAATGACACCAAAACTCAAACGGGCTAGTAAGATTTTCAAGACCAGGAACAACCACAACAAAAAAGCCTTTTCTAAAGGACAAAACTCGAGTCCCCAGGAAACACTGATGTCTTGGGAATAGACCAGGTGGCGCTCTATTTTCAGATATGACAGTGTTGATCCTGAGCCACAGCAGTTGGGCAGCTGGAAGCATTCTGAGCGAGGCGGTGTTTCAGCAGGTGAAGGAAGACAATGAGAAAGGGAGGAAGTCTGTCCGCGTCCCATCCCCCACAGCTGCTGGAAACCACACTAATTCCGAGCTACTGGCTTCTTTTCCTTTCCAAGGATTATTTTGAGTATTTGGACTTCTACTTCACTTACTCTGTTCTGTCTACTGCTGCTAGGAGTTTGGTAAATAATTTGATTTAGCTAAGATGCTTTACTGACAGGATATCCTGTATCTAGTTTAACTAACTGAGGCGAGAGGAAGGGGTGATTAGACAATCTGAACGCATGTTATTTTTAAAAGGAAAGGAAAAGACAAAAAAGTCAAGGTAGCGTCAGGCCATTTATCATCTCAAGTAAACTGAAACAACATGATACTGAACTACCTCCCAAAATACGACTTATTACAGATGTGACATTTTTACTTCCTAATGCTAGCAAGTTCCACTTTGTGCTCAAGACCTGGAAATGCAGGGGCAGCAGATCAATGAGGAAAACAGCTGTGGGTTTTCCTTTTAGCAAACAAAAAAAAAAGAAATTAAATTGCTGCTCTTGAATGTCTTCGTCCAAGCAAAGTTTCACAGATGGCTTTTTAAAAGTAACAGCCTTATTGAAATATACTACACACACTATAAAATCCACTCTTTTAAAGTATACAATTCAGTGATTTTTAGAATATTTACTGAGTCATGCATCTATCACCACTATCAAATTCTGAAACGGTTTCATTACCCCACAGAGAAAACCCACATCCATTAGCTGTCACTCCACATCCCCACCCCCTCCAGCCCTGCAACCGCTAATCTACTTCCTGTCTCTATGGATTTGCCTACTCTGGACATTTCAAGAAATCAAATCATATAACATGTGGCCTGTTGTGCCTGGTTTCTTTCATTAGGTATAATGTTTTCAAGGTTCATCCACATTGCAAGCATGAATCAGTATTTCATTCCTTTTTAGGGCAAATAATACTTTATTGTAGAGATATACCGTAATTGCATCCATTCATCAGTTGATGGGCATTTGAGTTGTTTCCTCCAGCTTGCTCGTTTATGGTAAAGAAAAAAAAGAAAGCCTAGGAAGCGGAAGGAACTGAATTTCAGTTCAGAACTCAACTCAAGCCAGAGATTAATAAACAGAATTATTGCTATATCTGCATTTATACCTAATTCTTGTAAACTGTGCTACTCCTGGAGGAGGTTAATGGAAATGCCAGCTCTGGTAACATGAAATATGTGAAAATTTTTTCTCATGCTATTAATGAGAAAAGAAGAAGGGAAACAGAAGTAAAACATAATTGAGTAATTTCTTCTAATAGGTGAGCAGATGGACAAACAGTGATACCCCCATCCAATAGGCTACTACTCAGTAATAAAAGAAATAAACTACTGGTATATACAACATGATGTATATTTACATAATTACAACCTCCATGTAATTATGCTGAGCAAAAAAAGCCATTTTCTTCTGGAATTTTATAACACAATATATGACTGCATTTATATAAAATTCTAGAAAATGCACACTCTTCTAGAGTGACAAAGCCAATCAGTGGCTGCCTGAAGATGGGGTTGGGAAGGAGATGTTATTGGGTATGAAGAAACTTTGGATGGGTATGTTCTCTATCTTGATTGTGGCAAGAGTTTTACAGGTTTGTGTAGTCAAAATACATCAACGTTACATATGTATCATTTATTGTGTCAGCTATATCTGATGTTAATTATACCCCAATAAAGCTGTTAAGAAACAATATTATTTAAAAAGTGAGCATACCCCGCAAAGAGTGTTTGAATGACTATGTGCAAAACACTGCCTTCGTTTTGCATATCAGGTTTCAATTAATTTTACAGCAAGTCAAATTGTTGTCATTTTGCACAGGAGGAAACCCAAGATCCAGAGAGTTCAGTAACTTGCCAGGGTGGCTGCAGTCAGTATAAAGCTGAGCTCTCTTATTCTGAACAACCAAATCCATGTTCTTTTCACTGTACCACACTGCCCCTCACTGTTCCTATTACAGACCCAGCTCTTTTTAATGAAGTCCCTGGGTACCAGAATTTCCAGTCAGGGAATTTTCTGGGCCCTGGAAGGGGTTTACGCTTTGGGTGTGGCATTCTCAATTTGTTTTCCTTTGCTCACCATCCTATGCTGCCACCAAGACCGCTCCAACTATGGGGTATATTTGATTCTGTTGATTTATTCACTTTCAGTGGATCAGAGTGATTAATCTGGATTAGATCAAGGCAAGTAACCCTGGTCCTTGAGTCCAAGGACTGAAAATATAATAGTTTGTCTGAGATGAAAAGCAAGCTGGACAAAATAAAAAACGGCCCACTAGCCAGGCATTGTACTCCTTTGGGACAATTGTCACTCCTTTGATTATGGGAGGCCCAAGGACGTGGACTATTCAGACTTGCTGCCCCTTTGCCCAAACTTGAACTTGAAGTTGGGATTGTCAGCCCATCTCTGAACAGGACAAGCATGAGGGTGGTTTCCCCTTCAAGTCACCTTTCACCACACAGACAACTGAACTCCGCACAAATGCTACCATGTATTGAGGCCCATTCGAACGTGAGCTGTGACTTGGATTAAGTAAAATTAATTAAGAAGTGAAAATTGGGCCTGGCTGCTGTGGCTCAGTGGATTGAGTGTCGTCCCGGGACTGAGAGGTCCTGGTTCGATTCCTGGTCGAGGCGCATGCCTGGGTTGTGGGCTTGATCCCAGTAGAGGGTGTGAAGGAGGTAGTCAATGGATGTTTCTCTCTCACATTGATGTTTCTACCTCTCTCTCCCTTCCTCTCTAAACAAAAATCAATAAAAACAAGGTTTTTTAAAAAAGTGAAAGTTGGTTAAAACAATTTCTTTTTGTAAGATAGCTAGATTTGGGAGGGAAGGGTGTCATTTCTTTCACAAAAGACTTTCACAATGAAGGTTAACTGTACTGGATATTGTGTGTTCCATTTGCCCTCCAGATTCATCCTCCGTTCTGCTCCACCCATCCTTCTCCTGGAGGCCACAGCTCCACCCAGGAGGCCCTCTCCTCCCAGACCTCGTCCCTTCAGGCCAACAGGTGGTAAACGAGCCTGCAGACACGCGCACTCCCTTACACTTTCCCTATACTCTCCCCATATGTTTGTAAATATTTTCTTTATTAAGCTCTGCTAAAACTAATCGATTTGAGGTTGTCAACTGTTTCCAATGCAGCTGACATTTTCTGAGGGCTATTCAGAAAATGAACTTATTCCAAGTCCTCAGTTGACATGAAAACACTGACATTCATGGGGTTGATGTCACGCCCAGGCAAAGATAAACAATGGTCAGATCAAGTGTGGCCAAACAGCATTGCCTCAAGCCGACTGCACTGGCTAGCGTGCAAGGTGAAGGCATATTCATATAGATTTACAAGAACAGTAAAGGTAGTGGATGCATTTCTCAGATTTTAAAATGTAGGAGATGTAAAACATTTTCAGGTTGCTATATCATGCCTCTTCATGCTTACAGAGCATATTTCCATGGTGCCTTCAAACTTTTTTCATATGCTATTCTACCTGGATTGGGACTTTCAAACACTTTTGGGGCTCTAATGATCAAATATGAGGAATGAGATGTTGCCTACAAAAAAACCCCTGCCTAATGGCAAATCTAAGAGAGAGAATAGATTTCAGAGGTACTATCTGTTTTCCCTCATTGAGAAGTGTCTCACATGTAGTAAACAATGCGATTCTGTTCATGCATGTACTACAATCTCACGTAGATTCTAATTCCTTGGAGCTTATACAAAGATATAGGTCCTTTAAAGAAAACAACTAACCTCCCATCCCCAGAATCACCTCAACGATATCACTCCCCAATGAAGTATAACTAGAATAGTTACTTTAAGGTCAATTTCCTTTGTTGATTTTTCTCTGATGAAGCCAAAATGCCATTTAGCATGAATCTGTAAAGCTCTTTTACATGAAAAAGCTAAACTATAGAAGTATTAATATGGCGCTTTATTTATTTTTGTTTCGAGTGTGTTGCGTGTGTGTGTGTGTGTGTGTGTGTGTGCATGCATGTTATTCGTGTGTGTATACCATAGATTAGGGCCACCGACAGAAGAGAGAAATTCATTGAATTAACCTGAGTCAGCAAGGTAAGAGCTATCCTTGTATCCATTATGAGTATCTGCAAGAACTTAAGAATGTTTCCAAAGAAAATCTGGGGAATTATGGCAGCTTCCATTTAAATCTGCATAACACCAGATGGCTCTTACAAAGCTCTCCTCATTTTCCAAATGAGTGTTAATTTCATTCTTTGTACTTTTCCTAACTCAATGCATTATATCAATGAATAATAACATCTTGTATTTATACAGCATTTTACAATTTACAAAGTGCTTTCCTATTCATTATTTCAACTGCTCTTCACAGTAGAGTAGTCCTCCCTTATCCATGGTTCTGGTTTCCAGTTTCAGTTACCCCTGGTCAACTGCAGTCTGAAAATATTAAATGGATAACTCCAGAAAAAAACAATTCATAAATTTTAAATTGCATACTGTTCTGAGTAACATGATAAAATCTCTGCCATCCAGCTCCATCCCACTGGAGACCTGAATCATCCCTTTGTCCAGAGTATCCTCACGGTATACCTACCCACCCCTTGGTCACTTAGTAGCTGTCTCAGTTATCAGATCAGACTGTCATGGTATCACAGTGCTTGTGGTCCAGGAACCCTTACAGTAGCCTAGCACTGTGTCACAATGCCTATGGCATTCACATGACTTCATCTCATCCCAGAGGCAGAGTATCAGCTCACATCATTGCAAAGGGTCAGTGCAGTACATGTAGATATTTTGAGAGAGAGAGACAGACCACATTCATATAACTTTTACTACAGTATACTATTATTATTGTTCTATTTTATTATTTGTTATTATTGTTCATCTCTTACGGTGTCTAATTTATAAATTAAACTTTATTGTATGTATAGGAAAAAAACAATATATATAGGATTCGGTACTATCCGAGGTTTCAGGTGTCCACTGGGGGTCTTGGAATGTATCCCCTGTGGATAAGTGGGACTACTGTAGTTCAGATATAGTCAGGGCAAATATAACCCCCATTTTATAGATGAGGAAACAAAGATTTGGAGATATCAGTCAGGATTCTTTTGGTAGCAACTTAAATTAGCTTAGGCAAAAAAAAAATGGAACTGTATGGGCTCACATCAGCTGGATTTGTGGACTCCAACTGTTATAATGATCTCACCTTTCTTTGCCTTTATCTATCCGTCTCTGTCTGTCTGTCTCTCTCTCTTTTGCTTTCCGTCTGTGCATTGGACTTCATTCTCTCAACAGACGAAAACACGACCTTATGTGATTCTTAATGCCTTGGGACCTCTCTTCCTTCAACTTGAGTTGGGAAATTCCAGTGGAAGAACTTATTGGCCCCTGCTGGGTTATATGTTCACCCTTTGAACCAACTCCTGTGGTCTGGGCTCGAAATACTATGGCTTCCCCTGCTTGGGTCAAGTCCCCATCCCTGTGGCCAGTGTTACCCAAACAAACAAACAAAACAGGAATAGACATAGCCAGTGAGGAAACTGTGGGGAGAGAGCCAGCCACCCTGACTTGTACATGCTTCATTAAATAATTCGCCCAAGGGACAGAATCAGAACAACTTCATAACGCCTCTCTGGACTGCAAGCCCAGCATTGTCCCCTTTGGGTCGCAGCTTGTCACTGCTGCAGCCACAGAGGTGTTTCTGTGCCCGCTGCTCCCCACAGTTACCAGTGTGGTCTGGTTCGGGAGTTAAACTTGGAAAAGGCTCATGTTCGAGTTGTGATCCTGTCACTCTTCAGCTGTGTTTGTGGGCAAGTTACTTAACCTCTGGGCACCACAGCTTCCTCCTTCGTAAAGTAAAGTAAACAATTCCTGCGTCACAGGGTCATCAAGAGGATAAAGGGAGATAACGTACTCCAGATGACTTTGAAAATCACAAAGAGCTACCCTGAGATTTATTCCTTAAATTCTGTATGTAAATTCTACGGAGGCTAAAAGTGCACACTGCTATTCTTCAGTTATCGTTCTCTCCACCACCAGCCCTCTAACAGCATCACGTTGCTCTGACATTTTCACTTTTTCCATTTTCAAAAAGAAGTATCCAGTAGGGTGTCAAAAGTAAAAGATATAGTTCAGAAGAGAAGCTTGTAAGTAGAGGGTTTAATGGCACTTAGCAGAGTCCCTTTTTCAATACGGATTAACCAGGAGATAAAACATGTCTGGAACATATGAGAAACTATTAACAGTGGTTACCTCTCGGGAGTGGGGCTAGAAGTCAGTGTTCCGAAAGAAACTTCTAGTTTTCATTTATTCCCATGTCTACCACTTGAATTTGTAAACTCTTACACATAAATTCCTTTCATAATAAAAAACAATTTGAAAAATTAAAAGCATGGTTATCACAGGAAAGAAGCACAGCACACACCCTGTAGAGTGCCTGACACATCAAAAGCTTTCACTAGGTTCTTGTCTGTCTATCACATGAGTACCACCTATCCAGCCACGTAAAATCAGTTTCACCAGAATAAAAGCCAGCTTTCATCTCTGTGAATGTATGTTTCCCATTAATTATTTTGTGAGAAATGCTCATTGCCACCTGCTGAGGGGAAAGTTTTAAACTCTTACACTTTCACACACCAAAAATGAAACCTGCTTTCTTAATTCCCAATTACAAAGCACAGTGCATGCAGCTACCTCTGAACTCTTAGCACTGTCCTTGTGAGCATCCATCCTTGCAAACAGCAGACGATGCTAGGCTTCTAGGAACCATTCTATTTTATAGCTGGGGGTTTGCATGATATTTTCTAAGAAATTAAAGGTTACATAGCAGCATATGCCAAAGCTAAAAGACAGATTTAAATTATTTTTTAATGATGCAATAGCTACGAAGTTTGGATGCTATGCACCAGTTAAGTCCTATACTGGTTGCCTAGTTACATCTCTGGAGAAAGGTCAAAATGATTGTCTCTGAGTCTGGAAGGAATAAAAAACCTTAACATTTCATCATTAAACCAAAATCTGTGTGTAGAAACCTATGGAGTCATCCCTTAAACGAGTCACCATCAGATTTTGATCAGGTGACAGCCTTGAGGCTATCTAAGGAGATATTTTAATAAAAGACATTTCTTTTTGTGAAATTTGTTCCCATGCTCACATTTCATTAACGTTATCTCATCTTTCCATTTTATCATATCCAACTGCAGTCTGCTACTATAGGATATTAAAAAACTTTCCACTTTCATTGATACAACTTTTATCTCATGAGAGGTGGAAGAAAGTCCAGTGTTTTAAATTGTTACACTTAAAAAACAAATTTATATTGTGATCAATATTACAAAGTATAGGCCAGTCTATATTCTAGTAATAAGAACTAGACATCTTTTTTTTAATCCTCGCCTGAGGATATGTTTATTGATTTTTTTAGGGGGAGACGTTGCCTCTCATATATGCCCTGACCGGGAATCAAACCCACAACCTTTTGGTGTATGGTACAACACTCCAACCAACTGAGCCACCCGGCCACAGCAACTACACATCTTAACAATAAACAACTCGTGGCTTAACTCTCAGAGATGTTCCTCTTTCACCACCTTGAGATTTTCTGCATAGTTCTGCTTTGCAGACACGTTTAAGTCCAAATACCTTCTCCCAGTAATGGGACTGCATAGAATAACAATTTTTGCCTAGAAATTTAATGTGAGGGTGTTACAACGGATGTAGACTTCTTCCAGAATTTTAAGATATGGAGAAACCGTCTCGTAAGAAAAAAATCTCTTGGAGTTTAATTGACATTTTCTTTTAATTGAGGGAAAATGCACATGGCATAAAATTAACCATTTACCATCTTAAAGTGTACAATTCAAAGGCATTCAGTTTCACGATGTTGTACAGTCATAACCTCCATGTAGTTCCCAGACCTTTCTACTGTCCCCAAACAAACCCTGTGCCTGGAGGAGTCATTTGGATCTCTCATTTATATTTACTCTCTAATTTCTCTTCAGAAAAGAATAAAAGAATTGGTGTAAATGACAGCGTCATGAATCTCAGAGGGAAGGGGGACAGGAGGAGATTAACCAAAGAATGTATATGCATATATGCATAACCCATGGACACAGAAAATAGTGTGGGGAAAGTCGGGAGGGAGGAGCGGGGTGGAGGGGGTCAATGAGGGAAAAGGGAGGGGGGACACCTGTAATACTTTCAACAATAAAGATAAATTTTTTAAAAAAATGACAGCATCATGATTTGACCTGCTTTCATTTCTGCTGCAACTTGTTTGATTCCCCAAAAAATAGCAGAGGTTCAAAGCTGAAATGAGGCTGGTCTTAAAACAAAACCAAGATTGGGAGTCCTACAAGAAAGGAACCCTGAAAAGGAAGTGAAGAGAATATCCAAATAATTCACAATTCTATCCAAGGCCCACCCTCATCAGAAACTCAGATCCTACTTCCATGACTGATAATGCTCAACTAGGACAGTTTGGAAGACAGGGAACAATTAACTACATACATATATACACTCACAACCACCAGCTCTAAAAGTCAAATGTCTGTTCTGGAAAAAGCTGGTTTATCTCTCTTTCAAATACACTTACGGTCCTCTGCTTAGTCCCAGTGGCTCGGAGAGCAAAAACCTCCAAATGAAGGCCACAGAAATGCAAGGGATGAGGGCCTAGGATCTTCCATTTTGTATTCCTGTTTCCTCTGTCTGGCTTTGCTGTGGATGCAGACACTTACATCACTAAGTAGTTTATGCTCTGCAATCCGGAGGTCAGGAAGCACCCGTTCTTAGAGTTGGATCAGACTCCAAGACATTATCCACTCCAATCCCTTCCCCTGGGGCATTCAAGTTAGGCTTCCTAATACTTATCCATTCCAGAATGAATCATCTACGCTGTCTCTTGGGGGGACAATTTTCTTCTACAAAAGGCAGGATTTAAGCTAAGAGAGCTTCATGGTGCTTTGGCAAACTTGGGTTTTATAATTTCCATACATGCTGACATGCTGAGAAAGATTCAATGAGGTCCTGTGGTCACCTCAATAATGAAGTCATCAAAGCTGTGACCATCAGAGACATAAAGCCAGCGCCTGCTGGTGACAATGGAGAGTGGCAAGGGCAGGCTATGAAACACAGTATTTCATAAATGTTGCTGATTCTTAGTTCTGAATCTTAGTGGGTTTTTTTTTTTTTAAGTTGATTTGGGCAAACATGTGGATACAGATTTTCCAAGAGTTACATTCACCCTTATCGTCAACCCAAACCCCGAGGGTTGTTGTCATTGTTTAACTCAAACAACATTTCTATTTTAATTCATCAACGTGACAGCCACTTTCCACCAGAGCCGTTTGTTAGACCTCGGGGTTGACCAACTGTTCCAATTTGTCCCGCGACTCTCAGAGAGCACTGAAGGTCTGTGTGCAGGGAACAACTCAGTTTTGGACAAACAAGGATGGTTTGTTACTCTCCTGCTGGCGCTGGGTTTGGCCTTCGGATCTGCGCAGCGGAAGGGTCTCGAAGTGGATAGAAAGGGGACTTGCTACAAAAAGAGCTGAAAAGATTTAAATCTCCATCGAAAACTCCGGGCTATAATCTATTCCAGAGATGGTTTTCAAAAATTAACCCAGAGATCCATTTCATTCACAGGTAAGATACGCTGTCTTACTTTGTAGGGGATGACCCACCTAATGTATGGAGGAAATTAGACCATACCAGAAATTAGCTACAGTAAATACCACTACAGTGAGGTTCTGAAATATTGTGTTATTTTTTCCTTCAATTTTCACCTTTTAGAGCCTAATAAATAAAGTATAATATGACAGGCAGACATAACAGCATAAAATAAAAATCTCACATTTCTTTGCTGCTATTCAAAGGCCTTGGAACCTGCACACTGGAGGCAAACTTTTCAGAGTTGGAGAAATGCCAAAAGCAGCACTCTCTCCCGAGGCCACACCCACAGTACCAGAAAGTCTGGCCAAGAAAGGAGCCCTTGGACTTCAACCTGTCCACCCGATCCCACGCCAGATGCGCCAAGAAAACCAAAAGCCTTCAGTGCCTACATCTGGAAAACAGGATTTGCAGAGTCAAGACAAGACCTTGCTTCATCAATTCAGGAACCCTAAAGCCTCTCAACCCAAACAGTAAAATGCTGGATAATCTTATCTCTGCTACCTGTGGTAGGTATTTCTACCTTTTAAAGAGATTAAAGCAAGTAACTGCTTTGGAGTACACGGAATAATAGCCCCCAACCTGTCGATATGGAACCTTGTGTGGATAAAGGGACTTTGAAGATATGATTAAATTAAGGACCCTGAGAAGGGGAGATTATCCTAGATGATCCAGGTGTTCCAAACTTATAACATGAGTCCTTAAAATAAAAAAGCCTTTCCTGGATGAGTTCAGAATTAGATATAATTATGGTAGAAAGACAGAGATGTAATGTTGTTGCCTTTAAAGATAGAGGAAAGCGGACTCCAGAAGCCATAAAAGTCAAAGAAATTAGTTCTCCCCTAGAGCCTTCAGAAAGGAATGCAGCTCTGTTGATACTTTGCTTTTAGCTCAGAGATCCCTCCAGAACCTAACCTGCACAACAGTGAGATGATACACTTATCTTCTTTTATACCACTGTTTGTGACCATTTGTTACAGCAGCAATAGGAAATAAATACACTCTTCATCATTGCTGCTATGCAATTTGCATGATGCCTTAGTAGTATTTTGCTTTAAACCCCAATATGTGACCATTGCTTACCCAGTGTTTAATTTGCTTCTCTACATAGACTTAAAAAATGTATTTTAGTAGTAGAGCAAATATGCTCGAAATCCCTACGACAGTACAAAACAACACTTCCTTTTACATGTCTACTTTATTTAGTTTCTCTCTTTGGTTTGTTAGCACAGAGACCACTTACGTAAGGAACCACTGAGCATAACTGAAACCAATAATTTTGCAAGAAGTAAAAATGCTTTTAGAGGAGAGTAGAAAATGCCAAATAACCTCGTTCAAGTTGTACGCTAGGACACAGTAGTTCCCAATGTCTCTAACTATCACAATGACTGGAAGATCCCCCTGGCCTTACGTGAGCCAAGGACAGGATAACAAAGAACACAGTGAAGAACTGTCCCACTCAACATGCTGCAGCCCCCATTGAGAACTTTTTCTTGGATTGATTTAAACGATTTAAAAACATTTATTAGCACAGAAGAAATCAACCCAAATATTAGATAAAGAATATCAAATACTTACAAAACGGCCTTCATGATTAGTCATATTTGGCAGAATGTAGGGATGGCTCAACCCTCACCTGTAAGATGTTAAGTACTGACCTCCAAAAGAAACTCATCATGGAGTAGCAAAAGCTATGCATGGTCTTAAAAGCAGACACACACACAGGCCTTTTGTTTAATAAGCTCTAGACCAGAGATTCTCAATCTTGGTTGCACATTAAAATACCTGGGAAGCTTTTAAAAACTACAGGTGTCCAGGCCCCTGCCCCAAGGATTCTGATTCAACTAGTCAGGGTAGGGTCCACACAGGAGTGAACCTTCCCTGGAGATTCTGATGTGCAGCTCAATACCCATCTGTGAGCAGTCTACTGGGCTATCCACCTGGACGCGGCCACCCCACGGAGTTGAACTCTCTCTTCCTGTATTTGTAGCCAGTTATCACAACTCATATCATCTCCCAAAAGAGAAATCTGGCAGTTACCCCAGATGTCTTCGGTTCCTCCACTTCTCATCCTTCATCAGCAATTCCGCCAGTCCTCCCATATCAGGCCCATCATTTCCAAACTTAAGACCTCTACTGGTCTCCCTTCCATTAGTCTCTCTCCACGTGTTTATACTTTACTCTGCAGCCTGAGGAATTATCCTTTGAAAGAATATGTGCCCTTCTCTGTCCTCCCACCTAAACTAGAACCCACTCTGGAGCCTGGTCCTTAGAGTCCTGCCCGAGCTCCATCGGCCTGCTTCTCCAGCCACATCCCTTCTATGTCCCAACCATGCCACAGCCACGGCTAATTTCCAAAAGTCCCAGCATGCTCTTTGGGACCTTTGTGTACTTTCGCATGATTCCTTATTCCCAGAATTCCTTTCTCTAACTTCATGTCCTCGCTCAAATAAAGTCCCCTTTGTCCATCAAGCCTCTCACCAAACTCCCCACCAAGTTGTTCCTCTCCTCTCTCACCCAGCACACTCCACTCAGAGACCTCCTTTTTTGCAAGTTTCTCTCTCCCATGAGATCGAGGTAAGACCTGTGTGTTTTTCATCTCCATATTCCTAGCATCTGGCATTCACTCACTTGTTCATTCATTCAACAGTTGTATTAAGTATGTAACAAGTGCCAGACACCTTGCTAGAGACGAAAGGCAAAATGCTTCCTCAGAGCTTATGTTTTTGAAAGGGAGGCAGATAACTGAACAAACATTTATGGTAAAATAAGAAGGTACATGAGAGGGTTGGAAAAAGTGTTTTGCGTTTTTAAGTTTCCAGTGCATTAGGAAGTGAAAAAATGTCAAAACAGGTTTTAAAAATCGTGGCACATTTTAAATGTTTACATTTAACACAGTTATAGGATGAGTGTCACCTTTTCATGTTGTCAGTGTCACTCTGGCAAAGAACCTTATCTGGAGATGTCAGAAGTCCAAATTTGAAGACTTCATAAGTGTGAGGTGGGAGAGTTGGCTCTCGTGTCCTAAGAAGGTTCTGACACTAGTAAATACTAAATATTTGCTGAAAGAATATTTGCTTAGTCAACTAAGTCATTATAAGTAGGTTTTCTTTCTTATTAGCATTTTGCTATAGCCACTAAATAATTATTTAAATGCATAATTAAAGATTCAACAACAAAATTCAAGCCACTGTCACACAATCCAATGGGAAAAGAAGAGGAGTGGGTGAGGGTATGAGTAAAACTAGACTGGGTGTGAGCTGATAATTGTTAAAATTAAATGAATAGGGCTATGGATGTTCGTTCTATTGTTCTCTTGATTTTGGTATATACTTGCAATTTTTCCTAATAAAGTTAAATTTAAAAAGGGGATGACAATCCAAGTCACTGACTAGAGGAAACTGTCTATCTTGGTTTGGGGAGAACACACACTTTATCACCTATCTCAGCAATATGGTGACCTTTTAAATCTACGACCAGATTAAAATGGCTTTAGCTAGTTTCAGAAACCAAGTCAGCTTCCCCAAGCAGAAACCCCATCAGCATTAAACTGACCTTTTATTGTAGTTATTGTTGCTGCTGGAAATGCCCTAACAATGTCTACAACCAATCTGGGTTTACCCTTCTCTGATCTAATCTCTGACCTACCTAAGGTCTCTCTTTCACAGGGTATGTTCTCAATGGCTGCATCCCATTAGTGCCATAGGAATACATTTTGTAAAGGCAGCGACCTCAAAGGCTCTCCAACGTGGGTTTTAGAAGAAAATGGGGAAATCTGCGTGAGAAATCTGATTTTAACTTTCAAGCAGAGCCATTTTTTCCCCTTTAAGTCCTGAAGTCATGTTGATATTGCTACAGACGCTATGAATGTTTGATAAATATCACATGTTAAATGCTTTCATCTATAGCATCACTTAGGATATTTATTTTCCTCTTGAAGTTCTGGTTAGATTCAAGAAGATCCAAGAGGAAGATATTTCAGAATCCTTACCTTTCCAGTTCCCGAAGCCTGAGGCTCACTGGCAGATCTGGCTGTCAAGAAAGAGAGGAAAATGTGTTGTTTAGAAAAAGGAGAAATAACACGCTACATAAGAGCTGAACAAGCAAACGAATATTTCGTAAGTGGCGGGATGGCTCTAAGAGCAGGAAGGTCTGACAAGTTTACACTTCTGAGCCAAGAAGCAGACATTTTGTTAATTGTTTTCATTTTAAGAAATATATTTTTTGAAAACAGGAGTTCCTTTCTTTGTGAATATCCCTCGCCTGAAAGAAAACATGAAAACGCAAAGTTGTCTGGGGATCCCGGGGGAGGCAGAGTTCTTGGTGACAGGGCTATGTACCAGCGAGATGAACAAAAACAATGTGCCCCCAGCAGGACCAAGGGGCAGAGTTGGAGTTCCATTTGCGTGTATCTAGCACTTTAAGAGGGTATATGGACAAGTCCGTGGTTATAAAAGCATCTTTAGCATCCAAAGCTTCTGTAGAGGCACCTGTATACCCAGCACTTATGATTTCTGAGGATGTTGAGCAGATTTGGCCTCACTGTGTCTACCACCCAAATATGGTGCATATCTAAGAAAGTGCCTATGTTCAGGAGATCCTTTCCTCCTGAGAAGCTACCCAGCACCCAGCTCAAAGGGAATTACCTCTGCCTCAGGAAGTGCTTTACCATTCCTATTTTGTTGTGGCTCAGAACAAAGAGGTACCTCACATCTAAAGTACGGACTAAGCCCTGGCTGGTTTGGCTCAGCGGTAGTGTCGGCCCGCGGACCAATGAGTCACGGGTTCGATTCCAGTCAAGGGCACGTACCTCGGTTGCAGTTCGTCCCCAGCCCTGGTCGGGTGGTGCGGGAGGCAACCAATCGATGTGGCTCTATCACATTGATGTTTCTCTCTGTCTCTCTGTCTCTCTCCCTCCCTCCCACTCTATCTGATAATAAATAGAAAAATATCCTCAGGTGAGGAATAAAATAAATAAATAAAACAAATAAAATAAAGTACAGACTAAGGGTGAAAATCCAATTCATATTGGGTCCTAGCACCAAACAAACACCAGTGTCTCTAGTGGTCTCACACTGCTTAAGACATGTGCTTAAGGTGTTCTCCAATCTCAACCCAACCAATTATAGTCCCAGATGACTTTAAGGGATCATATGTTTTTAAATGAGCCAAAGTTATTAGAAAACTATTATTATGATTAATGACAGGAAAAGAAAAAACAAAAAAACAAGCCAAAGGCAAAAACAACCTATTTTCAGAGAATAAACCCTAGGGAGAACAATGATTAGTGGGACTACCAAATAAGCCTGTTCAAGGGAGCTCCAGTATTCTTGTATATCATGGGCAATAACATAAATCAGCACAACTTCTCTGGAAAGCAGTTTGGCACCATTTATCAAGATCCTCAAATCTATTCTTAATCATTGTCTTAGAGATGCTATACCTTGACTTTATGCAAAAATAAATAAGTAGCCCTGGCTGGTTTGGCTCAGTGGTTAAAGTGTCAGCTCTCAGACCAAAGAGTCGCAGGTTCGATTCCGGCCAAGGGTACGTATCTCAGTTGAAGTTTGTCTCTGGCCCTGGTCAGGGTCCTGTGGGAGGCAGCCAATCGATGTGTCTCTCTCACATCGGTGTTTCTCTCTCTCCCTCCCTCACACTCTAGCTGAAGATCAATGGAAAATAAGTAAATAAATAAATAAATAAATAAGTAAAATCCAAAATGTAGAAAAAGAATTATTACCATATGTTAAAAATAGCCTACATATCAGCCCTGGCCAGTTTGGCTCTGCGGTAGAGCGTCGGCCTGCAGACCGATGAATCTCGGGTTTGATTCTGGTCAAGTCATGCAGGAGGCAACCAGTCAACGTGTCCCTCTCATGTCGATGTTTCTCTCTCTCCCCCTTTCTCTTTCTCTCTCTCTCCCTCCCAATCTATCTGAAGATAAATAGAAAAATATCCTTAGGTGAGGATTAAAAAAAAAAATAGTCTAGATATCAAATACAACCCATCAAATAAAACAGAGAAACTCCACATGATAGAACTTTAAAGCGATGAAAACAAAACATTTAAATGAGGAGAAACACAATGATAAAAAGTTACGTGAAAGAAGAATATAAAATTTTATATATAGTATAACCTCAATTAATTTCCTAATATACGTATTTACAAATACATGATATTTCTAATACATTTTCTATATTTTTCATATGTAATATTCTTTTACTATATCATATATAATATTTTCCGGTAAATATTATACATCATCTCTCTGATATATATTTTTTCTAGAAAAAAAATTAGAAGGAGATATATCAAAATGTAAACAGTGTATTATTTCTTTTGTATAGAATAATGGAAGTAGCAGAAATTGCTAGATATGCCCCAGTATCTGCTTTCTTCTTATTCCATGCTTATAATTGAATTCTAAGCTAGCACATACCACATACATGTCAAAAATAACTACTTTTCCCAGCCTCCCTTGCTGCTAGGTGTGTGGCCATGAGTCAAAGTTCAAAGGAATGGCTGCAAAAGTGATATGCACAACTTCAGAGTCATGCCTTCCCCTTCCAACTTTCTCCCTTCTTGCTGGGTATAGTGGGATCCTTATGGCAAGTCATGTGAGACCCTGAAGCAAGGGAAATATGCTGGGAATGAGAGAACTAAGTGATATAAGAAGCCTGGGTTCCCTGACGATCTTGTGGAGCAGAGCTATCTTACCAGCCTGGACCCCCACCTCTGGATTGTTATGTGAAAGAGAAATAACTCCTAGCATTTGTCAGCCACTATGAAATCAGGTCTCAATCAACAACCTAATTAATGGAAAGGGTCATTCTTATCTTTTTCTTTACAGCTTAAGCATCTTCCAAATTTTTAATAATCACCATGAATTACTTTGATCATCAGAAGAAAATTTTAAGTTAAGCTCTGCTTACTGCTGTTAAGAAAATTAAGATAGCACAGGATGAGTTTGGGCAACATATGCCTTCTTCCCACATAGGAGGAAAAAATGGAATCTGTAGTCATAAGTCGTTACTACATCACATGCCAGTGCACAGATTACACACAAACCCCCCGAGTTCGTCTGACCCTTAGTCACACCCCATGGCACTTTATGTGAAACCTTTTGAAAAATAGTTTTAATCAGGGAAAGTTGTTTAAGTCTAAATAAAATCTGCTTAAGGAATACGCTAAAAAAAAAACCTCTTGTCAAGTATTACAGTAGTTAACCCCTTATCCATGGTTTCACTTTCCATGGTAAACCATGGTTCAACAATATTGAATGGAAAATTCCAGAAATGAACATCTCATTAGTTTTAAATTACATGCCATTTTGAGGAGTGTGATAAAATCTCGCACCATCTTGTTCCATCCTGCCTGGGATGAGAAACATCTCTGTCCAGCGTATCCGCGATGTATATGCCGCCCACCCAGTGGTCGCTTAGTAGCCTTCTCAGTTATCAAATTGATTGCCATGGTAACCCAGGGCCTGTGTTCAAGTAACCTTTATTTTAGTTATAATGGCCCCAAAGCACAAGAATAGTGATGCTAGCAATCTGAATATGCCTAAAAGAAGAAGCAAAGTGCTTCCTTTAAGTGAAAAGGTATGTAAGTATAGGAGAAAACATAATACATATAGGGTTCGGTCCTATCCAAGGTTCAGGCATCCACTGGGGTTCTTAACATGTATCCCACATAGATATGGGGAACTACTGTATATTTATCCATTTAAGAGGCTGAAAAGACTTCTTAAAGTGAACTAAGAAACATTCTTAAAAACAGTCTTGTATGTGCACTGACTAATACCTTTAAGGGTGTTGTTTGTTCTCCCTATAGAATCATAATAAATCACTCTTACAGCAGTTCCACTGGCCCAATAACTGTTGACTGTCCATCAACAGAGTTTTTGATTTTACTTTTCCCTGGAGGGGTGACAGATCTGGCAGGGCTCACATAACCTTCCTGGTCTCCTCTGTGACCTAGGGGCCTGCATTATAAGATGACTGTCCAAGATAAAGGAGTCCCAAATACAGGAAAGATACGTGGTCTACTTAGGGATCAGATCTGGAACAACGGCCTCACTAAAGCCAGCTTCTAACTATATTAGAATAATGCACTGAGGATCCTTTAAATCTGCAATAATGTTATGCCAGTGGCATTTCGTGCCTTTTAGAGGATCATTAAAGCCCTGTGCACCCGCATACAAGACAGTTCACCAGGTAGACCTTAGAGATTTATATGTAATAACAGATCAGATTATAAACCCTATTTTTCCTCCTTCTTCCCAAGAGAATGCCAAATGGTCCTTTTCTCACCCATGAATCACAACACCCAGCACTAATATGGCTAACTTGTATTCAACAACAAAGGCAGGATGCCAGAGTTTCTTTACTTCCCTCTGAGGATGACTGTGCCAATATGTTCTCAAGAACACCCTATATTCTCTCCTGTAATAATTGAAGCTGATAGTCAAAGCTCTGAATTCTCTGTTTCTCTCCCCTTCTTTCCTTTACAGGAACACAAGCAAGCCAATGCCACAGGCCTAATTACCATGGCAACGACACGCACTGTGAGGATGAGTGTGTTTGTTTTTTAAAATGACTCACAGATTGTTCCCCCAGAAGCCCCAGACACACAGGTTTCTGATTGGTTTATAAAATCTATCCAAAGTTTTCTTGCAAATTTCTTACTCCTATTAGCATAATGGGTGTGATGGAGAGAGTTTCATCAAATCAAATATGCCCTTCTCCTTAAGGATAAAAAAAAAAAATTCATTTGATTCCTTAACACTCCAAGATTAATCAATTTAAAACTCAAGTTAAAAATGAAATTAATTTGAGTGTGTATACTGGAGATAATTAATCTGTTCCCAATTTAAATAATTAAGGTATTTCATAACGTAGTTTTAGAGACCCAAACGGAATAATAAGATGAAGTAAAATCAGGAGTAAAAAATATCAAATAAAATAGCCTAAATCAGTGGGCACATGGTTGATCACATGTAAAGTGTTAAAAAAGAATAAATGTCTTAATACCGAGACGTTTTTAAACCAATGTCCAAAATACAGTTATTTTTAAAATGCAGACATGAAAGAGTCAAGACATTTGGAAGAACTGTGGACTACTTCCATTTATTTATTCAATACATATTCATCAAGACCTTCTATGTGCCAAGCACCACTGTTTATAACTGGAACCTTGCAACAGGGGAGAGGGAAGACCATTTTATTACGAGAGACAGGAGCCATGGCGTGGCTAAGGGCATTATCTCTTCTTGGAAAGACCCTTTGCTTCACAAGACACCATTCTGAATAAGCTCTCAGTGAGAGCGACCATAACCTAATGACCCTATCAGACCTAGAATTCAGAGTCCGACTTTGGCGTGACAGTTTACTCCCTCCAAAAACAAAATATGCTAGTAAGTTTAGTATGTTGATTTCTTCTGTATGAAGTGGAAATAAATCTTATTTTACAAGAAATTTAACTAGAAATTTTTATATAGATCTGTTTAACTTAAGAGTCTAAGTCTCCTGATGCTTATGTGTAACACAACAAATAATATGCATGCACACACACAAAATTGTCAATAAAAAGAACTACCTCCAAACAGCTACACATTTAATGTATTGTTACCAATGATATATCTTTCTCTCGAGTTTAAAGGGATAACCTGAGTGTATCCGTCAGGATAGGCTAGGTTATACTGTGGTAACAAACAAGCCCCCTAATCTCAGTGTCTCCGTGGAGAGACCATCTCTGTGCTGTCTTCACTCTAAGACTCAGGCTTAAGAGGGCAGCCACCCTTTCTGTGCTTCTGCCCTGCCAGTTTCCAAGGAATGTGCTGTTACCTGGTTCTTACAAGCTTCTTCCTGCAAGTGATAAATGTCATTTCTGCTCACATTTCAACGGCCAATGCAAGCTATTAGGGCTACACTTAACTAAAGTGGACAGAGAAGCATAAACTTATCACGAGTTGGGAAGGAAAACTGGAAATATTTATGATGAAGCACACGGATTACTGAACAAATAGCACATGACTGAGGCTGACACTAAGTCAGGACATCGACATGTGACTCTCCCATGCACACAGGCTTCCTTCGGTGAGTCCTTACCCCAAGTTCTGAGCACCTATGACTGATGGGCCATAATTGTTTCTGCTAGAATTTGGTAAAAATCCCATGAGAATAAAAGATACTGTACTCTAGCTTGTGGTAACAATAACAATTGTACTAATAACAGCTACACTTCGGAATAATTACTGTAAGTCAGACACTATGCTAAATAAACTAAATTAAATGCTATTTTTATTGCTTTATAGAACCTGATGTATTTTCTTCCGGAATAATTGGTTTAGAAGATTCTTCTTTACTTAGTCTTACATCAGTCACTTTGTATTTTCTCCCAGGATTCTTTCTCCATCTACATACGTGATATAATTTTCTCCTGACAACTTTGTGAAGTAGGCATTATCATTATAATGTCCCATTTTATAGATGAGGAAACAGGCATACACAGTTTAAGCAATTTTCCCAAGAAATTCTGATTCCAATGTTCTTTAATTACCATGATCTCCTGTGTAGGAAGCCTTAGGATATTATTTTTCTACACTTAGTATTTTAGAATTCTTTTAAGACATAATAAAAGACAAGTTGTACCTTTTTTTTTTTGGCCTAGGACTTTTCACCTTTGCATAAATTTTTTATTATTTTAATTTAAAAACCTTGGCCTATAGGCCTATATCAAGTTCCCTTCCCCTCCAAAGGAAAAACAAAATAAAACTGTTAGTGAAATGTCTTTAATGCCTATACCTAGTAGTGTTCCTTAAGCACAACCATCAGAGATGAGGTTTAAGGAAACAGCAAAGGACGAATTGGGTTCTCCAAGGAAAGCCTCTAAAATGAGAGATTTTTTTTTTTCCTGTTGAAATTTTTCACCATTTTTTTTTCATATGGTTCTGCGCAGATCAGATAAATACCCTTCTTAAACAGAGCTCTGTTGGCAAAGCCTAAAAATTAACTTTACTTTCCCGTTTAAAAATGCAAATATACGAGTAGGAAGCACTCAATCATTTATTACAGCAAAGTACTCCTTCCGTGAATACTCAGGCTGTTATGATGAGAACGCACAGAAAGACACCTAGAGATGAGCAGTCAAAACACCGTGATGATGACAGTTCCGCTGAAATTTCCCTTTTCCACTATTGCTACCTCACATAGGTAGCCTCTGACACACAGGCCAAAGTGGAAGGTAGGGATCACGAAGAAAATGCAACAAGAATGGAACCGCGTGTCGCCTCTGGAGTTGGAAAGTGAAAACCTATTTTCAAAATAACTCATAATAAGAAAGTCCACAGATTACTCATTCTTCTCTTACAGGTGCTGCAATCAACAAAATGCATCCCTGTCGAGAGAAAAACAACAAGGTTTTTATTTAAGTCCGACAGACACCATACACAGAACCTGGGCCTCTCTAGCTGATTTCTTGGCCCAGGGCGGATTTTATTTCAATCAAATTGATTTAAATGACTGGTCGAAAAGACTCAATTTAATTATATATTTTTACAATGCAGACATGCAGGCTGGTTGTCTAAATTAAATGCTATTTTTATTGCTGTATAGAACCTGATGTATTTTCTTCTGGAATAATTTGTTTAGAAGCTTCTTCTCTACTTAGTCTTACATCAGTCGTTTCGTATTTTCTCCCAGGATTCTTTCTCCAATCTACTTAGATCATCTCCATCAGCCAAAACAAGTTTTTTGGGGGTGTATGTGTGTGTCTTTCAAAGGGAAATGAATGGAGACACTGCTCAACTCAAAGCTGTGTAATCTTGGTAAGTGATTTAACCTTTCTGAGCCTTGTTATTTCACTTATAAAATGGGGATAATACTAGTGGCAGACTCTGTTGACTACCTACCTGATAACCATTAACCCCCTCTTTCTTGCTAATAGAATCAATCCTTTTTCTGGGATTTGGTGACTGTGTTCTTCGGAGAGGCGGACCACCTCAAGGCCTCAGGAGGAAACTCTTACATTAGCCAATCACTGCAGGCCATCTGCCTAGCCACTAAGAGATGAGCTTGTGCATTGTGAGGAGAGTTCTGCTGGCGATAGCTTTACCTGTAACCTTAAAAAAAAGGTTCATGAGAAGAAACTAGCCACTTCACCTTGCCTCTAGACACTGAAACCTGCCTGTAATTCTGAAATTTAGTAGCTATCTCGGCACAGTGACAGGATGGGCAGAGGAGGGTAAACCAGTCTGCTGAGGATGTCAGGATGGGAGGAAGGAAAGGATTCAGGTTGCTGAGAACATTGTTCACCTATGAATAACTAACCCTGAACTTACCCTCCTTCCAGGAGGTTTTGAGATAAGTTTCCTATTGTTTAAGCCATTTTGGTAGGGTGTCCTTTAACTAGCAGCCAAAAGTATCATAGAAAAATATTGTTCTCATCTCACAGGCTTATTTTTAAAACTAGTGGAAAACAGGAATGTGTATAAAGTATCCAGCACACAAATGGAATGGGCAACAGATGCTAGTTCTCAACTCGATTCTTGAAACGTGTTGATCTTCACTCATTCAAACATGAGTGAGAATTAAGGGTAGAAGTCACTGCTTTCTCTATTTATTTGTGGGAGAGATAACACCAAGTACCTAAGTTTATTTTAAACAATGAGATTGGTGTTTAATTCAGACAGGAAGCTCTGTAGTACTGGTTGCAGTGTAGAAAAATATAATTAAATGGAGTCATCTTCCCAACTGTGTAAATCAATGGATCTAAGTAAAATTCAGCCCAGATCAAGTACTCAACAGAATAGCCAAGTGTTCCGCATTTGGAGTCGGCCTTGTTTAACTGAAAATCTTCTTCCATAGATGAAAGACATATTTTATAGATTATCTTACATATATGTGAAAAGGCCACATTTCCTCTGGAATTTCACCTCATCCTTATTTCGGAATCCAGTACCTTCTTCTTGGGAATCTTCTCCCCAGATCTTCATATGGCTGACTTCTCACCACAATAAAGTCTCAATTAAAATGTCACCTCCTCAGAGAGGCCTTCAGGGATTACCCAACAAAAGTAAACTCCCCAATACCACCACCGTCATACACACAACTTCTATCAGTCAACCTGTTTCTATTTTAACCCATCTTAGCACTTATCACTACCTGATATTTTCTTGTATTGTAATTTGTTTCTGTCAATGGGGTCCAATCCTGGGTGGATCTGATCTAATGAATCTGGGTTGAAGCTGGGGCACAGGTAGTTTTTTAAAGTACCCCTCAGTTATTTCTAGTGTGTAGCCAGATCTAAGAACCACTGGTTTACACTGGTTTTTATGGTTACTGGGTCTCTCCCAACATTATAATGTAAATTCCAAGAAAACAAAGGACTAGCCTGTTTTGTTCATCCAACCTCCCCTAACCCCTCAAAGGACACGTGGCACACTGGAGACATTCACTTAAGACATGTGGACAGACTGACTAAGTGTATTATAATTATGCCAGCAGTTGTCTGTTTCCCTGGTAGTTTATGAATGGGCTCCTGGACTATCTAAACCCACTCTGCATCAAAAAGTAAGTGGCTCAAGAAAGTTCATTAAATAAATGAATGATAAACAAAACACTTTTGTGGACTTAAATGTTCTCACCAAATAAAAATAGATAGATAGATAGATAGATAGATAGATAGATAGATAGATAAATAGATAGATAGACAGATAGATGATGAATGATGGGTGTGTTAATGAACTAGATAGGAGTAATCCTTAACAGTGTATATGTATAGCAAATCACCATGATGTACACTTTAAATATCTTATAATTTTATTAATTATACCTCAATAAAGGTGAAGCTAAAAACAAACAAAAGAAAACCCAAACTGTTCTTGTGTGCTCAAGGAAGATAAAGATGAAACTAGGTGTGGTCATTCTCCTCAAAGATCTTGCAAAAGAAAAAAATTCCGATTGCCATTACACACACTAGAATATGCTCATTGCTGTGGTGAAAGAACAAAAGCTTTCTGGGGAGGTAAACAGTGCTGCTTACTGGGGAGGGGAGGGAAGAAATCAAGGAAGGCTTCATGGAAGAGGTAGCATTTGAACTGAACCTGACAGGACAGATGGGATTTGGCTATTTAGAGAAGAAAGACTGTGGAGGTGACATGTGCAAGGGGAAGCAGGAAAGTTATTCTAAGGAGTGGCAAGAACACAAACCACAAACTAGCCCAGCTGGGAGTTAGATGGGCCTGAACTAAAACATGGCTATCAACATGGAAAAGAGTAGTGTCAAAATATATTTTCAATGACAATGCAAAGGGCTGTGCAACTGACTACAACTTGGGTTGGTGGTGAGAAAAATCGTGAAAATTAGTTTTTATAATTGAGGGACTCAAAGAATGGGTGTTATTAATAGTCATGGAATCAGGTAAGGAGCTAATTTTGAGGAATGGGGGAAAGTGATGGCCAGCACTGTTTTGGACATGTGAGGTTCACTGTCAGTGGGTTGGATGTTCTGGGAAATTTGCCAGGAGCTTGATGTGTAAGTTTAGAGAGTAGGTGAGAGATCAGGATGGAGAATCAGTTTAGGGACTGACCCACACAGCAACAATGATTGAAGTCATAGGAAGGGATTTGATTAAGGGAGAGAAATTAAATGGAAGAATTATCAAATCTTGAGAACTCTCATATTTACAGGGAACGGACAGTAGTGGAGAAGTTGGGAACCTTCAGAGAGGAATGAAGGGTGGCAGAATATGCCACCACAAAATTTGCCTCTTTGGCATAAGGATTATTTTGAGCATATTATTTTGGGAAACAGCACACACAGGAGAAATTCTGAAAACAGACTAGAAGTTACCTCTTTTATAAGGAAAATTTACATTTATGAAGGAAATCTCCAGTTGTAAAGGTGCCTCCTTCTCTGTACCAGGCAGAGGAGGATAAATAAATAACTAGATACTCTCCTCTACGGTGAGGCACCAACTTAAATCTGCATGAGAATCGCACTCTTATTCACCAAGCTTTTCCTGATCACCTCCTCATAACTGGCCTCCTTCACCTCTCCTCGCTTTTGTCATTTAGCTGAAGATGTTATTTAAGCCTGAATCTAAACCAACTCTGAGAGTTACACAGTTTTCCCTGGGTAGCTCCCTTGTATACATGAGGTATGCATGTTAATAAACGTCTCCTTTTCTCAAATTGATCTGTCTTTTGTTACAGGGTGCCCAGCTGAGAACTTAGAAGGGTAGAAGAAAAACGATTTTTCCTTCCCTACAGGTTGGAGGAGAACAGGTTAGTAGAGGTTAGAAGAGTCCAGAGAAAGCTTTGCTGGCAGCAAGGTTGTTTAATTTTTTATTAATTTATGTGTGTAAATTAAGCATGTTTGCAGGCAAAGAGTAAAGGGCCAATAAAGAGAAGAAAACATATATGTAGGAAGGAGAGAGAATTATTGTCAGAACCTAGGGCCCTAGAAAGTAAAAGGAAATGGAATGGAGAGTCCAAGTAGAGAGTGTACTCCTGACTTGAAAGAAAAGACTGTGTTAACCTGACCTAAGAAAGAAGGAGAAGAGCATGAATGAAGACAGAAATCTTGAGGTGGTAAGGAATAAGTTTGAGGTGGGTCATCCGTCATGAGTAAAGGAGGTGGGGACTTGGATTTAATAGTTTCCATAAAAAATGCACAGGGGATAGTAAAAAGTGAAATTTAAAAAAGGAAGAAGAAGAGGATTTTCAAAGAACAGCAACGGCCCTGCTGATATTGCAATGAATCTGGAGTAGAACCCATCAATCCAGTTGCTAGACCCTCTCCATTAGCTCTGACTGCCAGGCACCTGGGAGCAAGGCTCATGGGACTGTCTGACCCTGACAACCAGGCTGGCAGGTGGCAAGGGAAGGCCCAAGGAACAGGGGTCAAGTGACTGGTTTTCCATTAAGAGCTTGACTGTTTACACATATTTGCCAAGAAATAAAAGGGTTCATTCTGTCTTATCTTAAACCTTGGTATACAGGGATAGCACTTCTAAGAAACATGTTATCACTAAAGTTTGATAATTGACACCCCTCTTTTTTAATGTTTAACGAAGTCCTCTAGAGATCGTCTGAACATTGACTCTCATTAAATATAACTCGTTCCTTTAACATAAAAGTTTTGAGAAACATATATAGCTCTAATACTCTTACCTGAAAATCTGAATCTCATTTCCACAGGGGCGTCTTTACCTTTGAACAAATTTGAACAAAGAAACACCCAATTTACATAGGGTGTTAAATGTAAACACCGCGCTCTTCTTTTTCAACAAAATAATTTGGTCTTATAAACAATTTTTTTAAAGTGACAAAGTCTAAAGAGTTTCTCCATTCATTTGCCCTATTATAGAAGAAAGTGAAATGGAGATTGAATTGGGAGGTGAGGTTTTAATCAACAGTGCAACTTTGGACAGATCACTTAAATTCTGGGCCTATTTCATTATCAGTCATGGAGGAGTTGATACAGGTTAGGTTGGTCTCCAAGTCATTTTCAGCTCTATCATTCCCAATGTCTTAGTCCAAGGACTAAACCTTAATACAGCTCTGTAATTTCCCTCTTCCTTGGGCACCCATAGAACCAGGCATGGGTCCTCACGGAACTTGCAAAATGAACAGATTGGAAAAGCAAACAAAGTCAGGGGTCATTACCTGCCAGCCCCCTACCCTCCAACCCCCAACCCACACACAGTGCATTACAAAAAGCTAACATGCAATCACTGAGGAACTCTTCAAACCATTCAGGGTCAATGACTACAACCACAGCATAAAGCTCAGATATTGATCCTATTCAATAGAGTCCTCCCTAATCTTCTTGCCCAGCATTCCTCAGCCCCATTTATACCCTACCTACCAGTTTGGGGATGAGGAGTGAAATATGTCGTGGAAAATTAAACACAGAATGATTCTTTATTTTAGAACATGAAATTTAGATTAGAATCACATTTCATTAGTAGAAACCTGTTGTCCCAGAAATCTATTGTTGTTTAACTACTCTAGGCCTTCTCTACAGGTTAATGCTCCCCACTTAAAGGGTTTGGGGGCAATTTAGTACTTTAGTACTTCCTCCTTTTTTCTGACACTGCTACCTATTGGGCACTTTTTCCTCATCCAGCTGAGGGGAAACTGGAAAGACACTTAAGAGACAGTACTAGCCTGATCCACACTTGACCAGCAGGGTCCCTGGTGTAACTATCTACATAAGGGTTGACTTTCACCATCAGGTTCCTGATATCACCAATTACCAGGAGCTATACAGATTCTTACTTTCTCCTTTTGATTTTAAAAGTTATTTTTGAGAGAAGTATTGGACTTGGGCAGGAATAATACTGATGTATGCAGAAGGTTAAATACAAATGTTGTAATCATGATATTTATGACACATTATGTTAAGAGATCCCATCATTTAAAAATGTGTCTTCCAAAACAATCCAAGTAAAATGGGCAAAGGACTTGAATAAACATTTCTTCAAAGAATATATACAAATGGCCAATAAGCACATGAAGACACTCAAAATCACTAATCTTTGAGGAAATGCAAATTAAAACCACAAAGAGATATCAATTCATACCTATTAGGATGGCTACTATCAAAAACAAACAAACAGCCCTGGCTGGGTTGGCTCCACAGTTGGAGCATCCGCCCTCAGACCAATGAGTCTCGGGTTCGATTCTGGCCAAGGGCACGTACCTCGGTTGTGGTTTGTCCCCAGCCCTGGTCAGGGTCGTGCAGGAGGCAACCAGTCAATGTGTCCCTCTCACATCAGTGTTTCTCTCTCTCTCTCTCTCTCTCTTTCTCCCCCTCCCTCCCTCCCTCCCTCCCTCCCTCCCTCCCACTCTATCTGAAGATAAATAGAAAAATAGCCTCGGGTGAGGATTTAAAAATTAAAAAAAAAAAACCTCCAGAAAATAACAAGTGTTGTGGAGAAAAGGGAACCCTTGTGCACTGCTAGCGGGAATATAAAATCGTGCAGGCAGCTTCTGTGGAAAACAGTATGGTAGTTCCTCAACAACAACAAAAATTAAACATAGAGGTCATGTATGATCCAACCATTCCGTTTCTGGGTACCCAAAATGAAGTGAAAGCAGGGATCGAACAGATATGTGCACACCCATGCTCACAGCAGCGTTATTCACAACAACTGAAATGTGGAAGCAACCTAGTGTCCCCCGGATGAATAAACAAAATGTGGCATACACACACAATGGAATATTATCCAACGTAACAGGAAGTACATTCTGACACAGGATACAACATGGATGAACCCTGAAGACAAGTGCTAAGTGAACTGAGCCAGTCACAAAAAGACAAATACTGTATGGTTCCACTTATATGAGGTACCTAGAACAGTCAAAATCATAGAGACAGAAAGCAGAATGGTGGCTGTCAGAGGCTGGGGGAGGAGGGAAGGGGGAATTTCTGTTTCATGGGAACAGAGTTTCAGTTTGAGAAGATGCAATAGATCTAGAGATTGATGGTGGTGATGGTTGCACAACAATATCAATATACTTAATACCATAGAATGATACACTTAAAAATAGTTAAAATGGGGTGGGACCGGGAAGGAGGGGGTCACTGGGGGGGAAAGCAGGGACATCTGTAATACTTTCAACAATAAAAAAATGATAAAAAAATAGTTAAAATGGGAAATTTTATAATATATAAATTTTACTACAAACAACAAACAAAAGTCTCCTGGAAACTTTGTGGTAGTGGCAAAGATCAAGTATATGCTAACTTTTCCGTATGCCACGCAGGAAGGAAAAAATGACATCTGAGTACCTACTATGTCCCAGGCACTCACACATCTACAACAAAAGCAAAAACAAAATAAAAATCAAGGAAACCTAGCCAAACAAAACATACAAACAAAAAACCCCCACCACCCTGATTAGGTAGTATTAATCCCTCTTTCCAATGAAGAAACTAAGGTTCGTAAGTTAACAGCCCAGGTCAAGTAGTAACATCCAGCAGTAGGATTCAAAGGCAGATCTGCCAACTCTCAAAGCCTGCTTTCCTTTCAGTCCATGATGTTATTTTCTTCTACCCACAGTTGTCTTTTTGAACAGGCTTTCTGCTTTGACTATAGAACTTTTATACTTAAAAGTTGGGCCTGCCTTCAGAAGTAGGCTAAAAAAGTCAGTCAACCAAACACATTCACTACGTGCCTACCATATGAGGCCCAGGGCTAGCTATGAAATAATAAGAGTCATGTTTCCTCTCAGCCATTGGCCATATGGCAGCAAAACAAAACAAAACACAGTCAATTAAAATTTGTTGGTCGACTCTCTCAAAAGCCACTGATTACCCTGAGCAAAAGCATTATGTCTTTCTATATTCCATATGGACAGAATAGGTGGAAATAGCCTCATTTTACAGTGTAGCAGCATTTTCATCTTTTTTCCTAAACCTTCTACCATTATAGTTACTGATCTGCTGTTACTCTCTAATGTTGTGCTTCAAGTTGGAATTTAACAATTAAGGAAATGTTTTGTGATGTGCAGGAAATAGGCACCTCTTAGTGTTCTGAAAGAGAGCAGGGGGCTCTCTTGACCCTCCAGTGCCTATGGGCCAAGGTTTTATTTTCTGACTCTTGTGTGAAACACATTGGGAAGAGGAACCCCTCACCCTGCCCCAAATACGCAGTGTTGGCATTATCTAGTGAATACAGCCTGTAGATCAGTAAGTACCAGAGGGTGAGCCCAGAGTCATTCATACAGCCCAGATTCCCAATTTTCTACTTCATTTAATAACAAGCAGCTTGACCAGAGAACCCCAGTTAGGGGCATTCTGGATCCCGGATCTAGGTTAGATCCCCTCTCTGGGCAGATTATCTTTACATATTTTACTGTAGGGCAAATGGCAAGTGGAACTGTGGAATACGTGGCATGACTTGTTTTGCCCACAGATATGATTAAATGCAATGAATCTGTCAGGGGAGCTCCGTGGTTTCAACACCAGCAATCTCTTGCCTCTTAGCCATAGCACAGGCTTAATTTAATAAGGAACCCCAGAAAAGTTGACATTTTTTTCCTTGGGTACCGAAATATTCTTCTTTTTCAAAATGTGCTGCTACACCACAAATTTTAAGAAGCCACATCAATTTCATAATATGGCATTTAAAAAAATCCTATAGCTCTTCACCACTGAGGATGGTGATCAATGAGGAGGCATATACACTCTCAATGGCTTATTTAGTGTTTAAAAACCTATATTTTAAGAATGTATTAGTGTCTAAATATGACCTTTTTTATTATTTTTACTCTACTATGAACAATTCTTTCTTTACTTTGAAAATGTATCTGCTTTCATTCTAATAACTCAAGAAAAACCTTTCATCAATGACCATTTATTGCTTCACCACACTGTTTTGGAGACGAAGTTTAATTTTTAAAACCAGCTATACTGGAGTATTAAACTCTTTCTCCAACATATGATGCCAAAGGCATCCATAATCTCATTTCTCGTCCATTAGACCTAGTTGATGCACTTTTACATATCATTCATAAACATGAACAAGTCATGGTCACAGACTCATTAAGAGCATCCGTTGCTCAAGAAAATCAAAGAATAAAAATCTTGTTCCGGTTTTATTATTTCAGTCTATCTATGGTGTATACAGGTAAGGAAACAGCCGAGCAACACTTTTCTATTTTATCCTTCACTGAAATTAACATGCATCTTGACTTAGAGATAAATAAAATCCATATAAACATAAAATCCATGTATACCCTGGTATCTCATTCTGGGCAAGTTAAACCCACCACACTCCTCTGAGAAAAGATACAACTTTAGGATAAGACCTACTGGCAAATGGTAGCTGTTTCTGGGGTTTCTCTGAAAACAGCTACACAGAGCAGAGGGAAGAAGACACAGTGTTTTAATGGTAAATGCTGCCCCTCACATTTGCAGTTCCACAGCCTTTGTTGGCGAATACTGAGCACAAAAGGATTTAACACCCCCCCTCCCAAAGTCAAATCACAGTCATTATGCTGCAAAACAGATGTTGCCCCAATGCAATGTGTAGGAAAGATAATGCAATTAACATTTACACCACTAACACCCCCAAAACAGGACTGCGACGCACCGATGATCAGCGCACAGCTACACAGCCCAACTGATTTCAACTCAGCCCTGCTTTGCTTCCAGGAGAACTATGCAAACAGTTTCTTACGTTTACTGTGTTTTCTTGACCACTCACCCAAGCTAAGCGCTGATGATCTTAAAAAAAAAAAAAGCAAATGTGGTCATTCAAAAATCCCTTCTAAAAGAACCCATCCTAATCGTTTCCCCCAATCCTGAAACAATGTCCCTATCTTCCCTTAGAAATCTGCCCTTAAAACCACAGGCGACAGTCATTTTCCTGTTAAAAAGGAGCACCGTGAAAGCGTTTCTTTTACCTTGGCTCCGAGGCTGGTCAGAGAAGAGCTCTCTCCTCTCCGAGCTGTGTGTGCAGCGAGCTCCGAGCTCCGGCGCAGCCCGCCCAGCCCAGCCCAGCCCAGCGGTAGTAGGAGCTGCCCACGGAGCGGCCGCTGTGTGTGTGTAGCAGCGGCGCCTGCAGCCCAGGGACTAGTCCCCACCCAGCTTTGTCTTCAGTCATCGTTCTTTCTACAGGAAGCAGCACATCTCCCACTTCCTCCTCTTCTGGGTAGCTGTGAGCTGCTTTCTTCTTTCCCTCTCATTCCATTTCGGGGCTCGCCAGGAGTTTCGCCTTTTCCTGGGCTCCTGACACTATTTGACTGGAAGAATCCCCTTTCCCCTTTGTTCCAAGCCCCTTCGGTGCTGCCTGTTCCTCCCGTCCCCTTCTCGTCCCCTTCTCGGTCCCTCACCCTCACCTCCACAACCGCCTCAGCAACTGCCTCGTTGGCGGCCCCCTGGCCAGCACACAGGCTGCTTTCTTAGCTTGAACTTGGCTTGTTTTCATTGTTGTTGCTGCTGCTGCAGCTGTTCTTTTGCGGAGGGTCAACAGCCCCAGCCCCTGGCCAGGTTCTGGCCCTGAGACCCAGCCCCAGCCTCAATGGCTCCTTCTGATTCACTATAGTCCCTTTCAAATGAGCTAGCTGGATGCTTACAGCATGCTCTGCAACATTTTTCTCTGTGGCCAACACTCCCAGACAGCTCATTTCTCCAAGGTCTCACTACCACTGAAGTCTTGCTTAACCCACATACTCAGAAAAGAATGGCCCCGATAAGTATTCTTGTGGGGCACAGAGCTAAACCAAGCCCTACGATGCTACCTGTAGCCTAACAGTGAACACATATTCCCAAGATTCTTGATGGTGGAAAAGAAGGAGGTGGTTCTAAATGCTATATAAGTCCCAGCCCAGAAATAGAAGCCCCCCCACCCCCGCCACACACACACACACACACACACACACACACACACACACACAGAGTGGTAGAACTGAAAGGACCAGCAGAGTCCTTGCTTGTCACATTAGGAGGTGGTGCAGCGTTATGGATGAGGGTAGAGACTGCAGGAAGTCTGTTCCTCCACCGGGATTTGAATCCAAGCTGTCATTACTGACTGTATGAACTTGGGCAAATTATTTAATTTCTACTTGCCTCGATTTCTTCATCTGCAAAATGGGGAAGATGATAGTCACACCCCACATCAGAAATCTGAGGATTCAATGAGATGGTACACAAAAACAATGTAATCATTCCTGAAACACAGGAAGTGTTCGATAAATATCAGCTCTTGTTATTTTTAGAGGAAGGTGAAGCTCAGAGAAGGCAAGTGACTTTGGCACTCAGTCCCTAAACCAGAACCAGTACTTGGTCTCGGGATTCCCCATAGGTAGTATATTCATGACTACACCCTGATGCTCTTGGTGGCAATTTATTCAGTTGAGTCATTCTCCCCCAATACTAACAAGGTGTTTTATAGAAGCTAGAGATTAAACACAGGCTGGGAGCTGGGGAATCCTTCTAGGGTTCAGCTTGCACTGCTAAGAAATCTCTCCTCAGGAATTAGTGCCTGGAAAGTTAATTTTCCCGAGCAACAGAGTTAATTCCCCAACTCCACTTTTTAAATCCAGTCTTGCCTTAACTGTTGCAGCAAATCAACTAAGTGCTGGGAATCTAGGGCTGATGCAGGATAACTGGATCATCAGGTAAGTCACCAGGTAAGTCTTCCTAAACCACCTTGGGGACTACAGCACATTAGCCCAGAAGGTACAGGATTCAAGTTCTATGAAATTTTCTGAGACACTCCCAGGATACCTTTACTTCCATTTGAAGGCCCATGAACAGAGTTTATTTCTTCCTGGAAATCTTTTACCAAAAAGGACCCTGATGTCAACTCACTAATATTAGAAAATTACACATGGATTATTTTAAGATTAAAAATGAGGACCTACCTTTGAAACACCAGCAAAAAGAGCTGTTGTAGTGGCAGAGGATTGGACATAGATACCCACAGCCTCCTGCGTCCCAGTGAAAATCAGTCATGAATGACCTCCAAATCAGGACTCTGGGAGCCAAGTGTTACCAGAAGCTTTTATATAAAAGTTTAAATATATATGATACCAAGTTTAAGAAAAATTATAAGCACAATTATTAATGGTTGGAAAGATTAGAGAAACAAATATTTGGCTAATTTTAGACTAGTAGATTCTGGCATTAACTCTGGATTCAAATAGGTCTTTTTCATTTTTTTTTTTTTTTTACTCCAGTCTCTCTCTTCCCTTCTCACTTTCCTCTCAACCATCAGAGAGTGGTTGGAACTTACCCTTTGGTCTACATAGGAAAATCTCTCTCAGACAATAATAACATTTCTAGGAAGTTGGCTGCCTTCTGCTTGGTTCTTCATCTCTGGACCTTACAAAACTCTCAGTAGGTTAACCTGGCCATTGCTGGGAAGTGAAAACTAGATTTTAAGATCTTTCTCTTCCTGTCATTAACCTCACTGCTTTCAAGTGGTCCCAACAGCCTCATTTTCTAGAGAGAGAAAAAAAAAACGTGGGGGTGTAGATTGGCTAGGAGAGAAGATTAATCCAGTTCAGAGCTCTTAACACAAGTGTGGTAAGCATGCATACTGTCTGCAGAGTATTCATTTCTTAGGAGATCTAATTACATCTCACCATTAACAGTTCATACCATCAGTAACTAAATATGAACCTATCCTAGATACATTTTATCAATGCATAAAACAAAAGCCTGTAAAACCTATTATTCATCAATGGCCCTGTATGTAGGCATTGGTAGCTTGTATTTCTTACACCTACCCGGTAGAAGAGACTGGTGGTAACAAAGAGAACAGCATTTTGGTCTGATCTCTCCTGCGTCACTGATCTTTCTAGCTGGATGTTTGTTGGAGTTTGTTTATATGAACATTTCCCAAATTTTATATATATACACACACATACAAACACACACACACACACACACACACATATAGTTTCATCCAAAGTTTGTTCCCCTTTATATACCATCATTTCATTGAATGAGGAATACAAACCAGTTGTCTGTAGCAGAATTATAAGAATAGTACCAGATGTCCGGTCAGTGTAGCTCAGTGGTTGAGCGTCAACCCATGCACCAAGAGGTCGCAGGTTCAATTCTCTGTCAGGGCACATGCCCAGGTTGTGGGCCCAATCTCCAGTGTGGGTCATGCAAGAGGCAGCCAATCGATGTTCTCTCTCATCGATGTTTCTATCTCTCTCTCCCTCTCACTTCCTCTCTCTCTAAAATCAATAAAGGGAAAAATTTTTTTTAAAAAGAATAGTACCAGAACCATTTATTTGTGTTACCCCATGTCTGATTTAAAGTTCCTCATCCTTTCATTCCCACCACCAAACTATCTATTTGACCACCCCTTTATTACTCTTCTCCTGTCTTATTACATACAATCCTTGGTTTTCCCTATATGACTGCAATACTCCCCCTAGCTCCAGCCTCTCTTCTTAGCCAGGACCATTAGAAGTGCATATCTGAAATGAAAAGTTGAACATGTCAATCTGCCCTGCTAACACTTCTCAATGCTTCCCCTCCCCATCACTCACAGGATACACATTTTAATTCCTTTGCATGGAATGCATACAAGGCATTCTGAAATGTCACCCAACCACACTCTATCCTTATTATCTAACCTGTTGCAACCCCACATCCACCCACCCTGCAGCCACCTTCATGGCAGGTTTCTCGTGGAGCCACACCCTTTCTCCTCTACATCTTGCCATATGCTCTTCCTTTTGCCAAAAATGTCCTTATTCCTTCTGGCAACAACCCCTCCTATCCTGGCAGACTGAGCTTCCCTCAGAAGCCTTCCCTGACCACACGAGCAGAGCCGGTGTGCCCTGCTCTGTGGGCACGTGGCCCTCATCTCTATCTCCATGTCTGCACTAACTGCATTGTTTTATTGAGCTGTTATATGTCCACCTCACTCATTAGTACTGGGCCCCTTAAAGCTAGGGCCACAGTCTATTCATCTTTGCTTTTCACATTCTAGGTAGTTAACAGATGTTTGTATAATGAAAAGACATCATTGGCAGAAATTCCAAAACTGCTTTTGTATTCCTTCGGGTGACTATGGAGGGAGCAAAAAAGAAGTTTCTGATATAAGTTGGTCATAGGATAAGAAACAATAGCCCCTCTGTTTTTGTTGTGTTTTTTTTTTTTTTTTTTTTTTTTTTTTTTGCAAATTGTCTGCAGAAAACCATGGTACATGTGTACCAAATTCTAAATATTCACTATATAGGTAACCCTAAAGAATCTGGGACAACTTCTGGTTCCGTTTCTGCAGTGAATTGCTTATAAAGAAGCACAGTCTGGCAATAAAAAAGTAATTTAAAAAAATATATTTTAAAAAGAACTAGAAAAAATGGAAAGAAAGCCATTTTCACTTGCATTCCTGGGTGAACTTTAAAGAGATGAATTTATAAGCCAGAACCACTTTTCACATTCCCTCCTGCACGCTCCAGTGTCTGCTACCTCACAGCTGTCCCAGAGCTTCTCATATGTCAAATCCTCCAACTCTTCCTCTAATCTCTTTAAGATAGTATTCCTCTCTCCCTCCTCCCCCTCGCCATGCCCAGCTAGTTCTTTACTATTTTGATTGACTTGCCTTCTCTGGCTATGACCTCCCTACTTGTCTGTCCATGTCTCACTTGCGGTCTCTGTCTATCCTTCCTTAGTCTACTTATCAGAAGGGAGCTGCAGACTGCACCAGCAATGCCACTGCTTGAGCGTATGTGTGGGCTGCGATGAACAGGGAAACGTAAAAAGGGGAATAAGGTGAATTCATATACAAATCAATACTGTCCACTGGTATATATTGATGATATATTGAATGGCTTGCTTAGTTGTGCCAAATAGTAATTAAGAATAAACAAATGAATCATTGAGCGATTATTTTATCACAGAAAAATGAAACAAAACAGAATTCCAGCCATTTCTTGGATCAACTCAAGGGAATAGAAGTCTCTCTGAACATTTCTTCAAAAACAGGTGTAATCATGATGTGATCTGTGTCACAGAATCATTCCCTCCCCTGAGACATCTGAGCAATCCTCAGCTCTGAGGAGCCAAGAAGACGGAATCTTATTTGGATTAAAGAGAGTCAGGGGGTAGGGTGAGCAGAACTCATCTTTCTTAAGAGAGAGGCGCTGACCCTCACAAATGAAAATGGTCAGTCTCTGTCTCAGAGCCCAGCATAAAAGCTAGTAGGTCAAGGGGTTTGCAGAGTGATGGCCAACTCTTCCTCCAGACAGGGCAAAGGTCAGAGGCAAGATTTCTCCTTTCCCTTTGTCCTGTGCAGGGCTAACTTGGGGATTAAGTGGAATGATGTGAAGCCCCCCCAGATTCTTCTCTGATATTGCCTGAAATATCATCAAAATTGAACTCATTTGAGTGGTTAATCCAAATGTAAATATGTATGTGTTACATACATAAAGCCTTGGGAGGTTGTCAGTGATGAATGAGTCCAAGAAATTTGCTTTCCTAATACCTCATGAGAAAAATACACGTGTTGATGGGAAGGAGAAGGGGATGGGCTTGGAGGCCAAGGGTAGGCGGAAGCTGGGAGGGCTGGAGGTGGGCTCACTGTGAAGCATGAGGTCTTGTTGATGATGAATGACCTGAGTATATAAAGACACAGGAAGGAAGAAGGCAGGAGATGGGGAGGGAGGCAGAACCAAAGTTGGAAGTAGGTAAGAAAGAGCCATAGAGGTATGGATGCAGATCCAAGCAGCTGTGCCCAGGGGGAGTTTGGCCAGCTTAAGTAGGAACCAAGGCTACACACTGCCCGAGTAGAGCCTGCCTGCTATGTGTCTGAAGTTCTGGTCTTCCCATTAGCAGGAAGTGTTCCAAACCCTCCTCCAGCAGAAGGTGGAGCTAGACTGTCAACTAGGTATTAACAGAAGAATTTAAATGAAGTTCATTATTACTGTAAATACAGAAAGTAATACTGCAAAATACATGTCCCCTCTAAAATGTCTCTGAAGATCCATACAGAATATCAGGGACAACAGAACAATCAGTGACAAGATCAGAGCAAGGAGTCAGCAACAAAATATGACAGAGGTTAGGGTACATTGTGCACAAGCGAAGCCTTGGAAAAACCATCCCTGACGTTTGAAAGGAACGTCAAAGCTAAAGGATACAAATCAGTGAGATTAAGATCACAGGAGTAAATCATTTCGAAGTGTCTTGGGAGAAAAGCTATAGAGTAATAACTCCAATAATTTGTATGCGAGGCAGAAAGGCAAGACTTGATTTTTCTGTGCCAAATAATGTCCACCAGACAGGGTGATCTATTATGATAGCAAATAGATTGGCTGAGGTCTGGAGAAGGAAAAGGTGTCTGGAGGCTGTCTTTGTTGGTTTCCGTACTACAAAGAATATTCCGAGGTTTGCTTATGGTCTCCCCAGCTCTATTTTTCTCCTAAGGTTTAAGGCCCTCATTTGATTTTTCATATGATAGAATTTCAGAAACAGAACCATAGGCGTTGAGGAGGGAATTGTGCTGTTAAGATTGGGGTAGCGAATCTGTCTCTTCAGCCAGAGTCCACTAGGCTGAGTGCTGCCCGAGGACAAGGGCTGTGTCTCGTCTCTGCGTGTTCAGCATCTCGCGCATGCTCGGCATGCTGTGTGGGTTCGTACATGTTTGTTAACTTTAAGTGAACCTAAACAGTTAGGCCCCATGGAAGAAAGTTATGAGTACCACTGACCACTTTGAAAATACAAGAACATATATTTTACAAAATTCTAAGCCAATGAGCAAACAAACCACCAAGGCTCCTTAAAATATTACCAAAAATGCCCCTGGGAATCAGCAAATGAGAAGAGGATGTGGCAAGGAGGAAAATGCAACATTGATGTTGAAAAAGGAAAGATGCTGAAGAAATACTATTAAACCAGGAGGAAAACCCTGTTGTTTACTTAGATTATAATAAAGTCCCACTACATGTAGAAAGCTCTTAGAAAGTTTTTTCACTTGATTGTTCTTCTTGCAAATCCGTACACTTGGAAGGCACATTTCTGGTAATGCAAAACACTTGCTATAACTTCCTATGGAACGTTACAAAAATGACTTCAGTCGCTTTAGTAAGAAGTTATTCAACACTCTATAAGTATTACTTGTATGGTTACACAGGGAAATTTCAACATAGAATTGTGTGGTGTATAGTAAATTTGGAAATCTCAAATTATTGACTTGGCAAAAATAGTACATAAGATTCCTTAGCAGACGGCTATTTTTACTTGTATGATTTTCTAAAAGAAAATGGCTAGGTTAGGTATTCCCCCCTCCACAAATCACTTCTTGCTTATCCAGGTTATAGCTCTTATCACACTGTATTGTCGTGGTGTGTTTCTTTCTCTGTTCTCCACTGTATGTGGAATTCTAGAATACACAGGTGATGACTTACTGCTGTATCTCTAGTAGTTCCCACCATGCTCAGTGAACAGCACATAGTAGGTGTGCAATAAATATTTGTTGCATATATAAATAAAAGCAAAAGCATGCCAAGTGAGGCACGGAGATTAATTTTAGGAGGAAAATTATAAGTCAAACATCTGTAGGTTTATTTATAATTTAAAAAACCACACACACATTAAGCCCTATAGTTTGTTAGTAAGCACGTTTGTCATTATTTATACATTGTCATGTATGGTTGTGTTTTCAAATGAAAAGAGTTGGTGACTTGCTCAAGATCAATTATTGTCCTTCCCAGATCAAAATACTGGAATTCACCCAGATCGCATCAAGTCATTTGTTTGCTATTAAAATATTTATGAACATTCCTCCCAATTCTCCACCCACAAATGACTCTAGAAAGTGGAGTTATACTAACTGAAAATTGACAGCATAAATATGACTTAAAAACCCACCAATACACTATAAAGACACTTGGCACTCTGCCATCAGAGTGGAAAACTACATTGCCTGCACCCCTACTTAAGGATTAGACACCAGTGGTTTTATATCGGAAGGTGAGAGCAATAACCTCAAAGAATACAGGCAAGAGGGAAAGAAGTTGTATATGTCATAGCTGAGGAGAAAAATAAGATTTCAAGGAAGATGTGAAAGTGTTCAGAATGAATGAATTTGCTTAATCATTAGCAAGGCATTTTATTCTGTAATAGTCTAAGGAAATTTTTCAAAGACCCACTATTTATGACAACCATCGGATGGGAAAATAAAAACACCACTGAACCCCTAAATTTCTAGGAAGATAACTGTGTGCTTACCTTGATTAGCCAGGGTCTTGACAGTGCCTGGTACACAGTAAGCAATCACTAAGTCTTTGTTAAATGGATGAATGAACTTTATTTACAAGAAGAGCAGAAACTCACTATTCGCATATATAATACGTGGAAATGATCAGGTTTAGTATTGATAAGAGATGAAAGCTGCTAGTTGGAGTACAGTTGGTGAAACTAGGAACACCTCATCACCAAAAGGAGCTACAGTGAAGACCTCTGTAGGTTTCGTGTGGAACGACAGTAAGTGTGTGTGGCATCAAGGCATGTCTCTTCACCCACTTCGGCACGCAGCGTGTCTCCTCCACTCCAGTGGAACCTGCTTCATAACACAAGGGACCCGTTTCTACAGCTTTGTGTCTGCAAAGGTGTTCATTTATAATGCACCCTCTAGGGCGGATGGAGGAGAAAGGCCATCCTTCTACCCTCTCTGGACGTTCCTGAGGCTACTTCTGATCAATCAACTGGGATAAAATGTCACAAACGTGGGCTCCATCAAGTGCCCCGGTGCCCAGGAGAAATGTTTTCTGCTGTGATCTGCTCTCTTCCCACCATCAGTAACCAGAGGTCAGCAATCTCTTTAGCCTCTAGGTGCCACAGAGGACAAGAAATGTCCACAGATGCCCTTGGCAGATTTCAGGAATGAACAGAAAAGGGGGCATAAGGAAGAATATTGGATGGAAGATGTTTCTTTCATGAGGGCCATTTTTTAAGAATAATTTTTTTCCTTATTGATTTGAGAGATAGCGGAAGGGAAAGAAAGAGAAACATCGATGAGAGAGAACATCGATTGGCCACCTCCTGCATGCCCCCCACTGGGGATCGGGCCCACAACCTGGGCATGTGCCCTGACCGGGAATGGAACTGGGACCTCTCAGTCCGTGGGACGATGCTCAATCCACTGAGTCACGTGAGCTGGCCAAATATCCAAGTATTTATTGGAAACTTATTCGGTGTCAGTAGGAAACAAAAGAGACTAAGTCTCCTATCTCATGGAGTTTATATGAGAGTGAGGGAATACAAAATAAAGTAGTTAATACATAAATATGATGTGCCAGGTATCATTAAGTTCTGTGAAGAAAAATTAAAATTAAATGCAGGCACTATTTTAAGTAGGATGGTCAAGGAAGGGTGCTGGTTATTCCCTGATTTCCACCCCTCACTCACCCATTTCAATTCATTCTCCACCTTTCTCTGCTTTGCTCTGTGCCCCATGGTATCTCCAAAATAGCCCCCGATTATTCTTGGCTCCTGCTGCCCGCACCCTTGTTTGGTCTCCTCGCAGATAGTAACTCAGAACTGGTCCGTGTGACGACAGAATGAGGCCGAGCTGACTGTGTGGTGTCCAAGGCTGTGTCATAACAGGCACTGTTACTTCCCTCTTGGCCTCTCGGATCACTCACTGGGGGCCGCCAGGTGCCACGCTGTGAGGACACGCAAGCAGCCCTGTGGAGAGGCCCATACGAGGAGGGTCTCTGGTCTCCTGCCAGTCGTGTGAGTCACCTTGGCAGTGCGTCTTCCACCCGCTACACACGCCTTCAAATAACTGACCTCTCCACTGCAAGCTCGGGGGACCCGGCGCGGAAACATCAAGATAGGCTGCTTCCTGTCCTGGCCGGTCTGGCTCAGCGGTTAGTGTCGGCCTGAGGACCGACAGGTCGCAGGTTCAATTCCCGGTCAAGGGCACATACCGGGGTTGCAGGTTCAATCCCTGGCCCTGTCTGGGTTGTGAGGGAGGCAACCAATCGATGTGTCTCTCTCACATCAATGTTGCTCTCTCCCGTCCTCCCTTCCACTCTAAAAATCAATGGAAAAATATCCTCTGGTGAGGATTAACAAAACATCCAAAAAAAAAAGATAAGCTGCTTCCAAAATCCTGACCCACAGAAACTGTAAGAGACAATACATGTTTATTGTTTGCAGCCACGATGTTTTGGGGTAATTGGTTCTGCAACAATAGATAACTGCATAGTCCCCAGTACTACGTCACCCCAACTCCCCTGGACTCAGTTTCTGGCTGTGTTCGGCCAACATGCAGAAAGTGAGGTCAGGGTGCTTATGCTGCCCAGGCCCCCGTGTCCCCCCGCAGCCCACGGTCTCCAGCCTCAGCTCTCCCTGGGCTCCCACAGCACTGTTCCTCCCCTCTGCCCTGCAAGCCTGCACGTGGCATCGGAGCTGGCTGTTGGTTTCCTTAACCCCGCACACACCTCTGTAACTAGTCCTTTCATTCTCCTAAAAACCGTGTGGCTTCCGTTTTATACAAAGACCCAGGCTGATACGAAAGGCTTCTATAGGGGAGGGTATTTGGAGACTTGAAGGACGTGAGGGAAGGAGACTCCTGATATGTGAGGAAGAGTATTCCAGCAAGTGCCAAGACACTGAGATGCAGGAATGCTTGGTGTGTACGAAGAACAGCAAGGTGGCCAGCGTGGGTAGAGTGAAATGCACAAACAGGAAAGTGTTGGGGGACGAGGATAGAGTGTAGTGAGGGCCACAGCAGGTAGAGCTTTGTGGGCCACGGGGTGGGCGGGGAGGGGTCTGAACAGCGCATGGCATGGTGTGACTTGCACGGTGAGACCAGGTAGACCTAATGGAAACCGGGAGACCAGTCAGGGAGTTCTTTTAGGATGGAGAAAGGCGATGCTGGCTTGAGTATGATGGGTAACAGAGGTAGAGAGATGAGACTGGGTTCAGGATATATTTTGAAACCAGACCTGTAGGAATTGCTAGTTGAATGTGAGGGAAGTAAGAGTAGGGATGACCCAGAGTGAAGACAAGCGCTGAGCCCCTCGCTGACACGAACAAGGGAATGGAGGAGGCAGTTTGGAGGAAAGGGGTGGAAATCGAGTGTTTTTCCATTTCATCTTCAAAAGAGAAGAAGAGTAGCACTCTCCTGTTTTATTGTTGTTTTTTAAAAAAGGAAGATGAGAGGATTTCCCTCACTTGGCCAAGAAAAAAGTTCTACATCACAGAAGAGCAGTTCTATCTGCTGGCGCATCAGGACACTGTCATTAGAAGACCACCTGTGATCAGCGATGGTCAGTTCTGGCTCCCCAAAGGTCAGACTAAGTAAATCCAGGAGCCAAGTCTGCCCCTGGGTCCCCGCCCCCATTGTCTGTTATAAAACATCTGCCTATGCAGTGAGGGTTCTAATGATCATGCCTATAAAAGATCAGCTCACTGGCTAACCTCACACGACTTTCTTTTTTAAAAACATTTGAAATATGACAACTTTCAGCTCCAGAAGCAGATGTGGCAGGAAACAAGACTTAACAGACACTTCCGTTTTTCTGGGGACAGCACCCTTTGCCCTACTTCCGCAGCTCAGGGCTTCTTCTTACCGTAAAAGGAGAGCTTGCCCTCACCCAAACCCACTCTCCTTACACAACATCGGTTACCTGCTTTTCCTCTGCAGACCTGACGCCCTTAGGGCAGTTCCGTGTGGAGCCTGCGCTTTCAGACTTGCTGGGAGACCAAGCAGCACCCTCTGTACTTTGAGGGGGGAGGGCCACGCCCTTCACCTTGTAGCAATGTTTACCACCTGCACACTCACCCCTCATCCACAGCATGCTTTGGGGTGCCAGTACACGGTTGTCCTGATGCCAATAGGCATTTCTGTTGTGCTTGTGTTCATAATAACCTCTGTCTGAAAATCCTGTAGGCTTCCAGGAAGGGACACAGCCTACTGCGATCAAATGGACTTCTCCTCCCTTCCCTCTCTTGTTACCATGGCAACTCTGAATGACTGATTTCCTGGTTGCCATGTAAATGCAGTGGGATCCCATCCACTGCACCACACAAAGACGTCAGCAAGAATGGTGAGAAAACACAAATCATATTTTAAAAGACAAAGAATTTCATCTCAAGCGTTTTTCTCACACAAAAGTGGAGGAAAAGGTAACAATTGTAATTAGAAATACTGCTTTTCTCAAGGTAGGAGTGAGTGTGCCTCTCCCTCGTTGGAGGGAAGGCTGGGAAAAATAGGGGAAATCCCTTATTTGTCGCTGGAGAAGCTGGCATGGTGACAGGGAGACAGATGTCGTTCTCAGGGGGCTAGAACCCTGTAGTAATCAGCCTGAGTCGCACTGAGAGGACATCTGAGATATTTAACTGGAGTGGGAGAATTAATTTAGGTTGAAAACAAAGCAAAAAATCAGGCCTCGTGGACATTTTTAAAGAATTCCTTTTATTTGTATAGTTCAATATTTTGGAATTAAGCTTCCAAGTGCTCTAATTTAATATTTGCTTGATGATGGATCTTTATTTCTATCCAACAACTTTGGAACAATAACAAAACACAGTTGTTCTTCGTTTTTTTTTTTTTTTGTTGTTGTTGTTTTTTAATTGATTCATAACACCCTGATAAAACCACATGCCAAAACTTGATTTATCCAGATTTCTATGGTTTTCATGGCCTGGAAAATACCTATGTTTGGTAATCTCTATAAAGAACACTGGCATATAAAAAAGGGTAAAAGATATTTTATATTACTCTCTATATATACAAAAGCTAAAATTGGTGATAACTTACCTCCTTGACTTTTCATCAAATCTTAGAATCAAATGGTTTAAAATTAATGTGTTGTTTCTACCTGCCCTGCCCCCTCCCCCCAATCTTTCTGCCTTTTGACAAATGTTTCACATAAAGGTTTTTCCCAGCCGGTGTGGCTTAGTGGATTGAGCGTCGTCTCATGAACTGAGAGGTTCCAGTTGGATTCCAGGTCAGGGCACATGCCCGGGGTTACAGGCTTGATCCCCAGTAGGGGGTGTGCAAGAGGCAGTCGATCGATGTTTCTATCTCTCTCTCTCTCCCTTCCTTTCTCTCTAAAAAAATCAATAAAAACATATTTTTAAAAAAATTCTTATCAGGAAGAATTTCCATAGGTTTATTGAAAAACTCACACTATTATTTTTTACTATTAATTGTACTATTGATTTTCAAAAACTAAATCACAAGGTCATTCTTGAACACCTACCTTGTGGGAGGTTGGAGCTGCAATGAGCTACAGCATCCCATGTTTTACAGATGCTAGAGAATGACCCTGAGAGATAAAACTATGGTAGTCCAGGGTACAAAGTGGACAGATCCAGGCAATGTAACAGCTATTTCTTAATATTCTTTCTGGCATTTAGCATTGCCTCATCATAAAAGCCAGCATGTTCCAAACTAGGTCAATAAACGTCACATGGGGTAAAAAGATGGGGCAGGAAATTCAGAGCTCAAATAGTTTTGCAGAATCTTAGGTTTAATAACGCTGGCCAGGTTTATTTACTGCAGAACTTCTCAGAGCTTTCGCTGTCTATGGTGACTCAAGGAGAAGGCTCTGGAGAATAAGGCATTTCTCAAATGTTTCTGACCACTGAGCAATGTTTGGACAGAATGTTTCTTATTCTTCTGAGCTTACTTTGAGATATGCTGGGCTAGATTCAATTTAAAGATACATGGATTTTTATTTATAATTAAAAATTATAAAAACTTAAAAAGTGATTGGCTCCACATAATTTTCCTGGGGAGAACGCTTAGGGGACCTTCTTGGGACTGAATCTTCTTCAAAGGAGATTTTGGGGCTTCCATCTGACCACACTAACTCTTTTTTTTGTTTGTTAATCTTCACTTGAGGATATTTTTTCCATTGATTTTTAGAGAGAGGAAGGGGGAAAGATTGAGAGAGAGAGAGAGGGAGAAAAACATCAATGTGAGAGAACACATCGATTGGTTGCCTCTTGCACATGCCCCGACCAGGCTGGGGATTGAACCTGCAACCTAGGTACATGCCCTTGACTGGGAATCAAACCTGTGACCCTTTGGTGCTCAGGGTGATGCTCCAACCACTGAACCACACCAGCCAGGGCACACACTGACTCTTTATATGACCATCTCCCCAACCAGCTGTGGAAAACAACAGTTGCCAGCAAACTCACCACTACAGAAGCCAATGAAAAAAAGTGATTCCTGCTTCTCTACCTCACTCTGATACTTTAAGTACGAAGGTGACCATGTCAGAGAGCAGATGCGCCCCTACCCAGTCTAGTCTATTCTGTCCAGAGGAGGTGAAGAGAGGTTTGAACCAAACAGGAGATGGTTAACAGGACCAGATTGTTTTAACAAACAGAAGTGACTCAAGAGTTATGGGAGAGAATGAAATCTCATCAAGGAGCTTGCTGCCTACAGGGAAAGGAGAGCCCTTGAACAAACTTGGTAGCTGCCATCTGAAAGATAAAACTGGTCCATGCTTTTACCTCAACAAGTTGAGTGTCTGCAGCCACGCTGGTGACGTAGCTGGGACAGCCATGCAAACAAGGTAGGAACACAGATGGGGAAACTGAGACGGGGAAGCATAGCGAAGACATGGATGTATTTTGCTTGGGTCACCAGGAGAGTCTTTAGTACAGAGGTCGTAATAGAGATAGCAGCCTAGGGACAAATAAGAAAAAGGGGACTTTGCAGGCTGAGGCATGAGGGTGGACAGAGCGTGGCTTATTCTACAAACCGTGATCTGTTTGGCACAGTGGGACCCAAGGCCTGGCTGTGCTGGTGGGGTGCACTGTGGATTGAAGAGATGGGCTGGGGTCGATTGGGGAAGTATGTTCCATAACATTTCAAACAATGTGGAAAAGTGAGGAAGCATCGAAGATTTTAGTCAGAGGACGGATATGACCAGGTTTGCATTTTGGAGAAACCATTCCATGAAAGGAGTGGGATCGAAGGGGAGAGCATCGTAGACAAAATATTTGAGTGGTTTCCATAGCCCCAGACACTCAAGTGTCCGGGAATGTGTAGGAGGAGAGCAAGAAAGAAGGGATGAGGATTACTCTCAAAACAACCAGAGTAGATGGCGTGCCTTCATCTGTCCATCCAACCGTGACTCATTTGCATGAATATAGAAGCAGTATCTTTTTTCTCTCTTTGCCCCAAAGACCTTCCCTATGATTTACAGTAAGAATTGTGTTGATTAGATGCACAGGAAACAGTTCAGGTAATTATAACTTAAGTGGGTTGTTGGTCTCTTCCGCTTTACAATAACATGGGTGGGTCTTTTGCAGCGACATCTCAGTGTGTTACTTTAGTGGCACCAAGATTAGCAGCAGAGCTCTCCAGAGGAAGAGGGACCTTTTTCCTGTCTTCAGCTCTATGAAAAAAGGGTCACACATGAGCCCTCCTTCTGGCAACATGGGCCAAGCTGCCTTCTTGTTAAATTAATTCTGGTCCCTGAATAGGTCCATGACTACTCTGGTGGGACCTCAAGAAATGCCATTCCTGTGCTGGGACAGTGGCCAGGTTTTCTGCACTTTTGTTCAGGTGCACAGAGCCCTGTGACTGCTACAAAAGAAATTCTGCTTGCCAAGCTCAGGCTCAGTCATTGATGTGGACAGCTCTCAGACGCAGACAGAAGGCACACCAGTAACTGCTCTGGTGAGGACCGGGGAAAGATGTTTGCTCTCTCACTTTCTCTCACCAAAGAGCACATACTAAAATCAGATTTTTAGAAAACTCATTTTAAGACATCAACTCCAGACTAAAAGATTCTAATTGTACCTTCTTTCACAAGTCCCTCTGTCTAGACTAGATGTTATCAGGACAATGGTCTCATATCTGAATAAGCTTTTATAGAGTCCTGACTCTGAATAGGAGGGTTTTCAAGGACCTCAATTTCATTACTGTTTAGGTCAGGCGAGGGCAAATCAGCATGACATCATGGTGTCCATCTAGGTTGGACAAGAAAGGAAGCCTTTTAGACAGCAGGAAAATAACACCCAGTAGAGTAAAAACTTCCTTGAGCAGAATGTTCAGGATCAGCTTGTTTCCCTCATGGGACAGTCTGGGTGCTGAGATGAAGAGTTAACTCATGTTAAACATCTTCCTCAAATGTATTAGTACATGTGTCATGTACAGTCTACAGGCCATAATTTATTCCGTTTCATGACAGAGTGTGCCTTGTCTGGAGGCTGTCTTTAAGACCATTGTACAGGCGCAAAGAAAAGCATTTCATTGACTCTGTACCTACGTCTGCAGGCTGGAAGTCATGTCCGTTGTTCACAATAATTTCCTAATTCCTAGAGGATGCTTTTCTCATTTCCTCCCATTTTTTTTCTTCCATGTGCCCTAATATTTTGCTTGCTTGTCTTATTTCCTTTTCATAGTCCTGTTGAAACATTATCTTGGACTCTGAAGCTGGCTTCAAATCCAGGCTCAACCACCTACTAGCGATGGCCTCTATGTGTGTCAGTGTTATCTCTAAAACGAGGTCAGTAACAGTACCTTCCTTATAGGACCATAGTGAGGATTATATGAATTAATATAGACTAGTGAGGGGCTCGTCTCCTGGTGGAGCCTCTAAACATGGGGTTCCCAAACCTGGGCAAAAGGCCGAATCACCCGGGGAGATATTTTAAAGGACAGATTCCTGGGCCCCTGCCATGACTCTGAATCGGCCCTTCTGGAGATGGGGCCGTTGCAGCTGATTCTTGCAGGAGCGTTGAAGAATCACTACTTTAAATTAAACCTTCGGCTCCTAGTCTCGTGGGCTTTCCCCATCATGTGTTGTCTCACAATGGCAAGTCTCAGATTTGGGTTGATTTGCCTACCAAAGGTGGACCTCTGTGGAGCTACCCATCTTCTTACTTACTAAACAGGTTTCATATGATGCACGTGTGGTCACTCCTTGGGGGTCTGTCTGTGACCTCTGCACTTGGGGAAAAAAAATACCCACTACATGGGGGCTGCAATTAATCTGTGTTTGCCATGGTGGGAGGTAGTATGTTTTAGGCACTGCACATGTGTAACAACCTAGCTTCAGGGCTCACAACGTAGGAGAACTCTCAGGGCTGCTTTTATAATGTAGTTTATATAAAAGGAGATGGAGGGCTCTCTTCTAGCTATAAGCATAGGAGTCACGCCAAAAGTCAATCACTAACGTGGTGTGAAAAGTCAGACTGATCTCCTCATGCCTGACCAGGGGGCAGAAGGGCAAAGGGGGCTTTCTTCTCCATATCTACTCCCTGGATCCAAAGCTTCTTCAGCTCTATTCCAGAAAAGTTCTGAGGCAGTGGAATGAGCAACAACCCAGGCATAAGTTTGGGGGGGCAAAACTGAAGGTTCAGATGCTTTTAGAACATTGGGAGACAGTGGAAGGGGGAGGACATAGGAGGGACACTTACGGAGGGAAACAGTCCCTGAAGAGATTAGGAACTGGGCAACAGTGGGGTCTGCACCGGAGTAGAGAGCCAGGCTGTGCCCAGCGAGGAGGCAGGCTGACGGGCTCAAGTAGCCATTTGTAATTTCCCGTTGAAGGCAGATTTCGTGAGGAGCATGTCATGGAAGTCATAGGGGACATGACTGATAGAAAGATGCCAACTGACCCAGTACAGGAACATGAGGTTTCTTTCTTTTAAAATTTTTTTTCTTTATTGATTTCAGAGGGGGAGGGAGAGAGAGATAGAAACATTGATGAGAGAGAACATCGACTGGCCGCCTCCTGCATGCCCCCCACTGGGGATTGGGCCCACAACCTGGGCATGTGCCCTGACCGGGAATCGAACTGGCGACCTCTTGGTGCATGGGTCGACGCTCAGCCACTGAGCCACACCGGCCAGGCATGAGGTTTCTTAATGATAAAATGATAAGGGATATGGAAAGATCTGGAGTGGGGTAAAGCAGCAGACAAGGCAGCATGCTTCCAGCCTGAGGCACAGGCTCTGACAATGACCTAGAGCTACTGATGAAGCCAGGGCCAGCCAGGTGGAGGAATGCTTTAACCAGACAGGTTTTTTAAAAAATTAAGATATAATTTACATAGAGCAAAATTTACCATTTTCAAAGTACAGTTAGGTGAATTTTAACAAATGCATACTGTCACGTAACTGCTACCACAATCAAGATAAAGAACAGCTGCATCACCCCCCAAAATTCCCTCATTCCCCTTTGAAGTTAATTCCTCCCCTGACTCTAGTCCTTGGCAACCACGGATCTGTTTTTATTCCAATGATGTTCACTTTTCCAGAATGTGAAATAAATAACCATACACACTATGTAGCCTTTTGTGTCTGGCCTCTTTCACTCAGCAGAATGTACTGGAGACCCACGCATGTTGGTGTCTGTGTTGGTGTGTCCTTCGTTCCCAACTGACATGGAAAGATGCTCAGGAAAATGCAGATCAAAGCCACAATGAGCTGTCACCTCATGCCTGTCAGAATGGCTATTATCAAAATGACAACACAGAATAAGTGTTGACAAGGCTGTGGGTTTCTCAAAAAATGGAAAAACAGAACTACCACTTGACCTAGCAATTCCACTTCTGGGTATTAATCCAAAGAAATTCAAAACAGTAATTTGAAAAGATATCTGTACCCTATGTTCATCGCAGCGTTATTTACAACAGCCAAGATCTGGAAGCAACCTAGGTGTCAACGACAGGTGAATGGATAGGGGAGAGGTAATACTTATATATACAATGGAATATGACTCAGCCACAAAAACAATGAAATCTTGCCATTTTCAACAATATGGATGGACCTACAGGTATTATGCTAAGTAAAATAAGACAGAGAAAGACAAATACTGCATGATTTTGCTTACATGTGGAATCTAAAAAACAAAATAAATGAGCGAACAAAATAAAACAGAAACGAACTTACAGATACAGAGAACAAACTGATGGTTGTCATAGCGGAGGAAGGTGAAAGGATCGGTGGAAAAGGGGAAAGGGATTAAGAAATACAAACTTCCAGCTATAAAATAAGTCAAGGATATAATGTACAGCACAGAGAATATAGTTATTAGTAGCATAATAACTATGGTGTCAGATCGCGGTGGTCACATCGTAAGGTATATAAATGTCAAATCACTATTTGTGCACCTGAAACTAATATAATATCGTATGCAACTATAATAAATAAGTCATTAAATTGTATACTCAAGATTTATACACTTGCCCTGGCCAGTTTGGCTCAGCGGTTAGAGCATCGGCCATGGACCCAAGAGTCACGGGTTCGATTCCGGTCAAGGGCACGTACCTCAGTTGTGGTTCGTCCCCGGCCCTGGTTGGGGTCGTGCAGGAGGCAACCATTCCATATGTCCCTCTCACGTTTATGTTTCTCTCTCTCTCCCTCCCTCCCTCCTACTCTATCTGAAGATAAATGGAAAAATATCCTCAGGTGAGGATTAAAAAAAAAAAGATTTATACACTCTATCATGTGTATGCTATATCTAAATTTAAGAAATTAAAACATTTTTCTTTTGTCTATATATGTCATAGCAAGAGAAGCAAGGATTTCATAATTAAACAGATCTGGGTAATCATTTATTATTGTGAATTTGGACAAATTTCTTTATCTCCTTGGTTTTCAGTTTCCTCATCTGTGTAAATGGGATCAATAATAACCACTTTTCAGAACTGTGAATATTAAATTCTTCTATATAATATGCATAAAGGGCTGTAAAGAACAATTTTCCAAAATTTGGAAATGAGTAAATCTCTTCAGTTGACTTATTAAGCAGTTAACTTGGACAGGAGTTGTGTGTATACCTGTTTGGGTGGTGGTACTTTTGTTTGACTTGCTGCTTACTGATTAGAATATTTGCTAGTTAGAATTTGCCATTACTGATTAGGATAGTTTATAACTCTGTAAGTGTAAAAGGTAACTTGTAGAAAATCGCTAGCGATGTAAATTATTCTTGCCAAAGAACAATGCAAATTAATTTTGTCCAGAAGAGATGAAAACGATTTTGGGGTTGACAAGATGACCCCAAGATTACACTGGTGCTGCCTTCCAGGACATGCATCAGTTTGGGATCTAAATTACAAGTTTGGTTCAAACCTTCCTCTTTGTTTTCCAGCCTCTATAAATACTTCCATCTTTGTATTCTTTTTGCACCATCTCGCTGGGTTCCTCATTAATGAGTTAGAAAACCTTTGACATGTGCTCACTTTATATCTGAATGAGTCATGCTTTTAACTGCACAGCTGACGACAGTTAGCAGAGTGCTTTGCTCATAGTCACTTCAATCAATTTTAGCTCTTCTTCTCATCCAGCATTTTTCCTTTCTCCCAAGTCTAGGCATGGGAAACAATATAAAACGAGGTATATTTAATACCAGGTTTCCAAAATAGTTTTTGTTTTATTTCACCAATGTTAAGATGAGATTGCTTAACAGAATAATACTGGAAACTTTTTTTTTAAAATCCTCACCCGAGGATATTTTTCCACTGATTTTTCAGATAGAGTGGGAGGGAGGAAGGGAGGAAGGAGGGAGGGAGGGAGAGAGAGAGAGAAACATCGATGTGAGAGAGACCCATTGATTGGTTGCCTCCCGCACGACCCCGACCAGGGCCGGGGATGAACTGCAGCCCAAGTAGGTGCCCTTGACCAGAATCGAACCCGTGCTTCTTTCGTCCGGAGACTGATGCTCCAACCGCTGAGCCAAACCGGCCAGGGCAACACTGGAAACATTTTACTACATTTTTAAAAACAAGCTTCTTATTATCAACTGGCATTGAGACTTTTCTAATTTGAGAAGATGTATTTAGAGGCAGGAGTGGATGATCCTAGAGACTTGCCTGACAGTGTTCTTGCAGGGGCATCTGTGTAAGAGGGTGGTAGAGGGGCACGCGCTAGCAGGAGGAGGAGGAAGTTAGACGGTATAGATTTTGATCAGGTTACCCACAGCGAGGTAGGGGACGCCTGGTGCTTACTCGAGTGGTGGGAGAGGGAGGAGACAGGTGATGTCCTGAGGTAACCACACAACACATTTACACGACTTTTTATCTTTCTAAAAGCATTTTCATACACACTATCTCATTTGACTCTCAAAGCAACCCCATAAAATGTATTTTTCGATTTCTCATGAAAGCAAAGAGGCATGAAGAGTTCAAGGTTACTCAGCGAATTAATTAGTGACAGCTGAGAACATCTCAGCCTGAAATTTCCAAGGTTGGACATTAGTGCTTCCTTTTAAGCACCTGTCAGCAGAGCGCTGGCAATTAGCAGCAAGACTACTATTTACAAAGTGGGAGGAAAAGGGAAAAGACAGCATGTTAGCTAAGATTTTCTACTTTGTTAAATGCTTGTCTTTACTCCCAATTCTGAAAGGAAGACAATTTGGGGGCCTCGTGAGTGTAGGTCTTTCCTTTATTGGGAAGTTGTAGGTAAGAAGCAGGAGTGGATGACGCTGTAAGTTTACCTTTAAGATGCTTTTCTTTAGGTGCCTCTGTTGAAGTGTTTGTAGAGGAGCATGGAGCCTGTGGAGGGGAGTGGGTTAGACACTGGTGTGCCTGGGTGAGCACGTGGCAAACCACTGCTGGGGGGTATTCTGGAGCGGTGGGGAGGAAACAGGGAACAGAGGAGACAGTCTGAAAACAGTCATCCTCTTTACCGATATGGCCTCGGGTCTCTGAAACATTACAGGTAAAGAGAGCTGGACGATCTGGAGGCCTGAATGTAAAAGTAATTTTTCCCCTTCTCAGAATGAAAGAATGGGGTAAGAAGGTAGGTTTAGACGTTGAAACAAGGGAAAAACCCGGATGCCTAGTCTTTCTCTTCACTGCATATTTTCTGCTACTTTATGTCTCTTACCCAATATGATTAAGTCAGTGTGCCTTCCTGCTACACCTGTAGTTACTGAATCCTGGCTTCCCTGTTCCCCTCGGCTGAGCCCCGGGGCCGTTTATAAACATCAGGTTGGCCTGGAAGCCTTCTTGTATCTCCTTTGTTGCTAGTTCCTCAGAGACAGAGGAGAGAGGGAGAGAATCAAAGACGCTGAGCCTTGGTAATAATTCCAGGGGCTAAAGCCTAATTCTTCAGAGATCACCCTCTGTTCATTTGCATCTTGCGGCTTTGGTGAAGTCCCTGCTGACCATCAGAGTCTGCGGCTCTTTTTAGCACTAAATGTATCCTTGTTCGTTTACACAGTAACCGGGTGGGCATTTTGGGTATCATTAAACCAGGCGCGGAAGAGAGAGTTCCAACTCAGATCACACAGGAAAATGGGTCTCTTCGGACATAGCACAAATAAATGAATGCCCTAAAGGGAATGGAAAAGAAATCTTTTTCCAGAACATCTGCATTCTGTTAATGAGCACTTCGGGCCATGTACCCAATAACTTCGCATTTATTACAGCCCTAGTTGTGTTCCCAGAATCCACTTAGGTGACATCCCTATGCTGTCCTCTCCCCTCCCCATGAAGAAAGACCCTCCTAGAAGATTAAAGTGCCTGTAACCGCCTCAGGGCCAAGTGGCATGTGTTTTTCCTTCCCCAGGACCCAGCGGCAGTGGCATCCACAGGGCTCAGGAGCACAAAGCCGACTGCACCAGGCAGGGAAGGCTTTCTTCTGGCTCCAGACCCTCCGAGGGAATAACCTGGCCCCTTTCCCAGCGCTTGACTCTTGTCTCCCGCTGGTGGACAAGCTCTGTTGTCATTCACCATGGAAGTCCTAGCTTCCCCGGGGCTCTGGCCTCAGCAGGGAGCCCAGGGCTGGCAGGAGTCAGCCAGTCCAGAGACCGAGACCATCTCAGTGCTGGCACCGCTCGCTGCCGTGGGGACCTTCACGCTGAGTGCCGGGCGCTCTGGGGGACTTTGTATACAGAGACAAAGAGGTATCCTGGCATTCTTCTAGGTAACAAGAACAAGGATTTTCTGAGGTGAATCCTGCTTTCCTTTCTCCTGCCAGCCCTGAAACGCCCTCCTCTGCCTCCTCCACATGCCCTTTATGTCATGCCCTTTCTGGACGAAGTCAACATTCTGCAAATCTTTCTGTTTGTTTTTTTGTTCTCCGATAATTGTCCAGAGAGCAGGAGCATGCTTCTAACTCAGTATGGATTGCATGATGAGGGTGTCTTAAGGGCATTCCCATGCTCTTTTCCAGGGAATCGCAAGCCAGTGACTGTGAAATTACACTGTATCCCATACTACCCATGCGGCCACCAATAACAGTGTAAAGAGAAAAAGAAAAATGGCAAGGAAGGTGGTGGCTGTTCTGATGTGATGGTACTTTCATTCACCATCCCAGCAGATGGCACACGGGAATGATGTCATGAACAGGGTACAGTGACAGGGGAGTATGTTCTATAGCATGTGTGTTCCTGGTAGCTTTTCTAAAAAATCAATATTGCCATTCTTTACGCCCCTCAAATATCACACCATCCTCTCATCTCGTCTGCCTGAAATTCCACAAATAGTGGTCTTTGTCCCTTTGATTTCGAGCTTCCTGACCATTGTTAAAAATTCCCAGGGAATACACACATTACGCTTTATCAGTGATCTCCACTTTAGTGTAAAAAAGCATTTGGACTTTTCCTAGAGAGTAAATGTATATTTGTATTCACAATCTCACCCTACTCCAGGTTCTAAGGATTTTTCTTTGCCTCTTGCTATAGAGGTAATGGGTAGCAAGAACTAAAAGATGCCTGGTAAGGTTAAAATGATTCATATGAGAAAGACATTAGTAGAAACTTATGGACCAAGGAGAGCTGGAGAAGAGTTTGGAATGAGGAAAGAAGAATCAGGGAAAGGAAGATTTTTATGGAACGTTTAGAAGACAGGTTTGGGGGCAGGTGTGGAAATTGCTATGAAGAGGACGGAAGGTGGATGAGATGAACTTTCCATGAAGTTCTCACGAGCACAGCCCTTCTAGTCCCGAGAGCCAAGCACTGCATTTGCACAGTCATTTTATATTCTTTATACAGAGCACCCACCCCCCAAATTGTATAAACTTCAGACCTAATAAATCTGAATCTTGAGTGGATCTAAAGAGAAGTAAATGAGGGATATTAAGAGAAATTTCCCAAACCCTGAAAGGCAAAATGACTTACTTCTCATACTAGGGCCCTAATAAGCCTTCTTAGGTTCGTCTGAATTCAGAAGGGTGTAAAGGTATCTTTCTAACTGCCAATTATTTATTAGACCATTTTCTAATTCCATAAGGGTATCCTTTAAACTTTTCAGAAAACTGGTAAGATGCAAAAGTTTTGCCTATTGCTATGACTGAATTGTGTACCCTCCCCAACTCCATATGTTGAAGCCCGACCCCCCAAAATGATGATATTTGGAGATAAGACATTTGGGAGGTTATTCTAGTTAGATGAGGTCATGAGCATGAAGCCCTCATGATGGGATTAGTGCCCTTTTAAGAAGAGACACCAGCCCGGCCAGTGTGGCTTAGTGGTTGAGTATCGACTCATGCACCAAGAGGTCGCTGGTTTGATTCCCGGTCAGGGCACATGCCCAGGTTGTGAGCCTGATTCCTAGTGGGGGGCATGCAGGAGGCAGCCAATCAATGTTCTCCCTCATTGATGTTTCTATCTCTCTCCCTCTCCCCTCCTCTCTCTCTAATATCAATGAAGAAAAAAATAAAAAATAAAAAAAGGAAGAGACACCAGAGAGTTCTCTATCTCTGTCTCTCTCTGTCATGTGAAGACACAGGAAAACAGTGACCATCTATGAGCGAGGAAGAGCGATCTAGCCAGGAACTGACCATGGCAGCACCCTGATCTTGACCTTTCAGTCTCCAAAACTGACAGAATGGATATCTGTGATTTAAGCCGCCCAGTCTCTGGTATTTTATGGCAGCCCAAACTGATTAAGACATATACAGACAACAATTTTTGCCTTGTAAAGAAGTAAATTATTTCTCAAAGTAGAAAAGAGAACCCTAAAGATAATGTTTTTTTTTCTGTAGTAAATACATTAATTTTGTATCTAACTAATAATCTTATTCCTTCATTCCTTTTTGCCTTCACTGACTATAATATTCTCTTATTATCCTTTGACCTGGCTTCCACCACATTTTAATGAGTTAAAATAAAGCTTTGACACACGCTCACTGGGTATTTGTGTAAGAACTGTGTTTTTCACTTTTATATTTTTGTTAATCCTCATCAGAGGGTATTTTTCCATTGATTTATTTTTATTTTTATTTTTTTAATCCTCACCCAAGGACATTTTTTTTGCATTTATCTTCAGATAGAGTGGGAGGGAGAAAGGGAGGAGGAGAGAGAGAAACATTGATGTGAGAAAGACACAGTCAGGGACAAACTGCAACCGAGGTACGTGCCCTTAGTGGGAACCGAACCAGGGCCTCTCTGGTCCACGGGCTGATGCTCTAACCACTGAGCCAAACAAGCCAGGGTGATTTTTAGATAGAGTGTAAAGGAGGGAGGGAGGGAGAGAGAGAAACATTGATGTGAGAGAGACACATCGATTGGTTACCTCCCACATGACCCCCACCAGGGCCAGGGATTGAACCTGCAACCTAGGTACATGCCCTTGACTGGGAATCAAACCTGCAACCCTTAGGTGAGAGGAACAACGCTCTAACTGCTGAGCCAAACTGGCCAGCATTATTTCTTATTTTTATTTTTAAAAAAAGGTTTTATTGATTTTTAGAGAGAGAGAAAGGGAGAGAGACAGAAACATCATGTAAGAGAGAGAACATCAATTGGCTGCCTCCTTCATGCCCCCCACTGGGGATCGGGCCCACAACCTGGGTGTGTGCCCTGACTGGGAATCGAACCGGTGACCTCATGGTGCATGGGTTGACGCTCAACCACTGAACCACACCGGCCAGGCTATTTTTCATTTTTAAAATAATACTTTTGACTGTGAAGAGAATCTTTAGGAACTATGAAGCATGTTGGTACCTCTGTGTGAGACTTCAGAAATATTTTAATTACTTTTTGGAATAACAATCCTAAGATTCATATGGGATCACAGAAGAACCCCAACAGCCAAAGCATTCCTGAGAAAGAAGAACAAAGCTAGAGGCATCACATTTCCTTATTTTAAACTATATTATAAAGTTATAGTAATCAAACAGTAAGGTACTAGCATGGAAACAGATATATAAACAAATGAAACAGAATGGAGAACACAGAAATAAGCCCGTAAATATATGGTCATAATATTTGACAAGGAGCCAAGAATACTCAATGGAGAAAAGACAGTCCCTTCAATAAATGGTGCGGGAAAACTGGATATTCACATGTTAAAGAATGAAACTAGATCCCTATTTTATACCACTCACAAAAATTAACTTGAAATGGATTAAAGACTTAAGTGTAAGACCTGAAACCATAAAACTCCTAGAAGAAAACAGAGAAAAAGCTCCTTGACATGGGTCTTGGTAATAATTTTTGGCTATGAAACCTAAAACATGCAAGCAACAAAATAAAAAAATAAATGTGACTACATCAAGTTAAAATGCTTCTGTACAGCAAAAGAAACGATCAATAAAATTAGAAGCCAGTTGATGGAATGGAAGAAAATATTTGCAAATCATTATCTGATTAGGGGTTAATATCCAAAATATATAAAGAACTCATAACACAATAGCAAATAATAATGATGATGATAATCCAATTGAAAATGGAAACAAGTGTCTACGTGTCCATCAATAGATACAAGGATAAAGAGAATGTGATATGATATATTAAATATTTTTAATCAAACAGTAAGGTACTAGCATGGAAACAGTATGTGTGTGTGTGTGTGTGTGTGTGTGTGTGTGTGTGTGTGTGTGTATGTATGTATATATATATAAAACACTATTCAGCCATCAAAAAAAGACTGTCATTTGCAAAAACATGGATGGAACTTGAGGACATTATGCTAAGTGAAGTAAGTCAGAGAAAGACGAACATTGTATGAACTCACTTATATATGGAATCTAGAAAAAATCCCACCAAACTCATAGGAAAAGAGATAAGATTTGTGGTTGCCAAGGCAGGGAGTGGGGGTTGGGGGTGGGTAAATGGGGGAAGGTGGTCAAAAGGTACAGACTTCCAGTTGTAAAATAAATGAGTCTGAGGATGTAATGTACAGAATGGTGATTACAGTTAACAATACTGTATTGTGTATTTGAAAGTTGCTGAGTTGGTAAGTAGATCCTAAAAGTTTGATCATAAGGGAAATTTTTTTTGGTAACTATATGAGGTGATAAATGTTAACTAAACATGTAGTAATCATTTTGTAATATGCATGTATGTTACTGTGCTGTACACCTTAAACTTATAAAATGTTGTATGTCAACTATATCGCAATAAAACTGGAAGAAAAACTTACTTTTTGGATGTTAGACTGTGATTTCTTTGTAATGTGATACAATGTTGGCATTAGCCATCAGGTAATTCAATTATATTAGGGCTTCTCCAGGTTTTGTCAAATCTGAATTTGGGTTAATGTTTGAGGTCCACCCCTACAGGCCATGAGATGAGGAGGGGAAAACACAAGGTAATACCTGACTTTGGGGGCCTCTTTCATTGTAACAGTTTTCCCTGGATGGTGGTTTCCGATATTGATGGTCTAGGTTTTATGGATCAAAGTGGCCTTTGCTGTCCTTTTCATCTATGATCATCTGCTCATTCAGAAAATATCTACTGGACACTTAACATGTGCCAGGTAGTGTTCTAAGTACCAAGGACAACACAGTGATCTAAACAAATAACAACTCCTGTCTTCATGAAGATTGTATTTTATTGGGGAATACATGCAATAAGCTAACAAACAAATATCCTATATTGGATGGCAATTAGGTGTTGGGGGAAAATTTTAAAGCAAAGAGGGATAGGAAGTGGCAGAACAGAGGATGAGGAGGTAAGTTGAAATACTGAGTATGGGGGTCTCCAGGAACATGACATTGAAGCTGTTGGCGTCAGTGTTGGGTGTTGGGGAAGCACAAGCAGCTGTCGGGAGGAAGGGCATTCCAGGCAGAGGAAATGGCAAGTACAGAGGCCTTGAAGGTAGCACACAGTTGGCATATTTGAGGGCTAGCGAGAGCCCCGTGTGCCATAAGCAAAGGCGAGGGTGGTAGGACACAGGTCAGAGAAGAATTGGGGGAAAGAAACAGACTGTGTTGTGGGGCCTTGACAGCCATTTTAAGGACCCAGTCTTTGCTTTGAGTAAAATGGGTACTTTTTGGAGGATTTTTAGAGGAGAAGCTAACGTTTGAAAAGGGTCACTTTGGCTGCTGTGTTGAACTTGACTGGAGGAGGGGCAGTGAGGAAAGCAGAGGAACCAATGAAGAAGCTATTGTAATAATTCAAGTCAGGAACACTGGCAGCGTGGACCATGGCACGAGTCCCTGGAGTGAGAAGTGGTTTACTTCTGGATATATATTGCAAATCGAGCCAACAAGTTTGCTGATGGGTTAGATGTAGGGTCTGAGAGTAAAACAAAGACAATGGTTTCCAGCTGGAGTAACTGGAAGGCTAGAACTCGCATTTACAGAGCTGGAAGAGCTTTAGGAGGAACCATTTGAAGGTAGGAAGTTCCATTTTGAACATGTTAAATATGAGATGCCTATTATCTATCAAGTGGAGGTGTTCAATAGGCAGTTGGCATGTAGGAGTTCAGGTGAGAGATCTTTGCCAGAAATATAAAATTGGGACTCATCAAGGCAAAGATGGTATTTAAAGCCATGAGAAAAATGAGCTCGGTAAGGGAGTTCCTAGAGAGAGAAAGAAGAGGTCCAAAGACTGAGCCCTGAAGTACCTCACTATTTAGAGGTTGATAAGATAAGAAAGGACCACTAAGGGGGAACAGCCAATGACAGAGAGAAACCAGGAAAGTATGGAATCCTGGAAGTCAAAAAAAAAGATAGCGCTCCCAGGAGGAGGGAGTACTCAGCTATGAAATGCTGCCTATTGATCAAGTAAAATGAATGCTGAGAAGTGACCACTGGATTTAGCAGTGGATGTCTCTGGTGGTCCTGCGGAGGGCAGAGTTGTTGGAGTGGTGGAGGTGAAATTCTGAAAGGAGTGAGTTAACAGAGCATGGGAGGAGAAAGATTGGAGACAGTGAAAAGAGACAACTCTTTCAAAGTATTTTATTATAAAAGGGAGCAGGGATATGGGTCAGTGGCTGGAGGGTGGTGTGGGATTAAGATCGGGTTTTTCTTTGTAAGACGATAAGACATTGAAGCTACGCAAACACGAGTCTGTAGTGTGCGAGCCGTTGGGTTTAACTAGGATGTGGGATGCCACATGAGTACGATGGAGATGAGAGTATGAGGGAGTGACAAGATGAGCTATGGAATCTGAGCTAGATGAGGGAAAAACGAGTGTTTGGGGTTTGGAGGGATAGAGAAAAGGTGGTAGAATCAACAGCTTGTAGGTGTGCCGAAGAGCTATTGGAATTAAAGAATTCTGAAGTAGGGAATAAGCTGGAAGGTCAGCAGATAATGACTGAATGGAGAAGGGTTGTTATCGATGGTAATGACAAGTGGACAGCCGAGGCACAGAAGGACATATCCACGAGAGTGGACAGCTGAGGCACAGAAGGACATACCCACGGAGCGGACAGCTGAGGCACAGAGGAAATACCCACAGAGTGGACAGCCGAGGCTCAGAAGGACATATCCACGGAGCGGACAGCTGAGGCACAGAGGACATACCCACAGAGTGGACAGCTGAGGCACAGAGGACATACCCACGGAGTGGACAGCCAAGGCTCAGAAGGACATACCCACGGAGTGGACAGCCAAGGCAGGGGCGGACAAGACTGCTGGAAGACTGAGAGGCTGGGTAGGCGGGATGCAGCACTGAGCCAGTCTGCACCTTGCTGCTTTACTGAGGTGTTTACAGCTGCTGTCTGTTGAGTGATCAGTGCCTTTGCTCTATCAGCTGTTACTTATTGTGACTATTATTCCTAAATCCAAGGAATTAAAAGGCTCACCATTATGGTGAACCCTGATATCCCCAAGGATTGTGACAGGAGTATTTGGCGAGTGTGGCTGTGGACTAAGAGCCTTCAGGGAGTGAGGGTCTGTGACGACTGCATATCAAACCCTTAGGTAGAAGGAGGAGGAGAAGCCTGGTGCTGTCCTAGCCCTGAGTCCTGGGCGACATTTCTGAAGAAGCACAGGACTGTAGAGGGAGGAAAACTGAAGAAGGATTTTCGGAGGAGGAAAAGGCCAAATAGTGCACAATCAGAAACCAATTTCACCAGCTTCACAATTTAGCCTTGAACCAGCCCAAGAGATCATTTTGGTCTGTAAACTAAGCTACATCTTGTGGCAGTTAAATGCCTAAATCATACCTGGGTATAACTCATTCCAGGATCCTCAGTGCAACCATGAGTCAGACAGAAACCATAATCCAAACTACAGAGCCCAGCAAAAAGGACCTGTTTTCTTCAGCTTGTGTTGTCATCTTGATTAATTTCTTCCTCCCTTTCTCATCCTGCCTCGCTTATCGGTCAGAGCCAGGATAAGAAATATCTAAAAGCATTCAAGGTTCTTCTGATTCTGCTTTCCTTTATGATAACAATTGGACCCTGGAACCATTTTCAGGGAGGCACACCCTGCTGGGCAGAAGATCCAGAGCTCTGGGGAGGAGGAAGTTCTCCCAGGTAAAAGCTCATCAAAGTCCAGACCCATCTACCACCCACCCACCACCCATCCACCTTGAGGCGGCTTCCTGAGGCCTGCGGTCTCTCTGCCTGTCACGAAGCAGCCTCACCAGAGACTGTGGCTTTCACCACAGGTGACTCAGCTCTCTGGGGTATGGTGACAAGACCGTCTGTGACAAAATAATTCATGTTGAGGAAGCTAGTCCTTCCTACAAAGCCTTCTCCTACCCATAATCCATGGCCACTGCCCTAAAGACAAATGGGACCTGCCCTCTTCCCCCATCCTCCTATACCCAGACATCGATCCTGTGTTATTCTCTCATCTTCTACAACGTCATGCACCCTTCTTCTGCTCCTCCCACTCTCAACCCCTCTCCAAACCCTTTACCCTTCCCACCATTCCCTCTGCAGCCACCACTCCACAGAAAAGAAATGCTTCAACATTTTCTCCTTCCCACTAGCATCAATTAAAGCCTACCTTCTCCCAGAAGTGCGTGTCCTCTTGTTCCTTCTCCAGTGGAGGCTGACACTGTCCCAGGACAGGAGTCAGGTGTCGGGGCCAGGAGTCTCCCAGCTCTGGTGCAGTTTTCCCGTCGTGTGTAGACTCCATCAAAGTTTAGCCCACTTGATGTTACCATTTTCTACCTTCCACAGACACTGAAGACCTAGACCTGTGGTCTGGACTGGAAGTGTTCTCAACATGCCCAGATCCTGACATAATGCTGGGATATTTAAACATATACGACCACCCTTCACTAAAGGTTGTGCAAGGCTCAAAGCTGAGGTAGTCATCCTCTGGAAACGCTGGACATCAGGGGACACTTCCAGCTCTCTCCGCGCCTGCTCTTCAAGGGATCACCAGGACTAAGATTCCCTTTTCTCCTGATGCAGCGGTTGTCAAACTAACAAGCATCCGAATCACCTGCAGGACTTGTTAAGCTACAGATTGCTGAACCCCAACCCCAGAATTTCTGATTCAATAGATCTGGGATGGAGTTCAAGAATCTGCATTTTTAGCAAGCTCCCTGGTGCTGCTCATGCTGCTGGCATGAGGATCACACTTTGAGGACCACTGTCCCAATGCATGTGCCCAGTGGTTCCCAAATTCTCTTCATGTTAGAATTACCTGGGGATCTTCAAAGTCCAGATGTCTATGCCTGTGCCCCGTGCCCCTGGGTTGCAGTTTAATTCACCTGAAATGTGGCTTGGGCTTTGCAGTTTTTAAGAGGCCCTCAGATGATTCTATGTACAGATAAGTTTGGAAACCACTGGTATCCACAACTTCTCATCTCCCTTTCTCTCCTACTCATCCTGGAAGATATGGTTAATCATCCAAACTATCCCTCCCACCTGGATATGCCCCTGTATCTTCGTGTCAGCCTCGTCCCCCCAGAAACCTCAAACCTGTGTCAATCCATTTCCTCAGTGCTCCCCAATACCAGCCATCAAGTGTTGCTGGAGAAAACCACGTAGTCTCATCATTCCATGACTCCCCAGTTGTGCTCATTCATCACTCTTCTAACTTATTTGGTTCTCTCTCGTCTCCATCTCCCTCACTGATAATTCCAAAACTTCATCGTTCTAATCCCTCTGCTTCAACTCTTCAGATGACCTCATCTCCTTCTTCATCGAGTAAAATTGATTCCATCAAGCATGATCTCTTTCCGTTGTATACTCCATCCCAAATAACGAATTTATCTGTATCCACACCCTTTCTTCCTTCTTATCCTTTCATCTCAGTTCAAGGTCAATGCCTCTATCCTCCCACACAAATCACCACACTTGGCTGGCACTTAGCATGATGAATGATGTGCTCTTTCCATACACCTTCAACCATGCTCTCTGCTGGCTCCGTCTCAACTCTTAATCCCTCTTGACTCTGACTCCCTCCTTTCCTCCTGCCTCCCATACACCCACAGCTCCCATTTGTCAACTCCTGCTGCCCACTGATGGCTGATTCAGGAGGAGGATAAATGCTTCCAGATGCTAACTTAAAGGCTTTTGAATTTGGTATTCAGAATTCTCTTTCTTTCTTTCTTTCTTTCTTTCTTTCTTTCTTTCTTTCTTTCTTTCTTTCTTTCTTTCTCTCTCTTACCTTCTGCCTTGCCACTAATGAGTGTTTCCCCAAGTTCATGAGTGAAAAGGGACTCGGCTTGCACTATCAACACTGCACTTGTCTTTGTTTCTAGACCCAGACTTTGCTCAGTACGCCAGGCACTAACGAGAAAGCTGCCTCGGAAGCAGAAGCATTATATTAATGATACTTTTGCTGCCAACATGTACTTACTGCTCAACAAAAGGCAGGCACATGGTTCCTGTTAGCACAATGGAGAAATAACAAAGCCAAATGCAGCAACGCTTCGGGGAACCAGTGGTTGGGGGATTGGAGGGTCTCCTAGTCACACGGTGACGACTCCAGCAGAGGCAGGGAAAAAATGAAGGAAAATGACAAAAACTCACACAGGAAGCACAGTACAGGAAGGAAGTCAACAAGGCAGACAGAGGAGTGTCTGTGGACTTTGTTTGTTCAACGAAGACAATTAAATAAAGCCTGGTTTAGGAAGTGTGCTTCCATGTGTACCGTGGCCCAGGTGGCAGACTGGGTCTCCAGGGCTGGGTGAGGTGTAGTGGATTTCTTTCACTGTGGCTTTGAAAAACCTTAACACCGATTTATAACAGAGGACTACTGTTGCTTCTATTCAAAATACAAAGTAGGTCAGGAGGAATAACAGGGAAAGCTTTGGTACTAATTTTCCTCGTAACATACATTTAATACAATAGTAAATATTGTATTTATATAAAAGAATATATTATGCATTTGCAATGTTAAATATATTTATATAAAATGTTTTATATTGACAATAGAAAAACAGTTGATATCTAAAGCATGATATTTAAAAGAAAAAGATTGCTAAATTGGACCTTATCAAAATTAAACTTTGTGCCTTAAAAGACACCATTTAGAAAATGAAAAGATAAGCCACAGACTGGGGGAACATATTTACAGATTACGTCTTTGTGAAGGACCTGTATTTACAATTGTGAGATAATAGAACATAATGTTGGTCACTGCCCCCGGTTCCTGACACAGCGCTCCTGAAACCCGTAACTTCCTGCCTGATAGGAGCCTCGTTTATTCTAATGAGGTGACTCTGGGTGGGCTCCTGGGTGGGGGCGGGTCACAGAAAGACAAAGCCATGATTAGAAGGGAGAGGGCTGAAAACGGACTTAGAGATCTATCACTACTACGTGATGAAACCTCCATAAAATCCCAAAGGCACAGGTTTCAGGCAGCTTCCAGGTTGGCGAACGCATCTACACCGAGAGGCGGACACAGCCCATATTCAGGGGGCAGAAGTGCCAGACCTCACCTACATATCCCTTCATCTGGCTGTCCATCTGTATCCTTTATCACATGTTTTAATAAACTGGTGATCATCAATGAGGGTTTCCCTGAGTTCATGAGACACTCTAGCAAATTAATCTACGCTGACCCAGGGGGTTGTAGGAACCTCTGATTTGTAGCCAAATCTGATGAAGTTGTGGGTAACCCGGGGGCCTACTCACTGCAGTTGGCCTCAGAAGTAGGTAGGGAACAGTCCTGTGGGACTGAGCCTTCAACCGGTGGAATCTGTGCTGTCAGCAGGTAGGTAGTGTCAGGATGGAGTGAAACTCTAGGACCCAGCTGGTGCCGCAGACTTGCTGACTGTTGTGGGGGAAACCCTTGCACACCTGGTGACCAGAAGTATCAGAAGTTTTGTGTGAGCGGTAAAAGAAACACACAGGATATAGACTGAACAGAGGTTTTTCCCTGCAACAGGAGAGAAAGACTGGGTTTGTTTGTTTTTAATTTTAGTAATATATAAAAACCTCTTACAATTCAATAAGATAAAGGTGACCCAATATTTTTAAATGGGCAAAAGATGTGAATACACATTTCACCAAATAATATGTATGAATGGAACTAAGAACATGAAAAGACACTCAACGTCATTCATCATTAGGGAAATGCAAATTAAAACCCAAATGAGGGACCACCCCACACCCACTAGAGTAACTATAGTCAACAAGACAGTTAATACCACATTTAGTACGGAGTGGAGAAACTGCAACCTTCATGCCCTGCTGGTGGGAATGTAACTGAGACAGCCACTTCAGAAAACAGTGTGGCAGTTTCTTAAAAAGTTAAACATAAACTTACCGTGGGATCTAGCAATTCCACTCCTAGGAATCTTTCAAGAGAAACGAAAACATATGTCTCTATAAAAATGCAGATGTGAATGTTCGTAAGAGCGGTATCCATCACAGCCCACCCTGGAAACTTTTCAAATACCCGTCAGCTGGCGAACAGATAAACACAATATGCTAAACCTATGCAACAGAAGAGCATTCAACAATCAAAATGAAAGAACCACTGATTCGTGCTACACTACGGATGAACCCCCAAACATTATCCTACGTCAAGGAGGCCAGGTGCAGCAAACTGCCTGTTGGTGTCTCGCTGTTTCCGTGAAGTGTGTAGAAAGGCACATTGAGAGAAGCAGGAACAGGTCGGTGGCTTCCCTGGGCTGGGCCCCAGTGAGAGCTGCAGTCAATGGGCTTGAGGAAACTGGGAGGTGATGAAAATGCTCTAAAGCTGATTTTTTAAATTATAACTTGATCAAACTACAAAAATGTTAACAAGTCATAGTTCTTGAAATTACCAGGGAGCCACATTTCCATGTTTAATGGCTAGAAATAACACACGAGTAAAGACTTTTAGATATGGTGAAAGAAATGGCCGGCACTCCCTCCAAGCCCAGGACCGGTCATTTACTGGACACCGAGAGGAAAGGCTTCAGGGAACTCCAAGCAGTTCATGAAGATGGTCAGCCCTGGGTTCCACAAGCCTGATATAAGGAACTGGCATTAAGAAAAGTCTGCATTCCTCTGCTCTCACTTCCCTTACACAGGAGGAAAAAACCGGAGGCCCAGACCATCCACAGATGGGATCATTATTTTGAATAATGAGGTGGCGAACCCATGTTTTGTCAGACACCCATTATTTTTGCCATCATCCTATAGTAACAATGGCTAAAGCTTGTCATGTTCAGACAACGTGGAATAAGTTCACCTGTGTACTTTCTTACCTGGGATTGCACAGAAAGGCGTGGGTGGAGCGCCAGGACCGTCCTCAGCACTTACTGAGCGTCTCAGGCGCGAGGCACTCGGGCTTGTGAGCCAGCAGCAGAGCTGATGCAGCCTCTGCGCTCGAGTCTGTACGCGGGCTGGGGAAGAAAGCTGAGAAGTAGTTATTAGTAAACAGTAAACGATAAAAAGCACTGTAAAATCAGTGGAAAACCACAAAATGTAAGACAAGGGAACTGCACTATGATATGGTTTGAGTTTCTTCCAGGGTGAATATTCTACCATTTTATAAGAGAAAAATCTAGATAGTTCGTATATAAGCTGTGGCTGAGTAATGTAAGGATTTGTTATGTTTCTGGGCAACTACTTATTGAGTGATGGTTTTTGGGTCTGTTTCTTAAATTGCTTGAATTACAAAACTGTTTCATTTCTAGGTCAAGAGCTCATCCGTAAAGCTGTGCCAAGTGTGTGTGTGTGTGTGTGTGTGTGTGTGTGTGTGTGTGCAGCTGCAAAACATTTTCTCTCTTTTTTTTCCTGATGCATTCAGTTCTGCAAAATGATAATGCCAATATTATGAGAAGCAAAGTCTTTCTATTATGATGATTGAAAAGGGCACAAGGCAAATTTCCTTTGCATGAATGAGCACATGAGCTGACCTTGGCCTACCAAACCAAACAGAGGTCCTTGGCAACTGGGGCTAGGCGCTGTACTTGAGTTTCCAAATAAAACCCAGATCTGTAAAGTGAAGGCAGATCACCAGCATATGTCCCCACACTCTTGATCCACACCCACAGTGGAGGGAGTGGTCTCATTAGCGATTCCTTTCCTGTTGGAAAATCACCCCGACTTTTGAATAAACATATGAATTGCACATGTTAATGATGGCAGCCTAGATTTTTGCAACTTTGCATTCAGTTTATATAGCGTGCCTACAGTCTTTAAAATATTTAGGAACTTGTGGAGATATGAGTCATTTTTTAACATAGGGTCAGGACTGAGGTTTGGGTACCAAATGATGCAAATTAAAACAATATCTTCCACATCTGCTCTCGATCCCCTCTCGCAGAAATGGAGTGGCAACATCTTACCAGGCATTGCTGAATTAACCCTTCGTGTGCATGCTGCCACTGGGGCTGAGAGGGTCCACAGCACGTTCCTTTTTTCTTTTGCACCTGCACCAGCCTGAACATGCTTCCCAAAGTGGAACTTTTCCTGCTTCTGAGGCCTAACTCATGGCTGGCCACACCCTGCCCCGCCTCCTGGAACGCCATACCCTTCACTCATGTTCCAAATTACATTATGAGGTTTTATTTCATCAGAAGCATTATCTGACTTCCTTTTGGCAATCTTGTCCTGAAATGCAATGCAATGCAGAAAATGATGTTATTAAAAACGATGCTTACCCAACTAGTTAACTCTGGGGAGAAAGAAATCAAGTTAGATCTTTAATTCACATGACACGACAAAATAAATAAAAATGGATAAAAGCATTAAACATAGTCCATCAAAACATAAAAATATTAGAAGAGGAAAAGCTAACTATTTGTCTGATTTATGGATAGAAACGCTCTTCCTAAGGTTACAATCAACTGGAGAAATCCTAAAGGAAAATATGGAATTGACTACATAAACAGCAAAATCTATCTATAAGTAAAATTATTAATAAAATTAAAGAGTAAACAATAAGCTAAAAAAAAAAAAACCTGTGAAAACATCAATAAAAGTTATTCTGATATTGAGAACTTATTTAAATCAATAATAAAAATAGCAATATTTCTATAAAAAGTAATATCCCAAAGGCATAAACAAGTAACTTATAAAAGAAGCCCATTTATAAATATTAAAGGCTTTGATTGCATTAGAAAATACAGTAATAAAAAGATCTAAGGCCCTGGCTGGTTTGGCTCAGTGGTTAGAGCATCAGCCTGCGAACCAGAGAGTCCCGGGTTCAGTTCCAGCTAAGGGCACATACCTCGGTTGCAGTTTGTCCCTGGCCCCAGTTGGAGTCGTGTGGGTGGCAACCAGTAGATGTGTCTCTCTCACATCAATGTTTTTCTCTCTCTTCCTCCCTCTCCCTCCGGCTCTATCTGAAGATAAATGCAAAAATGTCCTCGGTTGAGGATAAATTAATTAATTAATTTAAAATTAAAAAAAAGGATCTAAGTGTTTTTGTTTGTTTGTTTGTGTTTTGTTCTTGACAATCTGATAGACAGTAACGTCCCAGGATTGTGGGAGAGTGAAGTAAGGAATGCCTTCTCATGTTTGGTGGGGGGACAAACTGATAAAAACATTTTGGAAGGCATTTTGACAATATATAATAAATGCCTTTATAATATTCATCTTTTGACAGATTAATTCAACTACCAGCAATTTATAGTATGAAACACACACAAATGAATGTATGAGAATGTTATGTTATTTATAATAATTTCTAACAATATATTAAGTAGTCTTTAAGACCAACATTAGTGAAGTAGTTGAGTAAATTCTGGAGCAACCATGTAATGGACTATAATGCAGTCATTAAAAAATATTGGGGAAATATTTCAAATGACACAGGAAAATGTTTCTGATTTCATAATGACTAAAGGAATCTGCAACAGTATAAAATACAGTTCAGCCATGGAAACATTCATTTTAGAGAACACGATAAAATATGAAAAACATGAATAACTGTGGGGTTATTGTTGTTATTTATTCTTTATACTTTCTGTACTTATAAAATTATCTACCATCAGTAGGCATCTGTTTGTAATAAGAAACAAAAAACATTTTTTCATAATGATACCATGAATATTTAATATGAAAAAATATGATTTTCAACATTCTGTGATATGATTACCTCAAGTTAAAGAGCTTTCGCACAGCAAAAGAAACAACCAAACGAAACGGCAACCTACAAAATGGTAGAAAATATTTGCAAACCATATATCTGATAAGGGGTTAATATCTAAAATATACAAGGAAGTCATACAATTTATTAGTAAAAAAAACCAAACAATCTGATTTTAAAATGGGCAGAGGACCTGAAGAGACATTTTCCCAAAGAAGTTATACAAATGGCCAACAGGCACATGACAAGGTGCTCAACATCGCTTGTCATCGGGGAAATGCAAATCAAAACCACAATGAGATATCACCGTACACCTGTTCGAATGACTACTACAAAAAAGACGAGATATACATGTGAGGAGGAGAAAAGGGAACCTTGTGCACTGGTGGTGGGAATGTGACCGGACACAGGCACTATGGAAAACAATGTGGAGGTTCCTCAAAAAGGTAGAAATAGAACTACCATATGATCCAGCAATTCCACTTCTGGGTATGTATCCAAAGGAAACGAAATCACTATCTTAATTTTTTTTTCTTTTATTGATTTTTAGAGAGAGAGGAAGGGAGAGGGAGAGAGAAACAGAAACATCGATGACAGAGAACATCGACTGGCCGCCTCCTGCATGCCCCCCACCGGGGACCTGGCCCACAACCTGGGCATGTGTCCTGACCGGGAACCGAACCGGCGACCTCCTGGTGCATGGGTCAGTGCTCAACCACTGAGCCATACCAGCCAGGCAAAATCACTATCTTAAAGAGATACCTACACCCCCATGTTCTTTACAGCATTATTTACAATAACCAAGATGTGGAAACAATCTAAGTGTCTGTTGACAGTTGAATGGAAAAAGGCAATGTGATATATATAATGAAATGTTATTCAGCCATAAAAAAGGAAGGAAATCCTGCTATTTGCAATAAAGATGGACCTTGAGTGTATTATTCTAAGTGAAATAAGTCAAACGGAGAAAGACACATACTGTGTGATCTCATTTATATGTAGAATCTACAAAAGCCCAGTTCATAGAACAGACAGTAGAATGTTTGGGGGGTCAGGGAAATGGGAGATGTTAGTTAAAGGGTACAAACTTCCAGTTAGAAGATGAATAAATTCTGGGAATTTAATGTACAGCATGGTGACTATAGTTAATAATACTGTATTATATACGTGCTTGAAAGTTACTAAGAAAGTAGATCTTAAATGTTTTCACCACACACACAAAAAGATAATTGTAAGGTAATGAAGGTGTGAACTAACCTTACTGTGGTAATCATTTTTGCAATATATACATATATCAAATCATCATGTTGTACATCTTAAACTTACACAATGTTATGTCAATTATATTTCAATAAAGCTAGAAAAATATTAAACAACAAGAAAAAATTATGATATTCTTAGTAGAAAAACAGGATTCAAAATTACAAGTGCAATATGATTATGCTTAGGTAAAAATAAATGTTATCCGTGGAAGATAAGAAAATATACCCAAATGTGACGATAGTTCAGTTTGGGTGTTGGGACTGTGGGGGGCTTTTTCCCCTTCTATGTGGATCAAAATTAATGAAAGGACATAGACAATAATGCTGGGGTAGGGGCGCGTGGGATTGGGAGGAGGGTGTCAATGGGGGGAAAAAAGAGAAATATCTGTAACAAAAATAAATAAATAAATAAATAAATTTTTAAAAATTAATGAACTTTTATACTATAACATGTTGTCAGCCGTTTGTTAATTCATGCAATAAGTATTGATTTTTTAATTACAGTGTGCCAGGCCCTGTGTATGCTGGTTGCTGGAGATTCCAAAATTTGTTACGGCGGAGTCTTTGCCCTGGAGGAAACCACAGGCGATGAAGAAGGAAACACACAACTAAAATATCGTATCCTAAGTTCCACAATGGAAGAAGGGGCTAAGTGTTCTTGGTGCTGTTGGGTCCCAGAGGCGGGCAACTACTTCAGACTGGCTGAGAGGGGAAGAGGCAGGAGGGCATATTTCACATGAGGGACACTAAATAATGACGCGCTAAATAATGATGGGAGGTTTGAAGGAAGGATTAAGTATGTCACATATTCGGATGGCAATATCTTAATAAAGGTGACTGTTTCATGAAATGCATACACAAGAAGGATCCTAGGATGACTTGGATTATAGACCTGGTGTCCTTTGAAAGGACAGAAAGCCCCCTGGGGTAAGAGGCTGTCTCCGGCCTTGGCCACACGGAGCTCAGTGCTCCTGCGGGCTACACTAGTGGCGGTGTGATGTGCGAGTTTGGGGGCGAGATCGGGCCGGAGAGAGCAGCAGAGGTTTTAGTTGTGAGTTCAGATGAAGGACCCAGGAAGGACGCAGAGAGTGAGAAATAGAGCCCAGGGCCTGGGGCAGGGCTCAGAGGAAAACACACATTTAAAGGGGCACCTGAGAAGAATCTCCGAGGGAACAACAATCAGGAGAGTGGGTCCAGAAGCCGAGGGAGAGAGACCGCAGCCACGGAGCTGGGCGCTGCAGTCACGGAGCTGCCCCTCGGGGGCCAGCCTTCTGTCCAGCCTGTGTATGAAGGGAAAGGAGGCAGGAAGCGCGGCTGGAGAGACGGGGAAGGCGGGAATGGGGGACAGTGGACGGGTGATGTCAGTGCGTTGTGACGTCCGGGAGTGTGTTGCTACAGTCGAGAGGAAAGCCCGCGTGCTGGCGGTCAGGGACGTGGTATGAAGGTAAGCGATACACGTCCTGCCCTTCCTGAATGTAAAGTGTTATGGGAGGCAGGCAACACCCAAATGACTGGCGAAGAAATAGCGACTTTTCTCAAACTTCTTCCAGACTTAACTCACGCTCATAGATTGTAACATGTCAGTTGGACGGCTGGGGCAATAGGTGCCTGGCCATCCGAAACGTGAGCCAGGAGCCTACCCCAGCTCAGATAATGTCACTGCCAAAGAGGCCCTTATCCTCAGCTCCATTCAGTCACACCCCAGCTGCTCCGCCGCCAGACCCATTAAATGTTCTCTATTCTCGGCTGCCCTGGACCCCTGCCAGGATAATTGTCATCCCAGAGCCTCTAATACATTTATCTGTCTTCCCAACAGAAGAGCAGTGACCATTTAAAGGACAAGTAGACACAGATCTGCTCACTTCCATGATTTGTGGAAGCTAGCCTGGAACCGAAACAAGCCCAGTGACACCACAGGCTGTGACGCGGTACGCAGGGTGGACCAGATGTGGGGAGGGGGCAGGCAGCCATGGTGTCCGTTCTATTGCTCCTGACACCGCTATCTGCATGCTTCTCTTGGTACTGACACTGTGTTGTGGTTCCTGGGGTGCGTGTGTCTGCCCCTGGAAATGCTGGACCCCTGTGAGACAGGGTGATAGAATCTAATTTTTCATCCACCCCGTGTCCTCCTCCGCTTTCTTCCTGCTTCGAATCCAGATGTGATGTGTGGAACTTGAGTGCTCACCTCAGGACGAAGGAGTGACAAACATGAGGGAAAGGCCAACAGTATTACCAAGTTTCTAACAGTGACATCATCAAGCTGCTGAATCAATGCCAGTGGCCAGCTAATGCAATAATTTATCTAATAAGGAAAAATAATTTTTTGGCCTAAGCCCCTTGTAAGCTGTTCTTTGTTTGTTTGTTTGTTTCCTGCAGGTAAATATAATTTACCCAGAAAACATCCCCCCCTTTCTCACTAGAAGAACCCCAACTTTATTCAGATATCCCTCCCTCCCCCACTCAGCTAGGTGCCTTGGATGATGCTGATTTCATCTCCAGTTCTGGGGTGGCACTGGTTGGCCAAATGGAGTCCCATTACCCGTGCCAGTGTTAAGGAACTGGTAAAGGCTTGGTGGCGGAAATTGTGGGGGCTTTTGGGGAAAGCTTCCTTTGATAGAGCATCAGGAAGAGTGTGTCTCTCTCTCCTCCTGTGAATGTTGTGTCCAGGTGTGATACCTGGAACCGCTGCGGTCACCTTGCCACTCCCCTGAGGATGACGCCAACACAACATGGTGCGGGGAAGAGACCTGGCTCCTTGCAGACATCATTGTTCCTGAAGCAACCAGTCAGGAAGGCTGCTCGAGCCTCGCCCTTCCTGTGCTTCCCCAAGGTCAACATCTTTATTCTTTAACGCAGTTTAAGTTGGGGCTTTGGTTTCTTGCCCCTGAAAGCTACTTTACAGATAATGAGGGTATTTTTTAAGGTTTTGCTTGTGATTATCTAACTCTAGCTTTTTGTAGGAAAAGGTAGATCAAGCATCAGCCTGTGTATTTAGCATTTTCAAATGCTGAATATTACTATTTCCTCCCTCTTGAAGGAGAAGCTTTAGATTCAGAGAACAGTTTAGCTCGAAAGGTGTCCTGAGGCCAACGTTACCTTTGTCCTGGTCTACCCGACCCAGCAAGAAGAATGCTCTGGTTTATTAAACTTGTGTCCCTAAGTAAGGTAGAGAAACTGAACCAATAAAAATAGATTATCTTGTCTCTGATAGGGTTTTAGGGAGAAATGAGCCACTGAGAATTAACAATCACACTCTGTTAAGACTTGAGAAAGAGAGACCAGTGATTCTTTTATAACAGGAACTGGGGCTGTTGCAGTTCGTATTTCCCTGACCCTCAACCCCCTCCCAGTCCCCTCTGAGACCATAAAGATGGGGACCCCTGACAATGAGCTGTGGAGGGGGTGGGAGCAGGGAGTAAGGGGCCAATGGGGGAAATAAGGGAGAACATCTGTAATACTTCCAACAATAAAGATTTAAAATAATAATAATTATTAATTAATTAATTAATGCCAATAATGAATACTGTGTCTTGGAGTCATTTCATCCCACGGAGAGGAGTGCCTTGACACCTGCCAGGCCATGTTGCTGCACAGTGCCTGGTATACAAAGGGCACTCAAAACTCTGTTCAATGGATAAATGTTTTTGTATCTCCCTCCACCATCATTAATCCAATAAATTGTTCTCTATTGTTCAAGTGTCCATTGCTGAATAGAGCTAAACTGTGCGGGTGGTTTGGAGACACTCTGGGTAGGCTGTCTGAGGTCACTGAATCGGTCCACAAACATTCTGCAGTACACCCCCTCAACCCCTGAGCTCAAACTTGAAGTCCAGAACATTCTTAAAAGCTGTGATCTGGAGGAGAGCCCTTCCCAAAATATTGCTTGGGGACCCAGAATTTAAACACAGGCTGCTGGCTCCAGTCCCTGAGAAGATGGCGGCATGAGTGTCTCACCATTGCCGTGACAAAGCCTTCAAAAATTAACTTGACACGTTTCAGAGATCCAGCCATGTCCCTCATCCACTCATGGCGACGTAATCCGAGAGTGTGTCCCCAGATAAAGCTATCAAATGCCCACCTTGCCTTTGAGGCTCTCTGCAAGATGTATCTTCTTAAAGGGCTTAGTTCTTAACACTTACTCTAATATTACACTTGCTTAATCAGCAGCATTATATTCAGACACGTATTCTCACCTTCGACCCTGAACATCATCACAGGCGATTTAAATATGTTCACCTTTTCTTGGATGTGTGCACCTTCTGTGATGCCCAGGATCCAACGCAACGAAGCATAATAAAGTACTCAGTGCATGTTTGTGGAATGAATGAAGACACTGCATGGAGACCTGGAGTGGGAGTAGACAGAGGAGATTCTTCCCTAATCAATAAGTACCTCATGTTTCAGGCAGCGTAACGGACAGATTCTAACTCACACATTGGATAGAAAAACAATGTCATGGGAGCCAGGGTCTGAATGCAGAAACCGGAAAGGTTTTCTGTCTTAAATAATATCATCATGAATAAATACTACTATTTGTTGTTTTATATATGTATGAATGGCTGGCATGGCATTAGGTGCTATATACATGACATCACATTTCATTCTTACATGACCTTCTATAGTAGATATCATTGTTGTAATTCTTGTTCCAAAGACGAGGAAAGTTAGGACCCAGGGGGTTAAGTAACTTTCCTGTAGTCACACAGCTGAAAGTGGTCTGTGCATGTGCTTGGCCCCTTCAGGACCTGTCAGGGTGAGCAGGGTACCTCTAATTACTTTATCACATCTGGAAGAAGACACAAGGACAGAGAGAACTTGGCATCAGGCGGACATGAGAAGATTTCGAAGCTGTAAAAATCTCTTTGGGCACTATTAAAATCCAGCCTGGTGTGGGTTTGGCTAATATTTTGTCCACTTCCCAGTGGGAACTTTTCAACTCTCTCTCTATTAAAAAAATACCTCTAATGCTTTAGTACAAGTCAAAAGAAACGCTAGTTGTGTGTAGGCAGAAATATGCCAAGGAAGACGGACGGAAGGTAAATGCTCACCCTGAGCTACAACGCTATCATGAGAGCAGTTGCGTGTAATCTTCACAACATAAATACCTCCCGGCCCTGATCAACCGTTTCCCCGATAGAACTTGTGTTCTGAACTCTGTGCTAAGGTTTTTTCTTTTCCCCAGAACACCCCCTCAGTCCCACCACCGTCAGCCTAAATCCCACTCTTCGTGAATGTACTAACCCCACAGTCGCAAACGGAAGTCCCTGCCTTCAGTGAGTTATGTTCTAAGAGTGGTTGGGGGAGGCGGAAGACTGACAATAAACAAATAAATATGTGTCAGATGGTTGCAAGTGTCACAAAGAAAAAGGAAGCAGGGCCAGTCAGAAAGTGGCATTATATGTAGGTAGGGTGGTGTGGCGACCTTGGCCCTGGGGGTGGAGCCACAGGCCCATCCTGAGCCAGGGAAGGTTATTCCCGGGATTGACACCGAATGGATGCGCCTCCCTGGGCAGTGCGATTGCTCAGGACCCGTGGCTCCCTCCTACCCTCAATGTTCCCTCCTTTGTAAGCAGAATGTCTAGAGCCCTTACCCTATGCCTATCCCCCCACTGCATTCTGGAAGCAGATAACATTTCTAGTTTCCCAGGTCCACATGGAGAGAAATTTTATTCCAGGAAGGGTCAGACCCAGAGTCTCCCCCAGCACTGGTTTAGATTATTTAGAGGATGAGATATGGGACTTACGAGGTGATCAAATTTAGATGAGATTTGGTCTTGAACTGATGCTTCAGTGGGTCGAGGCTTTTGTGAGTGTTGGCGTGTGGTGAATGTATTTTGCATGTGGGAGGCACATGAGGCTTTGGGGGCCAGAGGGTGAACTGTGGTAAGCCAAACAAGGCTCCCCCAAAGATAGCCACATCCTAATTCCTGAACCTGGTTAATTTTACTTTATCTGAACTGTGGGTCTGTGCATACGTGATTAAGTTAGGGCTACTGACATGTAAAGAATGCCTTGGATTATCTAGGTGGGCCCTATATCAATGATAAACGTCTTCGTGAGAGAGAGGAAGAAGGTGACAATGGAAGAGGCGGTGTGAGCACAGAGGCAGAGGTGGGGTGACGTGGCCTGAGTCAGGGAATGCCAGCAGTCACCAGAGGTTGTAAGGGACAAGAAGCTGATTTTCCCCTAGGACCTCTGGATGACACACAGCCCTGCTGACATCTTGGTTTTGGCCTAGTGATACTGATTTCAGATTCGTGGCCTCCAGGTCTGTGAGAGAACACATTTCTGTTGACTTAAGCCATCCAGTCCATGGCCATTAGTTACAGGAGCCACGGGAGATGAATTCAGGTGAGCAGGGCACTTCCATTTCACACATGGTACTTGAGAAGAGACCTAAGTGAGGAAGGGAGCCACGGGGCTCTCCAGGGGGACGTGTTCTGGGGCGAGAGACTAGCAAGTGCCCAGGAAGGACTATGCTTGGAGCATCTAAGGACTAGCATGGGGGCAGTGTGAATGATTGGAGTAAGAAAAGAGAAAGTGGTAGGAGATGAAGTCAGAAAGCTGAGGACCAAGGACAGAAGATGTGGCCAGGCCTCTCAGGCCGTGGCAGGCACTGGAGAATTGTAAGCAGAGGAGTAACAGGATCTGACATGTAAGAATCCCTTCTGGGTTCTATGTTGAGAAAGGACAGAGGGAGGAAACACAGGCACTAGTGAGGAGGCTCTTGCTAATGTCGAGGAATGAGAGGGCGGGGACCAGCAGGAGGTGAGCAGTGGGAGTGGTGAGAAGGAGTTAGGATCAGGGAACACTGAAAAGAGTTAGGATCTGCTGGTGGGCTGTGTATAAGGTATGAGAGAAGAGTCAAGCATGACTGGACCTGGTGTTTGGCCTGAGCGACTGAAGAAGAAAGTTACGGTTTCTTGAAATGACAAGACTCAGAGGAGAGTACATTTCGAGCGAGTGAGGAATGAACAACTTAGTTCTGGAAATGGAAAGTCTTAAATATTTAGATATTTAAGATGTTCAGAAAGTAGTTGTTTATCTAAGCCTGGGGGTCAGGGGAGACTTCCAGCCTGCAGATATAAATTTGCAAGTCATCAACAAAGAGATAGTACTTAAAACCCTGGAACTTACTGAGATCAGCTAAGCAGTGGATGTAGGTAAAGTGAAAAAGATGTCTGGATAAGTTACCACTAGGGCTTCTCTAGCTTGGCCGGGGGCTCTGTGCTGTCAGGGGTCACCTCCATGCTCCTCCACGTGGCTTCCCTCCAAAGGACGTCTCATCCTTCAGCCTTCTCCACGTGACCTCTCTCTCCAGCAGGACAATCTGGACTTCTGAAACCAAGGGTCCTTATGACTTTAATTAAATTTAATTTTGAAGCCTAGCCCTAGAAATCACCCCCACTCCATACATATATACATACATATATCCCTCAGAGATCTAGACTTCCCCCTGGACAATCAGCAGCCCCTGAGGCAGCAGAAGACAGTAGCTGGGGCCTGACTAATGGTCATGCAGCTGGGATCTGTGGTAGCCTAAAGATAACATCCTGACCTAAGTTATGTTTCAGTTCCTGGGCCCTAAGGTGGAATGACCCCCTGGCTACTTTCCCACGAAACCAGACAGAGGGATGCAGAAACAGACCTCAGAGCTGTGCCCAAGACCTGAAGAAATGATTCATTACCCTCACCTCACCTCTGACCAGTCAGCCTGCAGCATGACCCCGAACCCCTAACACACGGTGTCTTGAGTTTGCCCTATATCATCTGTAACCAACGCGCCCCTGGGGAGTTTCGAGCTTGAGCTTCCTGTTCTCCTGGACGGCGCCGTTCATAATAAAATAGCTAATATTTCTCCACTGCAGTTCTCGGTGCCTAGTGTCTGGCTCTGGAAGCACGGGGTGAACGGACTCTTTCTGTTCTGGAACACTTCCTTACGTCTGGTCTCCAACAGGAGAAAGGCAGAAGCTAGGGTGCCTCTTAAAACTAAGGCCTAGCCCGGCCTGTGTGGCTCAGCGGTTAGAGCGTCGGCCCACGGGCCAATGAGTTGCAGGTTCAATTCTGGTCAAGGGCACGTACCTCGGTTGCAGTTCATCCCCAGCCCTGGTCGGGCTCATGCGGGAGTCAACCAGTCTATATGTCTCTCTCACATCGATGTTTCTCTCTCTCTCTCCCTCCTTCCCACTCTATCTGATCTTAAAGGGAAAAATATCCTCAGGTGAGGATCAAATAAAAAACAAACTTAGGCCTGTGTCCTGCACCATGTCACTTCTGCCACATTCTATTGGTCAAAGCAAGCCACAGTGCGGGCCCAGAGAGACTCCATTTCTTGAAGGGAAGCATGGCAAAGAGCCCGTGGCCATCTTCAATGCCCTGTGCCATCTCAGTCCTGCCATGTACCCCTGCTCTGACTCTCCCCATCTCTACCTGACAGTAACTTAGCTGCATGACAGCGATCGAGGCGTGGGCTCCAGGGCTGGATTTCTCCATGTTTAAATCACAACTTTACCCCGACCTACTCGTGGGCCTGAGCAAGTTACCGGATCTCTGCACCTCGATTTGTTCAGACATTAACTGGGAGGTGGGGCATACCTCCCACATCCGAGGTGTTGTGAGAATTCAGTGAGTGAATACAGGTGCTGGAGCGGTGCCTGGCTTTAGAAGTGCTCCATCAATGTTATCGATTGTTAGTACTTTGTGGATCTAGTTCTTCGGTGGTGCAGAACACAGAGGAGTTGGGCCGGGCCTCGGGTTGGGGCTCCAGGCAGCCGGTGTTACAGGAAGGAATCAATACAATCCCTAAAGAGTCACCCTTGCACCCAAATGCCTCAACTCAGTCGATGACATGAGCAATGTTTTAGGGGAGGGCATCGTCTTTGTCAGTTTCCGAAAGTGCTCCCTCTAAAACAGAACCCCCCATTTCTGTAAAGTTGGAACTCCACCTCCTATATGCTAAAAGGTAATTTCAAAATCACCTGAAGCTTGGTTTTCCTGATTTTTTAGAGCTGCAACTTTATCCTATCAAGCCTTGGAGTATCCTTTCTTACAAGGGCCCTTTCCGATTCAAAGGAGAAGCCTCCAGTGGAAGCTTCCTGCAGGGCTCTGGGTATCAGCACTCCCTGTCGCGGCACTCAGCACACTCAGGCCTGAGCCGTGACTGACAGCAGCAGAGCCCGGGCAGGGACAGAACGCAGAATCCCATGCACAGACCAGATGGTGAGGGGAGTGGGCAGAGCTGCGGGAATGAACTGGGAGACGAGGGCAGACCTCTGAGTATTGCTGGTCTCTCTCTCTCTGACCATTAGTCTTATTCTGTGGCTGTGGCTTATTCCAGTTCCATTCTTACACAAATGGGTTAATCATTGCTCTCACAGAGAGAGGAAGAAAAAAAAAACAAAAAGATTTAAATTCACTCAGAGGCTAAGAGTAATCATACCATTACATTAGTTCAGACATCACTTTGGGGCAAGATTGCTATTAGTCGGCCATAATTCATTTGAACATTCTGTAATAAGCCTTCCAGCCATTATTTATTTCTTTTTTTACAGCACAAAATATTCACAATGTAGTCTGAGAGATGAAAGCAGTATGTAGAGTTTATGTCTAAAGCTCTGAAATAAGCCTGGCCGACATGGTTCAGTGGTTGAGTGTCAACCCATGCACCAAGAGGTCGCCGGGTTCAATTCCCGGTCAGGGCACATGCCCAGGTTGTGGGCCCGATCCCCAGTGGGGGGCATGCAGGAGGTGGCCAATCGATGTTCTCTCTCATCGATGTTTCTATCTCTCTCTCCCTCTCCCTTCCTCTCTCTCTCTAAAGTCAATAAAGAAAAAAAAATAAAAAAGAGAAGGGAACAGCATTTAAAAAATAAGTAAATAAAACTCTGAAATAAATGTGTGTCCTTATTGTTCTCAAGTAATATTTTTGTAGTATCAAGTGTGACTATAGCACTGTGCTAGGCACTAAGGAAGGGGGATGAGATACAGGAAAAGAGAATCAGATGTTGATGGAGCCCATACTCTGGTCAAGACACCCTGACAATATTGGATTCTAGTGGGCCCTGGAAGTCACAATCTGTCCTCAATAGCTTATAGTATAGATGTGGAGATGACACAGACATAAATAGGTAACATTTTCATTTTACCCATATTTTTTCCAGCCTTATTGAGGTATAAGTGAGAAATAAAAACTGTATATATTTAAGGTGCACTATGTGATGTTTGATATATGTATACATTGTGAAATGTTTATCACAGTCAAGCTCATTAACATACCCATCACCTCACATAGTTACTAAGGGGGGGGGGTAGGTTAAGAACAATTAAGACCTACTCCCTTAGCAAATTTCAAACATACAATACGGTATTATTAACTGTACTCACCCTGCTGTACATTAGACCTCTAGACCTTATTCATCCTGCATATCTGAAACTTGTACCCTTTGGCCAACATTTTCTCATTGTTTTCACCCCTCAACCCTGAAAACCACCATTCTACTCTCTGCTTCTAAGAGTGAGCCTTCTTTAGATGTTGGATATGTGATGTCATGCAGTATTTGTCTTTCTGGGTCTGGCTTATTTCACTTAGGATAATGTCCCCACATGCATTGTCACAAATAACAAGATTTCCTTCCTTTTAAAGGCTGAATAATATTGTGTGTATGTGTGTGTGTGTGTGTGTGTGTGTGTGTGTGTGACATTTTCTTTATCCATTCATTTGATAATGGACCCTTAAGTTGTTCCTGTATCTTGGCTATTAAGAATATTGCTGCAATGAAGTGGGATTGCTGGATCTTATAGTAGTTCTATTTTTAATTTTTTGAGGAACCTCCATATTGTTTTCCATAATGGCTGTACCAATTTACATTCCCACCAACAGTGTCCAAAGGTCTCTTTTCTCCACATCCTCACTCATCTTTTGTCTTGTTGATAGTAGCCATCTTTATAGGTATGAGGTGTTATCTCATTGTAGTTTTAATTTGCATTTCCTGGCCCGGCTGGTGTGGCTCAGTGGTTGAGCATTGACCCATGAACCAAGAGGTTGCCGGTTCGATTCCCAGTTAGGGCACATGCCCAGGTTGTGGGCCCAGTCCCCAGTGGGGGGCATGCAGGAGGCAGCCAAGCGATGTTCTCTCTCATCAATGTTTCAATCGTTCTCCCTCTCCCTTCCTCTCTCTCTAAAAAATCAATAAAGAAAAAAATTTTAATTTGCATTTCCCTGATGATTAGTTACATTGAGTATCTTTCATATACCTGGTGTCCAGTTGTATGTCTTCTTTTGAGAAAAGTCTATTCATGTCCTTTAACCATTTTTAAAATCAGGTTATTTGTTTTCTTATTTTGAGTTATTTGAGTTTCTTATCTTTTGGATATTAACCCCTTATGAGATACATGGTTTGCAAATATTTTCTCCTATTCTATACATTTTCCTTCTGTTGATTGCTTTCTTTGCTGTACAGAAGCTTTTAAATTTGATGCAATCCCATTTGCCTATTTTTACTTTTATTGCCTGTGCTTTTGGGGTCATATCCAAAAACGTATTGCCCAGACCAATATTGAGTAGCTTTTTTTCTGTTTTCTCCTAGTAGTTTAATAGTTTTAAGTCTTATGTTTAAGTCTTTAATCCATTTTGAGTTGTTTTTGTGTATGGTATAAGATAAGGGCTCAATTTTATTCTTCTACATATGGAAATCCAGTTTTCCCAATAGCATTTATTGGAAAGACTATTCTTTCCCAATTGTGTGTTCTTGGCACCTTGTCCAAGATCAGCTGACTATATATGCATGGATTTTTTTTTCTAGGCTCTCTACTCTGTTCCATTGGTCTAAATGTCTGCTTTTATGCTGGTACCATAGTGTTTTAAGTACTGTAGTTTTATAGTATATTTTGAAATTAGGCAGTAGGATGCCTCCTGCTTTGTTCTTCTTACTTAAAATTGCTTTGGCTTAAGACAACATATTAACATGAACAAATATTTTGAGGCTAAATGAGAGTGTGGACTGTAAGTCTGAGCTCCTGTTGTCATGGAAACTTCTCTCGAGGAGCAGGGCCTCAGATTATGAATATAATCTAGAGGTTAAGGAGCATGGGCTCAGCGTCCAGATTCAGGTTCTGGCTCTACGGTGTACCAGCTATGTAAATCAGCAAGCTCCTTGATTCCTCTGTGCTTCGGCTTCTTCATCTATAAAATGGACATGAGTTACATCTCTCACAGTTACATCTCTCACAGAGTGGTTGTGAGAGTTAAATGAAGAGAAAATACTTAGACTAACCATATCATTAATGCTATCCAAGTGCTAGATATTAGTATTTTTATTGTTTTGATGGGCAGAGAGGAAGGAGAAGCAACAAAATCAAAGGCTTGTGGTGGGGACTGATAAAGCCATCCATTACAGGACAAGAGCAACGAGCAAAGTGTTGTCGCCATCTGTCCCACGCTCCATCCTTTTGCTAGCTTGGCTCCTGGAGCCAGAGTGTGTGGGAAATAGAGGTAAATGAAGGGGGACACAGGATTTTCTGTTAGTCAATCTCTTATATCCCCTTTGACATCCTTCGAGAGGTTCTAGTAGGGTTTGAATCTCTCTGTTATTATTCTTGCCCTCTGACTGTTCTTTATTTAAACGTACAACAGGAGCAGAGACTGGCAAGAGGGACTTCTGATTATTTCCCCTTACTTTGAAGTGATCTCAGCCACCTCTGAACGCTCAAGGCACTGTGTTTGAACTGCGCTTCTTTAACCCTCAACATAGTCTGTACTATAGTGTGTTTATATTTTCACATCTCGTGTGCCCAATAAACCACATCAAGATAAAGACGGGCCTTACTTGCTTTGTATTCTGACCACGGTGCTTTAGATAAAGTAGCTTGCTATAATTATTGCTGAAATCAGGAAAAGGGTATTTTCTAGGGTCAATAATAAACCCAACCTTAAATAGTGGAAGTCTTAAGAATTGTATACTTCCCATCTTGAACAGGATTTCTGTTCATTCCAGAGACTGGATGGGCATCTTCGATTTGAAGGTAGAATGTGACTTGTTTTCATTTCAGATGCTGGCACTGGGCAGAACTGCAACGCCAGGGCCAGCCTTCGACAAGGAATGGCGGCTGCACACTGGTTCTCTCCTGAGGTATGAGAATGTGCCGGAGCTGGGACTGTAATGTTGTTAATGTAATTGGCTTCCCAGCCAGATAGCTGTGAGCATAATTTGAAGGCTGCAATAGATATTTTGAGATAAAGTGCACTTTCGGTCTGTGCTGCTGAGAAACCTCTTCACTGCACAGTATTAAAAAAGCAACTCATCCATACTGCAGCTTAGAAGACATTACAGGACTGGAAAATACCCAGATAAACTTGGGATTTGGTATCATTGTATAAGAAATTCTTATAATTCAAAATAGAAGTTTAGAGAAATCATTTTACACCATTTGATTCACTCCTTCCCAATGCCCCCCAGGCCAGTGGGGATTAATACATGAGACGCAAGTTTCAGTGGGTCCACTGGAAGAAGGGAGCCGAGGTACCCCACTAACAAAGCAGAGTGTGACCTGTTTGTTAAATGCCATTCGAAGCTGGAGGCTACAAAACAGTTGTTTCAATCCTGTTAGAGACATTTTTCCCTATTCGTTTTTACTTTTACTTTAAAAAAAAAATTTTTTTTTTCTTTATAGATTTTAGAGAGATAGGAAGGAAGAGGGAGAGAGATAGAAACATTGATGAGAGAGAACATCAAGCCGCCTCCTGCATGCCCCCCACTGGGGATTGGGCCCACAACCTGGGCATGTGCCCTGACTTGGAATAGAACCGGCGACCTCTTGGTGCATGGGTCAATGCTCAACCACTGAGCCACACCAGCCGGGCCTACTTTTACTTTTTATTGAAATATGACATACGTTCAGTGAAGTGCACTGATCTTAAGTGTAAAGCTTGATGACTTTTTACAAGAGCACCTACCTGTATGCACCCTCAGCTCAAAATATAAAATATTTCTAGCACCCCAGGGACCTCCCTGGAGGAAACACTCTCCTAACTTCTATCCCTGGGACAAATCATACAATATGCACTCTTATGGTCTGTTTTTTTGTTTTGTTTTGTTTTGTTTTACTGAGTTATGTCTGTGACTCATCAATGTTGTTGTATGTATTAATTGTGTATACTTTTATATTATATTTATGTGTATTATATATACTGTGTAGTATTCCAATGTATAAATATATCACAGTTTATTCTTTCTACTGTTGATAGACATCTGGATTGTTTCCAGTTTGGGGCTCTTATGAATAAAGCTTCTGTGAATAAATAATCCTGTACATGTCTGTTGATGCCATATTTATGCAATTCTCTTGGGGTATATACCTAGGAGTGTAAGTGCCGGGCATAAGAAGGCATTTGTTTAGCTTTATCAGATACTATCAGACATTTTCCAAGGTGCCTATATCAATTTCTATTCCTACCAGCAACATAGAAGTGTTCTAGTTGCTCTATGTCTACTCTAATAGTTGGTATTATCCAATTAAACAATTTTTTTAGGCAACAGAGCTTTTATAAGATACCATCCCCAGAGAATCTTATGTAATTCTGGGGCAAGACTCATGCCTCGATACTTTTAGAAGCTCTCCCAGGTTATTGTACTGTGCAGCCAGGGTTGAGAACCACAATGTCCTAACTTGGCTGGCTGTCAGAATCAGCTGGAGAACTTTAAAAGGTACAAGCTCTTGGGTCCTGTCCAAGACTGACTGAATCAGATTCTCCAAGGGGGTACCTGTGGTTTTGACTAGTTCCTAGAGGTTACTGAATGCAACTAGTCCTAAGTTTGGCAACCACAGATTTAAGATATATTCACTTAAAAATTTAGCTTCTTTTTTTTTTAATTGAAAAAGACTTACATACATAGTAAAAAGCAAACAAAAAATAAGTTCATTTGCATACACAATGGAAGGTAATTCTTCCTGCTCATCTAGACTCCCAGTGCCCTTTCATAGAGGCAACTATATTGGTAAGTTTCTCGTTTTGTGTGTATCCTTCTGAAATTTTTCTGAATATATTATATTTGGCTTTTTCTTTATCCATCAGACCCATTCCCATCTTGGCAGCCGGACAGCTACAGCAGGTTCCGACCTCAGAACTTCACACCACGACACCGCGGGCGCCACGTCTTCTGATCCCTTCTCTACAAGCCCTGGCTCACACGCTGTCGCATTGGTCTGAACTGGGTCCCACACTCATCCCTGAACTAATCACCATGGCCAGAAAATATGGAAGATGCTGACTGGCTTAAGCTAATCCCCGATAGCTGAAGACTAGATCATTTTACCAAAATGAATGTCTACAAATGTGAGTGAATTTCCCAAAGAAAAATCAATGAATATTCTCCACAGAGTCATAATGGCTAACACTTAGTACCATTAAGACAGTACACTCTAAGCATTATCAAAGACCCATTTCCAATAGAATGTTACAGTTCTCTGGTCAAGAGAGGTTCTCCCAGGTTGTCTGGCCTAAACCCCAAAAGATCCTCATGATGTTTGTTTTCTTGTCTTCTTTCCCCTTATCTTAATGGTAGGGTAATGGAGGCTGTGCTTGGGGACATAAATATGCATATGTTTAACGTTAGTATATTATGCCAAACAGGTCTCCAAAGTGGTTGTGCCAATTTACAAACTCATCAGCAATGTCAAAGATTCCATTTTATCCACGTTATCACCAACACTAGATAGTTTCCATATTTTTATTTCTAGCCATACTGGTGGGTGTGTAGTGGTATTACAATATGGTCTCAATCTGCAAATGCAACTGAACAGCTTTTCATATATGGCATGGCCATTTGGATATCATCTCTTGTGAGATTTCAATTCTCTATCCTTTGTTTTTTATTTTTAAATATGTTTTTATAGATTTTAGAGAGAGAGGAAGGGAGAGAGGGAGAGAAAAACATCAATGTGGAGAGAAACATCTATCAACTGCCTCCTGCACGCCCCCTACTGGGGACTGAGCCCACAACCTGGGCATGTGCCCTGACTGGGAATCAAACTGGCGACCTTTGGTGCATGGGACGATGGCCAACCAACTGAGCCACACCAGCCAGGGATATTCTCTATTTTAAAAATCTGATGGTGTTTCCTTCCCTGTTCTTTTTTATTTCTCTTGCTGTGACCCCTAGAGAGTCTTATAACATTTGAATTTTTAGAGCAACATTTTTTTCACTTTATTTCTGGGCTTGTGCTAAATCATCCTTTGTTCCTCTTTTTAGTGAGGAGTATTTTATTTTAATGATCAGTTGTTACAGCACTAAAGATATAAAATAAAGGACTTCATTTCTTCAGAAATGTTAACTGTAGCAGTATCACCTACTAGGCAGAGCAAGTCTGCTCTAATTGCTTTTTGTCAGATATTTCAACTTTAGACCAAACCAGCGAGAAAGAAATCTGCAATATTGAAGGGTTTCTGATAAATCTTTAACTTTAATTTGATTAATTTGAAATGTGATTAAAATGCATATCAATACTTATTAGTGAAATGTATACAAGAAAATGAAAGGTGTACATGATTACAGAATACAAGGTTACTTTCTTACTCAGAAACATTACCTAGAATGATTTCTATGTAAGCTTTTACAATGTGGTCTGAGTCCATAAATAGCAATGATAAAAAACAAATATGCAGATGAATTAAAGCATATTTCAGTTAAAATTCCACATCCATGTTATATTAGTTCAATTTTTATAAAATATTTTGCATACAATTTCCACCCGTATTTTTAAATAGTCTCAGACATTTTGTGTGGGTTTTAATCAAGAAAGTTAGGTTGCCATGATTTGACGCAGGTATCCACATTTTCTGCACTGAGATAATACGCTGTGCCTGTTGCCCTGTTTGGCATTCTGTGGGAATCGCATAGCTACCACCAATAAACTCTGCCAGGAGAAATGCATTCCTAGTTTCACACGGACTTATCTTAGAAAATACCTCATAGAAAGCCCAGAAATAAACACACTCACATATGGTCAATTAATTTATGACAAAGGAGTGAAGCATATACAATAGGAAAACGTCTCTTCAATAAATGGTGTTGAGAAAACCAGACAGCCTCATGCAAAAGAATAAAACGGGGCTGCTATTGTTCATCATAAACAAAAATCAACTCAAAACGGATTAAAGACTTGAACATAAGACCTGAAACCAGAAAAATCCCAGAAGAAAACACAGGGAGTAAACTCCTTGACATGAGTCCTGGCAACAATCTTTGGATTTGACACCAAGAACAAAGGAACAAAAGCAAAACTAAGCAACTGGGACTGCATCAAACCAAAACGCTGCTTCTTTTTTTTTAAATCCTCACCTGAGGATATGTTTAGGGAGAGAGACAGAGAGAAGGAGAGAGAGAGAAGCTTCAATGTGAGAGAGGAACATGGATCGGTGGCCTCTTGTTCACACCCTGATTGGGGATCAAACCTGCAGCCTTTCTGTGCACAGGACGGTGCTCCAACCAACTGAGCCGCCCAGCCAGGGCCAAACTAAAAAGCTTCTGTACAGCAAAGGAAACATCAACAAAATGAAATGGCAACTTAGGAAATGGGAGAAAATATTTGCAAATAATATATCTAATAAGGTGTTAATATCCTAAATATATAAATAACTCATAAACTCAATAGAAAAAAAACACACACAAATAATCTGATTAAAAATGAGCAGAGGATCTGAATCGACTTTTTTTTTTTTCAAAGAAGATATACAAATGACCAACAGGTACATGAAATGATGCTCAATATCACTAATCATCAGGGAAATGCAAATCAAAACCACAATGAAACCACCTCACACCTGTTAGAATGGCTATTATCCAAAAGACAAGCAATAACAAGCATTGAGGAGGCTGTGGAGAAAAGGAAGCCCTTGTACACTGTTGGTGGGAATGTAAATATGTGCATCCACTATAAAAACAGTATGAAAATTCCTCAAAAATTAAAAATAGAGCTACCATATGATCCAGCAATCCCATTCCTGGGGATACACTTGAAGGAAAGAAATCATTATGTCAGAGAGATATCAGCATCCCCATGTTCACGGCAGCATTATTTATAGTTGCCAAGATGTGAAAACTACCTAAGTTTTCATTGATAGAAAAATGAATTAAAATGTGAGATATAAAGATATAGATATTCATATATACACAATAAAAATATAATTCAGCCATAAAATAAAGAGAATCCTGCCCTGGCCAGTTTGGCTCAGCGGTTAGAGTGTCGGCCTGCGGTCCAGAGAGACCCAGGTTCGGTTCCCGCTAAGGGCATGTACTTCGGTTGCAGTTTGTCCCCGGCCCTGGTTGGTCGTGCAGGTGGCAGCCACTCGATGTGTCCCTTTCACGTCGATGTTTCTCTCTCTCTCTCTTCCTCTCTCTCCCTCCCACTCTATCTGAACAAAAAATGAAAAAATGTCCTCGGGTGAGGATAAAAAAAAAAAAAAAAAAAAAAATCCTGCCATTTGCAATGATGTGGATGATCAGCCAGAGAAAGAGAAATAGTATATAATCTCACTTCTATGTGGAATCTAAAAAACCAAAACAAAACCCGAACTCACAGATATAGAGAACAGATTGGTGATTGCTATAGGTGGGGGTGGGGTTGAGTGAAGGGGGTAATGACGGTCGAAAGGTACAAACTTCCAGTTATAAGATAAATAAGTCCTGGGGATGGAATGTACAGCATGGTGACTCCAGTTAACAATACTGTATTGTATATTTTCAAGTTGCTAAGAGTGTAAATCTTAAAAGTTCTCATCACACAAAAAAATTAACTTTGTAACTATGTGTGGCGATGGATGTCAGCTGTATTTATTGTGGTAATTATTTTGCAATCTATACATACACCAAATCATTATGGTGTACACTTAAAACTAATACAATGTTATACGCTAATTATTCTAAATTTTAAGAAAAGAAAATCCTTGGACTGAAGCATAGCAGGTTTTTAATTCTGTTAGATTATTTGTTTTCACCGTCTTTTAATGTTTAATTTAATACAAACTTCAAAATTACTTGGTCAGTACTGTCATAGAAAGAAGAGAAGCAAGCTGTTCCTCCCCCCACCCCCCTTACAGCCCAGCAGGCCGAGCACTGACCACAGGCCAACAGCCGAAAAACCTTCAATTAACTAATAATTGCTGGCGTGTTTCCTTCCATTTAAATATCTTTGCCTCATTATTTCTGGTGCATTTTCAAATCCTTAGGTCACTGAAGTCTGCTTTTGAGACCAAGACAATTCCTCCCCCAAAAGTCAGGGGAAATATAAAAAATGAAATTAGTGACTAAGGATATAAAGTAATTAATAAAATCATTTTGGCTTAATTATTTAAAGTCCAGTGTTTTTTTTTTCCTATAGAACACCTGAAAATATACTATTCCCCCAGCTATCAGAATTATACGGAGAGGGGTCATTTTTATCGATGAATTTATAGCTCTCACATATACCAAGGGAAGAAACAGAAAGAATCTTGAAGGCGATCCATGCACAGGGTATTATGCGGTGACACACGCGCACGTTGGAAAGGCAGGAGGGTTTGTTCACCCTTGACAGATCTGGGCTGCCGGATTGCCAGCGTTTGGTCTGCAGGACTGAGGGCGCGGAGGTAGCACAGGTTCATTCTCCGGGAGCCAGCGGCCCTCCGGAGCGGAGCGTTGTGTTTACTGGAACTCATGCTGCCTGTGGGTCCTGCTGTGGGTCCCCCTGCAGCCTCCCCTGTGCCTTCCGAAAGGTCCTCTTTCGACCAGGGCTGTGGCAAGAACTGGGCCTGAGTCATCATTTATATGTTTCTCCTCTGGCCCCACGGACAGCTCCTCTGGATAACTATTGGAATGCCCTGGGATTTTGTACTTTGACCTTTTTTCTTGTCTATCTACATTTATTGCCTCGGGGATTTCTCCCCATCTCATGAATTAAATAACTGTGTATGCTGATAACTCCCAAATGTATACCCGCTATCTTATCTTCTGAATTCATTTATCCAACCGGCCTACATGGTATTGTAGTTTGGGGAAGAATGTTAAATTGAACATATCTAAAATCCAAATCTTTATTTTTTCCACCCAGGTAAATGTTAACCTTTTCTCTCTTTCTGAGTTCAGTAAATGGCTCTACCATTTGTCCAGTAGCTCAGGCCCAAATTCTTACTGTAATCTTCTATCCCTCATTCTCTGCTGTTACGTCTAATTCAATCTGCAGATATTGTCACTTTTATCTGCACAATCCATCCGAAAGCCTACCACTCCTCACCTCCTTCACCTCGGACAACCTTCCCCTGTCCCCAGCAGCTCGTTCCTGCCATGGCCTCCTCAGGGCCGCCTCCTTTCGTGCTTACGGCTCTGCAGTCTAATCTCCATAGGGCCCCACGATTGATCCTAAAAAACAGTAGTTATATCACAACACCTCTGTTCTCACACCTCTAAGTGCCTCTCATATTATTCCCAGAATAAGCTCAAAGAGTTTGCTGTGACCTGCGGGTCTGTGCCGCTCCCTGGGATCTCTCTGGCTGCCACTCCCATGTTCTCTCACCGTCCTCTGCCCACCCCTGCCGGATCCACACCGTCCTCTGCCCCCACCCCACCTCTGCTGGATCCACACCGTCCTCTGCCCCCCCCCCACCTCTGCCGGATCCACACCGTCCTCTGCCCCCACCCCTGCCGGATCCACACCGTCCTCTGCCCCCACCTCTGCCGGATCCACACCGTCCTCTGCCCCCCCCCCACCTCTGCTGGATCCACACCGTCCTCTGCCCCCCCCCCACCTCTGCTGGATCCACACCGTCCTCTGCCCCCCCCCCCACCTCTGCTGGATCCACACCGTCCTCTGCCCCCACCTCTGCCGGATCCACACCGTCCTCTGCCCCCCCCCCCCACCTCTGCTGGATCCACACCGCCCTCTGCCCCCCCCCCCACCTCTGCCGGATCCACACCGTCCTCTGCCCCCCCCCCACCTCTGCTGGATCCACACCGCCCTCTGCCCCCCCCCCACCTCTGCCGGATCCACACCGTCCTCTGCCCCCCCCCCCACCTCTGCTGGATCCACACCGTCCTCTGCCCCCACCCCTGCCGGATCCACACCGTCCTCTGCCCCCACCCCCACCTCTCCTGGATCCACACCGTCCTCTGCCCCCCCCACCTCTGCCGGATCCACACCGTCCTCTGCCCACCCCTGCCGGATCCACACCGTCCTCTGCCCCCCCCACCTCTGCTGGATCCACACCGTCCTCTGCCCCCACCCCTGCCGGATCCACACCGTCCTCTGCCCACCCCTGCCGGATCCACACCGTCCTCTGCCCCCCCCACCTCTGCTGGATCCACACCGTCCTCTGCCCCCACCCCTGCCGGATCCACACCATCCTCTGCCCCCACCCCTGCTGGATCCACACTGGGCTTCCGCACATCGAGGATAGAAACATCGATGCCAAAGAGACGCATCAGACACACTGACGGGTTGCCTTCTGCACGACCCCCACCAAGGCCGGGGCGACCTGCAACAGAGGTACGTGCCCTTGACCGGAATCAAACCCAGACTCTTCCCTCCGTGGGCCGAGGCTCTAACCGCTGAGCCAAACCAGCCAGGGCATCTTCCCACAACTTTTACATGGCTCATTCCCTCCCTGAATCCAGGTCGCTCACCCTACGCCTCCTTCTCTGAGAGGCCTCTTCTCACTGCCAGTGAAATCTCGCCCTCCCCGCAGCACAGTAGGTCGCACCTCACACCATTGCCATTTTTGCAGGTCAAAATGGTAGAACATCGTCCGTTTTAATTAGCTCAACACACACGTGTATAACATTGTACTCACCTGTCCGCCTTTATATATTTATCGGCTTATTGTTTATTGATTGGTGTTTGTCTGCTCCAGAGGACTGCCGGTGTCTGCAAGGATTGTTCATCTCCAGACAGCTCCTGCAACGCGGGATCCGCGGGTCGCGTGCGGACACCTCCGCCTCCGGCCCTCGGGGAGTCCCGCTCCTCACTCTGCTCCCCGGGCGCTCGCACGGGGGTTTTTGGAGGCCGATCCTTTCACCGCTCATCAGGAGCCATGTTTTTGCATCCTCAGAATTTTATTTTTGAGATCCTGCAGTTCCTGGTGTTGGTTTCTTTTTCAGATCGTCTGGTTATAGGATTAGACTATACTTCTGAGAGCTGTGTACTGACCTTTAGGCCCCAGGGCAGAGGCTCTTCAGAATGGTCTGTCTTGGTCATTTTCATCCCCCTGTGGCAGACACCGCCAGATCCCAGCCCTCTGGGCTCCTGTGCTTCTGTCTGCTTCAACAGCCAGCTCTTCCGGGGGGGTCAGAATGAAATCCAGGGGACAGGTCCCTTTGTTTCTTCCTCTTCCTCTGCATAATGGAGTTATTGGCAAGGCAAGGTCAAAACTGTATCATATGTTCTGCTTTCACAGAAATGAGATTTCCATCCCAACTCAGAGGGCTGAGAAGTTCCCCTGAATGCTATGACTTGCCAGTATGTCAGTCCTGTGATCTATTTAGGAGTATACTTACCCGAGCTCCATCTTACTTAGCTGAGGATAATAGATTTGCTTATGTTCTGCCAGGTGCTTTTCAAACCATTTAATAGCAGGTGGAAACTTCACTGATCAATATGACAATGCTTAGGACGCCCCCCAAGAAATACGCCAACGACTGTAACTCGAGTTCTCAATTACAGTTGATTCAAAGTACTGTTTGAGTGTCAGGGTTAAAGAACAGATGTTTGATGGCACTTGTTAAAGATGGTTAAGGCAGGCTACCCAGGGCCTTTGCGAAGGTAGGGGAACTACTGCGATGGGATTTTGCCCAGGGGGACAGAGATCGGGCTCAGCTCCAAATGCATCATGGACAGGTGGGAATTTATAGCCAAGGAGCAGGGTGGGGGTCAGCAGATGGAAGACTACTAAAAGGAAACATCAAGGGTAAGGTGCGGGACATGGGGTGGGGGTGGGGTTCTGGCTAAACCGACCTACGAGGATTCTTGCTGAAGACAGACCAGGGTGATCAGACACCACCTGGGGGATGGAGAGGATGAGGAACCTGATTACATATCGAAGGTGGGGTTCTGGTTAAACTGACTGAGAAGGGTTCTTGCTTAAATTAGATTTTACAGGGCAGTGCGTAGAGGCACCTAGGAGAAGATTCAGGAGCTTGAGTAAAGTTTGGTCAAGCAAAGAATCCTTGTCAGTAGGCTGCAAATGAGGCAGGAGAATAGCACAGAGTGGGAATCAAGGGTCTGGACTTGGAGTCAGACAGACTCATTCGTTTGTTTGTTTTTGTTAATTCTCAACCGAGGATATTTTTCCATTGATTTTTAGATAGAGTGGAAGGGAGGGAGGGAGGGAGAGAGAGAGAGAGAAGAAACATTGATATGAGAGAGAAACACCAACTGGTTGCCTCCTGCACGACCCTGACTGCGGCAGGGGAATGGAACCTGCAACCCAGGTACATGCCTTTGACTGAGAATCGAACCCGTGACCCTTCGGTCTGAGGGCTGATGCTCTAACCACTGAGCCAAACTGGCCAGGGCCAGACTCATTTTTTAATCCTGTTGCCCCTGTGTATATTAATCAGAAACCAAACCAATGATTTTAACAGAAAATAATGTAATAGAGGGAATTGGAGTTTGAATATTAGAGACCCAAAAAGGCAAAAAAGGGTCCCTGGGCCACCCGAGAGATAGTAACTTTGGGATGCAGCTACCGAGCCTGGGGCTAGTGGGAACAACGATAAGAGGATGAGCTCAGAACCTGGATGCTCCGAGTGGGCCCTTTAACTGGGACCCAGACCTCTGGAAGGCGCTGCTGGTGGACCGGTGCTTTACGTCTGAGGGGCAAGTTCTGGAACGTGGAAAGTTGCTGTCGTTGAGGTGAAACAACATTACTGGGGTGTTGGTGACAGTACCGGGAAGCAAATAGGACAAGACACCTTGTCCAGCCTTAGCGTCTCCTTCTGGCCAACAAGAGCCCCTGACCAAGCAGAAGTGTGGTTTGCAGAGTCCCGGTCTCAGAGGCCCAGAGCAGAGCCTGGAAGGGTGCTTTAGAAACAGAAAGAAATTGCTTAAGACGCAGTACAATGGCCTCACGGAAATTACATAACCTTCCCAAGCCCCAACTGCTCTACCTGCGTGAAGGGGAGAAATGCCTCCTTACGGTTACTGTGAGGGTTCAATGAGTGATGGACGCATGGGGCTTGGTAAGTGTAGTGACAGCATCTTCAGGTCTGACTATGTCCCCAACACCCCATCCAGCTCACCCCAGCGGCCAGAGGGTGACAAGGGAAGAGAGAAGGAAAGGTGGGAAGAGGAGAGAAGAAAGACGAGAGAACGGAGAAGGGAGAGACGAGAAGGGAGAGAGGGGAATGGGGGAATGGAAGAGGTGCCCCGGGCACATGCAGCCACGTCTAAGGGGAGAGTTCACACCCCCAAAGAGAAGGGCTGAAGCCCTGTGGACCAGCCCTGGTCTCCTTGGGAAGGCTTCTCCCACTTTGAACGAATTACAAGCTCCAAGTACTTTTAATGACTCCTAGGGGTTGTTATGATTTTTGCAAAATCATGGGAACTAATAAACATAATTGGAGGTTTGTGATCATTTGCTAAAAAGCGAAGGCCAGTGGCTCAGCCGAGGATGACAGCAGGTCTCAGTGCATTAGAAAACAAATTAATCCTGCCTCGTTTCTCCTTAAACTGGCCCCCCGCCCCCTCCCCGCTGCGATTTTGGCTGGCTCTAGCAGCCGTTCAGACTGTGTAATTACATCATTTCTAAGAGCTGGGCAGCTGGGTCAGTACTGGATGTTCTAGTGATCACTGGCTGTCAGGTTGAAGCCTCAATTAATATTCTGCGTAGTTATTGAACTTACAGGGTCCTATCTTCATGGAAGCAAGCAACTGGAAACGTCACCGGTATTCAGGCTTCTCTTTTCATCAGCAAATACAATGCACAGCCAGCCTCACACCTCCAAACATTTCTTAGATTGACTGTCGATGTGCAAAATAGGGAAAACTAAATGTAGTCCAAGGAATTGAAAACGTTACTGTTCGCACCACGCTGAGCTATCTCCCTTTGCCTTTAGGCCTCATTTCCTTCCCGGATAATAAACATAAATTTCCTGTCGTGCAAAAGGGTTACTTTCTGGAAGTGTGAATTGAAATACACTGGCTGTATAGACTTATGAAATTAGTTTCGCAGGTGGAAGAAATCTTAATTAAATGGCTGCTTGGAAGGAAGGAATAGTCATGAGGCAGTTTTCATTATGTTTGCCTTGGCACCGGCCACAGTCACTTCAATGATCTAATTTCTATGTTTCTTATTTAAGGGATGACATTAGATTAGCTTTCCCAACGGGTTCATTTCCAAAAAGTTAAAGAAGTCAAGGTAAGTATATATGGTAGATTTTTAGGGTTTCTGCTTACAACCACTAGGACGCCCCCCCCCCTGGATTCCACTTTCTGTTTGGGGAAGAGATGAGATTTATCAGAAAGACTAGTCCTTCTTTTTATACTAAATGACTGTCCTCCACACCAGGAAATCACTTAACTATCGAAATTACAGAGGAAACAGCACCTTCTCCATCTCCTCCAAATGAGTAAATTCGTCACAAAATTATACTTTTTGTGACTTTCCATAATAATAATTAAAAAAAAAAACTGAACAAAAGTAATAAATTGAATGTATGAGAATCAAAACTTGGGAATTTAAAAATTGATGTATAGTAACCCAGTCTTACCAAGGAGTGTTTGGAGGGGACAGGGTTTTAAGCATTTATTGGAGGCAGAAACAGGAGCAAAACTTAATATTTTATACATAGTTTTTAAAGGTGAGACTATACCCACCCTCTCTCACATCAGGCTTCTTCTGGAAAGAGCACAGGATTTGGGGTCAAAGGCCCCGGTTTGCTGTTCTACCATTTCCAGAGAAGATGGAATAACAGGGACTGGGTTTACAATTCCTGCCTGAAACAACCAGAAAACTAGAAAAAATAAGACAGTGGCTTTCAAAATATAAACATTAGGAAACAAAGGACTGACTCCTGACAAACGGTAAAAAGAAGAAAAAAATGAGGCGTCTTACAGACAATTCAATCCGAAACAAAATCTCAAAGTCATTTTTGCAGAAATTGAAAAGCAGATTCTAAAATTGGTATGGAAATGCAAAGGACCAAGAATAGTCAAAACAACTTTGAAAAAGAACAAAACCGGAGGGCTTAAATGGCCTGATTTCAAGACGTATTAAAAGCAACAGGAGTCAGACAGTGTGGTGTTGGCATGAAGATCACAAACAGATCAATGGAACAGGATGGGGATTACAGAAATCAGGTTACATCTATCTGGCCAATTGATACTCAACAAAGATGCAAAGGAAATTCAATGGAGAAAGGATAGTCTTCTCAACAAGCAATGCTAGAACAATTAAATATCCATTTGCCAAAAAAGAAAAGAGAAAAACAGGTAAATGAATAAAAAAGAACTTCAATATATATCTCACATCATTTTTGGTAAAAAATAAAATAATAATAATAATAATAACCAAAATGGATCATAGACCTAAAAGTAAAACCCCAAACTATAAAACCTCCAGAACCTTTTTTTTTTTATCCTCACCCGAGGACGTTTTTCCATTTTTTGTTCAGATAGAGATAGAGTGGGAGGGAGGGAGAGAGAGAGAGAGAGAGAGAGAGAGAGAGAGAGAGAGAGAGAAACATCGATGTAAAAGGGACACATCGAGTGGCTGCCTCCCACATGACCAACCAGGGCCGGGAACAAATTGCAACTGAGGTACATGCCCTTAGCGGGAACCAAACCCGGGTCTCTCTGGACCACAGGCCAACGCTCTAACCACTGAGCAAAACCAGCCAGGGCCTTCCAGAACCTTTGGGACCTTAGGTTAGGCACAGACTTTTTAGGTATGGCACCAAAAATATGATCTACAAAAAAAAAATTTTTTTTTTGATAAATTGGACATTATCAAAATTTAAAACTTCTATTTTTCAAAAGATATTAAGAAAATAAAAAAAAAACTATAGAATGAGAAAAAATATTTGAAAAATCACATATCTGATAAATATTCATATCCAAAATATATGAAGAACTCACAAAATACAATAATCAGCAAACAACCCAATTTTTTAAATAAGCAAGAGAACTGAACAGACACTTCACTAAAGAAGATATATGAATGGTTAATAAGTACATGAAAAGACACTTAATGTCATTAGTCATGGAGGAAACGTAACTTGAAACCGCGGTGAGATAGTATTACATACCTATGTGAACCTGTGAAGTGGGAAAGACTGACCATACCAAGTGTTGGCACAGATGCAGCAACTCTCACACACCGCTGATATGTGAAATGTACAAGCTCTTTGGAAAACAGTCTAGCTATTTCTTAAAAAGCTAAACACACACCTATCTTATGCCCCAGATATTCTATTTCTAGGTAGTTACCTAAAAGAAATAAAAGCCTGTGTCCATTACAAAGTGTGCATCAGTGTTCACAGCAGCCCTAAACAGAAATAACCCAGATGTCCATCATCAGCGGATAAATAATTGTGGTGCATCCATATAAAGGAATATTCCCCGAGAATAAAAGAGAATGAACTACTGATACACACAGCAATGTGAACGAATCTCAAGATATGCATGGTGAATGGACAACGCCAGACCAAAAGGAGAGCATACTTTAAGTTCTCATTTATATAAAATTGCATAAAATTAAAGTTACAGTCACAGAAAGCAGATCAGTGGTTGTCCGGGGATGGCAGTGTGGGGTGGAGAGAAAGTTGGGGGTGGAGAAGGCAGGGGATCCCCAAGGGGACTGAGGAAATTTATGGGGATAATGGATATGTCCATTATCTTAATTGTAGTGATGGTTTTATCATTGTACACATGTCAAAACTTAACAAATTTTACTTTGAGGTCTATTGTATGTCAATTATACTTCAATACAGTTGTTTTTTAAAAGGCCTGTGTTACGTCATAGTTGTGTGAACTCGAACACGTTTCTTAAACTCTCTGTACCTGAGTTCCCTCAGGGGTCAAACAGGGACAATGGACATTTCACAGGGTGCTGAATCAGGTGAGACTGCAGCGACGGCCCCGGGAAAGCACCGCGTCAAAGGCCGGCAGGGCGTCTTGTCCTCCCTGTAAAGGACTTCGTGTTCCCATTAATCCCTCAGACACGGTTCTCTCTCTAGGTTGTATCTTTTATCTTCAGAAATCAAAGAACATGATTTGTGAAGCTTAGGTACTTTTATCTCTTAAAATGCCTTTATAAATAAAGTCAGATGAGCCCGGCTGGTGTGGCTCAGTGGTTGAGCGTCAACCCATGCACCAAGAGGTCACCAGTTCGATTCCTGGTCAGGGCACATGCCCAGGTTGTGGGCCAAATCCCCAGTGGCGGGCATGCAGAAGGCGGCCAATTGATGTTCTCACTCATCAATGTTTCTATCTCTCTCTCCCTCTCCCTTCCTCTCTCTCTAAAATCAATAAAGAAAAAAAATAAAAATAAAGTCAGATGAGGGAAAAAAAAATGAGAATACACAGAATTAAAAAGCAACAATGTAACATCTGTAGCTCTGTGGAGCACTCAGGTGGAGACAGCTTGCCCAGTCATCAAGGGGCACAACAAATTCAAGCCATCTGGCCCATGTGTGATCACCCCTGCCCCCCAACACACACATACATATTTACAAGATAAAAACATTATAAAAGTATGTAAATTTTAAAAAAGAAAGACTCTATGCTTTGGAGTCAGATCTCGGATCATACCCTGACTCATCCCTCACTGGGTCTGTGACCTTGGACAGCTCACTCACCCTTGCTGAGCCTCATTTTCCTCACTTATAGAACCAAGGTCCTGTAGGTCGGCTGTGAGAAAGAAACAGAAGTACCTTGGACAGCACTTGGCACAGGGAAAGTGTTCAGTAAGTTTGTGCTCCATTGTAGTAGCACTTGGGTAGGGAACTCCTGGCTCCAGGCCAACGCCCTTTCTACTGTATTCTGTTGCTAGCTCACCTGTCTGTGGCAGAGGGTGATTGGACAGCAGGTGTCTTAGCTCTCATTCTGGTGCTCTTGCCACTGTGTAAGGTCTTTCTTTTTCAACCACCACAAAACAGAATTCATTTATTAGCTGGGAGAAACGGCACCTAGAGATGAAATCATACTGGTGAGAGACCAGGATAATCCTCTTAGACCAATGCTATTAATGGCTAGTTCAGCCCCCAGGGTCTCTCCGTGGTGCATTCTCTGATTGCTATTGCCCCTGAACTGGAGCCCTCTCTGGAGTTTTACATCCAGTAACCCTGGTGCTGGCCTGGGCGGGACGCTGTGGGTGCGTAATTGTTGTTGTGGCGGCCCTCAACCACAAGATGGCACACGACTCTCTCTTTCAGAGGAGAAACACTAGCAAGGTAGTGGACTCTGAAACCAGGCATGTTTCAAATCAGATGAAAATGCACTTGTGTTTTGAAAGTTGCCTTTCTCACTCTTAAAATGGGAAGGAAACACCAAAGATCATGAAAGGAGATTCTGCTGAGGCTCAGGAGATAATGGGAGAAGGGGAGTCGGTTGCGGGGAGAATCTGAAGAATTGACTGGAAGTTGTAAGACTTGCCTTCTTGGTGTTTTTACTTGGCCTTGTTGCTCCCTCTGCGGCCATATTCTTTCCAGAGCTCATAACTTCAAAACAGGTTAGACAAGGGGTCTCTGTTCCTGATCCAGGGTTTATTTGAACCTTGACTAAACATTAAAATCCCCAAACTCCTCCCCTAGAGATGTAAGTGCATTCCTGAACTCAGAATGGCAAGGGCCTGTTGTTTCCATCCCCTCATGTTTGCTGCTGCTGCGGGGTCACTTCAGATGGCATCTATTGTTGCTGTCATGCCAGCAGGGGAGAAAGGGGGTGGACTTCAATTTCCATCTCACCTCAGATGCACCTGTGCCTGGGCTGCAGGTGTTCTGCCTATTCTCAGAGCCACTGCTCCACGTAGCCCGTCTGCATACAGGGCTCTCGTCTTCTCTCTACGTCCTTCCTCCTCGCACAGAAGCTAAATAGCTTACAAAAAGCATATTACAGCCCTGGCCAGTTTGGCTCAGCAGTTAGAGCATCGACCTGCGGACCTAAGAGTCAAGAGTTCAATTCCCGGTCAAGGGCACGAACTCGGGCTGTCGGATCCTTAGCCCCAGTCGTGCAGGAGGCAACTAATCGATGTCTCTCTCACATTGATGTTTTCCTCTCTCCCTCCCCCCCTTCCACATTATCTAAAAGTCAATGGAAAAATATCCTCGGGTGAGGATGAACAACAACAGCAAAGCATATTACAGAGCCCAATGCCTCCATAGCTCACGAACCTCACTTTGCAAGCAAGAGAATGTATTGATTGCCTAAAGCAATCAGCAGCCCTGCACTTCAGTCTGCACCATCATCATCTTGCCCATTAAATCCTGAGGAAACGTGGTCCAGACACGCAGACAGACAGTGCGATATAAACCTGAGGGGGTGAGGTTAGGGACGACTCCCGAAGGCCGAGTGGGAGCTGGCTAGGCCTAAGTGGGCAGAGGAAAGACATCCTCCTCGGACACCACTGTCTGAGGGGTGGGAGCGAGGCCACGCAGAATGCACGCACACCACAGGCGCTCTGCTGCGCCAGAGGGAACACGGAGCCACTGAAGGACCGCCCGGCCACAGGCCGCTGCTGGACACGGGGCCCTCGTGCGCCACACCGAACGGCCGGGGCTCCTGCTCTGAGTGATGACACCGCAGAAGGGTTTGAAGAAGACAGTTCATATTTTAAATACAACCCCTAAGGTGGAAGGCAGATTTAGGAAGGATATTCCTGTATGTAGGGAACTTGGCTAGGGTGCGAGTGCAGTAATTCAGGCAAGAAATGGCGGTGGCTGGACCAGGACAAGGTAAAGGTATGGAGAGGAGCATTTACCAGGCTCAGGAACAGCTTATCGACCGGCTGAATGCGAGGGATCAAAGGTGACTCTGAGCTTCCAGCTTATAGAAGTAGCAGGTGGTGGCATCAGGAGGAAGAGCTGGTTTAGAAGGAAGGTGATAAAATTGGTTTTGTGTGTGTTGAGTCTGACGTGCTCAGAGGACACCCCGGTGGGGATGACCAGCAGGTGGACATACACAGCCAAAGCTTGGAGGAGGGTCTAGCCTAGCTGTATTTATTTGGGAGACAGCAACAGGCAGGTGCAGTTAAAACCAGGAGAGTGGGTGAGATTGTCCTGGAATAGAGTGAAGAGGAAGGAAAGCAGAGGGTCAAAGAGATTTCTGGGATAGCAGCAGAAGAGAGCGGCTGGAAGAGAAAGCCACGGAGGAGAACGAGAAGGAATGATAGAGCAGAAGCGGGAACGTGCACTGCCAGAGACACTCAGTGATTAGGGACCCTCAAGGAAGGACTCAAGGGTTTCAGATGCAGCAAAGAGGCCAGCAAGACAGACTGCCAGCTCCCCACGCTATGCCGCAGAAGTTGATGGCAGTGGACTGGAGTGAAGGGCAGTTGGAAAAGTGAAGGCTGTCAGGGCAGATTACCTTCTGCATGGCTCTGGACGAGAAGAGGAGGAGGGAGGTGAATGATGGGGTGGTGGGGTAGGAACTGGATAGGGCTGAACTGGATAGAGGGTAGAGGAAGCTTCTGTTTTGCTGTGTTTTCTTTGTTTGTGGGTTTGTTTAGCAAAGGAGAGCCTTTATGCTTATGGGCTGAGGAGAAAAGAGGAGGAGCGGGTGAGGACTGGAAGGTCCAGGAGAAAGGAGATGGGCGGACGTAGTCCTGAGGGGCTGGAGGACTGAGTGCGCTTGGACAAGAGGCCGTGGGCCTCATCCTCTGGGACTGGAGGGAAGGATGGCGGGATGGCTAAGTGGGTAGAGATACGTGTGTAAGTGAGAGCGTGAGAAGCTGACTCTAAACAAGAGAACAGCAGAAACAAGACTAGAGGCAGAAGGCCCTGGGGCACACTGTCACCTGGTGGCAGCAGCATGGGCTCTGGGTTCCAGGTTGATCTGGGGCCCAGTACCAGTTCCATCACTTACCAGCGACTTGACCTTGGCACACTCTGATCTCCCTACCAATGTTCTCCTTTATCACATGGGGAAATAATAGGACCTCCCTCCCTTTTAGGGTCATTGTGAGAATTAAATATGATCTGCGTACTCTGGGGATGAGAGTCCAGTGATGATGATCATTCAGCCAACCAGAAAGCTAAACAGGCCAGATGAATTCATGGCCCAAACAGCTTGATCATTTTTGATTTAAATGTCTTTCCGCTGCCTCCTGAAAGACTGAAAATAACTTGAGGGCAGGTCTTACTTTTCTTCGTCTTCCCCGGCATCCAGTTCACTGCCTGCCTCGTGGAGGCTCCCAGTAAAGGGTGTGCAATGACTGAATAAATGGATTGCCCAGCGTCAGCTCCACAACAGCTCAGGCTCCCAGCTCTCAGACGGCATTTCCCTTCCGCCACGCTGTCTCTCCTGGTCCAGCTTTCCCTTCTGTTTGCTGCCCTGTGACACTAACCTTTGAGGTCACTAGACAAAAGAATAATAACTCCTGGTTTGGGCTCGATACAGGTACACTTCACTCGGTTGTACTTTACTTTGTTGTGCCTCACAGATGTTGCAGGATGTTTTTACAGATGTTGCGTTTTTTACCAATTGAAGGCAAAAGCGTCCACCAGCAAAGAGATACGACTCGATCAATCATGATACTCACTTTATTTTGTGGTGGTCTGGAATGGGACCCTCAATAGCTCTGAGGTATGCCTGTATTTCAGGTCTGGAAATACAAAAGCATAGTATTAGTCATCATTAAGGTGAGGTGATGCATTTCAGTTGCGTAGCAATTCCCAAGAATTAAAAAGGAAAGAGAGAGGATGATGTATCCCTGGAGAAACATCATTAACTGACCTGTTTTTACGACCACTTGCACCCTGGGAGGGCCTGAGCTTTAGGAAGGGGAACAGGTTGGGGGTCTGGATGCTGAGAGGAGACCCAGGGGGACAGAGAAGGGGCAGCGGCAGGGGAGCCAGCTCATCCTGTCCTCAGGTGTGCAGCCAGGTGAGAGGCAGCCTTGGATCTGGACTAACAGGACAAGGCATCAGTCAGCATGGACAGCAGGAGCCACAGCACACCTGTGTCCGGTGGCCAGTTTGTTCACCTTGGCCACACCCCAGAAAAGCTTTTATAAAAATGAATGTTTTGAAAACACTCTTTTTCTCCTTGTTCTCGCTCTCCCTCTGCTCCCTCAGATGAGAGCAGCAACGCAGCTGAAATGCAGGGGGAGGTGTGCCAACAAGATGAGTGAATAATGGAGACAAAACAAGGAATTTGGAAAATCCATAACCTGCATAATGTCCCCTCCTCAGACCTCCCCAGTCATGGCCATCGAGCCTCTGCGTGCGGAGGTGGAATTCATAAGGGTGTGATTTCCTCCAGAATACCAAGAAGTCAAAGGCTCTGGGTTCTTCCTGCCAAACCACTCACTGACCACCAGGGGTCAGGCTGCAGCTAAGAACGGGCAGCAGACACCCCAAAGCAGAGTTCTGTCCTCATTCCCAGGCCCGGCCCCGCGTGCCTGAGGCTCACCGAACTTGGCCAGGCTGGCCCAGCGGTGGCCTGGGGGATTCCTTTCCCATCTGCAGTAGAAGCTGCTGGGAGTTGGGTTAGTCCCCAAGTGAATCCTTCCTTCCTTTCCAGTTGTTAAGTTTGAGAACCACGCACCTCAGAATCATGGAGGGGTTTGGAGGAGGAGCTCATTCAAAAGAAGATTCTGAGGCCAATTCTGGGGTGGAGGGATTGGGCGCAAGAATCTGCATTTTCTGTAGACTCTCAAGTGGTTCTGCGGCAGGTGGTGCCGGACCACACTCCCGCAAAGTTGTAAGCAGATGTCCAACAGGGGGCAGCCCCGAATCCCCGCCTTTGGCTTTGTGCCGTGCCCAGGGCTCAAGCAGGCAGAGTCCCCGGGCTGCAGGCCATCAGACGTATAGTCCTGAGGTGACACAGCTCCTCCTGGCCCCATGAATAAACGTGGGATGAAGAGGCGGGGGTGGAGGAGAATTCTTAGTGCCCGGGGCAGGTCAAGACCACAGCAGGCCGGCCTTGCCCACTCCCCAGCACGTGCAGCTCCTTCTGATCATTTCCGGGCACTGGTTTCCTTCGTTTTCCCTTTGATGCTCCTCCCTCCTCCTCATTGCTTAGAAAAAGCATCCTGGATGTAGAGGCAGCTAAGCTTTCTGCTCAAGATAACCCTTGTCTGTTGTCCTTGTCGGTGCTAAGGACCACCTACAATGTGAGCACCCTGATGGACTCACAGCTTTTCGGGGGGAGTGGAGGGAAATCCGACATCAAATATGCATACCCGCTGTACAGTGCAGCCCAGTCCAGAATCGTTAAAAGGTATGTTTTCAAATTGAGAAAATTCTCTTACTTGATTCACTCAACACACATTCATTGAGTGCCTACTGCACCAAGAACCTGTCCTACGTGCTGTGGGAGGGTTAAGCGAGATTCATGAGATCATTGCCCTCACCGTGCTGACATTATGGTGTAGGAGGCAGATAATCAAAGAACAATACATACATGAAATAATGAATCACAGAGTTGGATATTGTGAGCAGTGCTGTTAAAGAGACAAATAGGGTTATGTGGTTAGAGGTGCAAGGGAGAAGCCAATCTCAGATGAGGTGTTCGGGGGTCAGGAGGTGGAATGAAGAGAAAGACCAGAGGAAGAGCCCAGCCGGTGTGGCTCAGTGGTTGAGCGTTGACCCATGCACCAAGAGGTCACCAGTTTGATTCCCAGTCAGGGCACATGCCCAGGTTGTGGGCCCGATCCCCAGTGGGGGGCATGCAGGAGGCAGCCAACTGATATTCTCTCTCATCGATGTTTCTCTCTCTCTCTCTCTCAAATCAATAAAGAAAAAAAACACAACTGAAAAACAGACCAGAGGAAGATTGTTTCGGGTAGAGAGGACCTTCGTGTGGTTTTTACCAAGCCTACCTAGCACCTTGGCCCATGGCTACAGAACTTTCCCTCATGAGCTGACATGTATTGAGTCCCTTTTCTAGTTCTCGTGATGCTAGTTCCTCAGGATACAGTTCTGAGCAAGAAACAGCGTCCACCCTCATGAAATATATAGCCTGGTGCAATGTTTAGACACAAGGTTCTGCTATCCTTCAATTTCTAAGTTTACCATTTATCTTCATCTTAGAAACTCTATTCTAGATGTTGGATTAGCATGGAGGGAAGCTCTTGTGATTACAAATACAAAACCCAATGGGAAAATCATCTACGGAGGTTCCAACAACCTGAATACGGTATCTAGTGGCTCAGATAAAAGAAAAAAAAAATCCAGCCACCACTTCATGCCCACACAGTGGGAAAGAGCGCCTGTGCACTCGCTAGGATTCCTTTCACACTGTCCCGGGCCTGGGTGAGAAGAACTGGGTTCCCAAGCAGAGCTCACGTGTTCCGTAACTGCACGCAGCTCACTCAGCCACAGCCCGCTGGGCCCCATCTCTTGGTGCTGAGCGTGAGCACAGCGGCCTGGCCCATCCTAGAGAGCCCCTACCCACGTCTCAGACCTTTCAGAGGCTCTCATCGAAGATGGATGATGAGAAGAAAAATGGCAACAATCTGTAGGCGAGCTTTGCTCCCACCCCTCCCAGGAAGCACCTGCTTCTCCCGCAGCATAAATTCGTAACTGACATGTTGTCAACCCTTGGCAGAAAGCAGATTTTTACCCCTAGGTTTCAGAACGTTCTCTCTGCACCTGAACCTTTTATAAAGAAAGAAGAAGAAAACCGGCTCAGACAGGGCTGACCCTTAAGGCTACAGGCAGGAGTGGTCTGGGACTGGCCCACGGGGCTCTCCGGAGCGGGTAGAAGAATGAATGGGTGCGTCAGAGTCCTGGGCCTTACGCCTAGAGGTTCTGATCAGTGAGTGTGGTGTGAGGCCTGGAAATAAAGCTATCTTTTAAAAAAGCGTCTTTGGAACTCCTGATAATCATTTGGGATAGACTGATGAACAAGCTTCTAGTTAGCTATCCTCTCATCCTGGCAACCTGTGTGTCTCTACCCCCCCTCAACACCAGCCCTCAGGTGCAGTCGTCTGCCCCACAGGTTGTCATCAGTCCCGGGGGGCCTGTGGCTGAAACCTAAGTCAGCCCCAGCCTCATGCCAGGTGGAACAATTGACTTGGGCCAGCTCAATAAAGGCTTTGGGTTACCAGACACCCATCTGCTGGCTGTTCTCACCAAGGAAATGAGAGCCAGATCACTTTCACTGGGCACCAACCCCACACTTCCCAGTGCGCAGGGAGGAAGAGAGATCCTCCCCCCGCTTCTGGTGCTTTCACTACAAACAACTCCCCTGTGGTTCCCCAAAGCTCTTTTCATTAATATCTCAACACCTCCCAGAATAGCCTGCGTGCGTTGTCAGTGAGAGCCCACGTCCAAAGGAAAAACAGCTCCACTCTTCCCTCCACCTCCTGGGCGCGGCGCCCACGCGCTCTGTTCACTGCACACACTTCTCACAGTCCGCTGCTCAAACACCTCGCGTCCCTTCGCTGGTCCTTTTCTCTGCATGGTCTCTGCGAAGCCAGGGTTTGATGCTAGTGACTGAAATAATTTGTATCATCCTAAAAATGAATGTTGAAACCATTTTTAAAGTAATACATCTACATACTTTGAAAGTCAAATGTATTACAAAGCCTCCAATAACAACAACAAAAATAGCAATTTCTTCTTCCTTCCCGCCCTAGACGCTAACACTTGCAACTCTTGAGGTGGTTTTAGAAGTTTTTGCCTCTATGTTTCTAAGTGACATTTTTATAATATTTGTATACTGCTTTTTCAATTTGGAATATTACCTGTCAACTTCCCGTGGCAGATGAGAAGCTAGCACCTTTACACACATTCTCTCTCACCACACCCAGAACTTCCCTCTCCTCCCAGCAGGTACGTCATGTGCCTTATTAACTCCATGTTATAATCGTGTTTACATTATGGTTGTGCCAGTGTTCCTTGTTGAGCCCATTTAGATACTAGTATTACGTTTTTCTTCGATTTCTTGTTCTCAGAGTTCATCATTTCCTTTTAGTTTGTTCAGTTATTCTACGTATATAGCATCAAAATTTCTCATGTTCTTTGCAGAACTATAAAACTCCTCTCAGCACTATGTTCTGCTTGGTCAAAGGCTTTGAGTGATTTGTCAGCTTTGGTTCCTCCCCCCAGACACCCCTCTTGGAGCCCGCCATCCCCCTGCTCCTCTGTGGACTGGCAGCTCAGCTCTAAACCTGTGTCCCTTCGCTTCTCTCCCTACTGGGCTCCTGTCCTGGACCTCACATCTCTCTCCCGCTTAACTGATTTACTCCCCATTTTGTGGGAGCACACACTTCAGTAGCTTTCTGAGTATGAAGTTATTAGAGACAATTTTTTAAAAATGTCAATGGTTTCATACTTGATTATTCATGACACAATTCTAGGTTGAAGATCATTTCCCTCAGAATTTTTAAAGCATTGTTCATTGTCTTCCCGCTTCCTGTGTTACTGTTGAAAACGTTGATTCCGTTCCATGTCCTGATTCTTTGTATATAACTTTCTTTCTTCGCTCCTTTCTTCCTTTCCTTCCTTCCTCCTTTCCTTCCCTTCCCCCCTCCCTTCCTTCCTTCATTCCTCCGGTTTTCTAGAAAAAAACCTATGCTGTGTGGGGGCAAAGGGTATACAAGAAATCTCTGTACATAGGAAATCTCTGTACCTTCCCCTCACTTTTTCTGTGAACCTAAAACCGTTCTCAAAAAATAGTCTGAAAACAAAAAACAAAATAAAAATCCTCAGCCGGGGGTCAGAGTAATACATTGGAAACTTTTAGAATTTTTTTCTTGATCCCTAGTATTTAAAATTGTGTGATGAAATGCCCTGGGTCTTTATTACTCATTTTCTAGGCATTTCTTACATGTTTATTTTCAGTTTGGAAATGCATGTCTTTAAGTTCTGAGATTTTTTCTTGTAAGATTTCTTCTTCATTTCATGTACGCGTGCACCTAAGCTATTTGTATGTGTGCATGTATGTTAGCATCTTCCCCTGGATGTTTTCGTTCTGCTTTCTGAGAGACTTCCTTTATCTTCCAACTCCTCCATTGGAACGCTTATTCAGGCTATCGCATTGGAAGAGCTCTCACAATTCTCTATATCTGCATTCATACAGCAGTGTTTTCCAATTTTCTGAGTGCAATATTCTCTCTCTGAGAACATTAATAATAGGTTGTTTTCTCCAGAGTATGCTTACCCTCTGCATTGTCTCTGCTTTTTTTCTGAGAAGAGTATGGACTTAAACAAACAAAGCTAAGTCCCCATTTCTCCCCTGTCCTCAATCATTCCCTTCTTCAGAGTCACCCATAGTTTAGTTTGTTAGATGTCCTTCAAGGTCATTTTCACGCACTTATTTACATTGAAACACACACATATGATTGAACACTACCTTTTCTCATAACTACACCAGCGTGCTGCATCGTGCCTGTTTTCACACTTACCAGCATATGATAAAGATCTTTCAGTGTCTGCTTCCAAACCAGTTACTTTTAACTGCTGCATACTCTACCACAGTAAGATGTGCCAGTATCTATTTCACTCAGACCATGGTATGTTTCTCTTTTCAAATTAATACTGTTAAGTCTTTTTTATTTCTGGAGAATAAATATCTAAAAAAAATTTGCTGAGTTGCAAGTTAATTTTATTCAAGATTGTCCTACAAAATGCTATACTAGTTTATACTCCCATAAAAATTATGAAAGCATCTGTTCCCTCACACTCTTACAAACACTGGATAGCATCTATTGTTTTAACTTTTGCCATTTGATCTATTTGCCAATAGGCAGCCCTGGCCAGTGTGGCTCAGTGGACCAGGAGGTTGCCGGTTCGATTCCCAGTCCAGGGCACTTGCCTGGGTTGTGAGCTCGATCCCCAGTAGGGGCGTGCAGGAGGAGGGCGTGCAGGAGGAGGCCGATCAAGGTAGCACTCTCCGTCTCTCTCCAGAGCGTCCGCTATCTCTAACAATCAATAAACTATTCTTAAAAATAAAATTTGCCAAAACATATCTTATCAGTACACTGGTTACCTAGTTATTAGTGAGATTGAACAGTTTTTCATGTATTTATTAGCTATTTTAAAATTTTCTTCTTCTGTGAATTGCCCAGTCATATTTTCCCCATATTTCTAGTGTGTAGTATTTTTCATATTGATTTGAGAACCTCTTTATGTACTACAGATGCCCATTATTTATTTGTATAAAAGTTGCAGATATTTTCTCCCCGTCCCTTGCCTATCCTTAGGGACACCTATTTTTAGGTAGTACACAGGAGAGTTTTAAAAAATGTTTTTGTGCTCAAATTTATCAACTTTGCTTTTTGTAACTTGTTTATTTTAGGACAGCTTCCCCACCCCAAGTTTATGAACATATTTTTCTCTATTGCCCTATATTTTTATCATTTTAATTTTTTAATGTTTAGTTCTTTAATTAATTTATATTTGTGAATGGTATAAAGTTGAGATCTAATTTTATTTTTCAAAAGTATAGATCAGTTTTTTGGCACTATTAAATAATCCATTCTTTCCCCTGTGATTTGCAATGCCACCTAAATTCCCTTTTATATACCGGTCTGCTCCTGGTCTAGTACATTGCTCTAAATCAGGGATTGGCAAACCACAACCGGTGGGCTACATCCAGCCTGCTGACTGTTTGGTAATTAAAGTTTTATTGAAACACAGTCATGCTCATTTGTTTACATATTGTCTATGGCTGCTTTCATGCTATAGAGGCAGAGTCGAGTAGTTGCAACAGAGAACACTTGGCCTGCAAAACCTAAAATATTTACTATTTGGCTCATTATAGAAAAAAAATTGCCAGCCCTTGAGTCAGTATCATTAATAACAGAAACTCTACAGTGCGTTTTGCATTTGGAAAAGTAAATATGTCCTCATTGGGTTTATATTTCAAAAAATTCTTGGCTATTCCTTATACATGTCTCTGTGTGAATTTTACATTTAATTGATTACTGACAGTCAAATTTAAATGTAGCAACTTTCTATTTGTTTTTTTTTTTTACTTGTTCCTCCTCCTCTTTGCCTTCTTTTGGGTTAGTAATTTTTATTATTTTATTTTATTTCTTATGCCTCCTTGTTTTATTTTCAAAGTTTATAGTATGCATCTTTAAACTACCATAGTCCACCTTCGAGTAATGTTACATCACTTCAAATATAGTATAAGAAACAACAGTACAGTACTTTCACTTCCCTTTCCTGGTCTTTCTGCTAATGTGGTCATACATTCTACTCTGTACATGTGTTATAAACTCCAGAATACACGGTGGTTTTTTTTCCCTTTATATGATCAGTTATTTTTAAAAGAGATTTAAAATATAAAAAATTGTTTCATATTTACCTACATGTTTATCATTTCTCGGGCTCTTTATTCTTGGTGCACATAGTTTTTCCTACAGTATTTTCCTTTTGCCTGAAAGACTTCTATTAACATTTCCTGGGCAGATCTGCTGGTATTAAATTCTTTCAGTTTTTGCAGGCCTGAAAAAGGTTTTATTCCTTTTTTATTTTTGAAAGAGCGTTTGCTGGGTATAAAATTAATTCTAAGTTAACAGCACTTTTCTTTCCATCTTTCAAAAGGTTTGCTTTTTTAGCTTTGTTAGGCAGGACCAGTGCAACCCTCAGTCTTGGAAAATACCCTTCTGAGAACTCCACCAGATGCCGGCGTAGTGCAAGGGTTTTTGCTCTAGCTGGTGGAAACACACACTATTTCTGGCCCTATGTGAGCTCCACGGATTGTTGCGCCACTTTCTCCTGGTTCTCTTCCCAGCTCCCAGGGCTCCTCTCCCACGTACAGGTGATCCGTACCCAGCTCAGACCGGAGGACCTTCTGCAGATCCCTGGAGCAGAGCGCGCTCTCCTGCTCTCCTGCTCTCGCCTCGCCCCGCCCCTCCCTCCTGCTCTTGGGGCGCTCTCTTCTGTGCTCTGCCCCGTGAATTTGTTACATTGGCCTCCCTGAACTCTCACCTCCACTTCTCAATTCAGAGAGACCGCCAGGTCTCTCTGGGTTCCTCCTCCCTCACTGTGGCCTGGAAACTCTCTACAGTCAGTAAGCTAAGGCAATGATAACGCTCATTGTGTTTCTCTCCTATGGATTTACCTCTGCTGCACTACCTCTGGTTAAATACCTAAAAAACATTTTATATACTATATATTTTGTTGTTTAAGGTGAGAGGGTAAAACTGGCCCTTATTACTCCATCATTGTTAAAATGTTTCATTTGGGATTTTAATTGGAATTGATGGGGGAAACTGACATTTACATTATTGACTCTTTCCTTTCAGGAACATGGTATATTCACTTAGGCCTTCTTTTAGTTTCTCCAGTGGGTTTTATGATCTTCCACATTCATATTGGGGTTGCATTTAAAGGCCCCAATATAGGCTCTTTAACTTCCCTCGTATAGCATCTTATTTATCGCCTATAGCTGCGATTCAGGGTACCCTGGAGCTTCTGCTTCACTGAGTAGCTCCTAGACCCATCCTCTTCCCCACCTCTGCAGATCAGGAGGGGACCTGTGACCAGATCGTCACTGCCGGCTGAGTTCCTGATCACTCTCTCATGACGGCAGAGCAGGGTCGAGCAGCTCCGGACTGGGGCCTGGAGTCTGGATGAGAAAACGCTAGCAGCACCCCTCACAGAACCCCAACATGGTAGAAACTGGCTTAGGGCTTTTTCATTTTGGCATGGCTTGCCTGAGCTTTTCCCCTACTTTTATGTATAGTTGGGCATGGATAAACTCTGAAAAGTAAACCCTAAAGACTGAACTCCTGGTCTACTGGGGGTGCTATCACCTCTGTCTAGTTGTGGGGTCCCCCCACCTACCTTATTTATACTCTGGGTCTCTTCTTTAATAGATGGTTACTGGTGCACAGAAAAAATGATCTCTAATAATATCTCTGGGATAAAAAGGCATTCGTGAGCTAGTTAGGGAAGTTGGGGATGTATGTTCTAAATATCAAACAACAAATTTAGAAGCAGACTTGGAACATAATCCCTTCCTAAATTGGGAACTCTCTGTTCTTATGAAATCCATCTCTTGCCATAATGACAGTAATAAACTGAGGGAACCTTAACTGACTGCAGTTCACACTGAATGGGTAAACACATCCTAAATAATGAGTTGGTTAATTGTAGCTGTTTATAGATCTTCGATTCATCTCCTGAGAGTATATAAATCCATCACCTATAGTTGCTCATAGCTTCTGAGCAGAACTTTTCAGAGATTAGCCTCCTCCATTAACTCAAAATACATCTCTTAAGAATCAAAGGGCGGGTGGAGTTTAGCTTATTTTCATTATACCTCTGCGTGCGGATCACATGAAACATCAGAGCAATGATGAGGCAAATAAAACAGTGACAGGGAGATTCTTAGCATTTTGCTATACCCATGTAACCCCCCACCCTTTTACTTGGCCAAACAGTCATATGCATGTAACACCCAAGTCTCTGCACGTGGGTATACTCAGACTTCCTGAGACAGCGAGCACAACACCTCACTTGAACACTGGGCCACCCTCTGACAGCTATACTGGCACAAAGAAAATGTTAGTCTCACAAAATGCAACACAGTCGTCCCTCTTTATCGCGGTTAATCAGTTCCAGACTCTAGCGGCTGCCCCTGGCGTTGAAGGATTCCTGGGGTGCTCGAATACATAGGCCTACAGTCCATACGTACAGTCATTTTAATTTTAATTGTAATACAGGGGTGTATAATTGACTCAGACAACCGAGCGCGCGCTGTATCGTCACTGTCTCGATCAACTTTTTGATGAATATATTTGAAAAACCACGATAGAATGAAGCCGCGAAAGTTGAAGCAGGAAGTGGCGAGGGACAACTGTATACCCGGACACCCTGGAGACACAAGTGTGGATCCCGTCAGTTCAGGAGCAGATCACCTGACTGGTCTCTATTGCTTGGGCTCACCTACAGACCCACGGTTTGCAACCCTGATGCACATTAGCATCGCCTGCAAACGTGTGTGGTAGCATGCCACCCCAGACCAAGCAAATCAGAAGCTGTGCTCTGGGCCCCAGGCATTGCTGTTTGTTCTCCCGGTCATTCTAACACACAGCCAGGGTTGAGAACCACTGCTAGACTGGAGTGGCGGTGGCCACTGTGCCAATATTCAAAGCATTCACGCAGGGTAGATTTTTAATTTATAATATAAAGCAGCAAGTAACTCTTTAGTCTTCCCAAGGATATTTCCAAGTATGGCAAAACTGCCTACGCTTCCAGTATTTAGCTTAGGAGGTGACAGCCTTGTGTGTGTGTGTGTGACAGTCCTGTAATTCGGCTTCCTACATGGCTTTTGAATTTTCCCCTTTCCCCCTGCTGCCACATCCTTAGTCCAGGTCTTCATCCTCTCCCTCGTCTTGCTGCCCCTCCCCACCTTCGAGGAGCACCGCTCCTACTGTTTCTCTCAAACCCCAGACACGTCTTTCCTCTCATACCCTCTCCAATGGGTCCCTGCTGTCCAGAAAAATCTCAGTGTCCTCATCGGGGAGCCCATGAGGCTGGAGAGTCTCATCGACTCAAAGGTCCCTCGTGGGTCCTTGCAGGTCCCTTAAGGAGCAGTTGTCTCCAGCTTCTAACCCTTGCCTGGACAGCTTGTAGCTCATCTCATTCAAGGCTCTTCTTCCAAATAAAACCTTTTCTGATCTTCCCACCTCCTGTTCTCACCACCTAGGTCTTCACTGCCTATGCCAAAGCAATACCTGTACAAGCCTTATGTATGTCTGGCAGAGAGTGGGTGCTCAAAAAAAAAAAGGGGGCATCAACAAATAAATTTCATGGGAGGGGGGATGGGTGGAAAGGTGAAGGAATTGAGTACAAATTTGTTGTTAGACTGAGGAACCTCAAAGGGAAGAGGGGAGGGAGGGCAGGAATAGATAAACCAGAGAACTTCTATGCATATATGCATAACCAATGGACACAGACAATAGTGTGAGGAAAGCAGGAGGGGGGCGCGAGCAGGGAAGAGGGGGTCAATGGGGGACAAAAGGGAGAAACATCTGTAATACATTCAATAATAAAGATAAATTTAAAAAGAAAAAGAAAACACAAGTAAATTTCATTTGTCACACTATCAAAATTTTAAGTCTGTCTTCCCTATTAGATTCTGAGCTTTCTCCAAGGGCGGTGGGTAGCCTGATGTATGTAATAGAGAAAGCAAAGCTTCTGGAGGTGAGTGTGGGCTTAAAACTCCGCTCCACCATGTGCTAGCTGTAGGATCTTGGGCAAGTGGAGGAGTTCCCTCGGCTACAAAATGGGGGTGACAACTCCTTGAAGGGTTGTGATGATTAGACATGTGTAGTATCAGGCACATAGTAGGCAAGCAGAATTTTTTCCCTTGCCTCCAATTTACTTAAATCTACCAGATACTCTGCAAAATTCACGAGTAACACCCCACCAGAAAGCTTGTGTTTCGGATTTTATGCTTCCAAATGACACCAGTGGCTCAATTCTATAAAAGTTCAATGACTCCAGAAGATTTGAAAACCTTCCTCTCTCCCACCTTAGTCATCCAGAGCGCATTATACCTATTATCTTGTTTAATCCCCAACAATCCTTTGAATTATTACTTGCATTTTTATAGCCAAGACAACAGGAGCAGTGGAGGACATGGACTTCCTTTTAGGAGAGGCAGGGCATTTCAGAATCCTGTCTGTGGACTCGAAGCTCTGGGCTCTGTCCTGCATGACCGATGCCCTCACCTTCAGTCTTGTGGACGTGTGCTTTTAAATGCAAACTTACTTTTTTGCCCAGCCGGTGTGGCTCAGTGGTTGAGCATCAACCCATGCACCAAGAGATGGCCGGTTCAATTCCTGGTCAGGGCACATGCCCAGGTTGTGGGCCTGATCCCCAGTGGGGGCATGCAGGAGGCGGCCAATGGATGTTTCTATCTCTCTCTCCCTCTCCCTTCCTCTCTCTAACATCAATAAAGAAAAAAAAATTTTTTTTAATGCAACCACATTTTTAAAATTAAAATCAACACTCTAACAATGATTATTTTAAGGGCAAAACTTAGAGTAGTTATTTTTTTAACTAATTAAAATAACTACTATATCTAAAGAAGTAGAGTCCTTTCAGCCCCACACTTTGGCACTGAATAGTGGCTGACTGTCAAACCTCTTGGACTGGACTCCGCCTCCGGAAGCCTTGGTTCCTTCATCTCTAACTTAAGAATAACAACAGTACATGCCTTCTGGGAAGACGAGGCTGAACGAGTTAACAAATGAACTTCTAACACACATGGAGCAGGGTCGGCGCGCAGGGGGGCTCAGCAGCTACCACCCCGAACTACAGGCCGTCCTTTAATGTGCTGTATTGGAGGGAAGAGGAACACAAAGGAAGCATGCAGTCTTTAACACTTTTTGCTTAATTGAGAACTCTGACAACAACAAAAGCACTCAAAGACAAATAAAAAGTAACTTTATTGACTGTTAATCATACCATGAAATGCCTATAAGAATAATTACAAAATAACGCAGGTTTGTTTTTTTTTTACACACGTTTGGTATCCTCCCGATATGATGATCCTTTCACAGAAAGGATTATTTACAGGTGTAGATATAAAGCTCACTGTTGCAAATACAAATGTTGAAGCGATGTATACCAAACTGGTATACTAACTAGCAGTGGATATTCACAAATGCAGAATAAATAACAGCTTTATACTTTTCTTTTTTTTAAATTTTTTAAACAATTTCCAAATACAAAAATGTAGGTATTCAAAGTGGATTTTCATATACATATATATAATTCGGCTGCAAACAGTGGATCAAAAAGCGAAAATGTCCTCAGCATGTTTCACTTTTGAAAACCTACAAGACTACTCGTCAATCCAATTAGAAAGAAGGTGTGCAAAACCACCAACAGTGCTGGCAGAACCCTGAAGACTCAACTCAGGTTGAAGAAGAGAGAAAAGAAAGTATAAAGCACTACCTAGTAAATAAATGTGTTTTTTTTCTTCATGTTTGCAAGAAACACTCCGAGCTAAGAAAATGCAGCACGTTATGACCTGGGCTCTTTCCAGTCAAACTTCACCGGGACGTGTCCCTTGCGCATCCGTAAGAAATGGTGGATTATTTAATGACTTGTAAGCAAACTAGTCATTAGATGATCCTTTCATACTTTCATCCTTTTACACAGAGACTGAGACACTTGTATACATTCTGATATCTGAAACTTTGGTTCTTTCAAAACACTTGATAAAAGTAAAATAATTTTATGACTGGAGCACTCTATAGAATTTTTTTTCCTTTTAAAGTGTCCACTAGACTGATTTGATCAGGCTCGCTGTGCGCCCACTGCCCCGCCCATCCACGCGGGGATGCGCGGGGGCGGTACAGGTGGGGCTCACGTTCTCCGTGCGCCTGATACTGCCCCCACCCCGGGAACACCGCGTGCTCTGCTGCACCCTAACTCTATTTCTTTGTTACCTGAAAACGTAATTTTGTATAAAAATATGACTGTTTCTTTAGAAAATAATATATAGTTGTGTTTTTTTTAATAAAACCTGGTAGGTAGAAAAAATGGTATATCAAAATATGGTAAATAAATGTTTTAAATACGAAATCATTACAAACATCTCCTAGGAAGACATTGTGCTGGAGAACTCTCCTGAGGAGCGAGCAACATTGTTACTGTGCATCTCAGGTTAACAAGTTCACTCCTGACTTGGTTTCCTACAGCAGTGGCAGTAATTGTCTTAAAAATGGCCCTTTCTCAAACACGAACATTTTCTGTATGCTTTTACTTCAAAATTAATAAAAAGACATCCTCTTGATCCGTGGTTTTCAACGCTAATGCATATTAGCCCTATTCGGAGAACTTTAAAAGAAAAGGCAATTCCATCTGGGACTCACAAGAGGCTCATTCAATTCATTGCAGGTGGGACTCAGACATTATTATTTTTTTTTAAACCTCCCCAAATAATTCTATTATGCAACCAGGGTTGAGAATCACGGCAAGACACGTGAGAAAATAGTCATTTTCAACTATAAATGTCAACTGATTGTCTGTAGGTATCATTCATTCAACGACACATCCGCCATATCACACAAGCTGACCATGTACACAAGATAGTCATGAAGGCTTTAAACACACATGAACACGTACTACCTTATGTATTTATATATGTATAATAACATATGTATATAGCTAGGGTGTTTTTGGTTAAGCAGAAACTAGCATTACCTTAATTTGTTCTTGATTTATTTAAAAAAAAAACCCACTAAGCACAAACATTTTCTGACATAGCTCCATAGTGTTAACAGAAAACAGTGTTGGAAACTCCACAAAATACACTGACATGAACACAACTGATCTGTTGCTTGGATGAGGAACTCAGCTGAGCCCTAGAATTCCGGAAGAGCAGGAGGAGGCCATGGCACGGGCTGGGGGAGGGGGGAGGGCATCGCAGCCCCGTCTTCCGGTTATTGCTTCAGTTCACACCTTCCGGCGTCACCCTGGGCTGCACTCTGTTATGTACATCTCTTTGGCTTGCTAGACCCACACGGCTGTGACTGCTCTTCTAGGGTTCACTTTGGGACAGTCCCAGTGAGGCGGCGATGGCAACGGTCTCTCCAGTGAAAGAAGAGAGACTCTTTTCGCCCTCCTCCCTCAACACATGAGCATTTCATGAGGGAGTGATAAAAAAGATTTACAGGCAAACAAGCCTAACAACATCATTCACATGAAAAAAAAAAAACCATGATGTTATGTGTGACTGAACTGAAAAACGAAACGACGACCAAACACACCACGGTTCAATGTCCTGAAGGCGCGGTAACCAGTGACACACATTTCCGTCCCGAGGGTCACGGGCTTCCAGGCACTTGTCTTGCAGTACATTCTCTTTGACCTCTGTGTGACACATAAAGTGCGACTGTCCCAAGGCTTTTATTTCCATTGCAAATATCATAAAGAAAGAGTTGCGTTTGGGTGAAGAAAATATGGCACAAGAAACAAGAAAGAACTCATGGCTTCCACAGCCTCTGCAAACAGCAGGCTGCCGCGTAGCTGCGCGCAGACGCGCTTTATACAACAAACTCCGGAACTTCATCGTGCGTGAGATCCAGAGAAAAGTATTTGCTGGTTCTTTTGACTGGAAACGCATCTTGGATGTTGACACACTGCTGAGCCAAGCAGCTGCTGCAGTAGAGACCTTCCTCGTCCAGTTCATGGCCACATCCAAAAGTGTAACTCTGAGCCGTGTCTTGACACAGACCTGCGATGCGCAAGAAGTCCTTCTGGTAAAGTCTGATGTCGTCAAGGCTCAAGCTATGTCGATCGGTGGAAGTCTTTGGTTTTCGACATATAGTCTGCAAAACAAGGGAAGGCTGAAACAACTTCCAGAGTATAGGCTGAAGTGAAAGGTTAGCAGCAGTGGCCCTGTGAAGACAGGCTGCAAAACTACACAAAGGGTTAAGGGATCCCTGTGTGTTAGAGAGGTTTCCAATCTCAGGTACCTGGGCCCCGGAGAAAAAAAACATCAGCACCACCAATAACAACAATAGCAGCTAACGCCCTGGCCAGTTTGGCTCAGCGGGTAGAGTGTTGGCCCGCGGACCAGAGAGTCGCGGGTTCGGTTCCCACTAAGGGCACGCACCTCGGTTGCAGTTTGTCCCCGGCCCCGGTTGGGGTCATGTGGGTGGCAGCCAGATGATGTGTCTCTCTCACATCAATGTTTCTCTCTTTCTCTCTCTTCCTCCCTCTCTCCCTCCTGCTCTATCTGAAGATAAATGCAAAAAATGTCCTCGGGTGAGGATATAAATAAATAAATAAATAAATAAATAAAAGCAGTTAACAATGACTGAGCCATTCGTATGTGGTAGGCCCTGATATACACACACTACATGTATTATCAACCCATTGAATCGTCCCATTAGCCCTATGAGATGGGTGCTATTATTATGCTCCCCATTTTACAGATGAATAATCCAAGGCACAGAGAAGTAAATGCGACAGGAAGCCAACTATCTAGCATCTCAGAAATCAGGCAGCTGTCTTAAAAACCAGGCTGTACACATAGAGACGCTGCCTCTTGGTTGTTTCACTGGAGGTGGCAGTTCAGAGTGGCAACGCTTTCACGCTGAGGTCTGTTGTTATGTTAATAAGAAATGGGAAAACAAGCCAATTAGTACCAAGAAACACAGATTGAAGAAGTATTTTTAAAAAGCCGGAATTCTGGGGTAGAGAAAGAACCTGAAGCATCCTTGGTGCAGAGAAGGCCGGGAGGCAAGTGCCAGGCCTGAGGGCAGAGCTCGACGTGGCAGGAGGCCGGGCTCTGCCATAGACTGCTCCCGGCAGGTAGCAGACTTTCGGAACTCATCATCCTGAGAGGTGGTACTGGCTGAACATATAAATAGGTTGAAAAATGGCTCAGACAGCTACATAAATGGAAGGTACTAAAAGGGTTATTTATGGAAATGAGGCATTATATCTCTAACTTCTGCTGCTGGGCACCACAGAGGCCCATCCTGTGAGAATGAAGAGGCAGAAGCACCAGAAGGACAGAACAGGGTCTGAGCCCAACAATACTTTACTAAGAAGTGTCACATCGGAGCACTCCCTGAAGGTGACAGTCCCTGGCACCGATGTCGTCTTCCCAGGCGCCCACGCGCTTTCACAGAGAGAGTTTGTCAGGTCGTCACCACAAATCCTCAAGGCAGGCACACAAATGCTCTCCTCATTTTCTGGGTGAGGACTCTGATCCTCAGCTGTGCCCCTCAAACATTTATGTACAATAAGGGCGGACACTTAGTGGCCTAGCAGGGTGCAAACCAGGCCGTTTGACCCTAGAGCTCGTCTACCTAATCATCATGCTACACACACAGCTTCAAAAATCCCTCGCTGGAGTTTTCAGAAATATATTTAATAAAACATCACTTCACATCACGACTACTTAAACGGAAGTTGGAGGAAGAAAGGGCAAATGGGAAAAAGGAGAGGAAAATGTAAGAGGCAAAGACTGTCAGAATGCAAGAGAAGAAAAAAGAAATAAAAGAAATGCAAAGAAGAAAAGAGAACCCAAGAAAAAGACATATAAAGAGAGACAGAGAGAGCTCAGAAAATAGGGGTGAATGTCAGTTGTACGTTATATCCAAACGCTGCAACCATGAGTAGTAGAGTATGTTTATTTATCTGTATCTTTTGACATCTTAGCAGCCTAACCAGGGAACACAGGTTATCAAATACTCGCCCTTAGTATACTTTGAAAAGGCACTCTGATCGGAAGAATCGGAGTGCGGAAACACTTCGGCCACAGCACACCTGATGGGTGACTGTCAGTCAGCACACTCACGGGTCCACCTGCTCTCTGAGCACTAGGGGCTCCCCCTGCAGTGTGTGTGAAACAATGTCCATAATTTATCCAAAACCAAAATCAACTCCAAGATAAATGGAACTAGCAAATGAAATGGAAGTGAGTTCAGAATAAAACTATAATATATGTGTCTGGTAAGAATCATTTCCTCAGGAATTTTCATTTTCACCTCTTTATATACATATAAATGTTAAGTTCCTATTTATTTATTTAATTTTCTTTATTGATTTTAGAGAGAGAGGAAGGGAGAGGGAGAGAGAGAGAGAGAGAAACATCAATGAGAGAGAACATCGATTGGCTGCCTCCTGTATGCCCCCCACTGGGGACTGGGCCCACAACCTGGACATGTGCTCTGACCAGGAATTGAACCGGTGACCTCTTGGTGCATGGGTTGACACTCAACACCAGTCGGGCATTAAGTTCCTATTTAAAATGTTCAATTCGCCCTGGCCGGTTTGGCTCAGCGGTTAGAGCATTGGCCCACGGTCCAGAGAGAACGGGTTCAGTTCCCGCTAAGGGCACGTACCTCGGTTGCAGTTTGTCCCCGGCCCTGGTTGGGGTTGTGTGGGTGGCAACCAGTCGATGTGTCTCTCTCAATGGATGTTTCTCTCTCTCTCTTCCTCCCTCTCTCCCTCCCGCTCTATCTGAAGATAAATGCAAAAATGTCCTCGGGTGAGGATATAAATAAATAAATAAACAAACAAACAAATAAGTATAAATAAAATGTTTAATTCTTTCCATACCTGTGGAAGAGAATCGGTGCTCTGGCCACGAAGTTTGACAACTGTTTCTGAGGAGCTGGAGGTGGAAGAACCGATTTCTTTCACAATCAATCCTAAGGTAAAACAGAGGAAAAAAAACAATGAACACTTCAAATTATTCACCCCTCTTGCCATACATCTGACATATACTACTGCTACTAAAACTGAAAGAGCAAGTATTACCCATTATTGGAAAATCTCGCTGTGACTCTGGTGGTAGACAACTAAGATGGAAAACATTTCATCTTGGATCTTAAAGTAAATCGGGGTGGAGGTTGGGATGAATGTGTGGTTTGAGTTTAGAGCCTGAATTTTCTAAAATAAACTTTTAATTAAGCTATTTATGATGAAGCTACTAGTAAAACCAAAGACCACAGGTATAAAGCCGTCTCTTTACTATATCTCCTGAAGTTTCCCACTTTCCACGTAACACTCACTGCATGTAAGCCTGAACAGGGGCGGAGCCTTCCAGGGTTGGTTCCACCTGGGCATGCGGTGGGGCAGGTGAGGGCTCTGGCCTCTGGAGTCACACAGACCTGGGCTGGGACTCGGCCCAGACAAGGGCTTAGCTGTATGTCCAGCCACTTACTTAGCCACCCTGTGTCTCAGTCTCCTCCTCTTACAAAAGGGGCTGATAACAGCACCCATCAATAGCTTTATGATGAACAGCACATGCATGAAAAGCGTGAGGTACAGGCCTGCGTACGGAACACGCTTGATTCACAGAAGCTCTTCTCAGCTGACAAGGACCCTGTGGTCCACACCTCCTGCAGCCAACCCCCTCATGGGTAAGAGACCGGAATGGGAGGCCACAGTGAAGACTCCATCTGGGTCTCTAAGATCAGCAAGGTCCCTAGTCACCCCAGTGCTCAGGGGCAACCTGCTCATATTTGGACACAGAAATCCAGGGCTGACACTTCCTTATGAGACTGTGGCATTCATGTGAATGAAGCATCCCCCAAAAATGTTTCAGAAGGTAAAATTGCCAACAAGAACTGGAGATATAAGGGAAGATCACTGACATTTTTCTTGCAAACAGATAAAGCAAGTGAATAGTAGGTCAAGTCCCAGATCCTTAAGGCCAAATGGCTTAAGTACCTTCTCACCTTATAAAAAAATCTGAGTAATGTGATTTTTATTCAGCCACTGCTAGTAACCTAAAGAAATAACTTTCTGTGTTAAATACTTCCCTATACCCCCTTCGCACAGGCACTTTCATGTACGTTATTTTAGGCATGTGCATTCACATACACACACACACATGCATTCACACACACACACACACACACACACACACACAGTGAAGAGTGTGCTGTGAACCTATAATGTGCATATAATTATGAATTTGTATTTAATATACACTGAAATGTATTTGTAAGGAAAAATTCAACACAATAAAGCCAACGGGCTAAGGCGGGGTGTGGGGGCTGGAGCTGGGTATCGGAACTCAAAGCCATCAGCCTGCCGCATCTTGGGTGGTCAGGCAGAGCGATTCCCTGCCACCACCAGGGTCTGTTCCTGGCAGGGCATCTGAAGGCCATGGTTCTGCTAGGCTAGCGAATGGCATTAAAGGTTCCTCACGCTCTCGCAGAGTAAGTGCCAGGGTGGCGAGGACTGTGCTGGCCAGATTCCTCTCTGATCCCCACCCATGCGCAAGGGGGAGGCTCACCATCAGGGCTGTGGGTCTCACAGGGCAATGGCAGTCCCTCCAGTCCTAACAGGGTCTTTCACCCAATCAAAGCTTTGAGTGGGCCCTGGCTGGTTTGCCTAAGTGGTTAGAACATTGGCCCGCAGAACAATGAGTCTCAGGTTTGATTCCGGCTGAGGGCACGGCACATACCTGGGCTGCAATTCGTCCCCGGCCCTGGTTGGGGTCGTGTGGGAGGCAGCCACTCGATGTGTCCCTTTCACGTTGATGTTTCTCTCTCTCTCTCTCCCTCCCACTCTATCTGAACAAAAATGGGAAAATGTCCTTGGTTGAGGATAAAAAAAAGCTTTGAGTGGCATAACAATAAGCACCTAGGCCACTTGGACAGTCCTTGTTAGTAGGTCCTAAGGCACCTTTCTCTAAAGAACAAAGACTAATTCATGACGTGACTGAAACAGAAGTCACTGAGGTTTAAAAACAAAACCCATACTGCTGCTATTTTTTTCAAGATGACATCTTTCATCTGACAGAAATATATGTTATATTATGTAACATTACAGAACCCTGTAACAGGGTGATGGTGAAAGCATGTTTTCTAGAAGAATTCATCCAACACGGAATTTAAAATTGCCTTTCCATGTCAATCTTTTTTGACACCTTTTCCTCCAGATTCCTGTGCCTCATGTAATGCACTGGGGAGAACAGAACAAACACACCTGGAGACCTGCCTTCTCCTTCCAGCCACGCAGCATCTGTCCTCTCTAGTCTACAGGTTTCCTCATCTGCAAAGAGGAGGCCGGTCTAAAGGGTCTCCGAGGGCCCTTCCAGATCTACTACATGATTCTCTATCATTTAAAATAGCACAAGACAGAGAGAGAGAACTCTATTTTACAACTTCGTCCAGAGCAAGGCGTAGCAGATGCCGCTCCCTGATCCTGGGTGCTTCTCCCCATTCCCTCCACGAAGGCACTCAGTCCTGCCATTCACGACACTGACTTGGAAAGCCTCTCATTCCAGCCCTGTCTGCGATCCAGTCCCACCCATTCCACTTTCAGAGGCACCTGCTTCTCCTCCAGGACAACCCACCAGCTAAGGGGGACTCCCCGCAGAGCTCACCGGAGTGTCCACCCAGCTTCCGCGACAGGAGCATGTCCTCCGTGATGTAGACGCACATGTCCGGGCTGACCTCCAGAGACTCCTCGTTCATCTGCTCCAGGTCCCTGGGGTCATCCACCAGCATCTCTATTTCTGACACAGAAAAAGGAAAAAGACATTTAGTGACAGACAGGGAAAGGGCCACCATACCGCACAGCCGCATTTTGAGGGAGGCTCTGTAATTATTCATATTGACAAATAAACTGGCTAATGAGGCTCTGCAACAGTCCACTCTGGGGACCATTCTCCACGAGATGCTCTCTGTTCTCTTTCTCCCCAAATCGCGGTGTCATCCACAAGTCTTCTAGTGCCGTGATCTGACTGTCAATTATCAGCTGTACTACCAGGCGGCAGTGACAGAGACCGATGGGTCATCTGCCAGTGCCAAGCAGCCTGCTGACACAGAGCCGAGCCGTTCGCGAAGCTCCCCACGCCCAGAGCTGCTACGCTCAGGGCAGTCAGTGACTCCACTCGAGGCCCACGTGAATTCTATCGTAACCAAACATGTGTTCTGCAGTTTTCCTTAATGGAGTCAGTATGTTCTCCCCAAACCTGAATACTGTAGCAATTATCTGGAGCAGAAAAATAATTTAAAAAGACGTACAGAAAGGCTAAGTTTGGCTGATACCGGCTGTCGGTCTCATCTTATTTCCTTACCCCGAGTTAAGCAGCCGGGTGCCGTGTTTATTATACTTCCTAGAATTCTGGTGACATGGGAAGTATTTAAGAAATACTAATTAATCAAATGGCCTGGGCTCAAACTTTTTTTTCTGGTAGAAGTGCAAGACATTTTTGTCACTATCACTGAATCCAGTCTGTTGTCCTAACCAAGGCTTATTTCACCTGGAAACCAGAAATGCAGACCCAAGGGCTGTGGGACTAACTTCTACTCCATGTAAACCCCTAACACTTAGCATCCACAGCCATCCAGCCCTGTGCTGACAAAGGGTCATGACTAGAGGGATGTGCTGTTCACAGTCAAACACAAACAACCGAGTCACTGGGAAAGGCGGCAAGACCCCTCTTTCTCCATTACTACTTCTCAGTTGTTCTCCAGACATCAATTCTATAGCACTTATACTTGAAAAACAACTAGGAGAGCATAAGAAGAGAGCCGGTGAGGACCGGTCAGCGCTGCTGGCGCGGAGGGCGGGGAAGGTTACCGTCGTCCTGCAGGTCCTCCTCCAGCCGGTCCTTGCCGCCGCTCTCCACGCCCGAGGTGTGGGAGCTGCCGTGGCTGGTCATGGAGCTGCAGGTCTTGAGCTTGCGGTGGATGGCGCTGCCGGAGTAGCTGTCCTCCGGGCCCGTGTCCCGGGGCTTGGTGTCCGCCTCGATGCCCGAGGTGTGGGAACTGCTGTGGCTGGCGGTGGAGTGACGCGACAGGCGCTTGTGCTTCACGCTGCCCGCGCTGCTGCCGCTGGCCCGCGACCGCTTTTCCAGCTGGTCCATGTCGAGGTCCAGGTTGTCGCTGATGTAGGACTCCCGGTATTGCTTCTTCTCTGTGGGGAGGAACACAGCCCGTCATGATAGTCCACCAAGACGGAAGGACCGGTGGTGAGCCTGAGGGAGTGAGTCATCAGGCCAAGAACAAGTGCCATTTCAGACTCAAAATCTAGTAGCTGGAAAGTGGTCCTAATTCTGATAGGCTCTCCACTTAAGAACACTGCAAAATGAATAAAAGTCAGGACGACACATCTGAGGGGAGTCCGTGAACTGCTCGGGGTTTTAAAGCTTTAAACGCTAAAGAGTGCTGCTTGACCGGCCACCTCCTGTCAGCTGACGGCTGCTGCTCCCCAGGGAAGTGAGTCCACGGCTGAGACTGAGCCTTTGGGAAGTCTTGGAGCACCTGACACGGTCATGACAGCCACCAAGGGGATTCTGTGCTTTGCAAAAGTACCAGTCCACAGTGGATTCGAACATTTTAAAAACCTGATCCTTCCCCACAGATAATTTCAGAAGCACTACTATAGAAGGCTGTTTAATAAAGATAATTATGCTAATTGCCATTCGTTTTATTTGTTCATTTGGTCTACTGTTTGCTTGGCTCTGACTGTAATTTAAAATACAACTCTTCTTCTGAGAATTTCTTTCAAAGAATTCTAAAATTTAGATTTACATTAGTGAAGACTGCTTTTCTCCATTAAGGCTGAATTAGTGAGGCTTTATCACCTATTGAGAAAACACAGAGGTCACTACCGGTTTGTCATGTGGCCTCCGACGGGTAAAGACGTTCCTTCACATGTCAGTGCTGTTCCTTCACGCACAGACACAGTATTGGAGCGTCCCTTTTGTCAAAAGCTCAACTACCCATCACATATGGTCAATTCTAAGTTACAACTGAAGTGCAGGGTACAATTGACAAAAAATTATTAGTTTTGTGCTTCACGTCTGAAATTTAAAACAAAAAACACTTTAGCTTCCTTGTATTTTTAATACTGATGAGAAACAACACATTAGAACAATGCTAGACATGAAGAGTGCATTTGGGGAGCGTTAAGTTGATGTTATCTCAGAAACTGCTAACGAGGAGATTAATTGGGTTCTCGGGGGCTGCTAACAGATTTGACTGCCGTGTCCCTTGGTTAAGCACAAACACTTGCACTGCTGATGTGTGAATCCGGCTCTGAAGTACAGTCACCACAGCGCCCCAGAGAGGGAATGAGCATCGGCAGAAAGATGATGTTTTCCTGGGTGCATAATGGAAAAATGCTCGGAGAAGGCTAGGGGTGTGTATTTCTGGGCTCAGCCCCCTCGTGTCAATTCTAAGGAATCAGGCTGAACACAAAGGCATGAGTGTGTAGCCACAGAGAAAGCAGACTGGGTGGGACTGGACAGCACAGCCCAACACTGAGACATACGGGCATCCAACTTTTTTTTTTTTTAATCCTCATCGGAGGATATTTTTCCATTGATTTTCAGATAAAATGGAAGGGAGGGAGAAAGGGAGGGAGAGAGAAACATCAATGTGAGAGAAACATATCAATTGGCTGCCTCCCACACAACCCCAACTAGGGCCAGGGGATCGAGTCACAACCGAGGTATATGACCTTCACTGGAATCGAACCTGTGACTGGTCCGCGGGATGACGCTCTAACCGCTGAGCCAAACTGGTCAGGGCCATCCAACTATGTTTTAGGGCTCCACTGGGTTCTAATGATTCCTGTTTTCTGAAGGCAACAGCAGTTGAGTGAAGATGAGAGCTAAAAATGTTTTTAAAATTCTCATACAATTTCTACTTACTGTCGTTTCAAAACAATAGATAGCCATGGGACCCTCAGAAGGGTGGCAAGTGAAGAAAAAAAAAGAAAAAAGTTCTACAGGGTGTTGGAGTCCCAGACAACTGGGAATTGTGGGTCTGATCATTTAAAACCTCTTCTACCTCTTTACAAACAGTCCTTTTAATCCCAACTTCCTGGTAGGTTTGGGGCCGATCCTAGTTCCTCCCTAACTCACGAGTACACTCACTGAGGACACGCACAGCCAGCGGCTCTCCTGACGGGAGCCCAGTGTAAATCTACTACTTCCTGGCAGTGTCGGGCAGGCCTGGTGCTCCAGGAGGCCGGCCTCTGTCCCCTTCACAGTGAGTGCTGATCACTCAGTCCCTCTGCAAACATTTAGGAAGCTTCACACCACTCAGTTACAGACAGAGGGAAATGCTGAAATAATTCAGGAACGTATTCTAAGAAATGCACAATGAGCCTCTTGGCCCCAGTAACCACCGGTGTCAGCAGCACAGGGGGACATGTCAGTCTTCTTCTAGTCCCTCTGTTTTTTTAAAATTTATCTTTATTATTGAATGTATTACAGATGTCCCCCCTTTTTTCCTCCAATGACCCCCTCCTCCCCACTCGCGCTCCCCTCCTGCCTTCCCCACACTATTGCTGGTGGCATTGGTTATGCCTATATACACAGAAGTTCTTTGGTTTATCTCTTCCCGCCCTCCCTCCCCCTTCCCTTTGAGGTTTATCAGTCTAACAACCAATTTGTACTTCTTAATCCCTTCATCTTTTTCACTCATCCCCCCAAACCCCTCCCATCTGGCAAGCAACTAAAAGTTCTCTGTATCTATGAGTCTGTTTCTGTTCTGCTTGCTCATTTTGCGTGTAGATTCTATTGTTGATAGATATGTATTTATTGCCATTTTATTGTTCATATTTTTGTTCTTCTCCTTCAAGAAGACTCTTCAACATTTCATAAAATACTGGTTTGGTGGTGATGAACTCCTTATAGCTTTTTCTTGTCTGGGAAACTCTTGATATGTCCATCGACTCTAAATGATAGCTTTGCAGGATAGAGTAATCTTGGTTGTAGGTCGTTGCTTTTCATCACCTTGAATATCTCTTGCCACTCCTTTCTGGCCTGCAAAGTTTCTTTTGAGAAATTGGCTGACAGTTTTATGGGAGCTCCTTTGTAGGTAACAGACTGCTTTTCTCTTGCTTCTTTTAAGATTCTCTCTTTGTCTTTAACCTTTGGCATTTTGATAATGATATGTCTTGGTGTGGACCTCCTTGCGTTCATCTTGTTTGGGACTCTCCGTGTGTCCTGGACTTATATGTCTGTTTCCTTCACCAAGTTAGGGAACTTTTCTGTCATTATTTTTTCAAACAGGTTTTCAATTTCTTGCCCTCTCTCTTCTCCTTCTGGCACCCCCCGATGTGAATGTTGGCATGTTTGAAGTTGTCCCAGAGGGTCCTTACACTGTCCTCATTTTTTTGGATTCTTTTTTCTTTTTGCTGTTCTGATTGGGTGTTTTTTGCTTCCTTATATTTCAATTCAATGATTTGCTTCTTGGCTTCACCTACTCTACTATTGATGCTCTATAAATTATTCTTTATTCAGTTAGTGCATCCTTCATTTCTGACTGGTCCTTTCTTATGTTGTTGACATTCTCACTAAGTTCCTTGGAGTTCTCCTTACGTTCCTTGAAGGTCTCACTAAGTTCCTTGAGCATCCTTATAACCAGTGTTATGAACTCTGCATCTGAATGATTGCTTATCTCCATTTTGTTTTCTTTTCCTGGAATTTTGTTCTGTTCTTTCACTTGGGACATTTTTCTTTATCTCCTCATTTTGGCTGCTTCCCTGTGATTGTTTCTATGTATTAGGTAGAGTTGCTACGTCTCCTAAGCTTTGTAGGGTGGCCTATTGTTGTAGGTGTCCTGTAGGGTCCAGTGGCACAGCCTCCCTGATCACCCCAGCTGGGCCAGCCCTCAAGATGCACCCCTCATGTGGACTGTACCCCTTCTGTTGTAATTGAGTCTTGATTGCTGTTGGCACATCAATGCGAGGGATTTACTCAGGCTATTCAGCTTCAAGGACTGGCTGTGCCCACTGACCACTGGCCTCTAACTACCTTGGAGGATCAGTGGTATAGGGGCCCACCAGACAGAGCAAGACTTACTTCAGCAGTGCTCTGGTACCCACTGAGTCCACTCATTGAGGGTGTCACTTGTGGAGATGGTTGGGTGGTGGTGCTTTGATTTAGTCTGAAGCTGTCCACTGGGTGTGCTGGCTCTGGGGCAAGGTCAGCCTCTGCCTGTGTTCTACCCGGGGCCACCAGACATAAGGTACAAAGCGATCTGCAGACAGTTGCTTCTTGTTCTGGGCTTGGAGGTGCCCAGGCAAAGCCAAGTTGTGAACCAAGGCTGGCTGCTTCTAATGCCAGGCCTGGGGCCACTTAACAAGAAGTATGGGGCTCGCTGTGACCAGGTGCTGCTTGTTTGAGAGATTTTGGGAAACTCTGAAGCAGGATCCAAGACAGGCCAATCCTATGGTAAAGCCACTGGAAACAGCTTGGGTGGGTCTGAAAGTTGGGTGGGGCGGGGCCTCAGGGAATCACCAGGGTGGGGCAAACAGTGTGAGCCAGGTTGCTGGAGTTCCAGACATGGTTCTTGTCTGTCTGCCCCAGAGAAGGGCTCACCAAAGGAACAACGGCCTCCTATAGCAAGTCTGTCCAGGAGAAAGTTGCCTCTCCAGCTCTCACCCCAATGCCAAACAACTCAGTTCTTCCCTGTATGTCTCTGGTGCCTTTCAAGCTGCCTCCCCCACACTGAAGCCTGGAGGGAGCGAGTCCGAGTAAGTTCGTGTGCAGGCCCTTTAAGAGGAACTGCCTGGGGCTTCAGCAGCCTCAGTTCCCGCTGGTTTTTCCAGCCAGAAGTTATGGGGACTTCTTTTCCTGGCACTGGAACCCTGAGCTGGGCACCTGGTGGACGGGGACCCCTCACTCCTCAGGGAGGACCTTCCACGCCAAGGTGTCCTCCTGATTTTTATCCGCCACACGTGGATGTAGGACAAGCCCCTCGCGCCTCCGCCCTCCTACCAGTCTCGAGGTGGCTGCTTCTTTAATTTTGTAGCTGTAGGACTTCCATTCAGCTCGGTGTCTGGAGGCTCTGAATGATGGTTTTCTGTAGTTTAGTTGTAATTTTGATGTCCCCTCTGTGTTTTGTAAAAGCCCAGAGACCACAAAGGTTTTCACACGTTGTTTTAGAATACGATGCAGCCGATGTGACTCTGGACATGTAACCTAAGAATAAGCTCCAGCTACTGAATGAAGCTGGGTTGAAATGCTTTTATGACAAAGGCATTTCTTCCTTTCTAAACACTACGTAAAAATTCCTGTGATCACTTTCTACTACAAAATGCTAAAACAGTATTTCAGACAAGGTGACTCTAAATTAAATTTAATTAAGAAAAATAAGATTCTTTCTGTGATGTCTTTTGTGCTAAGCCAATGTTGAAAAAGGGCTTTCTTTAAAAAAAAAAAAAAAAAAAAAAAGATGGAGTCCTGAAGTGTGGGTGAGGTAACTGGACGCAGGCCAAGGCTAGTCTACAGAAATGCACAATGTTTTGGTGTCAGGTTTTGTTCAGACCTGGAGGATCTCTAAGCAGAAAAAAGTAAGTATGTTTTCTTTTAGGGGGGAAAAAAAAGATACTCCCCTCAAATCTATCTACACTTCCCCAAATAAAAGATTCAACTGACTTTTTCAGTCCTTCATTGCCCCACACACGTAAGCCCCCAAATGCACCTGGTACTGTACCTTACACCCTATGGTTCATTAATTCTTCTGGGCTCTAAACAGCTCCCCCTCAAGTCACCTAAACAAGTATTTACTAAAATGCTGCTGGTGGCGAGCTGATGGAATAAATGAACTTCTCAAGGTGCCCATTAGGAATGAGGCTGACTTGGCAAATCATGGGCTCTGTACCTAAGTCACCTACCTATTCTCGCAAGTTTCCTCGGCACTTTTCCCGTCTGAATTCTTCTTAACAGTCACGTCAGGGATATATTTGTTATGCCAGTGAGTCACCGTGGGGAAGAAGTGGCAGTCTGGCAGCGGAGGAAGCCAATCCACCTGACAATTTTACCCATTCTCTCCGAAGACAGATGCAGTTTGGTGGCAGACAGTGGGAGATGATTCATGTCCTAATCACTACTTAAATTACAACAGCATCTCCAAACTGGGTCTCATTTAGATAGAGACAGCTTTTGAAAGATATCAACCAGACTGTGCACACCTCTAGAAGGTTTTTTGCGTGTTAAGAAAGAACAGGTATTTGCCTTGTCTCTGTAGGAAAGGTGAGGTCTGAGGGGTCAATGTTTCAGACATGGACCTAAGATATGAATCTCATCCTAATGATCATGCAAATCCCTAACATCGACCAATCTAATTATCAAGAATTTGTACAACATGAATTTGCAAAATAAATGAAAGACATTAAAAAATAAAACAAATATGCAAAGTAGTATATTTGGGGGGGATCAGAAATGGGAGTGTTAAATGGAGTAACCCCAGGGTGCCATAGCTCAGGACAAAGGGCTCCCCATGAGCTTAACATTACAGGGCTGAAATCTGCTCTGAGGCCCCATCCCTGTCTTCCTCTTCTTCACCATGTGTCCCCTTTGGCCCAGGACTCGGTGGCCCCAAATAAGACTGCTCTATTCTGTCTGTGTCTCAGCCAAGCCCCCCCCAGGACTGGCTGATAAAATCCTCAAACGAAAATTTCTCTCTCCTTCGTCATTCTTGCTAAGGCAGACTTGGGGGCCTCCCTTCAGTCAGTAAGAGAGACTCCAGACGGTTGTGTGGCCCACTGTGTTGGAAGGAAGTTCAGACTGCCTGCGGGTAACAGAACCAAGGTGGATCAGTGTGTCTACAGAGCTCTGAGATGCAGACAAACGTTGGGGCCTGAGCCTGCATGTGGGGGCTTTTTGCAGGGATTTCCAAGCCAAGCGTGGGATCATTTAAAGAGACGGTACTCAGGGGTAGCTAAATGACGGGGAAAACCTCGGCTATTTGGGACAGGGATGGCTGGCGGCGTCAAGGCTACCCCTCGCCTTCTGAGATGTAAACAGGAATGCTACACTAAACCTGGAGGGGCCCGGCCCCCAGACGCCCCCGCAGGAACCTAAAGCCCCAGTTCACGGCAGCACAGGACAGGGGTCACAGCGGCAAAGGTGCCATTGGCTTGCCCATGCAGGCCCCAGGGATACCTTCATTTTCCTCCAGCTTGCGGATGTGGCGCAGGACGGGCTGCAGGTTCATGTAGAGGCGATGGCTGTCGCTCAGGAGCTGCAGGAGGTGTCTGGAGCGCGTGGGGCACCCCGTGTAGTAGATGAGCTTCCTGGCAGAGGGCAAGCCATCTGGCAAAATCTCAAATTTCTTGCCCTGTGGAGGGGAAGCACAAATCAGACTGGGGAAGGAAAAAGCCTCTGATTTTCCCGGGTCCCCTTCATTTTCTGCTTAGAAAGGAAAACTACAGATTCAGAAATAGAAGTGCAGCAGGTCCTCGGATAACGCTGTTTCTTTACAGCGCTGATGAGATGCTGCAGGAACTTAACTCTCGTTTGTATCAATTAGCCTGTAGTAAAATTGTTTCATCATACGTCCTTGGGCTTCAAGTCACTGAACTCATTGATGACTTTAAGTGAGGGCTTACTATATAAAGCTCCATTCAAAATTTGCTGAGACATAAATTACTGTGTTCCTTTTCAAACACGTCCCAGGCAGAGGATTACCCATAACTCAGGAAAGTGTCTAGCCAGGGTCTTCTGGTAATCACTGACTGGGTATGACAGCTGAGGAGTACCTGAGGTTTCTCCGGTGGGTCAGGCCATTTATAAAAGGGAGAGGAGAAGGGCCCGTCGTGCCAGTATCCTCAAATGCAATCCCAACACCTTAACTCAGCAAACAAATCCCAGAAGCGGAATGCATTCAAATATTTGTGAAACACATGCCATGTGCCAAACCCTGTGCTAGACAGACACTGAGAAAATAACCATGAATAGGACGGACAAGGTCCCCACCCTCATGGAAATACATTCTGGTGGGACAGATGGTAAATTAACACATAAAATAATTAGAGCTCATGATAAATTCTGGGAAGGAAATAAATAGAATTGTGATAGTGAAAAATACTGGATACCTATTTAGGGTTCAGAAAAAATATAAAACTCTAGCTGGATAAAAGAAGGAGCTGGAAGCTAGAGGGACTGTGGGAGGGATGGGACAGGAAAGAGAAAGAGAAATAAGTGGTATAAGTATCTATCAACAGAGATGTAAGAAATCGCATTCTTTAAATCTGGGATCGTTAACATAAAGTTCGAAGTTGAGGGTGAGTCTGGCAGAGTTTCTTACAGTTATAGGAAGTTTTGAATTTCTTTCACTTTCCTAATAATGAAGAAGGCAGCAGAACCACGCAAAGGAGTATTCCAGACGCAATGATTCTCAGCCAGAGCGGAGAAGGGACGCAAAGAGGAAGGCATATTCTAGCTTGAAGTCGGTACAAAGCAATAGGGTTTGTGTAATTCGGACAGGGATGGAATTTTTCACCTCTGGACCTTTTAAAGAAACCACCAGTGGATCCCAATCTAGAATGGTAATAACTGAAACTCAGTGAGCACTAGGCAGATGTTAACTCATTAATCCTCACAATTAGTCTGTGGGGGAGAGCCAAGTGTCCTCAGTTTGAAATGAAGAAACTAAGGCACAGAAAGGTTAAGTAATTTGCTCAAAGTCCCACAGTTAGGCAGGGATGGGCTGGCTGCAAGGAGTCTCATCCGGGAAGTCTGTCAAAGCAGATTCCTCCTCTCCAACCCTCAGCCACTGAATCAAAACCCTTCAGGAGAGAAAGACAAGGCACAAACATCTGTGTCCCCCACAAGCTCCTCAGATGAGTCGGATGCAAAACTAGATTCAGGACCCACTGGGTCCAGGACCCTTCAAACACTCAATTTTATAAATGCATTTTATTACTACCTAATTTGGGACATGAACGGGGCAAACACGGTAACACTTTGCTCGTTTTCAAACAGCTCAGATCCTTTCACAAAGAGCTGGAACGAGAGAGCCAGGGAGGAGGAGGCAGGTCAGGCCCCACGTAACGCATGAGTCAAGTGAAATCAGATTGAACAGTGCCCAAGTAATTAGAGTAATGTAAAGTCAGGAACAGGTCTTTTGAGTCACAGGGCAGTATGGAATCAGTGCCCAGTGCTATTTGGCAACACAGTCCTTTATTTATGTAGGCCATCTTCCTCACGGGAGAGAGGCCTGTGTGTACAAATCCTGACCTTCCTCCTTTCTTTGTGCATTTTTTCAATAGTTTCTGAACAAAGAAAAATCATGGACTTTAATGACTACTAGATAGATACATTATTAACTGTAATTCTCTGAACCCTACTGAAAATTGGATATAGCTGGCAAAGTAAAGAAACAGCTGGAAAAATCATGAATTTGCTGTAACCAAAAAAAAAAAAAAGTGTACCATTCTCAATATTCTAAAAATAAAAGTATTTTTCCTGTTGAGGACTCTCTAGACCTTTCTTTATAATGATGCGTTTCAAAGAGTCAGATATTAATAGAAACATCTTTTTATATCACTCTTTATTCTTTGCTCAAAAGAAGTAACTTCCAAAAGAACTGGCCGGCCCCCACACTGAGAGTACCTCGTCCTATGATTATGGCTTTCTGTTTTCTAATCCCTCTGCTGTACGCTTCTAAAATAATTCTATCTGATGAACTCATCTTGTACTTTTCTCACTACATTTCTTCTGCAAGTAGAATAACTTAGGGTAGTGTGGTGAAGACCAGGCACACAAACTAAAATTAGTAATTTATTTTGCTATAAAATTCTTTAATTTTAGGTTCACTACCGATGAGCGACAAGGATTATAGAACATGCATAAGAATATAAGAAAGCTAATTATCTTCATCGTCAACTTTTAAAAAATATCAACTTTTGTGTCTGAGACGATATCGTTTTGAAAAACAAGAAACAAACAAAAAACAAATGAGTGATTTATTCTAGTCAGTTATTTTAAACTTACCACAAACACCAACTTTCCAACATTTGTCCAGGGGAAATCATAAAGTAATTGTTTCTCTTCATCTACATTCTGTGGAAAGAATTGTAATGCATATAGAGTTACTGGTGAAACTGACAGACACTGACATGGCTCTAATTTATCTCCCAGAAAACTAAAACACATTAATTAGAATCTGAAAGAGGTCCTCAACTCTCTGGAGATACGCACAGTAATTAACAGATCAGTGATACACTCTGTAGCTTCTGGTTCTGCAGTGACTGCATAGACTGGCCTTTTTTTTTTTAATCCTCACTCGAGGACATTTTTTCCATTTTTTGTTCAGACAGAGTGGGAGGGAGAGAGAGGAAGGGAGAGACAGAGAAACATTGATGTGAAAGGGACACATCGAGTGGCTGCCTCCCGCACGACCAACCAGGGCCGGGGACAAACTGCAACCGAGGTACATGCCCCTAGCGGAAACCGAACCTGGGACTCTCTGGAATGCAGGCCAACACTCTAACCGCTGAGCCAAACCGGCCAGGGCTCGACTGGCCTTTTTAAGGCAATCTTCCTTTTTTGGACTATCCCTCAATTTAAATTAAAAGTCCAAAGGACTCAGGCATTAAATGAGATAAGGGCCCTGGCCAGTCAGAGCTTCGGCCCAAGGACCTAAGAGTCTTGGGTTCGATTCCTGGTCAAGGGCACATACCCTGGTTACAGGTTAGATCCCCAGCCCCGGTCAGGGTCCTTCGGGAGGCAACCAATCGATGTCTCTCTCCCACATTGATGTTTGTTTCTCTCTCTTTCTCTCTCCCTCCCTCCCACTCTATCTAAAAATCAATGGAAAAATATCCTCGGATGAGGATTAAAAAAAAAGAGATGAGATAAAGTACTCAGACTTTCATAATTGGAAATTTGCCTCCATCGAAGTTTAGACATCCTTATATTCTCTTAGGTCTCTCAGAAAGAGGTGTGTTCTCCCCTTGTTGACGGCTGTAGCGTAGCACCATCCCACCCCCTAATTCAAGGGACAAGCTTTGTGAACTGGCAATTAAAACGTCTGCTCAGGCACTGTATTCGTATGTCATCTTTACACAGTTATACATGCTCCAGAGGATAAAAGAGTGTATTTAAAGTCAATGACACACACACATACACACACACACACACACACACACAAATGTATCGATATTAATGATCTATTAGTGATGAACGTCAATCTTTGGCTTTTTGTTGTCTGTTCTTGAGGACTCATGACTACAAGGTTTAGAATACATCACTTCCTCTACCCACATCATTCACACCTGTGCACGACAACAGGAAGTAATGACCAATCCATGATGGACTGGTGAACCTGCCACAGGACCGCACAGGCACTCTGACAATAGGAAGCAGAGTAGATACTATTGGACACTTATTTCTCTCTCTCATTTACTGACCTGGAAAATCTGTATTCCCCTCATGGTCAGTCCAAGGGTCAAAGAAGCTTCAATTTCCCTTTTATCCTGTAGGAATAAAATTTTATGAAAAAGTATATTTTTCTTTTACAATGGATAATTCAGCATCAAACAAAAGAAAGAGAAAGAGAATTTCAGAATTGGAAAGTTTTTTGTTTTTTAAAAATATTTTTTCTTTACTGATTTTAGAGAGAGAGGGAGAGAGAGATAGAGACCTCAATGAGAGAGAACACTGATTGGCTGCCTCCTGCATGCCCCCCACTGGGGATCGAGCCCACAACCTGGGCATGTGCCCTGACCGGGAATCAAATCAGCAACCTCTTAGTGCATGGGTTGACACTCAATCAACCAGTGAGTCACACTGGCCAGGCATGAACTAGAAAGTTTTGACTTAAAATAACTTTGCTCATCTTTTGCACCCCTAGTTTTCTACAAGCTTTAAGAAAATCATAAGCAGCCCTAGCCAGTATGGCTCAATTGGTTAAGGTTCAGCCCATGCACCAAAAGGCTGCCGGTTTGATGCCTGGTCAGGGTGCATGCGGGAGGCAAATGATTAATGCTTCTTCTTACATCAATGTTTCTCTCGCTCGCTCGCTCTCTCTCTCTCTCTCCCTCCCTCCCTCCCTCTAAAAAAACCAAAACATATTTTAAAAAATAAAATCATAAGCAATGGTAAATCAATGATGGTATAGTCTACATTTTTAAATCCTTGAGATTTAAAAGTATTAGTGTTTTCGCTATATTAGATACACTTTCATTTCTGACAACATTCTAAATATTTCTGTTCTTGAGAACTCCAGTAAAAAGGATTATTTTTGCAGATTTTGCATCATTTTTTAACCTTCTATCTTATACTTAACCTTTCCTCAGATGTTAGAAACTTGAATCTAATGTCATAGTTAAATTCTGAGATGCACCAGACTTTATATGATTCAAACTGGGTAAATAAATCTCCCAGCTCAGAAGCTAAAATTAGAGGCAAGCCTAAATATTTAAGGGTCTCTCATGAGGACAGATAATAAAGCTGTAAAAGTTTTATATTCAGTTAGTTTTTTTTAAAAAGTACTTATTTTTAAAATGTTCAATCATTACTTGCCAAAACGACATACATTCTACCAGCTAAACCATAAACTGTAAAAAATAAGTACAACTACATATGGAAAAAATATTCTACAATTAAGAATGTACTCAGAAACTTGGCATCGTTTAAGTGCTCACCTGTAATAGTGAATATAAAATAAAAAGTTTAAAATAAGAGACATAAAATGACTAAGTAACCAAACTTTCATTACGAGATTTCTCAGTAAAAACAATCTTTCCTACGTTTAGAACCAGTTTCCTCATGAACGTGGTAAGAAATATTTTTTGAAAATGCATCCTCACCAGGCACAGAAAAGAGAAGACGTAGCCTGTTTTTACTCTCTGGGCTGTTTTTTCCAACCAATGTGTTTTTATATCAAGAAAGGCACATGTAGCAAGAGAAACCAATCCATCACTCTGAGTTTAGGCCAATTTCCCTTTCCCGGTTGTTCTGATTGCTTCCTGAAATAAGCCCGTGCTCATAAAAACGCAGGCTGTGCACGTCTGAGGTGAGCAGTGCTGGGAAAGGGGCACAGACTTGTTTTTTGGGGATGCTCCTGTCTCCCATCTACCGCACTTCCATTCTGTAACCAGGCCTTACATGCAGCCGTTTTGGTGCTACCACCTGACATCTCCAAAGAATGAACACTCTGCCGGCGAGGTCACCTCGTCTATTTCCCTACCTCATTCGGTTACATTACTATTAATTATCTCATTTTAAGAAGAGTTGTTTTCCATGTCATGTAGAAGTACCGCACTTTAAGTAAATTTGAAAGATTAACTTTTACACAAAAGATAAAACTGAGGATATTTACTTCACTAAATGACTCATTCTTAACAGGATTTTTAAATTGATTTTTAGAGGGGGGGAGGGGAGAAACATCAATTTGTTGTCCCACTTACATTTATGGGTTGACACTGGTATGTGCCCTGACCGGGGATCAAACCCATAACTTTGGCATATCGGTATGATGCTCTACCAACTGAGCTACACCTGGCCGGGGCCAACAGGATATTTTAAAATACTAAATTTCCTTATCAAATAAAAATCACTAATGTACCAGGAAGTCCACCTGGTTATTCATTATCTCACAGAATTCCCCCAACCTTGGAAATGTATAATCATTCCCACTTAATAGATGGCCCAGGATTATGGCTATATTTCCTTAGGATCCCAGTAATAATCAGTGGTAATATAGGATTTCTAACTGATATCTGATTCCAAAGCCACACTCTTTTCAATGCATCATTAATATGTCTCACACATTTTTAAATTATAAACTGGTTGTCAAAAATGTAATTTATTTGCATTTTCTCCTATAAATTTAGAGTCACCAATAAAATTTCGTAAGGAAAAATAATACCAACTCAGTCCTTTAGGAATTTAGCCAAAGAGATTTTATGGAACTCAAGCATGGCTTTCAAAGATGACAGGGCGTTAACAATGCATCTCTTGGGCATGGGAGACAGAAAAAAATACCATTCTTTGGTCCCTTGTTAAATTTCCTGGACTAGGCAGGATGGTCACCAGCAGTATATTCAAACTACAGCTCAGTCTCCAAAGGTCTAGTTATGCTGATCTTACCACAAAGGGCATAGCAGTGATAACAAGCCTGATAACAATGATAATGGTAACAACTCCTTGTAGCACTTTTCACCCATTACTCTTTTTGTCTTCAGTAAACTTCAGAGGTGCCATCCCATTTAACTAGCTGCAGCAGAGAGGGTAAGTGACTTGCCCAAGGTCACATGGTAAGAGGTGAAGCTGGGAGTCCATCCCAGAAGTTAGGCCCCACAGGCCACACTCTGAACCACTTGATCCCATTTGGTTTGAGAACAGACCTCTGAATCTGTAAGTGGGGATTCAGGAGTTCCTGCCAAGGACGTGACACTTGTGAAATATGGAGAGCAGTGGGGAGGCGGGGAGAGGAGGAGAGGAGAGAAGATGATAAACAGCAGTGTGAGTGATTCTCTGCAGAGCCTGGCCACAATTGTTATTTGGGTGTGTGATCTCTGAGCTCTGAAAAAAATGAGGCTAGGGAGACACGGGACACGAGAGCAACAGGCATCAGGGAGTGGGGAAGGGCAGAGTTCGGTGGGAGAAGCACATGGGCTCTGTCCTCAAGCAGAGCTGGGCTGAATCCTGGCTCTGCCACCTACTGCTTTTGTGGCCCTGAGTCTGTTTCCTCGTCTCTATACTGAAGATGATAGTTCCTATCTTACAGAGCCGTGAGGGTTTTCTTTAAAAAAGGATAAATATAGTCCGGCCAGTGTGGCTCAGTGGTTGAGGGTCGACCCATGCACCAAGAGGTCGCCGGTTTGATTCCCGGCCAGGGCACATGCCCAGGTTGTGGACCCGATCCCCAGTGGGGGACATGCAGGAGGTGGCCAATCGATGTTCTCTCTCATCGATGTTTCTCTCTCTCTCCCTCTCAGTTTCTCTCTCTCTAAATCAATAAAGAAAAAAAAAGTTTAAAAAAGGATAAATATAAAGTGTGCCCCATGAACATAGGACTTAACAAACACTAGCTGTTGTGGTGATGTTCTTGTTATTCATGGATATGACACAGGTATGACTTCCCTTTGAGGAATACTAAAAACTGCTCATCTAAGAAGTTGCCAATGTTACTCCCCAAGACAGAAATGCAGATTTGGGAAGGAGGAAAAGAACTACTTCTTGTCACTGAAAAGCCAGATTCCCAATGTGCAGCCGTGTGTTATCTCAACATGAGAACCATTAAAGCCTCCATCCTGCTCCCAGGCCCAAGGAAAAGCATCACCAACTCCAAGACTGGCTTACGGTGACAAACGGCGGGTCCCATGAAACTCTTTTAAAAGCCCATTAAAAAGTGAAACGAGAAGTTTAAATAAAAGCTGCTTGTGATGGAGAAGGAGTATTTCCTCGGAAGCTGCAGACGCACTGTGGTTTTGTACCTTATACAATCTGTAGTAGTGAACGGCGACATCATCCAGTCGGACGGCCTCTTTGATGTATTTAAGATGAGCCTCGGAAGCAGTCAGTGCAAACTGATCTTTGTGCATGTTTGGAATGTGCTTCAGGATGTAGTCCTTCCCTCTCTTAGAAACAACCTGTTGGAAAACAATGGGCGTGCAATGCAACATTTGTCAGAGGGACGTGAGTACCCTCACCCGCAAATGACAAAAGGACCGGGACCTAAATCAGCCATATAAACTAGCTCATGTGCATTAAAAACACCCACTTTTACTGTTTTCACCATTGATGTGTTATCAGGCGGAATCAGCTAATACTAAAAGTGACAAAGTCAATTTAGCTGTAGTACTGAATATCTAAGAAGGAAAATCACAAGAAATGGGAAAAATATGTTGTCTTAGCTTTAAATTCACCAAGAACAAACAAACAAAAACAACCCAAACCAAAAACAAAATCACACAAACTTGCAAAAGTCTGTACACATCATTGCTTATATTTGCAAAATTACTGGTACCATGAAATACATCTCCTGTCAGCACATCTTCAGGTTATGGATCCTACTTAACTCTTCTAAAATCAAAGCCACAGAGTGGGAGGTTCTAAATGTTAATCCCAAACAGGCAGGGGAACTGCGGAAATTCTCTGAAACGTGTGGTTTTTGCATAAGAGGCTGATAGGAACAGTCTATTTGAATACTTATGAGAAAACAATTTCTTTCATCTATTCATCGTAATTCATTGTGGCTTATATTTTCATCAAACAATAGCCTGGACTTTTAGATGCCAAAAATACATTGTATCCAGCAGCTGCAGGCTAAGAGAAAGGTGTTGGTTCAAGGTGGCACAAGGATTATAAAATGTAAAAAGATTCATGCAAAGTAAACAAAAATAATGTTTAAAATATCAGAATAAAAAAATGAGAGAATTTTTAGTTTTAAAATGTTTTTATAGATACTGACATTTTGTTTCTTTCTATTGGATTAAACACGATAAATTACTGGCCAATTGTCAAGTTTTGCTGAGAACTCAAATTACAGATTTTTCTTTCTAGATGCCTTTTTCACGGAGATCATCTAAACCAGTGCCTGTCAACCTTTTTCAGGTCAAAGAACACATAGAAAGTGATATTTGTGAGGGCACTGAAATAGTGGTTTTGGTGATCCCAAGGGTTGAGGACGCTGGCACTGGGCCCTCTGGATGCCATGGCACACTGAGGGAAGCTCTGATTTAGAGGACCAAGGTTCAGCCCAGCCGGTGTGGCTCAGTGGTTGAGCGTCGTCCCATGCACCGAGAGGTCCCAGTTCGATTCCTGATCAGGACACATGCCCAGGTTGTGGGCTCGATCCCCAGAAGGGGACGTGTAGGAGGCAACTGATCGATGTTTCTGTCTCTCCTTTCCTCTCTCCCTCTAAAAAAAATCAGTAAAAATATATTTAAAAAAATGTTAAAGGACCATGGTTCAGTGAGTACCTGATGACAACTAGGGAATGTAAATACAGGCTAATTTTGTCCCAACAGACATTGATATGTAAGAGCTTGACACCTTTTGTGGCTTCTCTCCCGACAACTGAAGCACTGTCAGTCAGTCAACAGAAACCTGCACTGCGCACCTTAACGTGCAGTGCCGCGGAGACAGAAAAGGTGACGTCTACACCTGTCCTTCAGGACACACTAAGAAACACTACGTTTGGGGGGTGGGGGGGTGCAAAAGATAAACAGATTATTTGAAAATAAGAAGTAAAACACACCCATCCAGGGTCTTGCTGAGCCCAGAGGAGGGGTGCTGGGCACCTGGACAGTCTGCCCAGAGGAAACTACACCTGAGCCGAGTCCTGGAAGATAAGCAGGACTTAGGTGAAACAGGGACAGGGCTTCACAGGCTAACAGAACTGGAAGGAGAAAGGTCGGAATGTGAACCACCACAGGTGTGGAGACACAGGAATTAATGGATGATGCTACAGCACAGAATTCAAGGTGCAGGACATTCAGAAAGGAACTGCAAAGGCTGGCAGGGGCCGCTTCCTGCAAAGATCTCCAGTCATGTTTGGGTGCCTGGGCTTCACTCTGCAGGTGAGAGGAGCCCATGGAGGTTTCAATCAGGAGCAAAATCAAACCTCCACGGTAGTGCTGCTGAGAGCTGGAACCTGGGAGGTGGGAGGAATGATGATGGGGAAGCAATGCAACAGACATTCAGGAAGTTAACAAAAATACAAGGGAATTTTACTTCTTTTTTTATTTTTTTAAAAATTTTTTCTTTATTGATTAAAGAGAGAGAGGAAGGGAGAAGGAGAGATAGAAACATCGATGAGAGAGAACATCGACTGGCCGCCTCCTGCATGCCCCCCACTGGGGATCGGGCCCACAACCTGGGCATGTGCCCTGACCGGGAATCGAACCTGCGACCTCTTGGTGCATGGGTCGTCGCTCAACCACTGAGCCACGCTGGCCAGGCAGGAATTTTATTTCTTAAGCTGGGTGATGGGTTATCAAGTGTTTATGTAGAGGATGTTCTGGTTGACTGGATGGGACAGGGAGAAAGAAGGGTGATTAAGGGAGAGTTCTGTCTGACTCTCAAGGTTCTGGGTGGCTGGGTAGATGGCAGTGCCACTTGCTGAGACTGGAACACAGAGGTTGGAATACATAGACCCGAGGTGGTGGGAAGAAGGTGAATCTGACTTGGTGTATTTCGAATTTAAGATGACTCATGGACCAAGGGGAGAGGTGGTTATTAAAAGCATTCAGCCCTGGCCGGTTTGGCTCAGCGGTTAGAGCGTCGGCCCCCGGACCAGAGAGTCCCAGGTTTGGTTCCCACTAAGGGCATGTATCTTGGTTGCAGTTTGTCCCCTGCCCCGGTTGGGGTCGTGTGGGTGGCAACCAGTTGATGTGTCTCTCTCACATTGATGTTTCTCTCTCTCTCTTCCTCCCTCTCTCCCTCCCACTCTATCTGAAGATAAATGCAAAAATGTCCTCGGTGAGGATAAAAATAAAAAATAAAAGCATTCAGTCCTGGCTGGTTTTGCTCAGTGGTTAGAGCGTCCGCCCTTGGACCAAAGAGTCATGGGTTTGATTTCGGTCAAGGGCAGTACCTGAGTTGCAGTTCGATGCCCAGCCCTGGTTGGGGTTGTCTGAGAGGCAACCAGTCGATGTCACATCGATATCTCTCTCTCTCTCTCCCTACCCCTCAGTCTATCTGAAAATCAATGGAAAAATATCCTCGGGTGAGGATTAAAAAAAGTTTAAAAAGAAAAAAGCATTCAGTTGGACGAAATCTCCCAGGATTGGGAGGTGTTAGGTGTCAGGTGGAGCTGAGACATTCAGGAAGTGAAAAGTGTTCACTGGAGTTGGCAGTTTCAAGGTCACTTGGTGACCTCAGGGACAGCCCGTGAGTGGAGCAGCGGGGAAAGGAGGCAGATGGAAGGGGTTGAGAAGCACATGTGGGAAGTAAAGAAGTTAGAAAGTCACATACACGCCACTTTTTCAAGAAGCTTTACTGGGAAGGGACGTGAGGGAGGCAGCGTTTCTTTCCCTTCCTCCTTCCCTGAGGAGGGGGCGGCACGAACCAAACGTGCCCCGCCTGTCCTGACTGAGGGAGGGTTAGTCTGAGCAGAGGACAAAGGTACAGCAGAGAGAGAAGTTACAGCAGGGACCCGGAGGAAGGATGGGAACGGGAACAGATGGGGTGGGGTGGAGAAAGGACAGTTACCACAGTTCATGCTGGAATAACCTACATTTTCTTGCAAAGTAAGGAGACGATGGTCAGAGCAAGGAGCTCACTTGCACACAGGGTCCCTGACTTACGTGATGGTTCGAATTAACGATTTTTTTGACCGTGGTGTGAAAGCAATATGCATTCAGCAGGAACCATACTTCGAATTTTGAATGATTTTTTTCTCGGGCTAGCCATGTGCAGTTCGGGACTGTCCGTGATGCTGGACAGCGGCAGTGAGCCACAGGGTCACGAGGGTCAACAACGGATACTTGGAATCCACGGTGTTGCATGTTTTGCTTTAGTTCAGTGCTTCAGACGTGCTGCAGGCTGTGCTCAGGCTTTCCGCCGTGCCAGTTAGTGCTGGGTACCCACACAACTATTCTGTTTTTCTCTCTCAGCATAGTATTCAATAAATTACATGAGACATTCAACACTTCATTATAAAACAGGCTGTGTGTTGGATGATTTTGCCTAACTGTAGGCGAATGTAAGCATTCTGAGCACATTTAAGCTAAGCTACGATGGTTAGGTAGGTTAGGTGTATTGAATGCATCTCAATTTAACAATATTCTCAACGTACAATGGGGTTGATTGGGAAGGAGAAAATGCTGCTCAAATTAAGAGTCAATAAGAAGATCAAGGCCATGTAAATGCCAAAAGAAGGCTGGCAAATCCCAAGTTCCACCATATTGAGCATGGAGAGCAATCTTCTCGGCCATTAACTATAAGCCAGCCGAGTACATCAAGGGATCACGTGTACCATGCTCTCAAGTGCTACATTTATATTTGGGCATCCTGAAGGATTTCACTGGCCACCAGACATGTGGGCTCCCATTTCTTGAGACAACATGAGTAGCATACAATGAACCAGAAACGTGTTAGAGAAAACACTTTAGGATTTGAAAACAGTGCCTACCCAAGATGGGAAGTAAGCCTCCGGCTCAAAGTATTTTCCATAGTGTTTATTCCTTTTGAAGTTCCCGAGATCAGCCTGCAGGGCAAAGGCTGCCAGCAGGAAGTAGGCCTCCTCTCGGAGCACACACTGAGAGTGAAGAACTTGTTTTCTCAGGTGCCAGTAATAATAGTATCTTGCTGCTCTGTCACTAGGAAAATAAGAGAAAACAGAACTCACATTTTGATGGTACAATCCAATGGCATGTAAACAGAACCCCAATCCTGCTATCCATCTGCTGACAAGGGCTCTTCTGTTTCTGCTCCCTCCCCACTCACTGAAAAGGAGAGGTTGTCGGGACACCTGATCGCTGCCTCACTGAATTCTAAGCCAGACTGCCCGGACCGCAGAAATAACATTTCCTAAGACCTGTAACATTCGATTCATTCCCAGACTGGAAAAAAGGTCTGAACCCTTCCACTCTAATACGGTAAATATTTCATTGAATAGGTATGACCATAGAGGCCTAGGCATTTGCTGTGATAAATAATTTTGTTCCAATAATGCTGTACGCATAACATAAATAAGGACACATCTGAGGGGACAATGCTGGCTGCAATGCTTTCCTGTTCTTTTTTGTTTTTCAGCTGAGCACATTACAGATACTCTAAGGCCCTTTTAGAATGTTTCTGTTTATGAGACTGTCTAGAAAAAAATTTAACTACAAATGGTGTTATGTTTTTCCTCTCTCAGAATGAATGAACTGAAAAATGCTTCCCTTAAATCTTTTTTTTTTTTTTCTTTTCACTAAGTGGATGTTACTTTATGGGTATGTTTTAATAGGCGCATGTTATGACAATCATGATACTCCTCAAAAATGGAAATACTAACAGTGCACTCATTACAATCCGATGAGGTCAGAAATACAGTCCCCATTAAACATGTTGAGTAAGAAGTGCTGACTGGGAAAAACATGGTCGAGCTCCAAAGGGATGTCACAGGCATATAGGACGCCTCTGTGATCAAAGCACAAATGCAAGAAAAAAATGTATGTGTATATTTAATGAGCTTATTTGCCTCCCTATTATTTTAGGTTGAATGTTTACCTGAGACTCATAGCTCATTAGCTGATGATAAAAACATATGGGTTTATTTTAACCAAGATTGTGTTTAAGTATGAAGGGTTTAAAAATACAGCTTTTTAACAGAAACAAACAAAAAAGAATAAAAATAAAGCACGTATGTAATTTTTTCCCCTTGTCACAGAGTTCTTTGCAGAGCGCTTCTTTTTATAATGCTGACCAGTGTTTGGACTAGCTCGTCCCAGGGGAAGGGGCAAAAGTCTAGGCATAAATTAAGCCTTCATTAGCCCCAGGGGGTTAATTAGTGGCTAAATAATATATTTTCTTTCTTTCCAGTGCATTCCATACTTAGTAGGTAAAATGAGTAAAAATTTTATATAAACTGGGAATAACTAAAAAGTTTCTCAGCCTTTTAAAAAAGTTCTTTATGGGCTAATATATTTTACTTTTTAATATGCATGTGGCGATGACATAAATACAAAGAGCAACTCCCACATATAACTGCTAGGCAAATGTATCTCTGTCTCTTATGTGGGGTTTCTCAAAGTTTCACAGTAAATAAATAAAACACAGAGTTCACATTTCCAGTGTTTTCTACCAGCCAACAAAATCACCTCTGAAAGTTTTCTAGCACTGAATCCTCCTAAGCAAATGATAAACTTGCTTTTGAAACAGTGAATCCTGAGTTTGTATCATGAGCATAGGTTCACGCAGCCACCTCCAGAAAAAGAATCAATTACCTGGCCTTGCCAAATGGCATCTAAGAGTCTCACAGGACGACTCTATTGGGCGTAATCTTAGCTTTAAAGCTAATGCCAAGAACAGAAGCAAGACCCCCCAAAGTGAAAAAAAAAAAAACCAGGCTGTGTAAACACCACACCCCACCTCCCAACTAAATAATATATAATCCTTTCATCAATTTCTCTACTCTTCACAAAAGTGCTAGTTTCTTCTTAAATCAAGTATCTTTTCAGTGCTTGATTTGTTATTGTAATGTGGAATACAGAAGATGTGAACCAATGATATCGCTAACATGTTCACTGAGAGCCTAACGTGATCATTCATTCATTTAATAAATATTTACTGAGTGCATACTGTATCTCTGTTGTAGGACCTGAGGATACATGCACGTGCAAAAAGATTAAAAAAAATGTTTTTTAAATCCCTGCTCTTAGACAATTTATAGTCTGGCAGGTGGAGACAAACGCAAGTTCTTCATTTGGTTGTAAGTACTTCAGTTGGTTTATTTATGTGAGAAGACGAGTGCTATGGGAAATACAGTTTTAGAGTCTCTCCCTGTCCTCATACCTGATCAGTCTGCCGTTTTCCACATAGTACTGCACACGGAAGTGGATGATCATAGGAGGTCCAAATTGGTCAATGCCCTAAAACAAAGACACATAAAAATCAGCTATTTTAGTGACTTCAACAATGGATTTCAAAAGTAATAAAATACCATTATTTACAAGACACTTTTTAAACACTGAAAGGTTTTATCTACTTTAACGCGTGTGGCCTTGCAGCCGGTAGACAGCTGTCCCATATGGATACCAGATTCATGCAAAACCAGGAAGTTATAAAGCATCATTACTGCATCTGATACTCACTCACTGTAATGCCAATGACAACATAAGGGAAGATAAAAATAAATGCCAGTGGAAATTTCTAGCTGAGATCCAGCTCCTTTCTCAGCTCTGTCCCCTGTGGTGACCATTTGCTCCTCATTACAAATGTTCTCTTGTTCCTGACATTCCACATACCAAATTCTAATATGCTGTTTGTTTATTTAGACATCCATCCTCCTTACTTTGTAGTTAGCTTTGAAGTAGCCTTCCAGTTTATTCCAAGAATTCTTAAATACAAATTGGAGGATCTAGGATTAGACACTGGGGATTTATTCCTGACTTACGAGGATGATCCTGAAGACACTAGATAAATCCCTCCTGAGTGCTCCTCTCATGTAAACGGGATTGATGTTTACTAAAGAAAGGCCCCAGCACAACAAAGTAACAAAGTATCAAATGTAAGGATAATAAAAGTAGATTCAAAAATTGCTAATAATATTTCGAACATCAGATTTGACAACTATCATAGCCTCTGAAGAGCAACATGTACTTTTTTCATGCTTTTCATTTCAAAGCATTACCCCATGATTACTGAAAAGTTATTATTCACCATTATTTAAACAGATATCCAAAATCTAGTTATATGTTATAAGGTATTAATACTTCATTAATGTGACATTTTAGAACTTGCGAAATTCATTTTCCTTTCCCATTCTCTACTGTATAAAATGTTGTTTACAGTATTTTTAATGTATACTAGCTAAAATAAACCTTTCTAAAAATCAAAATAATTTTGCTCATAAATGTAATCTCACCCAAGTGACTTCGTATTGTCGTACCTTGCTGGCCTCTTTCTTCCATTCTTTTGGACAATACTTATAAAGCTTTTGTGACAACTCCATATACACGTGCTCATTATCTGCACATTAAAAAAAGGAGACACGATGATAAAACTGGTTAGATTTTTTTTAAAAGAAAAGACTATACAAAGAAACAGGTTTTTAAAAAAGCCTCAAGATTTGTGAATGTACTCTGAATTCACATACTACCAAGAAAAAGCAGTAAGATACTAAGACACAAGTTCTGTGGGCGAGACACTAATGAGGGTCTTTATGAATTATTTTGCTTTTTGTAATATAGAACTCATACTACTAAAACATGTACTATTTAGAAGAAATATTAGTTTCCTACTCCTGCTTTTACTTAGTTTCTAGGGTCATTACAGCTTACAGTCTAACTGCCAACCCTGGGCGTCACTTGGTCTTACCCAAACATGCTTTTGTTTAGCTCACAGAAAACTCTTCTCACAAGTGCAAAACAATGAAACAGTGCAGAAACACCATCTCAACTATATAAGATATTAGATAACACTGATAATAATCGAACATTTTCAAGTGAGGAGGCTGATCCACGCTCTGTGAAGAATAGTCTTCAAGTGTTCTCCACGTAAAACACAGCATGACAAAGTGATAAACCATTACTCACACTGCCTTTGGGAGTGATCTTGTGGGAAGAGGAAAAGAATCTTATGCAAAACAAGAAGGAATGCCAAAATATTTCTTCAAGATGAACAGAAAGACTGCTAAAAACCCATGTAAAAATGATCTAAATATGTGAAAACAAGCTAGTAAAAAATATAAAAATATTCCAGACATCCCAAAGAGAATCTTTTAAGAGAGATTTATTTCATAAGACAATACTTCAGCATTCCTAGCCTGTAAAAAGTTTTTAATGCTTAAAAAAAAAAGCTTATTCCTTTTTCTCTAACCCTCATTGAGGGCTCACGGGAAACTCTACATGGAAATGTACTCATTCTGGAAGGGAAGTATGTCTCCTTGACTATTCCAAGGATAACATACTTAACCACGCTGTCACTCCTGACTGAGTGCTGGAGTTTGACTGGAAAAGTGTCCTAAGAGAACAGGAAGGGTAAAGCCACACTTGGTCTACAAATGACAATATTAAATCAACCCATGTGAATGAAAGGGAGAAGAAAAAGGTCCCAGAGAAAGAAAGAGATAGCTCTTAAATCCACTTATCAGATTGATTAACACCATCTCTCATCTCTCATCTCTCATGTGTTACTGATTAAACAAGAAATGGACAAGACCAGACAACCCTCCCGTTGAACCTGATTTGTGTTTGGCTTGAGCTCCCGTCTGAAGAAGCAACACAATGCACGTAACCGAGACTGCTCACCATAACAGCACATACATAGTCTTCAAGTACCACAGTCTGCCATCTGACAATCTGACCAGAGCTTCGTTCTTTAAACACTCTCAAGCACACACCACTCCTGCAGAGCGGGTGGCACAGTGACTCCCATGTGACATGTGAGGAAACTGAAACTGAGGAAGTCAAGCGACATGTCTAAAGCCACACAGTTCAGTTCGTGAGTTGCAGAACCAGAATTAGAACCAGGTCATCAGATTCCCGTTCCAATGTTCTGTCACCATATTACAATCTCTCTTTTAAAAAGAGCATCTTAAAAACCCTTATTTTGAAACCTAAGGAAGCTGTAAACTGGTTTTATTAGACTGACTTGTTCAACAACAAAGATCAACAGTCTGGCTGCAGTTGTAGTTGAGAAGAGTGAACTTCGAACATAGAGTACAAGTAAAGTTATTCAGAATCTATAGGGCACCTTATTTCCTCCCTGACCCTTTCTGGAAAGAACGGCTGAGGTAGGTACTAAATCAGGGATGGAGCTGAGCATTTGTGTTTTTATTGCTTTAACTACCATAGGATGAAACTGAAGAGCAAATGGTTGATTCATCGGTTCCTGATGTGTTTCCTGCTCTGGCCTCGCCTGAAAATACTACTGAAAACAGTTCACATTTTGGAGGAGAAGGGCTTTGCTTACCAGTTGATCTTGACACACTTTCCAACCTGACAGATCTAAGCATTTTATGGTACTAACCAGAGCTCAAGATATCATAAGCCTTTAAATTTAAACCAATTCCAGTAGTAGAAAATAATTCATATCCAAGTATAAAATATAAAAACATTTCACAAAAAATTCTCCTTGAAAAACTGAGTAAAGATATGATAGGTTTTTGGCATCTAGAAGATTAAATTAGAGAAAAATTTTAAATTGATTGTAGAGAGAAGAAGGGGGAGAGGGAGAGGGAGGGAGGGGGAGGGAAACGACAGAGAAGGAGAGGGAGAGAGAAAGAGAGAGAGATGGATCAGTTCTGACTGGTGATAGAACCCGCAGCTTGGGCATGTGCCCTGACTGGGAATTGAACTCGCCACCTTTTGGCATGCGGGATGATGCTCCAACCACCTGGGCCACAGCAGCCAGGGCCTAGAGAAATTTTAAAATATGATGTGAAAGAAAGCTCACAAGGAATGGCTACAGATAAACCCTGGGAACTTGAACTAACTAAGGTGTTAGGGGGAGAGAAACCCTTTCCTTGAAAATCTTCTCCACATAAAGTATACAGAGGAAACTGACCCCATACCTTAAAGTCATATATTCTGACTGGAAAAAAGAGAAGGGGTAAGGAGAAAATAACAGAAAATAAGAGTGAATTAATAGAACACTTTGTTATATAGTCAACAGCAAGTGAATCTGAATAGAGGAAAGTCAGTTTTATTATGTCTACATTTCTTTTCATGCCAAAAATTATAAAACAAATTAAATTACAAAAACATCCAAGCTAATTTCCTACTAGCTCCAGCTGCTCCCTCTGTGCAAGGAAACAAAAATCAAGCTTGGTTCATTAAAACAGAAAAGAGCAAACACATAAAATCCAGACTCCTAAAGAGGAAACCATTTTTAAGTTCAAACTATAATAAAACATGATCTAAGATACTAAATCTTGTAGAAAAATACATAAGACTTAAGTTTAAAAAACAAATACTGGACTAAAAGTGATGATCAGTTTACAGGTACTTTCAGAATAACAATTTTATAACATATACCCAATTTAAGTTTCAGATATAAACTGTCATGTCATTTCCTTAGGGATAGTTGGCTAAGTCCATCAGAGATGAGAATACGACTTACTCTGTATAACACTGAGTCCAAAGAGGTGACAGTCCTTTAGCCTGAGTAGGTCACACACCTGGACCAGCAACTGGTGACACAGAATTTTAACCTGTAGGGAAAAAAACCCCAACAACTTGAGATAAAAATTCAACCAAGTCCAAACAATGAGCCACACTGGGCAATTTAATGCATCCTAAAGAGATTCCTTGAAAGGATAAGATGATACCAGCAAAACAACTATCGGTTTATTGAAATCGTCTACTTTAATCTGTGGCTGAGTTTCAATAATGATTATCACAATACAAATTTTTACAACATGGTTACAAAGTACCAATGCAATATTGTAGAAGACTCATAAATGCTACGATACAAGGGCAAGCCTTAGTCTAACCCATTAGGGGGCAAGATAAATATTTCAGAAGGAACCCAAAACAGCCTACTTAGATTATCAAAAGTATTAATTTAGCAAATATCTTCATAAGGAAAGTTTTCCTCTTGATGGTCTAAGCAAAATATTCATATATTGTACAATACAGGAATTCCTAGCTTTATTTATCTTGATTAATCATTTTATTGTTTTATACCTTTTAGGTATCTAAACCAGGTTCCTTTTCTGAATTCATATATAATTCAAACATCATAAAACTACATTAATATGAAAGCCTGGGAATAAATTATTCTGAAAAATCACATGTTGAATGATAATACAGTCCTTAAAAGATACAGTCTCAAGACTTCTCAAATGGCCGGTGTGGCTCAATGGTTGAGTGTCGACCCATGCACCAGGAGGTTGCCAGTTCGATTCCTGGGCAGGGCACATGCCCAGGTTGTGGGCCAAATCCCCAGTGGGGGACATGCAGGAGGCGGCCAATCGATGTTCTCTCTCATCGATGTTTCTATCTCTCTCTCCCTCTCCCTTCCTTTCTCTCTAAAATCAATAAAGAAAAAAAAAAAGACTTCTCAAATGTTTAATGAAGTGTTTTGGGGGATAGTAATTGTGCTGAGTATACCTTGTTAAATTCAGAATCACTAAAGCACACTAGAGTTGGAATTGACTTTAAGAGACCCTACCGGTCAATATCTTCATTTTACAGAAAAAAATAAAACCCAGAAAGCTTAAAATCAAGTGGTAAAGGCATCAACTCACAACTTTGATCATTTGTGTAGTGTAATATTATCATATGTGCATATTAAAATAGGTGCAATGTGACAGTTTCTCATTTCAGCTGTATCTATTATATGTGGCATTTCACCTCTCGTTTGTACTATAACTTGCAAATTCTGTCTTCAATGATAATGATGCCAATCACAGTTGTAATTATTACAAATTCTAAATTAGTGAATTCTGCATTAATGCCTTTTTATCATGCCTTAATATGTCACTCAGATTCGAAAAATAAACACATGCTGAGATTCCTCGATAACTGATAAACAATTCAGAATGGTGACAATGACAAATGGAGTAAGAAAAATAGGTTTACCACTCTTTTCCACATTCATTATTAAATGGCAACTAATCTGAAGCACCTTCTGGAAAGTACAAAAGGTCTCTAAGTAAGGCCAGAGTAGCACAGATTCAGCTGCTCGGAAGCACCAGGAACCCAGCGTGGCTGGAATGGTGTCTTATTTTATATTCAGGATATACAGTAGGCATTCAGTAAATATTTGATGAACGAAAGCGAGGAGTCTGATTTCCCTGTGGGCTCCTTTTGTTCTGTCCCACGACTACAGACTGCTCTCTGACCCACTGAGCAGATCATTTTATAAATGTGTTCTTCAAGAATTTAGGGAAAACGTATTAGTGCAAACCCACCAACACCACTGAGAGAGCACATTTGCCAGCAGGAAATCACTATCATCTTCATTCATTAAACAGACTTTGGGTTTTGAGTTCTACACGACCATAATTCCACTTTACAAACAAGCTTAAACATACAGAATGATAAAGGAAAAAGTATCACGTTACATAAAATTGAACTATATACTACAAATTTGAGACTTAGAATGCCATACAGTCTAGGGCACTTTACTCCTTAGTTTTGACTGTATTTCAACATGTCATATGCAAAATACTTAGGATAAAAATATGATGAAAAGTTAACAGAAAAATTCTCAAAGCACCAACTGTACATAAAAATAAACTATGCTGTACCATATAACTGTTGTTCAAATAATGCTGTACTTTCTTCCATACCTCCCATATAATTATTATTATTCTGCAAGTTAAAATCAAGTACTTGGAACCTACTGATAAAGCTCTTTAATGATCAAATAAGTACAGCGTTCTTGTTTAAAAACTGCAATTAACTAAGGCTGTGGCCCTGAGTCTCACATGCTGTGAAAACAAGCTGGGGTTTTCGTGTTGGCATATTACGAGTCTTTTAAGGCTACACTTTAGCTGCTGTGAAATTTTTCGTTCTTTAATCTTTAGGAGCAATGGGAACTTTAAGAAGTGCTATAGAGTAGGAGGTATTAAGAATAAAAATTAAGGCATTATCTAAAAATATACTCTACATGGAAGTTTTTAATAAAAACAGCATTTGATCCTAAATGTCAATGGTTTGCTTTGAGCAAGAAGGTTTAAAATAGGTTCCAAGAAAAACAAAAACTGTTCACTCTAGTCTTAGTGAAGAAGTATATGCTCTTGGTCACAGTTTTTATCATTCAAAAATTCTGTGGCTCTCACATTTACCATGATTTTACTTCCAAAATTTTCCAAGTTTCCACATTTAACATTTATCGATGATTAAAATAATTTAAAACAGCCCCTATCAGTTTAACTTACAGAGAATTTGGAATGACCAAAACACTACACTTACCCCACATGCAGAAAGACATTCCTACACTTGTCAGGGAATAAACTTTCTTTGTTTAAAAGACTCTTTAGAAAAATTTAGACCATGAATGAAATAGTTTTTGCTACAGTTAATTTCTTATACTACAACTCTACAAACAACAACTGCTATTTTCTTAATACAAAAATAACACTTTGTAGGGAAAGACCGACCTTTGGCAACCTTGACCAGGTTTGGAGCACTGAGGGGTTCCCATACTCCTTCACCCAGCCCCTCCCTCCTTGGGTCCAATAGCTCGATAGAGAGGAGTCTGGCCAAGGCAGTGGATCTACGTGCCCTGGAATAAGAAGGGACCTACATGGGGTTCAGACTCTCCGTGTGAGTTTCACTAACATGGCCCCCAGTTGAAATGAGGGTTGCCAAAGCACTTTATGCATGTTATAGCTTTAAATCCTTGCGATGTCCCTGTGAGGAGAGTAAGATTATCCACACTTTAAAGAGGAGGACACTTGAACTTGCCCAAGGTGCAGAGCAACTTGTGGATTATGGGTTTTTACCTAGGCCCCTGCCACTCTAACTCCCTCCTCAATCATGATGACATGTGGCTTTACAGACCATGCTCACAGTCCTGACGATCCTGCAGGAATTACACTAATTTTGCACAAGAAGGGAATTAAAGAAGTGTAAAACTAATCTCTGAGTGAGGAATGAAAGTAATAATAGCAGCTACCATCTGTGTGTGAGAAATTATGCTATATGCTAACCCTTGATTCTCACAATCTCTCTGTACCGTAGGTACAGTTTCATTTAGAGGTGAAGATGTCGAAGCTGAGGGAGGTTTAATGAACTTTCCAAGAGTCATTCAGACACGGGGTTTGAATTCAGGTCTGTGTGTTTTCAATACATACATGTCTTTTCACTACCATACTGCCCCTCGATTATTCTTCACAAAAGGTAGGCAGAAAGGGAGCTAATATAAATCAAATGCCTACTATGTGCTAAGTACTGGGAAAGTGGCTTCTGCAAGAGGGGAAGGTGAGCGAGCTTAAGCAACTTGTCCAAAGGTCATAAAACTAGTAAACTGTAGAGTCAAAATATGAACAATCTTACATTTCTCAACAATGATGATAATTATATTACTAATGATCAACACTGACTTTGCCTTTCCTACGTATTCTAAGGACTAGGGCACAGACACAATGTCAAAAACGCAATCCAGTAAAAAGAGTTCTGTGGAATTAAACGAGGTGGTGCCAGTATGAAGGTCTTTGCCTGTCTGGCTTGATTTTAACCTATCTATAGCACCTGTTCAGGGGACCTTGTCAAACACGGATTCCCGCGTACTACCCTAGAACTTACTACATCGGCATCTTCAAGGAGTGAAGTACAATGGTCTGAATATGGAACAGGCTCACCAAATAATCCTGATGTACATGAAAGGTTTAAAGCCACTGATGTACAACAATGAATGGAGTGGCTATCTTCCAATCTGTTCTCTACAATTATCTTCCTCACCTGAGCTTTTAGTACAAATTAATTTCCTAGAAAATTATAGTCAGCTCTCAGTGTTTCTCATGAAGTCACTCCCTACCACTTACCTGAGATCAGTCAGGTTTTGTTACACATCCTGTATGTGTGTATAAACACACACGAACACATGTACCCATATTCCACCAGGTGAAAAGATAGAAATGGAATTGAGAAAAGTTTCCTAAGTGCTTATGCTATATGATTATGTATATTGTTAAAACTGAGTGGATATATTTTCGTGTAACTGTATAAAAGAACTCAAATAGCATTCTCACATATATAAGTAAATTACATTTTCATATATTTTGCCAGTGCCCATAATGAACTAGAGATGTGCCGCCAATTTTTATTAGGTTTTAAAAACCAAATGCTACAAAACATAATAGTCTGTCATTTCACACATCGAAATCAACTCAGGTACCCTGAGTACCTAATCAAAAAAAAAGCCCAACAGATGATAAAGTTAATTCAATAGGCAGGTTTGATTCTCAGACAACCCCTATGAACAAAAACAAGGTTGTATTAGTAAATCAAGAAACTATGGTGGTTGTTAGAATAAAGCCAAAATAGTTCTGGTAGTAAGTAGAACCTTTTCCTACCTAAATTTTTTAATGGGGCCATTTAAATATCATATATATTCAGTATAACATTTATAAATATTCTTTTATACAGCAGTTGGGTTAAAATATAGTAGTGCATAGCAAAGAAAACTAATTCAAGGCATGCACTAAGGCAATTTTTTCCTTAGTGGAAAAAATAAGAATATGATCAGTGAAAATTGATAAGGAAGAGGGGTTGAAAAATGTTAAGCACGCTATTGATTACCATAAAATTGTTTGGCAGTTTCTACCAAAGCTAAACATATATATACCTTGGGATCCAAAATTCCACTCTAGGGTATAAGCCCAGAAATGTATACATATATGCACACACATAAAATGTTCGTAACATTTTTATTCATAATAGTCCCAAATTTAAAAAAAACTCAATACCTATTAACAATAGTTAAAGATTCTGAGCATAGTCACAATGGAATATTATACAGCAATGAAAAGGAAAGAATGACTGTTACATGCAGTAAAGTAGATGAATTTCACAGGCCAAATGTTGAGTAATACAAGCCAGATACAAAAGAAAACATATCACAAAAGTTCAGTGGCATGAAGTTCAGAAACAAGCAAAATTACTCTATGGTGACAGAGGTCAGAATAGTTGTTACCCTTTGGGTGGAGATTATTGACCAGGAAGTCTCAAAAGATCTTTCCAGGGTGCTCGAAATGTACTATATCTAAGTTCAATGATGATCACATGGATGTACACACTTGTAAAAATTTACTGAGCTGCACACTTAAGAAGATTCCTATACTTTGCTGCATGTAAATTATCACTCAATTTTAAAAGTTAAAAAAAAAAAAATAGCCCTGGCCAGTTTGGCTCAGTGGTTAGAGTGTCAGCCCACGGACCAAAGAGTCTCAGATTCGATTCCCGTCAAGGGCACGTACCTTGGTTGTGGTTCAGTCCACGGCCCTAGTCGGGGTCATGCATGAGGCAACCAACTGATGTGTCTCTCTCACACTGATGTTTCTCTCTCTCTCTCTCTCTATCTCTATCTCTCCTTCCTACTCTGTCTGAAAACAAATGGAAAAATATCCTCAGGTGAGAATTAAAAAAAAAAAAAAATTAAGAGTAAAAAAAAATAATGTCATATTCCTAATGTCCAGGTAAACTAAAGATAATTAACTTTCGCTCATGAAACATGTTAAGCACGGTGTGGCTCAGTGGATTGAGCGTTGTCCCATGGACTGAGAGGTCCCAGTTCGATTCCCAGTCAGGGCACTTGCCCGGTTGCAGGTTCGATCCCCAGTAAGGGACGTGCAGGAGGCAGCCCATTGATGTTCCTCTCTGACATCAATGTTTCTATCTCTCTCTCTCTCTAAAAATCAATAAAAATATATTTCAAAGAACAAAACAACAACAAAAAACACTACTGAGGGACAATATTTAAAGAAAAGACAAAGAAACAGCTTAATGTTCAAAAGCACAGCCTAATCTTGAAATTGGCTAGACTTAGGTTACTATTAAAACAATGATCAAAACATTAAAAAGCTGGAAGTTATTACTATTTCATGTGTGTAGGTACAACTCAAAAGTATTCAAAAAGCAAATTCATGTTATATATCAATACAAATTATACTTCAATAAAGGTTCAAAACAGCAAAGTGTTTGTTTTTCTATAATGTAGTAACCAAAATTCTCTACTTTTACCCAGGCAAGAGAATGTTGAAGGCAGCTGCACTTAAGCCGTAACTCAGAGTTCACCCCTATGTAGACTGCTGGGACACCCCAATCCACCACATTATTAATGGTGTCATTCTGTAACAACTTCACCCTTAATTAACCAGGTCCTCACTTGGATGTGGTCACTGGTGGGAACACAACTATTTAAACATTTCTAAAGTGGGACCTACTCACATTTATGATGATGTTCAGGGATTCGTCGTTGGGAAGGAAAATACACACGCTCCGGCGGTCTTGCATGACTCTGTTGTTATGGAAGTTCAATTTGTTCATTGTGTGTGGGCTCTCTAGTGGTCAGGGCTGGGCTCCGAGTCCTCGGTAATTCCTCTGGATCCGAGAACTCCAAAGCCTAACTCTGCTCCTCATCACACATTCTACAGGAGAAGCGTCATGACGGTCCACTATGTAGGTTTCATAGCTGTGGAAAAAGCCCAAAACAGGTCATGAATGAAGGCGGCAGGACTGGTGAGCAGAGACTCGGAGATGAGCAGCAGCCCAGCTGCTCTGTTGGCACAGGGACAGCATGTCTCAAAGCTAGGGCTGCCTAGTAGAAAATGAGAACTCCCTGAAATCTATTCTGTACTTTGCCCACTAGCAACTGTTTTAAAATTCGCCCCGGCTGGTGTGGCTCCATGGTTAGAGGGTCGGCACTCGGACCGAAGGGTCACAGGTTTAAGGACACGTACCTGGGTTACAGGTTCGATCCCTGGCCCTGGTCGGGGTCGTGTGGGAGGTAACCGACTGATGTGTCTCTCACATCGATGTTTCTCTCTCTCTCTCCCTCCCACCTTTCTACTCTCTCTAAAAATCAATGGAAAAATATCCCCAGATGAGGATTAACAAAAAACAACAACAAAACTTTCATTTGCAGTCATGAATCAAACGTAAAGCCCATGAGTGCCCCTCGCATTCGAGGCAGCGCCCTGCACTGCAGGGCTCACAGAAAGAAGCACAGCCTGCCTTTGAGGAGTCTCCAGCCTCACGGGACAGATAACAAAGGGCGCTGAAAATAAGCAAATTGACAGCATAGCAACAACAAAATTCTCGAACTCTTTTTTTCTTCCATTACAAACTCAAATAAATGTCTTGACATTCCTTCCTCAACCACTTTGGTCTGGCTCTCACCTCCTCACGTCACCCGAGTGGCTCTGACAATGGAAGCCAGTGATCTCCAGACCGTCAGCAGTCTCCAGAGGAGTCACCCGTTGATGTCTCTGACATTTACCATGGTTGTTATGCTCTCCTTACGTTTTTCTCCCTTAGTTTTTATGGCACTGCTCTCTCTCCTGATTCTCTAACCTGACAATGCAAACAATTTTTCTATTTTTTATTTCACCAACCAATAAAATACACAGAAACAACAAGACTGTATATACCAAACCAAGTTTGTACACAAAAGAAATGTGGATTTGGGGTACCTCTGGTATCTAATCCGTTTATTAAACATACTGATTTTATTTTGTAACTCCTCTCAGGTTTTCAATGTAAACAATTTTGTTTGCAAGTAATGAAAATCTCTCCAATTTTCAATAATTACACCTTTTATTTGTTTCATGTCTCACTGCACTGGCAAGGCCTTGCAGAATAATTTTAAGACAGTGGTGGATATTTCCTACTTTTGAGGAGTGTGTCTGGTATTTCATATATTATTACTAATATGACACTATTCAACCAAGATATGCTAAGATTAGTTGCCTCTCAAACCATTAACAATATTCATATTGCTTTTTAATATTGTTAGATTTACATTGTTCCTATATTTGTGGGACACAAAAGAGAATTTCTAGGAATACAGAACTGTTTTATCAGGCAGAGTTATAACCATATAGTTTTAATAGAAAAGCTATTATCAGTGCTCACATAAATCAAAGCATAAATGAGACAGAATCTTGGCCTACTTGCTTCTTAAGGTTAAATGTCCATCTGTTATCAGCAGGAGGGTGGGAGAGAATATATTCTTTGTTATCAGCAGGAGGGTGGGAGAGAATATACTCTTAGATGACACCGTGAGTAAATATAAACCAGTATTTCTTTTTAAAGTATAAATAATATACTATCCACAAGGGAGCTACTCAAACTAAGTAAAAACAAATGGTAATCTTATATACAGTATTGCGTTCTTAGGAAGGTGACCAAAAGCTCCCTTAGTACTCTGCTTTTCTTAAAGGAAAATAGCAATGGTTTCACATTAGGTTGTAGCCAACACCCCACCCGACAGGGTCACTGGAGGTCACCGCCGCAGTTCTCCCCAGGATAGGGTGGTTGACCCATGTGTTCTGTGACTACAAACTAACTGCACCCCAAACCCAATCACCTATCTAAAACATACACACTTTCAGTTCAACAGCACCACTTGGAAGACCAGTGCTGACCGCATCAGAAGCGCCCGGACATTTACAATAAATACAGGATCCTGAGCACGGTGACATTTCTACTCAATCAGAATCTCCAGGGTCAGGGCCCGGGAACCTAAATCTTTTTAAAAAGTGCCCAGCTATTTATGATACGCAGTCACGTTTGGAAATCACACTTTAGTTAACGGAAGGAAGGTATTGAGCACAGGGTTGGATATAATACCTCCATAGTACACACTGGGAAAACTTCCTTTAGGTGTAGAATTAGCGAAAAGCAACATATGTGAATGATACCACATCATCACTATAACGAGAAAAACATCCTCAACATATTCAAAGGTATAAATTCCGAAAACAGGTGACATGTGTATGCTCGCAACATTTTCCTGAACAATGTTACTAGGTGATCTAGGAATCTATAAATTAGCAAAGCAGAGTACTCTATATATACCTTCTTGGAGAAATTAAGAAAATGTGAAAGGCTCTGAGAAGTCCTGCAGGCAAGTTTTAAAATTTGTTTAACTCAGTATTTCTCAAACTTACTTGGGCAGAGAATATTCCCCCACCCACCACATATCTATTAAGGTCCTGTAGAATAAAATTCTTAGGCATACCATTTAATAAACATGGTTCTAAAATGATTTCCTTGTCAAGTATTATATTTCATGGCAAATGTTCCCCTCTGTATTAATATATTCCAACACTCAGTCCTCCTCTCTGCTATTAAAATCTTTCAAAAAGAAATTATAAGCTATGCTTAAATGCATCTTATTTAAATTCAAACACTTAAGTGATATTAATCCCAGTATATTTCTTCTTATTTAAATCTACACTTCAAATTGAGTTACTCCTATAATTTTCCATTTCTAATTAAACCAATTAAAGGGTCGTATTTCTACTGACCTACTTTCTAGAACTAAAAAACAAAAAAAGTAGGGAAAAAATATGTTCTGGGGTTTGGGATGTTTCCAAAGCTTCATTAATTTTAAATTACATTTGAGTACAATTTTTATTTATTTCATGGTTCAAATAATGCAGTGAAAAAATACTAAAAGAGGATTAGGGAAGAAAATGGAATAAAAGCAGAGTCTTTAAGAAGCAATAATGTTTCATTGCTGCATTTTTTTAAAGCTTTGAGGATGGCAAACTAAAAAAGCCCTAAAAGAGAGATAGGATTAAGTTTTTACTTTACCCAAGACTGCATTAAAGCTGATTAAAAGGTTCAACTGAAAGAGCAAAATTCCCAGATCTTTAATATGCTCCAGTATAAAATTTAATCTTAAATTGTACAATTCTGGGGAAAAGAATTTGAATAAATTGATACCAATCTGAATTGTAGAAATTAGCCTTTTACCCACTGACTACTTATTCTGTGTCCTAAACTGAGTTTCAACTCAGTCCCAGGAGGGCACATTTCCTATTCAAGGGCAGCCTTTTTTCTGTCCGATGATTTTAGGGTAGATTAGCTACAGAAAATAAACCATGTCATAATATATTTTCCAGGCAACAACAAACCAGCTTTACTAGTGATCAAACTCCACCTTGCCATAATTATTAATACCCAACTTACAAATAAAATGTTAAACTATAAGATTCCCACACTTGGATTTTTAAAAAATGCTTTTATTGATTTTTTAGAGAGCGAGGGAGAGAAACATCGATGTGAGCATCAATCAGCTACCTCCTGCATGCCCCCTACTGGGGATCGAGCCCACAACCTGGGCACGTGCCCTGACCAGGAATCGAATTGGGACCTCTCAGTCCATGGGACGACACTCAATCCACTGAGCCACACCAGCTGGGCCACACTTAGATTTTTAAACACATTTATTATAAGCCCTTATTTCCTGATTAAGCACCATGGGTTACAAAGTTACTTCACTTCTTTAAGGACCAGGAAGCCACGAGGTAGTATGGATATTCAATATTGATTTCCATTTTTTAGAAATTATTGGAAATAACCTTTAAAACTGGCTCACCTTCGCCCTGGCGGGTTTGGCTCAGCGGTTAGAGCATCGGCCTGCGGTCCAGAGAGACCCGGGTTCGGTTCCCGCAAAGGGCACGTACCTCGGTTGCAGTTTGTCCCCAGCCCTGGCTGGGTCGTGCGGGAGGCAGCCACTGGATGTGTCCCTTTCACGTCGATGTTTCTCTCCCTGTCTCTTCCTCTCTCTCCCTCCCGCTCTATCTGAAGATAAATGCAAGAGTGTCCTCAGGTGAGGATAAAAAATAATAATAATAAAATAAAAATAAAATAAATAAATAAAACTGGCTCACCCTGTAATAAAAGTGTGGACTTTTTTCATCATACAGGGTAGGACAAAAGTGGTGAGGAGGCAAAACAGTTAATTCTTGTATTGTTTATTGTTCTATTATTGTCCACACGAACAACTGTAAAACTACTTTTGCCCACCCTGTAGTAGAGCAAGACTGGTTCAGTAGTTGTGACAAACGCACCAGGGTCATGTAAGAGTTAACGACGGGGGAGTGGGTACACGGGGGATACAGGGACTCGCAGTACTACCTTTGCAACTCCTGTGTCTTTAAAATTATTCTACAAAAACTTTGTTTTAAAAAATTAAGTCACCATAGGGAGGAAAAAGGAGAAACATCTGTAACAAAAATAAATTAATAAAAATCGAGGAAAAAAAATTAGGTTACCAGAAATTTCCTACCCTTATCACATCGTCTCACTTTGAATGGAGGCAAAGGGAAATTCTCAGTTTTGAGACTGTCACCCTAAAAAACGTGAAAGGATGGTAATTGGATAAGATTATTATAAGGCAAACCAAAATACCTCCAGACACTGCCAAGATCTGTCCCTGGGGACAAAATCACCCACTGTGAGAACCAGTGCTCTGCAGGCTTCCTCAGAGGGTCCCTATGGGCTACTTCTTACCATCCAGCTGTTTTTCAAGCACAGCAGGTCCTCAAATAATGTTGTTTCATTCAATGTCATTTTGTTACAACATTGTGGAGAAAACAAAACAAAACTGATTCCCAGTGAGGGCCACTGTCTGTGTGGAGATTGCGCACTCTCCCCAAGTGGTTTTCGTGTGGGTTTTCTCTGGTACTCCAGTGTCCTCCCACATTCCAAAGATGTGCACTTGAAGTGAACTGGTGTGTCTATACTGTCCCGGTCTCAGTGAGTGTCGGTGGGTGGGCGTGGCCCTGTGATGGAGGGGCATCCTGTCCAGGGTGGGTGCCTGCCTTATGCCTTGAGCTACTGGGATGGGCTCCAACCACCTGAGACCCTGACTGGAATAAGCAGACTGAAAAATAATGATCTTGTTTTTATTAACCTTTCTTAAATTTCTTAAATGTATGTATAACTCACATTTATTTCAATATTTAATATTAGAAGTGTTTTGGGTCTTTATTTAGAAGTCTGGCCCGGCCGGTGTGACTCAGAGGTTGAGCACCGACCCAATGCACCAAGAGGCCGCTGGTTCGATTCCCAGTCCGGGCACATGCCCAGGTTGTGGGCCTGATCCCCAGTAGGGGGCATGCAGGAAGCACCCAATCGATGTTTTCTCTCATCGATGTTTCTCTCTCCCTCTCCCTTCCTCTCTCGATAAAGAAAAAAAAAAGAAGTCTGGTGATGTTCTTATGACTAGAAATATGCTGGAGGAATTTAACTCTTCTTTTATCAATTAGCCAATGCTAAAATTAGTTTCCTTCTATGTTGTTTTGCTTAAAGTTGCAGTTTCCAAGAACCTACTGACGGTATAATGAGGACTTACTGCTAACAGTATAACTCTTAATAAACACAAATTTCCCAACTAAAGGTCAGCAACTGAGTTCCAAACACAAAAATCTGGCTTGAACCTTGAAGTCAAATTTTCAACCTCTTGAATGTCTAATGGCCTCTGGCTCCAGAAAAGCTTTGAAGGTTAGCCTTCTTCTTCTTCTTTTTAAAATTTTTATTGTTTAAAGTATTACAGATAAGGTTAGCCTTCTCGAAACTTAAATTTTTAATGTAGTGTATTGCCAAACTTCTTATGTAAGTACATATCCATTATTACCAGATATTGGTCCCTATTTCGATTCTAGCACCTGAAATACAAAAATTAACCTGGAAACTGACACTTGGTTTGCCATTTGTCTGTATGTTCTGTATTATGAGGGTTTCTTTTTTCTTAAGGAAGGGTCATTTGCTCATAAGAGCTATTTTGGAACCACAGAATTATTTTTCTTAAGAGTAATAAATCAAACACTTTCTACTTCATGACCTGCTTTGCAGTTACTATTTTACCCAAAAAAAAAAAAAAAAGAAGAAGAAGAAGAAGGTAGTTGACGTCCATCAACCTTCTGAAGGCAAACCTTCTGGAAAGAACATCAAACTCTGTTACTGTCTCGTCCTGCCTTCCAACCACTGTTCTAGCAGATAGACCAGGGACTGCTGAAAGCTTAAGATCGCCTCCCATATGGTTGAACGTTGGTGTTTAAAGACAATATGAATACAATATTAAGAAGACAGACTTAACCTCCCCAATCAGTCAAACCTAGGTTCTAATCTGGACTTTACAATACTAGCTACTACCCTGGGCAAGTAACCTACTCTCTGAGCCTGATTCTTCATCTGTAAAATCTGTAATACTGGCCTCCTGGGATTATTGGAAAGATTAAATGAGATAATGGATATAAAGTATTAGCTATCAGGTTGTTCAGGGGAAGGGTCATTAAAATAAGTTAGTCATGAGTTGCCAGGTCATGAGAAGGCATATCTAGAGATCTCAACTTAGAGTAGATGCAGCAGCCGGACTAAACTTGGAGAGGTCTACTTTGGGGCTGGGAAGTTAAATGTATTGTTTATCGTAAATGGAATTGTCGCATTATGTTAGGTGGTGACTCCTTCGAAATTTTATTTATGAAATGATGAAAAAGAGAAAGTGTATATGAATGCATAGGTTCAAATGTTTGCTGGCTGACCCAAGAACAGAATGTAGACAACATCTGTTTTAATCTACTTGGCACCACCGTTCCATTGACGAGTCCTCCTCTCCCATTCCAGAGGTTCCCAGGGCGCAGGGGGGGAGGCTTTCAATCACACTGTGTCCTCTATTCTGGATGGGTGGAGAGATGATGAGGGGTAAGGATGCGACCCAGGGCTGGCCAAACAGGTACCCTATTCTCCAGTCACAGTGCTTGGTCTAAAGGGTGCACATATAACCCCAGCAAAGTCAGAATTCCTCCACGAAATCTGTTATACAGATGTTGGGATGGAGGGGGCTGCTCCTCTTTTTGGATTGCTATTGGTGCGAATGATATAAACCTAGAGTTGTTGGCAATCATCTTTACATGGTAAGAATTTTGCTGAAGAAAGAAGACATCACAGAGGAAAGTGAAGCCCAGAAAGAATCCTGATCACATCATTTTAACTGCTGCATCTAGCTGTGTCTGAAGCCAGAGACATTGCTAGGAGTTCCCATACAGTGAGCCAATAAATGATCTTTCCTCTTCAGCTAGTTCTGCCACTTGTGACCAAGTCCTCTCTAACACAGCCTATTCAAACAAGAAGCTGATTTATTGCTCGACACACTTATTCACTAATTCATTGAATGTTTACTACCACTGGCTACGAAGATTGATATTTACTTGGAAAAAAACAATGCTCCAAGGTTTAAAGTTTCTCTCTATTCTAAAACAAAGTAGAATAATCACTATGATGAATATACATCATTAGCAAAGAAGACCTCTGGGTAGAAAAAAATCTGAGTAACTGAAAAGTATAGGTGGTTGAGTTGCTGTTCAGACACCACCATTCTCTAAGACTACACACAGCAAGCGTTATGGAAAAACGCATAAATTCATTCAATGCAAACAAAGTACAGGGCAATTAATTCATAACAGAAATTTTCAGCAACAAGAGAATATCTCATCTTGAATACTAATTTGTGGGTGAGCAGTCCTGTCTTATTAAAGACCACAACGTGTTTTCACAGAATTGGGATGAGCACGCCTTTCTGTGTTGTCCATTTGTAATAAATTACAGTAGCTGCCAAAAAAAAAAAAAAAAAGCTTATTTTGCAAACAAAGTAACCAGAAAGCACACCTGATATGTAATTTGGTCAGTTTAAAGTATAGTTGTAGCAATTCTAGTAAAAAGAGCCTTAACTTTGGATCTATTTGTTAAAGGGAAAATTATTAAGCTAATTACCAAATGCAATCCACTACAGACTGCAACAGTATCTCACTATACAAGTATAAATGGATGTGTATGCTACTTGAAATCGTTACTGTAAAATGTACTTATTGTATGTAATATATGCATATAAATACGTAATTATGTATATATTTTACATATATAACATATATAGACATGTATATATGTAAATATGTCAGTAATAACTACACTTAAAATGTAGTTATTGAATCTACAGAAAGTTGAGTTTGGAAAGAAGGCCTATAACCACAGGCAATATAACGTGCTGCTTTAGAGCTCGGACTCCAGAGCCAGACTGCCTGAACTGGAACCCCGGCTGTGCCACCTGCCACCTGGGTACCCTTGGGCACTTCTTTGTGTCCATTTTTCTCTCCTCTCAAATGGGATTGTTGTTAAGATTATAAAACAGGTTTCTCACTTTCTACCAAGGAATAATTGACTTCATATCATGGAAAGCAAGCTTTCTGGTAATATGTGGTGGTCATACTCCATCTATTCTGTCATCAATCATATCCTGAGTTCAAGAAGAAATTGTGTTTTTCTCCTGTCAGTAGCTAACAGATTATTTCATTTCTGTATTTAACCAGTGAGATTTGCTACACCTTGGGGTTGGGAATGGGGAAAAAACTTTATAATTAAAGTGGACTTGATTATTAAAAAAAACTTTATAATTAAAATGGTGCTTATCATACTCTAATAAATAAAATTATGTGGCTAGTCCTTGGCTACAGCAAAGGGAGAATATAAGACAGGCAGACAAAGGAGCTTTCTTTATATTGCAATGAGGAGAAAAACTAGTGAAACCGATGTTCACATAAGCTGTAGTTAGCACTGTAAATCATTGCAACCAATCTGACTTGGTCTGTAGTAAGAATCGTGAAGATGTTCATACCTTTGATCCTACTGGACAGGATCAAATAATCTGTCTCCTAAGGAATGTATAAGGAAATAATTCAACCAAAGCACACCACACATGAACAAAAGTATTCACTGAATCATTATCCATCAGAGTACGAACTGGAAAAAAAAATCTAAATAGTCTAACAAGAAGAGATTAGTGAATTTTAGTGCATCAAAAATAATATCAATAAAGAAAACATTTATTTAGCATATTCCCCCCTCCCCCTGCCCCCACCAAGTCAAAAATACCCACTATAGCACAAAATTACCCTGTTTTACTATATGTCTTTAGAATACAACTAGCAGGAATAAAGAAGGCCCCTTAATTAAAGAGGCAGTATGAAGGAAGGAAGGAAGGAAAGAAGGAAGGAAGGAAGGAAGGAAGGAAGGAAGGAAGGAAGGAAGGAAGGAAGGAAGGGAGGGAGGGAGGGAGGGAGGGAGGGAGGGAGGGGGGAGGGGGGAGGGAGGGGGGAGGGAGGGAGGGGTATTGTGTTAGTCAATGAACATGCATAAGCCAACTGTATCTGAGTCCTCCAGTACTTTGTTAAAGTAGACTATTTTTTGCCTCTCACACCATTTCTAAATTCTAGCTCTTACAGAGTTTATCCTCTCTTTGAAGAGTCCAAATTAACACAGTAGAAACAACAGGAAGTACTACAATTGTATTTTAAGATAAATGTTAAACTTCATGGTTAAATGAAGGTTTTGGGATTTGAGAAAAGGCTGAGAACTGAGGGGAGTGCAGCCTCAGGAAAGATTTCATGGAGGGAGGGGTGCAGTGAGGAGAAGAAAGAATTGCAAGGGTGGAAAGTAACACAGATAAGGACCCAGCGAGGAGGCAGGAGCAATCTGAGCCCAGAGAAAAGGCTGTGCTGCTGTGCAGTGGTGCGAACGCTGACGGGATAGACGAGAAATCGGCAGGGAGTTCCCCTGGTCTCAATGCACTTCCTTCAGTACCTTTAGAGGCTTCTGATAGATTTACTGGAACAGCACACAGTGGGCCGTTTTTCAGGTTTTGTTCTATGTCAACTCAACCAATCCCTTTCTCTAGCTTTGGCAACAGCTTCCACTCTGTGGTATTCTGTCTGACTCCGAGTCGTTCAAGTTTTGCCCTTCTTTGGCTTTATTTTCTGCTATGACCATTCACTCAGGGTGATGGTAACAGGGGCATTCGAGGCAATGAAACCATCACTTTTCTTACACTGGAGATTAAAAACATATTTCTGCAAAGTATAATTCTGGTATACTCTCTCTAACCTGAACAGCAATAAGCATAATTCTGTTGATCAGCCAGTACAGTGGCTTCCATGCCGGAGTTCATAACAGAAGGAATGGCGATCTGCAGAGTCATTTTAAATATTTCAAAAGCCTGATAAAACTGGCATGTTTACCCATGGTGATACCTCAAAGGAAATGAAAAGATCATTTACTTAAGTAACTTCTTATCAGTTTTAAGTGCTTATTTTGATAGCACATTTAGTTTTACTGCCAGATTAAAAAATGAAAACAAATGATGTAACTTATTTTGATAGACAATCTTTCCAAACATAAGGCCCAAGGAAGGTGAAGGAGAGGAAAGATAACAAGGTGATGCTCCGTGGTCGGAAAGGTTGGGATAGATTTAGTTGCTACACGTGTATCCATTTTAAAATAATCTTAGTAAGAAAACAAAAATCCTTCCTTCTGTCTAGTGTATCATCCTAGTAGCTTTCTCCTCTACCATACCTCCTCACTGTGTTCTCACCTGGATTTCTAAATGTCTCGCCCTGCTCTTTAACTCTGCCACCCCACAATGCTGGCAGCGTGACCCTGTTTAATTGTACATCCCACCTTGCATATCGCACCCCAGCTCGCACTCTTAGTGCTACAGCAAGTGCACGGGATAACACCTACTCTCAGAGGCACAGCGATCTTCCACCACCGGGTCCCATCCTTCTCAGTGTGACCATTCTACACTCATGTTTTATATTACTGCAACCCTTTTCCTCATGGCTCCCCAAACAAGCCTTGCTCTCCTGTTTCTATGCTCCTGACCATGTTGTTTCCTGTCCAGAATACCCTCCCTTGCTTATTATCTCACCCATTACCCATTTCCAAAAGTATCTTGGTACACCCTAGAGAACTCAAGACTGGTCTGTGAAGCATGCCTCCACATCAGTGGGCAGCTGAGGGGCTGTTCTCCTGCACTCTTTTTTTTTTTAAACAAGAAAAAATAAAATTTTAATACATGTGCACAGGGAGTTCACATATGCATGAAAATTCCAAAGACACTGGGGTAAAATTGGGTGACTGGGTGATGTGCAGATAATTTAGGAAGAGTAGAGCACACAGGACAGGTTAACTTTTGTTAGGCGACCAGGAAATAATGGGACCGGGGCGGGGGGGGGGGGGCAGTTAACAGTCTCTAGCTTGGGTCTTGCTGTCTAATGCTTTCTCCTGTACCCTGATCATCTTTGTACTTGTTGGCAAGTCTGTCTCCTCAGAGGACTGGGATCTCCTCAAGGACACAATCCATCAGCATCTTTATGTCTTTAATGCCTGGGGCAGCCCTAGGTCTGTAACAGGCACCCAATAAGATGTGTTGAATCAATTATTTGAAATTCACCAGAAATGTGAATGAATTCCCTAGCAATTAAGATTAAAATCATTTTCTTTAAAAAGCACTCCCCCATCCCACAGCTTCTTGAATATTTTCTGCATGTTATTTAGAGGAGTGCATTTTTTCTTGTCTTTAAATATAGTGGATAAACATAATGGAAAAAAACTATTTTCTAACACTGTCAACAAAATACAGTTTCTAGGAAAGTCTCCATGTATTATCAGGTTAAACCAACGTGTGTAATAAAAGCAAACACAGGAAAAGATACATTGGTTGGGATGCAGTAAGTTGCAAGTAACAAAAATAATCAACTCAAACGTGGACTCTGGAGCCAAATTGCCTGGGTTTGCCTCTGAGTCGCCTATTTACTAGCTGTAGGACCTCGGACAGTTCCTTTCCCTCCCTACATCTCAGCTTCCACATCTGTGAAATGGGCATAGCAGTATCTCTTTCATAGGATGCTGTAAGGCATATGGCAAGCACTATGTAAGGGTTAATTAACTATTAGTAGTTAAACTAGTTAGATGATATAAGGAGAATTTATAAAAACCAAAGTAACACGAAGCCTAGAAGTAGGATGGGTGGGCTTGTGAGAGGTTTGATGTGATAGCTCACGATGTCATCCACGGCCTAGTTTCTTCCTGGCACTTTGAAATCACTGTCCATTAAGGTTGGCATCTCTCAGAGCGGTCACATCAACAAGAGTACTGAAACTCACCCTGAGTGGATGTCTCAGATCATACGTCGCCCATTGCCGGGGGATAGAATAGTTAGATCAGCTTAAGCCACCCAGGGCCCCCCTCTATAACTATAGCTAGAGTTGAGATTAACTTCCCTGAAGTGCATGGACATCAAAACCAAAACCTGGGCACTTTGGGAAGTTGGGAGATGAGGGAAGATGCTACGGACACAACAAGAACAAAGGCAATGATAAAATTCATAAATTTTAGACCAGAGGAACTACTTCTGGTCAAGATGGCGGGTAGGTAAATGTGGTACTCATCTCCTCCCATACCCACATCCAAATTACAACTAAACTACAGAACAATCATCATCCAAAACTGCCTGAAATATGGCTGAATGAAAGTCCTACAACTAGGAAATTAAAGGAGCCACACTGAGGCTGGAGGAGGGGCGAAGATGTGGAATGGGTGGGTCCCATACCTACGTGTGTGGTGGCGGAAAAAATCAGGAGGGATATCTTGGCTGCAGGGGTCCCTCCTGTGCAGCAAGAGACCCAGCCCCACACCAGGCCCCCCAGCCCAGGGTTCCAGTGCCAGGAAGAGAAGTCCCCACAACTTCTGGCTGTAAAAACCAGCAGGGATTGTGGCTGAGTGAGACAGAGGTCTCTGGAGTCCCAGGCAGTTCCTCTTAAAGGGCCCACACATGGACTTACTCTGACTCAATCCCTCTGAGCTCCAGCGCTGGGGCAACAGCTTAAAAGGCACCAGCGAAATACAGGGAGAAACTGAGTTGTCAGGCTTCAGGGCGAGTGCTGGGAGGCAGCTTTCTCCCAGACAAAAGTGCTGGCAGAAGCCACGGTTCCTTTGATGAGCCCTCCCCCTACGGAGCAAGCACCATATCTGAGACTCCATCAACCTGGCTCACACTGTTTGCCCCGCCCTGGTGATGCCCTGAGGCCCCACCCCACTTAACTTTCAGCCCCACCAGGCTGTTCCCAGTGGCTTCTTCATACATATGACCTGTCTTGGCTCATGCTTCAGATTTTCCTAAAATGTTTCAAACAAGCAGTATCTGGCCTCACTGAGCCCTGCATCTATCGCTATACAGCCCCTGGCCAGGCACTAGCAGTAGCCAGCCTTGGTTCACAGCTTGGCCTCACCTGGGCACCTTCAAGCCGAGCACAAGTAGCAGACATCTGCAGATCATTCTGGAGCTCATGCTGGGCGGCCCCAGGCACAACACAGGCAGCAGCTGACCTTGGCCTGCACCTCTTGGGAGGCCCCAGAGCCAGGCACCCAGTGGACAGCTTCAGACTGTTACCGGAAAGGGGACCTAGCCCTTGGCGGGTCTGTCGAGAGCCAGCCCATAGTGTATAGGTTCTTGACTTTGTGCAGAAAAACTTTCACAATATGAGTCCAGGTGAATTTTAGGGGACATTTATTTTATTTATTTTTTAAATATGTTTTTATTGATTTTAGAGAGAGAAGAAAGGAGAGAGAGATACAGAAACAACGATGAGAAAGAAGTATCAACATCAACTGGCTGCTCCTGTACGTCCCCCAGTGGCGATCGAACCTGGAACCCGGGCATGTTCTCTGACCTGGAATTGAACCACCCACCTCTTGGTGCATGGGTCGGCGCTCAACCACTGAGCCACACTAGGGTACGTTTATTAAAGCTGGGGACAATGAAACAAGGACGGGCTGGGAAAATGAGCCTAGGCTGGGCTGCTTTGGCTCATTAAGAAGTCAGAGAAAAAGGAGCCTTGGGGACAGGTTCAAGGGGTTTGTCTGGGACAAAATGCTGCTGCCCATTGCTGCCAAGCCTCGTGGGGTCCCTCAGAGTTTAGAAGGAGAGCGCACTAGGACCTTTGTTTTCAGGGGTTTTAAAGGCTGGGCGTTTAGGGGAGGTCTTAGGGGAGAATCAATAGAACATTTCATCAGCTTTCTGTTGATGTACCAAATGAGATTTATGCTCTTAATTTGTCTGCCCTTGGGTGTGGCTGGCAAGTGGCACTAATTGGATTTATGTTATCTGTCTCCCTGAGTAGGGTGGGTTAAACTATTTACTCTCTGGTTGGGGAGAAGTGCAAACCATTTCCTCTTTAAGTGTCTCTGGTAGATAGAATTTTCTAGATGACTGCAAACTGCTGTTTAACTGTCTGTTTTCCTATTCCACTTGTCCTAGCTTACTGGCCTATCTCAAGACCATGTCACAGCATCACCACCCAACCACCTCCACAAGTGACACACTCAAGGGGTGGACTCAGTGAGCGCCAGAGCCCTGCTGAAGCAGTCCTGCTCTGTGTGGTGGGCCTGCACAGCTGACCCTCCACAGTGGTCGGATGTCAGTGGTCGTGGCCACAGCCAGTCCTTGCAGCTGACTGGCCTGGGGGTGAATCCCTCCCAATGACATGCCAACAGCAATCAAGGCTCAACTACAAGAGGAGGGTGTACAGCCCACGCCGGGGTGCACCTCGAGTACCCAAGCTTGGGTAATTGGGGAGGCTGTGCCACTGGACCCTACAGGACACCTACTACATCAGGCCACTCTACCAAGCCCAGGAGATGTAGCAGCTCTAGCTAATACATAGAAACAACTCAGGAAGGCTGCCAAATCGAGGAGATAAAGAAACATGTCCCAAATGAAAGAACAGAACAAAACTCCAGGAAAAGAACTAAACAAAATGGAGATAAGCAATTACTAGATGCAGAGTTCAAAACACTGGCTATAAGAGTGCTCAAAGAACTCAGGGGAAGAGCAGATGAACTTGTGAGAACTTCAACAAAAAAATAGGAAACATAACAATGGAACTAGAAACTATAAAAAAGAACCAGTCAGAAATGAAGAATACATTAAATGAAATGAAGAATACATTACAGGGAATCAACACTGGAGTAGATGAAGCAGAGATTTGGAAGATAGGAAACAGAAAACAACCAATTAGAAAAGAAAAAGGTAAAAAGAATCCAAAAAAATGAGGGCAGTATAAGGAGACTCTAGGACAACTTCAAGTGTACCAACATTCACATCATGGGGGTGGCAGAAGGAGAAAAGAGAGAGTAAGGAACTGAAAGCCTATGTAAAAAAAATAATGACGGAAACTTCCCTAACCTGGTGAAGAAGTAGACATATAAGTCCAGGAAGCACAGAGAGTCCCAAACCAGAGATGGAAGGGGGGATGAGTGAAAAAGGTAAAGGGATTAAGAAGTCCAAATTGGCTGTTACAGAACAGTCCAGGAGATGTAAAGTACTGCATAGGGAATACAGTCAATAATATTCTAATAACTATGCACGGTGTCAGACAGGTGTGAGATTTACCGGGAAGATCACTTAGTAAGTTATGTAATGTCTAATCACTAGGGTGTATACCTGAAACTAATATAATGATGTATGTCAATGGTAATTTAAAAAAAATTTTTAATGATTAAAAAAATAAGATAAATTTGTAATATGGTTTTTATAAATAGACAAATAAACCAGAGAAACTATTTTTTTTTACAACCATCTGTATTCAAAAGTCATATCAGGTTTAGTAACAAGGCACAAAAATTCCTTTCAACCAAGATGAATTTCTAGCATGACATCGCCAACAAAAAGTGCTGTTCTCAGGGAAAATCCTTCAACTTAGAAGCATCTGCTTCTAATTTCCACAAAGAAATCTTTGATTCCTTCATTCATGGGACTTGCACTCAACTCCCTGACACAGGAACTACAGTTTTCCAGAGAATGATTTTGCTGTGAAAGTCTCATTATCTGGCAGTAATATCTGAAATAGTAACATTAACTTTACTTATGTTTCCCCTGAAATATTTTTTTTCCCAAAGAGCGTAGAATGCCTTTAACAAAGATTGAATTAAACATCTGGGAAGTTGCTAGCTTTCTCGTAACATTGCACAAGGATTTTACCATGTCATTGAATGGTTAATGTGATAAGATGCAATGTACAAACTGGAAATGCGGAAGTCCATTGACAGTCGACTGTATAATTAAAATATGGTACATTAAAACAATTCAGCAGCGAACATTAATGAACCACAGCTACACATTAACAAGTATAAATCTCAAAAACAATATTGAACAAAGAAAGCAAGTTGCAGAAGAATATAGATATGGTATGATTCTTTTCTATGAATAGAAAGTTCAAAACAGGCAACTATAAACAATGATTGAGATATATATATATATATAATAAGGAAAGGCAAAGGAAGGATTAACTTCAAAAATGCAGTAGTGGTGTTGCAGGGGCCAGCTGGGGGTCGGGGTCTTATGAAAGGGGCCGGAGCTTCAATGGTGCTAGAGATACATTCTTTTTCTTAAGTTTGGTAGTGAATACAATGGTGTTCTTTTATTACTATTATTGCTTAAAATGTACATGGACATTATAAAGATTCTTCTGTGTGTGTATTTCACAATTTGAAAAAGTAAAATAAATCAGAGGTATTGATGCTGAGAAAGCTGTGAATAACCACACACTAGTGATTAAACTTTAAAAAGATACATAAACCCTGGCCAGTTTGGCTCAGTGGTTAGAGCATTGGCCTGAGGACTGGAGGGTTGCAGGTTCTATCCCCAGCCCCGGTTGGGGTCGTGCAGGAGGCAACCAATCGATCTGTCTCTCTCACATTGACGTTTCTGTCTCTCTCTCTCCCTTCCACTCTACCTAAAAATCAATGGAAAAATATCCTCAGGTGAGGATTATTTAAAAAAAAAAAAAGACAAGTATGAAATCAACTACAACACATTAAAATAATCCTTATAAAACATTATTCTGCCTAATACACAATTGTTTCCATGCCTGAAACTGAAAAAAGCCTCAGATGTTCTGGTGTTGTTAATGAATTCTTATAAGAGCTTTTATAATTTAGTGGCATGTGTATATATTAATGTCTGGCTTTCCATCTACTACTAAATGGAAAAACAATAAAGTGCTATCGAATGAAAACTTGACCACTGCATCAGCTCTTAGAGATGCTCTAGTCCAACCCCTTAATTTTACAGGTGAAGAAACTGGCCCTTTGAGTGAATGACCTGGCAAGATGATACTGGTTAGTTTTAGGCAGGAACCTTGTGTGCTGTTCTTTCCAGGATTTTTCTTCTCTAAATTCTACTCCAAAATTCCCACAGGTAGGAAACAGTTTAATTGAATCTAGACTCTTTTCAGAAAGCTCAGGTTTCATGCATTTAAATAGAAAGTCAAGAAACGTGCTAAAATGATTTATTAAAGTAAACATACCCACATGCTAATAAAATCTGCCTCCTACCCTGGTAGTTGTAGAGTTATATGTAAAAATCAGTTTATAAGGCCAAGAAAAGACTGTGAGATGCAAGGAATCCAATTTTTACCCCCATACATATAAATCATGGGCTGAAATTATTTTGTTAAGTGGACACACCCAGAAAAGTAGCATCTGCCATGGGACCCACCCTCACACATACACACATACGTGCATGTGCCAAGCGTGCAGAATGGGGTGGAGTGGGGCTCACGGTGCAGGTGCTCTTTACGGTAAACGATCAAAAGCACAATCAATAGACTTCTAAGTAGAAGATTCCTCTGGACATTCTAACAAGGCTTTACATTGCTGTCAAAGTCCTTATTTAACACTCTTTGGGGGGGGGGAGGTTGCTGTGAATACATAAGTTAGAGACACAGTTGTCACATAAACTTATGAAGACATCAAAAAATATCAATTTACAAAGTCAGAGAAAAAGAATGATTATTCTAATAATAAAAAAACCCTTAGAACTTTGATTTCCAGTTTTAAAAGCCCTTAAGAAAAATGATGAAAATGTTTATTTTATGTGGCTTCTTTAATGACAGCGTCACAAAATATTTAACGTTATCGTCATGTAGGGATTCGCCTCCAACCCATTAAGACACGTATATCCAAACAAAGAATTGGATTGGATGAAGATTAACCAGAGACCAGCAGTCTAACGGACCATGGCCCACCCCACACCCATTCCTTTGGGACATCATCAAACCATTAGTCAATCTACCCTTAGGAGATGGAGATGTTTTGTGTTATTCTGAAGAAACATGAATCCAAGACCACTAAGGTGGCATGGGGGAACGTTGCTGGGATCCAGGAGACATCTTCAGTCAGAAGCTGGCCCTCTCCTACCTGTCATCCAGTATTTAATTCCCTTAGCTTACTTCTGGAAGATAACTACCATAAATTTGACAATTCCACCAAGTGTGAAATCTCATTTTCAAGTGGTACTTATGTAGTAGCATTCTATTTCCCATATACCAATTCACAGTCTTATTGCTGGAACTCTTCTCAGCTGGGGTTTTCAAATAAGACACAAACCAAGGTCAAACTCAATTGTTACCTATACATTCCAAAGATGATAGAAATAAAAGTCATTTAACAGTGAACCTCTGGCCTCCCTGGTGTGTGAAGTCAACAAAATCCAATACTGAGTCACTGAACAGCCCAGTCAAGTCACCTCTTTTTGACCCGCCTGCTCATTTTCTGGTTCTCTGATGTACACCCCCCCACACACACTGCTAAAAGAGAGCATTCCTTCTTATAGTAATCATCCTCTAATGCTTCGAGAGAGACTTAAAGTCTGGTTTTTAAAGGGTGTGGAGGAAGGAACTCAGAAGTACACCTTACCCTATGCTAACAGGGTTAATCCTCCATGAAAAGTGGAACCACAGCTCAGCCCTGAAGGTTAGAGTTAGAAACAAACAAAAAACAGAAACCACCCTACCTCTGCTCAGCACTGCTTTTATACACGGCTCTAATTATGCTGAAAAGGCAACCAGTCCAGAGGCTGACCTACAGACTGTCATCCTGGAGAAATCAGATGAGCCCTAATTCCAAGGTCTGCCATGCCTCACGGGAGGACCACTGCCCACCACCCACGGCGCATCACTGCCTCCGACTCCCTGACTCCTGCTACAAGAGGCTACATACCACCAACACCGGCCTTGGAATAGTACCATCTCAGACCCAAAGACGAAACTATTCAGGTGTTCAACAAGTACTCACTGAGGGGAGTGCCAATTCTCCTTCATGACCTTCACATTTGGAAGAGTAAATTAAGAATATGTGGTGTTCCCCTGGCAGGTTTGGCTCAGCGCTTAGAGCGTCGGTCCACGGACCAGAGAGTCCGGGGCTCGGCTCCCGCTAAGGGCATGCACAGTCGTCCCTCGCCACTTTGAAAAAACCACGATAGAGTGAAGCCGTGAATGTCGAAGCGCGAAGTGGCGAGGGACGACTGTGTATAAATAAAGAATCCTACTTCGAGGAATTCACTTATCTCGGTAGAGTCTGGAACTGATTAACCACGATAAACGAGGGCCGACTGTACCTCGGTTGCAGTTTGTCCCCAGCCCGGTTGGGGTCGTGTGGGTGGCAGCCACTCGATGTATCTCTGTCACATCGATGTTTCTCTCTCTCCCTCCTGCTCTATCTGAAGATAAATGCAAAAATGTCCTCGGGTGAGGGTAAAAAAAAAAAAAAATATATATATATATATATATATATATATGTGGTGTTAATACCAGTCATGGGCTTTCTAAGGAAAGATGGATAACAATTCTTTTTCAGATAAGATTTGGAAAATTATAAGTGATGTACTGGATTTTCACCTTCAGTACAGTTCTAGATAACCAGGAGATAAAATCTTGAAATTCCCTCTGAAGACTCTTTCAGAAACATTTTCTAATTGAATTCATCTGTCTACAATTTGAAAATTATTTGCTCTAAAAGTATAAGAAGTCATGACGGCTTATGAAAAATCTACAGCTAACATTCACTTAATGGTGAAAGATTGAATGGTTTTCCCCTAATGTAACGAGGCAAGGATGTCTGCTCTCTTTACTCATATTCAAAGTTGGAGGACTTGCTATCTGATTTTCAGACTTACTCTAACAGGTACATAGGGTAATCAAAACAGTATAACATTGTACTAGAGATAGATATATTTGCCAGTGGAATAGAGTCCAGAAATAAAACTATACACAGTCATTTGATTTTTGACAAAGGTGCCAAGATAATACAGTAAGGGAATGACCTTGCAACAAATGGCGCTGGAACAATTAGATATCCACATGGGAAAAATGACCCAACCCTAACATAAAAATTAACTTGAAATGAATTACAGATCTAAATGTAAAAACTAAAACTAGAAAACTTCTGGAAGAATTTTGTGATACTGGGTTTCTTAGGACACCGAAAATAAACATAAAAAAAAAAAAAAAAGAAAACTTGACTTCTCTAAATGTTTAAAATAAAAAATTCTGTCCTTTGAAATTCACTTAAAAATGATAATACAATCCTCAGGCTGAGACAATATTTTATTTTATTATTTTTTTTAATCTTCACTCGAGGACATTTTTGCATTTATTTTCAGATAGAGCGGGAGGGAGAGAGGGAGGAAGAGAGAGGGAGAAACATCGATGTGAGAGAGACACATCGACTGGTTGCCACCCGCACAACCCCAACCGGGGCTGGGGCCAAACTGCAACCGTGGTACGTGCCCTTAGCGGGAACCAAACCTGGGTCTCTCTGGACCGAAGGCCGACGCTCTAACTGCTGAGCCAAACTGGCCAGGGCGAGAACAATATTTTAGAAACATTTATCTGCCCTGGCCAGTGTGGTTTAGCAGTTAGCAGGTTCAATTCTCGGTCAAGGGCATGTACCTGGGTTGCAGGTTGGATCCCTGACCCCTGGTTGAAGCACATGCAGGAGGCAACTGATCGATGTGTCTCTCTCACATTGATGTTTTTCTCTTTCTCTCTTCCCCTCCCTCCCTCCCTCCTTTCTACTCTCTCTAAAAATGAATGGAAAAAATATCCTCGGGTGCTTCTCTCTCTCTCCCCTCCCTCCCTCCCTCCTTTCCACTCTAAAAATCAATGGAAAAAGATCCTCAGGTGAAGATTAAAAATAATAATAATAATAATAAATAAATAAAAACATTTATCTGATTAAAGACTTCAACCCAGAATACATAAATAACTCATAAAACAAACTAGCAGAAGACAACTCTCTTAAAAATATGGAGAAAAAATTTACAGTCGCTTCATCGAAGAAGATATACAAGTGGCAAATAATCATCTGAAATTAGGCTCAACATTCTTAGCCATTAGGTAAATGAAAAACACTACAGTGAGATACCACTATGCACCCACTAGAATGGTTACAATAAAAAGACTGGTAATACCAAGTCTTGGTGAGAGCTTGGAGCAACCACAACTCTTAGGTACTGCTCAAGGGAAAGTTAAACGATACAGCCATTTGGAAAACAATCTGACAGTTTCTTATGAAGTTAAACATTCATTTATCATACAGCTCAGATATCTCATTCTTAGGTATTTGTGGAAGATAAATGAAAAGATAAGTCTACCAAGACTAACACGTGAATGTTCATAGTAACTTCATTCATAGTAGCTTCAAACTGAAAACAATCCAAATATCCATTATAATAGGTAAATGAATAAACAGTGTGACAATTGAATACTACCCAGTAACAAAAAGAAACTACTGATATATATGACAAAATGCATGAATTCAAAAGAGAGAAAAACATTACGGTGAGTGAAAGAAGCCAGATACAAAAGCAAGGCACAAAAGACTGTATGTCATACGATTCTATTTATATGAAATTCTATAACAGGCAAAACTAAAGATGAGTAGTTGTCAGGGATGGAGGGGTGGGAGTGGGGAAGGAGAAAAAGGAGGCAGTGAGGGTAGAGAAGAGGTTTGACCAAAAAGTGGCTGTAGAAAAATTTTTGGTATGAAACAATGTTCTATAATCTATATCTTGACTGTGATACTGTTTATATGATTATATACATTTGTCAAACATCACCAAATTATCTACTTAAAATTTGTGCACTTTATTTATATTGTATGTAATTTATATAATTAAAAAGCTGATATAAAAAAACTTTAATGAGCCCTTGCCAGTTTGGCTCAGTGGTAGAGCGTCGGCCCGTGGACCAATGAGTCTTGGGTTTGATTCCGGTCAAGGGCACGAACCTTGGTTGCAGTTCATCCCCGGCCCTGGTCGGGGTCGTGCAGGAGGCAATCAATCGGTGTGTCTCTCTCACATTGATGTTTCTCCCTTCCACTCTATCTGGAGAGAAATAGAAAAATGTCCTCGGGTGAGGATTAAAAAAAGAACTTTAATGAATCTACACGTTCATTAAAGTGCCTTATATATTAAGTAATACATTACCCTCAAGCCCTTTGCTGCATGACGCAGAGTACAAGCACAAGTGATAAATATTAGCTAAACTGACTAAATTTGTGGTTTCAGAAAGTTTAAACCAGACCTCAGAATTTAAATGTAGAAATTCATGGTAATTTGGAAATAGATTATAATTTTAAAGGACACTAAGTAAAAACAAAGGTTGGCCTTTTATGTTTACCAAAGGTATCATCCCAGCAAGAATTCTGGAGAGATAAAAGAAATTTTTTTATAAAACTAAAAACAAAAACTGAATAGCAGAGTTTTTTTTTATTTTTTAATGTTTTTATTGTTTAGAGAGAAAAAGAGGGAGAGAGGTAGAAACATCGATGTGAGAGAGAAACATCAATCTGCTACCTCCTGCACGTCCCCCACTGGGGATTGAGCCTGCAACCCAGGCATGTGCCCTGACCAGGAATTGAACCGGGACCTCTCAGTCCATGGGACGACGCTCAATCCACTTAGCCACACCAGCTGGGTGAGTAGCAGAATTTTATTTAAATAGTGCTTCACTTGTCCCGTGGTATAATTGTTCATTTGTCTATCTGTCTCCCTTTATCAACCAGGCTCTAACTTCTAGAGGACAGGTCCATACCTTGTTTCAGCACTGTATTTCCAGCAAAATGCTTGGCACATAAATGACTGCTGAATGAAAGAATGAATTGCAGATGTTCTCATGCTAAATTTGGTTTCATTTGCAAAATCCACACATAAGTCAAACTTCCTACAGAAAAGCCTATGGCAGATATGCTTCCATAAAACACTAGCCCTTTTTCATTACAGCTTCATAGTCTTCTTGGTTCCAATTTTAAATTTACAAAGTTCCAAAGAGAAATCAAGCCACTGTATCTAATGTCTCACCTTTAAATGTACAATGTGAAATCATTTCAAAACACCTTTATTTTAATTTCACTAACCACGCCTACGAATTAAGAGACTTTTTCAAGGTAACAGCTGCTGTGAACAAAGGGTTGATAGTGTGAAATTTTATACATATTTTGCTTGTTTCAGATAAAATCTAATGACCTGGAATTTTGTGCCAAGTTAAATGCACTGTCACGGGAAGTAGAATATGTCTGAAAGAATACCCTGTCTGGTTCAGACTGACACAAAAATTCTCTATGGCAAATCAATGTAAGCTAATTAAGGAACACAAGTTGATTCAGTATCTGTCAGAAACTAAAATTGACTTAAAAAGGTACTACCAAAAAAAAGATCAAAATGTTGCAACACATTTTGCAAATACTCTAGAAATATTTTATCGATGGGGTGACTGGAACGGTGGTGGCCAGGAAAAAAGCACAGGCCCCAAGGTAGAAGAGGAGTATCATGTTCTGGTTCTGCCACGACTGTGTGGTAAAGGTGTCAAATCATGCAAGTCATTTAACCTTCTTATCTGCAAAACAGAGAGACTATTACTTTGAGGATCAAATAAAAATTCCTTTTAAAGCTATAAAATGCCATAGACATACAAATTATGATGCTAGAAAGTCTAGCTGAAGGAAATAAATGCTCACCATCTTTTTAAGAAAGAGATAATATACACAAATCATGGTTCTTAGATAATCTGATGACTATTATGTATCCTTGCTCTACAAATGTGTCCATGCAGGCACACACATTTGTGTTTAATTTTAGAGTTTCAGAGCCTCCTTCTCACGACCTGCAGACTGGGTTAAGCAACCTTGCTGTGGGCTGGCCCATGTACACTGTGATAATTTCTCCACTCGTCTTCGTCCTGCTGACACCTACCAGTAGTAATGACTATCCAGATAGCTGTGATAAGACCTTGAGGTGTGTCTAAACAGGGTATCACATTTACAAAGCACTGTCAAATATTACTATTTCATCACAGTAGTGTCCTCCATTTTCTAAAAATACTTTAAGATACATGACCTCACTCAAATATCAGATACAACTCAACTTCTGAACTGTGATTTTTTTTTTTTTTTTATAACAGCAAACTCTTAAGGATAGTTAAAACTCTTAATCATGCTGTATGGCTATACTGCTATCTACATTTAGGCAGAAAAACCTCATTAATTAAGATGTATATAAATTTATGAAAACCTATTTTATTTTACATTTCAGCATCTTAGAGAATTGAAAGAACACCATTTGGAATTATTCTTATGATTACCTAAATTATTCCAATTAGCAAACATTTTAAAATAGGTATACGATGTTTTGAAATTACCACAGGGACCTAATCAATGACATCTTGATTTGTTTCTTTGAGGAAAATGCTCTATTTTGTAAGCTACATTCTATTGGTAATCTTTGAAATTCAATCTCTATTTAGAGTTTTTGAAAATTAAAACAAAATTTACTTTTCAATACTACATTAAACCTAACTATGTTTTACTATTATGAAAGGGTTATATATTTTACTCATATGTCAGACTTGGAAGATATATATACTAGTTTTCGTAAACACAGTTTTTAGTTTGTTTTATGGGTCAAACTGCTCCCTGTCTTGTGGAAGGTTTAAATAAATTCATAAAGGTATTTACAAAGTAACTTTATTAATATCCTCAGGGGGAAAACACACACACCCCTGAGTAAAATACACTAGGAAGGAGTAGAATCTCTATACATAATTTTAGTTAATTTTTTTCTATTAGCCTTTTCATCCTAATACAGAACATACCACATGAATTTGGTTGCTTTTTCCCCCTGTAATAATAGAGAACACACAGGTGGCCAGACAAAGCAGGAACAGAAAACAGAAGAGGGCTGAAGAAACTGAAGTCTGGGGAAGCTGAAACTCCTATCTCCAAGGAGGTAAAGGCAACAGCAGATAAGATGGATAGCATAGAAATACATACGTTTTATTTAGAAATAATCTCAACTTTGGGGTCTTCTCCCCCCAATCTGAAAGCAAAGTAAGACCAATATAAACTCTTTCATAAGAAAACATGAAGTCCGTTATCATCTCATTCCTAGGTCACAGGGCCAAGCAAATCAACAAAGTCAGAGGTCCATGTCATGTTAAGACTCCTCCTCATGGACAACTTGATCACCACAGCAGGAGTGGACACCAGCTGTCAAGCCAAGGAGAAAAAACTGCACCAAAGGTTAAATGGGCGTTTGCAATGCATTAAGCTATGCCTTCCTCAACCCCAGAAACAGAGGAAACTTGTACCTTCATTACACTAACAAAAAACTCATGGCATGAGGAAACAAGAACCTGTGTTCTTATGCAGGCTGGAAAAAAAACCCAGACAAAGTAAGGCATTTCAAAAGAGACCTTGCCTTCTTGATCCAGAAGTCACAGATTTCTATTGCTGCGTTCTATGTTAACATTTAAACTCTAGTCTTTACTTAAGGTCTTTTGAAAGTTTAAAGAACAAAATTTGTATTCTTCATAGCCTTTTGAATATTTAAGCAACAAAACATATTTTTTTTGCCCTGGCCTGTTTGGCTCAGCGGTTAGAGCGCTGGCCTGTGGACCAGAGAGTCCCGGGTTCGGTTTCCACTAAGGGCATGTGCCTCGGTTGCGGTCAGTCGATGTGCCTCTCACACATCGATGTTTCTCTCTCTCTCTCTCTCTCTCTCCCTCCCACTCTGTCTGAAGATAAACGCAAAAAAAAAAAAAATGTCCTTGGGTGTTTCCAATGCTAACATCAAATCTGAACATATTACTGTTATGGTAAGAGTTGTGTTTTATTTATATGTCAGACTTGGGAGATAGGCATATGAGTTTTCATTAACACATTTCTGTTACTTCTTTCATGGGTTAATGCCTCACTAACTTGCTCTAGGTTTAAATCTAGATGACGATTCTGTCACCTTAGAACAGAAAAAATAAAGCTGATATACTGCTGGACTCAATTCAACAGCCAACAGTTTTCTAGGAGCTATGGAAGAATTCAAGAGGTAGAAATGCAACACGTTGTGTGTCTTCAAACAGCTCACTGCCTACCTGGGAAGATGTGACTAACCTTCGTAACACAGACAATAACATAATACCAGAAAAGGATATATAAACAGGAGTCAGTCACCACTAAAACATGTCAGGATTCAAGCACTGGAAAATGGAACTCCGTTGACGATTAACCAGCCTACCCAAGCCCCAAACAAAATTTCAGACCCTTTCCCATCCCCTTGGCAAGTGAGAATATATTTTAAAGTCTCCTCGGTAGAAAATAGATTATACATTAAAATGCATTAATTTAGATCCTATATCTATAATACACTGATTACAAATTTCCTGAAAACTTATTGGTCAGAAACACAAGTCTAGTTCAAGAATCCACAAGGCAATTATTAAAGGAAAGTTTATGTTATAAATTAGATAACTTCTACTAGCTTTCCCTGCTAGGTTTTCTTCTACATCTGAAATTCATGACAATTTCTCTTTCCATTTCTCTAGGCACTGGTAAAAGTAAAATAATTTAGCATATTACAAATCATCAGTTCAACATCCTTTTTGCAGATTTAAAATGAATGTGGGCTCAGTTAATGAATATTTGAGGTTAAAAATATTTTATTTGGAATTTATTTTAAATTTTACATGACACTTGACATTTCTTAAAAACTATTCCCTGGTCTCATTTCCTTAAATTTCCTTAAGATCACATTTGGAAATCTTGGGTTTATTTGGAAACTTCCTTAAATATGTTAATTTTTGTGACTCTCTTTCTGTAATCACAAGTAACATGAGTTTCTCAACAGAAATTTCAAAAATGGCACCACCGCAGCTGACCTTTGTTTCAGTTTGACATCAAAGTATGCAAAAAATTAACTTTACCACTATATTTAGATGGGTTTAGTTAAGTATAGAATTCTATTTTCTTCGGGAAAAAATACTTAAAGCACTTCTGATTGTTGTGATAAAATATATGCAACCACACAAAGTCCTGTTGTTTGTTAGCACCCTCACAGATGGCACCAACTTCACTGCTGAGGTTTTCTTACAACACCGTATTTACATCACTCCAAGATCAGAGTGACAAATTATTAATCTTTTTCAGTCATCGACTTGGAAGTATAAAATAAAGGTACTATTTGCTAGTTACTCTTCAAGAAATAAATGTTTATTTTCTTTTTAAACCTCACCAGAGGATATTTTTGTTTATCATCAGATAGAGTGGGAGGGAGGGAGGGGAGAGAGAGAGAGAAACACCGATGTGAGAGAGACACATCAACTGGCTGCCACCTGCATGGCCCGACCAGGGCCGGGGATGAACCGCAACTGAGGTAAGTGCCCTTGACTGAAATTGAACCCGTGACTCATTGGTCTGCAGGCTGACGCTCTAACCGCTGAGCCACACTGGCCAGGGCAATCAGTTTATTTTTTATAACCTATTTTGGAGAGCAAACATCTTTGAAAAAATTACAGTTCCATAAAATAAAAGTTGTTTTGCAAGTTAGCTATCTCTGACATTTCTAGCCCAATTTCCCTTTTGTTTACATGTTTAAACAGAGTACAACTCGGGTACCAAGGAAAAGACAGTAAACTCTAGAGCTACAGACTATAATGCTTTCTTAATCACTAATGCAATGATTATAGCCAATGGCACATTATTTGGAAAAGTTGTATTTTTAAACTCTTTGTTATAGAAATTACCTCTTAATGTATTTGTTTCTAAGGTTAAATTTTTTACATTTAGAATATTTTACAAACTGCTATGGAATTATGAGAAAGTCGAGGAGTTTGGGATTTAGTTGTGTTATGCTCCCCACTACAGCCCCACCCCCAGATGAGAGTGCTCTTTTATTAGGGCTCAGAGTACCCCCTACTTGTTAGTAATACTTGTTGAATCTGAACAATTATATAATCCATTATTAATATCTGCCTTTCCAGCTAAATGGTAAAAGCTTCAGGAAAGCAGGTACCACCATGCCTGTCAAGGTCACACTTTCTCCAGGGTCTTCTGTACACACTATTTGTCAAATGAATTGGAAAAAAAAAAAAAAAAGTATTAGCCATTAGAAAGAAGCATATCTAAAATAATAAAGTGGTATGTAGTAATGACTCATTTATTTGGAAATTTCATCCACCTACATAACAGATTCAGAGAATTGGCAATAAATGAGGTGTTGACTAAATTAATACTCAAATAAATTACATAAAGGTTACTACAAAGCTACGAAGGAATGGCTGCAGTAAATTAAGAGAGCCCTATTGAGGAAGCAGATTTTACACAAGATTTTAGTTTTCTAATTCTTCTATAGCATCATTATAATCATAGATTACCATCCACTGGAAGCTAAATCTAAACAACAGTCCATCCGGTGAATCTAAAATAAACTTGCTAGGCACTAGTAAATTATAAGATATAGCCATTGCCCTCATGAAACTTATAATACAGCTGGGGAGCTAGGAAAGATATATAAAAAGATGTGCACACAGGAGCGTGTGCTACGTTCCAATGAAGCGGTACGGGCAATGAGCAGCCCAGTTCGTGGCAGGAGAGGAAGCATGACCCCGACTAAGCATGCATGCTCCTGACTGGACAATGGGGAGAATAACGGGGCTAGACTTGGGGAGCCTTGTGATGACATTGGAAAATAAGTAACTATAACACAGGGATAGCAAGCTCACGTGCCTACAGGAGCAGGTAACAAAGGAGTGAAACCTGCAGAATGAAAAATGCCAACAGCCACTGGGTCTCCATGCTGGGGGCAAGGGGATCTCTGCTGGGGGACTATGGGCACCTGCAGAACACACACGCCCCATACAAAAGGGGAAGCTGGTAGGTTGCTCCAAAAGATCACTGTCACACCTTCCAGTTTTTCAGAAGAAGGTGTACATTTAAAAATGTGTAATGTAAAATCTCTCAGTTTTTAAATGTTGGCAAATAAATGTTTTTAACGCTGTGTTAAAAACCAAAACAGGTCTGCAGCCAATCTTCCCGGTGGGCCACAGGCTTGCAACTCTGGTTTGGAATGCTGACTTCTACACTGAAGAGATCTGGACTTCATCCTGCAGTCGCTGACTGTAGAGACTTAACATTTATTTCAAAATTTGCTTAGTTTTACACCTCTGCTAAAATGCTCAGCACTGCCAAGTTATTTCACTGGCCTTGTGCATTTCTGTTACAAGCCAATTACGTTCACTTAACTAACTGTAGGGTGACTTATAAGGTTCAGCTGAAATAACATTCAAAATGATACCAACAAAACAGTATTGACAGAGCAGCACCTAAGAGAATGCTGGCATGATGTGTACATGCTACAACCCACTAGAAACCCACACACACAATCACTGGAGCTCCACTTCTCAAAGAGCTTGCCATAATCCACTGCAAATACAAAGTCCTTGCTCTTCCCAACATTTTCTCCACAATTAGCAACTTTCTAAAAACTACTACTATACTTTATTACCAAACAACACTCAAACGTATGTAACAAAGTTTTAATTCTACAATTACTGTAAGCTTTTAACTACCCAAAAACAATATTTAAGCATTAAAGGCCTATGTGTTAGCATTTCCATCAGCTTAGGGAAAGAAAAGGTAATTAGTATCAGAGACTTGTTGATTCATTCTGATGATAGTATTATAGAAAGTTAGCATTATAATTCAAAGGTAACTCCCAGAAGAGAAAATTCCTGGTGCATAATTATGACATAAAATACAGAGCTATGAAAATTGCTTAATCACATGCTTTGAAGCAACATTCACGATGAAAGTCATCAACAAAGTAAAAAGGAAATATTCAGCAAGCAGTGTTTCTATGACTTCATTTGCTCTGGCTCCTGAGAACCCCAACCCTGGGCCATCACTGTGGAATGAAGACCTCCACACTTGTGAGGCACTATGATGTGTGCGTGGACTCCTCAGCTCAAGCCTATCACCATTGCTGAAAAAGAAGCCAACTCAAAGCACATGTCCCACTGGGGCTCTGCTGTATCCTTTTCAAATAAAGGATCAATGGGTTGAACTAGAAAACAAAACAAACAAGGAAGTCTTAACAAAGTGACAGCACTTCCAAGATATAGTTCTTATCCAAAGGGATGCAATAAAAAAAGAGAGAGAAAGAAAATGCATTAGGATTTTTTTCTATTTCAAAGAAACAGACTACAATCCACACACTAGAGCTTTACCAATAATAACCCAGGGAAAGCTAAAAGGCTCCCCATCCCTGTCAGAGCCTGCTGAAGACCCTCTTGGCTCCCAGCATTCCAAAGTCCCACCCCACATCCTATCAGGCATGTTAAAATGTACTCACATCCAATAATGAATATTTATGAGAAACTGAACTAAAAATCAGAATTATCTTTCATTAGCTTTTCATTCTCTCTTGAGCCCACTCCCACTCCAGTAAGGTTTTTGTCCCCAATCCTCCAATGACACAGCTCAGGTGACCTGACATGGCTCAGGTCAAAGTCACCAATAACTTCCATTGCTAAACCCAATGAGCACCTCTCAATCCTCATCCTACTTGACCTCTAAACCACCCATGACACCACTGATTCACTCTCTCCTCCCTGAGACACTTACTTTGACTTCAAGGATATTCTAATTTCCCTCCTATCCTTCTGGCTGCTCCTTCTCAGCCTTCTTTACTGGTTCCTCTTTATCAACTCAATCTCTCAAGGTTGAAGCACCTCAGGCTCAGCCCAAGTACCTCATCACAGAAAAATAACTCATAGTTACTTCTTCTATTGGTGTATATCAACAGAATGAACAATATCTTCTCTGTCCGGCCAGTGTAGCTCAGTAGTTGAATGTAGACCCATGCACCAAGAGGTCACAGGTTCAATTCCCAGTCAGGGCACATGCCCAGGTTGGGGTCCAAATCCCCAGTGGGGGGCATGCAGGAGGAGGCTAATTGATGTTCTCTCTCATCGATGTTTACATCTCTCTCTCCCTCTCCCTTACTCTCTCTCTAATATCAATAAAGAAAAAAAAAATTTTTTTAAACAGTATCTTCTAAAAATAACACTGTTACTTAGAAAATGGAGACACTTACTTATGTTAGAAATATGTGCATAATTCCTTTGGCTTAAGGTATTCTCTTATGAGATTTCTTCTCGTCTCCAGAAACTGTAAATACTGATATGACCCAAAGCTTGATCCGTGGACTGTTTTCTCTGTCTACATACATTCCCCAAGTTATCTCATCTGAATTCTGTTGATGACTTCCAAATTTATATCTGCAGCCTAGACCTACTCTTTAAACTCTTGATTCCTATATCCAACAACCTACTCAACTCCTCCACTTGGAAGATGAGCATAGCATGCTGAAAACAGCTCGTAGTTATCTTTCCTAAACCAGCCCCTCCATGAGATCCCCATCTCCGTCCACGGCAACTCCATAATTAAGCAAAAAGCCCTGGTGTTATCCTTACTCTGATCTCTCTTTCTCATACTCCTCAAACAGTTGGCCAGGAAATCTTATGGGTACAACCTACAAAACAAGTCTTGGTCATTTCTCCCCGCTTCTTCCACTGCTGTCGGCATCTCTCAATTGAGCTGAGAGATGTTACGGCAACTGCAGCAGCTGTTAACCTGTGTCCCTGCTTCCACCCTTGACCATCCTGCTCCATTGTTCTGTCTCAACACTGCAGCAGTGATTCTATTAAAATGAAAGTCAAATCACCTTACTCCTCTGCTCAAAACTCTCCAAAGACTCCCCGTTCCACTCACCACCCACCACACAGGCCCTACATGATACACTCTCCAAACCTCCTTGACCTCATCTACTCTGCGGCCTTACTCACTGTTCCTGGAACACATCAGGCACACTTCATCCACCTGAGGCCTTCACACCTCCCCCAGGTGTCTCTGTATGGCTAACTTCCTCCCTCAAGTCATCTCAGTGAGGCCAACTTTGACCACACTACAGTAAGCCCTCATCTGACGTCATCAACAGGTTCTGTGACTTTAAGCAAAAGACATATGAAAGAAGCAATTTACCACAGGGTAACTGATATAAACAAGTTAAGTTCCTATGGCATCTCAACATCATGACGAAACGATGAACAAAATGACATTCTTCGAGGACCTGCTGCATTGGCAATTTGAAGTACCTCCCGGACGCCCATAAAATGTGCTTTATGTTCACTGTTTGTCTCCTAACAGGATACGAGCTCCATGAAGGCAGAGCTTTTTTATTTTGTCCACTGATGATCTCTGGGGCCTAGAACACTGCCTGGCACATAGTAGGCATACATTATGTGGAATAAATAAATGTAATTAAACACTTAATACCTTCAATTTCATAGTTTTAATGTTTGAGATTATTACTAGACCCTGAATATTTTTGTTGTTTTTACAAATACTCATTTGTACTTGAAAAATAGAAAGGTCTCAGCCTGATCTCAAGGTCCAACACAAATCCAGTGGCCCCAGGGCAGCTAGGAACCTCCTACCTTTAGCCCTCACTGGTTCTGCTCCCTAAAACCAGGACTCCATGTAGTACTTATCCGAAACATCTAATCCCTTTCCACACACATGCATTTTGTTCTCCCACCTAGACAAGAAACTCTTTGGTAGGACACTTGCACAGGGTATTCAACGTAAACGTGGATACTTCAAAAAGATGTAAAACCTGTTTTTTGTTGGACTTAGTGAACATTTTTGAAGCATTAAGTTTACTAAGTTGAAGATATTACACAACACATAACAGGCAACAGGGTTATCTGAGGTAGGTCCCCCTTTTAATGAACAGATCAGAATGATACATCGTGATTACTCTGGAGGAGCCTATGCCTATTTGGACCGGGCTTATAATTATGCTGTTTAGATGTAAATGTGTCTTTCTAATGTGCTTAAGTTTGTTTTTCTTAAACACTTCCTTTGAAACTTTGAGACTATTAATTTCCTTTGAACAAATGGTTTAAAATCTTAAGCTCAGGGCCTCGTAACAGAAAATTATAAAGGGGTCTGACCCACACTATATAAACTGTGCCAATGGTGGGGGCTGGGGCTGGAAGGAATAAACAATTGCCTTACGCTGTACTAATAACAGTGACTTGCTTTAAAAGGATTCAGGAAATCTACAGGGTACAGGAACAAAACACACGGGCCATTGGTATTCTTTAATTTTAAAAGTACTTTGCACAACATTCATCATTGTAAAGATAATTTTAAATGTGTAGATTTATTTTTTGGCATCTGGAAAGAAATAATTATCCAGCAGGCAGAAGCTGGGAGACTGAGATAGCTAGGAATTAGAAGAGAATTAGGAGAAATAACTCGATCAATTAGCGATCAGTGAAACAGGCCAGCTGTTCTCGTGCAGCAACACAGATTGCCCATTATCAGTAACTGAGAAATACTAGGTTGTGTTGCCTACTTATTGCCATCAACGAACAAAATACAGGGTGGGGCAAAAGTAGATTTACAGTTGTCGGCATGGAAAATAATACAATAATTAATAAATGATAATGCAAGAATAAACTCTGTGTCTCTCATACAACAGTAAATCTACATTTGCCCCACCTGTATACTAAAATCTTGTGAACAACTGCTTCTTAACAAAAGCCGAGAGGAAGTCCAAGAAAACTTTAAATCCTTCTCTACATCATTTCTTTCTGTCTTAGGTATAAGAGCTAACATTACTTGACTTTTTGCTATGTATCAGACCATGCTAGTTGCTTTACATGTACCATTTCATTTCATAATCAAAATAACATTGTGGGATAGTTACTATTATTGTCTCCATTTAACATACGAGGAATAAAGGTTCCTAGAGGTTAAGTAACCTCCCCAAGGTTACACACTGGAGCCTGGACTTGGACCCCAGAGGACTGAGTTAAAAGATCTCGTTCTGACTATTATACTTCACTGCCTCTCTTCCACGCTGTCTTCATAAACATCATCTTTTCTGGAGTAATGTCAGTGAGTAACATGTCAGAGCTGTGGCCCTATAGTGAGCACATTTTTTTATTTTCTAAGATTAAACCTGCTAAGTTTTTGCTGTTATAAGCAGTATTTCATGCAAGCAGGATATATTTACTACCCATTTGTAAAACGTCTGCTAATTTACCTGCTTTTCACCTTTCTAATGAGGGTAGGTTGAAATTCTAAGCCTTTTTTTGAACCATGTAAATGTCCCTTTTCTCTTTGGGGAAACATGAAAGAAACTACCTATATCAATAGTTTTCCTTTGCAAGCACTTTGTTTTATCTATTAGATTTCTCCGTGAAATCCTAATCCTCCTATGTTTTACCATCAGTGCTTCCTGGGGACTGCCAGATTTGAGCATCAGAATTTCACTGTTGTTTCAGGTAGAGACCAGATGTTTCCAGGTATATTTAAGAATTAAAATAACTTGGGGAGAAGGGCTAGGGGTGGGGGGAGTAGGCATTAAAGGGGAGAAGGCATAATGGCAGGAAGAGATGAAAAAAAATCTTGTGTGCAAGAATGAACTATTTTAAAAGTATTCAGAAAGCAGTCCTCTGAGATGAGGGTCCACATGCCAGATCATCGATGAATCAATGAAAAAATGAGTCAGGTGGGCCCTCAGGTATCACCAGTTGGCATTCACAAACCAAGGTCTCACTGGAGAGCCCTAGAAGAGGGAGAAAGGAGGGAAAGAGAAGTCCCAAGGGCCCTATAAGGGGGCAGAGGCAGAGCAGGCTTGAGGAAGTCAAATTCTGCCTCACCGGGCTACACCTCCATTTTCTCTGGGCAGATCTGAGTCTATCTGTCCACAAGACAGCTTTGTGTGAATCAAAAAGGGTACCCTGTCCTCCAGGCCAGTGGGCTGTTAGGGGGCTGGGTTTCAGCCATCAGATGGCACTAGTCTGGACCACACAGAGTCAGAAGCAGCTTCTACTCTTGGCATTGTCACTTGCTGTAAGACTCTGTGTGAGCCACTCAATCTCAAGGGACCTCGATCCCGCTACCTCTGAAAAGTGATGGGGCTAGCTGTCACCTAAGATCCCCTCCCTCTTCCCAATTTTCAGTTGAAATATGACAATATCCAGTTGGTATATTCCAAATTATGTCTCTGAAACATTAGGGTTCTGTGGGCTGAGTTGAGCCTTTCGTGTTTTTGTGATACTGCATTTTTCTCTCTCACATTTCTTAAGTATTTTTTCTCGTTTAATCTTAAGACTACATTCTCCTTTCAATGCCAAAGTGCTAGTTTTTTCCTGAGCCATCAAAAGTTCACACCTGACTATATCAGCCCCAAACTACCCAGATATCCATCAATAGAATGGATAAATAAATGGGGTATATTCATTCACAGAAATAAAAAAAAAGAACTGCTACCTGCATCAATCTGTACATGACACCATGTTGAGCCAAAGAAGACACAAAACAGAACTTACATTTGATTTCATTTAAATGTAGTCCAAGAATGGGTTAAAACCAACCACTGGCAATAAAAGTCAGAAATGTGGTTATCCCTGGAGCAGGGAATCTGACTATGTTCTATTTTTTTATTTGGATGCTGGTTGCCTGGGTATGATCAATTTTTGCTATACACTTCTGATCTGTGTATTTTTCCGGTTGTAGGTAATTATTCAACAAGCTCATTCAAAGAAATTCAGCCATAGGGATCTCTCTTCTTCCCCCTCCCCCTCAAAATAAAACAATCAACTAAAACTGGGCAGCACAAGTGGTGCTAACTACAGGGAGAAAAATAATTACATTTCATTTAATGTTAACTAGACAGAGAACACCTGAGAAGCTAAGAAATTTCAACTTCATTAATTTCTTTTAAAGATGTTTTATTGATTTTTTAGAGAGAGAAGGAGAGGGACAGAGAGAGAGAAACATCAATATGAGAGCGAAAGATCGAACAGTTGCCTCCTGCACACCCCCTGCCAGGGATAGAACCCGAAACCCAGGCATGTGCCCTGAATGGGGATAGAACCAGCAACCTTTCAGTATCTAGGACAACGCCCAACCAAATGAGCTTCATCAGCCAGTGTGGCTCAGTTGGCTGAGAGTTGTCCAGTGCACCAGGGAGGTGGCTGCTCAATGTTTCTCTCTCATCGATGTTTTTATATCTTTCTCCCTCTCCCTTCCTCTCTCTGAAATATATATATATATATATATATATATATCTCAAAACATTTCATTAATTTCTTAATATCTTAATCCAGAATTCTCTTGATTTTTATAATGATTTCCTTCTTCACATGAAACCATGGCAAAAAGTTAGTATAAAATATTGCTTTTCCCTACCTTCATATACCAGTAAAACACTACTGCTCAAGTTCTATAATATAGACACACAAAGTTACTAGAAAACATCTAAAAATAGCCCAAGATAATCAATTCAGAATATTGAGGTTCTATATAGATACTTTTGGTCCGAATTATCCCAATGATCACATTAATGGAATCACCTGGATAATGCCCTGACCTGCACCTAGTTTCCTGCTGTATAGATCAAACTCCACTAAGTAAGGCCACACAGGTGGGGAAAAGCAGCCAAGAAAACGCTGTTACAGACTTCGGGGAAGCTCCCGCAAACCCTGCCTTCTCCTTTGGCCTGTATTTGGTTCATCTGTGAATTTGTTTCATCACCACCTTTTTCTCTTCCTCGGGTAATACAACCAGCTGTCAGATCAGTGACTTCTTTCCCCTTCCCAGTGTTCAATAATCCCTCTGATCAATGGGGTATACTGCATGATCACTCCATTTGATACATATAAAAAGTGTTAGTACACAAACTTGCATTAGAAGTAATTATATCACTAATTCATGTAAGATAACTGGAAGTATGGCTTGCTTGTTTTCACTCAAAACTTGGTGATCACTTCAGCCACTGCTTCTATAGACTTCCTCTGGTCCCAGAGCATGGGGGCGGGCTGCTGTAGTTCTCCCAAATGCTGGGGGGGACTAATTAAATGTTTGTAAAATCATTAAAGCTTAGACAAAAAAAGATGTTTCCAGTCTTTGAAATGGGAAGTGGGGTGGTATGAGGTGGGGTGGAGGGACACAATCATAAGCATCCAGTCCCTGGACACTATTTAACACCAAACTAGGGATTCAACACAAATGCAGGAAAGGTTTCCATGATAAACATCCCTTAGCATTATTTCATGTTGTATACAGACCTTATAAAGCACCTTAATTCTAATTCTTTTTTCTCAGCTAAAAAGATCTTAATCTTTAATTCCCACTTTTAAATAGAAAGTTCTCCCTACTTCAGCCTTGTTTTAAATATTCATCCTTCACCTGGCCAGTGCGGCTCAGTGGATTGAGCAACGTCTCATGGACTGAGAGAGATGCTAGTTCGATTACTGGTCAGGGCACATGCCCAGGTTGCGGGCTCCATCCCCAGTAGGGGGCGTGCAGGAGGCAGCCAATTGATGTTTTTCATATCGATGTTTCTCTCTCCCTTCTGCTCTCTCTAAAAAAAATCAATAAGAGAAAATGCTAAGCTTTTAAAAAATAATAATAAATAAATACATAAATATTCATCCTTCTAAGTTTAGATTTTCCTTGCAATTCAATGCCCAGTATTCTACTTCCTCCTTCCTCTCAAATTATCCCTTTAACTTGTTTCTACTTATTTTTACAGGCCTCCAAAGCCTCTTCCTCAGGATAATGTGCAATTCAAAAAGCCCTCTCGCCCTGGCCAGTTTGGCTCAGCGGTTAGAGCGTCGGCCTGCGGTCCAGAGGGACCGGGGTTCGGTTCCTGCTCAGGGCACGTACCTCGGTTGTAGTTTGTCCCCGGTCCTGGTTGGGTCGTGCGGAAGGCAGCCACTCGATGTGTCCCTTTCACATCAATGTTTCTCTCTCTCTCTCTTTTCCTCTCTCTCCCTTCCACTCTATCCGAACAAAAAATGGAAAAAAATGTCCTCAGGTGAGGATTAAAAAAACAAAAAAACAAAACCCTCTCAACTACCCCTATATGAAAGTTTAACTTCAGAGGCCGATACCATTTTTCCTGTTTGAGTTTTAGGAAAGACACATTTTAACTAAAATTTCACTACTCACAAAGTGCCTTCACTAAATTTTTCCTATCTCCCCCACCCCCGCCCCATTCCTACACTTGATTGCTTTATACACAATCACAATGTAATCAAACTCCCAAAATTTGTAATTATCTAATCATACAAAGACTTCCTAAAATATATATATAATTATTTTTTTACTTTGTTGTTGTTGTTTTCCACTGATTTTTAGATAAGAATGGAAGGGAGGGAGGGAGAGAGAGAAAAAAACATCGATGTGAGAGACACACATCAATTGGTTGCCTCCTGCACGACCCCAACCAGGGCTGGGGATCAAACCTGCAACCCACGTACATGCCCGTGACTGGGAATCGAACCCATGACCATTGGATCCGAGGGACGACACTCTAACCGCTAAACCAAACCAGCCAGGGCAAATATATATAATTTTAAGTGTGCAACACATACCCTTTATAACTTTGGTGCTGGGATTACAGGTTGAAAAAATACTGGCGTTTTGTTATAAGTTGTGTGCATTGTATCTTGTTGGCAGAGGGGAAAGGGGGATAAGAGGATCATCATACAAGGACTAATCACTGTATCAGAAAACACAAACTCTGTTCCAATAGGATTCTACTGAAGACTGTAAACACACTTGAAACTTTTTTTTTTCTTTAAAAGAAGAGAGTTGAAATTGGCATAATAAAAGCCAAAGCTTCTATGCTTTGCCCATAAGGCTAAACAATACTGAATACCTTGTTTCCCCAGTTCCCAAATAGGCTTCCTATACGGAACCAGAGCATTTGTGAGGTTTGTATTAAGGAATAATAGGAAAAACCCACCTCTACATAAATTCAAAAAACGTTCTGTTCTTTGGAAGACCTAAAACAATATTAAAATGACTTTAGAAAAGGCCCGTGAAATTTAGTTCTGAACCCAGAAAACCACCGAAAGGATAATTTGTGCATGCCATCTGGGATCCAGGCAGCCTCATCAACAAAAGGGAAAACTTGTTGAGATCATCCAAATCTAAAATTCACATACATTTTTACATCTGGAATGAATTAATCTTTTTTTGGTACTGGCTTTCATGTAATAAAATAATTGTTTGCAGGTTTTATATTTTTTGTAAACCTGTAGCCTTAGAAATCAAAATGTGCAACATCCAAGTTGAAGACTACAAAGAATTCCTTTATCAAAAAAGTTAGTTGTGAGACAAGACTCATTTACACTAAACTCTGAACTTGACAGCTCAGTCGAAAACAATTCTGTTTGAAACTTTCATTTCAAGCATCTGCCACAAAAGGCTACACAGTCTATTATGTCATTGGTTCTGAAAGCCAAAAGCTTTATAAGTGAAGTTAAAAGTGGAAACAAAGTACAGAAACTAGAAAAGCTCTACAACCTCCCTCCCCAAATTCAGCTAGCCTAGTTGAGTGAGTTTTTAAAGAACTTACAGCTAAAAATTATACCTAACACCGACATCTTGCTTTCAAAAGCAGTCTTATCCTGCCTGTATTGTTTTCCTGTAGAGTTAGGAGCATCCTGAATCTTCCAATTCAAATTATGTATTTGAAGTTGGTAATTTACCCCTGTTGACCCCCTAAAAGGAGGGGGTGACAATAGAGAAAGATTTCCTGTCCCTTAAAATGTTTTGAGCACTACAAGAGCTGCTGATAACTATGGTCCATAAGTGTCAGATCTCAGGCATTCTTACCAGCAATTCAAAGAGGGGGAAAAATTAGTTCACATTACCGTCGGTCTGCTTTCTAGAGAAGATATCCTGCAGATAACTTGATAGTAGATATCCCCTGGAGGACCCTTCTCATCTAATAACCCCACAGGCCCATTTTAATATAAATCCACTATGTTTACAAACATACTGAAAGAGAACTCAAATGTCAGTTGTTTCACATTGTGGAGTATTTTCATTTTTAACACAATACAGTACTTTTATTTCTCAAAACCACATCCAAGGAAAATGATTAAGTGCTAGAAGTTTTATACTACAAGGAACAGCAGCAAGCGCATCTGTTTTCCTGCCTCTCTTCTCCTCTCCCCTCCCCTCCCCCACTCTCCATCCTGTAGGCTGTTTGTAGATCTTGGTGGCTGTTAAAAGTACTCTGTACAATGGTCTTAAAATGCTGTCGATCCTAAAAACTTCCTATCCTTTAACATTGCTGAGCCTAAATTTATGCACTGCTCTAAAGTAGAAAAATCCAAAAGTCAAAAAGCCTTTTTAATGACAGATGTATTACGGAAAATTTTCCCCACAAAGTTTTGATGCTGTGAAATATCAACTCCCTGAAATCACAGAAAGGAAATGACTTACATTCTTGGAAAATGAAGCCACTAGCAGCTTTCTCCAGCAGTATTTTCTAATCGGTAAACTACACCCTGTGGCAATGGGGAGTATTTCCTGCAAAAACTAAATTTAAATAGATGCTTATAAAACCAATAAACAAACATCGTTGGGTCCCAGAGAAGCAGAGACGGAATCATACATAGAAAATCCAGCAAAAGATACTTTTTCTGAATATTCAAAAACAAAAAACACCAAGAAACTAGAGAGCACAGGCTTGCAGTGAAAAGCAACCCGAGAACATTGCTGAAGTTTCCCTTCCCTGCTGTGGGCAATGCACAGCTCCTGAGGGAAATACTAGCAAAATAGACATGTGTTAAATACACACACACACACACACACACACACACACACGAAAAGGGTGTAAAGAAGCCAATATTCCTCTGGACAAACAACTGCATGGCCTGAAAATCTGCCAGCTTTCACTCAAACTTTAAAATATGCTTATTTTGACAGCTTTCCATTTATTCATACCTTTAAGAAAACGCCCTCACCGTTTGGTTATGCCATCCCGGACTCGAGGTGCTGCTATAATCTCTGTGGAGCTCACACTGGTGGCCCCCAGCTGTCTATACCTGACAGTTCATGGCCATCCTGGAGGAGAGGTTGGTGGTCCCCTCTGCCTGGGGCCGGGCCTGCGCACCGCAAGCTCCTCCAGGAACCCAAATTCTGCAAGCTGAGCCCCCCTTTCGCATCCCACCGAGGCCCCCTTCTGGCGCCGCCGAGCTCCAACTCAATCTCGGGCTCCCCCAACTAGGCACTTTCAGGGACGATGGGACAGACGCTGCGCTCCGGTCCCTTCCCGCAGCCCAGCAGCCGGGCAGCCCGGCCCCAAGGCGCGGACAACAGGCGGCAAGCACCGCACCCAGGAATGCAGGGCTCACGGGCTGGCCCCGGCACCCAGTCAGAGCGACGGGGCGCAATGGACAGGCGCCCCCAGAACAGGGCACCGGGGACCGCCGGGGAGCCGAGTGCGACGCATCGAGCCCAGGGGCGCAGCCTGCAGCCCGGCCGGCCTCCCGCCGTCGCCGCCCAGGCAGCCCCGGACCTCCGCGTCTCCCTCGCTGCCCCGCTCGGTTGCCCCGGGGCCCCGTTCTCCCACCCCGGAGTGAGCGAGCTCTGACTCGCAGGAGACGACCTACCGGCCCGGTGCCCGACGCCCAGGGCCGAGGAAGCGAGAAGACGACGAAGAAAGACGCGGAGAAGGGAACACTGCTTTCGCTGGACCTCGCGACTTTCCCGAAACCCTCCCAAAGCCCGGTCCAGCCTCCACCGCCGCTCGGCCGGCAGGGGGCACAGCGGGCGGCCGGGGCGCAGTGGCCCGGCTAGGGGGTGGGCTGGGAGGCCCCAGGGGCTGGGTTCCTGCTCGTACCTTGAAGAAAAGTCTGGAGCACCAGGCGTTGGACCCACATCAGCGATCTGTCCCTTCCTGCCTGCGCCGCGCCTGCCCCGCTCCTCTCAGCCCTTCGGCCTGGGAAGCCTGGGGTGCGCTCCGCGTCGGCCCCGCCCCCCACCCACGCCTCCCGCCCTGCCCCCTGAAGCTCCGCCTCCTTCCCCGCCCCGAGGTGGCGGGGGAGGCAACAGAGCCGCGGGAGCAGAGCGCGGAGATCGCGACCGCACGTGCAGCGCCTGCGGACCCCGCCCCGGACCCAACCAAGCGTCCCGCGGAGGGGTGCTGCGAGTCGGGGGCGGGAAAAAGCGAAGGGAAGCACCCCTCCAGGGTCCTGAGGAGCTAGGGGAGCTGTAGAAGGACACTGTGTGTAAACTACTGCGATTTAGGCCTTTCCTCGCGCGAAGGAGACAGAGGCGCGAGGGGACACTGTCAGCGCCCCCCTCTTGGCCCGATGGCCCTCTCCGACTCCCGGCCCCTGCTCCCCGGAACGCTCCTTTCCGAGCTTAGTGGGGCTGGCGGGGGTGGCTGTTTGGCCTCAGCATCGTCTTACTAATTCGGAACAACGGCGGGGAGGCCACTCAGTGAGGAGGCGTCTTCAGCGAAGGAGGCTTCGTGACTCCTAGTTTCCTGGCTGTCCTGTCCCGCACCCACCTGCCCACCCATTACTCGGGACGCTGCGTCCTCGAGAGTTTTATTCTGGATGGAGGGGGCGCCGCTGCGGAAGCCAAGCCTCCCCAGCTAGCTCAGCCTCTCCAGTTCTTCAGGTAGACACAGCCTCTGTCTGCTGCGGTTTTAGTGCTTGTGACTCTCAAAAATTATATTTACCCGCTCTAGATAGTGTCGGGAGAGGGCGATGGATGATGCGCAGGGCCAGGGGCCTCCAGGCCCTCAACCCACAGAGCTCCAACCTCCTGGGCTTCTGCTCTCTTAGTCTTGTGCTAACTGTTGAGCCTGTGACCCCTGGCCAGGGAGGGCAGTACAGGCTGCCTCACTAAAGGAGTGATGGGGTGTATGTTCAGAGTATGACAATTGAGTCAGGAGACAAGGAGGCACATGATGACCTGAGAAAGGACACTACCTAAAATCAGATTTATGTTAATAGAAACCACCTTTAAAACTGCCCTGCTCTTTTGATCCAAACATAAATATATAAGGCTAGCCGTTATTGGTTTAAAGCAGTGATTTGCAACCTTTTTCATCTCATGACACACATAAACTAATTACTAAAATTCTGCAGCACAACAAAAAATAAACTTTTTGCTGATCTGACAAAAAAATAGGTATAATTTTTATTCATTCACACTGGATGGCTATTGTGTTGGCTGTTGTCATTTTTCTATTTTAACATACCATTAACACATTCTTTTCACTTAACATTATCTGCATGAGCATATTTTAAATATCAGAATAATATTCTATTTTGTATACATACCATAATATCAAGGTGGGCAAAAGTACATCTACAGTTGTTTGTATGGAAAAAGACATGCAGGTTATGATTACAATAGTTTTATTAACTCAAAAGAATGTCACAAGGGCACTGTAAACCTACTTTTGCCCATCTCTGTATATTTATCAAACACATATCATTTTCTTTTATATATATATTAAATTCATGTTTTAGTATGCATAAAGTTTTTTTTTACCTTTATTGTTGAAAGTATTACAGATGTTCCCCCTTTTTTTCCCCCATTGACCCCCTCCTTCCCGCTCCCAGCCCCCTCCTGCCTTCCCCACACTATTGTCTATGTCCACTGGTTATGCACATATGCATATAAGTTCTTTGGTTTATCTCTTCCCATCCCCCTCCCCTCCATCCCCCTTCCCTCTGAGGTTAGTCAGTCTGTTCCCTACTTCCATGTCTCTGGCTCTATTTTGATCATCAGCTTACTTTGTTCATTATTTTCCATAAATAACTGAGATCATGTGGTACTTGTCTTTCTCTGACTGGCTTATTTCGCTTAGCATAATTCTCTCCAGGTCCCTGCATGTCGTCTCAAAGGGTAAGAGATCTTTCTTACAGCTGCATAGTATTCCATTGTGTATATATACCACAGCTTTTTTATCCACTCATCTACTGATGGGCACTTGGGCTGTTTCCAGATCTTAGCTGTTGTAAATAGTGCTACTATGAACATAGGGGTGCATATATTCTTTCTGATTGGTGTTTCAGGCTTGTTGTTATTTTTTTATTTAACAGTCTAAGGGAAAAGAGGTCAATGCCCCTGACTAAATAGTCAGGTATTACATGTTTTAAAAAATCCTTGTGGCACACTGGTTGAAAATCACTGGTGCCCTGGCCGGTTTGGTTCAGCGGTTGGAGCATTGGCCTGCGGACCAGAGAGTCCCGGGTTCAGTTCCCGCTAGGGGCACGTACCAAAAAAAAAAAAAAAGAAAGAAAGAAAATCACTGGTTTAAAGCATGCCAGTCTGGCCTGGCCAGTGTGGCTCAGTGGATTGAGTGTTGTCCCATGGACTGAGAGGTCCTGCTTGGATTCCGGTCAGGGCACATGCCCAGGTTTCAGGCTTGATCCCCAGTAGGGGGAGTGCAGGAGCAGGCCATCAATGTTTCTCTCACATGGATGTTTCTCTCTCTCTCTCTCTAAAAAATCAATAAAAACATATTTTTAAAAATAAAAAATAAAGTGTGCCAGTCTGTGTGCCTTGTGTGCTTGGCAAAGAAATTCAACTTTGTGTTCATTACAGTGGAAGCTCACTTGGAATAGTTGTCTCATTCACAGCTTTTACATTTTGGGAACCATGACATTAGAACTGAGTATTATGAATGGTGATCTTTTTTCTTTTCACAATTGACAGTACATTCAGAGCTTATTTCTGATAAAGTAGAACAGTTTTTAGGAATATTGCACATATGATTTACAATCATGACTCCATTATGGAAAGGACAAGAACTATGTTTCAATGACTGCTTTTTAAATTAGTTGTAGTTAATTAAAAAACTAAATTAAAAATTGGTTAATAGTAGCTGATTACAATGTAGGCATTTAAGGGTTGAACTTTCTCATTTTTATGTTATATGCATTCAAAATGAATGCATATTGAACACTAGTTGGAAAGGTCTTCAATTAATTTGATGTCCAATGAGATAATCCAGTATTTCATATATAAATATAAATGAGAAAAATGAGTAATATAGTACTACCTTGGAAAACATTTACTAAATCTGATTTCTTTTCAGTCTTTGTGCATAAAAATCTAGTGAATAAAAAAAAACAACATATTGTTAGATTGTGAAACATTGCTGCAATATAAAATAATTAGGCAACCCAAGGAAGCAAAATATTTTTAAACAGCTTTTTTTAACATGTGTCTAAGATTGGGTTTATTGTGTAGAATTAGAGTGTGTGGCAAAATTTACTATGTGAACATTTTTAGGAATCTCAGTGATCATGTTATGGAGACAAGGAAGCAGAGGAGGACCTGAGAAAGGACACTACCCAATTGTAGTACAGTGTGAATACTACAGCAAACATAGATTCCTTCATAATACTTAGTAAACTAAGTACTTTAAAACTCTTAAATCAGTTTTATAAACCCCTGAAGCACCATAAACTTCTGAAAGGAATGCTTTGGAAAACAACACATCCCAGCACTTTCACAGGTCCTCCTCCAGGCAGTGGTAGCTGGGGGGTGGGGGGGGCAACAAAAAAAACTACAACATTGTTGCCCCGAGACTGTGCCAATGGCAGCTGTCACTCAATGGCACAGAGAGGGGGAAAAAAAAAAAAAAGAAAGAAAGAAAGAAAGAAAACACATAACTTAAGATGGAAGTGGAGCTGAGAAAGAATGGGTTATTTTAGATACTTATCACAGGAAATGTTTTTCTGTGCTTATTAGAGTAAAGAATGTAATTTTGTAGGCAAAATTATATTTTACTATTCTTTTTGATGTTAGGATATAGTTTTATTTTCATTGGTGTGAAATGTTTTCCTAAATATGAGACAATGTCCATCAGTGAAACATCATTCTGAACACATCTTAAACTATTACTTTTTCCATGGCATATAAATGTTATCATAATTTGCTTTTGGTTTTCTTAGGAAGAAGTTCTTCATTCCATGAATTTACTGAATACACCCATATACCAGGTACAGAGTTAGACTCTGGAATTCAAAGATAAAAATATTCCTGAATCTTTTAGTAGTTTGAGGGGCTAGGCATGGATGTAAACAGTTATAACATACTTTAATGCTTGGTATGGTAGAGACACGCAGGAGAAATAGTAAGAAGGCTTAGGACCTTCAGGGAGGGTATTGGACATCCCCTGTCAACTGTATAGGAAGGATGAACAAAAGTTTGCCTGGGAACAAGTTGGTCAAGGTGGTGGTTCTCAAACTAGTCGGTACATTGGAATCACCTGGGGTCTTTCAAAAACTATTGATGCCGCCCTGGCCGGTTTGGCTCAGCGGTTAGAGCGTTGGCCTGCGGTCCAGAGAGACCCGGGTTCGGTTCCCGCTAAGGGCATGTACCTTGGTTGCAGTTTGTCCCCGGCCCTGGTTGGTCGTGCGGGTGGCAGCCACTCGATGTGTCCCTTTCACGTCGATGTTTCTCTCTCTCTCTCTCTTCCTCTCTCTCCCTCCCACTCTATCTGAACAAAAAATGAAAAAAATGTCCTCAGGTGAGGATAAAAACAAAAAAAAAACTATTGATGCTGCCTGTGTCCCAGGCGTGAGATTTAATTGGTCTGGGACTGACACGATTTGGGAATGTTTTCAAGAGCCCCAGATTATTCTAAGCAGAGACTCATGTGGGAACTATGGGTTACGGTATCTCACATAAAAGGCACAGAATGGACAAGTGCATGGAGGCACTTTTAAAGTACAATGGCCATCCTGGCTGGTCTGGCTCAGCAGTTAGAGCCTTGGCCCGAGAGTCCTGGGTTCGGTTCCCACTAAGGGCACATACCTCGGTTGCAGTTTGTCCCCGGCCCCGGTTGGGGTCGTGTGGGTGGCAGCCACTCAACGTGTCTCTCTCACATTGATGTTTCGCTCTCTCTTCCTCCCTCTCTCCCTCCCGCTCTATCTGAAGAAAAATGCAAAAATGTCCTCAGGTGAGGATTAAAAAAATAAAAAGTACAATGGCCATAGCCTCATTTCATAATTCAAGAGGCTTAACCCTTGGGGGGAAATGTACACATTTTGGTGTAAGTAACACAATTATATAGAAAATGAAGAGATGTGAACTGCTGTAATTCATATTCCTTTACAAGAATTTTTTTTTAATTTTTTTTCTTTATTGATTTTAGAGAGAGAGGAAGGGAAAAGGAGAGAGAGACAGAAACATTGATTGGCCGCCTCCTGCATGCCCCCCACTGGGGATTGGGCCCAAAACCTGGGCATGTGCCCTGACCAGGAATTGAACAGGTGACCTCTTGGTGCATGGGTCAACGTTCAACCACTGAACCACACCAGCCGGGCTACAAGAATTTTTCAAAGACCAGAACAGTATGTTGAGAATTAAGGTTACTTGAGTTCTTTTTCATCTCTTATATATAATTCAAGGTTATTTGGGACTTGGAGTGTGTTTTAATGCTGAAATATAAGTTCTATCAGAGAGAGAAGTCAGTAATTTGACATACTGGCTTTTAAAGTATTCTTACCCAAAATTAAATACTGTTTATCATTTTGGCTGAAGATCATAATAAAGAAATTAGGTTCATTTTTTTTCTTTTTGGTAATTACTGAAATTCATTTAAAAAGCAAAACAGAATGCATTTTAAAGCGATCAAAATAAGTCCTATTCTAAAGTCTTAAATATCCATTTAGCTAATGTATAGTACTTTGAAAGACAAAATAATCACATGTGGAAACTTAATAGTGCAGTGATGAAGTCCTAGTTTTCACTGACTAACATTTAAAGTGTACTTTTTATTATTCTCAGTTGGTATAGTACTGTGTTCTGAAAAATAAAAACACAAAAAGAAATTTTAATGCTCAAGAAAAGTCAGGAGAGTCGATTATCTGTCCTTTAATCCTGCTGTCTCATTACTGTGCACCACGAGCCCCTAACCAGGAGTACAAATAATTACTTTGTAGAGCCAACACAGGGATTAATATTATGTAGCAATCTAACTCTGGAAAATCTACCTTTACCCAAATTGGAGACACACTGTTGAAAAAATTAAATTCTGCCCTCTTGGCCATCAAATGTTGAAAAATATTTTAAAATAGGATAATTTGATTATCCTGGGACAAAGTTTGGTTTTAATACAGCCTGTAAAAGTTTACTAGATGTATCTGAAGAGCTACTTTCTTTCCATTCTATTATGGTTTTAATGTCACCACCAACATCACACTCCAGTCCCTTGAGGGCTTGAATACTTGAAAACTCCAGACTAAAGGCTTGATAAGGCTGGGTGGGCCAGGCCAGGCCCTTCTCTCTTGAGAAGGAGAGACAATTCTCAATGGTGCTGCTAAGGTGTTAGTTGCACAAGGCTGGATAATCCAGCACGGAGAACGACACTAAGGTCTTGGTGTTGCAAGGCATGGTGTCAAAGGCAAGTGCCAGGATGAGGGATGCTGCTGCTAACTGAAGTGCAGTGAGGAATTTAGGGTGAAAACAGCACGGCTGCCTTATGCCTGGGGCCTCACATTATAGGAAAGAAGACCGAGGACAGGTAGAAGGGTCCTCGTACAGGAAAATGTCTAGTAGAAGGGATGAGATGAGGGATGACCCCCGACATTATAAAACTTCAGGATGTGTGCCCTTTGTGTGTTTATACGGTGGGTCCCAAGGTCCCAGAGCAGTTTTCCAGCTCAGATTCCCTGAGGAGATTGACGAGAAAGGAAAGGAAGTAGGAATCTGGAGATAAATTGGTTAGTCTGAGGAAGGCCTCAGGCACACTCTGATTATCTTTATCTGATAATAATGTCCTAGGAGGAGTCACTTTCAAACACAAATGATAACATGGATGTCACTGAAATGCTCTTCGGTATTTATGACATCTTATCCACTTGTACCCGAGACATTCTGAAGTGGGGCGGGAAGATGCGAACATCCACCCTCCAGGACCCAGGCTTACAGCCTGGCCGATAATGGCTTTCTTGAGAAGAACCACCCAAGTTCCATTTATAAAGGGGGTTTATGAAAACTATCCATTTTGTTTTAATTAGGTTACCTTGAGTAGACTGTGAGCATAACAAACATGCACTTAAGCTTGTTTTTAGTTGCTTAAAAAAGAATGACGAATAAAAGTGCAAATAAGATGTGCTAGTCCTGGAATTTCACAGGAAGTTCACTGAGGCTAAAGGACTCTGTTGGTGGGGTCTCCACGGGACACGTCACCCGTCTCTGGTGGTTGGAATTTTGGTGATAACACAAGGTCCTGACATGCTAGTTATATTAACTGGTCGGATAAAGCAGAAAAAATATTTGTGAACACCCACATTAGATCCCTGTTTTTCTCTCACCTGATCCTAGGTTTGAAACAAAATCTACGTTCACTGTTGTTTGGCTTGGCTGTGGAACCAAATGACAGAAAATCTTAAGGAATTCTTCTACAGGCAAGGCAGTAGTTACATTTTTCTTTTTCAAAGGTGGCCTAATGCACCATTATATTGGCCTGAACAGAATTCCTACGCTCTAGTCCTTTGAAGAAAGAACACTGGTAATTAGACCATGGAGGTTGATTTAGAAATCAGGGATTGTGAGAGTGTTCTCAAAGGACCTCCGCCCCAGATGTTTAGTTTTGACAGGCCTGGAGAAGAGAGTGCTGGGTGGAAGTACTACATCTAGCTTTGAAGATAAGCTGGGGGTGGGTGGGAGGCAAGGCCTTCTTAAACATGCTTTGTTTTAAAAATGTTATTACGTATTTGTGATTCATATATGATTGAGCCAAACATTCTATATGATCTCTTGGGCAGAAATACAGAATCAGCGAATCCAGTGATTTTCTGTTCAGCCAATACTTCTATATTGGATGACCATTTTTGTCACTTATACCCTGAATTCTTAAAGGATAATAGGGATATATACCTAACATATGATAATTTTATGTACATACAGACTTAATATAATATACAAATCAATATAAAATATTTTATTACCACATTGCCTATTTTTTCATAGCACTTTTCACTATCTGAAATTGTTTATAAATATGTTTACTTGTTTGTCAACTGTCTCTCCCTTTATTTATTTATCTTTCTAATTTTTGTAAAAGTTTATTTATTTTATTTATTTATTTTTTTATTTTTTACCCAGCCTTGTCAAAACAAGGCCTCCAAAAATTAGGTTGCCTCCCAAAAAAAATGGGAGAGAGAGAGTATATATGTAAGAGTTTATTTGAGCCAAACTGACAACATTTTCCAGGAAGCAAGATCTCAAGTCCCCGTCTCTCCCTTTTGAGTTCACGCTTTCTTTGCTCACAGACCCATTCTCTCTAACTGCTCTGTCCCCAGCATCTAGAGCAGTGTCTGGTACATATTTGTTAAATGAATTAATCCCATAAAGTATGCATAGGGAAGGGGACGGGTGCACCTGAGCACACTGAGGGTGGGGTGGAGAAAAGAGAGGCACTGAAGTGACCATGGGAAAAGATGAACAATTTTTGAGGAGCTTCTTGAACAGATATCCCAGGTGATAATGAGAAAAGCTCTATCCCTTTTGGTTAATTTGAATAGGGCACCATGTATCAGCCAGTTCATATCATGTTTATATTTAAAGTGTAAATATATGGCCCTGGATGGTTTGGCTCAGCGGTTGGAGCGTCTTCCAGTGGACCAAAGAGTCACAGGTTCGATTCCGGTCAAGGGCACGTACCTCTGGTGTAGTTTGATCCCCAGCCCTGGTTGGGGTCGTGTGGGAGTCAACCAATCAGTGTGTCTCACATCAATGTTTCACTCTCTCCCTTCCTCCCTCCAACTCTATCTGAAAATCAATGGAAAAATGTCCTTGGGTGAGGATTAAAAAAATAAAGAAACAAACAAATAAATAAATATAAAGTATAAATATATAATTATCAATATTCTGTATCTACTGATATTCCTTAATGTATATTTTATTTCTCTTTGCAGCCTTCCCCCTACCTGTAACTACTCACCCTACAGCCTTCTGATACTAAGAAGACTGTTACAGGGATTTTACTAAAACAGTTAATCAATTATGGAATTCCTTGCCAACAAAGCATTTGGATGAGACACCCTTGGGAACAGAGTGGTTTGAGTTGATCAAGAGGAAAATAAGCGGCCATGCTTCCATTTGCTTAGTCCCCCCACCTCCATGTGACGTTTAGCTGAACACTGTGTCCTCCGGAACTGCTCCACCTCTGAACACGGGGACTGGAAACTGCTCTGTCCACCGCATCCGGCCCTCTACCTCTCCCACCAGAGCTGTTTTTTCACTTTGAGACTTTCAGTCACCAAACCCTTCCCAGTTCTTTCAGTTTATTAGCTGACTTTGGCTTCACTTATTTCCTTTTGCATTGAATACCTGACCTCACCATTTCTAGTCTTATATCCCATATCTCCTTGACCTTCTAATACAGTTTCTTAACAGTCCCCAAATTCAGGATAACTCAATGGACATTTTATCACATTTCATTTTAAAGTCACTACGGATGACTAAAGAAAATCAAATGAACCAGTTGATTAGTCACATCCCCAAGGCAACGGCTGTGGCAGTGGAGTTCTCACAGATGCTCCGTCAACCTTTTATTCATTCCGTGTTGGCTCCCTTTCACTACAATGCCTGTTCAGATGTTTATGGCTCTCTTCAAGACCCTCATTCAGCTCTGAAACCCTGCCACTCTCAAGGCTCAACCTAGCTTCGCTCTTTGGTGGCCACTGGTCTAAAAGGTTTATTAGTATTAGCTCTTTGTTGTTGTTTTTTGATTATTATTGATTTTCACACAGAGAGGAAGGAAGAGAGAGAAACATCGATGTGAGAAACATTGATCAGCTGCCTCCTGCACGCCCCCTACTGGGGATGGAGCCCACAACCCGGGCATGTGCCCTGACCAGGAATCGAACCAGGACCTCTCAGTCCATGGCACAACGCTCAATCCCCTGAGCCACACCAGCCGGGCAGTATTACCTCTTTGAATCCTCACAACAGCCCTTTGAGGGGGGTACTGTCATTATTCCTGGTTTACAGATGCCCAAGATCTTAAAGAACCTAAGTGGTGGTGTACGGATCTGAACTCAGGAAATCTGACTCCAACTTCACACTCTTTGTCTCTACACTGTCTTGCTTCTGGTCAGAGTTGATCAGGCGTTTTCTCACTAGGGCTTTAGTCCTCTCCATCTCCAAACTTCTGTGTATCTCCCACATAGACCATGCTCTCCTGACTCTTCTCAATCTCCTCCTACCAAAGCTCTGTATCCCAAGCCCCACTGGCTGTTCAAGGGCCTTTTTCATCGTTTGTTGATTCATTTAGCAAATATTTACTAAGTACCTATTGTGTCCCAGGTGTCGGGGACACAGAGGTAAGCAAGACCTAATCTCCCACCATGGAGCTTAAATTCTAATTATCCATTCTGCCTCTTAAATATTCAGTATCTAGCAATCCCCTAGACCCTTCTTTCCATCTACAGAATGTTGACGTCTTCCTACATTTCACACTGTCTCTAGCACTGAACCTGACAAGGCACCAGGTATGTGTTTGACAGATAGATAAATGACTTCAGGCACAGTAATCAAGGTCCTTAGTCCCCTTTCTGAAAAGTGGCCATTTCAGGTGGGCTTTAGCTCTTACACCTTTCTGTCTGAGCAGACCAGGGAAGGTTAGGAAAACCAGCCCTTGGCCATTATTGACTGACTAGTTAGTTCACTTTAGCTGAAACGTATTGCCACCAAAGTTACCTCCAACTGGTACCTATAGTTTAAGCCTTATAATCTATGATTGTGGAACGAAGGACTCGTGGCCTTATTAAAGAGATTTCAGCATTTTTAAGGGGGGAAATATTGGTGAGATAAGGTACTTTTTTTCTAATGCTTTTTTTAATTGATTTTTTAGAGAGAGGGGAAAGAGAGAGAGAGAAACATCGATGTGAGAGAGACACATCGACAGGCTGCCACCCACACGACCCCAACCGGGGCCAGGGACAAACTGCAGTGAGGTACGTGCCCTTAGCAGGAACTGAACCCGGGACTCTCTGGTCTGTGGGCTGACGTTCTAACCACTGAACAAAACTGTCCAGGGCAGGCAAGGTACATTTCAAACCCATATTTTGCCACTTCTAATCTAGTGGTTCTCAAAGGGAGGGTGATTTTGTCCCCAAAGGAACATATGGCCCTGTCTGAAGACAGGTTTGGTTGTCACAACTGGCTGGGGAAGGCGGGGGTGGGGGTGTTGGGAGTGGGCAGGGCTACTGGTATGTCTAGTGTATAGAGTCTAGAGATGCTGCCAAATATCCCACAGTGCAGGGCACCTCAGAGCAAAGAGTTACTGCTACTAGTTGAGAACCACTGGTCTAAAGGGAGAATTGACTGGAACATTTAGGTGCCTTGTGAGCTGGTTAAAGGGAGGGCCTTATCTGGGGATGCTGGCTGAGCCTCCTCGAGGTCTGCTGACAAAAGGTGCTCAAGGTGAAGGGTCATTTGGGACCTGTGGAGAGGGGTATCTGGGCTCAGTTTCTCTATCTACTCTTCCCCTAATTTTACCTGGATCTTTCTGTTGGCCCCAAGACACTGGATGCATGTTTTATGCCTTCCTGTATCACCTGGGAAAAGTAAATAGGATAGTCCCTTCATCTGACAAAAGCATTTTTTGCATTAGTGTAATTCCTGCCTCTGGCTATAAAATTTCTAATGGGGTAGAACACATCCTCTTTGTGACAGAGGCATTGCAACACATGTCTCAGTCCAAACGAAACCATAGTGAAGCTGAAGAAAAAAGAAACACTAAAGCTTTTCACTAAATCAGTGAAGAATCAAATTATTGAACTAAGATTAGCCTTAAAGAAGAGTTATATTAATTAAGCATAAACTGTATAACTTAACCAGTCATTAGCTCTCACAGTGAATAAGAATTGTAATTACTTTAAAAATTTGCTAAATTTTATTTTAACATAGTGCAGTATAAATGTATTTAATAGATTAAACAATGTGTATTTTAAGCTACTGCCAAACATACATAAATAAGTTTTGAAAGAATTGTTAGGGACCTGGCCGGTTTGGCTCAGCGGTTAGAGCGTTGGCCTGTGGTCTAGAGAGACCCGGGTTTGGTTCCTGCTAAGGGCACATACCTCGGTTGCAGTTTGTCCCTGGCCCTGGTTGGGTCCTGCGTGCGGGGGGCAGCCACTCCATGTGTCCCTTTCATGTCGATGTTTCTCTCTCTCTCTCTTCCTCTCTCTCCCTCCCACTCTATCTGAACAAAAAATGGAAAAATGTCCTTGGGTGAGGATAAAAAAAGAAGAAAAGAAAGAATTGTTAGGGCTATCAAAAATTACTTGCATGAATTATATTTATCACATTCATATTGACAAGCCATTTCCTGTCACTATGACTTCATTGACATAATTGACTTCCATTATTCATATCACTAGCATTTATGATAAAGAATATATATGTATAATATGTATTCAAATATATATAAATTCTCATGAAAGCAAAACCCAAGAGGAATAGCTATAAAAAGTACACCATTCAGCTTCCTTTGCCTCTCTAACTTGTTTGCTAAGCCCATTTCTTTTATGAATTACTTCTTCTACCTCTGTGATTTTCTAAATAGAAGTTCTCTTATTAAAAAAAAAGTACATCATTAAGTACCTTTTTCAAATATTGCCTGATTTCCACTTAGACTTATTAGCTGATTTCTTTTAGGTAGTGGCTTCCAAACATGTAAAGGTATCAGAACCATTTAATAACTGGTGACACAGCGGGGAATTTCAAATTGAAGTAACAGAAACAAACTCTCCAGATGATTGACACCCATTTGTGACTATATGGGCAGTTGCTCTGTTAATGCTTATGCTTAAGTATCAGGGGTGGGGAACTTTTTTTCTGCCAAGGGCCATTTGGATGTTTATAACGTCATTCTCAGGCCATACAAAGTTATCAACTTAAAAATTAGCCTGCTAGCCCTGCCCAGTTTGGCTCAGAGGTTAGAGCTTTAGCCCGTGGACCAATGAGTCACAGGTTCGATTCCGGTCAAGGGCATGTACCTCGGTTGTGGTTTGTCCCCGGCCCTGGTCAGGGTCATGCGGGTGGCAACCTGTCGATGTGGACCTCTCACATCAATGTTTCTCTCTCTCTCCCTCACACTCTATCTAAAGATAAATAGAAAAATATCCTCCAGTGAGGATTAAAAAAAAAAAAATTAGCCTGCTGTATTTGGTCAGGCTAATTTGGTGAGATGTGTGATGTTAGCTAGTACTGATTTCAAGGGCCTTATATGGCCCTCGGGCCAGACGTTCCCCATCCCAGATTAAAGATACTTTTGAAATATTTAATTTGAGGCCCCAAAATGCTTTAGGTACTGTAACTCCACCATCTCTTTCCAATGAATAAAAATGGGAGCGGGGGAGGAGGTTGTGGGGAGAATGTGTAAAGATGTGATTAGTAATCTTTTTTATCACAATGAGACACTGATGTCAGTACATCCAATTCCAATTAGGGAAGGGTTGCTTATTTTTAATTTTCTGTGATATGAATGTAGTAACTAAAAGTGTGATTATTAATTTGGTCAATAAGAAGCCATTCGACTGAAGATGAAGCAATGGTGCCCACCAGTCTTAGTAAATAACATAATTGCATCTAGTCCTCAGAAACTTCCACTTCAATCTAATAAGTATCAGTGAATCACAGTCTTAACATTTCCATAAATAATGCTGAAGGGCAGCTCTGAGAAAATGGGATATAGACTGAATAGGATATGTAAGCATCCCAATTTTACTTCTTCCATTTCATAGCTTTGCTTTTTAGATGCTGCCTAATAAACATCTGTGTATTTCATCCCCACTGCACGGACCCATTCAGGGCTTTGGAAGGTGACACCTCAGAGATAAATACAAAGTTGCATGGATAGGTACGATTTTGTTCTGTGAGTGACAAGTGACTTCAAAAGAGTAGTTTTCAGGAATGCGGTGCTCTTAAAATAACCACAGTTGATTGTTTATTGATCTTGTGTTTTAAGTTTATTATCCAATTTAATCAGAATAGCCACCCTGTGAAATAGGTACCATCATGATTCCTATTTTTACAAAGAAACCAGGACACAGATAGCTTCCCAAAATTTAAATACACCACTAATACTGGAGAGTCTCAATAGTAAAAACATCAACAACAACAAAAATCCCAGAAAAGTCACATGAAAATAATGGAAACACTGAGATTCAATTAAAACTTTTAAAAAATCTGACACTAAATTTTTGGTCAAGATGGCAGGTAGGTAAGCGCAGTATCGCGTCCTCCCACAACCACATCAAAATTACAACGAAACTACAGAACCACCATCACTCAAAATTGCCCTAAATCGAGCTGAATGGAAGTCCTACAACTGCGGAATTAAAGAAGAAGCCACATCGAGACGGGTAGGAGGGGCGGAGGCACGGACGGCTGGTCCCACACCCACGTGTGGCCGATAAAAATCAGGAGGATACCTCGGCTGGGAAGGTCCTTCCTGAGGAGTGAGGGGTCCCCGTCCCACACCAGGCCCCCAGCTCAGGATCTCAGTGCCAGGAAGAGAAGTCCCCATCACTTCTGGCTGTAAAACCAGCGGGAACTGAGGCTGAGGGAGGATGAGGCTTCAGGAGCCCCAGGCAGCTCCTCTTAAAGGGACCGCACACAGACTTACTCGAACTTGCTCCCTCTGAGCTCAGAGGGGAGGCAGCTTGAAAGGCACCAGAGACATACAGGGAAAACTGAGCTGTTTGGCCTTGGGACAAGGGCTGGAGAGGCGGCTTTCTCCTGGACAGAGGCCTCTGTTCCTTTGGTGAGCCCTTCCCTGGGGCGGCAGACAGCAGCCATATCTGGGACTCCAGCAACCTGGTTCACACTGTTTGCCCCGCCCTGGGGATTCCCGGAGGCCCCATCCCACCCACCTTTTAGGCCCACCCAAGCTGTTTCCAAAGGCTTTACCATAGGATTGGCCTGTCTTGGATCCTGCCTCAGAGTTTCCTAAAATATCTCAAACAAGCAGAATCTGGTCTCAGCGAGCCCCATACCTCTCATTAAGTGGCCCCAGGCCTGGCACTAGAAGCAGCCAGCCTTGGTTCACAACTTGGCTTTGCCTGTGCACCTCCAAGCCCAGCACAAGAAGCAGCCATCTGCAGATCACTTTGTAGCTTATGCTGGGTGGCCCTGGGTAGAACACAGGCAGAGGCTGACCTTGCTCCAGAGCCAGCACACCCGGTGGACAGCTTCAGACCACATCAAAGAACCACCGCCCAACCACTTCTACAAGTGACACACTCAAGGAGTGGACTCAGTGGGTACCAGAGCCCTGATGAAGTAAGTCTTGGTCTGTGTATTGGGCCCCTACACCGCTGATCCTCCAAGGTAGTCAGAGGCCAGTGGTCAGTGGGGACAGCCAGTCCTTGCAGCTGATCAGCCTGAGTTAATCCCTCCCTTTGATGTGCCAATAGCAATCAAGATGTAATTATAACAGAATGGGGTACAGTCCATACTAGGGGTGCACCTCAAATGCCCAGCTAGGGTGATCAGGGGGGCTGTGCCACTGGATCCCACAGGACACCTACAACAATAGGCCACCCTACGAAGCCTAGGAGACATGGCAACTCTACCTAATACATAGAAACAATCACAGGGAAGCAGCAAAATGAGGAGATAAACAAATATGTTCCAAATGAAAGAAAAAGAACAAAACTCCAGGAAAAGAACTAAACAAAATGGAGATAAGCAATCTAACAGATGCAGAGTTCAAAGCACTGGTTATAAGGATGCTCAAGGAACTTAGTGAGAACATCAACAACATAAAAAAGGACCAGTCAGAAATGAAGGATGGCCCTGGCCGGTTTGGCTCAGCGGTTGGAGCGTAGGCCTGCGGACCAGAGAGTCCCGGGTTCGGTTCCCGCTAGGGGCACATACCAAAAAAAAAAAAAAAAGAAGAAGAAGAAGAAAAAAAGAAATGAAGGATGCACTAACTGAAATAAAGAATAATTTGCAGGGAATCAATAGTAGAGTAGGTAAAGCCAAGAAGCAAACCATTGATTTGGAATATAAAGAAGCAAAACACACCCAATCAGAACAGCAAAAAGAAAAAAGAATCCAAAAAAATGAGGATAGTGTAAGGAGCCTCTGGGACAACTTTAAGAGTGCCAACATTCTCATCATAGGGGTGCCAGAAGGAGAAGAGAGAGAGCAAGAAATTGAAAACCTATTTGAAATAATAATGACAGAAAAGTTCCCTAACTTGATGAAGGAAATAGATACACAAGTCCAGGACACACATAGAGTCCCAAACAAGGTGAACCTGAAGAGGTCCACACCAAGACACATCATCATCAAAATGCCAAAGAGAGAATCTTAAAAGCAGCAAGAGAAAAGCAGTCTGTTACCTACAAAGGAGCTCCCATAAGACTGTCAGCCAATTTCTCAAAAGAAACTTTGCAGGCCAGAAAGGAGTGGCAAGAGATATTCAAGGTAATGAAAAGCAACGACCTACAACCAAGATTACTCTATCCTGCAAAGCTATCATTTAGAATTGATGGACATATCAAGAGTTTCCCAGACAAGAAAAAGCTAAAGGAATTCATCACCACCAAACCAGTATTACATGAAATGTTGAAGGGTCTTCTTGAAGGAGAAGAACAAAAATATGAACAATAAAATGGCAATGAATACATATCTATCAACAATTGAATCTATAAACAAAATGAGCAAGCAGAACAGAAACAGACTCATAGATACAGAGAACTTTTTGTTGCTTGCCAGATAGGTGGTAGCTGGAGGGATGGGTGAAAAAGATGAAGGGATTAAGAAGTACAAATTGGTTGTTAGACTGATGAACCTCAAAGGGAAGGGGGGAGGGAGGGCAGGATGAGATGAACCAAAGAACTTATATGCATATATGCATAACCAATGGACACTGACAATGTTGTGGGAAGGCAGGAGGGGGGCGGGATGGGGGAGGAGGGGGTCAATGGGGAAAAAAAAGGGGGAACATCTGTAATACATTCAACAATAAAGATGAGTTTAAAAAAATCTGACACTAGTGTGTCCACTTTTATAGCAGAGTGTCTGATTTTCAGGCAGCAAGTTGTGGTGTCAGAATAGTACTTTGAGAAGTACTCAAGATATGTGCCCACTCAAACTGATTCAAACCCGGATTTGTATATGGGCCATGAACAAAATTCTCAGCTCTGTTTCCAGCGGGTAAATATATTTAAAAATAATTATAAAGAATTACATGAGGTTATTTGTCAAGAAGGTGTCAGTAGGGCAGTGCTTGATGACGCCTCTTCCACTCTAACAGCCCAAGTTTGTGGTTTTTTGTTGTTGTTTTTGTTTTTGTTTTTTTTTTAATTTCTTTATTGATTTTAGAGAGAGAGGAAGGGAAAGGGAGAGAGAGAAACATCCATGAGAGAGAACAGCCTCCTGCATGCCCCCCACTGGGGATTTGGCCCACAACCTGGACATGTGCCCTGACCAGGAATCGAACCGGCAACCTCTTGGTGCATGGGTTGACGCTCACCCACTGAGCCACACAAGCCGGGCTTGCCTGTGTTTTACGTTGATCAAACTAAAGGAAGAATGACCAGAGTTCTCAGGTAAGTTGCCACACCCCTCTGCATCTGTCAACAAATCAGCTTTTCCCCCTCAAGTGTCCAGTTATTTAATATGAGCCATACACACAGCGCAAAGGAGAAATGGACAGTCAGGTTATTTACGGGGAACCGACTGGCAGTCGCTGGAATCACCTTTGCCTTTAGTCTCTGTGTTGTTGTTGTCAATGCAGAGCCAGGTGGTAACATGTAGCATGCGACCAGGGCCTGTGTCAGCTGTGGCTCCCAGAGCAGTGGCTGTCCGCCCTGAGAGTCTCCACCAGGAATCCGAACAATGCAGAACCACCCACAGCTGGAGGCTCCCAGTCTGAGTGGGGTGATAGGGACCTAGTTACTGTTCCCACTGGCACTGAAGATTGGGGACCATGCTGTCTCAGCTCCTTACCCAACCAAAGAATTTGGCAAACTTTTTATTTCTTATATCGAAGAGTTCCCTGCTACTTTCACAACATGGAGAAGTCTTAAATAAATGTCCTTGAGTTTCAAGGAAAGCCAACCATTAAAATCTTTTAGGAGATTTGGGGAGAGATGAGTTAAATGGGATGATCTTTTAAAATTTTTTTTTTCTTTATTGATTTTAGAGAGAGAGGAAAGGAGAGGGAGAGAGAGATAGAAACATCGATGAGAGAGAACATCAATTGGCTGCCTCCTGCATGCCCCCCACTGGGGATTTGACCCACAACCTGGGCATGTGCCCTGACCAGGAATCAGCAACCTCTTGGTGCATGAGTAGATGCTCAACCACTGAGCCACACCTTTTAACTGTTTTAGCTGGATTTATGGATTATATTCATGAAGATACAAAGATATCAATTTATCTTGTGAATTTAATCTTGATCCTCACTTGAGATTGCCCCCACTATCAGTAATTCCTACTTCAAAATGAAATCCCTTCAGCTTTGTGACTTGTCATGCTGATGAACAAGAAAAAATGTTTTCCGTGTTCTCCATTTCCCTGTTGGGAAGTTCATTTTGCAGATACACAGCATCGCAAGTGTGTTCGGCAGAGCACAATGCTGTTGCTAGCTGTGCTGCTCCGTGCTGATAACATGCCGTTTGCTCTCTGTCCGTTTTTCCTCCCAGCAACTATTTCCAGCCAGTGGTATCACTCTTCTGTGTTCCACTTCCAAAAAAAAAATTTTGCAAAAGTGTGTTTCTAAAATGAAGGAATGACATATATACTTAGCACCATTCATTTACATACTAAATGGGGACACATCAATTATAGAGGAAAAACAGTTTTTAAAGGATGTTGATTTAATGGCTGTTATTTAAAACGTGATCCTTTACCTTAAATAGGAGACAAGAGTCATAACTAAAATTTCCTGCTAATTATTTTAAAGGAAAACAAGTTTATTTTTGAACATGAAGCACAATTACTATTTATTTAAAATGTTTATGAATGTGAGCAGACAGTTCAGAATGAATCTGCCTTTTCCTTTCCTCCAGCTGCCTCGGTCTGTTCTTTCTCAGCCCTCTTGGGGAAGGTGCTCTCCTTTTCCCTCAGGTCCTTCTCACGGTGCAGTCAGGACAGATAAAACAACTCTAGCTGACCCTTGAACAACATGGGGATTAGTGGGACCAACCCTCTGACATGTGAAAATCCATGTATAACTTCTGACTCCCCCCTAACACTTAACTCCAGTAAGAGACCTGCACAGCGGGGTGTTTGGTATCCACAGGGGGTCCTGGAAGCAACCCCATGCGGATAACGAGGAGGACAGTCTGGAAGACGGTGTAGAACGAGAGAGACCTCCCAGGGCTCACATTCACATTCTGGCCTTTTCCCTCTAGATTCATCTTTAAATAGGACATTCGTATTTGACTGCATGTTTTGCAGTTTTTAAACCACAGGCATTCTCTCTTGTACCTCACAAATGCAGTACAGGGGCTTCCTGAAATATTTTCAACACAGGTCAGCATTTCACATGGCTGCTTCCCACACAGCTGCCCAGAACAGGCCAACAGCACACAGCCAGACAGAAAAACAGTCCACCTTACTCAAATTTGATGAGGTAAAGCAATGTAGTTAGTGGTAGAGCCGAACAGAGCTCCGGGGAAGAAGCCATCAGGCGCAGTCAGGCAAGGATCACCACCCGCCGTCCTCACTTACTCTGCAGGTGTGAATAGGTCAGAGTGAAGAGCTGGGTACATAGCAAATGAAGTTTTTATTGTGTTCTTTAGCAGGAAAGAAATGTTTTCCCAGATAACATATTTGAAGAAGATCAATTGTAGCTGTTGTATTGAGTAGTTACTATGTGTGAGGCACTCTCCCAAGTGCCTCGCAAGTATTTTTTCATTTAATTCTTCTGCTTCCCACAAACCTGTGAAGTTAGGTAGCATTTATTTTCTTTTTGTAATCACTTAGAAAAGATGAGGCAACTGAGTCATACAGAAGACCCTTGTCCTAAGATCTTTTTCTCCCCAAGTTTATTGGGACATAATTGACAGATAACATTGTATAAGTGTGATGATTTGATACACACAGAGTGAAGTGTTTACCACAATAGGATTAGTTAACACATCTATCCCTGTCTAAGTGAATCTAGAGCCAGGATTCAAACCCAAACAATCCACAGAGAATGAAGGGTGGGGCAAATTAGGTTTACATTTCTGAGTATAGGAAACAGAGTTTATTCTTGTATTATTATTTATTAATTATTGTATTATTTTCCATACAAACAACTGTAAACCTACTTTTGCCCCACCCTGTGTGTATGTTCTTGACAACTAAATGCAATGCCTTGTGATAAAATGTACTTAAAATATTAGAGGAAATGAGAGCCTTTAAAATCTTTTTCTAAATAAATTTGTTTAAAAATTGAATAACCAAAAGCTTTTACTTATATGCCAAAGATCTTGCTTGCCAGTACCAGGGCCCATGTAATTCAGATGGCACTGGGTCCCTGCACAGGGCCATGCTGGACTTTGCCTGCTTGATACTGGGAAAGACCCGAAACCTAGCACCAAACACTGGTCAGGAGGCTCTGGGAGAATAATAATGGGAAACTAGACTCAGAATTTTAGAGCTGGAAGGAACCTTATAGATAATTTAATCTCACCATATCATTTTATAAATGAGAAAACTGAAGCTCAGAGATTAAATGACGACCAGGTTACACATAGCTAACCGAAGGCGCAGCCAGATTCAAGCCCAGGCTTTCTGTCTGCTTCCTTTCAGTTACACCAAGCGGCCTCCAAATCCACGAGAGAGAATTTCCATTTCCCTTTTCAGTGTTTTAAGAAATGTCAAAGCTACCCAGCCAGTGTGGCTCAGTGGTGGAGTGTCAACCCATGCACCAAGAGGTCACCAGTTTGATTCCCGGTCAGGGCACATGCCCAGGTTGTGGGCCCAATCCCCAGTGGAGGGCATGTAGGAGGTGGCCAGTTGATGTTCTCTCTCATCGATGTTTCTATCTCTCTCTCCCTTTCCCTTCCTCTCTCTCTAAAATCAATAAAGAAAAAATATTTTTTAAAAAAAGAAGAAATGTCAGAGTGAATACCTATGTATTTAAGTATTTTTGTCTCCATTTATTTTTGCCTGTATTATAGACAGTGGTAAATAAAAATGTGTTTGGATTACCCAAGAGTATTGGAGTTTCATGAGTTTTACATTTCCTACAAAGGGACCAGGCTCAGCAATTTAATTTTCATGGGCTAAGAGCTCTGTTTAAAGCCTTTACCTTGCAAACAGTTGGTTTTGAGAATAGGGGATAGAGATAACGCAGAGATAAGATAAGCATTTGTCCATTTACTCAAACAGATATATATTGCATGCCTATTGTGTTTTAGGCACCATGCTAGGTATAGGCCATCCAAATATAATTACAGCATACTTCTTTCCCTTTAGGAATAATTTTCCCCTTTCTTTTCTATTAGCAAAGGATCTGATTTATTCTTGCTGCTCTTAAATCAGGCTGGTGTCTCCCAAGGTATATTGAGAGTACTGCTTGTGGTATGCCACGTGATTTTAGATGGTATCAGATGAGCATTTTTCAAAAATAGTTATGTGTTGCCCGGCCAGTGTGGCTCAGTGGTTGAGCATCAACCCATGCACCAAGATGTCACTGGTTCGATTCCCGGTCAGGACACATGCCCAGGTTGTGGGCCCGATCCCCAGTGGGGGGTATGCAGGAGGTGGCCAATCGATGTTCTCTCTCATCGATGTTTCTCTCTCTCTCTCTCTAAAAATCAGTAACAACAAAAAAAATTTTTTAATAGTTATGTGTTCATTTCAGTATATTTTAGAAAAACCAAAACAGCTCACAAGCCCATATTTAACAGATATTTTGGCTTAATGCCCTGGCCAGTTTGGCTCAGTGGTTGGAGCATTGGCCTGTGGACCAGAGAATCCTGGGTTCAGTTCCCGCTAGAGGCACGTACCAAAAACAAACAAACAAACAAACAAAATTTAAAAAAATAAAAAGACATGGCTAATTACACTGGTGACCCACCTTATGCAGAACATATGAACTACAGGTATGATGCTCAGGCACGTTCTGTGCACCTTCTATAATAACTTTTCAAAAGTATGATGATATGGATTAATAGCATGAATTCTGCATGTACTGAATATCTGTGTTCAGCACTGCATTTTTAAAAAAAAGATCCTTCGGGAGGAGGGTGTCTAGGGGGGAAAAAGGAGAAACATCTGTAACAAAAATAAATTAATAAAAATTACAAAACAAAAAAAAGACCCTGAAGGTTGATAGTCATTCAGTATGTGAAGTGTAATACATAATTTTGCTATGCTAACCATGCTTAATGCTATTCTCTCTAAGGAACTTGTTTTCAGGTTCACATGTTAGAAACTGATTAATGTTATTATCATTTATACTGTTTGCTTTAAAGTGTTTTATTTGTAAAATATAGTATTGCTTTTCATTAGAATTTTATGGTTACCTTCTAATGGCAACTACTTATTCACTTTTTCATTTTTAATTCAAAGATGTACAACCATGTTCATATTGCACATAGTAAATGTCAAAACGAATCAGTAAAAACAAGCCATGTTGAACTCATCTGTGAATGAGATGTTGAGCATCTGTAGCCTCAACCTGTACAGCTTGGCAGTAGATTTTTTGCTATATTAAAACTACCTCGCACACCTACATCACTGCTTGGTAAACTCTTAAAAAAAACAAGTACTGACCCTGGCCAGGAAGCTCAGTTGGTTAGAGGGTCGTCACGATACGCCAAGGTTGCAGGTTCCGTCCCCAGTCAGGGCATACACAAGAATCAGCCAATGAATGCATGAATAAGTGGAACAACAAATTGATGTTCTCTCTCTCCACCCCCACTTTCCTCTCTCAAAAACGAAAAAACAAGTGCTAGGCTGTGAAGTCTGGGCAAGGTGTAAAGGCTGTAACAGACAAGAGAAAACCAGTGTCTCAGTTTTCCCAACTAAAATACTCTGGTAGTATGGTTTTAAAGAGAGAGAGGGAGAGAGGGAGAGAGGGAGAGAGGGAGAGAGGGAGAGAGGGAGAGAGGGAGAGAGGGAGAGAGGGAGAGGGAGAGGGAGAGCAAACAAAGGAGAGGGAGAGGGAAACAATAGCAGATTCCCAAAGCCAGTCTCCAGAGAGGTTGATTTGGTAGATTTGACACTGATAAATCTGCATTAAAAAAAACTTTCAGCCCTGGCCGGTTTGGCTCAGCTGTTAGAGCGTTGGCCTGTGGTCCAGAGAGACCCGGGTTCAGTTCCTGCTAAGGGCATGTACCTCGGTTGCAGTTTGTCCTCGGTCCTGGTTGGGTCGTGTGGGAGGCAGCCTCGATGCGTCCCTTTCACGTCGATGTTTCTCTCTCTCTCTTCCTCTCTCTCCCTCCCACTCTATCTGAACAAAAAAAAAAAAAAAAAAAGAAAGAAAAAATGTCCTCAGGTAAGCATGGAAAAAAAAAAAAAACTTTCAGCACAAAAAAATTCAAACCTATGGGAAAATATTGCAAAAATAAAAAATCCCCCTATATCCCATTACTTTGATTGAATAGTTATTAATACTTTTCCATATTTGCTTCATCTATTTTTTTAAGTATTTTAAAGCAAATCCTAAACATCATGATATTTCACAATAAACACTGAGTATGCATCCTTAAATAAAAACAGGCATTTTGTGATGTAACCAGAAAGCATTATCACACCTTACAAAATGAGTAATGATTCCTTACCCTTCAAACTTTCCACTTATCTCCGAAATGGTCTATGGGAATCCAGGTCCAAACACATTCCATACGTTGCATTTAGTTATTGTACAAGTTAGTTTTGCTTTTTTAATGAAGAATTCCCCTTTCACATGAAACCACCATTAACCAGTGAATGCCTCAATCAGGCTGGCCCTCTAGGCTTTGAATTCAGATTTAGAATGGGTCACAGGTATCATTCCTCTTTCAATATACTTTTACATTCTATGCGTTTACCAATCTGGGTCCTTATTGGAGACATTAGAAAAGAATGTGGGTGAGGTAGAAAGGGCTGCCTAAGTATGTGAACTTCAGCTAGACGAGAAACCATATTCCTAAAGCAACTGCAAATTTTCTGTGCCATCCATTTCAACGTGCTGGAGCAGAGGAGTTGTGTAGGAGAAGCAGCTGGCCAGTTGGCTGCAGGGAAAAGACCAAGCCTCTACCTCTGCCTATATCAAGTGATAGGTTATTATTAATTTTTTAAAATGTATTTATTTTAATGTGTTTAAAATTTTTTTTTTTTTTTATCCTCACCCGAGGACATTTTTCCATTTTTTGTTCAGACAGAGTGGAAGGGAGAGAGAGGAAGAGAGACAGAGAGAGAAGCATCGACATGAAAGGGACACATCGAGTGGCTGCCTCCCGCACGACCAACCAGGGCCGGGGACAAACCTCAACTGAGGTACGTGCCCTTAGCGGGAACCGAACCCGGGTCTCTCTGGACCGCAGGCCGACGCTCTAACCGCTGAGCCAAACCGGCCAGGGCTCTTTGTTGATTTTAGAGAGAGAGAAGGGAAAAGGAGAGAGAGATAGAAACATCGATGAGAGAGAACATTGATTGGCCGCCTCCTGCATGCCCCTCACTGGGGATTGGGCCCACAACCTGGGCATGTGCCCTGACAGGGAATCGAACTGGCGACCTCTTGGTGCATGGGTCGACGCTCAACCACTGAGCCACACCAGCAGGACACACATTTAATATTATTAAAGGCTCTTTGGTGTTGCACAGGTTTTACGCAGTGTTTCCCAAACTTATGAAGTTGTTTTTTTCCCCACCATGGATCACCTATTCACATCTGTTGGAACATAGTTTGGGAAGTGCATTGGTGTATGCTATCATTATTACTGATTTTAGTAGGTACACCGATAAGAATTTGTTCTGGCAAATACCTTCTAATCACTTTTGCTACTTTTTCTCACTTCTATGGGATAAAGTGTATTTTTATTCCCATTCAAAGATAAGTGCTATTAAATACATAATATGAGCTGAGTAACAAGCTACTGCCAGAGACAGGATTTAATTTAAAGCCCTAAAACTTGAAGACTTAATTGGTAAAAATCCAAATAATCCCTAATTACCAGAATTTGTGTTGGCTGTTGTTAGAGAAAAAGTAATGTCACAGTATATTACTCATATTCTCATCTCCTATACCCTGTCTCTCCTAACCACATTCCCAATGTAAGCAATAACAACCCCTAACTTAATGCTCTAAAGCATAAAAGAATTAAAGGGAAATAGAGTCATTTCCCTTGAAACTGAATGTTCTAAACATGAGTTATCACTTTTTCTTTCATGATGACCATATAAACATTTGTGGGGGGGTGGGGGGAATGGAGTAAGAGACACTCAGATCAAATAGTCCTGAAGACAGATTAAGGCGGCCTCCGCTGTGACATCTGTACAGGTGTTTCTCTGAGCGAGTTCCTCCCAGTGCCCTGGAACTCCCTGTGAACGGCGCCCTCCGTCAGTGCACTGCTGTTACCCCGAGGCAGGGATGCTAGGCGGTGGTGGGTGGGATGACATCAGTCAAGATTCCACTTACCCAAGGGAAGCAGAATGATTACTCAAAAAATGTACTAATTTAATTCTGGAACTTCTCAGTTGCTCACCCTGGGTGGTAAAAATGTCTCTGTGGATTTTCTCTGCACTATTTTGGGCAAGTGCTCAGAATGAACAATCTTTTCTCAGCTGGGAGAAAATCAAAATGCCTTTTCAACAAGCGGGAATACAACTCCTCATTCCTTCCTATGCTGCCAGTCTGACTCTTCATCCCCAGCGTCTGAACTTGGTACATGCGCGTGGCACTGAAGAGTGGGAATAACAGAAGGCCTGCGCCACAAGGTCATTGTTGGCAGTGTGGTTTAGGTGTAACGATTGACCATTATAAAATCTCATTGTTATCTCTTCTCATTAGTTAACATTTACATGAACCCCCCCCCCATTCATTAATTTTTTCCTTCTCTATTTCTCCTCAGTTGGCACAGTGAAATAAAATTGGCTTGCAACCAGACGATGTGGGCTCGAATTCCAGCTCCACTTACAAGCTCTGTGACCTTCTGCAGTGGCCCTACCCTCTCTGAGCCTTCACTTCTTCAACTACGAAATGGTGACTATAACACTTTCTCAAGGATTGTGAGCACTTGATGATATGAAAACGATGAAAATGCTTATCTCAGATCCAGCGTGTGGGAAGTTGACCAAAGTTGGGTTTTTTGCTTTCTTCTCTCCTCCTTTGCCTGCATTACCTATCACCCAATCCCACTGTTTTGGAAAGAAAAGAAAAAATAGACAACTGTCCTGAATTTTTCTTTGAAATAACCTCATGGGCCATGAGACACTTTTCCTGGGATCCATTTCCACGTGCTGGAGCAGAGGAGGAGTTGTGTAGGAGCAGCAGCTGGCCAGTTGGCTGCAGGGAAAAGGCCAAGCCTCTACCTCTGCCTACATCAAGTGATAGGTTAGTATTAATTTTTTTTTTACTTATTCTAATTGGCCAAAACATGAAACAGCAGCTAAGCATTCCTTTTCTGCTTATACAGACATCAAAGGGCCTGTTTCAAGTTGATAAATGGACTCTTGTCACTATAGAATACCTATGATCCTACTTGAATGGGTATAATTAAAAAGACAATAGTAAGTGTTGGCAAAGATGTGGAGAAACTGGAACCCTCTTATATTGCTGATGGGAATGCAAAATATTTTTCACTTTGAAAAATAATTGGGCAGTTGCTTAAGAAGTTAAACTTACCATCCCACCCAGCAATTTTGTTCTTAAGAATCTACCCATGTGGAAATGAAAACATATCCATACAGAGACATATGTGAATGTTCATAGCAGCATTATTTATAATAGCAAAGACTGGAAACCATTCAAATGTCTATCAAGTGGTACATGGACAATGGAGTACTGTTCAGCAATAAGGAACAAACTCCGGATACAAGCTACAACATGGGCGAAACGCAAACATATTATACTAAGCGAAAGAAGCCAGATATAAAAGGAATTGCATGATTCCGTTCAAATGTACAGATAAGGCAAATCTACAGAGACAGCATATTGGTTGTCACTTGGGACTGGGGGTAGGGATAAGGATGAACTAAAAATAAGCCTAAGATCATTTTTGGGGGGTGGATGTTGGAAATGTTCTCAAACTGGATTGTAATAATCATTATACAACTCTAAATTTATTAAAAATTTTTAAATTGTACCTTTAAATGGATAGATTTTATGGTATGTCAATTATACTTCAATAAAGTTCTTTAAAAAGCATGCTTATTGTTATGTAATTTGTGAGATGATCTTCTTATCAAAAGTAGCATTCGGAAGTTGCGGAGGATACCATAATCAGGCTGCAGTCTTGGCATTAAACACAGACCTGTCTTTCAGTTCTGATATTCATTATTCTGTGACTGATGGCAAACAACCCCAGTGCTCCAACTCTGCAGTTGGGTGAGGCATGGAACAGTGAGCAAAGGGGAGCAGCAGAAGTGGATGATGGGAGCCCCAGAAGAGAGGGCACAGAGAGAAGGTGAGCAGCCCAAAAGCTACTTCTGTTCACCCACCTCAGGAGTGGAGATGGTAGGACAGCTGCATGGCCTGATTTTTGAGAATCAGGACTCAATATTTCTTGCCATTTCCTATTTTGGCCTGTAGTCCCCTTGCCCTGCCCTCTTCCATTCCTGCTTTTTCTTGATATACAATCTCCTCTGGGCTGTGCTTCTCCATCTACTAGTCCCTCAGTCTTCTGTGCACCAGGGTGTCCTATCTGACTTGACCTTCTTCTGAAGTGTCTTAACCCCTGTATGCAACCGTTCAAACCAAGGAAATTCCTTTCTTTTAATCATTATTTTTCAGTTATGTATAAAACTTCTTTCTAGGTCTCACTGACAAACATATACCTAAGAAGCTAAGATTATTGATTTGCAATTTGCCGTTCTGAAGAAAATGAATGTGGGTGAGAATCTCAAAGAATAGTGAAGTTTGACTAGATCAGGACTTGACAATTCAGTAATTCTCCCTTTCATTTCATCCAGTCTCAGTATTTCAGAGTAAAATTATCAAGAGAGAGGGAGCACTGTTATCATGCAGATAAATGTGATACACGTCTCTCACTGATGGTTACAGTTCTGTAGGCATTTACAGAAATTGTCTGAATCAACTAAATATCATATAATTTGGTACACAATGCTTTAAGTAAAGCCTATTTAAAATGTGCTTAAAAACTGAAAATGCCCTCCCAAACCTATCTGCCAGTTGAATAATTTGGATTTTGAATGATATGGGGGGTTTTCTGGGTTGTTTTTTTTTTTTAAATAAGAAGCTTATAGTACTTGACAAATAATAGCTAAATTATTGAGTTCTTGTGATGTTCCAGGCACCTTATTTAATCTTCACAATGACTCCGAGATAGGGACAATAATTTTCTCATTTTACAAATGAGAACAATAAGACATAAAAAGGTTCTCTGTTCAAAGTGACAGTTGATAAGTAGCACAACCAGATTCAAGCCCAGATCTTTCTGACTCTAAACCTAGTGTCCTCAATCACTACCCTGTGCATCTAAATAGACCTCATGATAATGTCTTGTAAAAATGGTCACCCTCATTTTTACAAATGGGAAAGCCACAAGGAGACAAGGACATATGACTCGATCAAGAATAGGTAACGAGTCGGTTCTTTGTAGATTTGCTATACAAAATAAATTGGTCACCAGGTTATTGTAAGACTCGAACAGAAATCTCTTCTTTTATAGGGTACTCACCTGAATTCAAGCTATGGGTCCTCCAGACAGCCAGAGCATTTCAGACTCTTCATTTGCTGGAAATCACTGGAGTAGCTGAAAATAAAAAGGCCATTTGTGTTTAGGTTAGAGCTAATTAACTAGCAATTTGGTTTGGTTTACATCTAATTCAAAGATGCGGCATTTGTTCCACTGAGGAAAAAAAGACAGAGGAGGTTTATGGATCAAGAACATTATCACATGGTGGATAGAATACATCTATTTTAAGTAACTAAAACTAGTCATTTGGCTCAAGGTAAATCATTATATATCAAATTCCTTTTAAAATCTCTCTTTGGTATGTTTCAGAATCGTTTATTTTCTTAATCTGACATCAGGCCTGAGAAGTAGAGAAGACTGACACATCCTGAGAACATGAATGATTTTCAGAGGAATATACTCTAAAACCTTTAATTGTGAAGATGTGGCTGCTGCCATATTTACTGTGCAGAACACTCGTCCTGACTCTGATGATGATAAGCAAAGACAAAGTCACACAGACAAACCTGTCACATACTGCAACCCTTCCCATTTTCCCTGTAGAGTTCTCTGATCACGAGTTCAAATATAATTGTATCTACCTTCAATAAGAAAAATCTTAAAACCCCTTAATCTGTTTGACAGTCTAATACAAAATAGAATAATCATTTTCCAGATCTTGGTGGTTTATAACCAATAACAACTTCCATATATAGAGAGCCTGCCATAAAGAATGCACTGTACTTGGTATTTTCACATTTATTGTTCTAATCTTGATAGCTTGGCAGTAGGTCTTCTTATTTCTATATACAGGAAAACAAAAAACAGAAATGGAACCCAGGGAGATTAGAAAATTCTGTCTGACTTGAAATTCCTGTGCATTCCATTATGCTGTCTTGCTCTTCATCAAACCTTGGAGTACCGCCGAGAATTAGATTTGTTTTTTAATCCTCACCCAAGGATATTTTTTTTCTATTTATCATCAGATAGAGTGGGAGGAAGGGAGAAAGAGAAACATTGATGGGAGAAAAAGAAACATTGATGGGAGAGAGAGAAACATCGATGTGAGAGAGACACATCTACAGGTTGCTTCACGCACTACCAACCAGAGCAGGGGATGAACCGCAACTGAGGCACGTGCCCTTGACCGGAACTGAACCCGAGACTCATTGGTCCATGCGCAGGCCGATGCTCTAACCGGCCAGAGCGAGATTTAGATTTTTTTGGCAGTTGCCTGTTTAATGCCTAACATGAAGCTAGGATATGACAACCCCCCAAAATAAGACATGAACCTTGTTCTTCAGGAGCTCATAATTCAGTGAAGAAAAAAGGAGGACAAAATTAAGTTCTAAGAACAATGATTCCCTTAAGAACCATAAGTGCTAGGGGAATTTAGAGAAGGACAGTCATGAGCTGCCGCGAATGGGAGAAGCCTCCACCGATGAAGTGAGGCCTGGGTGACCTGATAGAAGGCAAGGTTTGGGTACGCAGAGAAGAGAGGGACGCATTCTACAAAGACCTGGACCTAGGAATGGACCAGCTGCACTGAAGAACAGAGAGGACACCTACCTGGTGGATGTGGTGGGGTCTGTGCTAGGGAGCAAAAAGACCCAAATGCTATAGTGATTTGTCCTATGGCAGCTCATCTGTGACCCTAAAGAAATGACATTCTAGTCAGGGTCCAGGGCATAGCTATCCAGGTACGGCTTCCTGTCATGGGTAGAAATATGTCTATTTTTTGCCATAATTAAGAAAGAAAAAAAAGGTGAATCCCAGAAGGGCTATGGGACAAGTTTCAGTCATTTATTCTCTAAAAATGCAACAGTAGAGCCTGGCCGGTGTGGCTCAGTGGTTGAACATCAACCCATGTACCAAGAGGTCACCGGTTGGATTCCCGGTCGGGGCACATGCCCAGGTTGTGGGCCTGATCCCCAGTGGGGGGCATGCAGGAGGCGGCCAGTTGATGTTCTCTCTCATCAACGTTTCCATCTCTCTCTCTCTCTCCCTTCCTCTGTCTCTAAATTGAATAAAGAAAAAAATTAATAAAAATGCAACAGTAGAAATCATCAAAGTTCTTCTGAATTAGTTTCTGCTAAATGGGAAACTAATATATATGCAACCACCCCCACACCCAACACACACAAATTCATCCCATTCTAAACATGCAGAATGTTGGAAGTAAGATACCAAGAGTTCAAAATACTGATTTTTGGTCATAAAAGTGCCCTCAAACTGCCCTGTTTCACCCCTTTTTAACTCACCCTATGCTGGAGACAGGGTGGGCAGTAATGACGTTGTTTCCAAGTTATGACAAGGTTGGCATCTTTCAGTATAACAGGAGAGAGAGAGTTAACTATCTTTATAGTTCTCAAGCATAGTTTCTGGATACATTATAATTTTTGAATTACAATTTTCCTGCCAGCTGGAAAACTTGGACATTTTCCGATGTGTTTAATTATACAGTTTTTAATTTGTTCAAGACTGGGGCAAGCAATTATTTTAGTGAGTTTTAAGAAGGCAAGTTAGCCTCCCAGACAAATTTTCCTATGCTCCCTCAGCTCTAATTTAGACTTAAAAAATAATTTTACTAACTTACTGAGCATAAAAGATTTAGCTCTCTCAACACCACAGTTTAGGAGGGCAAGTGAAACATCCCTCTGGGCTCTGGGGCTGGACCGGAGCAGCAGCGGCGATGCTTGCAGCCACCGGCGAAGCAGAGCCCAGCAGAGGCCCCAGGTTCAAGGGATATATATTCTGCGTGGGATAACACACTCATGTACACTCGCCTTACAAATGCATCTTGCTTTCAGGAAGGCAGCAGTATTAGAAGCCAGGCATGAAAGAGGCTGAAGGGAAGGTTCAGAAATTGGAGAGTCCAATTTACCCTTTTGTATATCACTCAAGGGCTCCCAGACCCCGGAGTTTCTCTTACTGAATCTGTGACTAGTACTGCCCATATGGTGTTCCCAGTGAGGGCTACCGTTTCCGCTTTGGCGAACATCAGAATAACGTTCATAGGAAATTCTCTGAATCTATTTCCACTAACCCGCACTTCTCACCTTAGGTGCCCCCCAGTGCCTTCTCACTTTCATTCATCTGTTCACTTAGCATTTATGGAAACACCTACTACAACCATAGTAACCACAGTCCTTACATTCAGCACCGTGCAGTGGGGGAGACAGGTGAGTCGCTAAATCTTGACAGCATGGTGTAGAGTACTATGATGTGGTCAGGAACTAGGTGCTACAGTGATGGGCTGAGAACAGCGTGGTCAGGAAGTCTTCCTGGAAGCTGAGAGCTGGGAAGACTCCACTCATTAGGGTGGAGAAGATGTAAAGAGGCGTTCTAATCAGAGAAGCCGCATGTCCAGACGCACAAGGAAATGTGTGTGACCTTTGCAAAAGTATGAACGGTGACAGGGCTGAAAGAGGGCTGAGTGACTTGCAGAGTTATAACTTTGAGTCAACAGCCAGGGCTCTAGTTTTCACAGTCTAATGAATTTGAGTATTTGCACTTCTGGAGTTCAGGAGCCCATTTAAAAGGAAATTTTCTTGACTGGCACAATGTGGCAGACTGGTCCACAATGCATTGTGCCACGAGGCAGAGATTCTGCAACGTATCCAGCTGGTGATAAAACAAAAGCCTCTCGCTTCATTTCTTGGAGTATGATCAGGAATTCCACCAAGATCATTTTGGTGTTGTTTTGTTTGAACAATCACCCATTCTTTCTCACATTCCATACTCCTACGGTGTTGCTTTCACAGGGGCGTAGAGGACAGCTGATTTTAATATTTGATCTCGGATTTTTTTGAGGAGCAGGTATTATTTATTTTCATTGTATATCCGAGAACACCGAACATTGAATGACAAAGCCACAAAAATGAGTCAGTGCAGAGAAAATCAGACTGAAGGACTCCCAAAGCTTGGTGTGGATGAATCTTTAGGTACCATGATTAGGAGCGAATACCCTGGAGCCCGAGCAGAGTGTGTGTGAGCTGGGGGTTGGGCAGCAGCAGAAGCTGGGTCAGAGGTTGACTCAGGGTGAAGTTCTAGGGCAGGAAATAACTCTACCAGTGGAAACTATGAAAGGACTTAAAGCTTGCCCTGGCTGGTGTGGCTCAGTGGATAAAGCATCAGCCTACGCTCCAAACGGTCATGGGTTCGATTCTCAGTCAAGGGCATGGCAGGTTCATCACGTTGATGCTACCTCCCTCCCTCCCTTCCACTCTCGCTAAATATCAATGGAAAGAATATACTTGGGGGAGGGGCAACAAAAAATTAATGAATGAATAAAAAGGACTCAGAGCTTACAAACATACAATGAACCATTTTCTCCTATTTTTGACCAAGGACTAGGAGTCAGGACTACTGCTGCCCCTTTTCTTTCACCGATGACCCTCAGCTCCAGCTGGCAGATGGCTTTCTTCTCTAGAGCTGCCTTTTGTGCCCACTGCATCCTAATCCCACTGATGTAACTGGTGAGGGTATGAACGGCCTGACGTGCGCCCTGCTGGAAAAACGCTGATCCTTGCTTGTCTCCCCAGACTGCCCACTAAGCAGGTGCCCTCAGCACAGGTGTGGAATCGGAGGCTTAAACGATTTCGGGGTGAGGAGAGGGATGCTCTTTAAGAAAAATAATTTTTAAAATGATGTACGCAAAATTAAGCACAAAAATGAATAATTATTTAGGAAAGAAATCACAACAGGTAACTGAAGCTTTGGAGATTCGGGACTTCTAAAATATCTTACGGCGAATTACCAGTGAATGTTACGTAGAAATGCTTCCTGGTTGCCATCTGGCCGTCACTCTACACCTCCGTGCTCAAGTCCCAGCCACCCCAGCACTCCTGGGGACCAGCACGGCGAGGGTGTGAAGCTGGCGCTGCACTGGCTCCCTGGTTCAGATGGGGTACCAGTGACGAAGGCCGCGGGAGAATGACTTGGATATAGTTCCTGGTTTGCCAGAAAGTCCCAGGTTATGCCTATTATTCTTGTTTAAATTTTAATTCTTTTTCATTTGAAAAACAACAGTCCTGGTTTGCATAATAAATTACATGGTCACCCTATTTCTGTTGTTCACCTCTGTGACCACCCAAGCCGGGTCCGGATTGGAGGCTTTCAGGTCTAACTTTAGACTCTTCGCCGCCTTTCTGACCCAGCCGAACCTGGCGGAATCTCTGTTTCCCAATCTCAAAGTGAGGGGTAATCGCATTGACCTACTTAGACCGGGTTGCAAGGAAGGTTCTTGTTGTGTGTTTTTCTATCTTCTGAAGAGTCATTGCTTTGATGTATAATCTTTCATTTAGAGACCCAAGAATCTGTAAGTAATCCAGTCGATTTAGTCTTTCTATTATGCTGTCATGGAGACCCACCCTTCTTCCTAAACAATCCTCAGGGTGGAGTGGCAGGACACGCAGGCCTCGTTCAAACGGTCCCCTGGGCGTCTGTCCTATGGGTGAAACAGCGCCTCTGAATGTGCCGTGAAGCCAAGGAAGTGCCATTGGGCAATAGCCTGGCCTTGGTGGGTCACACTGTCAGTCATCACCATCAGAGGAAAACAAGCAGGAAAGCCAGGCAGGAAAGCTCCACCCCCACATGAAGCCGGCTTGCAGGCGGGACCAGGGAGCACAAGGCAGCTCCCCTGTGGGCAGACTACCGGATCCAACACACCACTTCAGAGCCTCGGAGTCAGACGTCAAGCACAAATAACCAGGCTTATTTTCCCTGCCAAAGTCACATGCAATATCGAGACAACATCAAAAAGTTAAGGTTTAAAAGGCAGTTTCCTCTGAGTGCTGATTTGGGCACATAAACAGTGGCGTGGTTAAATGCCACTCTGTGTTTAAAGTAATTATACTGCAGCCCTGGAATGTGGTGATGTGAGAGCCCCATTGCAGCAAACAAAGTTGCCTCTCAGCAAACTCTGGCGAGTCAGCTTCTCCCTGGATTTACTACTTCCTACTTGGGAACTGTCTCTGGGAAAGTCAGAACTTGAGGGCAATTTTGAGTGCACTGCCCAGCTCCTTAAGGCTAATGCCACCTTGCAACCAACAATATGTCTATCTGCAAGGTGGCTTGGGGACCTTGGACAGTAGCAGCTGTGGTCACTCATGTTCAGTGGGAGCCCTTGGAAAATAGCTGAGGCCCGTGGGAGTGACAGTGGCCGGGATCTATGCGTTACCCTGCCTTACCCGATCCTGCTGGGGCTGGACAGCCGCTGCTCAGCAAGCCAGAGGAATCCAGACAGAGGACGGCTGGTGGAGTGGGCAAGGCTTCCTGGGAAGGGTGACATCCTAGGGAGGAAGAGATGACAACACTAGCTGCTCGTTCCAGAAGCCCTGCTTTCATGGGTCCAGGCAAATGTCCGACTGGCGTAGTCTAACTTTGTCCTAAACAGAAGGGCACAGGGGCCCTTTTATCCATTTCCACTTTGGAATCATACCTTTCTCAGGAAAAAAGACCTAGTCATCACCCCCCTGCCCTACATCCTGGCACCCCGATCCACAGCCATGTGCCAAATCAGTGGAACTTTTCTTGCGTCTGGGAGAATCATTTCCCTTTATACTTACAGAACTTCCTAAGTTACTGCTGACAACTCTATCCATGCTAATTAGCTGCCCTTGTTAGCTTCATTTCATCTAGCTGTACATTTTAGAGGAGACGCTCACAGGCCAACTTAAAAGTAGAATTCACAGAACAGGCTGAGTGGAAATCAGGTTTGGATGACCTCCACCGAGCAAGTCAAGCCAGTTCCCACGGGGTGTGAACGTCGTTCCTGGGGAGCCAAGTTCAAGTTGAACCACAGACCTGGAAGTCTCATGGAGACCATTTAGTTCCGTCACTTCATTTTACAAACGAGGGACCTGGGGCTCATAAAGGTGAGTTAACCTGCCTTATCACACAGCTGTTTACTGGTCACCTCTGAAAGCGAAAAGGATTTGGGCGACACTCTTAACTACAGGGAAAATCCCTTTGGGGACTACTTGAATACAGTTGTCACAAGTAAAAGCCTGGTCTGTTTTTCTCAAGTTCATCTTTCTTTTCACCTCCGCATATTTTCCGAGGAGTAATGTTATATCCCTAAAGAAAACACATGGGATCCAGCTGTCGGGATTATTTCAGGTATTCCAAAAAGTATACGAAGTAGCTGATGTAATTTTGGTAGGTGCAGTGGGCCAGCTGTTGCAAAGTACGGAGTTCCCCAAACATCTGGACTGATCTGCGTCCTAGGTTCCAGTCATAAATTGTCCATTAGCTATAAACCTTTATGCTCTGAGTCTGGAATATTCTCTGATCTCCCATCTGTCTCTAGCACTTTAACAGTAGTTAGGGAAGGTTCTGTGAGGTGGTGATGGGAGGGAGGATTGTTTCATGGGGTATTTCGGAAGAAATCTTTCTTGTCATATTTATGGCAACTCTCTCAAATGGTATTTTTTCTTCATGTACTGGACTTAAATTCATGAGAAGTGAAAGTCAGAATTATCTTTTCTTTCTCCTTTCCTTTCTCCCTCCCTCCTCTTTCTTCTTTCCTTCCTTCTTCGCTCCCTTTCTCTTCCCCTCTTCTTTGCCCTTCTTGTCTTCCTTGCTCTTTTCTTCTTTTCCTCCTCGGTCATATCTCAAAGCCCAGCCATGCTATTTAATGCGGAGTCAGTCACCCACAGTTTAAGTGCTGGTGGAAGGGCGACTGTAGCAGTTAGTCACTGGTTGAGCCTTGACCTCTTACGCATTTATTAAAAATAAGTGTTCCTGCCCTGGCCAGTGTGGCTCAGTGGTTGGAGCGTTGGCCTGCGGACCAAAGAGTCTCGGGTTCGATTCCAGTCAAGGGCATGTACCTCAGTTGCAGTTTGGTCCCTGGCTCTGATCCAGGTCACGCGGGAGGCAACGAATCGATGTGTCTCTCTCACATCGAAGTCTCTCTCTCTCTCTCTTTCCCCCTCCCTCCCACTCTATCCAAGATAAATGGAAAAATATCCTTGGATGAGGATTAAAAAAAAAAGTGTTCCTTCATATTGCTCAGCTTTTGTATAGATACTGTGAATATTTGTGTTTTAACATAAGTCCAAGAAAACTCTTTGTTTTACAGAATCAAGACCAGGAAGTTTTAGTACAGAACTTCCATCATGAGAAATGTCTGTTTTCTGCCCAGAGCTGTCATCTTAAATTTAAATGATGCCAAAATAGCAGTCAAGGGGGTAATAAACCACCAGATGATTGATAATATTTTTTGCCTCACAACCAATTATTTGAAATTCTATAAACATAGGGAGTCCAAGAATCATCTGGGCTTCCTTGACAAGATAAATGTATATATCTGCATCAGATAAAACTTTTGTCAGTCCTTCATAAAATGTACATTTATAATTGTATTATAATAATGATTTACTGATTGGAGTGGATTAAACTAATTTGCATTTCAATGAAATGATTGGAAAACAAATGAGAAGTCATCATCTTCCCCACCTAACCTGTTCCCCCTACAGACTGCATTGTCAGCAGTAGCTGCCCCATCTCCCCAGCATCTTGGGCTAGACATCTGAGAGTCATTCTAGACAACCCTCAGCTCTCACCCTTCACATTCAACCAATCACCAAGTCCTGTGGATTTCACTTCCACAAGACATTGGCTCTGCCTATTTTGCTTCCCAACTCCATCTACCCCAGTCTTCCCAAGCCACTTCCATTTCTTTGCTGGACCACTCACTAATGAGTTCTCAACTGGTCGCTCTTCTTCAACACTGGCCTCTCTCCAATCTGTTCTGCCCACAGCAACCAGAGTGACCTTTTAAAGAAGTAAATATGAACATGTTGTGCTACTGTCCCAAATTCCTTAACATGGGTCTAGCTCTCTTGCCGCTTTTTCTTTAGCTCCCTAAACTCTAATGGCCTCCTTCTTTTTTGGTGTATAAAATCGTCTGGAAGAGTTCCTCCTCCCCTCTAGCTGCCCCCTTCCCCAGACAAGGATTCGTTTCTTTTCATCCTCAGGCAGGTCTTAACAAAATGTCAATTCTCAGAAAGGTTTTGTAACCCAGACCTAACGTCGTTCCCATTGTTATTCTCAAACATAACAACTGGTTCTTCTCTATCAAAATCCTCACCACAAGTGCAAATTTTTATATTAATTATAGTAAGGTAATCTATTATTATTGTGTTACATATAATGCCTAACTTCTGCAGGATGTAAGTTCTATGAGGACAGCATATCCTGGCTCAGTGCGGGCGTATAACGCACGTTCAAAAACTACTTGTGAATAAATGGATCCTCATTGTGATGCATTTGTGCATTGCGCGCTTTATTTAGTTTAAAGTGCATGCGTGTTCTAATTCCCTTAAATTTATGTACCTATTGACCAGACGATTTCATCCCCCTTTTACAGAGAGTAAAACAGGTTTAAAGAAAAATAACTTAGGAAAGGTAGTTTAAGGTCCTCAAGTTCAGAGCTGCCTACTATCTATAAAAATGATTGTATAAAAAATAATTATAACGATGAACATTTATTGCTCTCTTATGATGTGCTAGGAATGTCCCAGCTGTATTAACTTATTTAGTCCCCGTAACAACCCTATGAGGTAGGTCATCTTATTACCGCCCCCTTTTTTAAAGGACATGGAAATTAGGTAACTCGCCCAAGGTCTAAACATATAAATGCATTATATTACATGTTTTTTACATAATAGGCGTATATCCGTGGTGTTCTCCCTGAGACACTGTGCTGCCACATTGGAGATTTACCCACTCAGGATTTCCACCCTGGGGAATATCGCAGGTGGAAGAATTGTTCCTCTTGGTCACCACTGTCTTTCTTCTCTTTCTGTCCCCTGCCGCCGTTGTCCCTGCCTTCCATCTCCCTCCTTCTCTGGTTCCTCGCTGCCCCCCAGCTGTTTGGTAGGGAAATCTCGGAGGAGCCCCTTTTCGGCCAGGCCATCCCACACAGGTCAGGGTTCCACATTCCGAAGGTAGGTACAAACGTGTGTGAAGAGCAGGAATTCTGCCAGAACGATGACTCACCGTGTACATGCCAACGGTTCAGTAACAGGTCATCGCCTCAGCAAGAGCGAAGCCTCCCATCCCTGTGGGAAATAAGGGGGCTGGCCCACAGCACTTCTAAGATTTGGGAGAAGTTTCCCGTGACAAATGGGAAAGCCGTACCCATCGTAAAGCATGTCCTGACTTTTGATGCCATGGGCATGAAAGGTGATTTTCAAAAAGGGATAGGCATGAAGTGAGTTCTTGACATGCAATGTCTACATATTCATAGTGAGCATGTACGGACACCTCTGGGTCATTCAGCAATTACTTACAGAAGCGGTGGAGTGTGTGGTCCCTTTGCTTCTCCCGGTGGTTTGTTTACTTGTTTGTTTTTTGGTCCATATAGAGGACTATGGTGGATTGGACTGGGCTGCTCCCTGCCTCACTTCCTTCCAAACCCAGCCTAGATTGCATGGAAATGACCCCCTGCCTCAGTTCCCTCAAGCCTGTGAGACCCCACCTCAGGACCAGTCCCACAACCAGCCTCCTTCGCTGATATAACACTGCTGCTGGGGGTAAAAATCAGCCCTTGCAGATGTATTTGGGGCTGTCATAAATTATGATCTTAAGACTCACCTGGTCTTTAAGATTGCCTCACAATTACTTTGCTCATCCTCAGCTCCCTTTTTCATTCCCCTCAGCAGCTGTTCCAAAGCTGTTCACTGCTTTCCTCAACCCCTTACTCTAGTCTAGGCCAGCAGTGTTCAACTTTGGAAACTCGCTAAAATCACCCCAGGACCTTGTAAAAATCCCAGTGCCTAGGCTGCATCCCAGACCAATTATATTAGATTCGCTGGCAGTGGATCCAAGCATCAGGACTTTTTAGAGCTCCCCAGATGATTCCAGTGTACAGCCAAGGATTAGAACCATTGCTTTTAAGCATATAACTTCACTCCTGCTCCATTAGAAAATGGAAGGCAGTAAAGCACAAATGTCTCAGATTCCTACCTGCTCACAAGCTTTTCTCCATGCATCCTCACCCTGTCTTCCTTCCCTCCAGTCTCAGGGTTGAGGCATCCCTCTTTCAGGACCACACTTCAAACTCTGTCCTTCATACCTGTGTCTTCCAAGGTCTGCTCAGATTTGCTTGTATCTCTAATCTCTTCCTCTCTATTGGCTCTTCCTTTTGGAATATAAGCAAGATTAAGAATCCCCCATCTTTGAAAAAGTGTCTCTGGAGCTTGTCATCTCTGTGTCTCCAGCCTCATACCCATCCACTCTCCACGTAGTTCTTTGTATTCCGGTAATACTTTCCCTGAGCTCAAAGCTTTCTTAGCTGCACGGACTCTTACTAATCTTCCATAATTGAGCTCCGTTGCTGCACCCTTCATGCAAGGTTCCTAGATCCACTGGCTGGACCAAGACTCATATATAGCGTTTAGTGCGTTTGACTGACATTCTCTATTTGTTTTTCTCTCCTCTCAAATTTAAAATCCTTGAGGGCAGGAACTATGTCATTTTCATCTTTTTAAGATCAACACCTGGATTTCTGTAGGCATTCACCTGTGCTTATTTAATTGAATTGCAAAACAATTTTCTACCTAGCTTCTTGGGCAGAATGATGTGGTCTGACTTGCTGTAGGTGAATTTCATTGAACCTGCCCCCCCCCACAAACCCCCGTGCTTTTATTCCCATAAATAACTGCCATAGACGTTATTTGGGGCAATTATTGGAACATTCCTTTGGATTTCATGTATGCCACAGAATAACGTCACGTTAACTTGTTTAGGAGAATTTTTAAACAAATTCAATACAGGAATCTTCTCGTCAGCATTTCCACATTTTCCAGGGTCACTGCCCCAACAATAATGATCATTAGTAATCAGAAGAATCAACAATGTGGCTTGCCCTTTATATACAGTTTTAGAAATGAAAATGAATACCCTAATGCAGTCCATTTTATTTAGAATCTAGCATCATTTCTTTGCAGGGGCACAGCTGACTTAACTTTGTAAAGCAGCCAGAATAGCCTGAGCTTTTAGCAGCAGCAGCTTACTAGAGTTTTTCTGTTTCCTTTTGTTTTCTCTAAAACTCTCCTTCAAGAGTACAGGTGACTCCTCAGTCATACTCCAAATGCTAAGCTCCCTCAACAGAGTAGCCAAATCCCTACCCTGTCTGATTAATTAGCTGATAAATCTAAGAAACTCCTCGGCCGTACGGCCCTTCCTTCTGCCAAGTTTTATATAATTCATAGACTGCATGAATTCATAAACACGAGAAAACACCTGTGAGCAATTAACCAAATACCCCTGATTTAGAGGCATTGGGAATATGTTGATGGCCCCTAGACCGCTGGCACAGGTCTCTAATTACGTGAGACCACAACCAAATCATCCCAACGGCCAATTACAGGAAGGGTCATTCTTTCAAATACAGCATGCTTCTGCCTCTAAAAATAACCCTGAGATGCAGAAGGAAGTAGCCTTTATAAGGGCACAGCTTTAAAGCAACAACGCACAGGAGTTTGGGAAGGGAGTAGTGCCTCAGGCCATTTCTTGAAAACAGTATATAACCATGACAAAGGGAAAGGAAATCACCAAAACCAATTTTAAAAATTCACTAAATGAAAAACTATGTTTAAAAGTAGCCACCTGGAAAACATCGCATATAGCTCTCTGTTTCTGTCTGGCCTGGAAACAATAGCCACAGAGTTAATAAACCAAGTCTGCAACCAACAGAGAATATAAAAAATCCGTCTCTTGAGTAGACAGTCTCCTGTAGAATTATAAAACACAATGATTTGTTTACTTCTTTCTTCTGTGTGCAAAAATGACTTCCTATCACTCTGCAGTATATATTCCTTCATATCCTGTGTGACTGGAATATTTAAAATTAAACCTCATGATATTGAAGAAAGCCGTCTATTTTCAGAATCAGCTCAAAAAACTCAAAGACCCAAAAACAAGAGCTCTTAACCAAGTCTGAATAGGCTTCAGGAGCTATGAGCATCCCCAGAAATTCTCAGGAAACTGTGTGTTTGCATATTTGGCAGGGGAGGGGGTAAGTGTGGCCACAGTCTAATGCACTACATATGTGGTAGTCTCAGCTGATGAATGCTAGAGGTATGAAATTCACCCTGGGTTTTGAAGACTTCGAGTGATTAAAATAATAAAAAATACTGCTATGATTATTATAATGATTAATACTGAAATTATAATATTTTGTATTTATTAGACTAACTAAAATAGATTATTAAAATTAATCCCACCAGCTTCTTTTTATTGTTTTTAAAAATATGTCCACTAAAAAAACTAAAACTACAGTATAGCTCATATTTTCTATCGGATGGAAATGTGTCGATAGCTTTCATTAGTTTTTCAAAGGGCTCTTTTTCTTAGAGCAAAGAGGGGCTTGCTCATCTCTCCTGCTCCAGGGGCCATGGACAGAACCCAGCACCAGGGGCCCTGATGCCGGCCAGGCTGTCCTTGGCTCACGTTTGGAGACATGCTGTCGTGGAAATCTCTAACGTTGCTGGTGTTTTCAGAGACAAGCACTGACCCACCCATCACTTCACCACGGGTGCACAGATTCTGCCATCTCTCTCCCTCCAGTCTTAGAGGTCCACTTATCCACGAATCTTCAGTGTCTTTCTGGATGCTCCATCTACACACCGAAGGTATTAGCACTTCTCACACCAATCCCGCTCCTCCTGCCTGTTCTCTCTGGGTCTCCAGCACCTTTGAATTCCTCCTCGCCCTGTCCCTGCCCATACCAGCAGGTGCAAACAGCCATTCAGGCCTATCAGTCCTTCTGACACGCCCTTTTGTGTTTCTCTGTCACCACTGTCTGGACAGTTGTCATAACCCCTCACCTCACCTCCCTTCCTCCAGATCATCTTCCTCACTGCTGTTAGAGTTAATTTTAAAATCCAAATCTGATTATATTACTCCCTGGTTCAAAGGTTATATCATAAAGTCCTCATTATGGCCCAAAAGGTCCTCCTTAAACTGCATCGGTCCAGGTTTCATCTCCATAGACTCCGCCCCCCATATGCCTCAGCCACACCAGACTTACACCTTCCTTCAAATCTCCAAGTCTCTGCACAGACGCTTCCCTCTGCCAGAATGCCTTGTTCTCCACCCCGTCTCAAGACCCACATTATCACCGTCTCTACGACATCCACTTTGGGACTTTCATAGTATTTATATATATAATATATCTCCATTATGGCACATATCATACTGTATTGAACTATTTGACTATGAGCTCCTCTGAGTGATTCAGTTTTTGTCCTGGTTGCCTGGTACAGTAGAACCTTATTTGCTATCCAAGTAATCTTCCAAAAAGTAGAGTTCTCTAACCTCATAAGTGAAAGTATAATAGGTCCTTAGAGACCTTCTAGATCACTCTCTAATTCCCAGATAAGCAAACCAAAACCTTTAGAGGTCACACAAGTTATCAGTTATTGAGTGTCTGCTATCTCATTTAGGCATTTCTATTAATCCCCATTTTACAAAAGAAACATGAGGCCTCAGAGAATTTAAGCAATGTGCCTAAGGTCACAAAGCTAATTACCTGGCAAGTTTAGACAAGACTTCAGGTCTCCTTGTACTTGGCCTAGCCATCTTTCTCTTGTCTCACATGACTACTTACAATTTGGGGTGCTCCCTGAGTTATTTAACAGACACAAAGATAACATTTTTTTTTTTACTTTAAATAATTATTTTTCAATTACAGTTGACATACAATGTTATATTAGTTTTGGGTATACAACTCAGTGATTAGACATTATATAACTTACTAAGTGATCACCCTGAGAAATCTAGTAGCCATCTGATACCATACACAGTTATTACAATATTATTGACTATATTTCCTATGCTGTACTTTACATCCCCATGCCTATTCCATAACTACCAATTTGTACTTCTTTTTGTTAACTTTTTTTCTTTATTGATTTTAGAGAGAGAGGAATGGAGAGGGAGAGAGATAGAAACATCAATGAGAGAGAACATCGATTGGTTGCCTCCTGCATGCTCCCCACTGGGGATTTGGCCTACAACCTTGGTATGTGCCCTGAGCAGGAATTGAACTGGCGACCCCTTGGTGCATGGGTTGATGCTCAACCACTGAGCCACACCAGCTGGGCCAATTTGTACTTCTTAATCCTTTCACCTTTTCACCCATCCCCCCAACCCTCCTCTCATCTGGCAACTGTCAAATGTTCTCTGTATCTAGTCTGTTTCTGTTCTTATTGATTTATTTTGTTTTTTAGATTCCATATATAAGTGAAATCATATGACATTTGTCTTCCTCTGTCAGACTTATTTCATTCAGCATAATAACTTTTAGGTCCATCCATGATGTTGCAGATGGCAAGATTTCATTCTTTTTTATGGATGAGTCATATTCCATTATATATATGCACCACTTCTTCTTTATTCATTCATCTTTTGATGAACACTTAGGTTGCTTCCATATCTTGGCTATTGTAAATAATGCTGCAATAAACATATGGATGTATATGTCTTTTTGATTTAGTGTTTTGGTTTCATCAAATAAATACCCAGAAGTGGAATTGCTGGGTCCTTCTTTGTGTCTTGTTATATAGCCTTTGTTTTAAAGTCTATTTTGTCTGGTATTTTTTTGTTTGTTTGTTTCCATTTTCATGAAATATTTTTGCCATCCCTTTACTTTTAGTCTGTGTGCATCTTTCAATCTAAAGTGAGTCCCTTGTAAATAGCATATGTAAGGGTCTTGTTTTGTGTTCCATTCAGCCTCCATATGTTTTTTTGATTAATCACTTAATTCATTTGCATTTAAAGTAATCGTTGGTAGATATATATTTATTGCCATTTTATTATTTATATTTTTAATCTTTTTTTCTTCTTCTTCTAAAGAAAACCCTTTAACATTTCTTGTAATACTGCTTTGGTTATAATGAACTTCTTTAGCTTTTTCTTGTCTGGGGGGCTCTTTATCTGTCCTTTGATTCTAAATGCTGGCTTTTCTGGGTAGAATAATCTTGGTTGTAACTCCTTGCTTTTCATCACTTTGAATATTTTTTGCCAATCCCTCTGGCCTACAAAGTTTCTGTTGAGAAATCAACTGATAGTCTTATGGGAGCTCCCCTGAAGTAAATAACTGCTTTTTTCTTGTTGTTTTTAAGATTCTCTCTTTGTCTTTAATCTTTGGCATTTTAATTAGAAAGTGTTTTGGGGTGGATCTCTTTGGGTTTATCCTGTTCGGAACAAAGATGACATTTTGTACAGAGAGATAGAATGTATTAGTGTAAAGAAACACATCATAACCATGAGACCAGTTTCAGTCTTCATTCTATCTCTTTTAGAGTTTATCTATTAAAGAGATTTATACTAGCTGTATTTATTAATATAAAATATTATGAAAGCCACTCAAGTGTCCATTAATAGCTGAATGGATAAAGAAAATGTGATGCATACAATGGAATATTATTTAGCCATAAAAAGAAGGAAATCCTGCCATTTGCAATAATATGAATTAAACTTGAGGATATTATGCTAAGTGAAATAAGTCAGATGGAAGAAGACAAATACTGAATGATATCATTTATATGTAGAATCTAAAATAGCCAAACTAATAGAAACAGAGAGTAGAATGGTAGTTGCCAGTTGCTAGGGGAAATGAGCAGATGTTAGTTAAAAGATACAAACTTCTAGTTTTAAGATTAATAAGTTCTGGGAATGTAATAATGTACAGCATGGTGATTATAGATACCAATACTGTATTATATACTTGAAAGTTACTCAGAGAAAAGATTTTAAATGTTCTCACCACACACACACAAAAGTTAATTATGTGAGATGATGGAGATGTTAACTAACATCATTGTGATAGTCAAAATTGCAATATATACATGTATCAAATCATCACATTGTACAACTTGAACTTACACCATGTTACATGTCAACAAAAAAGCTGGGGGAAATATAAAACAAAGGCAGATATAAATATAAAATTAGATATATTTTTAATATATCGATATTAAACTATATATAATAAAAATAATACAATAACTATATTATTTTAACTTGCAGATGTTTAGGCATTTCTTTGGAAACCATTTTGTTCATTATAAAAATAACTGATGTTCATTATAGAATACTCAAAAATTATAAAAATAAATAAAAGAAAAATATCAGCATCAGAATCACTATTAACATTTGACAATTCTTCCCAGATTTTTCTATATATTTTTTATTTACTTGACATACTTGTGAGCATATACAATTTTATCTGTCACTGTTTTTTTTTCATTTTCCATCATGACATAAACTTCCCTCTTTTATTACTATATCGTCTCATAAGCATAACTTTTCATGACAGCATAATAGTCCATCCATTACCATAATGCTCAGAGTTGTCTGAGTCCTACTAGAATAATATTTAATGCATAAAATCCAGTTACCTGGTAGAATGAGCATTAACAGCTCAAAAAGACATCAGAGATCGCTAGCCCATTGTTTCTTAAAGTTTAGTCCTTAGACCAGCAGCATCTGCATCTCCTAGGAGATTGTTAGCAATGCAGACTCTTGGGCCCTATCTCAGATCTACTGGATTCTAATCTTCCTCTTAACTAGACCCGCCCCAGGTGATTTGTGTGCACAGTAATATATAAGAGATAGTGACTAAAAACCACGGTTCTCAACCTTGGCTGCACTTTAGAATTGCATGAGAAGATCTTCAAAATTATGATGTCCAGGTTACACTAGAAACTAAATCAGAATCTATAGGATGGAGACCCAACCATCAATCTTTTATAACGCTGTCCTGGTGATTCCAATATGCTTGTAAGCCATAGAAGAAGAAACTGAGACCCTGCCACAAAGTGCTGAAGATGATCATGCAGCCTCTCTCTCTAGCACTGGAGTTCTTTACACAGAGCCCTTCTACCAATGTCTGTGAGAAAGTCCTGTACAACAGGACAAAGCAAAACAAAAACAGAACAACAACAATGAAAACAAAATAAGACCCAACAATGCTTTAAAAAAATTTTTTTAATTAAAAAATTGCTTTAAATTTCCCATTGTGTTCTCCTTTCTGCCCCGCCCTAACCTCCTCCTTTTTTCCCCTCTCCCAAGATATTCCTGGCCATGATATTCTCTGGAGATGCTCAGAGACCACAAAAGGTGGGTTTCCTGTAACACAGAGTCAAAAAAGCAATAGAAAGACTACTGTATTTCTTCTCAATAATTTTATTTGTCTTGGCACATTCTCCTACTTTCAAGCCCCAAATCCAATTTCTCTTATATGCCTGCATTTAAGCAGGCCCATGGATTTCGAAACTCTGGCTCTGTCTACACAGTGTCACAACCATAGGTTGACAGAAAAATCAAGGTCATAGTCATGAATTATTTTTCCTAATTTTCTTTTCAGTGAATTAATCACTTCATTAAAGGGTAAAGGGAGTCAAATACATGGTGATGGAAGATGATTTGACTTTGGGTGGTGGGCACACAATGCAATATACAGATCATGTATCACAGAAATCTACACTTGAAATCTGTATAATCTTATGAACCAATGTCATCCCAATAAATTTAACTAAAAAAAAAATTAACCACTTGAAAAACAAACACCTGAGTTAACTTGGAAGCCTTTGATCTTCTAGTCTTGCAGAATATTTAACCATTTTCAACCCCTGGGACCAGGAGGAGTTATACTTTTTCAAAAGTAGGACTCGACATCTGTTTCCCTTTTCTACATAAACTAGGGTCATAGCACATACTGTGAACATGCTGACTTTTGTAGAGAATGTTATAATGGAACCCTGGGCACATGGCATTGCACTGATTAATTAAAACTCATTTTTAAATTCTTTAATCTTTAATCTCAGCTTTTGTGACTTTAGCCACTCTGATTCTAATTTCTTTCAATAGTTAACCTCAATTTAATATTTATTTTAAATTTTAAAATGTTTTATTTTATTTTATTATTTTAAATTATAGTTAAACAATATTATATTAGTTTTAGGTGTACAATACAGTGATTAGACATTTATGGACCTTAACAGTGATCACCATAATTAGTCTAGTAACTTAAAATTTATTTTAAAAGTTTATATTTTAAACTTTTTACTCTAAACAGTGCAAAAAAATTGAAGCAGGTGTCTTGCTAGTAACTGCCAACTGAGTACAAGCACTTACCTCTTTTTCCTCTTCCCAGCCACTGCACATTAAAGGTTTTTTTTTTTAATGGTGTTAAAAAGAGAATGGGATGGGGGCTATCAACTTGTGAGAGATTTTGAAATGTTCCAGAAGACAGAAAGTAGTTAGAGGAACAGTGACCTGAGAAAAGGGGGCTGGGCATTTATGCACTGACGCCCTCTCCCCTAGGTCCCTAGGTTGGGGGCTGCCCTGGGATGAGCCTGTGTGGACATCATGAAGCATGTGACTGTCATCTGGGACATGTCAGGGTTTGCAGAGAACTGTCCCCTCACCTGCCACTGAAACCCAGGTGGGCTGCGGGATGTGAAGGGGGCAGCAGAGGTGATGCTACAGCGCATACACCAGGCCGGGGAGGGGCCAGAACTCAGCCCTGCATCCGGATGAGACATTCCCACCTTAAGCTTTCAGGGGCTTCTCCCGTCTTACTGGGGGAACAGGAATGGCCTTTGGATCCTTTCAGCCCTGGAACTTTGCATGTATGTGCATTCTGGGGGGTGAGAATGTTCGTAGTTTTTTTTTTCTTTTTTAAAATATGTTTTTATTGATTTTTTAGAGCGAGAGAAACATCAGTTTGAGAGCAAAACATCCATCGGCTGCCTTCTGCATGCCCCCTACTGGGGATCAAGCCCACAACCCAGGCATGTGCCCTGACCTGGAATCGAACTGGGGCCTCTCAGTCCGTGGGTTGACACTCAATCCACTGAGCCATGCTGGCTGGGCCGTAATTTTCATCATATTTTCAAAAGGGTCCATGTTAAGTGTTTAAGAACCACAAACATAAAGCCCTAATCCTCAACATGACAGGTGAGGCCCTGCGCAGTCCAGACTAATCCACCTCTCCGCAGCCTCACCTCCTGCCAGCGCCCTCTCCCCATCCTCCCTGCTCAGCGGACTCGAAGTTCCCGTCACAGAATTTCTCACCGGTCTCAAACAGGCTGTAAGCCCTTTAATACCTCTTTGATTGAATACACGCCTTTCTCTCTGCCAGGAATGCAGTTCCCCCTTTGTCACTTCCTCGGCCCCTTCTCTGCCTGGGGAATTACCTCTTATCCCAAAGACTCACAATAAAATAACCTTTTCTACCGTGCCCCTTTCTCCTCCTTCTTCCCAGCAGTTTCCTGATCAATCCATACACCGATGTATGGGGAGCTTACTCCTTGGTGTTGTCATTCATTGTTTGATGCTGGTCTTTTCCATTTGCCAGCGAGATCTTGAAAGTACAGACCACGGCCCTCACCACCCCAACCATAACCTGCAAGAGCAGACAACAAAAATATTGATGCAACAAGTGACGGGATGAATGACTTCATCAGCTTCGCCAACCGACTCTGGATCTTACAGAGAACCTGACCCTGAGACGCTGGGATATTCATACCTAGGTTTCCTGCTCAGGTTGTTACAATCTGTCCTGGCCCCAAAGTACATTCCTGGTTGATTTCTATACATCTTTTTAAGAACTACTAGAAAAAAAGAATAATTAGAACAAGAAAGGCAACTTGTTTTATGTCATCAATTACATTTTTGTAATTGATGACATAAAAAGTTCAATAGGAGGTTTGGAAGAGAGAGTTAGAGAAATCTTCCAGAAGATAGAGAAACCACTGCGAGGCTGGTGTGCACGGCCCTCCTTGAGGCTCTGGATGTCCTCAGCACAGCACGCACTGTCACCCTGCGCTGGAATAGCGGGGTTACCAGTCTCTGACCCCCACAGACTGGGCTCCTTCAGAGCTGGGACTGTCTCTCTCTGTACCTCATCACCTATCACCGTGCTTGGCACACAGTAGGCACTAGCATACATCTCTAGTCAAAGAACGAATGATGACTGCACAAGTGAGTGGAGGTAAACTTCAGCTGGACTTGGGGTGGAGAGGAACCTCTGTAATAACTAGCTCTGACGTTCCTAGAAAAGGGGAGTGAAGGCAAATCCCAGGGAGCACCTCTTAGGGAAGAGCCAGGCTGGGGGCAGCAGGCAGGCTCCCATCAATTGCAAGCTCTCCTGAGCTGGGGAAGGGTGGGTGACTCTCTGGGTAGACACAAAGGGGTGGGGCCACCAAGAAGAATTCTACGAGAAGGAAAGGGAGGGAAAAGCTCACCCAGCAGTTAATATTTCTTCAGGAATTACTACATGCTGGGCACTGTGTCAAGGACTTTTTATGTATTCTCTCACTTGGGCTTAACAAAAGTTCCATAAAATAGCTATAATTTTTACTAGATCTATTTGCTAGATGAGTAGAGTAAGGTATACAGATAATAAGTATCTGAACCAAAGTTTCAGAGCTAGGAAGTGATGGAACTGGGATATGAGAAAAAGTCTGATCACGTCTGTGCTGTTTTGATCACTGGGCAAAGGTTCCCACGGGCCCGGCTGGCCCCGCTGGGAGCCCGGAGTGCTCTGCCCATCGTGGCTCTCGGACCTATCTGGGGATCGTGGCCAGTCCCTCCCCCTGATTGCCAAGTCTCCCTTTCCCAGAAAATGCTGTGTGGGAGAGAGTAAATAGCTGGGTTTGGGGCATAATGGTTTTCTTCTGTTTTGTGTTACTGGATTTGATGCACAGAAAAATGCCCAGAACCTCCAATAATTACAGTAAGACGACTCTGCTTCCTTCACGTGGCCGCAGCAGACAGGCGGGAGCCCAGAGACACTGCAGAGTGTGCTGTGACTGTGAGACAGGAAGAAGCAGGGGCCCGGGACCAGGAATTTCTGACGGAATCTCCAGCACAGCGTGGCACTCGGCAGAAATGGGGAAAAGGCCCCCCTGAAGGTCACTGGCGTGTTTCTTACACAAAAAGACTCATGAAGAGACCATGAAGACATATGATTAAGAGGGAAACATGGCAAGCTGTAGGACGATTCACGTAGTAGGGCACCCTTTGTCGGGGAAAAAACCCGCCAGACAGCCGACAGTCTGGAAGACCACACACGACCCGCTGACAGTGGTCGTCTCGGACGACCCGGCCCCGTGCTGGGGAGACAGTGGTTCAACCTATACTTTTCACAATACTATGACAGCCGTGTATTACCAGGTAATGAAAAATGGTAGGATAAATAAGTTTAAAATGAAAGTGAAAGATGAACTCTGCTGTGTCTCCGTCGGGATCAGAATTAGTGCCAATTCCTTTCTTGATCCTCGTGACCACGCTCCAGTTGCCCCCCTCAGTTGTAAACCGACGCATAATATACTTCCCACCACAAGGTGCCCACAAAACATTGATAGTTTCATCGTTTGTTTTGAGCCAGAAGAGACTGAAGAGATCATTTGGTCCAACAATTCTGTAGATGAAGAAAGGGGAGTCATTCCTCCAACTTCAGCCTTCCCAATTTTCATCATCCCTTTCAGAGACCCAATCCTAGAGCTACTGGCACAGGAATAGTTCACGGACTGAGCCCAGAAGAGCCAGGGACACCTAGATATTAGCTCCAGACCAGCATGTCATGGGGGGAGAGGTGGGAGAAGAGAGCTGGGGTGAGACAGTTCTTTGGTCCGGGTCTGCACAGTGCCCAGCGAGCACGTACATGTGTGGGTGTGGGTGTCTCTGTGTTTGAGTGTTTATATGTGTATGCAGGTGTGTGTTTTATGTGTGAATATGTGTGTGAGACTGTGCACGTGTGTGTATGTGCATTTATGAATGTTTATATATGAGTATTACTGAATGAGTCTGCCTGTGTGTGTGTGAGTGTGAAGGTTTGTGTGGAGTGGGATAGTCTTTCTTTTTCCAAGCCAGGAGCCCGAGGAGGTGTTGCCAGGTGGTCGAAGACCTGAAGCCACATCTTGATTCCTCCACAGAGGACTTCCAGGCACTTCACTACTCTACCCTGGAGGGAACACATTTCCCTAGCCGGTGGAAACTGACCCATCTCACTTCTGGCTGTCTTGCCCATTTTCAATTAAGACCAGTTCCTCTGACTGTCTGGCAGCAACAGCATGGAAACTGGATAATTACTAATCACCCTAGAGTGGCTCAGAATATCCAGCTTTAGCACAAGATCTGAGACTCAGAGGTTCTAGCTCCTCCTGACCCACCCACTTTAATTCCCTTTACACATGAATAAAGTATTTTGTGATTCTAGGTGCCTTCCCTTTTAACAGGTCTCCAAAAGTATAAATAAACCATATCTCATTACCGATCGTTGCCAGGTTCACGTACCCCTCCAGTTGTAGAAGGGCCCAGCTACAGAAAGAGCCCTAGCTCAGATCCTATAGAAAGCAAATTCTGTGTATTCTTGGTCTATGGGGTGCCTTTCCTGCGGACAGAAGCATGGCACCTCACTGGATTGCCTTTTTAAAAAAATTTTAAATCCTCACCCGAGGATATTTTTCCATTTATCTTCAGACAGAGTGGGAGGTGGGGAGGAAGAGGGATAGAGAAAGAGAAACATCGATGTGAGAGAGACACATTGACTGGCTGCCTCCTGTATGACCCTGACCAGGGCCGGGACTGAACTGCAACCGAGGTAACTGCCCTTGACTGGACTTGAACCCATGACTCTTTGGTCCTTGGGTCTAATGCTCTAACCGCTGAGCCAAGCAGGCCATGGCTGGATTGCCTTTTACGATATGATATATGCTCTCTCTCTGCATCCTGAAGATTGAGAGAGAGAATATACATATTTAAATAGAACATATATCTTTGGGGGTGAGACACGAGCAATTACACAGACTCTAAATACTTCAGGCATAAACACATGAAGAGAAAATGATTTACTTTTCTTGTTTGATATAGCAAAAGCCTGCCTGTGCAAACCCATCCTAAAATCGGAATGAATAGCATAATGCACACTGTTGTAAAGAAACCAGCAGAGAAATAAACAGCACAGGAAAGTAACGACTGTGTAATGCATTACAAGGCGGGGCTGTGATGCAGACACAGTGCACTTCATGAGAACCGGCTGTGTTTTGGGTTGGTTCCTGTTTTGTTTAACCCCTCATCTCTCTTGAGATGGCAGCTCACCTAGACCATTGACACTTCAAGGATATAATCTCAAGAACTGCGCCATATTCGCACGCCAGTGTTAACCGTAAGCATGTCTAGGCGGTTGGGAGTGTGTGAACGTGGCGAGGACCCGGGAGAGAGTGAAGGTGGAACATGAATGTTCGGGGCAATGTTCCCTGGAAGACACGAGGGACGAGACAATGAGGATCTGGAACACAGCAGCTTCACCTAGCAGTATCCTGCCCAAGGGCGGTGTTTGCTGAAAGAAATACAATGGGCCATAGAATCTTCTCTTCACCTCTTCTTAAGCTCTTAGTATCTAGTCCCCTAACTTACCTTTAGACTTTTTAGTGATGTATTTTCTCATCCTGGCCTAATCAGACCCAACCATTTCCTCAAAACATGATTATTGTAACAGTATTTTAGTAATAATCTTCCTTCTTGCTAACCCTTAGTGTGACACAGACATTCTGCTCCCCTCCACCCCTGGAACCTAGCTGTCCCCAGCTACGGTGGGCAGCAATGGACAAAATCAGCCTGAGCAAAGGACAAAACCAAGGAACGAGCCACTCGTTTCCCTGGCCTTCAGGGTTGGCAGTCTCATCCCTCGCTGCCCCCTTCACTCACTCCCTTTCCCCTGCTCCTCTCTCCACACACTTCACTTTAGGGACTTTTTTTTTTTTTCACAAGAGAAATTGCCATGGAAGGTAGAACATCTGTAGTGCAAATATTCTTCATAAAATATGTTGGAAACTGGCAGGTTTTTAATGCTTATGCGCTGGGCACCACGTGAGTTGTTAGTTGTTTTGTATGCATTAGCTTATTTAATGCCTGAAAAAGTCCCAGGAGGATGTTCTTTTCCCTACTCGAGAACCTGGAAAACCGAGGCTCAGGGAGAGGAGCAGTTCCCTCCGGATGACCTAACTAGGGCCTGGCAGGCTTGGTTTCTAAGCCCTGCAAGCAGTTTCATGCCGAGGAAGCTGTCCCACGATCGCCAAGGAGAATTTCTTTTTTCCCCAGGGAAGGATGAAAAATACCTAATGTGTTATAATTTTGTTCTATTTTCCTATCCATGTCTAGTATCAGAGGAAAAAGATTTTTTCATTATGCATTTTTCTTTTTTATAAAAGTAATATTTGTTCATGGAGAACCACTTAGGAAATCTAGAGAAGCAGGAAGAAGAAAATCACTTGCAATCCCACCAATCAGGAATAACATGTCTAACTTTTTTATGACTCTTTGAAGATATTTTTAATTGGAACATTTTTATGGGTTTATGCTATACAAAGAGTCCATATTAAAAACATACTTCTAGCCCAGCTGGTGTGGCTCAGTGGCTGAGTGTCGACCCATGCACCAAGAGGTTGCCGGTTCGATTCCTGGTCAGGGCACATGCCCAGGTTGTGGGCCAGATCCCCAGTGGGGGGCATACAGGAGGCGGCCAATCGATGTTCTCTTTCATCAATGTTTCTATCTCTCTCTCCTTCTCCCTTCCTCTCTCTAAAAGCAATAAAGAAAAAAAAAAAAAAACATACTTCTATGCCAATAAATGGCTCAACAGCATTCGATTAACCAACACCTCATGGTGTGAGTGCACCTGTGTTTTAACAATTTGGACATAAACACCTCTGTAACCATCTGTACATGCTAACAATTTTCATAAAATATTGTTGCTCCTTTTGTGAATGGTAAAAAGCTGTTCACCTCAAATTATTAAAGCTTAAAAGAAACAAACAAAACAAACTTGCCTCTAAACCAGGGTTCCACAGACTCTGCTTGCGAAGGGCAGGAAAGAAGCATTTCGGCCACAAGGTCCCGCTGAAGACGGCCCACTCTGCCCTTACAGCGTGACAGCAGCCATGGCCGATCCGTAATGACTCGGCATGGCCGTGTGTCACCAAACCTGTCCTAAACACTGAAATTTGAGTTTTGTATAATTTCCATGTGTCAGAAAATAGTATTTTTCTTTTAAAAATTGTTTTATTGACTTTATTGGGCTGATATTGGTTAATAAAATTACATGGGTTTCAGGTGTACCATTCTATAACACATCATCTGTATATTGTATTGTGTGTTCATCCCAAGTCAAGTCTCCTTCCATCACCATTTATCCCTGAGATGAGTTATCTACTGGGTGCTTACTACCCACCAGGGGACTGAGGACAAAGAAAATTAAAGCTTCAGATCAGAGGCTTTAATGGTCAAGAAAGTGATAAATAAATTAAATGGCAAAGCTATGTTGGAGACTGCGCATTGCAATTGCCCAATGGTGTCACGTGCAGACATCTGGGGGCATTTCTCTGTACACTGGTGGACACAGGACCTTGCCCTCTGCCTTTTGTAGATAACGGCCTCACAACATCCCCGGGGGCTCAAGGCTTTTATCCCATCGGAGTCCCTACTGTATGGTTTTACTTCTGCTAGTGTATGCAGAAACGATTTTCTAAAATTCCTTTCTTATTAAGCAGCAACCCAAGCTTGGAGGCCATTCTTGAAACTTTCACTAAATTTCTAGAAATTTGTAAAACTCCAAGCAAAAGAAATCACGAGTCCTCTAGTGACTGAGCCTGGGAGTTTCACCGCTCATTTGAAGGCCACTGTTGGACAAGCAAAGGGAAACAGGGCAGCATGTGCTGATGTGGCAACATTTCCTACGTAGTCTTTTCTCCTCTAAGAGTGGAGGAAGGCAGGTTACCGAGACTTACGACCCAAGAATCTTCTTTCCTGAAAGATGCTAAAAACAAGCTTCGAGGAGCTATAAGGCAGCAGTTTTCCCTTACGGTATTGTTTGCTGGCCATCCACCCAACCCCGGCCAGAGGCTCCAAAAGCACTGGGTAGGCTGGTGAAGGGGTCTGCCCAGGAAATGCCAGGAAAAGCCCCAGTGCTAGGAGGGGCAGCTTGAAGGTCAACATCCAACCACCAGATTGCTTCTGAAAGTAAATGGTGAAAAATACACCTTCCCTCTAAGTTCTAAAAATTGCTACCCAGACATCCGTTTAAAAAAAAAAAATGACTCAATTTTCATTTCAATGACAAGTGCTAATAAGTTATTAAAATAACATGCATATTACTAACCCAGGCCATTGGCAACTGCTGCCCGCTGCAGCCCCGCCATTGCCGTCCTGTATCTGACATGGTTCCACTGCCCACAGCCCCTGCCTTTGGTGATGGCCAAGGGGTGAAGGTTCAGAGAAAGGCAGATGCCTAGCTAATTAAACCTGTACTTTATTTTATTTTATTTTTATTATTATTATTTTTTTGTACGTGCCCCTAGCGGGAACCGAACCCGGGACTCTCTGGTCCACAGGCCGACGCTCCAGCCGCTGAGCCAAACCAGCCAGGGCTAAACCTGTACTTTAAAAAACATATTTCTCTCATATTGTCAGGCAAAGTTAAAGGGGTACAACTTTCTTTGAGAAAGCCAAATATAAATTCTGGGCTTATACATTGTAGATAAATTTGCTGTCTTAAATTCTAAATTGCAGAAAAATAAAGGTTTATCATGGAAATTGTTATTTAGCTGTAACTAGGGGTACAGGTATGATGCTATTATTAACCTCCTTTACAAATGGATGTGTCAGGAACTGGGAAGAAAGACCCAGAGTTTGGTGGCCAAATGCCACAGTGAACTCTCCTCCCTTTGGAATTGTAATTCTACAGCTGTTTCCAGCCTTTCTCACCTTGGAGAAAATGTGAGAGTGCTATAATAAAAAAAGATAGAACAGTAACAAAATCTCTTTGAATTTCTGAAGTGCAGGGGTTTCAGATTTGGGATTTCAAGTTTTCTACAACTTGTTTTTTTTATTAAAAAAATTTTTTTTAAGATTTTTTTTTTTTTAAGCAAAAGAGGGAGGGAGAGAGAGATAGAAACATCGATGTGAGAGCGAAACATCAATTGGCTGCCTCCTGCACGGCCCCCATGGGGGATCGAGCCTGCAACCCAGGCATGTGCACTGACAGGGAATTGAACCGGGACCTCTCAGTCCATGGGACGACGCTCAATCCACTGAGCCACACATTGGCTGGGCATATTTTTTTTTTTACAGAGGGAGGAAGGGAGAAGGAGAGAGAAGGAGAGGGAGAGAGAGGGAGAGGGAGAGAGAGAGAGAGAGGAGAGAAAAGAAAGGAGAGAGAGGAGAGAAACATCGTTTGGTTGCCTCCCGTATTTGCCCTGAAAGGGGATGGAACCCACAACCTAGCTATGTGCCCTGACCGGGAACCCAACAGGCAACCTTTCAGCATACGGGAGGATGCTCCAGCCAGCTGAGCCATACTGGCCAGTGAAAATAGTCGGGAGTCTGTGATGGTTGGAGACAGGCTGGCCGTGGCAGTGAATGATGACCATGACTCCTGGCTCCCTCTCCCACGCCTGCGGACCCACGGGTCACTCAGAGAGGAAACTAGCCTCCAAAGAGAAGCATGCACAGAGAAGCATCAGGTTCTCGAGGGCATTTGCTTCATATTTGACAAAGAGAATTTTACTTGGGAGGTCATTTATCATTCAGAACCTGACTACCAAGCTTGAAGAAAAGAGACCCAGAGGAAGCCTGCTCCTGGGTCAGAAGGGGAAGTGGGAGAAAGGGATAAATTGCATGGGATGGATTGTAACGAGACCTGCAGTGGTGAACACTGTGTAGAATATACAGACATCGAATTATAATGCTGTCCATCCAAAATATATACAATCTTGTATACAAATTTCCCCACAATAATAAAAAAAAGCAAGACAATGAGACATGACAATGAGTGATGCTGACTTCCACCTCCGACCCTGACAACCTGTCTCATTAGTTCTCGGACTGAGTGCTCCAGAGGTCAGCACGAAGAGTGTGGACGAGGTTTGGCTCTTGGAGTCACTTTCTGTGTCTGTGGTTACAGATCCTAACGTTGATTTCTGTTGGTTTTGGTTTAATTGTTTTGTTTTGTTTTTTTACTCTTTCTCCTCTCTACAGCAAAGCTATTTTTCTCTCACTCTTTTTGTAATCCTTTATTTGCTGAAGAAGAAACATTCCAGCCATATTTGCTGTCTACGCCCTAGGTCTTCCGTCTCACGCTTGTGCTCTCCCTTATTTCCTTTGCCTGGAAATCCACCCCATCTGGCCCCTCCCCCGAAGTTGGTATTATCTAAGTCCTACTGATCCCTCCTGGTGCTGATTGCCTTCAGCTAGAGTCGATCTGAAATAGCGAAGTACTCTAGTTGTGCTGTGTGGCATGTGCTATGTATATTCTGCCCTGTATCCTACTGACTTATGTGCACCCTTTATCTTTAAAAACATAAGGTGAGCACCCTCCGGTATGTGCCTGTCTGATTTCTCCCTCTGCCCCACCACCACCTAGCTCACGGCACACGGCAGACAACATCTGTTGCGGTACTTATCCGGGTCAGGAAAAATGCCTGAATGCACATTGTAGGTTTCATTACTTCATGAACCAGTGCCCCCTTTACACGCTGCAATTAGGCTCATTGACTATATTAAATGCATATTTTAAAAAGGACTATTTGCATGGCAGTCGAATGCTGTGCAGTTTTTCCTGAGGTGGAAAGCATCTGTGCAGTGAACAAACCTGCAGCAACCGAACGAGAAATCTGAGGACCTCCATGAATACGCAGGGCGCTGTCTGCCCAGAACCGGGAGTCACAGTGCTTCCCTGCGTTCGCGTGTGGGAAGAAATCATTTCCATCCAGCTTCTATCTACCATCACCCTCACTGGGCCCGTGAACTTTTGAACCAGGGCAGTGGGGCTCAGCTCAGGGTGACCCTCCCATCCACCAACATGCCCACACGGCAAGCGGCGTTCACAGGCCACAAAAGCGTCACTGCTTAACCATGAGCCTTGGGTCAGCCACAGCTCAGGCCACCGCCCTCAGGATGCAAAACAATTCCACCCTTGTATAAAGTGGTGCGTTTAAACAGTCAGTATCGATGAATTCACATCTCCTCACTTTCGTGTAAGCAACAGGAGAAATAATCAAGCAGAGAGAAGCACACATGAAATATTTTGTCCTGCAATCTGGCAGGGTCTTACATAGGAAGTATCAATTTAACACAGAGGTTGAAATCACCTCCCAACCCCAGACTTAAGCTGCTTGCAAATATTCACTGAAGTTAAAAAAGTGAGAGTTTTTGATTCTGGCTATGCATCAGATTCCCTGTGGAATTTCTCTCTCTCTCTCTCTCTCTCTCTCTCTCTCTCTCACGCACGCACGCACGCACACACACACACACACACACACACATACACCCCAGGCTCTCTCCCTGGGAGTTCCACATTTGAAAAGCTGCATAGTTCAGTCTGATGTGAAATGTGAAGTCTGGGTTGAGAATGGCTGTGTTAAAAGAAAACATAAAAATAATGGGCAACTCTTAGTCTCAAGCCTTGTTTCTTGCTGTTGCTGCCTTTTAATCAAAAGGGCAAGAGAGGAACATCAGTAGGAACATTAGTTCTGCAAGCAGCAAGACATAATATTTCATAGCTACAGAAAACAGTGGGTGGCTACGATTCAACACCAGTAGAAGGAAAACATTTTTCACAAGTACAAACCAAAATACCTATAAAATTCTGCAAACTCTAAACAAGGGGAATTATAAGTTAAAGTGTGTGGGACTTATATTTTATTCACATTCAAGTACCATTAATGAATTATTGGCAATATTTTAGTGTTAAAATAAAATTGGAGTGGCGAAGCCCCATGATTGCCTGAGACTCTAAGGAAGGCAAGCCGTTCACAGAAATGTTTTAGTGAACCACAGTCTAACCCAAATGGAGAAATTAGTGCTTTCTATTCTAAAGCATTTAACTGATCTACAGTATTATCTCCAACTCGCCCTGACTAATTGCCTTTTCTACAAAGCAGAGACCTTCCGCTTGCAGTCTTTGACTCGGCAGATACAGCTGGACGGGATGCTGTCAGGGGTCGCCCTCTGTCCTCCTCTCCGGATATCCTTTCTCTTTCTGACAGTTCACTCCCCGGAGAATCTTCATGCTGGTAGAGACCCTTTCATTGTCCCGTTTACCCTAGAAGCAGGTTTTGTTCTCATCCTTTCTAATATAATCAAAATTTACCAGCCTCATGTTCCACTATTCCAGAGTATTCTATTCCCTAGTCCCTCTTAAGAGAAAGTTAAAGTATTCTATAAACTAATTTGGGAGAAATGGGATCTAATAATATATATGACATTTCCAAAGAACACATTTGACTTCTAAAGGATCTTCTGGCAGTAATGCCTGAGCCTAAAACTGGAACTTAAAAGGTAGAATTTCAGGCAGCCAGAGTGAGGGCATTGATGGAGCTTTGGCAAGACAGGTCTTTCAGAAACTCTCAAGTCATAGTTCATGAGTATCTACCTAGTCGGCCTTTTCCAAGAATCCTGGTTCACTGGTCTATGTGGACCCGAGAGAGAAAATGGGGGAGGGGAATACCCAGGCTGCTAGAATGTCCCCCAACTCCCTCGTATGGTTTCCAGCATAGTCCAGGACCCCCTTTCTCTTCCGTTGAGGCTGGATTATCCAGACTTAACCCAAAAGTGTATCATTCAGCTCTTTCTCTCCTACACAAGTTCTGGCAGTTTCGCTGGCAGCACTTTCTCCAAAGGAAGGAATGAAAATTCAAAGCACTCAATTTTGTTTTTGCTCAACAGCTCTGACCTAAGCCCTACCACGTGCAAATAGCAGGGACCCTTCCTGCCCTATTTCCCATTTCTAAGTGCTGTGGGGAGTTGGATTCCTGCTGTGGAAGAGGGTTAAGCATGCACTCATTTCCTGTTCTTACTAAGTCTCTGGAAGAGGTCCAAGAAATGCCCTGATGCCTGGCCGGTGTGGCTCAGTGGTTGAGCGTCGACCCATGCACCAAGAGGTCGCTGGTTCGATTCCTGGTGAGGGCACATGCCCAGGTTGTGGGCCAAATGCCCAGTGGGGGGCATGCAGGAGGTGGCCAATCGATGTTCTCTCTCATCAATGTTTCTATCTCTCTCTCCCTCTCCCTTCCTCTCTTTCTAAAGTCAATAAAGAAAAAAAAATTTTTTTAAACATAAAAGAAATGCCCTGAGTTCACCTAGGTTCCGCCAACAATTCACTCTGGGGTTCTCATTTCCCACATCCTATCTCACTGTCCCCCAAAGCACATCATGTGTGCCAGGCCATTGGCCCCATCTTTGGTTCAGAAAGCATGGGGATTCGATTCTCAGGAAGAAGGAACGGGAATTTCATAGAGATGAAGGAGTGGGCTTTAGATATGTACATGAAAGATTTCAAATTGCCGTCCTCAAGTTTATACTTAAAATATCAAACAAGTGGCCCAGCCGGTGTGGTCAGTGGATTGAGCGTCATCCCATGGACTGAGAGGGCCTGGTTCGATTCCCGGTCAGGGCACATCCCCTGTGGGGGGTGTGCAGGAGGCGGCCAATCGATGTTTCTCTCTCACATCGATGTTTCTCTCTCTCTCTCTAGGAAATCAGTAGAAAAATATTTTAAACAAAACATATATCAAGCAAGCGTTCTGGTATCTGGAAGTGGGAGTCGGTTTCACCTCCGTTATTCTCTCCGGGATGAAGCTCGCGTGCCCAGCAGGGCAGGCAGGAGCAGAACAGCGGGACCTGCCAGCAGAGAGCAGGAGCTCACCCTGTCCGGGACACTTGTGCGCTGACTGTGGCCTCCCCTGGCTGAGGCAGGGACCTGAGGACAGACCCTTGAGAGGCACGTGAGTTCCTGGGCAGCAGCCAACTGTCGGCCAGTACTGACACAATTCTGTGAACAGTCATTGAAGTCCCAATTTTGACAGGTACACTTTAGTAAGCCCGCAAGGAGAGGAATGGTTATTTAGAAGTCTAGGGCTAGGGGTGGGGGCTAAACTTTTTGAAATGATAATTTATTTGTCTTTGCTTTCACTCGTTCACATTCTCCCAGGAAAAGTGAATAATAAAGCATCAGAAGGAAGACAAAGTCTTTCTTTGGCTGGCTTAACAGCTACACTACAAAACCCTTCTGCCTGTCTGAAGAGAAAATCTGAGCTGTTGGCCAGCAGCTTGAGAGACCCCCCTGCCTACTCTCCTCTGCCTGGGTCACTTCCCCCTGGAGGCCGAGCTATGGTGACACGGGCCTCAGCTATGTCCCAGTGAGCTGACCACAGTGCACTGAGATGTGACTTATCAGGGTACAGTGAAAAACAAGAAGGTGGTTTAGGTGAAAATCACCAAGTACATTGTGTACCAAACTAAGTGACAAAAATGGCATCAGACACCTGCCAGCTCTGCCGACGTCCCCCAGCACCCACACCTCGGCCGGGGCTGATTCGGAGACTAAGTCTGGAGAAAGTCAGGTACCACAATGAGGAATGCACAGGTTTTTGTCTTTCGTTGTGTTTCAGATATTTTCAACAAACGACATACATTTTTAAAATACTGCTTGTGAGATATTGTTAATTTTTCACAAACAACATTTAAAAATAGAAATTATGATTTTCATAACAATCATAACTTTGCTTTTATATGTATCAATAGATTTTAAAAATTAACCCTATTTGCTGTAACCCAAAGAAATGTGTCAAGACTGTAAAGTTGAATTATAGTTACTATGGAAACCAAAAATGTAACCATCATGATTTAGGACCCTCTATGTTCTTAACTATTGTGTTGTTGGAAGAAATTTAATTTTTAATTAAATAAGTAGAACACCTAAATAATTTTATGTGAAGTTTTAAAAAACACGTTCAAATATCATCTAATATGTTCTTTGCTTCTTTGGGGGTAATTTTCCCCAGCAACTGGTGACAGGTTTTGCGGAGTTGGGTTAGAAATATTTATTGATCACTTATGTATACAGAACACATAATAGGCACTCCAGGAGATGGGAGGCGTAACATTAAATACACTGTCTCCAGACATAAGAAATTTCTATGGAGTTGTGATCATTAAAAAAAAATCACAGACAATAACCCAGATGCCTTTATAGAATTATATACCAGCAATGAGGCATCTTCATTATATTTTGGCTGAGGGGCCCTGAGCCAAGAACAGAGAGGGCCCATCAAAGATGTCTCACACTCCCAATGGAGCTGAATTTTACGCCAAGTTTAAAAAAAAATTTTTTTTCTTCTCTGATTATTAACGCAATGTGTGCTAACTGCAGAACAATTTGAAAATACTAAAAATTTCAGAGGAAAATATTAAAATTAGGTGTAATGCTAATACCCACGAAACTTTTTGGTGTATTTTCATCTAGTCATTCTTTCCGTGGAGATGGAGGTGCCGGCAGTTGTCACTTGTGTGTGACTGTAGAAGTGGCCATGCACACTGAACCCCTGCAGTCGTTCTGCAATCAGTGGGGGAGATTCAACTGTTCCGAGACTTTCAAAGTTTTTTTATCAAAACATTAAAAATTCTGATACTGTTGGTTATAAATATGTGGGGAAATAGTAAAATTAATATTTAGCACTCTATAATTTGAAATAGCAGAAACACTGCCCAGCTGGTGTGGCTCAGTGGTTGAGCGTTGACCCATGCACCAAAAGGTCGCAGGTTCGATTCCTGGTCAGGGCACATGCCCGGGTTGTGGGCTCGATCCCCAGTGGGGGGCAGGCAGGAGGCGGCCAATCGATATGTCTCTCTCATCGATGTTTCTATCTCTCTCTCCCTCTCCCTTCTTCTTTCTCTAAACATCAATAAAATATATTCAAAAATAAATAAACAAAATAGTAGAAACACTAAGAAAGTGTTTCATTTCTTTGTAAAAAGTTAAAAGTGTTTTGCATGGTGCTTTTCTAGTTCTCACTGTGTAAATTTTGAGACAGGGTGGTCACTTTCATCCAGGCCTTGGCAAACTGTCACACTCCTAAGTCTGAGTCAGCCTCCGACATTTTACTCTGTACTTTCAATGATGTGGACTATCTCTGAGAGTTCCTTTGATGTAAAGGTGTGGTTTTTGTTTGTTTGTTTTGCCAGAATCACTTCCTCTGGGACATTTCTATTTTTTTCATCATCGCCCCTTTCCTCATTGATGTCAGTTCCACCTGCCCCAAGTTCCTCTGGCTTCATAGCTCGAGTCCCTCAAAGGGAAACACGAGTCAACATCCCACGGCCAACTATTCTTCTACAATTCCATTTACATCAACTCAAATTTTACTTTCACCTTTATCACTTTTCATTTCTTTACTGCACTTTAATTATCGACCAATTCCCTCTTCCAAGTTTTTAAAAAGTGCCATGTGAGTGTATCACTGGGAGACAAGGAGGCAACAACCACACACTTTTGCTGTTTGCGAATAACATCTGCTCTTGTTCAGTTCAGTGACCAATGACAGACAGACTTGGAAAGAGGCAGTGTGACTGGCTACTGATCATGATACGCATCTGTCATTTACAGAGTGATTTGTGGACTGAACTGCTAGCAATGAAGTTTTATTTTATGCAATTATGCACAGTTCATATAGTAGGGTAACTGAAATTTGAGCTGTGTTGTTGAGTGACTTCTGTTATTTAAGTAACCCATGGTAACTGAAATTCACATGTATCAAGCTTGTGCAAAGCCTGGACTGCCTGAACATATGTATTTTTTTTGCCTTCTTTTTTTAAAAGTATTTTTCTTTGTTGATTTTAGAGAGAGAGGAAGGGAGAGAGAGAGAGAAAGATGGAAACATCGATGAGAGAGAACATTGATTGGCCGCCTCCTGCATGCCCCCCACTGGGGATTTGGCCCACAACCTGGGCATGTGCCCTGACCGGGAATCGAACCAGTGACCTCTTGGTGCATGGGTCGACGCTCAACCACTGAGCCACAGCGGCCAGGCTGAACATAGGTACTTTTTAAAAAATTATTTGTTTACAGGCTGAGGTCATGAATACTCAATTTTGTACTTTGTTTTTATTGTTTCTTTTTTTTTTACTTAGAATTTTATCATAAAATATTAACTAGTCTCCAATAATATTGTAGCATAATATATGTGGTTGGGAAATACCAGGGGGATGGTAGAATGAGAGCTATGGATTGGCAAAGCTGAGAAGTAACACTGGGAAAGTCACAGACGTATGCTGTTGTGCCAAAAAGATTAATTTGGCTGGAACACAGGACTTTTGTTAGAATAAAAATGACAATAATGTCAAAAAATACATTTCCCATGCTTTAAATATAATAATAGTAATAGCTAACATTTATATTAGCATTTACTATATTCTTGGTACTTTTCAGGTGTTATCTCACTTCATCTTCACATCTTACTTGCTGTCATTCCCCTCTCACACATGAAGACACAAGCTCAGAGAGGTCGCTGGTTTGGCCAGGTCACACAGCCGCTGTGGCAGAGCCAGCAATAAAACCCAGATCTACGTGGTCCTGCCCCCGACTGCTTCACAGCACCCTGCCTTATGAAACCACTTTTCAGTTTATGTAGTTTTTATGGTATCTACTGATACCAGATGTGCAATTGAGCAGGTAATACCAGGCTTCTGAAATGTCTGGGGCTGAAATCTAGCCTACGGCACATGGCACTGGCCGAGCCTGAGCCAGCAGGCTGCATAACTCCAGAGGGGGGACCTTTTCCTAGTTAGCACAAAGGTGCCGTGTGGGCTGGTCTTGGTCCTGATCGATATGATTGATTCTCACCACAACCCTCAGAATAGACAGAGCAGTTAGGGCTACTTCAATTTTATACTAAAAATAAAACCCTGAGGCTCACCTTGCATAAGTGATTGATCCAAGGGGAGAAATGAATTGGTGAAATAAAGATGCAGTTGGAGACAGGATTGGATTCCAGGCCGAGCAGGTTTCATTTGAGGCAAAGGCAGCTGGGGATTGTGGGGCATTTATAAATCAGGCTGCACGTTTGACTCGGACAGAGTAAAGTGGTAAGTTACAGCTGTCCACCTGGAATACATCGCCCTGGGCAGCTTGATGCCTTCCACCTGGCGAAATCATTTCTTCTCCAGAATTTGGGTTCCTTGCTGCATTCAGATCAGATCTTTGGAGACACCTCAACTTCCCTGGAGGGGTAAATATAGGGTGTCCCCCAAAAATGATACAGGGTGTCTGTAGATTCTATTACATTTTGAAAATAAAATATATTTTAATAAACACTGGCTTTATAATTACACTTTTTCTCTGTATACAATTTTTTGGGACACCCTATATATAATCGCTAGAATTTAAAGAGAGTGAGTATGAAAAAAAAGAAGAAGAAAAAAAGTGAGTGTGAAAGCAATTTCCCTTTACTTCACTGCCTTTCCTAACTGAACTTTAAAGACCTCTTTGAATCAGAGAGTTGTAATTAATGTTGCTATTATCTGCGGGTGTCCAAGCTGGGGCTTTTCTGAGTGCCCTGGGCCAGACTGTCTACACCTTTACCTTCCAGAGAAATGCTGCTGCATAAACCAGATCTTTCCAAATTTAATTTAGAATTTCTTCTGGGACCTACAAGCTTAATAAGAATTCTTGTAAGAAAAATGGCTGGGTAAAAACCTACTCATCTTGCTTCCAAGAATAGCCAACTGGTTAGTAGGCCCTAGACATGCTATTTTTAAATATAGGTCTCTGGTCAAATGTTTGGAAAACTCTAGATGCTGTCCCTCTTCTTTGAAGTATCACAACACTCTCTGAGAGTCCTTCTTTATAGGTGAAAAAATTTTTGATTTTTACAAACCTATTGTTTTTCATATATTTAGCTAAGGTGAGAAAGTCAACAGTAACAAAACCTTCTTTATTTTTCTCATTGATTAATGTCCTGAGAAACTAGCATCCTATGAAACATGTTTTAAGAAATGCTGGACCACCCTGGCTGGTTTGGCTCAGCGGTTGGAGCGTTGGCCTGCGGACCAAAGAGTCTCGGGTTAAGTTCCCGCTAGGGGCACATACCCCCCCCCCCCAAAAAAAAAAGAAAAAGAAAAAGAAATGCTGGACCGTGGCCATGAACAAACTTGGATATGAAGAGTTAATTCTTTATTTAAACTCGGAGCTACTTCCTGTCCCTGAGCCCTGGGCAGAGGGGCAGTGACAGGAAACGGACCGGGCAGGGGAAGGCAGACCTCTCCCACTGAGGGAAGCACTTTTCAAACCTCAGTGGGGTTTATGTTTGAAATGAGGTGTGTGAGGCCGAGCCGGGGGGCCTCATTCTCCTTACTCCTCACCCCGAGCAGCTCTGCTTTCATTTCCCGTAGATGTGAGGTTTCTCTAGAAAAATAAACGATTCCATTGGCAAAACAAAGCAATTTGTAAAACCAACAATTGATTACTAGTGTTTTAAAATGCATACATGAATGAATGAATGAATGAATGAATGAATGAATGAATGAATGAATGAATGAATGAATAAAATGCATACATGAAGCAAAAATCTAGAAGTATTAAAATACTTTCTATTACCTTCTACAGTTACTTAACCTCTCTAAGACTTGGTGCTATGAATTGAATGTTTATGTCCCCCTAAAATCTAAAAACACTAAAAAACCCCAAACCAAAAAAAAACATATTTTAAGCCCTTCCCCCAAGGTGATGGATTTTGGAGGCAGGGCCTTAGGGAGGTAATTAGGATTAGGTGAGGTGATAGGGTGGAACCCCCATGATGGGATTAGTGCCCTTATAAGATGATGAAGACAAGAGAACTCTCTTTGTCTTGTGAGGACACAGCAAGAAGGTGGCCATCCGCAAACCAGGAAGCAGGCCCACACCAGACACTAAGTCCCCTGGCACCTTGACCTTGGACTTTACACCCGGCCTCCAGAACGGTGAGAAATAGATGCTTGTGGCTTAAGCCACCCAGTCTATGGCATTTTGGTACAGCAGCCCAAACTGACTAAGATATTTGGTTTTCCCATCTGTGAAATGGGAATAATAATATTATAAGGATTAAAATAAATTTTTGGAAAACAAAACAAAAGCTTTATACCAAATTTAAGGTAGAATTGGAGCAAGTAGAGGACGGAAGGGAAGGTGAGTATATGTCAGTTCGGGGCCGCCTGTTATCTGAATCCCCTTCCTGTGTGTGAAGACATGACCGCTGTGTGTCTGGTGGGAGGCCAACCAGGTATTCCCACTGGGGGCTTTAATATTGGAATGAGTGACATAGAGAAGCCTGGACACTTTAGGGCTCATTTTGGTGGTGGTGGCAGGTACTGTTCAGTGGCATTGGTGCCACCCATGGCAGTGCCTGAGCCAAGCTCTTTATGTGGCATGAGAGCTGGGCTGTGAGCTTCCTCTGTTCCCCATCCGGGTTCTGAGTCAGTTCTCTGACCTTTCCACAGAGTCTGAGCTTCTCTATATCCTTCCATTTAATTCCTTACAGCTTAGATTAGTCAGAATTCTTTCACCTGAGAGACAGGCAGGCACCATCAGTGGCACATCAGAGTGTGGGGTGGGGCAGGCTGGGGTACGAGAAGCTTCAGGGAATCTAAGGCTCCTCCTCAAATCTGACTTAAAGGGCACAGGAGAACAATGATCTCTGTTTGGGTCTTACTCCTGCAGTCCTAGAAGATATTTCACCAGAGGGCAGCTTTTCTGCCTCTATGTTTATAATTTATCATTTTTGTTACATAATTAAGTAGAATTCTATAAACACGTTTATAAAAATTTTAAATTTCTCCCTGTTTTGTTAGGATATAATGAAAATTCATCTTTTAAAATGTCTAAAACCAAATTAGAAGATATGAAATAGAAGAGTAATCTAGACAATAGCACCAGAGAACATAATAAAAAGGAGAGGAAATATGCATGAAAAATAGTCTGCTAGAATTCTAACCCAAACAGCCTTGACTGCTGGGATCAGGGGAATTAATTTCCATCTTGCTGCAAACCTAAGCCTTGCCTTGTTCTGTTGAATGCACAGAGGAGGACTAAGAACATCATTGTGGCTCAGATGGGTTGGAAGGACCCACAAGACTACCTTCATGGACAGGGGCAGGCATGAATCTGGCGTCATATAAATAAGACTTCCTAGGGATTTGGGGGTGTCACCACCACCTCCACTGTATTTCTAGAGAAGTAGACTCACTCTACTTTTAAGAATGAGCTTCAGATAAAACCAACAGCTGTACATTTTCATGCCCATCATATTCCTGTACCTCAGGGAGCTATCAAAAAAGCCTAAAACTGTGAAGTAGCCAATGATATCTTTATCAAGAATATGGAATAAAAAGCAATGACCTAGATCACTCTATCCTGCAAAGCTATCATTTAGAATTGATGGACATATCAAGAGTTTCCCAGACAAGAAAAAGCTAAAGGAGTTCATCACCACCAAACCACTATTATATGAAATGTTGACGGGTCTTCTTGAAAGAGAAGAAGAACAAAAATACGAACAATAAAGTGACAATAACTACATATCTATCAACAATTGAATCTATAAACAAAATAAGCAAGCAGAACAGAAACAGACTCATAGATACAGAGAACTTTTTGTTGCTTGCCAGAAGGGAGGGGGATGGGGGCTGGGTGAAAAAGATGAAGGAATTAAGAAGTACAAATTGGTTGTTAGACTGATGAACCTCAAAGAAAAGGGGGGAGGGAGGGTGGGAAGAGATAAACCAAAGAACTTCTATGCATATATGCATAATGCATAAACAATGGACACAAACAATAGTGTGGGGGAGGCAGGAGGGGGGCGGGATTGGGGAGGAGGGGGTCAATGGGGGAAAAAAGGGGGGACATCTGTCATACATTCAACAATAAAGCTAAGTTTAAAAGAAAAGAATATGGAAAAAGAAGGCAGACAGTAGCATCACATTATAGTATCAACTTGGGACCTTAGAATAATGATAAGTCTTTTCAAAGAGCTCTTTCCTCAATAACTCAGCATCCCATGGCATTGAAATCCTCTGGCCTTAAAGAGATGACCGAAATTTTTGGCTGGTGGCCCTGCCATTGGCACCACCAGCCCAAGGAGCCAGCATTCAAGATTGAATCAAAACAATGAGACTATGGTTTCACTCTGATGGCTTCCAATATTGGACATCACCTGTCATCACCAGCAACAACTTGGTTGAGTTATTAAAGCCAAAACCCAGATATTGCTTTGTTTAAAAATCTTTACATTTTCAAACACTAGGTATACTCATAATTGGGGCTGATTTTGTAGTCATTTCCTTTGTAATACAGGAATATATATACGTGTTATAACTTGGAGGATGATGGAGTCATGGCAGCAATAATAAAAATAACAATAACAATAATAGTAAGAGTCAGAGTTTATTGCACTTACCATGTGCCAGGTACTATGCTTTCCAAAGGCTTATCACCTTCAATCTTTACAACAGACAAGATGGGTATTAAGATTCCTCTATATAAGTAAGGAAACCAGGACTCAGAGGTGCTATGTGATCCAAAGTCACGTAGCTAGTAAACGTGAAGCCTGGATTTGAATCTAGGTCTAACGGTCCCTCAAGTTGTTGTCCCTTATCAGCCCTGCTTCACAAGCAGAGAACTTACTTTTTTAATCTTTAGCTAGACAGACTCCAGAACAGGGTGATCTGCTTAATCTGAGAGTTCTTTTTTTTTTTTTAATGTGTTTTTTTCTTTTTTGATTTTAGAGAGAGAGGAAGGGAAAGGGAGAGAGAGATAGAAACATCGATGAGAGAGAACATCAATTGGCTGCCTCCTGCATGCTCCCCACTGGGGATTTGGCCCACAACCTGGTCATGTGCCCTGACCGGGAATCAAATCAGCGACCTCTTGGTGCATGGGTTGAAGCTCAACCACTGAGCCACACCAGCAGGGCAATCTGAGAGTTCTTGGATAAAAACTAGATGGCTTAAGTACAATTGTATGCTGTGAGATTGCATGAAAACAGAGAAAGGAGTCATTTCTGCCCCCTAGGAACAAACTTGGGTTGTGTGTGTATATGTGTGAGGATGAATGGTGGTTTACTGGGCAGGGACTCAGAAGTGGTGAGCAGCCAAGGGGCCCAGGACCACCTTTTCTGCAGAAGCAGAGGGGGCTTCCTGTGGTGAACAAAACATGCTAAGGCAGCCATAGGGAACGGGGTGCCTGGGGAGGAAGAACTCCATCTCTCCAGGCTGTCATGGAGGAAAAAACAACACCTGCCTGGAACCACAGTGAAGCAGAGTGGAATCATGGAACAGCACCAATCACAGCTGCCACTGACTCTGTTTGCTGATATAGTGTTATTCTAAGTGCTCTCCATGTACTAATTCATTTAATACTCACATTATTGCTAGAAAGTAAGTACTGAGCACAGTGTCACTTTATGGGTGAGGAAACTGAGTCACACAGAAGTTAAGCAATTTGTTCAAATCACACAAGTAGAAGTTGTAGAGTAGGATTCAAACTCAGGACATGTGCCTTCGGAGCTTACACCCATGGCCACCATGCTGTTCAGCCTGTGACGCCGATGGGCAGTGGAAGGAACCACCAAACGAGACCAGAGTGGAGGAGATCATGGATATCAAAGCAAAACTGAGTTGAATTTCATTTTATTATTATTATTATTTTTTTTTATCCTCACCCAAGGACATTTTTCCATTTTTTTGCTCAGATAGAGTGGGAGGGAGAGAGAGGAAGAGAGAGAGAGAGAAACATCGATGTGAGAGAGACACATCGACTGGTTGCCACCCACACAACCCAACTAGGGCCAGGGACAAACTGCAACCGAGGTACGTGCCCTTAGCGGGAACCGAACCCAGGTCTCTCTGGACTGCAGGCCGACACTCTAACCGCTGAGCCAAAACGGCCAGGGCCTGCCATCAACAAATCATCAAACAACAAGTGTTGGCGAGGGTGTGGAGAAAAGGGGACTCCAGTACACTGCTGGTGGGAATGCAGACTGGTGCAGCCACTGTGGAAAACACTATGGTGTTACCTCAAAAGATCAAAAATTGAATTGCCATTTGACCCAGTGATCCCACTTCTAGGAATATACCCTAAGAAGCCTGAAACACCAATCAGAAAGAATACATGTATCCCCATGTTCATAGTAGCACTATTTACAATAGCTAAGATCTGGAAACAGCCCAAGTGTCCATCAGTGGATGAATGGATAAAAAAGCTGTGGTACATATACACAATGGAGTACTATGCAGCTGTAAGAAAGAAAGATCTCTTATCGACATGGAGGGACCTCGAGAGTATTATCCTAAGCGAAACAAGCCAAGCAGAGAAAGGCAAATATCACATGATCTCACTTATTTGTGGAATATAATAAACATAACAGTCTGAGGTACAGGGTAGACACAGAGATGTGGAAGTAGGGTATAGACTGATACCCCTCAGAAGAGGGGGTAGGGGAGAGGGAAGAAATAAACCACAGAACTTAAGCGCATATATGCATAACTGATGGACATGGACAACAAAGCTGGGGACAGGGTGGGGGGATGGGGAGGAGGGTGTCAATGAGGAAAAAAGGAGAAACATCTGTAACAAAAATAAATTAATAATAATAATAAAAACGGCCAGGGCCTGAGTTGAATTTCATCTCCCAGTCTTGGCAAGGTCTTGCTCACACACTGTTGATGGTGACAACTGCTTAATGGAAAAATTGCAAAGGGCCTTGGGATCTGCACATCTTGCTACAGTATGTACCACATGGACTAAGTCTAATCAGTCACCCCCATCATAGGTACTAAACCTGGACTGGTGACCTCTGTCCCCAAGAGGTACCTTGTGGATCTCCCTATTTCTATCAAAGCCATGTCAACTTGGAGGCACCGTGGCTCTTTTCTCTCCTTTATTATTGATGCCCAGGAAAACTCTCTCAACCCTTTCCTGGAAATTTTACCATCTCCCCTGAGCCCAGTCCTCTTGTGCTGCACCTGGATTTCAGTAAAGCTTCGCAGGTCAGCCCGCCCCTGTTTCTCCCCCCAGGCCAAACCAAATGCCTCCACCAGGGGCACCTTCCCGAGTGGCCGGAAACACTGGGGATAGTGTTAAGGGACAAATCAGGAGACTTCTGTTCTCTTCTAGCTCTGCCACTAGGTAAGTGACACCGGGAGTCATTTCCACCCTCTGGACCTTTAGATTCCACAATTATAAAACGAGTTGGAGTTGATGCTCTCAGTTTCCTTCCAGTGCTGTAATTACGTGAACATATGAATGAGTCAGTTCTTTGCTTTTATGCTTGCCCGTGGATTTCTGTTTGAACTTTTCAACCAGGTGCTCAAGGTCCTCTATAAAAATTTTCTCACACCATTTTGCAAGATAGTCATTCCGCCTATCATGCCATATTCATTTCCAAATCCCGCTAGTCCTGCTTCCCAGAAAGTCCAACAGCACCCTTTTCATAGCCTAAACCTTAGGTCATCATTAAGGTTCTGCTCAAGAACCATATATTCCACTGACAGCTTCCCTGAGTGACTTCAGGCTGCAATGTTTTAATTCTACATAAAATACATGTACATGGTAGGCAGGGGACAAAGAGTCTAGACTCTGGAACCAGACCACCTGGATTCAAATCCTGGTTCTGCAATTCACTAGCTGCTAGCTAGTTAATCTCTCTGCCTCGGTTTCACCATGTGTTAAATGGGACCATAATAATGGCTATTTGGTAAGATTGTTGTGAGAATTAATGTATATGTTAATATATGTAGAACAGTTTCAGGCACATAGTAAATGCTATGAAAATATCTATTGTTATTATTACAACTAAATTTCACACACTTGAAATATATCTTAGTTAAATTGTTTCATGCATGTCTCCCCAAGTAAATAGCAAGGTTTTCCACTATTTTCTATTTTTCTCCTGTCCTGCAAACAATTGGCTCTTAATAAATGCTTTGAATTAGTGAATGAATTAAGTAAATGAGTGAATAAATAAATGCATGAGTTACCTTCAGCCTCAACAGGAGGGAGAAGCAGGTGTAAAGGCCAATTTTATGTAACTCTGGAGGAAAGAGGACAAACACACCTGACTTCTTCCTTGTACCCGATGACAACCGACTCCATTTCTAAGGGTGGCTACTGTTCTGTAGCTTGTTTTGCAGGAGGATACTAGATCAGGAAAAAACAAAATGAGCACAAAAACCAGTCCAGTACTGATCTATATGTATGGGAATTTTAGGAGGAATCGGTTCACAGCAGGTGTCTAACTGTGACTCTCAGAATGGATAGTATATTTCTTCAGCTCTTTGGGAAGAAGACCCACCTTTCTTCATTGTGATTGACCAAAGGGTAGGAAAACAACAACGCACAGCAGGAATTTTAAAATTCCTTCCCTTGACTCTCTGACATACTTTGACAACATACCTTTAAAAATATAAAACAAAAAGCTTTACTAGATCGCCAAATGCCTGATTTTAAAATCCAGAAGTCTGTTTCAGATCAGTGAGGGCCCCTTTGTCACTCGGGTAACGTGGAGGGTGGAGCACGGAGGCTTTGGTGCTGGGTGGGAAGGGAACTCAGGGCATCAACACAGCTCTTCTTCCAAACAAATACCCGAGCAGCAGTGGGGGCCCGCGGGACACAACCCAACTTTAAACCACTTTGTTGAAAAACGAAGAACTTGGTGAGCAAATATAATAAAGACCCTGTAGCTGCACCCACTGGCATCTCCTTAATGTCTTGGTTTCTTTCTGAATCTTTATAACCAAATTTTAAGAGCTGGGAATGAGGATTTCTAATGAATTACTGGCACTATACAATTCAATACATAATAAAATGAAAAAAAAAATGAAATCCTTTGAAAATGTATGAGACCCATTGTGTTGAGGAGAAGTTATTACAGGAAAGTAAAAACTATGTGTAGAATAAAATAATAAAAAATGTCCTATTTCATTTACTTGTCTTTTTTACTCCTTTTTACGGTAAGTTCTAAATATGGTCAAGATAAAAGTGTTTATTTTGCTTTGAACCTTCTCACTAATGTACCGAAGGGGCATCTCATGCATGCTGGGCAACAAAGTTCCTGTAAAGCAACCAGGATTCCTTAGGAAGTGCTCCAGAAGGAAAATGGATCATAGTTTGTTGCATTTCTCACCACCAAGCAAACCAAATGCCAATACCAAGTTGAACAGGAAGAAGGTTGTGACATCAAATATTACATTCCATTAAAGGTGAGATGACATACATATTGTGCTTTTCAGACCAGGCATGGCTTCACAAGCCACTTCCTGCCTGTAAGTTGATCTCACAGGAGGTCCAGACGAATGTATACAGCCGCAGCAGCAGGGTGGTGGGAAGCCTTGTAACTTCCCCATGCTTCAGGAAGCCTTTGGAAGAGATGCAAGGTCTAGAGCTATAGAATGGCCTGGTTACAATTCCTCAGGTGAAAATATAGCAAAGTTTCAAAGTAATAGGTACACGACAGCTGAAAGTACAAGTGCTGATCACAGGGAAGATGACATCATCTAATGGCTCTATACATTAAGTGGGATGATCAGTGGGTTGGTACTCAAGCTGTCCTGATAAACAAGGTCATTGATTTCATCTTGGTCTCTACCGAAAAGTGACATATCTCAAAAACAAAGCAAAACGATTCCCCTTCTGCTCCCCACCCAAACAAAGAAACGAAACAAAACAGAAACAACTTTATTGCCCCATTCTCCAGAACATTCGGGAGTATGACGAGCCATCAGAGAAGGACACAGACTTCCTCTTTGATCAGTGCATAACATATTCACAAATACTTACTGAGCTCTTTGCTGGGTGCTTGGGCTAGACAAATAAACAAGACACAGCTCCTGCTCTAAAGGAGCTTAGAGTCTACTAAGATAAGCCTTCATGTCTCAAATGGAACAGGCATGGCCAGCTGGGACTTCATATTCATGGCAGAGAATTTTTCTCTTTTTAACAGAGGATTTTAAAAAATGTCTTTCACCTGCTGTGATTCTCATAAGATAATTTTCTACTTTATGTCTCTGGGATAAAATTATTTTTTCACTATGTATGGCTGTCTTGTTCAAACCTTACACATTTAATGGAAAAAAAATCATTTTCAGCTAGAATGAAGTATAAGTTTTTTGGGTTTGTTTTTGGCTTAGCTGAACTTTTCACAAGTACTATGTAGACTCTCCGAATCTTGGGAACACAGTAGAATGTGATGTCAGGGATTTGGCAAGTATTTGCAAAAAAATCAACTGAGCTTTAACTTAGCATTTTATTGCCTCCTCACAAAATGAACCCAGAAAAGATAGAGGCATATAAACTTACTGATTTACAGCATTCAAAATATTCTCTATGTTTCTCTACAATGTACTTGTTTTGCTTTAAGTGTTTTGAATTGTTACTTGACCCATGAGAACACGCACTATGTTTCCAAAACATGAGAATTCCTCTAGCTGGGGAATAAAAAAGAGAATAATTATGAAACTTCCTGAACAAGACTCATTTTATGTGTTTAATTCCCCCTTTAGACTGTGGGCAACTTGACGCAAGGGAATGCCCCACTCATCTTTGTCACTTGGCATCTACTTTCCGGCCTGGGGTATGACAGGTGCTCCAGAAAGGTTTGTTGAATGAATGTATGAATGATGGATGGCCGAATGCTGAGGTCTTGAAGAAGGAGGCAATAAGCAAATACAGAAAGGGGTGAGGAGGAGGGAGAGGCACTTCTTCAGCCTGGGAAGTTTAGGAGGAAGTGTGTACGAGGATTGGTGGCAGGCGACACCGGGACAGTTTGATGGGGAAGGTGTGGTGGCGGAGGAGGCTCCAGAGAGACTCCAGCTACACTGGGAAGACAATGCTTGCCATGATACTGTGACAGCCAGCTTATCATTTCCACGTTTTCTTTTATTTAGTTTTTTACAATATGTTTTTATTGATTTTTTAGAGAGAGAGGAAGGGAGAGGGCGAGAGAGATAGAGAAACATTGATGTGAGAGAAACATTGATCAGCCAAGCACGTGCCCTGGCCGGGAATCAGCCAGCGACCTGGCGGCGCATGGGACGCAGCCCAACCAACTGAGCCACACTGGCCAGGGCTCTTTTCTTTAGTTTTTAAAGGCCACACTCGTTCAAGCCCATTAATAGGTCTCTATTTGGCCCCTACATTAATTTACGGGTATAGAGAAGCTTGCCTTGTGGGCCACCACGTGAGGCTGGGCAGGCTGTGCACTGTGCAATCCCGGGAGCGCCTTCCACACGCAGTACACACAGGGTGTGCAGCCTGCCTCCCTCGAGCTCCCTGTGTGTGCTGGGATACACCCACAACTCACCAACGTGCTGAGAAACGCAACACGTTGGAGGATACTTCTAACCATCTTTCCTCTTTACCCATTACATGTTCTTTTTTTTTTAAATCTTCACCTAAGGATATTTTTCTATTTATCTTCAGGTAGAGTGGGAGGAAGGGAAGAAAGGAGGGAGGGAGGGAGGGAGAGGGGGAGAGAGAGAAACATCGATGTGAGAGGGACACATCGACTAGTTGCCTCCTGTATGACCCCAACTAGGGCTGGGGATGAACTGCAACTGAGGTACCTGCCCTTGACCAGAATCGAACCCACAACTCATTGGTTCGCGGGCCAATACTCTACCACACCAGCCACGGCTATCCATTACATATTCTTTAAGGTCTAATGAGTCTTCCATTTTACCTCATTGTGAGAGTTATATTGAAAAACAAATTGTGGGCTTTGTGTATGTTTATTGCTTCCACATTCTAATTCTCAGTTACCGAAGGTTACCAACTTGGAATGAAGTTCTGATGTTGGAATGCTTGTGCTCCAATCCTGGCTCCATCACTGTGTGATCCTGCGAAAGCTACTTAGCTTCTCTGTGCCTCAGTTTCCTAGCTGTCAAACAGGAGTAATTAGAACTCCCACCTTAAAGGGTTGATGTAAGGAGTAATCAAATTAATCTATGTAAAGTGCTCAGCACAGCGATTGGAATATAGGGAGTGTTCATAGGTGGTGGCAATTAGGCTGGTAAAATAATTATTATTGCTAGTACTGGAGTTCCAGGTTTGGCCTGCTAGACAAAACTCCTCCTGAGCCCCTACAGCAGGACTGCCCATCCAGGGCCCACCCCTTTCCCCTGAGCAGGCAGAACCCATGAGAGTTAGCTAGACCATCCCCACCTGTCAATTAATAGGTCACAAACACACACACACACACACACACACACACACACACGACACGCACACACACATTTCCCTTTATTCCAGGAATTCCAACAACAATGCTATAAAATTAAGATATTGGTAGGGCTCCCCTCCTTGTCTGTTTTCCAGTTGAGTCCATTAAAAAATAACTGTTGAGCCCTGGCCAGTTTGGCTCAGCGGTTAGAGTGTCAGCCCGCAGACCAGAGAGTCCCGGGTTCGGTTCCCACTAAGGGCACGTACCTGGGTTGTAGTTTGTACCCGGCCCTGATTGGGGTCGTGTGGGTGGCAATCACTCGATGTGTCTCTCTCATATTGATGTTTTTCTCTCTCTTCCTCCCTCTCTCCCTCCCGCTCTATCTGAAGATGAATGCAAAAATGTCCTCGGGTAAGAATAAAAAATAAAATAAAATAACTGTTGGATTTGTGAAGGAAGTGGAAACTGTAAGACCCAGGAACATTTCATGGGTAACACTGACAGAATTCTGGCAAGTAACAATGGTTTTTGGTAAATGGTGGCCACCAAATAGGAGAGAGAAGACAAGTTTTTTGTATGTTTTTTTTTTTTTTTTATCTTCACCCTAGGACATTTTTGCATTCATCTTTAGATGGAGCGAGAGGGAGAGAGGGAAGAAGAGAGATAGAGAAACATCGATGTGAGAGAGACACATCGACTGGCCGCCACCCACACAACCCCAACCGGGGCCGGGGACAAACTGCAACCGAGGTACGTGCCCTTAGAGGGAACTGAACCCGGGACTCTCTGGTCTGCAGGCTGACACTCTAACCGCTGAGCCAAACCAGCCAGGGCAAGAGAAGACAAGTTTTGTTGTGGTGGCAGTGGTTGTGGGTGTGTGCGTGTGTTGGATTGTGAATGGGGCGGGGCATACATTAGATCGGGACAAGGACATGAAAATCAATGACCAAATTGGTGGTGGGAGTCTAGGGTCAGGTGGGTAATTAGGGAAAACCCACTGGCAAGTTGAAGACCAGAGTCCAACCCTGAGTAAAGACCAGGAGAGCAGAACTTTCTCTCTCGTTTAATCATTAATGCATTAATTTGACAAATTGTTATTGAGCATGTGTTGGGGTGTGTTAGATGCAGGGAATCAGTAGAGAACAAGGGTCCCCACGAACATGGAGCTTATGGTCTAATGTAGACAAAACAACATTCTCAGTGAGCACTTGTACCCTGGAAGTCCGTACAAAGCACTATAGAAGTTACAGGGCGTGTGTGGTCGGATGAAATATTTTGGAGAAAATCTGATGCTTTCAGCAATCAGACCAGTATGGCTGAGGTGCATCACGGGAGTGAAGGGCGATGAGGGTAGAGAGGCAAACAGGGGCAATATCATGATAACGTTCTTAGGATCAAGGTTAAGGGATTTGTTCTTTATTCTGAGGGCACTCTGCAGTGAAAGACGCAATATTACTCATCTCAAGGACTGGAATCCAGGGAGGGAAACTGGGGGCCATTTTCTTGAAAATGAAGACAACAGCGGAGAATATTTACTGGATACTCACTCCTCCTTTTGTTGTCATGAGAGACGAGGGACTGTCCTTGCCTACAGTTGGGCATTCTCCAAAGAGGAGTGAACGTCTTCAGCCCTACCTAGCGCCTCTGCCTCTTCCGAGGGGACCTTGTGGCCGTCTGTATGTTTGCTGTGGGTGAATTTTCACAACGCTGTAAAGAGCAAAGGAAACCTATCATTTATTAGCTTCCTGTAGCCATGTTCAGATTCCTACGCCTGGCCTCTAAGGTCGTCCAACCTCTTCTACCTGAACTCCTACTGCTCCCCTGCGTGGATCCTCCCTCCAGTCTAACAAGTCCTGGAACATGTCACGCAAGCCCCGCTTTGCTGCCTCTGATGCCGTCCTCCTTTAAAGGCTTAGCCTTTCTCAGCCTCAGTGTTCTCATTCATAAACTGGGGATAATAATACCTTATTCAAGATGTTATACGGATCAAGTGTCTGAAAGTAATTAGCATAGTGCCTGACATAAAAACATCACTTCACAAATGTGGGCAGCTGCCAGACTCCAGTTCTAGATCTTCCACATGTCACAAACTTCAGGACGCAAATGTTTTCAGGACTGGGTATGAGAGCAGTGGTGGGGATGGGAGCCCATTGGAAGGGGCATGCCCTGCTTTGAGGTCATGAACGTGCATAGAAACAAAAAAGAAAACTAAAGAAACAAAAATGAAAACAAACAAAACGCTGTGTCTGAGACCTCAGTTGACTTAGGCACCACTTTGGAATTGCTTTGACTTTTGCCTCTTCACTTTAGACTGTAAATATCTCTCTGTATGAGAGTCTCTTTCATCCACCATCTCTGTCACTTATTTTTCACCTACTTCATATTCTTTGTGGCATAACTGATATTTCAATGTACTTTTTTTAATTTTCAGAATTGTTATGATAATTAAGTCAAGTTACATATATAAAGTGTCTAGTGTCTGGCACATAAATTTTAGCTTTATTGTTGTTTTCTTTTTAGATAGAGTGGGAGGGAGGAGGGAGGGAGAGAGATACATCGATGTGAGAGAGATACATCAACTGGTTGTCTCCCACATGACCCCGACCAGGGCTGGGGATGAACCTCAACTGAGGTACGTGCCCTTGACTGGAATTGAACCCACGACTCTTTGGTCCACGGGCTGATGCTCTAACTGCTGAGCCAAGCAGGCCAGGGCTAGCTTTATTGTTTTTAATAATGACAATAATGATCTTATAATTCTCTTAAATTCAGAGACCAGGTCTCTAAGAGTTCCAGGAATCTCTGACCTACTTGTTGACTTAGTAAAGAACAAGAATGACAATAATGATGGCTACTACTTGTTGAGTGATTAACCATGTGATAGAATCTGTTCATGGTAACCCTTGAGGTGGACTCTATTAGTATCATAGCCACTGTAGAGATGAGGAAACTGAAGCATCAAAAAATAAATAACTAGCCAAGTTACACAGTTGGGCATTAGCAGAGTCAGGATTTGAACCAGGTGGGCTGGCCCCACAGCTCATGTACTCAACACTGTACTCACTCTTCGACCAACGTCTATTCATCTTTTTGAAGGTACGAGTCACACGTTACCTCCTCTCCAACTTTCCATACAGACTTAGTTGAGTTACTCCACTTTCTATACTCCCATAGCACTTTGAATATACCTCCCCTATAGCAATGATCCCATTGAACATTTGGCTTTTTTACATGTGTGTTTATCTGTATGTGAATTTCTTTTTTTTAATTTTTATCCTCACCCGAGGCATTTTTCCATTTTTGTTCAGATAGAGTGGGAAGGGGGGAGAGAGCGAGAGCGAGAGAGAGAGAGAGAGAGAGAGAGAGAGAGAGAAACATCGACATGGGAGGGACACATCGAGTGGCTGTCTCCCGCACGACCCCAACCAGGGCCTGGGATGAATCGCAACCGAGGTATATGCCCTTGATCGGAATCAAACCCGAGACTCATTGGTCCACAGGCCGACACTCTAACCACTGAGCCAGGGCTGTATGTGAGTTTCTTAAGGAAGAATCTGTAAATTACTCATTGTTGTATACTTAGCATAGGGCTTGGCACATATTTGATAGGCAAAAATATGTGTTGAGATTTAATTGAACTAGCAGGACCTCAGTTAAATTTGATGTTCATGATGATGGTGGCTGCTAGAGCTGGGACGTGGGTGAATGGAAATTTCAAATGATAAAAACCATACTGCTAAGCTATTGGATATTTGTACTATGGGTTGTGTAACATTCTTGTCCTCTTCCCAGTTGAAGTAGCTAAAATCTCCTACCAAAGATGTCTCATTTAACCAGAGCCCCCAAGTCCTTTTGGCTACCTGTTTTTCCACCCAGTCCCTTCTGAGAAGTGTCAGTTCCTGGCAGATGTGACGACCCTGTGAAAGCCACAGAAGAAACAAAGGATGTGCTGAAACCTATGCCACTTATCAATAATGATTAATATTTCACCAGCGGTTACACAAACAAACTGAAAGAATGAATGAAGGAGTTTCAACCCCACCCCAACATAAGCCCAAGATCCCTGTTTCATTATAACAACATCTTCCATTTGTATACTGCTTTAATTTATAATCCACTCCCTTCCATTATTTCATCCGAGCCTTATTTCCACAGCTCACTGGAGTAGGCAGGAGCGGCTCTGGGAGAGGGAGAGGTTTGCCTAACATACATGGCCAATAAAGACAGATCAGGTAGAGGACCTGTTTTCCACACACCGTTTACACAACACACCAGACAAGATGATCAGAATAACTAATCTGATATTGGGAGGTTCCTGCCCCAGAGTACACAGATCTGGACTCTTAAGGGCTATGAAGACAGGGAAGATTTTGCAGATGAGGACTGAACCAAGGAACAATATGTTGAGGGTCAAAAAAAAAGATGGAGGACATGAGTTTAGGGGTGAAGAGATATATTGGGTGATGCTCACCTATGGAGACCAGAAAAGAAGCTCTATCATAGAAGGAGGTCACATGTTAAATTTCACAGGGTAACAAAACTTAAAATGTATTCTGCTTCAAAAGGAGAGATCAACATGCTTGAGGCTAGAGGGATTTTCAGTCCGAGTGAATCGCCTTGGCAGACTAGATTACGTTTGATGTTCATATGTGTGTTTTTAAAGAACTCTTACTTTCTCTATGTTGTCATAATGTCACTGAGAGATACGTCAGCTGCTTTGTGCCTGTGCTCGCCATCTCAGCCGCCTGTTCCCACCCACACCGGGCTTACTGTCTGCACTACAGGAATGTGGGGAAGTCCAGAAGCAGGAAATAATTAGAATGCCTTCCTTGATGCTGGCACACACGCTTGCTCTGTGCTTCCTCGTGCCTGGTTCTCTGGTTCCTGCAGACTCTGTGGGCCCTGGCCTCAGATCCTCTTCCTGTGGGCCATTCTCCTGGTCCCAGCGGCCAAGCCTGCTCTGATTCTTGGCTTGTTCTGACTCCCCTTTGTCTGTTGGTACTCCTCTCTCCACTGCTCACTATAGGGCCCCAGCTAAACTGCTCTGGCCCATGGCCACACCTGCCGGCTGCCAGCTGACTGCTGCTGACAGGGGTCTCCGATGTATACCTGCTTTCTCAGGAACGTGTGACCCTACCAGAAGGTGTCTGAAATAAGGTGGCGTCTGCTCTGTTTGGGAACATCTACTGATAGGTTCATGTTCATAAGGATGCTGCTCATGTCCACGAGCTCATGTGACGGGGGGGGGGGGGGAGAGAGAGAGAGAGAGAGAGGGAGAGAAACACAGAGAGAGAGGGAGAGAGAGAGAGGGAGAGAGAGAGAGAGAGAGAGAGAGAGAGAGAGAGAGAGACAGAGAGAGAGAGGGAGAGAGACAGAGAGAGAGAGAGAGAGAGGGAGTTCCAGGCTTCTGCAGATGGAAAACAAGGCAGAGACATAGGGAATTCCAGACCACAGCACTGCAGTTTGGGCAGCTGAGTCCCATTAAAAAATCATGAGAAAGCTCTGCATTCCTGCCATTGTGATGAAGAGGAAAAGCACATCTCTGAGGGTTTCACACACAGACACTTTGTGACCAGAAAGCTTCAAGTTCAGTGACACGCAGTGCAAATGTAACGCATTCTATAGGCGCCCCGAAAGTCCATGAAGGATGTGTTAGTATAGCCCCCACCTAGGGGGCCCCCAAAGGGGAATTCAGCCCCCGAAGCCCGGGTGCACCTGCAGGAAGAAGGCAAAGCCAGGTTACCCACCTCCCCACCCCCGCCCCCAGCCGATGGAAGACCGGAAGGCTTGCTGTGCCGGAGTACAGAGAAAGCCGTCTTTATAGTCGTAGCCTGTCATTTAAAAAATCATTTCATGTCGATAGATTAGGCAGAATCACTTATTGGCCTTAATTCTTTCCTCTGAAGTTTTACTTTAGACTGTCTCTGGATCTTAAAATTAAAATTTAAGCTATATTTTAAAATTAAATTAAATGATAAACTAAATCTTAAAATTAAAATTTAACTCATTCTCAGCAATTAAAAAAAAAAAAGAATTATTAAAAATGTTCCTAGTAGCTGTTTTGAGTGACTGATGATCTCTCTAGGCACAAAAAGAGATCTTTTCATAGGCTTCACAGTGTGCTGAAAAGGCCAAATTAATCTCATATAAAATCAACAGGGTCACATTTTATTTTCAGAAGACAAAAGGCATGTAGATCTAAAAAAGAGAGAGAGAGAGAGAGAGAGAGAGAGAGACTGTTTTCTTAGGTAGTTTTAAAGGCTCTATGAATATTTATATTTTATTTTTGCACATACCCTGTTCTGTGTTTACAATACTGTGGGCCAATAAACTCCAGGGACCATCCAGAAGACAGGATTAGATAGACTGAGCATTGAGAGGGAACTAATGCACCTTTCAGTCTGAATGGATGAAGGCTGAAGGCAGAGAGAACTGATGCTTACAAACCATAAATGATAGGGCAAGGGGAGCACACCAAGGACCTTCCTCAAAGATGAATCAAAGACAGCTTTTGCAGAGATGAAAGAAAGCACGTAGTCACACTGTGGTTAGTAATTCTATGGAAACTGTTACCCAAAGAGATGTTTCCATTAGAAAATTAAAATATAAGTTGAAGAGGATGATGAATTTAATAACTAATTATTGTGGGATTCTGGGAATGCCTCACAGAAAGCAACTTTATCTTTCAAACTATTATTCCTAGTGGTCATTTTAGGGTCAGGTAACTTGGTTAGAGAGACAACCAGGCCTGTGGTTTGACCAATAATGGCAATTCTTTGGTTTATGAGAATAACGGTCATGGCACGTGGCCATCTGCCCTCCATGTAAGGTTAGGGGTCCACACTCCTTAAATAAATAACTTGGGCATAAAAAATACAAGACACAGGGCTTTCTTCATTACCATAACTTGAATACAAAAGGCCAGTGCGAGGCTGGCTCAGCAGTAGCATCATGGGACTTCAGTAAGCCACCAGAATCTCATGTGTACCTAATGCACAATTTTATTCTGTGGCTTCCCTGAGGTCTGGCTTCTCGCAATACTTACTTTTCTATAAAGTACTTGAGAAGACTTGCAAACTGATGACAGAGGAGAGTATTCCTGGAATATGTATTTCACATCAAGACATTTCTTCTGTCTCTTTGCACCATTCCTTCCCCCTTGCTCGCCTTCCCTCCTCTCCCTTGCCTCATACAGGCATAGGGTGATAAAGGACGTTGGCCTGAAATAAGTCCGAGGTCCCATCAGAGTTCCAACACCGGGTCACCTCACTGGCCTGTAACACCTGCTTTCTTCCTAGTGAGTGACTAGTTATGGGCCCCAGCAAGGGCATGTGAAAGTATTGGCCAAGGACACAGTGGCGTCCACGTTACCCATGACCCCTGTCTGTACTCTGCAGTCTATCTTGGCTAGAAGCCTATCCATTGAACTACGAAGGACCATGGAATCTTCCTCAGAAATGAAAAAGGGAAACAACTCGTCTGTATATCCCAGCTGGGTCCATCATGAAAATGAGGACCAACATCTAGGTGAATTCCCTTCTCTTACATGATATTTTTTTTTGGTGGGGGGAGGGTTGGCTATAGAAGAATCATATAAAATAATTTAAGAATATGAAGAAAATCAGTTTCTCTCTCTCTAAAACTTTACTATTAAATTTCAAATGGGTATGTAAGTCTCCATCTCTTCAAGCGCGTATTGAAATAAAACAAAAGGGCTCCTTTGAGGAGACAGCAATAAGCTCAGTTGATGGAAAGTAAAAACACTTTGAAATAGTTCCCTACAGCGGTCTTGCTGTTCTGAATTCAACGACGTTCTCTTCTCAACCACCTTAGGCATTTGTTTTTAATAAGTCTTTACAAAGTAAACAATTCAACAAAGGACCCCAGAACTGTGTTTCTCACCAGCAAAATAAGTACAGATTCCAGATGTTTCTCATTTTTCTGTCACTAATTCAAACTCACAAACCTCTTGTTTATTAGACATTTATTTAATCCTAATGTTTTCATACCTCTATTCCAAGAATCTCCTTTTCCATCCCTCCATCCCTTCTTTCGCCAAAGCCATCTACGGGGTAATTTGTCATAGACGGAATTGGACCTTTCCAGCATATACTCTTGTAGAAATATTTAAAATTATGCCAAAATAAGATTTCATAATGATATATAGCTTTTATCTATTTATAGTAACATGAATAGAGAAAGGTAAGGAAATTCTTCTGACATCTTTAAAAATTGAAGACTTTTTGTTTTGTTTTTTTGTAAATTGAATAGAGGTTAAAGGGGTAAGTTACCTTCCAAGGTCCTCTTCAGCGCCTGCACCTGCGTCACACAGCTGGCCTTTTGGATTTTGCTCCGAAGGCTGGTGGATGTTAGAGGACCTATTAGCAGACACTATTCTATGCTCTCTTAGCCCTACAGATGGGCTATAGATGATGGGTTTTCATACTTTATCATGTCCCTTATTCTACCTGACCCCATCCTGAGTCCCAGCAGTGGCCAAGGAACCAGGAGAGCAGAGAACAGGGAACTCACAACAAAAACAAATCGTCATGGAAAATACAGTGTAGTTGTGGTGGACCATGCAAGGGAAAGACACTTGACCTCCCCTATGTGCTTGTTTTTGATGGGATAAGGTCTGATGTGACATTTTAAAATTTATGATTCTACTAATGAAATTGTCTTTAATCATGGTGATTAAGTGCTAAATGCTCCTGGATTATATTCATTATTTCTTACAATACTAACAAGTAGAATCTATTATCTCCACTTTAAAATGAGGAAACCGAGTCTTAGAGACCTTGATGCCTACTTGCTCAAGAAATACACATACTATAGAGAATAAATCATGTATATCTTTGCAAATGAAAGACATTTTTTAAAATTTTTATTTTTAATCTTCACCTCAGGATATTTTTCTATTTCTCTTCAGATAAAGTGGCAGAGAGGGAGAGAGAAACATCGATGTCAGAGGGACACATCGACTGGTTGCCTCCCGCACGACCCCAACCAGGACAGGGGATGAACCTCAACTGAGGTACATGCATGCCCTTGACCAGAATCGAACCCTCGACTCATTGGTCCTCAGGCCAACGCTCTAACCGCTGAGCCAAACCGGCCAGGGGGCAAATGAAAGACATTTAAAGCAAAGGCATTTTGCAGGCAGCATTTAGCAATCATTTTAGAATGACAGCATCCTCATATATATTCTTTTTAGGTTTAGCAGATAATTCACAGGTATTCCCACAGTTACACCAAATCAGAGTAAGGTTGGAAGTAAAATGGTTGCTAGACTGGCTTCCAGAATTGTAGATACTGAATATGGTAGAGCCCTCAAACAGATTAAACACTACAAGAGAACAAGAGCTCCTTTTGGGCAACACACTTTTTTTTTTTTTTTTTTTTGCAAATGACTTCAGAAGTGACAATTCAATACTCCCAGACCACTTAAAAATATTAATTTCACTTGTGAAGAAGATGTTCCATGAATATTAGATTTAAAAGGCAACCATCTTAGAAACTGGACACCCTTGTATAGGTGTGTCTTCTGTATCTACAGAAGATTTCCTTCTCAAAGCTAAAAAGAGATTCAAATCAGTTCATTATTGACACCTTCTACTGAATGCCCAGTTTTGATGGAGTCCCATATTAGGTAGCATTTAAGTTGTCATAAAGACTATGTTTGCAATGAAGTATGATTTTGTGAGGCAAGCTTTAGCTTCCTAAAGGAAGAATGGATAAACCTGCAGGAAGGACAAAAAGGGCCAGGGAGAAGAGAAAGGAAGAAGAAAGATCAAATAACCCATCGGATCCCATCAATCCCTAGGAGACATTTTCTGTTCCTTTGATCAGAGAAGACTGTTTAAAACAGTGGTTCTCACAGTTGTGAGGGCATCCGAATCATCTGGAAGGCTTGTTCAAGCACAGGGAGGACCTGAGAATTGGCATCTCTAACAAGGTCCCAGGTGGTGCTGATGCTATTGGTCTGGGGACCACACTTTCAGAACAACTTCTCTAAAACGTCTGTAGATTCTGTTGGACCTTTCCCAGTTTACATTCTAGATATTTGACCCAAACTGACACCATGTTTGGTTTTCTAAACTTGTGTTCTTTTGAAACAAGGTTCACAGGTGCACATTTAATACTTCTTACCTGATGAAATTCGGTAAGTTTCCAACCAGAAGAAGCTTCATGAGAAAAGATATAGATGGGATGACTGTTAAGAGAAAGATAAAAAGCCATCAAGAAAGGAAATATAAATTACTCCATCATAATTAATATTAACGCTTGAACAGAGTAGACACCATTATCCCAACTATGTATCAATTGTATTTTCTACATCAGTTTTTATTAGAAACTTAAATTTGTAGATGAAGAAAATGCAATTGGATCAACATAGGGACTAGTAAAAAAAGGAAATTTCATGATTTAGAAATGAATTATATTGAATAGAAAGTGACAATAATATCAAAGTTACAACTAAATATTCTAAACAATGTTAATTAATGTTTATTTGACCCAAGAATTGCTTGCCTAAGTTAAGGCACTCATTTAACCAAAGCATTAAAAAAAATTTTTTTTTTTTGCATTCCAAAGTCTGCCTCCTAATGCAATAAACTAGTCTGTTTATTTGATGATTTATTCTTTTTCTTGGATTACCAAATAACATGGGGAAATTATGAGGACAGTAAAGAAGTGTCTGAGAGGCACATACGTGTGGTGTTTGTGAAGATATAGAATATGGAGACAGGGCTTTTTCAATAAAACCACTTTCTTAGTTTTTTATCAGTATTTCCAAGTAAGCAAGTGAAGACAATGTTTTCCTTTGGTCAGGGAGTCAGTTCATATCAGAGCTGGTTCCTTCACCTCAGCCTTCGGATTCCCCGTCACATCAAGCTCAGTGGCCTCAGGGATCCACAGAGGTAACGTTTTGATACTTCACCTTCAACGGGTGCTGGTCAGTTAACACCAAACAGTAGGCCCATGCCCAGACACATTCGTGGGCAGCCTGGCACACATGCCCAGCTGTTCTGGCTTTTCAGCTTGCCTTTGGCGGTGTAGGGGTTGTTTCCTGTGTGTGCTATTTCTCGGCCACCCCATCCTCACTTCCATATAAAGACAAAGGTAGCGGTCAGTCACTTCTGGAGCTTCAACACTCGATCCATTTCTCCTCCTCCCACACCCATTTCTGGATTCAAACTGCTTACGCCTCATGCTTCTGCCCCTTCAAATCCTCTGGTGTGGCCCAGAGAGTTCTGACTTATAAATGCAAAAGTTTGAGCTTGACCTTCTGTAAGCCTACCATTCTCTTAGAGCCTAAATCAATGGAGGGTTTCCTGCAGACAAGAGTTGGCTTAGAAAATTTCTCACAGTCAAGACTTGTAAAGGACCACATCATCGCCATTAACTAAATACATCCTACAATATTTTTATTCCAGAAAACACATGATGAACTCATCGCTATTTTGCCAAGTGCTTTCTTCTTAAATTTTTATGGCAAGCCAGTGCTTCTCAGCTCAGCAGGGCAAGGTGCCCACAGACTGGAACTTGTGAGCTTGCCTGGGCTAGAAATTCAGGAACTTCAAGACACTAAACTCATTTCTAGTATAACTATGTATCTGTGTGTCGGCAAAGCCTATTCTCTCTTCCCTTTATTGAAAAAAAAAAAATCAATGGCAAACACTGAGTTTTGAGGTTGGCATAAAAGAAGTATTAGTTGTGGTTCTTGCCCTGAAAGTATTTACAATAAAGTCTGAATGCAAGACCTGAACATGTGAAATAATTAGAAACAATAAAAGAATGGACTAAGTTAAGCATGAACTGTGCAGTGCAGACCGTGCAGAGAGCAGGGGACAGCTTTAGGAAAGAAGGGATTAAGGTAACGATTAAAAGACACACATGATTTGTATAAAAAGATGAATGATCTTTCTCTGCGTATTACTTAGAAAGTGAATGTGCTAGTTTATACAATTTAATACCACTCACAAAATTCATTGTGTCTGAGTGAGTCAAACTGGTAACCAGTGGACCAAAGAACTTTTTGGGGGGTGGGGGGTGGGGAGACATGGAGGCTTCTGAGTAAGAGTCCATTTCCAAAGAACTTTTTTATTCTACCATCATTTTCAATGTTTTAAAACAAGTTTGAATTAATCTCCAACATTAATAAGTTCGAAGATTTTACATTAAAAGGTGATTTATATTTTCTCTTTGAAAAAATTGGACAGATTTTTAAAACCTGACCTACACTTCTGCATCATAATGATGAACTATAGCTGAGTAAAACCCACCCCTGTTGGATGGAGCATTTTGTCCCGTCTCCACCACCTACGCCAATTGCTATTGCCTCTCCCACCTAACCTGCTTTGCTCATGTACATCACCTCCTGGCCCCTGTGGGCATTTGAACTTGTGATCCCTGTTGCACATTAACAGGGTGGTGGGGGTGGGGGGAAGCGCTGTATCAAATGCTCCCCTTGAACCAGTTGAATCAAAACAAGCGATTTTGCCCTCTCAACCTCCTTTTTGCAAGATAAAGCAACCTACACACAGGTGGGTCCTTGAAAAAATATTGTTCTCAAATACTTCAAAAGTTCATATGAAACCAAAAAAGACCCCGAATAGCCACAGCAATCTTGAAAAAGAAGGACAAAGTAGGTGGAATCACAATACCGGATATCAGGTTATACTACAAAGCTACTGTAATCAAAACACCCTGGTACTGGCACAAGAACAGGCATATAGATCAATGGAATAGAACAGAGAACCCAGATATTGACCCAAAACATTATGCTCAATTAATATTTGACAAAGGTGGCAAGAGCATACAATGGTGTAAAGACCACCTCTTTAATAAATGGTGTTGGGAAAATCGGACAGCTACATGCAAAAAAAATGAAACTAGACCATCAACTTATACCTTACATAAGAATAAACTCAAAATGGATAAAAGACTTAAATGTGACTCGTGAATCCATAAAAATCCTAGAAGAAAATGTAGGCAACAAAATTTCAGACATCATACGCAGAATTTTCACTGATACATCACCTAAGACAGTGGTTCTCAACCTTCCTAATGCCGCGACCCTTTAATACACTTCCTCATGTTGTGGTGACCCCCAACCATAAAATTATTTTCGTTGCTACTTCATAACTGTAATTTTGCTACTGTTATATCTTAGGCAACCCCTGTGAAAGGGTCGTTCGACTCCCAAAGGGGTCGCGACCCACAGGTTGAGAACTACTGACTAAGGCAACAGAAACAAAGGAAAAAATGAACACATGGGACTACATCAAACTCAAAAGCTTCTGCACAGCAAAAGAAACAACCATCAAAGTGGAAAGGCAACCCACTGTATGGGACAGCATAATTGCCAATGATATATCAGATAAGGGATTAATTTCCAAAATATATAGAGTGCTCATACATCTCAACAAAAGGAAGACAAAGAACCCAATTAAAAAATGGGCAGAGGAACTAAATAGACACCTCTCCAAACAGGACATACAAATGGCCAAGAGACATATGAAGAAATGCTCAACATCACTAATCATCAGAGAGATGCAAATTAAAACAACAATGAGGTATCACCTCACACCTGTCAGAATAGCCGCTATCAACAAAGCATCAAACAACAAGTGTTGGCGAGGGTGTGGAGAAAAGGGGACTCTAGTACACTGCTGGTGGGAATGCAGACTGGTGCAGCCACTGTGGAAAACACTATGGTGTTTCCTCAAAAAATTAAAAATTGAATTGCCATTTGACCCAGTGATCCCACTTCTAGGAATATATCCTAAGAAGCTTGAAATACCAATCAGAAAGAATATATGTACCCCTATGTTCATAGCAGCACTATTTACAACCGCTAAGATCTGGAAACAGCCCAAGTGTCCATTAATAGATGAGTGGATAAAAAAAAAAAAACTGGTACATATATACAATGGAATACTATGCAGCTATAAGAAAGAAAGATCTCTTATCCTTTGAGACAACATGGAGGGACCTCGAGAGTATTATGCTAAGCAAAATAAGCCAATCAGAGAAAGACAAATATCACATGATCTCACTTATTTGTGGAATATAATGAACAAGGTGGGCTGATGAACGAAATAGACCCAGAGACATAGAAAGGAGTATGGTTCAGACTGAGAAACCTCAGAGTAGGAGGGCGGGGGGGATGGATGAGATGAACCAAAGAACTTATATGCATGTATGCATAACCAATGAACATAGACAACAATGCTAGGGGGGTGGGGAGGCGGGATGGGTAGGAGGGGTTCTGGGGGGGAAAAAGGAGAAACATCTGTAACAAAAATAAATTAATAAAAATTGGAAAAAAAATATATTGTTCTCAGTCTAGAGAGGAAAATGTCACGGGCCACACATGCAAAAAGAGTTGTGCTTTGATTCCACAAGTGCGTTGGTGATCATGACTCAGACTGCACATTGTACAGTGGGCTGGTGGGCTATGTGGGCACTTGGAGGACAGGTGCTCCATGAACTCTCTGGGTTTTGAATGATAGATCAGATAAGCCTGAGGTTGATAATTCTGTTTGTTTGTTTTTTTCATCAAATTTACATATTTTACAAAGATTTTTATTTAAACAGAGTTGTTCTCAAATATTTGAAGTATAGTAAAATCTACCTATAACATAGTCCTGTGTATCCTATAAAGTATATTTACCGTGTACAATCAATCCCTTCTAGTCTGTTCTGAAGAAGTGTGTGGCGCATCCCAATGATCGGGCAGTACAAGCAGCGTGTGTTAGATTTGGAATGAGTTTCATGTTCATATTGGAATAGTCATTCATTTGTTCATTCAGCCATCCCAAACGGAAGTATTTAGCCCAGAGGGCTTTGTCTTGGCCCTTCTACTAACCAATTCTTGAACTTGTAGATGCATTAACCTCTCCTGGTTTTGGTTCCTCAAATAGGGAGCCATATATTGTACATACATAAATGTCATATGCATACTGTGTATACTTATATACCAAATACTGCATACACACATGCATACCGTACAGGTACATATGCACATATGTATACATATTGTAGGTACATATACATATATGTGCTTATTTGTAAACTTTTTATTTCACTTAATATGCTATAAAAGTTTTCCTACTCCAGTAAATAGGCAACTTCAGATGATTTGTAATTACTGTATAATTCTCCATTATATTGGCATATAATTTACTTAACCAGTACCCTATAATTGAACATTTTAACTTTTTTTTCCTATTACCAGCATAATGTGCTTGGGGAAAAAGAATTTTTAAAGCTGCTTGCAGAATTCCATAGGGCAGAATAGACAAAAGTGGATTGCCTTCCATGATAAAGGAGCAACCATCCTGAGGTTCTGGGGACAGTCAGAAAGAAGGGGTGCTGGGGAGGATCTGGGTTACAGAGGGCCTGAGATAAGGCAGGCATCTGCATGTCAGAGGAAAATAAGTTTCTAAGACATTCCCAAGGACTTTTAAAACCAGCGCATATCTAATATTTGGCGATCCATCGTGCCATGCAGTGATGTAATCAGACACAAGGCTGTAGGATGAACTAGTCAGTGAAATACGGGGTTGTGTGCCACCAGGTGTATAGTAGGTGTTACCCCTCCAGGAATCCTTGGAGGTGAGCAATGCTTGTTTTCCTCTGCACATGAGGAGGAAGACTGAAGTCATTTCATTTAAATACTGAAGTATGAAATGGCTCCATGAGCCTGGAGTGTGTGGACCCACTCAGGCAGCAAACACAACATCGAAATGAAAATCTTTGCATGTTTGTTGACTAAATTAGAATTTAGAAGTGAATTTTGAATTTCCATATTAGAAGTTAAATTCCTTCTCCCTCATACTTTTTTTTTTTTTTTTTTTTTTTTAGTGGGAGGGAGAGACAGAGGAAGAGAGAGAGAGAAAGAAGCATCGACATGAGAGAGACACATCCAGTGGTCGCCACTTGCACGACCCCAACCAGGGCTGGAGACAAACTGCAACCGAGGTACGTGCCCTTAGCGGGAACCGAACCCGGGACTCTCCGGTCTGCGGGCTGACGCTCTAACCGCTGAGCCAAACCAGCCAGGGCCCTCATACTTCTTTCACTTGGTCATTTCCTCTTCTTTTTGTTTTCTCCTTTCTTTTAATGAAAATCAAATAACTTGTCATTAGGTGATCCATTCACATTGTACAAAATTTAAAAGTTACAAAAGGACATGGAGACTAGAGAAAATCATGCCCGCTGAAACCTACCTGTGACCACTTCCTCTTAGTCAGAGTCAACGAACGTTATCTAGTTGTACATCCTTCCAGGTGTCCTAAGCACACACAGCGTGCCTGAGTGAGGAGCCTGTCCCCTTTGTTTCCACAAATGGTAGCAAACTCTGCAAAGAATGTCTTGCTGCTTCCCTCACTTAGCATACCTCAGCGATAGTTCTTCCATATTTGTACACATGGAGTTGTCCAATGACTATATTTGTAATCCCATGCAAATGAGTATATATAATTTATTTAGCCATATCCTTTATAAAAAATATTTGTTATATTTTTTTTGATTTTTAGAGGAAGGAAAGGAGAGGGAGAGAGAGATAGAAACATCAATGAGAGAGGAAACATCAATCGGCTGCCTCCTGCACAAACCCCACCAGAGACTGAGCCCACAACCTGGGCATGTGCCTTGACTGAATTAAACTGGCAACCTCTTGGTGCATGGGTCAATGCTCAACCACTGAGCCACACCGGCCAGTATTGTTGGATCCTTTTTAATGGAAATTAAGGTTGCTTCCTTATTATTATTTTTTTGGAAACAAACAATTCTATAATAGCTTTGGATATAAATCTCTTGATTAGGTGCAAATGTATCTATCGGATAGATATCTAGAAATGGAATTTCTGAGTCACATTGTATGTATATTTTTAATTTTGATATTGTTAAATTACCCTCCATAGAGGTTGAATTAATTTGCACCCCCACTACAAATGTATGAGTATTGCTTTCCTTATAGCTTAGTCAAAATAGTCATCAATTTTTAATCTTTACCCATTTGGTAATTGAAATTTTCTATTCTATTTTAACTTGCATTTTCTTATTATAAGTGAAATAAAGTATGTTTAAAAGACCTTGAATTATAATTTATTTGTTCTATTTGTTCATTTTTATTGGATTATTGTTTCTTTAATAGGAATTCTTTATATATTATAGAAATTAGTCTTTTCACTATATAATGTGTAGCAAACATTTTTCATAGCTTGCCTTTTAACACTGTTTAGGTATATTTAATTTAGGTAGAAATTTTTATTTTTGAGGCTCTTCTGCTTTTCTTCATTTCCCTTCTTTTTTAGGCTTAGGCAAGTTGCCAGGGAGTTGTAGTAGCTGGGCACAGCCCTTCCCTCTCTGATAGACCTCTTCCTGAGGGGCCCAACGAGAGAACGAGCTGCTCTGAGTTTGGTTTGACAGGCTGTATGGGACACGGAGATGGGAGTAACAGACTGGGAATGGGACAGTCCCAAGAGTCTCCATGCAGTTCCTTCCAGAAGAGTTCAGGGGCTGCTGGTTTTAAGTATGAAAATGAAATTTCTGGATTCCTGTGTCTATTCTTCAAGCTCTATTACTGAACTATTTTCTCTATGAATTTTTTCTGTATGTCAATAGAGGACAGAATATGTGGAAATAAGATGGGATTAAACGAGAAAATAGTGCCCAGCTGGTGTGGCTCAGTGGTTGAGCATCGACCCATGCACCACAAGGTTGCTGGTTCAATTCCTGGTCAGGGCACATGCCCAGGTTGTGGGCCAAATCCCCAGTGGGGGGCATGCAGGAGGCGGCCAACTGATGTTCTCTTTTATTGATGTTTCTATCTCTATCTCTAAAAAATCAATAAAGAAAAAAAATTAAAAAGAAAAAGAGAGAAAATAGTTTGGACATACTATCAGAAAGCAGTGTGTCTTGAAAGAGATAGTTGAAGACGAGTCCTGGAATAGGTGCCCTTAAAGACCTTTACTTCATGGTTTCACCAGCTTTCCCATCAGAAAATGGATGGTTTTAATACAGATGTGTGATGTGCATTAATACCAATAAGCCTAACACCGTTAATAAAAGAGGTTGAAGAAGTATGAGGTAGCATTATCACAAATATACTTTTGAAAACTTAGAGGTAGCACATTTTAGAAAAAGAGTATTTTTTTGTCCAGCTTGAAAGCTGAGGAAATTTGGTAGAGTAAGGAATGGGTGAGCCATCAGTCTGGGTACCACCCTGTACTGATTCTAGACAGGTTACTTAACTCTCAGGCAGAGGACACTAAAGCCAATCTGGCAAATACTAGAGAGTGTCCAGACCAAGAACCAGTGGCTAACGTAGAGAATTTTAAACTTTCTATGTGACCCTCAGGAAGACATTAACTTTACATTGTGAGCTGAAGTAACACTTTCATCTATACTACATACAAGACTGAAACTGAAGTTACATGAAACAGTATTAACCACTACTAATGCATTCTGGTAATTCCTATTTTATTCTCTCCTCTTCTATTCTATTCCTTTCCATTCTGTTTCTTGTTTAAATTGTTGGTCAAAACACACTAAATGAATTTGTCGATCCTTTGACCCTCAATTTGAAGAATACTAAGTTAAATGAAAATGAACATTCACCTGTCCTGCCACACAAATTTACGTATATAATCAGTTTGCATTAAAATTTTTTTCTCGTGATTCATGTAAATATAATTTATAAATACTTGTACAATATATAAATGTCATATATTTTTAGCTACATTTAAAAAGAATGCCGTGTACCATTAGGCTGTCAGCCGATTTCTCAAAAGAAACTTTGCAGGCCAGGAGGGAGTGGCAAGAAATATTTAAAGTGATGAAAAGCAAGAACCTACAACCAAGGTTACTCTATCCTGCAAAGCTGTCATTTAGAATCAATGGCCATATAAAGAGTTTCCCAGACAGGAAAAAGCTAAAGGAGTTCATCAGCACCAAACCACTATTATATGAAATGTTGAAGGGTCTTCTTGAAGGAGAAGAAGAACAAAAATATGAACAATAAAATGACAATAAATACATGTCTATCAACAATTGAATCTACAAACAAAATGAGCAAGCAGAACAGAAACAGACTCGTAGATACAGAGAACTTTTTGTTGGTTGCCAGATAGGAGGGGAGTTGAGTGAAAAAGATGAAGGGATTAGGAAGTACAAATTGGTTGTTAGACTGATGAACCTCAAAGGGAAGGGGGGAGGTGGGGTGGAAAGAGAGAAACCAAAGAACTTATATGCATTTATGCATAACCAATGGACACAGACAATAGTGTGGGGAAGGCAGGAGGCAGGCAGGATTGAGGAGGAGGGGGTCAAGGGGGGAAAAAGAGGGACATCTGTAATACATTCAACAATAAAGATACATTTAAAAATAAAATAAAAATAAAAAATAATAAAAAGAATACAATGTGTTTGTTTGAGAGCGTTTTCTCTGTAGAACCTACATACTTATTTACAATAAATTAAAACTCAGAACCTAAGTAAAATATAAAATCCACATGATTGCGTCATAGTAACAGCTGTTATAACTTACGAATGACTGATTTTCAGACCAACTAGACTACAAGTAAATTCAACCAAATCGAAGTCAATAATGCTCCCATCATTTGGTGATCAAACACAGTGACTTGTCCATAGCAGTGACCAAAATGTAGGAACTTACACCTTACAGTAACTCAGATAAACTGAAATCTGACTTTTCCTTGACTAATGTCTAAATATAAGGTAATAGTCTGCTTATTTAAAAAAATGTTTATCAGAGAAGAGAATGTGACACAGAAAAGTCAGTCATGTTAGACCCAGTAATAAAATGTGTCTCACTCTTGACTTCTGTCTCAGGCCCCTACTCCCGGGCTGTCACTGCTCCTTGAGATGTCCCTCCCTTCATTGTGAACACAGGGGGGTGGGCTAGGTCCTCAGGGTCCCTTCCTGCCATGGCACTCTCTGGTTCTTGGTGACTCATTCAAACAAAACAAGGACAATCATCCCCACCACCATCGCCACCACTACTACCACCCAAAAAACTCTAACTCTGTCCATCTCTGATGACTGAGAGCAAGAAGGGTTGTTTCTTTCTAAATATTAGAACAAATGCCCAACTTCCTTTGAGCAGGAAGCCTACAAGGGTATACCTCATCTCGTGCATTTATTCTTGGACCGGGTGGGTTCATCTGGTATTGTTCCAGCAGCATCTTGATGCCTCAGAGAGTCCAACTACAGCTGCCCCCCCAATGGGTTGCAATGGTATTTGGCAAGTTTACACCATGCAGAGCTACTTCTGGTAAAGAAGTCATTTCAGTTTGGGGAAAATGTGTAATTTGGCCACTTAATTTGCATTGTTCTGAAAGTTGCCAGACTTGTCCTGCCAGGCATCAGTGTCTAGGACTTTCATCTTCCTTGGCTCCACCCCCTCTCTCCGGAGCAGAGCAGAACAAAGGGAGAGGCCCCAAGGCAGTGCCATCCAAGGAGCCAAACAGAGGTCTGGGTTTTGAATGAATGATGAATTTTGAATTATAAAAGCTTTTCCACGGAAGCTTTCACTCAAGACTTGTATTGACTCTACAAATAGAAATGAATCCAAGCTGTGTAGTACGCCATCGGAAATTCAGTGACAAGAACAGGTCTTCAGTGACCCCTCCCATGCAAGGCAATTTCCCTGTGTTTGTAATACTCTAAAATACATACACAGGGGACAAGCGCATATATTTTTTCCTATGTTCTTAATTTGGAAGGTATCACATGTGTTGATAAATTTGTTTCTGTAAATGACATGGTACCTGATTTTAGCAAATAGAAACTCTACCTGTAAGTGAAGTCGCTCTGTAACTAATAGGTGAACTGCTTATGTAAATATTTGCTTTCCCTTCAGCTTGGAAGGTTGTTGCCCTGGGGCTTTTCAAAAGGGCTCTGACCCTTCTTTCTAAGGCTGTTGCTCTGCTCTTCAGAGGAAGGTTATTAATTATATCCTTTAAACCATCTATTATCCTGAGCTACTGCTGTCCATAATCTCTCTGTCAAAGTTGCTCTTGGTCAACTCTCTCTCGGACCCCAGAACTCTATGCTCAAAGTGGAGGCTGTTTGCCCGGCCAGTGTGGCTCAGTGGTTGAGCATCGACCCATGCACCAAGAGGTTGCCAATTTGATTCCTGGTCAGGGCACATGCCTAGGCTGTGGGCCCGATCTCCACTGGGGGGCATGCAGGAGGTGGCCAATCAATGTTCTCTCTCATCGATGTTTCTATCTCTCTCTCCCTCTCCCTTCCTCTCTCTCTAAAATCAATAAAGAAAAAATATTTTTTAAAAAATGGAGGCTGTTTAATCTCCTTGGGTCCCTGCAGGTTTCTCTATTTTACTTCTCTTCTCAAAGGGACCAGTTTCTTTTTCACCTCATCATTTAAAAACCATAGAGATTTTCATCTAAAACAAGGTTATACAGGTTTCTTCCCAAACTCATTATTGTAGAGCAGAAACTGAGTAGCTGAGACAAACGAACTCACACAGTGCCTCAAAGATAAAAGACACCAGCACGAATGCATTTTCTCTCGCTCTAATGAGAAGACTGTCCAGGCTTAGGAATTTAAACGTTTAAAACTGATGACAAATATAAGTACAGTGCAGAGAGAGACCCAATAAAATGGAGTGTAAAATCTAAGGAGGCTTGTAGAGGCATTAGAGTGTAAAGCAATGGTTCTCAACCTTGCTAATGCCGCCACCCTTTAATACAGTTCCTCACGTTGTGGTGACCCCCAACCATAAAATTATTTTCTTTGCTACTTCATAACTGTAATTTTGCTACTGTTATGTCTTAGGCAACCCCTGTGAAAGGGTCATTCGACCCCCAAAGGGGTCGTGACCCACAGGTTGAGAACCGCTGGTAAAGAAACATTGAGTAAGTAGCATAAAATAATTGTTTTCAAGAAGCAAAGGCTGTTAAAACCTAGAAAGTTTATAGCTTGCAATTGTACGTTATTTATCTTGAAGAATTCTGAAAATCAAGTTGTTCCTAAGTATTTCAAGCGTATAGTTATAAGACCTTAATATTGGTGAACAAACCGGGACTTTTCCAAGCTCGACCGTGTCGAGCATTTTCAGTAGTCATCAATATTATCATAGACCTCATATGCTCTCTTCATCTCCCTTATTACCTATTGTCACTGAGATACACATTTAATCCAAGTTGTATTGCAACCATTATAGTTTTTTATTCAATGCCCTAGTTCTTGACAGTTATGACTATATATGAATGAAGTGACTTTAAAACATATTTAAAAATATATAAAAACTCTTGGATACACCGAGAGGTGGGGTCTTTGATTCCTCCCCTTGGGTCCAGGCTGTAAGCAATAATTCCACTTCTGTGGAAATGATGCAATATAAAGCAGGATCAGAAATGAACATGCAGCTTCTTCCTGGTTCTTGTGGGACTCACTCTTGGAGGAGTTGGCTCCCACATAAGATGTCTGGCTCTTCGGAGACTGTCAGCTGCAGGGGCTACTTGTTGGCACTTCAGTGAGCAGCCCTGCTGAGCTCCCAGCCCCTAGTCAGCATCACCTACCAGGCATGTCAGAAAGAAGCCTCAGGATCATTGCCGCCCAAGTCATCAAGTCGTGCTCAGTACCTGAGTCTCCCTAGCTGAGGTCCCAGGCATTGTGGAAGGACACACGCTATCTGTGCTGTGTCCTGCCTGAATTCCCGACCCATAGAATCCAAGAGTGTGATAAATTGGTTGTTTTATGCCACTAAGTTTTTGGGTGATTTGTTATGCAGCAAAGCAATGAAAACAATTTATGATCACTATAATTCCAGTTGTGTTTCTTAATTAATCCACCATGTTTAATTCAATTCAGGTTAGAAACTCTTATGCTGAAGAAAAGCCCGTACTGACTTAAATCTTCTCGGTAATATGTTTTCCAAACCCATTATGATTTAGCCACTGCACAGAAATTGTACTCGGGAAAGAGTGTAGGGAGAGGATGATTTGTACGTTCTTTTATAAGAAGTAAAATGGAGAAGCTTTATCTAGGCTAATACTTCAGGGTTTTCACTCAGTTACCATGTATGATCGACTTGCACGCCTATTTATTATGGACTACTTTGGCAACAAGGTTTTCGTATGTTGTAAACCACCAGTGCTTAGAGAGTGCACATGCCTCAGCCAGCTTGACTATCCCAGAGTGCCCTGTGGCCTGAACAATGCTCCTGCCATCTTCCACTCTCTGATGAATGCCATCGGGCACGACACCTGGACAGAGATGAATTTGTCCACCTGGGTGAGATCTAGATCTACTCCCCTGACCCACTTCCCTGAGTCCCAGATCCAGGCAGTCTCTGACCAAGAAAGCAAGATACTCATTTTTAGATCACGGAACCCCTGGGCATGGGGATGGAGCAGGAACTTGGATCGGAGATGTGAAGGTGAGTGATGGGCATTCACTGTGCAGTGGTTTGTGCTTCTCCACTGACATTTCTCAGCTCACCTTGAATCTGAAGGAGCAATTGGTGCCAGACTTGGGCCCTGGAGGGCTGATTAAACAGATCGAAGTGCGAATCTTTGATTTTGACTGAATTCCACAGAATAGGAAAATAAAGTAAATTGGCAATGCCAGAAACATAGTATTATAACACAGTTTAATAGCAAGATCTTTCTCCAGGATCAGATTTCCAAGAAAATAATGAGCTACATACTTTTTTTTTTTTTTTCAATTGGGATAAAGTTAAAACTGAATCTATGCTAGTTTCTTTCTTTTAAGAAATATATCTTTATTTTTATTGTTGACACTATTACAGATGTCCCCAATTTCCCCCTCTTCTCCCCTTTTCCCAACAAATCATGATACTGAAAAGCTGAATGAAAATAGCCTGCAGGGATCAGAGGCATCATTCAGAAGCCTCTGGCCTTCATTTTAACAGTAAATGTGGCACATCCATTAGCACGGAGACCTCCTCTTCTGGGAAGTGATTGCTCTTCAGTTTGAGACTATCTTCCTGAAGCAGGGCAGTATTAGGTTGAAGTCATTAAGAACCTACCCAAGCCTATTATCAAATTCAGTATAATCTTTGCTTACAAGTCTACTGCTGTTTGTGTACAGCCCTGTTACTTACATGCGTGCTTCGTAGCTTCAGACTCTGCTGTGCACAGAAGACCCTTCCCCCCTGCTCTCTAGGCCCTGGGGGTTTGCAACACATTCCTAACGCTGGCCACCGCAGGCGCCAGTACAAAGGACATCCTTCCAATGCTGAAGGGACCTTCAAATTGAATTACTTGCTTTCACTCAATTTCATATGGTAGCCCTTAATGATTAAACATGCCTTCCTTGTAATAGGGTTAGGGTTAGAGGCCACAAGATAAAGACCATATTGATAGCCCAAGAAATTAACGTTGTCATTTATACAAAATAATCACGGCCACAGTCATTTCTTTCCTCCGTAGTCATGCATGGTCAGATGCATCGGCAACCTACTGACCCCCCCTTGGAAGGCAGCTGGTGTATATGGTTCTTGCAGAAGAACAACATCTGAAAAGAGTTATTTAGATTGAGAGGACAAATATTCTGTACTCAGAATTTAGCTCAATTTTCCCCTAAACTGTGACATTTCCAAGTGGGATGAAAACTTGCTAACTCATAGTCTTCTGACGGCGGGGAGAGGTGCTTAAGAATATGGTCTTCGAAGCTGTCAACAGTTCAAGATTCATTTCATTCAATAAACTTTGTTTTCAATGTGCAAACATCAGATTACTTCTCTCTATTACCAAGATGATGGATTGGAAGCTTTTATTAAGGAAGAACCAAGGGTAATTTTGGAGTTTGGAGAAATCTGTGGGAGTACAAGTCAGGGTAAGATATAGGAAGGGCCCCTTTGGGAGGACCCCGGATGCCTAAAGAAGGACCAATGCAAAGGAGTGGGATGCTTCAGTGATCGCCAAGCCCATCAGGGTTGAGCTCTCTCCCATGCTGCTTCTGACACACTGCTGCTTATCCACACAAATGGTACTGCATTTCTGACTGTTACCACTCCACTCAAAGTGTAGTTTGCTCTATAAATATATAGGACACTGATATGAAAGCTTTTAAGTGTTTCTTATCAAAGAATATTTTCTGTTAGATTATGTTCATTTCATTACAATAAGTGAACCGCTGTTTTCTTACATTTATATTGGGCTACAGAAACAATGATGCAAAATATAGATCAACATGTATTTATTCCACGTCAATATATTTGTCACAGATTGCTAGTATCAACTATAATGGGAGCTGCAAAATGGTAATAGTCCTATGACAGAAGAACTTCAAAATATAAAGACATAAGATGAACAGAAATGTCATAAAAAGGAGAGAACTGAAAAATAATAAATTACTATGTACAATGTGAAGACTCTAGATAAGCCTGGAAATGGCTTTATAAGTCATCTAGTTCTTTCTACCCATTAACATAAATGTGCTTAAATTCACTTCCTAAAAGTTTCCACAAAAGGTGTTACCAACACATTGCGTAACCCAGGTACACACGCAGACACAGGAAGGTGGTCAAGCGGATGGCAGAAGTTACATGTGCAGAAAGAAAATGGTTATTCTTGGTTAGAGGAAGATTAAGGAAGGAGACAGAAAATGTTCAAAGGCAGGTATTTGAGGATATTGAAACTGGAGGTTCTAAAGAGCAGAAAATTCACCCTGGCCAGTTGTGCTCAGCAGTTAGAGCGTCAGCCTGCGGACCAGAGAGTCCCAGGTTCGGTTCCTGCTAAGGGCATGTACCTTGGTTACAGTTTGTCCCCGGCCCCAGGTGGGGTTGTGTGGGTGGCAACCACTCGATATGTCTCTCTCACATCGATGTTTCTCTCTCTCTCTTCCTCCCTCTCTCCCTCCTGCTCTATCTGAAGATAAATGCAAAAATGTCCTCGGGTGAGGATAAAAAAAAAAAAGAAAAAAAAAAGAGCAGAAAATTCAAGATAACGGAGATAAGCAAAATGTATGAAACAGGAAAGCACAGAGGTAGGAGGGAGGTTGGTGGGGGAGAATAGTGAAGCAGGCCAGGGGAGGGTTAAATCCCTTGGGGATGTAGATGCTAATGTGCCTTAGAATCAATCACCTAGGAAGCTTGTTTTAAATTTTTAAAAAAAGGCAAATACTTGGAACCCACTACCAAATGATTCTGAATGAACTGGGCAGGACCAGGGCCCAAGGTTCTGTATAATAATATTTCATCTGAGTGTTTCTGACGCAGGTGGTCCAAGGACCACACTTTCAGAAACACTGGAAAGGATGATTGTTGAAGTCTTATAGAAGAGGGCAAAATTATGACCTTTAAACAGAAAGAGACAGGGGAATAAATAGTATTTTCTTAGTGAGTTTACAGATCTCATTTCTTTTCTGAGTGAGAGTTGGCATATTTTCTGGGGCCAGAGAGTAGGTACCTAGCTAAATGAAGTACAGTTTTCCATGCCATGTGCAGCTTTCTCTTTTCTAGCAATTTCATTTATCCAGAACACAGTTTAACTAAGAAACTAAGATAAAAATACCTCAGAGTGGACAAAAATGACTTAAGCAAATCCACACACAGTTCTCATAAAATAACTTCCCAGGACCTTGCTTCAGGCTTATTTGTTTTAGTTTTAGAAATGTCTAAAGACTTAGCAATTGGGTTTCCTACCTCATAGCACTTAAAACCACAAACTGTGCTAAGGAGAGGTGCAGGAGGGGTCACGGGGTTGGGGACTACTGCTGGAGGCACAGATCCAGGCGCAGCAAGGAACAACGGCCGACATCCTGATGGTTGTGAATATGAAAACAGACTAAAGAACTCACGTAGAGGAGGGGCAGTTTTCCTCAAACGATTGATTAATAACACCGAAGGACTGCTGTGTTACTGTATGTTATAGCAACTGATGTTGATAATGGGGATCTCTAAGTTAAATTATGTTTAGTCTATTTTGTTTTATTTTTATTTTCTTTATTGATTTTAGAGAGAGAGGAAGGGAGAGGGAGAGAGAGATAGAAACATTGATGAGAGAGAACACCGATTGCCTGCCTCCTGCATGCCCCCCACTGGGGATCAGGCCCACAACCTGGGCATGTGCCCTGACCGGGAATCAAACCAGCGACCTCTTGGTGCATGGGTCAATGCTCAACCACTGAGTCACACAGGCTGGGCTAGTCTATTTTGTTTTAAAAAGGTGTGGAATTATGACCATTTTAAAGGGTTCCTGTTTAAAATGACTAAAATGTTTACCTCTTAAGAAAGTCAGCTTTGGTTTTTCCATATTATATATTCAATTATTTATTTGCTCATTTGTCACTTTCTTTATAACAGCAAAGCACCATGCTAAGTGCCAGGAGAAAATAACAGGGTCCCTCAAAAAACAAAATGTGAGAGTCTAGAGATGCAAATGTCTGGAGTTTAGAACAAAGGTCAGAGATGTGGCTCTGAATTTGCAGTGCCACCTGTGCAAGTTTCTCAGCCACGTGAGGATGGTGGAGAGGGCAGAGAAGGAGAGCGCTCGGGATGGAACCAGGTGATGGTCTCGCTTTCCAGTGATAGGTAAGGCATCACTATGTTATGTATAAGATGCACAGTAATCCTCTTCACAAGTAGGATGGATTATGGACTGGGAAATCAGGGTATAATTAGGGACTAAATCTCCTTTGGGACAGAAACCTATCTAATGTTCCTCCGCACCCCTCTGCCCACCAAGGACTTGATCTAAATGCATAATAGGATCAAAACCAAAAGTTGCCAAGAAAGACAAGCTGGGCTGAGCCTCCATCTGGTAAAGCAATTAAACAAATGTCATCACAGAGCAAATTTCGGCACTTAAGTTTTGACAGATCATTAAGGCGTTCACCTCCTCACAACACAAATTCTGCAGAGTAAACCGGTGCTTTGAAATGTTTTGGCACCTGTTAAGAAAAAGAAACACCTTCTAATTATTCAGTGGCTGGTAAGAAAAATGAATAAAAATGCACTAAAAGACAATATATCGTGCATTAAAATACATCAATCTGTTAAGCTGAGCAAACAAAAGCTTTCTAAATTTTACCACTGATGTTTGTCTGATGGAAAAAAAAAAGTGGTAATCAAGATGGTATATTCTGAGTTTGCTGTGATTTCCCATCAAGTCTCCTGCTAAGTCATAGGAACAGCAGAGTAAACTGTGTAATTCATTCAACAAAATGTATGCAACATCTACTATATGCAAGGCCTTTTGGTATTTACATGGGAGATCAAAGGTGGGTAATGTTTAGTCCTGGCTTTGAAGGAGCTTATGAGTAGCTGAGGTACCTACAAATGACTACATCAGAAGGCAGTGGGTGATTATGAAGTGGCTTTGCATATCTCTTGTTTCAGCCTTTGAACAAATCATCCAAAGAATTTTGGACCTTACATAGGAGGTAAAATGAACCCAACATGTAATTAAGTTAACAGCAACTCTAACACTATTATCTTTAATATATCGCTACTATTTATTAGCCGCCTTTTTACCCGGGAGCAGACCACATCAGTATCTCATTAAAGCTACAAGTTTATAAGTGCTTGGGTTTAATCAATTCCAAAGGCAATTTCTACATGGCCCAGTTGTAAAAAGCAAAGGCATGCATTATATATATATATATATAAATATATATATATATATATATAATATATATATTTTTAGATATAGATATTATATAGAGATATGTAATATATTATGAAGACATCTATATTATATAGAGATATATTATATAGAGATATATATAAGAAAACAGATTATTTATTTTAAATGTTTATATATTTATATTTATTTATGTATTTGTTTATATATAATAAATATATATTTGTATTTATTTATATATGTAAATCTAAAAATACATATTTATAGTTATAGATATAAATATTGCCTGGCACATAGTAGGCAAACATTTTTAATTTGTTGAATGAATAATAGTTAGAACATAAAAATTGGTTTAAATTTGCTATGAACTATCTCAGTTATATACTTATGATGTACATTAACTGCTATCCCTTGGAACTGTTGAATGTATCACACTATTTAGATAGACAATCAATAGAACTCTTTCTTGGAAGTTAAATGCTCCCCAACATGTATCTGAAGATCATGTATTCAACTAGACAGTCAGAGGAATATGCCTTTACCAGATGACAGCCATTTGGTGGCCCTTAGGTAAAATAATACCTAAGCTTTCACATCATTGCCCTTTAACCCAGAAAGCTGTTTGAGAAACCTTGCACTAATAACACTATTAGTGTTAGTGTTTCCTAGTGCAAACCAGGGTGCTTTCAAAATAAAAAAATTTTTAGAACAGTTTTAGATTTACAGAAAAACTGTGAAAATAGTTCAGAGACTTCCCATATATCCCACGATCAGTTTCCTCTATTATTAATAATTGACATTAGTATGATATATTTATCATAATTAACAAACCAATACTGATACATTATTTTTAAAAATATGTTTTTATTGATTTTTTAGAGAGAGAGGAAGGGAGAGAGAGACAGAAACATTGATGTGAGAGGGAAACATCGATCGGCTGCCTCCTGCATGCCCCCTACTGGGGATCGACCCCGAAACCTGGGCATGTGCCCTGACCGGGAATCGAACCAGGACCTCTCAGTCCACAGGATGACGCTCAGTCCACTGAGCCACACAGGTCAGACCAGATTTCCTTAATTTTTTATCTAATGTCCTTTTGCTATTCCAGCATCCCATCCTGGATTCCACATTACATTTAGTTATCATGTCTCTTTAGACTCCTTGGCTGTGGCAGTGTCTCAGACTTCCCTTGTTTCTAATGAACTCGACAGTAATTTTGCCCCTTTATTGGGTTTTGTCTGATGTTTTTTTCATGAGTAGGCTGTGGTTGTTGCCATTTTCATCACATCACATCAAGGATACATAGTATCAACACATCACTGTTGATGTTGATCTTGATCTCTTGGCTGAGGCAGTGCTTGTAAGGTGTCTCCATTGTGAAGTTACTCCTTTCCCCCTCTTTCCCTACTATACTCTCTGTAAGAGTCACTATTCACAGCCCCCTTTAAAGGAGTGGGAAGTTATGATTCACCTCCTTGAGGCCGAAGTAGCTGCAAAAACCATATGGAATTTTTCAGTATGGGAATTTGTTTCTCCTCCCCTACGTATTTATTCATATCAGCATGGACTCATGGGTATTTATATTTTCTGTTACAATCCAAATAGTACTTTATTTATTTTGTTGCTTAAATTGTTCCTTGGTCCCTCTGACATCCCATCATCATTGTACATTTTTGTTTTGCTTTGTTTATTTGAGCACTTCCTTACTTTTGGGCTCTACAAGATGCTCCAGGTTCATCTTGTATATTTTTTGCCCTAGTTCTAAAATAATCCATTACTCCAGGGATCTCTTTATTGAAGAATGGTCTTAGAAACCTATGCCTGGGCACTAGGTGAGCTCATTGTTAATGGGCAGTTAGGATGCTATCTTGATGTTCAGGTGGTGGCTTGACTTCATCTTCCTAGAGGTTCTTGTAGTCCCTCCTCTCTTTCCCTACTGTCTAGGTTCAGAGCCTGCCCCTCTTTCTCTTGGTAAACCTCACTCCTTTTCTTCATTTAGCTGTTTATTATCAGCAATTCCTTCAGGGCCAAAGCAGCATTAGAAAGAGCCACCAGGAAAATGGTATCCTTCAGAGATTTCTGTATCTGTTAGAACTGGTTGGTAGGCATCCCCAGAGAAAATCTTATCCATTCTTCTACCATTAGGCAGGTGTTTTAGTTCTGATGCTTTTGGCTGTAGCATCAGGTATCCACCCCATAGGGAGGGTGACCTCTTACTAACAGAAAACTCAGCTCCAAATAGCTAAATAATAGCTCAAGTAAGGACATTGTTGGCTAGTTCAGTGATCCAACAATGTCATTAAACACCCAAGATTTTCTGAACGTTCATCCATGCTTAGCCCTTCTCCTTAGGCTAGATGCCCTCATGACCACACAGTGCTCGACACAGGTCTAGATGTCACATTTAGATACAGAGAAAGTCTACTTCTTGTCTTTAGAATATGAGAAAACATTTTCTAGCAGCCCTCAGCAGACCTCTTCTTATGTTTCACAGGCCAAATTGGGCATGATCACTGGTAACTTAAATAGGATTATTTGGTTTAGACCTAACAGAGTACATCCTTGAGCTTTCCTGGGGGGTAGTTACCTCAATAATATCAGAGCTCTGCTCCCAGGGAAAAAGGAAGATGACTATTAGATAGGCCACCACAAATGTGTAGTAGAGCAGGTAAAGGATTATTATGTTCCCTTATAATCCACATTAAATTGGGTTCTTTTAACACACACACACACACACACACACACGTCATTATACTGTACTTCTTCATAGCATGCCTCAACTTTGAAAGCAATAGCTAAGCCCTGGCCAATTTGGCTCAGTGGTTAGAGCATTGGCCTGCGGACTGAAGGGTCGCAAGTTTGATTCTGGCCAAGGGCACGTACCTGGGATGCAGGTTTGATCCCCAGTCACAAGAAGCAACCGACCGATGTGTCTCTTTCATGTCGATGTTTCTCTCTCTCTCTCCCTCCCTTCCCCCTTCCACTCTCTCTAGAAATGATGGAAAAATATCTTCAGGTGAGAATTAACAAAAAAGAAGAAGAAAGAAAGCAATGCCTAAGATAGGTTTACATGAAGATGGTTTATTTGGGCACTGACCTCAGAAAGCAGAAGTGAGGGACTAGGAGAATGAAATGGGAAGGAGAAATACCAGTACAAGGATGTATTATGGACTTGGCCACTGCTGTGGGCAGCTGATGCTTGATCCTGCTGGGACATTTTGAGGAGCTCTGTGGAAAACACCTTAGAACTGCCCATCCATGGGATAAAAAGGGGAGGCATTAATTTAATAACCTTAGTCTCCCACTGATTAAAGGTGGCCCCATAGGTGTTGACTTATCGCCGCCCTCCAGGCTGGATAATTGTGAGCTCTGAGCAAGTTCCCACACCTTAGCATCAGAGAAGCCCTAGGGCAAGAAGCCAGAAGTAGCCATGGGCCGAGGACAGGCACCATCAATTACACATCTGTGAAGCTGGTCAAAGGCTGTCTTGTACTTGTTACCACAGCAGTGGTTGGATAAGAGGTGGGGCCGAGAGGATGTGCAAAAAAGTGTTCAATGCTTACTGATTATAATTATTCACCATTTGTAGGAGTATTTAATATTAGCCTCCTCCACCAGACCACAAGCTCCATAAGGACAGGCATTATGTGTCTGGGTTACTATGACTATCCCTGTCATCCATCACAGTGCCTAGTACATTGCAGACACTCACTAAAAGTATAATGGATGGATGGATGTAACAAAATGAAGAAAAGGGGAATCCAATTGCCAGACCCAATCATTTCGAAGAGCAAATCTCCAAAAATAAACTAAAAATCGACCCAACCTCGCCCAGGTAAGGAACCAAATCATCTGGGTCTCCCTAGGTTCCTGAGGCCTTTGAGGGGTTGGTTTAGGAATGGGCTAGGTCAGATCCTAACTAGTGATTGGTTTGGAGACTACCTTTGTGAGGGAAGGCATCCCTTCCGGCCTTGTTCCAGCATGCATTTGGTGTAGTTCTGGAGGATCCACAGACGTTCTAATTTGGGCACATTTTCTTTCTTTATTGATTTTAGAGAGAGAGAAGAAGAGAGAAGGGGATAGAGATAGAAACATCAATGAGAGAGAAGATCGATTGGCCTGCCTCCTGCATGTTCCCTATTGGGGATTTGGCCCACAACCTGGCCATGTGCCCTGACCGGGAATCGAACTGGCGACCTCTTGGTTCATGGGTTGACACTCAGCCAGTGAGCCACACCAGCCGGGCTGGGCACATTTTCTATGGAGTGACTCCTAGCATCTCCTAGATCCGTGGGAGGTCAGTTCCTGAGGTTTCCTCAGTCCTGCTGGATCAGTCTAGTTCTGACCTGGCCCACCAAGGAGTCATGAACCATGGTGCATAAAGTGGCCACCTAATCTGACTTGAACCCCAATAGCCTCAGAGAGCCCCCACCCCTTTCAAGATTGGGAGCAGAGGCAAGTGTATCCAATGCCCCAAAAGTGGTCACCTCACCTGGAGTATCACTCTGCTTGGGGTGAGTCTTTCCTATGGTTTTCGATTTATGACCTTTTGTCCTTTGAAATTAAGTTCAAAATGTCTAGGGTAGCAACTGTGTCAACCTTCATTTTTCAATCAACTCTAATACATGTAGATGCTGAATAATAAAGATGACTAACTATCCATTTCCTTCATAAAACATTTTAACCATACAAGAAAATGTCTGGATTCCTTCCCCATGTTATCAGGCAGCACATAATCCCCTGCTGGTATCTTGACGTAACCTGATCTGAGAACCTGTCTGATTAAAGCCATGTCTCCACCCTGTAGAGTTAAGGGCATTTATAGAAAAAATATCTTTTAATGACCATTGTGCAAATGCTGTTAAGGCTATTATCCTGAATGACATTTCCCATCACTTGGCTGGGATTTGTCTGCTTTTGACATTTGCTTCCTTTTAAAAAGGCTGTATAGACTTTTAACTCCAGTAGACCTCCAAGAGAAAGTAAATCAGAGGGTTTTTATAATTTAGTCCCAGAGATCTTTTTAGAAATGAGAAGCTTATTCACAATATATTAAGAACTCTCTCGGATCCACCTGCCAATTCACCGAGCCAGGTCAAAGAGGTTGGCAGTCTCCTCTGTTTGGACTGACATTACCCACGGCAATTGCCCAGCAGAACTGTCATCTCTGGATTCCTTCCAGCCACTTATGACTTCCTGCAGGAGCCACTGAGTATCCAGGTCTGGTTTTCGGGAAAGGCATGCCGTGCCCCTCCTTGATGGCAGGCACGGCCAGTCTTTGTATCAGACCTTTCAGGCCATTTAAACACCTCCCCAGCCTCATCCAGGGGATATTGTTTGACTTGTATATGTTAAGTGTTCTTATCACACACCAAACTAATAAGAAGAAATGAAGAGGTTAGAAGGAAGCTTTTGGAGGTGACGGATATGTTTACAGCATTGTTGTAGTGAGGGTTTCCTGAACATATGCTTGTCTCCAAACTCAGCAAGTTGCATACATTAAATGTATACAGCTTTTTGTATGTCAATCACATCTCAATAAAGCGGTTTAAAAATTAAAAGTAAATCAAATGAGTTGCCATTATTTTAGAATTTGGAATTACCATAAATATTTAAATGTTGGCTTCTTTTGAAAAAAAAACAGAAGGTTTGGCACTACTGGGCCCACACCAGCACATGAATGGGGCTCTGCAGTGGCTGTCCGTGAGAAGGAAGTGGGCGCTCCAGCCTGGCAGAGTGACACAGTGGGTTGGCATCTGCATCCTGCCCAGTCCACTTCTCATGTAAAATCAGTACCCGGCTGAGGCCCAGAGAGGCAAAGGAAACTGGCATTGGTGGGCACTGCCTGCCGGCCAGGCACTGTGTAATGTGTGCTCACAGACATGAAATCTGCCCAAGGTCACACAAGTAGTAAGTGGGAGAGGTGAAATTCAAGTCCAAGTTTTCTGTTTTCATGTCCAGCGCTGCTTCTGCGCTCCCCACCCCCTGCTGCTACTCCACGCCACGAAGCACCACCCGGGGCCGTCTGCGAGGGGCGCCTGCAGCGCCTCCTCCTGAGCTGCGGTCTGATGAGGCTGGCACAGGCGAAGCGGCGCAGGGAACACCTTCCTGAGGCCGGTGTCCACGCGCAGGCACAAGTGCCATCATCATGTATCAGAAAAACAGAGCCACCCACTATTTATACCTTGTGGCTGGCTCCAATTTCCAATAATTAAAAAAAATTTTTTTTCTTTATTGATTTTAGAGCAAGAGAAAGGAAGAGGGAGATAGAAACATTGATGAGAGAGAACATCAATTGGCTGCCTCCTGCATGCCCCCCAATGGGGATTTGGCCCACAACATGGGCATGTGCCCTGACTGGGAATCGAACTGGTGACCTCTTGGTGCATGGGTTGACGCTCAACCACTGAGCCACACTGGCTGGGCTCCAACAATTTTTGGAATGAAATGAAAATGCACCAATAATAAAAAGGACATCATTGCTGCTTCCAAAGGAAATGGTGCCAGTGAAGAGGTAGATTTAAGGATGAGGAAGGGTGAAGTCCTTCATGTTATCATACGGCTCTCATTGTTAGTGGGCACAGCGTGGGCACCACTGTGCTGGTGGTGCAGACGGGCGGGCGTGTGCTGGGGCAGGGGAGTCAGTGCTTAAGGCATGGTCCCTGTCTCTAGAAGGTTTATACTCTAGCAGTGGGGAAAGGGTTTAGCCAGAAAAAAGGATGATAGCAACAGAGGTCACAAACACAGTAGCAGGTGAGTTCAGGGAAGGGAAGGTACTCTTCTTTGCGGAAGACACCCTTCCACCCCCCAGACCTGGCTCCACAGGCTGTTGGAGGCCTAGAAATGTCCAATCAGTTCTTAAAATAAGGCTTTATTGACTTGACATGGGATACCATATTGTGATTATAATATTAAGCAAGACTTTCCAGACTCTGTAATAACTAAGACCCAATTCTGCTTTGAATTGATTTTTTATGTTCACTTCTTCTAAGTTTTCTTTAGGGGCGGGGATATCATACTCTTTGCTCTTCATCTACCCATTTATCCATCCATCCACCTATCCCTCCACTCACCTCCGTGTGTCATACACTGAACTAGGTGCTGAGAGTCCCTGTCTTCAGAGCATGCTCTGCCAAGGCACACTGCCCCTGCCACCCTCAGGGTCTGCTGGGCAATCATATCTGCAATACAAATGCCTCCTGGACAGAATACTAAGCTCACTAAATGGATTCAGCATCACAGCCAGTAATTACATCGGTGGTTCTTAAATGATAATGTCAATACAAATCACCTGGCGTCCTTGTTAAACTGCAGGTTCTGCTTCAGGTCAGGGGTGGCCAGATTTCACATCCTGTTAGCTCCCAGATGGTGCTGATGTTGCTGGTCCTTACCACTCTTTGAAGGGCAAGGTTTTAGAGTACATCAAGATGACATGGAAGTCTGGATTTTTGTACACCAGCAAGAGTCACTCTTCAGAAATTCAAGGGTAAATATACCACCAGCAAATTCACTTTTCTTTTCCCGACTCGGGGAAACAGCTTGACAGAAGTGCTCTAGGCTTTAACTCATCTCTCCCCTACCTTCCCCCACACTTCACTTCCCCTTCCAAAATTTAAAAATTCAGTCCAGTTTTTTTTTTCTATTTCACAGAGCTTCTTCAATGTTATCTCAAGAATGGCAAACTGTGGCTTCAGAATTCCACCGAGAATTAGCAACGCTTCCAGACAAGGTGAGGGGATCCAGAGCTAATTACCCTAAGCCCGCAGGTTGTCAGGGATCCTTCATGATCACGTTTGCCCTGTTGCAGACCCGCAGAAGCACCTGCCATTAGTTCTGATGACTACCAGCCACAGGGTACCTAACAGCTTGTGGGTGATTAAGAATGAATTACTAGCCTTTCATTTAAAAGGTCCCAGGGAAAAATGGGGACAGATGCCAGATATGTTTACATTACTTGCAGAGCTTAGCAGTCGTGAACACGCTCATCTATTTTCTGGCAATGCCTCTTTTTAATTCTTCTGCACTTTTTCAGTGGCACTGGTTCTTTGTTGCCACAGTTGCACAGCCTTAATGATACTTTCGCAAATAATGGAAATTCCTTTCTAAGACCCAGAAATCTTTGGAGCTAAGATTTCTTTCTAAGATCCGGAAATCATCCTTTCATAAAAGAAAGAAATTGATAATGATCTCCGCTATTTGATGTTGGGCGCACATTTTATTTTATAGTAAAAGGTGATTTCACGGCAACACCTCATTAACATTTCTGCATATTTCAAATGAATGTTATATGATACTGTTTACAAACTCTGGGTTGGTACAGTTTCTAGTTCAATTACAAAAGACAAGACCCATGACATATAAATTTTTTTCAGGGCCACACCGATTGCCAAACATCCATCCAAACTTGAAGTCTGGGAAATACGCCCACCCTCCAAAATTCTTACAGGTGTACCTCTTTTCGATAAAATACTCATGTAGGGTGTGTCCTCGGCACTGTCACAAGTGTGCCATATTTAATGGTGAAGGTAAAGGTGACCATCACAGTGATTAAAAATAAATCACATTAGGGTAGAACACCATAGAAAGAAAGTTACCAGGGGGCAGAAAACGGTTCACTCAAGCAGCTTCACACTAACAAGCACTATAAGGCTCTCGATACTCATCGCCAGAAGATGCGCTGGGTAAGGGCTCACCAGGCTAGGATACGAACCATGCAATGCCACTCTAAGACCATAACAGAATGGGATAGGATATAACCCAGAAGAGGCTGCATTTTAACCTCTGTGATTCCTGCATTACAGCCTGTGGCTTCAAGAGAGGGTTCGGAGTCAGGCTGGCATCGGGCACAGGCTGAGCAAACTTGCAGCCAAGAGCCCCAGAAGCAGCACCTTCTCAGCAGAGACCACGATGCAGTGTCATAGGTAGAATTATGTGACCTGTCAGTGGTGGATACACTGGGGGAAGATGGTTTTATGCTTTTTTTTGTTCCTGGCATAAATATTTAAACTCCTCCATAACATTAGAGTTACGACTTACTTTCCTGGAAGGAAATTCTAAAACAAATTGACAGCCAAACACTCAGTGGAATTTCTACATGCCAACAGCTTAGTTTCCATTACAGAATGCCAAAGGCTTCACCTCACTCGGTTTTCAGTGTTCCTGCTCCCAAACCTTTAAGGTCACTGAACATTGGGGCTCTGATTTTTGGTTAGCAAGGATGGCATTCCAGGAATATTCACCTGTTATCTGAACCGTCAGTTTAAAATCTGCCTGAACCTCAAACAAGTGCTGGCGAGGGTGTGGAGAAAAGGGGACTCTAGTACACTGCTGGTGGGAATGCAGACTGGTGCAGCCACTATGGAAAACAATATGTTGTTTCCTCAAAAAATTAAAAATGAAACTGTCATTTGACCCAGTGATCCCACCTCTTGGAATATATCCTAAGAAGCCTGAAACACCAATCAGAAAGACTATATGCACCCCTATGTTCATAGCAGCACTATTTACAATCGCCAAGATCTGGAAACAGCCCAAGTGTCCATCAATAGATGAGTGGATAAAAAAGCTGTGGTACAGATACACAATGGAATACTATGCAGCTGTAAGAAAGAAAGCTCTCTTATCCTTTGAGACGACATGGCAGGACCTGGAGAATATTATGCTGAGTGAAATAAGTCAGTCAGAGAAAGACAAGTACCACATGATCTCACTTTTTTATGGAACATCATGAACAAAATAGATCCAGAGTCTGGAAATAGGACACAGGCTAACGAACCTCAGAGGGAAGGCGGGTGGGGAGGTGGGAAGAGATAAACCAAAGAACTTACATACATGAATGCACAACCAATGGACACAGACTTTAGGTTAGGGAAAGCAGGAGGGGGAGTGGGAGCAGGGAGGAGGCGGTCAATGGAGGCAAAAAAGGGGGACATCTGTAATACTTTCAGCAATAATAAGTAAATACATACATACATAAATAAATAAAATGTGCCTGGCAAGTGGTGTTACAAAACTTTTTTCTAGCATTTGCTTTTGAGCACTTCTTTACCCGGGTTTCTCGAAATCAGTTCCCTGGAAAGATACGACCTCCATCTCTGTTTCTTGATGCCTATGGTCGTTAATGGCATCAGAAGTGCTCAGGGCCGAAACCGCCCAGCAGTGTGTGTGTCCTGCACACGTGTGCACGAGTTGCCATCGATATCTATTAAATTATGATAAAGATGACTTATAGTAGACAATTATTTTTGTTTCCTCATAGCCATCTCATCTTCTTAGTTTAATAGCACCCCAATATTTTGGAGGGTGAATGATCTCCATTGGTCTGTTAGGGCTCTGAAACTAGTCCGATGTGTGACAGGAGCAGTTTTCTCTCGTGGTGGACACTCCACTGTGAAGGAGTTTGGAGCTGCGGGGCTGCCACCTGGAGACGGACAGCGGCCCGCAGCTGCAGGCGGAGACGCGGAGCACTCGGCCCGCAGCCAGCGGTGTGCGAAATGGGCCTATCCCTGGACTTTCTGGAACCAATAATTCACTTTTTGACTTCAGTTCATTTAGGTCAGGAAGTCTACTATTCGTTAGAGAAATCCACAATTGTCGGATATTTTACCAAGTGTTTAAAATTGCTCATTGTTTTGTCATTGGTATTTGTAGTAACATCTCGATGAGCTGTCTCAGGAGGACAGGAGGAGAGTGACTGTGTAATTTCGATATCATCCCCTGCCTTCATATTTTTCACAACTCTCATCCTTTTCTTTCTCTCATCGGATGTTTTGTGGAGATCAAGGATGAAAATGCTAATAAGCATCACAACGAGTGGCTTAGGTTTTCACTGCCTTTCCCTTCTGTCCGAACAGACGCCTGGTGTGCTGACAGTGTCAGTCATCAGTGATTCGTCAGGGTGAGGAGTCAGCGGAGAGCTGGTCGCCTTCTCTCGCTGGAACCGCAGCGCCAGCAGCGTTCATTGAATGCTTCCTGTGAGGGGAGCACTGGGCAACGAGCCTAAAAACTCACTCCTCTCCTCCTTCAGCCTACCTGGGAGGCAGAGCGTGCTGGGAAAACAGCTCTGGGCAATGGGGAGGGAACCCCAATTTACAGAGTTCACCGATTTCCGTGGTACAAGTACTCCCACCATGGCTGATTTCAAGAAGCCAATGGTTTGCACACTGGCTGGAAAAATTCTTGCATGTTTAGCAACCAGCGCTTGGGAACCAGGCTAGGAGACTCCAGCATGTCACCGGAGGACCCTGGATCAGAGGGAGACTGTGCGGGGCGCCCAAACCCCGCAGTTTGTCCTGCGCCAGAGTCCACACTCTCAACCTCTCATTCCTTTCTAATCATGGGGCAGTTTTTCACCATTTATTTAAGAAAAGCATATGGGAATGTAAAGGCATTTCAAATATCCTTTGCATTCAGATAAATTCTACGTAGCGAGGATATTTAAAGAGCACTTGACTTTTCTATGTTTTATGGGTAAGGAGCACAGATCTGTATTAAATATGACACTTGTATCAACATCTTTGATTAACAGTCACCAAGCTCTTCTGCTCCAGAATGTTTTGAAGATAATCTTTCTATGTCTAGTCTGTCTGGGAATGTTAATGAAAATGGAAGAAATGATTAAAAAGAATGGAGCAGTGATCTATCAGCATGTTTTAGCCCTAAACCCTGTCCTAATTCATGTGCTGTCGTGTTTCTTAATCTTACTACAAGCCTTTCCAAGAAGTTGCCAGGAAATTTATGCGTGGGTTTTGAGCCTATGGAAAATACTGAATTATAACCATAAATGTAAAATCATGTGTGTGTGCATAAATACCAAATATTTTCATACTACAGAAAATTAACTAAATTAGAACTGATAAGATATTACAATAATTTTCTTTCATCACCCAGGCAGGCTTGACTACAAAGTCTTTCTTGGCTCACAAGTAAAAGATTTTGCATAAATTGTTTATTATTTCAATCTAAGCCTAAAAGCTACAACAAAGTAAAATTGATAACAATTGTAAACATTAGATAATAGGCATCTTTGCACAGCAGACCTATCAGAGTTTACTAGATAATAAGCATGAAAGCACTTTGGAAAATTCAAGGCATTACACAAATGTGAGGAATTATTAGGCAAAAAAAAAAAAAAAAAAATCTCAAAGGTAAAATTTCTCAACAGCTCAATTTATACACATTATTTTCACACTATAAATTTATAACAAAGTAGAAACTTCCCTATTAAATACATGTAATAAAAGAGCTAACAACTAGTATGGCTCTAGGAACCATATATTTTGTGTGTACTTTAAGCATCATTTTAGTTTTTAGGAAACTTGATCACCTCCCTCCATCCCCTACCAAGCATATCAAAGAAAAAAGTTCTCTATAGAAAATAAGATAGAATTTTATATGTGAATATTTATGTAAATTCTAGGTTTTAAAAAACCATACCACTAAGAAATTGTTAACTTTATTTCAGCAGGATAATCCTATTAAGACTGCACTTTAAGAAGAGTTATCTGTCGGAGTTACATAATAAAATATTTATGGATGAAATAATATAGTGTCTGAGATTTGCGTCAGAATATCTGGGAACAGAGAAGTAGGCAGAGGGCATAGATATTGGCCATGTGTTGGTAACAGTTGACTCTGTGCTGATGGGTACCTGGAATTTGTTTACTAGTGAAAGAGTTTTTATATGCTTGAAGCTTTCTATAATAAAGTTTAAGAAAACCCACCTCATATCAATCAAAACATTGTAGAACATTTCTAAGGACTGACTAAGAGGATATGGGGAGAATTAATTGCCAAAATGCCCATTATTACTAATCTTACTGTTTTTGTTCATTCTATCCAGTCCACTTTCACATTGCTGCCAGAATTATATTTTGAAAAATTAAGTTAGTTCATGGAATTCCCTTGCTCAGAAGACCTCTTTTGAGATCCCATTGCCTAAAGGATAAAGTTAGTGACTTTCTTTCGTTATCTCAGAGCACTTTGGTCTTTTTCTCTTACAGAAACCTCTTAGACAGTATGATCTTTTTTGAGTCCTATGTGTTTTCTTTTTCTTTTCTTTTTTTGTTAATCCTCACCTGAAGATATTTTGTTGCACTGATTTTTGGAGAGAGTGGAAGGGAGGGAGGGAGAGGGAAAGAAAGAGACAGACATTGATCCGTTGCCTCCTGTATGCGCCCTGGCGGGGGCTGGGGATCAAACCTGCAACCCAGGCATGTGTCCTTGACTAGGAATCGAACCCAAGACCCTTCAGTGTGCGGGCCAAGGCTCTACTCCTGAGAAACACTGGCCAGGGCTTGAGTTCCATGTTTTTATCTCCTGTAAGACTGTAAGATCCACAAAGACAGAGAACTTATCTTTTCATCTTTCTAGCGTTAGTTATTGGCACACTGTCTGGCATATGGTAGAGGATCAATAAATTTTTGCTGAATAAAATTAAAGTGAGATTATATGAAAGTAAATGTTTAGAACAATGGAACTAAAACAGTTAATGATGACTAGACAGTTAGTATTTAGTTGTTCGTTGTTGTTTTGGCTCTAACCCTTCTAAATAATGCATGGAAGTTATTTATAATGAAAATTAAAGATGAAACAGTACTTACACAAGAGATACTTAAGTATCTTTTAATTTTAAGAGCACAGGTTAATAAAATGTGTATAATTTCTTTGCTACTTTTAGATGTACACAGCCAAAGAAAATACAACTATTAGGAATATACTATGTTCAACAACTAGTACCCTGGTAATATGCTCAATATAAGATTTTAAGGCTTTAGTATATAATAATAGTCATAAAAATCATATTCAAGGTGGGTGCTTTTTGACAAGCCAAAAAAGAAGTAGATAAATTGGACTCCGTCATAATTAAAAACTGTTGTTCATTAAAGAACGCTGTCTGGGGAGTAAAAAGACAACTCATAGAATGAGAGAAACTATTTGCAAATCACATTTCTGACAAGGGTCTAATATAGAGAAAATATAAAGAACTTCTACAACTCAACAATAAAAGGCAAACAACCCAGTTTAAAAAAAAAAAAAAAATGAGCACAGGACCTGACTAGACTTTTCTCCATAGAAGATATATGAGTGGCCAGCAAGTACAAGAAAAGATGCTCGACATCATTAGTCAGGGAAACACAAATCCAAACCACGATGAAATGCCACTTAACACCCAGCAGGATGGCTATAATGAGAGTAATTTAAAACAACAACAAGCAAATAGAACAGCCCTGGCGGGTTTGGTTCAGCAGTTAGCGTGTCGGCCCATGAACGGAAGGGTTGCAGGTTCGAGCCCTGGCCCTGCTCGGGGTCATGCAGGGGAGGTAACAAATCGATGTGTCTCTCTCACATCAATGATTCTCTCTCACTCTCCCTCCCTTCCACTCCCTCTAAAAATCAGTGGGAAATGTCCTCAGGTGAGGATTAACAAAACAAAACAAAAAAACCCAGAACAAGTGTTGATGAGGATGTGGAGAGATTGGAACATGCATATGTTGCTGGCAGGAATGTAAAATAGTGCAACCACTGCGCATCAGAGTTTGGCAGTTCCTTAATAAGTTAACATAGAATCACCATGTGACACAGTATCCCATACCCAAAAGAATTATAAACAAGTGTTAAAACACATATGTACACATATGTTCATGGAGACACTATGTGCAACAGCCATTGGAGAAAACAACCCCAGTGGCTATCTATCACCAACACTAATAACTGGATAAACAAATGGTGTGTCATACAATGGAACATTATTCAGCCATAAGAAATTAAGTACTGATACATGCTACAACTTGAAAACATTATGCTAAGTGAAAGAAGCCAGACACAAAAGGTCACACATTATATGATTCCATTTATAGGATTTATCCAGAATAGGCAAATCCCTAGAAACAGAAAGCAGATTACTGGTTGTCAGGGGCCGGGGGAGGGAGGAATGTGGAGTGACCGCTTGATGGATACAGGATTTCCTTTTGCAGTGATAAAAATGTTTCAGAACTAGATAGTAGTGACGGCTGCACAAAATTGTGTATATACTCAATGTTACTGAATTTACACTTCAAAATGGTTAAAATGGTAGATTTTATGGTTAAAATGGTAAATTTTATGTTATGTGTATTTTACCAAAATAAAGAATTTAAAAGCATGTTTTCCAAGTCCAACTTTCAGAGATTCTATTGTGGGGCACCTTGTATAGGACCCAGAAGTATGTAGTTTTAACAAACACCCAGGCGATTTGAAGCAGGTGGTCTTGGGAAAATACTTTGAGAAACACTGATACAGGTATTTAAGTTACCTCCATGATAAAACCTCCTACCATGTAATATAGTAAGGGAAATGTCTCAGAGGTATCACACAGGACCCTTCAAAGTTCCTACTACCTCTTAGGATGGAAATCCATTAACAACTTAAATGCTACTTCTCCAGGGCCTGGTCACATAAACATGTATACAGTCTCCTCACTCCAAACTTTTCCCCAGGACATCTGAAGTCACAGTCCTGTCACTTGACCAAGGCGCATCTGTCGTGTGCCCCTGAAATCATCCTTTTCCTCTTGCCCATGTTTTCAACATGTTTTCTTTCTGCTGTTTCTTTCCTTGCAGGCTCAAACCATGCACACATTTCTACATCCTGACAAAGAATCTCCTTTGACCTCTGCTCAAATCCATACAGAGCCTGCATCCTTGATAAGCCGGTGGGGATTTTCTCTCAACTTCCCTGTGCCTTCTACCTCCCACTCCAACTCCAATGTAATCCTCAGAACAGCCTACGAGATACATAATATTTTTATTCTATTCTACTATGAAGAAAAAGAGTCATAGAGTTAAGTGACTTGTTCGGGTAATTCAACTAGTAAATGTTAAAGAAAAAGAAAAAATCAAACTCAATCTCTAGATCTCAACCACGTAAACAGCTCGAGATTATAATGAGTTATACCAGGACACAAAACTCCAGGAGAACAGGAACACTGTGCCTTGAATCAATCAATCAAACAAATACAGTTCTTTTCCCTGAATCTAGAGGATTATCTTAGTCAATGCTCAATGAGTATTTATGGAGTCAAAACAGCCCCACAATGATAGGCAAAGCTTTAAGAGTAGAGAAAATGTAAGTAAGAAAATCTAAGTTCAATGATCTTGACACATTCAGAGACACAACAGTGTGCAAATTATTAAACTCAAGTAAAGTCCTCCTGATTTGGGGGTCTGCCACCACTTCGTCCCAGGAAATTTTGCTTGGCAGCAACTGGAAACTTACCCATGAACACTCGGGGCTCTGGTCTGAGGCACCACACACATCTACACCACAGACAGAGACTGGAAGAGCTCAGAAGAAAGGCGTCCACGTTCCGATTTTGTTCTTTTGTTAGAGAGCCATTCTGAAATAGGCGGGAAGGTGAGGGAAGGTCGCTTTTGCATGGTGTGTTCCTTAACATATCAAGTGAAGAAAGCAAATGAGTTTGGGTGTCATGGTTTTATAAACTTCTCGTTTCAATGAAATGCCTAATACAATAAAAATTTCTCTGATAAGATATTTAAAAACCACATCTAGTAAAACATGTTTCACTTTTTTTTTTTTTTTTTTTTTTTGGTGTCTAAGTATTTTGTTGTAGTTGTTAATCCTCACCCGAGGATATTTTTCCATTGATTTTCAGATAGATTGGAAGGGAGGGAGGGAGAAAGAGAGAAACATCAATGTAAGAGAGACACATCAATTGGTTGCCTCTTGCATGACCCCGACCAGGGCCGGGGATCAAACCTGCAACCCAGGTACATGCCCTTGACCAGGAATCGAACTGGTGACCTTTTGGTCTGTGGGCCAACACTCTAACTGCTGAGCCAAACCAGCCAGGGCTATGTTTCACTTTTGAATCATTTTCCTTTACACTTTATTTTATTGACAACAAAGCAATAATTTGATTTATATACTTATAGAATGTAATCATAATTCATTACTTACCCAAACAACTAAAAATTTAATTGTTAACATATTTGCACCCTATGAAAATAGGAGACAGAACAGAGAGGGAAGCATCAGGGTGAAATAAAAAATGTAGGAAATGAGCTTAGTTCACCAGACTGGAATATCTAATTTGCAAAATTAGTTTGGCTGCATCATCTTATGTAAGATGTTCCGTCCAATTTTCACTGAGCCTCTGTTTTGAGCCAGGCATTGTATCAGATGATGGAGACACAGACAAACCAGTGTCCCCCACTGCGACAGTCTTGTAGCTTCACAATGTAATGCTTCCCTATATCTAGAAGATCGTAAAACCCTGGGGCAAACCCCCACTTCAGATGTGTCAGGATCACCTAAAACGGCTCAACGTGAAAACTGCTTTCCCAACCTTCTCTCATGGCCGGCAAACATTCAGCTCTGCCTGGCCTGACAGCTGCAACACGGATTCCAAGAATAGAACAGGAAGTTCAGTACACACCAGCAAAGCTGCAGGCCCACCTCATCTTTTTTTTAATCCTCACCCAAGGATATATTTTTTATTGATTTTCAGAGAGAGAGAGAGAGGGGAAGGAAGAAAGGAAGAGAGAGAGAGAGACATTGATGTGAGAGAGAAACATTAATCGGTCACCTCCTGACCATGTGCCCAACCTAGGTATGTGCCCTGACCAAGAATCAAGCCCACAACCTTTGGTATATAGGACGGCGCTCCAACCAACTGAGCCACCCGGCCAGGGCAGCCCCCCTTATCTTTGCTTCATTTTCCAGACCCCTGGCAGCTAGTCTTCTCCCTGTTCTCTGTCATCCTTAACCTGAATACTTCCACCCGAAGCACTAGAGTAGAACTGAGTTTTAAGAGAATTCCAACTAAGGAAAAAACAAAAACAAAAACCTGTTCTAACGATTGTCACTGAAAATGCGAAGCATTCAGGCGTGGGCAATGACTGCAAGGCTCCAGAGCGCTCTTTCAGGAGGGCCAGCACATAAAGTTTGTTTTCTGTTGCAGTGTTCCAAGGAAATATTTTTCTTGCTAGTCATTGGAACAGCTGGTTGGGGATTTCCCTATTTTTGTTAGAGTGAACTAATTTGGCAAGAAAAATAGATGAATCTTTTCAATTCCTCCCCTCACCCCAACACACACAGACATACACACCTCCGCACAAGTCAGCTGTACCTTAGGAAAGGTAAGAAGCAAAAAAAAAAAAAAAAAAAAAAAAGTGGGTTATTCATCTATAAATGACTCAGATGGCTAGACCTTCCTTTCTGGGTTTCCCACCACCAAGTAAGGAGATTTAATGTGAAGGAGAAGGGGGAAAAACCATGTTACCATCTACAGACTCAATGCTTCTGCTCTCCCAAGGCAACCACATTCCATTCTAGAGTTTAATTCCCAGAAGGAGGCCAGATCTGTTATACAGATGGTATGTGCCCCACCTTCAATTCGTTCCTCCACCACACCCACCCCCTGCCCAAAGTTCTTAATGATGGTCATATCTCTCTAGTGCTAACCATCCATTCATTCTTCTAGGCGACAAGGACTTGTTAAGCCATCTACTATGTGCCAGGCACAGTGATGAGAATTAAACTAGTGAGAAAAACCAAACAAGGTGCAGAGTCTGTTGGGGAAGAATGACGTAGTCCAGATGTAACACAAACGAGAACAGAAGCTGAGGCAGACGTTGAGGAAGAACACAGTATCATGAGGGCTTGCAAAACGGACCGAACGTGGACTGAGCTGAGAGCAGCTCAAGGGAAATGCAGGAGAAAGGTGAACTCTAGGCCGGGGAACAGCATGTGCCAACGCCCTGCGACAAGAGGGACTGGCGAGTCAGAGAAACTGAAAGAAGATCAGAGAGGGTGCAATTCCAAGAACAAGGGGGAGCAAGTGCAAAGCGGAGCTGGATCCACCAAAAATGAAAGAAACCTATTAGAATTAATAAGTGAGTTCAGCCAGGTTTCAGGATACAAGATCAATGTATAAAAGTTGATTGTATTTCTACACACTAGCAATGAACAATCCGAAAATGAAATTAAGAAAACAGTTTCATTTACAATATCATCAAAAATAATAAAGTGCTTAGGAATACATTTAACAAAAGACGTGCAAGGCTTGCATATTGAAAACCACAAAACACTGTTGATAGAAACTAAAGAAGACCTAAGTGAATGGAACGGTATCTCATGTTAATGAACTGGGAGATTTAATTTTGTAGATCCAAACTGATCTACAGATTCATCACAATCCCCATCAATATCTCAGATGATTTCCTTGCAGAAATCAACAAGATGATCCTAAGGTTTATATAAAAATTCAAGGAGCTCAGAATAGCCAAAACAATAGGAAAAAAAAAACAAAAACAAAAAACAAAGTTGGAAGACATGTTCTTCCCAATTTCAAAATTTATTACAAAGCTACAGTAATCAAGACAGTGTGGTACTAGTATGAAAATACACATACAGATCAACATAATAAAATTTAGAGTCCAAAAATAAACCCTCTTACCTTTATGGTCAATTGATATTTGATTAGTGAACCATGACAGTTAATATTAAAAAATAGTCTTTTCAATAAGTTCTGCCAGACAAGTAGATATCCACATTCAAAAGAATTAAGTTAGACCCCTACCTCACACCATATACAAAAATTTACTCAAAATATATCATCAGACTAAATGAACTAGCTAAAACTGTGAAACTATTAGAAGAAAATATGGGAGTAAATCTTCTTGACCTTGCATTAGGCAATGGTTTCTTAGCTATGACACCAATCACAAGTGACAAAAGAAAAAACAGACAAATTGGACTTCATTAGAATTAAGGACATTTGTACTTCAAAGTACACCAGCAAAAAAGTAAAAAGACAACTCACAGCATGGGAAAAAATATTTTCAAATAATACATCAGATGAGGGAGCTATATTTAGATTACATAAAGTACTCTTACAACTCAACAATAAAAAGACAAACAATCTGATTTAAAGATGGGCACAGTCTATACTAAAAAAATAAATGTAGACACAGACTACTTTATACCTTTCACAAAAGTTAACTCAAAATGGATCACAGACCTAAATTAAAAATGCAAAAGTATAAAACTCCTGGAAGATAATACTGGAGACAATCCTGGATATCACGATGATATTTTAGACACAACAACAAAGCCATGATCCATGAAAAAATTGATAAGCTGAACTTCATTAAAATTAGAAAGTTCTGTTCTGTGAAAGACACTGTCAAGAAAGTGAGAAGACAAGCCACAGCTTGAAAGAAAATATTTGCAAAAGACAGAGCTGATAAAGGACTGTTCTCTAAAATACACAAAGAATTATTAAAAGTCAACAATAAAAAAATGAACAACTCCATTAAAAACTGGGCAAAGGACCTGAACAGACACCTCACCAAAGAAGAAATACAGTTGGCAAATAGCGTATGAAAACATGCTTTACATCATAAGTCATTAGGGAATTGTGAATTAAAACAACACTGGGATACTACTACACACCTATTAGAATGGCCGAAATCCAGAACAATGACGACACCAGGTGCTGCAAGGTTGTGGAGCAACAGGAACTCCCATTCATGGCTGTGAATGTAAAATGCCGCCACCACTTTGGAAGACAGGTTGACACCGTCTTACAAAACTAGGCATGCTCTTATCACATGTTCCAGTAATCACACTCCTTGGTATATACCCAAATGAGTTGAAAACTTATGTTCATAGAAGAACTTGCACATGGATGTTTATGGCAGCTTTATTTATAACTGCCCGAACTTAGAAGCAACCAAGCTGTCCTTCAGTAAGTGAACGGATAAATGAACTGAGGTATATCCATACAATAGAACATTAGTCAGCATGACATTAGATATGAAGCCACGAAAAGACACGGAGGAAGCAAAAACGTATGTTACTAAGTGAAAGAAGCCAATCTTAAAAGTCTACACACTTTATAACTCCAATTATATAACATTCTGGGAAAGGCAAGACTACCAAGATGGTGAAAAGGTCAGTAGTTGCCAAGGTTGAGGGGAGGGAGGGATGAATAGGTGGAGCATAGAGAATTTTAGGGCAGTGAAACTATTGTTTGATGCTCTAATGATAGACACATGTCATCATATATTTATCCAAACCAACAGAATATACAACACCAAGAGTGAACCCTAATGTAAACTATGGACTTGGGGTAACAACAACGTGTCAATGTAGGTTCATCAAGTGTAACAAAGGTACCACGCTAGTGTGGGATGTTGTTAGTAAGGGAGGGTGTGCGTGTGTGGGGGCAGGAGGTGTATACAGGAACACTCTGTGAACTTAAAACTGCTCTAAAAAATAGCCTATATTAAAAAGCAAACACCGAAATAGACAAGAAACCCCACTCCCCGTCTCACTCCACCATGCAAAATGTTCTCCCTGAAACTGCTAGCTGGCTTACGAGCGATCAAAACCAGAAACTAAAATATTTTCCAAAAAATATAAGCAAGGATGTAAATGGACCTTTCTTCAAAGATGTTACACAAATGGGCAACAAACACATGAAGAGATGCTTGCTGTCGCGACTCACAAAGGAAAGCAAATCAAAGCCACAACGAGATACCACTTCTCGGCCACCCAGATGGCTAAACTTTAAAAAGACAGGTCGTAGTAAGTGTTGAGAAGGATGTAGAGAGATCAGACCCCTAGCCCTTGCTGGCAGGATTTTTACATGGTACGGCCCCTTTGAAAAACGCTTTGGTGCTTCCTTGAAAAGGGAAACATAGAGTTACCATATAACAGCAATTTCACTCCAAGAGAAATGAAAACATACTCACAGAAAGACATGTACACAGATGTTTACCACAACATTATTCACAATAGACAAAATTTAAAAACAGCCCTGGCTGGTTTGGCTCAGCGGTTAGAGCATCAGCCCGTAGACCGGAGAGTCCTGGGTTCAGTTCCCACTAAGGGCACGTACCTCGGTTGCAGTTTGTCCCCAGCCCCAGTCGGGGTCATGTGGGTGGCAACCAGTCGATGTGTCTCTCTCACATCGATGTTTCTCTCTCTCTCTTCCTCCCCCTCTCCCTCCCGCTCTATCTGAAGATAAGTGCAAGAATGTCCTCAGGTAAGGATTAAGAAAACAAAAAAAATAACAACAAAAAAACAGCTGAAATGTCTGTCACCTGAAGCGTGGATAAACAAATGTGGTGCGTCCTCACAATGGCATGTTATTCGGCCCCACGAAGGAATGGAGCGTGGACACATGCTGCAATATCGATGACCCTTGAAAACGTTGTGCTAAGTGAGAGAAGTTAGTCACAAAAGACAGTCATGACCCTATGACCACAGATGGTATAATTCCATCTATAGGAAATGCCCAGAACAAGCAAATGTTGGAGACTGGTGGGTGCTTGGAGCTGAGGGGTGAGGCGGGGGAGCGGGTTGTGACAGCTAACAGTCTGGGGTTTCTTTTTGAGGTGATGAGAGCGTTTGAAGATTGAGTGTAGTGACGGCTGCACGTATCTGCAAATATACTAAAAACCACTGTGCTGCATACATGAAAGGGATGACGTTTACGTATCAAAATTGTATCTTGATTTTTTTTTTAAGTGGAGTTAGAAAGGTGGGCAGACACCAGACCTTTTCAGGCCCTGAGAGGCACAGAGGTACCAAGATTCCCTGCCTCAACCAGAAGGGAACAGGCTCAAAGTGTCCTCCCGCGAGCCTCGGGAGAGGATGCCTTCCAGACTAGCTAAGCTGCGGAGCTCACGCAGCGGGGATGGCTGGGTTCCCACGGCCTGTGCGTGAACAGCCGCCGCTCTTCCTTCCCGGCCGTGGGATCGTTAGCTCCTCTCGGCACCATCGGGGGGGAGCAGCGTTGGATCCGGCTGGACCAGGCTGCGGGGCTGTGCCCTCCACTGGAGAGTCCCTGGCACACGCTTCTCCTCTTATCTGGGCCCTTGTTCCTCTGCCCCACTCATCAGTTTTTGTGAAACAAGGCGGAAACCATGACCTTTTGGGTCACGCGAAGGACCGAGCGACTCGGCTGAAGGTCAGGCCTTGGTCCGGTTGCTCCCTGACCCGCTTCCTGTGGCGGCTGATCCTGACTTTTCCCATGAAAAAGCAAGTACGCAGGGGTCCTGGGGGGCTGAGCATTTCAGGCCTCAGTTCAGGGAAGGCAGTAACACTGACAACACCTCTGAGTAGAAGGTTAAGGAAGAAAAAGCAAAACAAAGTGACTGCTCCCTGGACAGAGGAGACAGGGACGTTTACATAGACCTGGCAGGCATGCAAAATAGGAAAGGCAGAAAGGTTTCAAAAAGCAAGCATCTCAGACCATCCCCCAGGGAAGGAATCACCTGTAGCCCGGCTCTAGGTACCTTTCCAGTAAAAACCCAGCCGTCGCAGCCCAACCATCTGGCACTGCTGTGACTAAGACTGGAGTCCTGGTGACTCAGTCGCAGACTGCCATGGGGAGAGTGAGAAGAGCCTTCCTTGCTTCAGCAGTGAGAGGAAATGGGTGATGGCCGCTTATATAAAGGAAGCTGGTTTAAGCATGTGGTTCAGGAAAAAACAACTAGTTAGCAGCCTCTGCAATGAACTGACCTACAGCCGTTTGCACGGTGTGAACAAGTCCCTGCAGGCAGACAGGAACGGGGTGTGTGCTCTGGGGGCCCCCACCCTCCCCTGACTCGCCTCCTTGGCTGTGCAAGGAGCTGGCAGAGTTGCCTCACCCGGGCGCAACCCACCGCTGCAAATTAGGTGCTCGCTCCACCCACCCGGAAGCAGTGATCCTTCTGTCCCTCATGACACCTTCCTCCCACTGGTCTCACTACAGCTGACAGAGACACAGGATCGGCACTGAGGAAAGGAGCCTGCTCTGAGAAGTGAAAATGAGGGGAGTCGTGCCAGTGTGTGGTGACTGATGAGGCACGGGCCCAGCGATGCTTTCTGAAGGTGGCGAGGAGGGGACGGATGGCTTCCTAGGGAAGAAAAGGAGGCCTGAACCCGAGCACCTAGTAATGTCATTCTGAGACCATAGCATTTATTGATAGCGTTCAAGGGGATGTCCCTTTAAAAAAAAAAAAAAGATGAAATTAGTTGGTGTGACAAACTGGGTAGAAATATCTGAGAGGACTATTTCCAAGTGTCCAAGTTGGTGAACAGGTTGGAGAGCCCCAAGCCTGGCATTCTACAGACAGAGGCAGCGTGATCTCCCCGCGGCAGTGCCATGAAATACCCGTCTTACTCAGACGCTGAGCCACAGCCTCAGGAAAAGGAAAGTATGCCATTCAGCACGACTCACACGAATGTCATGTGGAACCTGTTTTTATCCAGCTTTTTTAAAAGGGTAACTTTTATGTAAATCTGAGCACCCTAAAAAAGGCACTCTGCAAACACTGCTGAGTAATTGTCCTAAGAGGAGCAGCTCCTTCCAGCCACCTGCCCTTTCCCAGAAGAACTTCAGGCCTTTTAGAAGCACAACAAAACCTAAGGGGGTGTCGGCTTTGTTCCCCACGCTGTGGTTCCTCCAACTGCACAGCCCCACCATTGGGTTAAACTGAGGCAAAATAGACAGGGCTGCAACAGGTATGTGACCAGGCGTTTGGCAGACACACTTACTGTGGGCAGGACACCGCCGTTTCCAAACTGTCCTAGGGCGACATTCTTCGAGTGACCTAATGGCAGTGCTGCAGCCCTCAGAAGGCTGAGTAATATTTACATTTGCTCAGGGCCAAGGGCCAGGCAGCCGTGCTGGGCACTGGGTTGACAAAGATTTACAGCACGAGGGCAAGTGGACTTCAGGACAACCTCGGGCTGAGCTCTGTCTTCTCACTGCCGTCAGAAGGTTAACTGTGGTGTTTAGCACTGAAACCAGTGGATGACTACGATGTTGATGCTTCTGTATGAAAGGCTCAGAAGTAAACAGTTCCCAGAGACAAGTAATTTGCTTAAAGATGAAAGGTTAATGTTGAAGAAAGTAATTAAATCTAGAACTTCAATTGTGGTATCCATTTGTTTTTATTTATTTATTTTTTTTATCCTCACCCGAGGATATTTTTTTTTTATTTATCTTTAGATAGAGTGGGAGGGAGGGAGAGGGAGAGAGAGAGAGAGACACACACATCAATGTGAGAGAGACACATCGACCAGCTGCCTCCTGTTAGACCCCGACCAGGGCCAGGGATGAACCAAAACCGAACCCACGACTCATCGGTCCACGGGCCGATGCTCTAACCACTGAGCCAAACCTGTCAGGGCTCCATTTGTTTTTAAGAGCAGTCAACAAATATTTACTGACTATATACTAAGGTTCTGGAAAGAGCTATAGAAGCACAGGAAGCAGTCAGTCTCTGCTGTTAGGGGCTTAAAGTCATGTTGGAGGATAACACATTAACATACGCACACACACAAAATCCAACAATCTAATGTGTCCTGTAATCTCCAAATGAGTGGTACTGTAGGGAATAATCATATAGAAAGTAATACAGGAGAAGCAAAGTAGCAAGAATGAAGAGTGCGGATAACTTCACGGAGAGCTTCATGTAGGAAGAAGAAAGACCTGACATTGTGTCTGGTGAAGAGGCGAGATTCATCTGAGCACAGAAGAATGGAGAAGTTACTCCAGACAGGAGTAGAGTGATGGCCAGGAAGACAGGTAAGCAGGTGGTACACTGGGTGCAGGCGCCTGGGAGTCCAGCAGACGAGCCATGGCGAAGGGGGAGAGAAGACAAATGGTGGCTCCTGTGCCTGGAGAAGGAGCCTGGGTCAAACTGACAACACAGAGGGTAAACGAGGTTGATGTCTTTGTTCAGGTCATGTCTGCCAGGCCTCAACACTGCAAACTTGGAAAAATTAATAAATATCTTGAGGTACATACAACACACTTTTAAATTTAATCCACATTACTAACATTTTCCCATCGCCGAGTCTACGGAATCAACAAAACAGTAAGTCAAACGTTGATTTGTAGCATCTGCCCATTTCTGTGGTGTAAATATTCCCACCACGGCTGTATGAAGCTTCCACCGTGACACAGTGAAAGTGGAGTTGGGAGGAGATACACAGCACGTGGTCAGATAGTGTGCCCACCATCCAGATACAATAGATGCATGTAACCTCAAGAGCATAGATAACAGTAAAACATAGTAAAATAACTAAGAAGTGATGAGTTGAATATTCATATGTTTGTTTATAATATATTTAATTGTAAGTTTATATAATTTAATTTTTAATAGTAGCTGTGCTTAACAACTGCCTCACAGAATTCCTGAGAATGTAACAGTTGGCTGTTAGGAGCTGATAGGAAGCAAATCCAGCACATCCGCAGACATCATTGCCTGGAACCAGGTGCCACTCAGGGCATCTTGTCACAAAGCCGGGAATAAGCAGTTAAACCTCTCTTAGATCCTTGTGGTCTGGCACTTGCTCCAGTCAGAGGAAATGTGCATTTAACTAGAGGAAAGACTAAAAATGGTTGTGTGGTTCTTCATCACAGGTGCTTTTGCCAGGTCAGGTGTTTAACACGAACATCTCTCAATGGAGAGTGATCTGTGGTGAGATGTTGGGACTAGAAAACAAAACCCCAACTTGATGCCTACTGCTTGCTTGGGGAGAGTTCAGTTCTTTTTCCTCATCCATAAAGGTGAGATGATTGCTAGTGATTATATAATAAATAGATACAAACAATACTGATAAAATGCCTGGCCTAATACCTGGACAACAGTAGGCTGTGTGTGTGTTTGTGTGTGTGTGTGTGTGTTGATTATATATTTTATACATATACATATTATATATTGACACACAGACATGTATGTATATGCATGTGTGTAAATATATTTCATATGTAAAATTTATGTATAAATAAAAATTATATACTGTAAATATTGCATATATACTGACACATATGTATGTGTACGTGCATTTATATTTTTTTAATTAGCAAATACTTTGATATTGATTCCTTTTTTTTTTTAATCCTCACCCAAGGATACCTTTTTCCATTTTAACTTCAGATAGAGTGGGAGAGAGAGAGAGAGACATCCATGTGAGAGAGACACATTGATTGGTTGCCTCCCGCATGACCCCGACCAGGGCCAGGGACGGACCACAACCGAGGCACATGCCCTTGACTGAAATCTAACCTGCGACTCTTTGGTCCCCAGGCTGATGCTCTACTGCTGAGCCAAACTGGCCAGGGCTTGATATTGATTCTTAAATGGCAGGTACTTTACATGCATTAACATATATTAACTCATTTAATTGTCACAATCCTGAAAGATAGGTAGGTGTTATTATTATTGTTATTATTTTAATAGATGTGTAAACTAACATTGGGAAATTAAGTAACTTGCCCAAGGCCAAAACACTAATAAGTACAGAGCTAGGGTTTAAGCCCAAGCGTCTAGCACGATCATTGATATGTGCTTTCAGACACTGTAAGGTGTTCGTTTTCTTCCTCATTTAGAGCAAAGGCATGAAACCGAAACACAAAACACCTTGTTTCTAGGTCTACGGGCTGTTCTGCCAGCATGTCCCACGAGGCAAACTATTAATGCTGTGCGTCCCAGAAAGAACGGCGGTGATCTATTGTTCCAGTAAGTCTCTGGATCTGAGAGGAGGCGTGGGGCTTGTGGACTGGGAGAGCCCTCACAGTGGGGTTAGCAGGAGAGTCCGAGAACGAAGCAGCCTTTGCTGGGAACGCTCTGCTGAGCTCTGGATGGCGAGTGGGGCCTGGGGGTGGTGGGAGGGTGGTCTCCACAGAGTCCTTGGTTCTCCTCCATCGACTGACTGGTGTTGCTGGAAGGTCTCTGCACTGGCGTGATCCAGCTCCGTTCTGCTCTGATGTAAAAGAATCGCAGGATATCAGAACAATCAGATGATATCCTTTACGCTTTCAAAGTTAGGAGAAGCAGATACCAGGACCAGTGATGTTCATACATCTATTTTGGAGCACTAAGAAGCCTTTTTATTTATTTATTTTGCAAATGCAATCTTACATTGACACAATACAGGGTGGGCAAAAGTACATTTACAGTTGTTCATATGGAAAATAATACACTAATTAATAATAATACAAGAATAAACCCTGTTTCACATACTTATAACTGTAAACATGCTTTTGCCCCACCCTGTTTATAAAAGACAAAAAATAAATAAAATAAAAGTGAGACAACTGGTTTGAGGCCCCTGGTGTCATGCCTTTGGGGACCGTTTGAGTGGCTCTTGAGAAATCTTCTGAAATGCAGGGGTGTCGTGGTACAGATGGGAAATTACAGCTCTGTCTAACACCCCGTATCTTACAGCTCAGGACCTGAGCAACAGAAAGGTAAAGTGATTTCCGGAAGTCACACAGCAGGTACAGATGGGCAGAGAGTCTCCAGTCCCTAGTGCTCCTCCTGCTTTGGGCAGCACATCCCATTGACTCTGGAGCTCTCTGGGGACCAGCTGGACAGAGACAACACCAGTGTCTCTGAGCCACAGTCACTCATGCCTCTCAGCTGGAAGCCCACTGGCCAAAGTGGGAAGTGACCCACCTGTACCAGGGCACAGGCAAGAGGAACGGGCAGCGGCCGACCCAGTGGGTCTGCCACCAAGTCTTGCTTGCAGAACAGATGCCGAGACAGGGGGATTGTATTTTACTGTAATGGGAGCCGCTTTCATGTTTGCCTCACCCAGCTGTCTCCACAGAGGTGCAGTGCCTCTGTCTTCATCTGGCTGAAAGGCAGTTATTTTTACCATCAGGAGCATAAAATATATAGCGCCACTGAATGGGCTTCTTTGGAATGCGCAGAGGTAGCTGCTCAGCACAAAGCAACTGTTCAATATTTTGTAGGGTTTTCATAATTCATGAAACCTGTTTCGCAGTGGAGGTTTTTTTAGAGACCCCATTGGGAATCCCAGATTGCTTCCTTGAGGAGCAGGGAAAGGAGAGAGTGCTACTTTCCTTGTGGGTCTGCCTAGCTGATCCATCTGTCCCATCTACCCAAATATTTACATAGGGCTCTCTCTTGATCACCAGCTTGCCCAGTGGTAACCTGTTTCTTGCCCTGACCCTGGCTGTTTTTGAACAGGCTGTTTAGCTATCTCAGGCCCTGGTTTATTAATTCATGTAAAGGACCAGGCTGGATGTTGTCATGAGAACTTTGCTGGGTTAATGTTTATAAACCATGGTGATGTTCTCAGAAGAAAGATGTTCAGTGGATATAAAAATACTCTACTGTGATGATTAATGCGTGGTCTTCGCCAATGAGATTATTTAAATGATGGAACGGTGGCTACTATTTTAATCGTATAGAGTCTCACTGAAGTTTCAAAGCACTTTTCCAACACTAAATCACGGCGAGTGTTATTTAATCCTCACTTTGGAGACGGAGAAGTTGAAGCACACTAACGCACGTGCTTTACTGTGGAAAAGTTGTCAGAGTCGCTCCTATTCCAGAACATCATTCCCCAGACTCATCTCCCTGTCCCTCTTGCTGGGCATTTTGTCAAATATCCTGAGCTGAGGCATTCTCCCTGGAGGATGGCAGAGCCACAGGAAATCCGTCAGCAAGCATTTCGCGAGGTCCTGGAGAGAGCACGGTTAGGGACATGTTCGCAAAGACCTTCCGATTCAGACACAGAGGCTGAGCAGCGAGCCAGCGGTGATGAGCGTCGGTAGATCCACACTTGCAAACAGAGGGAGAGCAGCCAGAAGAAGAGTGAAGGGAGTGACGCTTTGTTTGTTTGCAAAGGTGTTTTATTCGTGAGTCTTCATTTGGGTTCCCTCAGAAGCACATTTTCATCCCCAGTTTACAAAAGAAAGAACTGAGGCACAGAAAAGTAAATTCACCTGCCCGAAGTGACATGCCTAATCAGAGGGGGAGACAGGGTTTGAACGCAAGATGTCTGAACCCAGAGTCCAGATCTTAACCACCACATGCACTGATTTGCATATTTTAGTCCATAACCGGGCCTGTATGTACAAAAATAGACAAGTATAAAATGACCAGCGCATCCACGGTCTAGGTAGCTGGGCACTCTCCCCTACTGCCCCTACTCCGCATCTTTCTGGAGACTTTAGCTCTGACCTTGCCAGCGCAAAATAGTCTGCAAAGCACATTTACATCAGACTTGTAACAACCATCTGCTTCCCATCATGCGCGTTTTATTGGGCATAGTCCAGTCAACAACACTGTTACATAGCCCACTTCCAGAATGTAAACATGAATACGAGACACGTTGGTCAAACCTGCTTTCACCTTTAAGTGAAGCCTAAACTGCAGGTGCGCATGTGCTCGGTGGTTCCCTTCATAAGCAGGACTTAAGGCTCCTGCTCTCTCCCTGATCCATGGAGGAGGAGGTATCAGGTGCTAGCGGAGTTCCCGCAAACAATTTGGGAAAGACCTTGAAGTTGTCACCATTCTAATCTGCACCACAAAACCCAGATGGCCCATGAAAATAAGCTGGCCAGGAACCATGCAATAAACATTTATTGAGGACCAACCGTGTCTAGAACATTGTGTTAGGCCGAGGCATCGACTGTGTGAGTTGCTGTCTTTTGGAGTTAATCGCCTGCTTCATAACCCATAGCCACAGACAACAGTTTGCAAGCTCCAGGCGGGAGGACCCCAGGTCTGTGCAGCCGGGTCCAGGACCACAGGGCCTTAGAGGAGGGCTCAGCTGGTCTTCTCCCCGCCCCCCCACAGCAGTTCCTCTCCTGTCTTGTTTTGTGTGCTGGGAGTCAGCATAACATTTCACATTTACAAAAAGCTTTCACTGCTCAAAATAGCTGAAAGTCATTTCCCTAAGGAGGCATTAGGGCTTAAAGTAAAAAAGCATTTCTTTAAAAATTCACTTTTTTGTCAATTCATGTCTTCAGGTAGTCAAATATTTTGAATGAACTAGCATTCATTTTACATTTTGAAATGATAAATAAAAACATATTTTTATGCTTAAGTGCTTATTTTGTTTGTTTTTAAATGTTTTTATTGATTTTTTTAGAGAGAGTGGAAGGGAGAGAGAGAGAGAGAAACATCAATGTGAGAAAGAAACATCGATCAGCTGCCCCCTGCACATCCCCCACTGGGGATCGAGCCCAAAACCTGGGAATGTGCCCTGACCGGGAATTGAACAAGGTCCTCTCAGTCCACGGGACAATGTTCAATCCACTAAGCCACACCCGCCAGGCTGTTTGTTTGTTTGTTTGTTTGTTTTTTATTATAAATTTATACAGCCCCTACTGTTGAAAATTTTTAAAATAAACAGAGGTTTAAAAATGGCAGTAGCATTCTCCAAGATAATTACTGTTTACATTGTATTATATTCTGTATAGTTTTTACCCTATCCAGATCATGTCGATAACTTCCATTTTTGTAAAATGAGAAGCACACAAGGATTTGCACGCAGTCTTCACACAGGTGCCATGCTAACCATCTCGTATTGTTTCGATCTGAGTACCCAGTCTGCTGAAGTACTGTATGTAAAATTTTATGTGATGCATTTTCAATTCCTATTATATTTTTAACTTTTCCCAAAGAAGGATTTCTTTTGGGTCTGAGTCCTCCAGGCCAAATCTAATTTGCTTGAGTTGCTGGGGAAATCTCCAGCATTGAAAATCTTTTCAATCCACAAGGAAGTGCAGCGTCCCCTCTGCTGATTCCCAAACGGGCACACTTGTGCAAATTTGCCAAACCCATGTCTTTATGCTGCTGCTGCTGAGGTGCACATACGTGTGGCTGGAATTTAAATTCACGCTCCGTTTCTTAGAGCCCTTTCCAAAAACGTAGAAGGGAAAAGGGGCATTCTGATTGTGACACATTACTCCTGATCATGGTACCGCAGCGTCTTGGAACAGCAGTATGATGGACAGAGACCTAAATGACAAAGCTCATTGAAACATGTAAAATCCATTTGCGAAGGCTACGTTTGAGTTGCCCATCATTTTGTTATTTTCACTCTTCTCCCTGCTCTCTGGATTTATGTCTTCATATAAAAACAACCACATGTAAAATATGCAACGAAAAGTGATTCTGTTTGCATCTCATTCATAACCTAAACATTTTGAGGTTAAGACTAGATTACTTTCTGGAATTTAGAAATAAGACATATTATATAAGTATCCATTTTTGACTTGATGGGTGGTCTTGGATAAATCAGTATAAAATGTATTTAAGCCACTTTTTAAATACTGTCAAGAACAACCCGAAGGAACAGCTAAATTAAGAATGTCATCTTTTCATTTTATATTTCCACAGATGAGTCATTCCTATGGCCTTTAATTCTGGTACATTTAAAATGATTACTACATTGAAAAGTATTCATTCTGTACTCCACATTTTCAGTTGTGTGTTAATTGAGTTCTCTGCCCTGCTCAGAGAAAGGTCTATGGAAATAAGTGGGCTTAAACCAGATGCAACCAAAAATATAATCTGTCCAAAGATAAACACTACGGCACATAAATATCACTCTGCTCTTTACAAATTTATCTTGGTGAGTTAAAGGGAAGTAGAGAAACAGAATTTTAGAAATAAAACCTGATCATTTCACAATATGTGTTAAGCTTCCCAGGTGCCAGTTACAATGCCAGGGACCCAGGGTGGAAGGTGGATAAGCCATGGATCTGTATTTTTTTTCTTTTAATTTTTTTTCTTTATTGCTTTTAGAGAGAAAGGAAGGGAGAGGGAGAGAGGGATAGAAATATGGATGAGAGAGAACATCAATTGGCCGCCTCCTGTATGCCCCCCACTGGGGATCGGATCCACAACCTGGGCATGTGCCCTGACTGGGAATCGAACCAGCAACCTCTTGGTGCATGGGTCGACACTCAACCACTGAGCCACACCGACCGGGCACGGGTCTGTATTTTGGATTAGCTCATGTTGAGTGGAGGAGTCTCAGTGTCTTCCATAGAATAGAAATGAGACTGGACGCAAGATGTATTCCTGGGAAAAGAGAGAAAGTAGATGGGGCCAAGGCCCGTATTCACGTCTGCAGAGTGCACAGAGCAGTTCACTGAATCTTGGCATCCCTGGGAGACTAATCCCTCATATCACAGCATCTCTTTAGTCAAAACTTACTGTTTCAGAACAGATGGCCCCTGCAAGGAAGGCTTCCCCCACCGCCACTTCCTCCTTCTTTTCCTTCTTGTTCTTCCTCCTCCTCATTTTCCTCTCCTTCTTCTTGAGGTTAAGACCTATTTCTTAGAGTTTTCACATTTAAGTTTCATAACCTGTCCACTTCTATCAACAAAACAAGCTGAAATTGAGCTGAATGGAAGTCCTACAATTACAAAATTAGAGAAGCAGCCACATGGAGAGTGGTAGGAGGGGTGGAGGTGTGGACGGGCTGGTCCCACACCCACGTGTGGTGATTAAAAATCAGGAGGGACACCTCGGCTGGGAAGATCCTCCCAGAGGAGTGAGGGGTCCCCCTCCCACACCAGGCACCCAGCTCAGGGTTCCAGTGCCAGAAAGAGAAGTCCCCATAACTTCTGGCTAGAAAACCAGCAGGAACTGAGGCTCAGAGAGGCTGTGGCAGCGGGAGCCCCAGGCAGCTCCTCTTAAAGGGCCCGCGCATGGACTTACTCAAACTTGCTCCCTCTAAGCTCTGAGGGGAGGCAGCTTGAGGGGCACCAGAGACATACAGGGAAGAATTGAACTGTTTGACCTTGGGACAAGGGCTGGAGAGGCGGCTTTCTCCTGGACAGAGGCCTTAGTTCCTTTGGTGAGCCCTTCCCTGGGGTGGCAGACAGCAGCCATATCTGGGACTCCAGCAACCTGGATCACACTGTTTGTGCCGCCCTGGGGATTCCCTGAGGCCCCGCCCCACCCAACTTTCAGGCCCACCCAACGTGTTTCCGTGTTTCCGAAGGCTATACCATAGGATTGGCCTGTCTTGGATCCTGCTTCAGAGTTTCCTAAAATCTCTCAAACAAGCAGCATCTGGTCTCAGCGAGCCCCATACCTCTTGTTACGTGGCCCCAGGCCTGGCACTAGAAGTAGGCAGCCTTGGATCACAACTTGGCTTTTCCTGGGCACCTCCAAGCCCAGCACAAGAAGCAGCCACCTGCAGATCACTTTGTAGCTTATGCCAGTGGCCCTGGGTAGAACACAGGCAGTGGCTGACCTTGCCCCAGAGCCAGCACACCCAGTGGACAGCTTCAGACCACATCGAAACACCACCACTCAACCACCTCCACAAGTGACACACTCAAGGAGTGGGCTCAGTGGGTACCAGAGCCTTGCTGAAGTAAGTCTTGCTCTGTGTGTTGGGCCCCTACATAGCTGATCCTCCAAGGTAGTCAGAGGCCAGTGGTCAGTGGGCACAGCCAGTCCTTGCAGCTGATCAGCCTGAGTAAATCACTCCCATTGATGTGTCAACAGCAATCAAGACTCAATTACAACAGAAGGGTATACAGTTCAAACTAGAGGTGCACCTCGAGGGCCCAGCTGGGGTGATCAGAGAGGCTGTGCCACTGGATCTTATAGGACACCTACAACAATAGGCCACCCTACAAAGCCTAGGAGACATAGCAACTCTACCTAACACATAGAAACAATCACAGGGAAGCAGCCAAAATGAGGAGACAAAGAAACATGTCCCAAATGAAAGAAAAAAACAAAACTCTAGGAAAAAAATTAAACAAAATGGAGATAAGCAATCAATCAGATGCAGAGTTCAAAACACTGCTTATAAGGTTGCTCAAGGAACTTGGTGAGACATTCAAGGAACTTAAGGAGACCTCCAAAGAACTTAGTGAGAACAACCTAAAATAGGACCAGTCAGAAATGAAGGGTGCACTAACTGAAATAAAGAGTAATTTACAGAGAATCAATAGTAGAGTAGGTAAAGCCAAGAAGCAAACCATCGATTTGGAATATAAGGAAACAAAAAACACCCATTCAGAACAGCAAAAAGAAAAAAGAATTTTAAAAAATGAGGATAGCGTAAGGAGCCTCTGGGAAAACTTCAAGCGTGCCAACATTCGCATCATAGGGGTGCCAGAAGGAGAAGAGAGAGAACAAGAAATTGAAAACCTATTTGAAACAATAATGACAGAGAGCTTCCCTAAGTTGGTGAAGGAAACAGATATACAAGTCCAGGAAGCACAGAGAGTCCCAAACAAGATGAATGCAAGGAGGTCCACACCAAGACATATTATCATCAAAATGCCAAAGATTAAATACAAAGAGAGAATCTTAAAAGCAGCAAGAGAAAAGCAGTTAGTTACCTACAAGGGAGCTCCCATAAGACTGTCAGCTGATTTCTCAAAAGAAACTTTGCAGGCCAGAAAGGAGTGGCAAGAGATATTCAAGGTGATGAAAAGCAACAACCTACAACCAAGATTACTCTATCCTGCAAAGCTGTCATTTAGAATCAATGGACATATCAAGAGTTTCCCAGACAAGAAAAAGCTAAAGGAGTTCATCATCACCAAACCAGTATTATATGAAATGTTGAAGGGTCTTCTTGAAGGAGAAGAACCACAATATGCACAACAAAATGGCAATTAATATATATCTATCAACAATTGACTCTACAAACAAAATGAGCAAGCAGAACAGAAACAGACTCATAGGTACAGATAACTTTTTGTTGCTTGCCAGATGGGTAGGGGCTGGGGGGCTGGGTGAAAAAGATGAAGGAATTAAGAAGTACAAATTGGCTGTTACACTGATGAACCTCAAAGGGAAGGGGGGAGGGAGGGCAGGATGAGATAAACCAAAGAACTTCTGTGCATGTATGCATAACCAATGGACACCAACAATAGTGTGTGGAAGGCAGCAGGGGGGCAAGATTGGGGAGGAGGGGGTCAATGGGGAAAAAAGGGGGGAACATCTGTAATATATTCAACAATAAAGATGAGTTAAAATAAATAAATAAATAAATAATTAAAAAACCAAACACAAACAAACAAACAAAAAACAATTCTTCTCTTCCGTGGATTTAAATAAAAATGACACTAGCCCTTGTTTTTAATGCTATATATACTCTATTGGATGATAAAAACATAACTATGTAAATGTTTATTGAAGATTCCAGTACGCTGTGTTTCCTATTCTCTGAGACATACCACAGTATGACTGTTAAAAGAGTATTTAGATAACACATCTTAATTTATGTAGTCTAATCTCATTTTAGCTGTTTACCTTCCACTAGGCTAAAAATACTTATTTTACTACAAATTGTACATAATATAAGTACTTTTTATCTTCATTTTACGTTTGTACATTTTATGTATGTCATTTCATTATGGCAGTTTTTAAAATCAGCCTTATGGCACTATGACTCATACATAACAAAATGCACCTATATTAGTGTCCACTTTCGCCAAATGTATACATCTGTGTAACCATTTTCACAGTCAAGGCACAGAACATTTCCATCGCCTCAAGAAGTTCCCTCAAATCCATTGTAACACCATTCTCCTCACTCCCAGCCCTTGTCACCTGCTGATCTGCTCTCTGTTACTGTTGATTAGACTGGTCTATTTGGGCATCATAAAATGCGTATTCTTTTATGTCTGTCTTTTTTTTTTTTTTTTGATCAGCATAATGTTTCTGAGATTTACCCATGTTGTTGCATATATGAACAATTCACTCCTTTAAAAGCTGAGTTTAGCCCTGGCCGGTTTGGCTCAGCGGTCAGAGCGTCGGCCTGTGGTTCAGAGAGACCCGGGTTCGGTTCCCGCTAAGGGCATGTACCTCGGTTGCAGTTTGTCCCCGGCCCTGGTTGGTCATGCAGGTGGCAGCCACTCGATGTGTCCCTTTCACGTCGATGTTTCTCTCTCTCTTTCTCTCTTCCCCTCTCCCCTTCCCACTCTATCTGAACAAAAAATGGAAAAATGTCCTCAGGTGAGGATTAAAAAAAAAAAAAAAAGCTGAGTTTAGCCCTGGCCAGTTTGGCTCAGCGGTTATGTCAGCCTGCGGACCAGGGAGTCCGGGGTTCGGTTCCCGCTAAGGGCACGTAAGTTAGTTGCAGTTTGTCCCCGGCCCTGGTTGGGGTCGTGTGAGTGGCGACCACTCGATGTGTCTCTCTCGCATCGATGTTTCTCTCTCTCTCCTCTTCCCTCTCTTCCGCCTGCTCTGTCTGAAGATAAATGCAAAAATGTCCTCGGGTGAGGATAAAAAAAAAAACCAAAACGCTGAGTTTAATTTCACTGTATGAATATATCACATTTTGTATATTCGTTTACCTCTTGACAGACATCTGAGTTGTTTCTAGTTTGGAACTATTAAGAATAAAGCTGCTATGAACATTCATATATTGGTGTACAAATATTGGTGTAGAAATGTATTTTCATTTATAGTGGGTCGAATACCCAAGAGTGGACTTGTTGGGTCACAGAGTGCTATTGGACTGGCCGTAGAAGGAACTGTGGAACTCTTTCCGAAGTGGTTGCTTCATTTTACATCCCCATCAGCAGAGCACGAGAGCACTGGCTGCGTCCCAGCTCTTCTGATTTCAGCCAGGGGACGAACTGTGGTATTTCACCGCAGCACAGCGCTTGTACTTCCCCAATGACTAATGAGGTGGAACATTTTTTCATGTGTTTATTGGCCCTTCATAGATCTTCTTTGGTGAAGCATTTGTTCATTTTTAAATTAGGCTGTTTATCTTTTTATTATTTAGTTATGAAACTTCTTTATGTATCTGGAGACCAATCCTTTGGCAGATATATGTACTGTGAATATTTTTTCCCCATTCTGTGGTTGGCCTCTTCATTTTCTTAATGCTGTCTTTCAAAGAGCAGAAGTTTTTGACATTCCTTAGGACAGAGTGGGCACATCTGTTTACAAAATAGCTTTGCTAATGAGCACAGTGAATAGCTCTTAAAATGCAGTGCCAAGGCGAATCGCATTGCCTGTTTCACAGTATTCATAATGGATCTGTGGCAGAGTCCCAGACCTTATCGAGCACGAGAGTCACCAGTGCTATACCGTCCCCCCAATTTTGTGCTACCGGGAGTTTCTGCCTCGATGACCCTCTTCATTTCATTCCTTTCTTTCCAATACTTCTCCTCCACAGAAAGTCTTCCTCACTACACAGCATGAGTCATCAAGGAGTAAGAACACTATTTCACTATAGTGTAAGGGTCACCGTGACCTGCTTGTTGCATTAGAAAGGTAATTTAAAAGTTGGCCTAGTTCTACGTGTAAGGAAGAACCGAAATCTCTGATATATTTGACTTAGAATACTCAAGGCTCTCCTTGGCTCTCAAAATTGGAACCCAGTGAGTTTTTCTTTTCTTCCAGAAAAACTGCTGGCCTATATTTTATTTGTTTCTTGTTTGCAACAAATAGCAAATATCTGTTCAACTGTACCATATTTCAAGTGCTGTGTCAGAAAAGAAGAAATATTTCGGGTACCATGTGTCAAGTTTTTTAGCTTATTGTTCGTGAAACAGTGAGTACCTTGAGGACAGGACCCTGGAATTCATTTTCTTGTGCTTAGTGCTGACACATAGGAATGTATTAAATGTAGTTGGTGTACGAATGATTGTACGCATGCGCGCATGAATGAAGTGTCAGACTGAGTTCCCTGCCTTGAGTTTTCTCTGATGGGAGTATTTTCTCTGATGGGAGAGCTATAACTAAATAGCCACAGCCACTCAAGGGAAAACAATGCCAGGAAGTCAGTTAATACTTAGAATAAGGCTTGTATCATTTTGATTCCTAATGGTTAAAATTTCCCAAGTGTCATCAGAAAATTACTTTCTTCTTAGATTATATCAGAGGAAAGATTAATGATTAAAAGATCAACTACCACTATAACAAATATTATTTAGTACAGTTTGTAAAACAGTTTAATATACTTTTGCTCACTGAATCCTTACAACAACCCTAGGAGGTAGCCACAGAGAGTATTAGTACACTTATCTTCATTATATAGAGCTGGAAATGAGGCCCAGAGAATGTAAATTTCTTGCCCACGCTCTTACAGCTACTTAACAGCAAAGTGGACTAGCTGGACTCTAGTATTCTTTTCTTGCTGCCCTAAAAGGAAGACTCTCTCAATGATGGGTGCCATGGATGGTAGTCTACATCAAGTCTGCCTTTCCCTCTTCCCCTTGGCTTTTATTTTTATCTTTATTGTTGAAAGTATTACAGATGTTCGCCTTTTTTTCCTCCATTGACCCCTCCTCCCCACTCCCACCCCACACTATTGTCTGAGTCCACTGTTCTGCACATATGCATATAAGTTCTTCGGTTTATGTCTTCCCATCCTCCCATCCCCTTTCCCTCTGAGGTTTGTCAGTCTGTTCCCTACTTCCATGTTTCTGGGTCTATTTCGATTGTCAGCTTATTTTGTTCATTATTTTCCATAAATGAGTGAGATCATGTGGTACTTGTCTTTCTCTGACTGGCTTATTTCACTTAGCATAATACTCTCCAGGTCCCTCCATGTCGTCTCAAGAGTAAGAGATCTTTCTTTCTTACAGCTGCATAGTGTTCCATTGTGTACATGTACCACAGCTTTTTAATCCACTCATCTACTGATGGGCACTTGGGCTGTGTCCAGATCTTAGCTATTGTAAATAGCTCTGCTATGAACATAGGGGTGCATATTTTCTTTCTGATTGGTGTTTCAGGCTTCTTAGGATATATTCCTAGAAGTGGGATCACTGGGTCAAATGGCATTTCCATGTTTAATTTTTTGAGGAAACACCATAGTGTTTTCCATAGTGGCTGCACCAGTCTGCACTCCCACCAGCAGTGTACTAGAGTCCCCTTTTCTCCACACCCTTGTCAGCACTTGTTGTTTGATGATTTGTTGATGGCGGCCATTCTGGCAGGTGTGAGGTGATACCTTGTAGTCATTTTAATTTACATCTCTCTGATGATTGTTGACGTTGAGCATTTTTTTGTATGTTTCTTGGCCATTCTCACTACAGTGTATCTTGAGGGTGTACTAGGCATAGTATTAAAGAAAACAATTTTCAAGTAAAGCTTTGACCCAAGGCTTCATCTAACTCCATGGGGAAGAGCCCCACGGAAGCCATGACTCTGTGCAAACCCTGTGTTACACGTCTTTAGAACATGCTGAAACGACTCTCTTCTCTTAAACAGATGAAATGTCCTTAATTGTTTTATGCTTTACTTGTCCAGGGGGAACTCCTTAGCTTAGACACATTTATTCAGGAATGTCATTGCCTTGGTATGCTTGGAAGGACAATGGGGCTTGACAGTTGGAGGGGGAACCTGGGAGGAAGGACTGTAGAGCTACTTATCACCCCCATTCATCCCTCTAAGGAGCAGTACTATCTGTGAGCTATCGCGTCAGGACGTTCTGGAAACAAGCTTGCTTTGGAGAATGGTCTTCAATTGCAAACAGGGCCAGGACTCTGAAATAACAGATTCCCATTAATCTTGCAGCAGGATTACATTTCAGGCCACTGCTTTGCAAAAGATGGAGTGTGCCCGCCTCTGCCTCACTGACAATGGTATAATTGTAGGCTTTGTAACAGTCAACTTTGTTCAGGATCAGGGCTGGGTAACTGAACAACATTTGAGATTCTACATTTCCATAACAGTTGAGAGCTATGACAGAGAAAAATATAATTTAATCTCTCTCAAACAGCTATATTTCTACATTCTATTGGCCTCTCTAATAACTACATGAAGTATAAATAGCTCTCTTTATTAATGCGTCGTTACAAATTTTTATATCGATGTGACAAATGGTGCATTCTTTGCACAGAGTAAAGTAGTTGGAGCTTTGATTCCAGCTGGTCTGGACTGGAAAACTCATTATTGCTCCTCGCCTGACTGCCAGCGAGCTCCTTGGGGGAGATGTGGCCTTATATGTATAGAAACAGTCAAACTGGATTGGTCAACTTTTATAAATAAACCATTGGAAAATGTAATTTAGAGGGAGGAGTATATCAATTACAGATTGTTTCCTTAATCTTAAGTCTCTGTCATTTCCCAGTTCCACATTCTAGGCATTTTTCATAACAAAAACGATAATTATAGTGTGCAAAAATCTCATCATTCAGTCTTCTATAACACTCCATCTATCTATTAATATAATGATGAAGAGAATTGTAAATGACATTACAATTTGGAGGCAAAATTACAAGATTATTTATAGTAAAGGCAATCGATTAGCTATCTTAACCAAATTCTAGATTGAAATTACCATCTCTTGAGTCAGAGACTGGCATTGGGTTAAAATAAACAAGGAGTTGTTTCCAGTGGAGAAGATTAAAATGCAATTATAAATACATTTATCTGCCTTTGCCCAGGGACTCTCCATCCCATAATACCATTTGCATAATGGGTTATTTTGTTCCCTTTTAAATGTTAAATTTGGAACATTTCTTCTAAGTGCCATAAAAAAATAAACACATGGAGTTCTAAGCCCACAGATTTTCATATTTATCTGAGACAAAGAATCAGTCCATTGTGCCTGTATTTAGGGAAGCACTTTCTCATCTGTGACTATAGACAAATGGAAATTAGTATTTCACTTTGTTTATCCCACTTTCGAAGACACACGCACGCACACACATACACGCGCGCGCACGGTCCTCACTCTGCTCCCTTCTGAAGGCATCTGGGGGTGCCATTTTGGCTGTGTTGGCTTCTGACTCCCCGGCTCCCTGTTGGTCTCTCACGTCTTCTGCTCCAGAGCTGTAGTCCCCAGTGGACACCTAAACCAATGCATGCCTGCACTCCTTCCTCCCACTGTCCCCAGTGCACATGGACCTGACTTAGGTCTAATTTCCTGGATGGACCTGAAAAACAGTCTCTGCACATGGAGAATCTATTATTCAACTCAAGTGGAATACATTTTACCTTTTAAGAGGGTGCCTTGGGATACACAATAGCTGAGTTTAGTCCTTAGTGGAGGGAATTCAAGGCACAAGATTGGCCAGTGGCAAATCTGTGGCAGGAGGAAGAACTCCCAGGTCCCCCCAGACTCCCCTCCCCAGGACAGCTCTGCACAGGGCCAGGGGACGAAGATGCACAGCAGCCAACCTGCCCAGATGTTCAGGAGTGGTGAGCAGAACAGGAACCTCTAGAGGGGCAGAAAGTGCCCCCTTCCAGCTGCATCCCTTTGCCTCCTGATGCTTAAAGCTCTGCTTTTCTAAAGCTTCTCACACTCTATTTGCATTCACAGTCAGCTTCTCTTTGGATTCAAAATTCACTAGCTAGGTTCTAGGTAAAGAGATTTTATGCTATTTAATAGTAAAAATTCAGCCTCTCGAATGTTTTTTCTCACCACAGCTTTTCAAGTAGCCAGTGAGTGGATGGGTTTCCTTGGAAACGTCAGTGGCAGCTCAGTTGCCCTGCCTCCCGACATCTCTCTGCGTCATTGGCTGCCTATTTCAAGCGGTTGGTGTCCTAACTGGAGCTGGACAGTATGAAAACCATGCAGTAGGGAGGAGCAAATATATTGTCGAGGGGCAAGACCGTGGGGGGAGGTAGGCCCAGGTGACAGTGGTGACAGTGCGGGCTCTGCCAGACCAAGACACTGCCCAGGGAGTCCAGACAGCTCTTCCACGGGGTCCCAACAGATGGGGGCACGTGTTGTTCTAGAAGTGGGTGCCCAACAGGCAGGTGGAGTCCAAACATGGGGATTTGGGCAGCAGCTGTGTTGAAGTGCAGGCAGTGGTGCATTGAAAGCTGGAGAGCAGAGGCCCTGCTCCTGGGCAAAGGGCCTAGAGTTAGGCAGGTCTGAGTGCGGGAAGGGGGTTGAGGTATGTCCCCAAACCAATACTCAGCAACAGGGACAAAGGCAGAGCTTAGACCTGAGCCATGGGAACAGGAGTGGGGCGGAAGACCTTGGAATTTGGGACCAAGGGGCAGAGTTTCACTATGACAACGAGACCACTGAAGGGAGGGAACGAGGGGGAGTGTGTAGCGTGGTTCTGTTTTATTCTGTAGCACAATCTAGAAAAGAAGTTTCTTGGGCAGGGGTGGGGGAACAGCTGTAGTTGAAACAGAGGGTTGGGGACTCAGCATATGTGTGACAATTCTGCTACTGGTTGATGGAAAACAAGTTTTTTTTAAAAAGCTATACATTTTCGCCCTGGCCGGTTTGGCTCAGCGGTTGGAGCGTCGGCCTGCGGTCCAGAGAGACCCGGGTTCGGTTCCCGCTGGGGGCATGTACTTTGGTTGCAGTTTGTCCCCGGCCCTGGTTGGTCGTGCGGGTGGCAGCCACTCGATGTGTCCCTTTCACGTCGATGTTTCTCTCTCTCTCTCTTCCTTTCTCTCCATCCCACTCTATCTGAACAAAAAATGGAAAAATGTCCTCGGGTGAGGATAAAAAAAAAAAAAAAAGCTATACATTTTCTACCTATCTTTTGTCTCATGTTGCTTACTTTCTCTTCTCGTCATCATAGTCTTAATAACAATTCTTATTAACACTTTATCTTAAAAATCATTGAGAGGGGTAACTTTTGAAAAATGGGCCAGAGGAGGGGAGAGCTTTGAGAACTATTTCCTTGTCTCTGCCCAACTACCTTCTGCTCGGGAGTCTGCTGTCAGTCCTGGCTGCATCCAGGGCGAGCTGAGCAGCGGGAGACACGTGGGGGAGGCAATCCGAGAGCCCGGAGATGACGATAGTGACATTAAATCACGTACTGAGCACCTTCTATGTGCCAGGTACCAGGTAGAACACTCAGTATACGTCATCTAACTTAAAAGTGGCAAGGTAAGAATTATCCCTCTCAGATACACAAATGAAGCCACTGCAGCCAAAGAGGCTGTATCCCTTCCCTGACAGCTCACTGTTGGTTAGCACTCCATTGGCCTAAGCTCTCCTTGACATGGGAGCTGAGAGAGCTTAAATACCTCTTGCCTCCAAAGAGGATTAGAGAGAAGAGACTATCCTCGGCTGGGGAGATGCCAGGGCCCAGATGTGAACAATCGAGAATGGAAGGGGATGAACCAAAGGGCAGTGACACAGAGCCTCAGATGGGCCGAGCCCAGGTAAAAGCTATTTCAACTGACTGGTACCTAGACCTGACTCTGGGTCATTAGAGAAGCTCTTAATGCTAGAGTAAGTCCTCTTTCATTTAAATTCAAAGTATACATTCAGAAAGCAGCTAAGGACACTGATTAAACGAGGACCAGGTTCCCTTGGAACGTGAGACCCTCTGCCCGAGCCTCTGACACCCAGACGTTACACGGTAAAGCGCAAGCAGCCTTTGCAAAGGAAGGTCCGACACGGGCACCCTTAGCCGATGCTGAACATTGAGCAGACTTGTGGATTTGGGCTGAGAGGAACGGCCATCAGTTCCTCAGTATTCGTGACTAGTAATTTATATGACATTTTCACAAAAGAGGAGGCAGCCACCTAACGCGCCCGCTATGGGACGGTTCCTGTCTGCTCAGGAAATCACGACATCCAGCCTGCTGTGGCCATCGGGATCAAACTTGCCGTCAAGACCGGTCTCCACAAGGAGTGCGGGTCAGGGAGTGTGCCAGCTCAGAGAAACGTGGGGAGCTTGTTAAAGCGCAGAGTCCCAGGCCCCCAAATTCAGGATGCTCTTCAGGTGATTCTGATGCAGAAGGTCACGTAGGGACAAACTCCTGCAGAGTCCAGGCTGAATTGGACCGGACGGTCCTGATTTTGAGAGAGTTCAGTAGAGAGCCTCCCCGTCGGCCTGGGAATGGCCACTTTCTCAGCCACACCAGTTCCCAGCGCCGAGGAGGAGCGGGCCTCAGGGTGCTCAGTGGTCAGCGCCGCCGGGTCAATCCCAGGAGACACTGCAGCAGCCCCTCAGTGCCAGCTGTCGCTGCCTCATCCCTGAGCCCAACCTTTGCTGTTCTCCTATCCTGGTCCTAGGACCAGAGCTGGGTAGGTTCCAGAAATGAGGGACAAAAAGGCTGTTTTTCCCCAGTTTCTCTCCTCCGTGGCTACTAGAACCCACCAATTTGTGCTGCATCCTGAAGGTTCTGTGCTTTCTACCACCAGAAGGAGGTTGTGACTTGCTCGGTGGACCAGCTTCAACAACAAAGATTTGCTGAGGCAGAGAATTCCCCAGTGGCAGGCCTGATGGATGATACGACATCGGGGACACAGTGGTGCGGCAGCGTTTCAGCAAGCCAAAATAAACCGTCACTCTGCAAAGGGGTGACACACTAATGTCTCCACTCTTCGTCATAAGTCTGGGGGCAGAGCTTCCCAGACTCTATGTTAAACCCTTTCCCTTTGCCCCAAAAACTTGGAGCAGGAACGTGGGAAGGATTGTATGAAAACTGTTCTTTAGATGATCGCCTTTCATCTGAGGGTCTCACGTGCTTTATAAATATTAATTAAATCGCCACAACACCTTAGCATGCATAATTCTTGTCCATCCACCGCCCTAGCCCCATGCCAACCTCTTAAAGATGAGGAACTCGAAGGATAGCTTGGTTAGACTTCAGTGGCTGAGCTTATCATAGAGGCAAAACCCTAAATTCGTGTTTTCATTTCCAGTCTCATACTGAGGAGGAGTGAAGTGCTGGGAAGGGCCATTCGGTTCCTGTGCATATATACACGGCACAGTACTACTATTAGGAGAGTAGACTAAAACACTGAGTTAGCATTCAGTTATAAGAACTACATGAATCCTACCTTTGAACCAATCTTTTCCCTCCCAAGAAAGTTAACTTCTATTTCGGATTTCCCATCTATAAAATGGTGTTGTGAGGGGTTCCCTAATCTTACTCTACTGTAGGCATTAATGGCTTGGCAAGTGGTGTTCCACAGCCTATAAAATGCATCCCGTTGTCCTGTAATAACAGCATCCCTTCACAACTCAAAATGGATTGCTCTAATACATCACCTAACCCTGAAGAATTTTCAAGATCAAAGCTGTTATTCCTATTATCAGAATTTCCTTCCTCTTCATATTAGTTCAAGGCCACTGGATGGATGATACTTATCTGAGTCAGTAACAATCCTCCTTTTTTTGGAAAGCCACCAGGTTATAAGTAAAAAACCGTAGTAAAGACCCAACATTGTTAGTGATTGCAAAATCTGTCTCTGCCTCTACTCTGTTCGAGGAAGATCCGTTTCTCATTTATTATGTTTATCTGGAAACAGCCACCTGAAAGTAGGCTGAAGAACAGTGGGGGTACTAAGAGGTACTGGAGACAGTTGCCAGTAAATAAAGCAGCTACGTGAACAGTCTTTGCCCTCAACCCTCCAGGCTCGCTCTGGGTGGTGGGCCCTGGCGGAGACTAGAAGAAAGACAAGATCCAGTCACGGCCTCAGAGAGCCCAGAGCAGAGAGGGAAGAGGAGGTATGGAGCAGGGTATGTATGAAAAGGTCAGAGAGAACACTGTCACCACACAGGCCTGTGGGCAAAGGGGACACAGACAGCAGCAAAGATGGACCCTTCAGGTGCCAGCCCCTGCGGTATGCTACCTGAGGCAAAGGCAGATTTCTAAGTCCTGGGGGAGACCAGTTACCGGGCACATGTGATGGAACTGGTGACCACATGATAGAATATGTTTCTGTTTAGATTTCCTATGGGGTTTACAAAGAAAATAACATATGCTGCCTGAGTTGTGCATGTCAGTGATAAGGGTTTCTACAGAGTCTCCTTTGGAGGCAAGTGAGACACATCTACGAAGGATGTCATTGGCTGGAGCAAGAATCTGTAGTCCCGAAATATTCTTGGATTTCTTTTAGAAATCATTAATCATATTCTGGGGGAAAAAATAGAGAAACAAGTTCCAGGGGGCAGGGCAGTGTGTGTGTGTGTGTGTGTGTGTGTGTGTGTGTGTGTGTGTGTCTATATATGTAACAGGAGTGCTGAGAGTTAAGGGAACAGCCACACAAAGAAAGGCATGAGTGCTCCCTTGCTCACTACTGGCACTCGTGCTCTTACGCAGGGTCTTGTTTGATGCTCTAAACAACAGGATGTGTTAGGAGCACAGAGAAAACCAGTGACCTGCCTCAGGGTAGTGATTTGGTAAACGGGTCCTGAAGTCAGAAAAATGGGTGAAACCTTGGGTCTGCTGCTCCTTAGCTATGTGACCTCGGTCAGTTACCTGCTCTCAAAGCTTCAACTTTCTTTTATTTTTAAAATTTTTATTTTATTGTTGGCAGTATTACAAATGTCCCCCCCATTTTCTCCCTTTTTGCCCCCCTCCACCCAACCCCCACTCCACCCTGGGCCTTCTCATGTTATTGTCTGTGTCCAAGGGTTATACATATACGCATATATGTTCTTTGGTTAATCTCTTCATGTCCCCTCCCCGTCCCCACTGAGGTCTG